>OU744732.1:36278279-37632100 GCA_916613615.1 Steromphala cineraria
CGTTAGCATAAATTGAAAGATTTACCCTTTCCTATTTTCGACAAATATCAAGAACAAATTTGTTAGATATAACAATCACAAAACCAATGAAAAACTTGCTGAGCATTAAAACATAAACGTCATCTTTAAATCATTGATATTTTACGGAGCTTCTTTTGAACCAATTTAGTCGACTTCAGAACCAATAGTTTTCATCTATCTAACTATCTATCAATCCATCCATCCATCCATCCATCCATCTATCTAGCATTTAAGAAAAAAACATCAATGTTTTCCAACCTCCCTCCATCTTCCCATCCCTCCATCTCTCCATCTTTCCATCCATCCAACCAACCATTAATTATTAACCCCATGTATTCCAGTATCCGACCTCAGATCGACCAGTGCGGACAAAGCCTAACCGCTCGCCTGGTGAACAGTACCATCTGTAGATCAACCATGGACAAACAACAACTCATGATGAAAGCTCGGGGCCTGTTCGAGGAGTACGATCGCGTATGCGCTCATCGTAAGTGTGCAACATTCTCGTCTTAGTAATTCTTTAAAATTTCATTTTCATATATAATATATAAAAATATTGTTATTTTTCGAAGTTGATATTTTATAATGCTATCTCCATTAGGAGAAGCGTCTCTAAAATCCTTCTAACTCGTGCAAATCATTTTCATAAAAATTTACTATAATTTGTATTTTCACTACATGTGTTTAACCCTACCGATGCCATGTGCAGCTTGCAGATACACGCTTGTCGATGAACTCCGGGAGTGCTTCTCCTTCAACAACCTTGACCCCAGGACCTTCATTGACGCCGCTTGGGGTCAGGGAGCCGTCATCGGAACAAACGACGAAGAGGTGTACCAGTTCTGCAAGTGAGTATGAACAGATGAATAATTACAATATCCTTGTTTTGAAACAACATTAGTGAAATTTGTCGATACTGAAAGAATCGTCAGTTAATATAAATTCGAAAATGTCTCTATAACCAATACCAATTAATTCTACAGGCATTATCATAATAGATTTCCTTCTATGGATTCGATTAAGTTCATTCTTTTGTACCAACCACTACGCTAAAGGTAAATTGCTTTGTAGAGAAGATTTGAAAAATATAATGCATCATGCTAACTTTCTCCAATGTTCTCCCTAGTAACCGCCAGAGGCTGATGCAGTGTATCCGTCAAAAGTCAGAAGTGTGCCCCGATTCCCAAGTTGTCTTCCACCAGATGGGCGCTGACATGGTTTCTATGGAGAAAGGAATCGAAACACTCTGCCAGGCACCTCAAGGTAAGCTCCTTCCACTCTCACTATTTTCTATCTTACACCAAAAAGGATACTTACTTTTACCCCCCCCTTTTAATATGTTAGAACCCATTAGGTTATCCTCTTTCTCCCTACCTATTTACTTTCTCCTGAAACACGGTTATCTATTATCCCCCCCCCCCCCCCCCCCCCATTAACTCAGATATGTCACTTACTTTCATCCTCCATTTTTAATACGTTAGGCATCACAGGGTGATCGTACAGTGCTTCACCCTTCCTATTCACTTTATCATGAACAACAAGGTTATCTTCTTTCGCCCTCCCTATTTACTCTATTATGAACCACAAGGTTATCGTCTTTCTCCATTCATATTTACTTTTTCCTGAACCACAAGGTTAGCGTCTTCCCAATTACTCTGTCAGACTGTTTACTTACTCTCACCCTCCTTTTAAATACTATAGGCACCACAAGTTATTATTTCTCCCTCCCTATTCCCTTCTATCAAGTTGTTATATATATAGCGTCATTTATTTAACTTTCTGTAATCAATGCTTTTCACTTGTTGCCTTAATCCCTTGAAAACCAAATTCTGTCTTTATGAAAGCATCCAAGCAGCCAAACCCCTTTCAACAAATTTATATAACCTTGAATTCTGATTTTATTCCTTTACCTTCTATGCTTTACTATGTAACCATTCTCAAGTTGGATCAGCAAATACCCGACTCCCTCACTACAAAATAAAGCTATTACCTGTTTCACGACTAATTATGATTTATTTGATTGAAACCAAAATATCATATTATTATCCTCTTGTTCTCCCATAGTGTACCTGGGCGGTCTTCACTACTTCACCAACCCCAATCAAGACGTACAGGTGTGCATGCAGACAGGTACCATGAAGATGCAAAACAACAGACGTCTCCTACAACAGACCATGAACGAGCAACAATTCAACCAACAGAGCTGCAGGTATGTAAATATCCAGACTTCGATATATGTATACAGGGGGCAATTTCAAACCCAAAAAGTTCCTTCAACTTCTTTTCTGGATAATTGATCATTTTCATTGATAAAATATTATATGTAGTCATAAGGGTTTTTCAAACTTAAATTATCAATTCTCTTGAAAAAATTCTCTTGAAAATATTTCATTCTTGTAAACGTTGTTTTGTATCAATACTTTGGTACTGGATACCCATGATGTTTTTAAGAAACCTAAGTCCCTTTCACGAACCTTGATCATGTCCCACTTTGAAAAATTTAGCTCATCATTAATGATTTTTAGGCGTGAAGTTTTCTCGAACATAAATAAGTAAATGACATTTAGATAGTTCTCAAATTGAAACATTGTGATAATTGGTATTAAAATTCCGCAATAGTAAAATATACTCCTGGACGGAACCATGCAGGATTCGAACCCAGGTCACACTGGCAATGACCGTGCCAACAGTTTATAATGTAATATCAAATAAAGCAATAATACACATGAGTGTACTTGACTATGAGATTAGCGTCAGTCAAATACGTGAAGAAGTCTTCCTACAATGGTGCATTTTCATAAACATTTACTTTTCTTCCACAGTTCTCGTCTGGAGCAAGTAGAATGTGAGATCAGAGCCTGGACTCGAACCCACTCCGGAATGTGCGACAAAGCGATCATTGGTCTAAGGAACGAGCTGGAATGTAGAATTCTCCCCCAATCCTGCAAACAGTCTCATCCCCAGCTCTACCAGCGTCTCTGTAGCGAGGAAAGCTTCCATGAAGATGAACGTGCGCATTGCGGAAGTTCAGCAGTCACGTGGTCATTGGCCGCCATCTTGGTTGTCGTTGTACATTTTCTGAAAGCTTAAACTCCCTTTCTAGAAACTTCTAGCTTCTTTCATTGAAAATCCTATGTCAACATTCATGCGGGGAGTTATTGTGACAAGCCATAATGTTTGTAATTATTTCGTAAATATTCTGAATGCGTAATTTTAACTCCCTGCCTAGAAACTTCCATCATGTCTCATTGAAAATATATTCCGTCATCGTCTGATTCGTTTACTTTCTTACTAAAAATTCCATTGTCTCATTGATATCTATATATATTATCAGCAATTTTTGGAGTTAGGTCAATCATGTGATCAACATATTGTACATTTGCTTATTTGGAAGCTCCCTTCAGTTTCACTCGTCTCATTGAATATCTATGTTGTCAGCAATGTTAGGAGTTATGTCAGTCGCGTGATCACCATCATGTACATAAACTAAAGCTCCTTTAAATTTCTTTTGTCTCATTAAATATCTATGTTGTCAGCAATGTTAGGAGTTATGTCAATCACGTGATCACCATCATGTACATATACTAAAACTTCTTTAAATTTCTATTGTCTCATTAAATATCTTATGATAATAGGCATGCTTTAAATCGTATCATCTCCCTCTGTCTCTTAAGTTGCCCTGACTAATAGCTCAACATTCGCCAATGTTAAATGGGTATAATTTGTATTAATATGAAGAGAGGGAAGATTGGCTTACCATTGTAAGAATATTTGCATAGAATGTGATATATATGATGTAATATATGTTGAAGATCAAAGTATTATTTTCAAAATAAAATGAAATTATCTTAGAAGAATTTTTGTTTTTGTTCCAATCTAATCAAGGTTACGCGGTGAGGAAGACATCCGAACCAATTTAGATATGATTTCATGAAATTTGGCATCTTACATTTGCAGAGGATTTACTAAATTCATTAAAAATCAAACACTTGAAGCACGTTTTCTTTGGAATTACACACAAGTGAAGCAACATAATAAACTGACAGGCAAAAGAAACCTAACACCTCATTTAGCTTATATTTAATAACGATTTGAAAAATATATGACGCATTTGATTATGGAATCATCAACATTAATCATATCTACAATATTTCATATGAATTGATCGTTGATTGATTCATTTTTTGTTAAGATATCTTTGTTTAAAGAAGACCGGGGTAAAAACAATACCCCTACCATGTTAAAAAGGGTGTAAATGAGTGGAAAACAAGGTTTTGTTTTGTATTTTTTTGGTAAAATATAGCTTATATATCGATGGACATTTGTTGTTTATTAAAATTTATTTTCCACAAAAAAAAATTAAAAATTTCAATTTTCCCCCAAAAAATAAAACACGTCTAGAAGTATTCTTTGATTGATAACTAAAGGCCTGCACTGTTCTGTTTTAGCGTACGACATCTAAAACTTAAAATATTTGTAATTGAAGATTATGTATATGATGAAAGCAACTAAAGTGTTAGGTTTCTTTTGCCTGTCAGTTTATAAGCAACTAAGTACGGTTTAAAGATTTATCAAAGCATCGATCATCGAACTTTGACCTATGAATACATTAAATGAATTTCACACTTAATGTTGAGATGGTTGGGAATGCATGCACTAAAATAATATTTATGAGTTCTATTACCTGCTTCACGGGTTAATCAGGTAAGAATTTAAGATATGCTACCTGCGTAGAATTTACAGAGCATGCGTGCGTGTCACTCTTCATCAAATGAGAGCGATTAATCATGCTACTTCCGGCTTGATTACTGGGTCACGTGATGTAACCGAGTCTTCGTATCGCTTCTCCTTTTATAGACAATATGAGCAGTTTAGAATAATTTCATTTATGTAAAGCTGTATTTGAAAACAATGTTGTTTCTGAAGGAATGTTTACTATGAAAGAAAATAGAATAAATTGACTTCTTCGTTTATTAGGGTTATTATTTGACAAAGATATGTTATCTATTAGTGTTTATATATATTTATAATCAACTTTACTTTGTCGATGAACATATGCTCAAAACTTCTATTTGACATTTTCACGAGTGACTACGAGTGTAAATATTTACGTTTTCAACGTAAACATTCACTTCACAAGACCTTCCTTCGTCCACAAGATGAAAATGTTTTATTTATGTAATTTACTAAGGATATGTAAAAAAAACCTGTATGTTTTAATGTGATGTCGGCGCTGAAGTAGCACATTTTAGAATTAATCCTGGTTATTTTGGAACTTTGACATGCATATGTTTTAAATCATACTTGGAACCATAATCTTATTTCAATAAACTGCCAGGCATAAGATAATACACATTTGGATTGAATTCCTTACATGTTAGATTTCAATTACAGATACTTCAAATTTTATATTTCGAATTCTCAAACTGAAGAGAAAGAGTTGAATAATCTTTCAAAAAATACTTTAAAGTGTTTTTTATCACATATTTACTATTTATGACAGTGTAAATTCTATTTCTTACAACTGCCTACAGTAAACAAAGAAATTGTAACAAAACATTAACCACAAACCATATTTTTTATTCGAACTATCAACTTATGTGAATAGGACATATTCTTGGTGAAAAGCAAGAAACGGGCCAATTTTTCACATTTTTAAATCTTTTGAAACATGGTTGGGGTGAGGATAATATAAATTCTACCCCCCAGTTAACAAAGATTTTTCAATAAAACATTAGCCAGATACCTTTTCCTTTATTCAAAATACTTTAATTATGCGTTATTGTAAACGTGTCACAATTTAATAAATTCAGACGTCTTACATATGAAGTAAATTTAAACAATCTTGGTGTACTCGATTTACCTGGCGGTTTAGTCAAGGTAAAGCATTATAAGCTGTGCTTAGCCAACAACGTGATTTCTCTAGTTGACACAGTATGATATATTTGGGCATGTAAATTTATCTGAATTCAGAGGGTAAAACATTTAATAACTTAACCATTGTTATGTCAAGTGTCAGGAAACTGCATGGAGCCATTTTTGTGTGAACTCATTTGGGACATTGAGAAAGGGATTGTGGCTTAACCAAACCGTGTTATTTTAGGAAACGATTTGATAGTGTTGTATACTAGGGAACAGTTATTTTCCTTATCAAAGTATCGATTTATTCCCTAAAACCGTGCTTTTGTTACATGAAATAGAAAGGTTTGCATTTATGAATTTATTTCATAAGAGGGCAAACATATCGTGTTTTACATGTATGTCGAAGTTTAAATGTTTTTATTTGTGATTTGAAAGGGCACTTTCTCAATTTTTAACGGTGATATTATGGCCACGTATGTCCATTTATGTCGCATCACTAAAAGGAGTTGCACAAACTCATATTCGAAAATGTTTAGGCGGTCAAGTTTTTACAATCTTTGAAATCGAGAGGGGGGATTCTTCTGCCACATCATGCAAATAATACACCCTTCCTATTTACAGAAATAAATAGCTGCTTGTGTGCTAAGTCATATTTTTAGTTGAAGTTAATAAATTTCCAATAATCAAATAATGATCAGAATACTTAAAATATATATGCAGTGTAACTCTGATTATGTCTTTTTAAAAACTATTAATAATGTTAATCATGTCCCTGACAGTACTTGGAAAACAGATCTGAAACCATTTAATTTGTCATATGTGCTAGGATTTTACTTAAAACTGGCTTCTCTTAAATGTAGTTTCCTAAATTCCTCGAGTAGACTCAATTCCTTTAAAGGGGCAGTAGCAAGTTTTTTTATAATTTTACATTCTAAATTTTTCACTGATAATTGTAAGTTTATGTTAAATGTATTATTTTGACAGTGTCAAAAATCTCAATACACAAGCCAATCATCCATAGTCAGAGGACAAAGTATGAAGATTCACATAAAATCCATTGGCGGCCATTTTGTGTGAACACCTTTAATTCATTTATTGTAAGAAAAAAGTAATCGCATGGCTAAACTTTACGTTATGTAATTGAATTATTACTGCTCAATTTAGTTTAAATACATTGTATTTCAATTGGAACCATTAATTTTCATTTTCCTGACATCACCTTATTTTCCCCCTAAAACGTGCTACTGCCCCTTTAAAATGGCAATAATTTATGTTAGTGTATATCTACATTATAATCTATGTGATTCTTGTTAAATTGCATTTGATTTAAGTTTCATAGATATGTAAATGTAAAATGATGAAATAGATAGATCTATACTGTATGAACGACACGTTATTTCATGATTTTAAACCAAATCATTTGAGAATTGATATAAAGAGAATGTTCTGCTATACGTATTGGACATTTGTTTGAATCCCGAGAAGTTGACATACTTAATGGTTATTTGTATCATTCCCGAGAATTGGCATACTAAATGGTCATTTGTTTCATTCCTGAAAATTTGACATACTAAATGGTCATTTGTATGATTCCCGAGAATTTAACATACTAAATAGTCATATGCATTTTATGATTCCTGAAAATTTGACATATTAAATGGTCATTTGTATGATTCCTGAGAATTTAACATACTATATAGTCATATGCATTTTATGCTTCCTGAAATTTGATATATTTAATGGTCGTAGCATTCCCGAGAATGCCACCCCACATGGACATGTTTGTATTTCAAATGAATTTATAGGATTCACAAGATCTTTTATATCTAAAATATTACATATCATGTTTATACAAGACTAAGCTAATGCGATATGATCGTAGAAACAACAAATATTTCACCATTTCACAAGAATTACGTCAAGACCTTGTTGATACACTTAAATGTCGTGTATGATTCCAAAGAGTTTTCTAACTTGCAAACTTGCAAAATCTCATCACAAATTCCTGGCTTATCAGATAACATTGATGAAAACGATAAAAGACTTCTTATCACGCCATTATATAATCACAACGTCCTTAGACGTGTTTTTATATTCATTAGCAACACAAATTTGCAGTCACGCGTTCCATTTCCCTATTTTATACGATATCATCATTGAATCAACAAACGACTTATACAACGCCATTTTCAAATAAGAACGCACGCAAATATGTCTCTATACCTAAAAAGTCATCTCTTGATTTTTCAAAGTTCAAGCTTCAAAATAACAAACCGTATTTTATACTTCATCATCATCAAAAGCACTTCTAACAATTTTCAACTAAAAACCTACCTAAATCTGTCTATATACCTGAATACTGGATGTAATGACTTACGTGGCTGTGAACAATCCTTCGGGGTAAAAATGTAGCGCTTTGAGCATGTCTTGGGACGTGGAAAAGGCGCAAATAAGTATGCACATTATTTTTTTATATACCTAAAAATCATTTGTGTATGAAGTCCATGATTTCTCAAACTTTCAAGCTTTTAATTAAAAACAGTAGTTTCTATCATTGATAGAAACGACAAACGGCTTCTATCCACATTTTCAAATCAGAACGTATTCAAAACGTATTCGATATACTTCAACATCATATGTATGAAGTCATAACTTCAAACCTATAGCAAACCTCAGTTTACAAAACGTCCACTATAGAAACCACAAACGACTTCTAGCCAAGCCATTTTCAAATCAGAACGTATTCAAACATATCTATTTGCTAAAGTCATCTGATTGATTCCAAAGATTTCACAATCCTCAAGCCTTATATAGCTAACCACAGTTTAATGACATCATCGATAGATACTACAAAAGATCCCGCCATTTTGAAATCAGAAGGTACGAAAACATGTCTATTTACTAAAAGTCATTTGTATAATTCCCAAGATCTTCAAACCTGGAGCCTTACATTACAACCCATAGACAGACATTATCGATAGATACTACAAACGACCTCGCCATTTTGAAATCAGAATGTACGAAACCATGTCTATTTACTAAAAGGCACTTGCATTATTCCGAAGATCTTCAAACCTGGAGCCTTAAATTATAACCCATAGTTTAAAGACATCATCGATATATACTACAAACGACTTCTAACCCCGCCATTTTGAATTCAGAATGTATCAAAACATGTCTATTTACTAAAAGTCATTTGTATTATTCCCATTACAACCAATACTTTAAAGACATTATCGATAGATACTACAAAAGACTTGTAACCCCGCAATTTTGAAAACATAAGGTACGAAAACATGTCTGTTTACTAAAAGTCACTGTATCATTCCCAAGATCTTCAAACCTGGAGCCTTACATTAAACCCGTAGTGTATCGAGGTATCATGGATAGAAACCACAAACGACTTCCAAGCTTCTGACCAGCCATTTACAACTGAGAAAATCCATAGACGTCTATATATAGTAAGAGGATATCGTTATGTAGAATTTATTCTATAATCCAAGTTAACGTTACGGGGTACACAAGTACGTTAGAATATGTAATAAGTTGTAAACTCGCCTTGGGCTCCTGCGTGAGCCTGGTGACGCCATTATCGATTACTCACGTCCACGACCCACACGATCTGGTCAATGGCCGGAGGGTGGGGTGAAACCTAACACCGGTATGGGGGGTGTTCTGTGTTGCTTGCGAAGGTGCTATTACTAACCCATATATGCATTATATCAGTCATGTGTGTGAATGAATCATAGCAAAATTTTGACGTTCCCTTTGCTTAATTATTTTGTGAATAAACAGATCGTAATTTCTTACTCATATATGCAATATTGCTAATGAGTCATGATTTATTCAATCGCCTAATATTACCTTTGTTACTTAAAGTTAAGAATCATTATAGTCCCTTGGTATGAACCTCATGTTTTGCTATAAGCACATACATAGAATGATTTCAAAATATTATTCTATCATATGTTATGAAATGATATTTCAAAATAAATTTTTTACTATGTTTACATGGATTTTTATTTTTCGTTATTAGGTAATACAATGTTCGTTACCAAACTTTTTTCTTTAAACTTTGACTTGGTATTGTTATATTTTTCAATATATTTACTTTAAACGTCGATAGTCCCAGAGAAAATCTTACATAAAAGGTATAGTATATCATTTATTAGAGACTTACTTTATTGATTGACAGGTTGTTTTTACTATTTAGAAAACGTGACGTTTAATTGTTGTTTTCTTATCAAATTCACATCGATAATATTAAGTTTACACATTTATTGGATGTTTAACTTTCCCTTGTTAATATTTGAATATATTTTCTAAAGATTTAAGTGCAGCTTGTATTTTCAACATCTTAATTCACCCAGTATATCAATCTTTAGAAAACAGTTCACTAACAGATACAAAACAAGACATATTTCAATATTTTTACGACATTTTTCAACATATTATTAATACTACATGTTATTACATTTGCAATTTTTCTTTCTAAAAATCTGTTGCATCAATTTTTACTTGTAAAATATATTAGCAGTAAAATCGCTTAAAGCTACGTCTATTTACATCATAAACTCTTATAAAAGTTATCTTTAAAATCTCATTAATTGCAGTTTATATCAGTGATATTTAGGTATACAAAAGTTGTTTTTCTTAAACCTTGAAAAATTTAAAAAACTCAGTAACAATAACGTTTTAAACTAAATACTATATAAAAAGGGGCAAAGTGAAAATTGTAACAAGACACAACTTACCAAGCGTCAATATCCTGTACATGCGAGACGAGGCAAACTACCCCTACACTCAAGGGCAAAAGAACAGCACCACCTAAACATTCAAAAATGTAAAGGGGCAGTAGCACGTTTTTATATATGATAACTGTAAGTAAATACTAAATTATTATTTTGACATTGTTAAAAATCTCATTACACAAGCCAATCATCCATAGTCAGATGACAAAGTATGAAGATTTACATAAAATCCATTGGCTGCCATTTTGTGTGAACACCTTTAATTCATTTTGTGTAAAAAAAAAAGCTTGGCTAAACTTGACGTAATATATTTGAATTATTACTGCTTATTACTGCTCCAGTTAGTTTAAATACATTGTCGTTCAATTGGAACCATTAATTTTCATTTTCCTGACATGACCTTTTATTCCCCCTAAAAACGTGCTCCTGCCCCTTTAAGCCCACGTTGGGTAGATACAACTAACATGTAATTTCATCATATGTTCAGCAAGGAACATAATGTTCAACAAGGCACATTATGTTCATCAAGGCACATTATGTTCAACAAGGAACATTATGTTCAACAAGGCACATTATGTTCAACAAGGAACATCATGTTCAACAAGGCACATTATGTTCAGCAAGGAACATAATGTTCAACAAGGCACATTATGTTCATCAAGGCACATTATGTTCAACAAGGAACATTATGTTCAACAAGGCACATTATGTTCAACAAGGAACATCATGTTCAACAAGGCACATTATGCCATGTTTGATACATGTTATATCAAACTTAACATCCATATGTTATGAATTTTTAACTTCATTCCAAAAAGTTCAGTTTAAAAAACATCTTCTAAAAGGGATTCATGTACCATTTTATGTATGAGAATTTGTACAATTAAAACGAAAATGCCCTACTAATCTTGTTTTTGCCCTTTAAGTATACTCATTCATGACAAGGAAATCAATCATTGACCGTGAACTCTTCATTCATAAAAAAGGACTTTAAGGTATTCGAGGAATTTGCTTGTGAAATATTTGAAATATCTGTAGTAACGTTCTTTAGACGCATAGAGTTTGAGTAAAAAACACAATTTTGTGTTTAATATTCTCCCTGAATTTGAATCATAAATGCATGATCTAGATCTGTCATACGCGATTAAAATTGGTTATAATTTATGAATGTATGAGCATAAACAAAATGATCGTTCCTAACATTCCCTATGAACAGGAAATACATCGTCTTTAACTCAAATATGGTCTATAATAGTCTTATACTCAGAATAGAGTTAATATCTGTCAATACCTAACAAACCTTTATATAAGCATTTCTGGATCTGCAGTGAACTACAGAAATTACAATTTCTCTGAGGCTTCTTTTTTATGTTTAATAAAATAGTTGTATTGGAGACATTATTTTTCATTTGCAAAACAAAAATGAAAAGCTGTTTTATAACGAACCTAACATGATCGGTTGAGCCACGCGAATTCAATCTTCTATAAGTTATTGAAAGGTGTTCACACGAAATTGACGGCCAAGTGTTTTCGCTTTATGATTTCTTAAAAAAATCAAAGTATGTGTATTTGTCCCTTTAATATACACTTCTTTGTGTTTTTTGTTAACAAGGTTCAAAATGCTTAAGTTGAAAATTCTCCAGCTGAAGTTAATACATGTTCTTACTAGGTCCAGCAGATACATACAGGTTTCATCGCAGTATATCGACATTATCCAGCTGTCTTTCCTTAATAATAGCAACTATATATGAATGACATGTTCCTGAAAGCTTTTTTAAAGCACATTCACCTCCTTTTAATCTAAATGATTTTTTCGCAAAACCTCATAAGAATTTTTCAGTTGCAGTGTCAAGTAAATTTAAAATGAAATATAAAAAAAAAACGAAAGAGAAATAAACATTAGGAACTACTGTATATCTAATTATCTACTTCATTTACATTTATCAAACATTTTTCACACGTTCCTTAGGTTGATCTTGTAGCTAAGTTCAATTAAAAAATAAACAATATCATGCATGTGTTACCTATAAGAGATCGTTATGAATATATGTACATATATTGATTTAAAAATTAAAGATTAAAAGAAGAGTTTTGATACAAGTAACCCAATCAAGTAAAATCCGCTACAAAATATCTCATTTCATATGTCATGATGGAAAACAACCTAGAATCATATTCTTAATTTAACTTTTTTACCCTTCAATTTCGAACTTCACCTCAAAATTATCTTCATCACCCGAAAACTTTAATGTTAAAGAAAGATTGCCACAAATTACAAAGGCATACCATGTTTAAAACGACAGAAAACTATTTTGAAGATAATTAATTTACCTTCAGAAGAAACAAAGATCATAAAGTGATTCACATATTTTAAGGTTGATTCACAAAATACTGAGTTCTCACAAAGACATTCAATGCAATGCTTCTCATACAGAGTACGTGAAAAATTTCAGAAACTAATTAGTGTTAATTAGGATATCAATCATCGATTATCATCGGCATATTTTGTCTAACATACAAGGCTACCGACACCTGTCCTCCTATGTGATGTTAGTAGATTAATTGATACATTATATACATTCCTCAAATATCGAATTAACTCTATATAAACATCGTAGTTCTACCAATGGTCATCATTCTGTGTTCCCTGGATCTAAAGCAATATGGATTTTAAGCTCACTTTAGGTAAGTGAAAGTGTTTTCTCAATTGCCTTTTAAAAGAAAGGATTTTGGTGAATAGAAAACGTAAAAATACCTGTTTGAAGTTAACTGCGGTTTTCAAAAACAATTTAATCTGTATTTCTTTACCAGATGATTTTAGTTCATTTCGGTAGGTAGGTGAAAGTGTTTTTTCAATTGGCTGTATAGAGTTAGGATACACGTGAATAGAAAACAAATATATGTTTAAAGTTTATTCAAATACAATTTAATCTGTATTGTTTACCAGATGATTATGGTTCATTTCGATAGGTGAATTTAGTGTTTTCTCATTTTGTTAAATAGAAAGTAGGGGTCTAGGTAAAAGATAGATTGGAAAGGAAACAAATAACTTCCTAAAGTAAGCTACCATATAATACGCAGCGATCTCAAGTGAGTTCAAGAACCATAGCTATTAGCCTCAAAATTAATTAATCAAATGGTTGTTTTTCTCATTTAAAATTTGCAATCCTATGTGTGCATACTAGTTTTCATAAAATTCTAAATCTTTCTGAATACTTGTTGGTCGAAACTGTTTTAGTTATTGAAATATAAATTGCATCTTTTGATTTTCTTTTGAGTACTTTCTGTCGGAATAGTTTCAAATATTGAAATATAAATTGCTTCTTTTGATTTTCTTTTGAGTACTTTTGGTGGGAACAGTTTCAGATATTGAAAGATAAATTGCATCTTTTGATATATTTTTTGAGTACTTCGGGCGGAACTGTTTCAGATATTGAAATATAAATTGCATCTTTTGATTTTCTTTTGAGTACTTTCGGTCAGAACTGTTTCAGATATTGAAACATAAATTGCATCTTTTGATTTTCTTTTGAGTACTTTCTGTCGGAACTGTTTCAAATATTGAAATATAAATAGCATCTTTTGATTTTCTTTTGAGTACTTTCTGTCGGAACTGTTTCAGATATTGAAATATTAGATGCATCTTTTGATTTTCTTTTGAGTACTTTTGGTGGGAACTGTTTCAGATATTGAAATATAAATTGCTTCTTTTGATTTTCTTTTGAGAACTTTCGGTCGGAACAGTTTCAGGTATTGAAATATTAATAGCATCTTTTTTTGTTCCAGTGCTTTTGATCGAAACAGTTTCAAAAATTTAAATATATATTGCATCTAAACTGAATACCAAAAGAAACTTTGCAATTTTAAAACTGAAATTTCGAAAACGATCTCATATTTACATTTTCATTTAAGGTGGCAATGAAATAGTTGAAACCCACACTTTCAAGTTGAAAACTTTTAATTGAGCAATATTCATGCATTTTTGCAGAAATGGCAAAAATGTCATAATCATGTGAGGTTTCTGCTGAAACCAATTGACGTGACGAAAAAGTTTGATAACTGTTCATAATGAATGTTTGTCACTCCAAAAGTGAAAAAAACACCTTAAAAGCAGTAAACGGTAAAGCAAAAATATCGCAAATCCCCTCTGAAATTTACAAAATTGATCAAAAACAGCCCTTTTTACAAGAATCGGTAGTGTTCCTTCATTTCTAATGGTAACTTGATCCGGCTATACAGACATGTTGTGAGGATTGCTGACAACCCTGAAACACAAAAAACAATTGTTTTTTCACTGCATGAGAGCCGATATCTGTGACGTTAGACCACCGCCAACGTTTTCTCTTAGTGACGTCAGAGATAGCAAACATCAAAGGTCGGCATGTTGTTATGTTCTCGTGCACTTTATGAACTTGGACAGATCTAATCAGAGCTCATCGACTGCTAAGTTGACAGCTATTGGTCACTAAACATCGAAACATGGCAATTTCATTCGAAGTTATAACGTCAGAATTGGCATGCAATAACATGATTTAATTGCGATTGTTGAGCTCTAAAGGCTAGTTACCATTTGTACGACTCAAAGATGTGTCAATATGACAAGTAAGACTTGTGTCCACACATTCCCATTTATGGAAAAGCTCCGATGCAGACAAAATGTAAAGTTGAACCTGCTGGCAGCAAACGTATTTTGACGTTTGACCTTTTTGGTTACTCATGGCAGATTTGGAACTTATAACACTCGGGCTGCTCAAACCTGGTACTTAAGTAGCACATTTTAGTACTTTAACGAAATTATTGCGAAAACATCATTTCAACGAACGTCTGAACAACCAAAATTTTGACCCCTGCCCACTTCAGATCAAATAAGTGCAAAACTGGGTTTCCCACCTTTAATTTGGATTCGCTGGTTGTTTAAACAAATGATTGATTATTAAGAGATACTTTGTTTTAAATTTCTATCGTTTTTCATTCTTCAATCAGAATCATTACAAAATGGTGCAAAGTTTCTTTTGGTATTCAGTTTATTTTTGTCTTTTCAGTGCTGATGGCCGGAGCCATAGTGTCCATCTACGGTCAAGCCCAGCAACAATCTCAATGCCAGAGAACCTATCTGACCAATGCCATGAACTGCGCCCAGAACGCCTCAATCAACTTCATGAATCTCCAATACATCACGTCAAATGGCACCAAAGGACAGAGACCCTCGGAAAATATACAGCAATTCACGATGAGGGCATGCTCGTATGTTAATACCGCTGTTTATGCTTTATCTTACTCCTAAATATTGAACTTTAACGAAAGGTCTCCAGACCGAGATATTGTGTGTAATGTACTTGATAATGAACAATGAGTAACGTTAAACCCTGCTCAGTCTTGTCATAATGAGAAAAAATTTTGAATCTGATTTATCCTTGCTCATAATTATGAATTAATGATCATTAATTTGTAATGTACTTGATAATGAACAATGAACAACGAGTAACGTTAAACCCTGCTCAGTCTTGTCATAAGGAGAAAATTTTGTGAATCTGATTTATCCTTGCTCATAATTATGAATTAATGATCATTAATTTGTAATGTACTTGATAATGAACAATGAACAACGAGTAACGTTAAACCCTGCTCAGTCTTGTCATAAGGAGAACATTTTGTGAATCTGATTTATCCTTGCTCATAATTATAAATTAATGATCATTAATTTGTAATGTACTTGATAATGAACAATGAACAACGAGTAACGTTAAACCCTGCTCAGTCTTGACATAAGGAGATAATTTTGTGAATCTGATTTATCCTTGCTCATAATTAATTAATTAATGATCATTAATTTCATTAAATATTTTAAACACCTTGATATCATTGTCTACTATATATGCTTTCACAAACAACGTATCAGCTTAGAATTTAACATCTCCTATGCCAAGAGTGAAAATATCACATCAACCTGCTGTTGGGGATATTTGCTATTTTAAATGAATATTCTTCATGTTATCAGTGACACTAACAAAATAGAACTTAAAGGGGCAGTAGCTCGTTTTTTGATAATTTTATATTTTAAATATTTCACTGATGATTGTAAGTTGATGCTCAATGTATTACTTTGACAGTCTCAAACATCTCATTATACAAGCCAATCATCCATAGTCCAGAGGACAAAGTATCAAGATTCACATAAAATCCATTGGCGGCCATTTTATGTGAACACCTTTAATTAATTTTGTGTAAGAAAAAGGGATCGCATGCCTGAACTATACGTTATATATTTGAATTATTACTGCTCCATTGTCTTTCAATTGGAACCATTAATTTTGATTTTTAAATCACATTATATTCCCCCTAAATACGTGCTATTGCCCCTTTCAGAGTTATATCTTAGAATTTACTTTCTAAAGAATAAAACAAATATTCCAGCGTGAAGATGCAGTTGGATATGTGTGGACAGAACACGTACAACCAGCTAGTGAACTCAACGCTCTGCCTCAACTCCCTCGATCAACAACAACTAGCTCTCTCCTCTAGCGAGATTTTCGGAGAGTATGACCGAGTTTGCGCACATCGTGAGTTATTATAATAATAATGATAATAGTCTACCAAGAAATTTGAACATAAAAATGAGTCCTTCTTTGAGAGGTATTTTGAAGTTGGATGATGAAGAAGAACAAGTTATTATGGATAATCAACTTCTTTATTGCAATAAAGAAGTTGACTATCCAAAATAACTTGTTCTTCTTCATAAAAATGAGTCTTCTTCCGTTGGAGAGGTTGTTATCTGACTTTTAATTTTTTTGAATAAGAAATATTAGTTGATAAGGTTTTAGCAGTTGAAATTATTTGAAGAGAAAATCAAAAGCCTTTTCAGTATTAAAAAATGCTAAAAGGTGAAAATAACTAAAAACTAATTTTCAATATAATTTGCATCACTACAGAATCCAAAAAAATTCAAAGGCTTATTCGGCACTCAATGTGGTATAAAAAGTCGATCTAACGAAAAGATAAACGTATTTTTAATATCATTTCATCTCTACAGAATGTTAATAAATTGTGTATTTTGTCTGCAGCATGTCGCCACACTCTTATGGAACAAGTCCGTTCTTGCTTCACCTACGGAAATCTGGACCCCAACACCTTCGTGGACATTGCCTGGAGCAGAGGCGCCATCTTGGGGACAAACAGGGAACAGGTCTACCAGTTCTGCAAGTGAGTAACACGTTCTTGAGGCTTTCCTCTAGAAATCTGGGAACGAATAGGAAATAGGTCTACCAGTTCCAAAATAGGGCACCTCTTTGAGGCTACAGTATTAAAATCACAGAATATTGTAACACGACTTCTTTGAGAGGCATTTGAGAAGTTGGAATGACAATAATGCAGAGGAATATATAAATGAGAACTTTTCTCTTCATTGTATGCGACGTTTCGATGAACATAATTTAATTTCTTGGCTGCAGTATCATAATTAAGGAAATATAGTGCCTGCAGGTACTACAACAAAAGGAAAAAATTCTTCTGACATTAAAGTCTTGAGAAAATAATTATGGAGTGACATGTTTTTATTATTTTATATTGTTTGCCATTGTCCATTGAAGAAACAGCTTTTGGATGTATTTTCTCAAACTGCTCAATCACTACCAACTGCATTCCGTTATATCTTCTGTTGTGTCCAACAACCGTAGGAAGGCTTCTTGTATGAATATACCCCCCTCTTCAAACTGAACAACCCCAACTATCTATTTATTTGTTGACACCATCTTCTTTTGTTTGCAGCAACCGCCAGATGGTGCTAGGGTGTGTGCGACAGAAGGCCCAGATGTGTCCCGACTCCAACATCGTCTTCCACAGGAAGGGCATGGAGGTTAGCACCATCGAGAAGGGCGTCAACCTCCTCTGCCATATGCCAAGATGTAAGAACATATCTTAGTACTATCCTATTGATATATTTGTACTATCCATTGAGTAAGTGAGTAATTGTTTAACGCCGTTACGGCAATATGTCAGCCATTAGCGGAGTGCCTGTAAATTGATAAGGGCGTCAACCTCCACTGTCATATGCCAAGACGTAAGAACATATCTTAGTACTATCCTATTGATATATTTGTACTATCCATTGAGTGAGTGAGTAATTGTTCAACGCCGTTACGGCAATATGTAGCACCATCGAGAAGGGCTTCAACCTCCTCTGTCATATGCCAAGATGTAAGAACATATCTTAGTACTATCCTATTGATATATTTGTACTATCCATTGAGTGAGTGAGTAATTGTTCAACGCCGTTACGGCAATATGTCAGCCATTAGCGGCGGGTCTGTTAATTGATATATGGTGTGAAATATTTGAAAGTGTCAAAGTGCAGTCCTTCATAGTCAACTATCGATATCGTAGTACTATCCATTGAAATGAACTATTTGATAGTATCAGTGCTTTCATTTTTCCTTATTCCTGTATTATATTACCCTCAAGGTGCAAATCAAAATTACCTATGACATACGATGATTCTGAAATGTGTCAAAATTGTAAAATATTGTCTCTCGATATGGTAGTTTACCATGACCAGGATATTTTGACTGACATTTAGATGAATTAAACAACGAATGACAGTAACTGTATCTCTTCTTTTTGTCCTCAGTGTACCTTGAAGGTCTCGACTGTTTCACCAACCCTAGCCCGGAAGTCCTTATGTGTGTCAACAATGCCCGGATGGAGAACCAAAACAACATGATGAGACTTCAACAGACCAAGAATGACCAACATTTCCGTATGCAGACCTGCAGGTAAATAATAATAATGACAAAAACAATAATGATGATAATAATTTGCCATATTGGAAGTTACATACAAAAACATTACGATAAAGTTTGCTTTTCAAATGAAACCTAAAGTGTTTATTGATGAATAAATATCGATGAAATTTTCAAAAATAAATTTCAATGATTGTGATATATCATTTGACAGTGAAACGTTAATCTATAGCAATAATAAGATTATAATGTAGTTTATAGAGCTCACTTATCCATCCATCAAGTGGCTGATGAAGAGCTATGATACGATTCATTGTATTAAATAAATAAGCTTTGAATGAGTATGACACTATTAATTCTATCTCAATTCTATATATATAGAAGTATGCATATATAGATATATCCGCTATTTGTATATGGTCTGAAGATGCTCCCAAATTGAGCTGAAAGTACTAGCCAGTAAAATGAATTCATTCAACTTCTGACTTATATTTTCAATATATATCTGAATTTTAGATTCAAATTGCCGCGTCGCATATGGCTGAAATACTGCCCAAGCGGCGATAAACAAACCAACTCACTCAGTAAATTCAATTTATAAATTCTAATTATTGATTTTCAATTTTATCCTTCAAGTGTTCGTCTCAGCCAACTGAACTGCGAAAAGCAAGCTTTTGCGAGACGATTTGAAGACAGGTGTAACAAGGCAATCACAGGTATCAGGACCGAAATGCACTGCAAGATCCTCCCTTCGTGGTGCATGCAGTACTTCATGCCACAATACCAGCAGTTCTGCAACCCAATGAATTTCAACCAAGAGGATCGCCCCCCTTACGCAGCCGCAGGAACTATTGTGGCCACGTGGTCAACAGTCGCCATCTTGGTTTTTGCTGCAATCTTCACCAGCAATTAAACGGACACGGAATCAACGTGCTGAAATATTTTGGCCTGAAATTCTTGAAGTTGACCAGTATGAAAGAATCATGACGGCCATCTGTAAACTTTTCTATGAATATAGGAATTTATTTCGGTATTTAAATCATCTCAAAAGGTTATCATGCCATCTGTGTAAATATTCATCTTGTCCAGTTTTTACTTTTTTGTTATTATTGTTTTAATAGTCTTTCTTGGATTGAATCCTTTTTTTACCGCCGTGATTATGCAATGCTTGTAAATATGTTTTCGATTTCTTACTTTCCTTACGGATTTTGTTTTTATTCAGTTGTCGGTTGATTTTGGAGAAAAGTGCTCTATACTTGAAATAAAAATGATAAAAGATTTAAAGAGAAACTTGGCTTTTTATTTTTCTTCAACTTTAGCTACCTTGAGGGTCAAAATTGTTCGAAATGGATTTCTTTATATTCAATCAAGAAAGTCAAAAAGACATGTTTCCATAAAGGCCATTATTTATAAAATGACAAGTAATCATAATGGCAATACTGAGAAAATAGGATAAATTAGGTTAAGTTTTGCTGGTTTCGAAAATTTAAAAAAATATATAACACCGCGTTTTGTTTTCTTTATTGTGATATAAGTTCATTGCATAAGCGGATTGCATTAGTCATATCAAAACAGCGCAATCTTCTGTTCTTATTGCATTAAATAATGTATTCTTGTCTTTAAACTAATTTTGTATAAAAATCAAGGATCATGACTTGATAAATCTTTTTCTTTAAATCACTTATTTATAAGCTTTTATCCGCCATATTTAATTTATAGTGTTACAAGAAAGCAAACCTGCTAAATTAAATCAAGTAACAAAGTTAACGTATGATGGATTGGTTGATAACATATTGGCATGTTTAAAATAATGTTTGATGCAACTTATCACTTATGACATTTTTATGCCATAGTCATACGTCCAAAGCTCGTATCTCAATGTTTGTCTTCACGATATTTCTCATTTGATGCGATTTATTCTTGATTTTACATCAGGAACAACTAAAATGTTAACCTGAATAACATATTTGAAAAATTAAGTGGGAAATAATCTCGTTTTTATCACATATATCCATAAGCATGAAAGTCCTGTATTTCGCTTACACACAAAAATGGATTGTCCTGTAATATGTGTGTATCGTACAGGCGAAGGAATGGAACTCCAAAGCCACAAAATCACTAATGACAAACTACCTTACACTGCAACAAATCTTGGTCACCAGTTAAGCAACCCCTGTGGGTTAACATGTGGTAATTAGGATATGAACTATACTTCCTAGTTCGTGACTCATGCATCTGACGTGAAAATCAATTTGTCACCGTCACCTGTTAGCGATTTTTAGTATCAGTACATGCATAACATAACACCAAGGTGACAGTTCACTGTAATTAATTTGTAATTTGAAGGGTTTTTTAGTCTTTAAAACCAAATTAATGTTTTATTTGATATAAAGTTCTTGAAAAATGTTATTCTCTATAATATTCTCTTCAATTAATCCCTAGATGTGTCGATAAAATTTCTTTGCTACATTATTTCGTAGTGAAGAAATAATGGATAGATTCAAAAGAATTCTATAATTTATGTTTGTACAATACCTGGTCGTGTATGCAAACGATGTTTAAAATTGTCTAAACTCCTACACTTATTCACCGTAATATTGGATAAATAATGGTAACGGTTTCGCATTTTATGCTTATGGTTATTTTCTCTTACTGTGTTAAGATTTATCAATATAATCTTTTTTAAATTTACAACTTCTCGTTTACATAATTGTCAAGTGTATGTATATATTCTCCCAACACCTGTTGTTGATAAGATATAAGCAATATTATTGATTAATATAACGTCATATTCCAGTTTAGCTTCCGGTTTAATTCGTCACACTTTTTCTGTTGATTCGCTACGGGTTCTGTAGCCTGCAGTCGTTTGAAGCGAAGTGATTTAAAAATGGTGGACAGAAAGTACTCCTGGGTTGGTGAACTTACCACATAGACGAACTGTACAGCTGCATACCGAAAGTTTGTTCACTTGTCAGTGTCTAAGTGCATATATCATGACATTTCGATTTAGATTGGCAATCAATTTATTACCTTAAGCTGAACTTAAAATAATATTCTTTAACTTATTTTTGTATTTTAGCATTATGAAAAAGACAGAAGGGGTTGTATGAAAAGATAAGTCATGATATTTGTACCAAGATATGCAGGTGTGTGAACTTACTTTTGGGATGTATTCGTAGAATTGATCAGATTCAAACTATATAAAAGAGATACATTATTTTGAGCTTAGGAAACCAATAAAGAACAGACTTACTACATTTACTTGATTAAAAAACAAAAACATACTCATCATTTTTTAAATGTTGTTTTTCTTAGTTCGCGGCATCATACATGTCGGTATACACCAAGTTTTTTCGTCCAATAAAAACACGATTAGGTGTTCAAACTGGGATGATAGTTTTCACCAACGTCACTTCAGTGCGTTTGCTTATAAAACCATAAATACAACCAATTGAATGACACTATTGTTAGTTATACAGACTTAAATAATGTTCATGATTCAGTTAACAAACGCTAATTCATTTCCTGATTCGAATGATTTGAAGGCGTCCACACTAAAATGGTATGTTGCAGTTTTCGCTTTGAACGCGATACCTTGTTCTTCGGCAGAAAATAGGTAAATTAGATGTTATACATTAGGAAGAAAATAAATTTTACATTAACTAGATTCGAAGCGATAAAATTAACAAATTAACATTAAATGTTAAAAACTAGCTTTTGTGTTAAACAATTGACAATAACATGTTAATACATTATACGGCTCTTCTACTATTTCACAATGTAATTTGTATTATATCTTCTGTCAGGAAGTTCTGAAACATTAAAGTATTCAGTATATCTTATTGTAGTATTTAAAATTTTGATTCATTAAAATAAAATTGTAATAATATTTTTGTGAAATTTGATGATTTGTCTATTAATGTAAAACCGGGGAAAATATTTTAGTCATTTGTGAGGAAGGACGCTCAACCACACACACATTTTGGTCTCATTCTGCCCTTTAACATGTATATTTACAAATTATGAATATTAAAATAGTATTTGTGTGTGTAATTGTTTATTTTCTATCAATGTGAGACTTTTTTTATTCAATTTGGAGGTAGTACCTTTTAAAAACATATAATATATACATTTTAAGCATATCTAATTCCTTCATTAAAAATGTTGTTTTTCAAGTATTTTGTTTATTGTTTATTTATGTAAGTCCGGGAAGACATTTTTTTATTTACTCGTGAGTCAGATCCTGTAGCTAAAATTTCGTGATGTCGGTTACATCGATCAAGTGTCAATACCAAGGCTTGGGGATAAACTTTGATTTCTCTGACGTCATCTTATATCACACATTTCATTGGCTTTCTTTTTCATTAAAACATATAAGTAAAGGTTGTTTAATAAAATATTTCATTATTTTGAGATTGGATTCGCAGGAAAATTCACAATGGCCAGGGCACCATTCATTTCATGTAAGTGTTCTGTAAACTTTTATATGTTTGATTTTAATACACTTCGTAATTGGCATGTGAACGATTAAAATCATGTATATCTTCATTTCAAAATAAAAAGCATTTCAAATTATTGAACATAGAAATGATTGTCAATTTCTTGCATGAAAAAATATTTTGAAGTATCGTCATCGAATTTGGAGAATGTTTTCGTAGTTTTTGAAAGACAGTTTATCGGAAGAAATACTCGTTTACTTTATATACATATCTTTTAATATTTTAATTTGAAAGCATTATGTTTTTTTCTTGTTTCATAAACGCCATTTCTCTCAATTATGCAATGTTATGTGCCATTGTCAAATCTAATTCAATTGACACGCGTGAAGAAGCTGAACTTGACTTTTATTGATTTCAGAATATATTTCTTAAAGAACTTCGATATGTGCCGAAATGTTTTTGAATGAGAGAGAATTTGCCACTTTAATTATTGTCAATGAATATTATTTCTTTAAGCGTTTAACATGAAATTTAAATTGATGATTTTGAAAAAGATGAGGTATCCTGAAACACATTGCAGTTTTCCTATTAAATAACTAAACACGTTACTTCAATAATCCTGACTATCAAATTCAAACAATACATGACTTAAATAATAATACAATTATCAACAAGAGTAACAAATTGTAATGCTGAATTACTTATAATTTCGAAACATCCCTCTTCCTTGTAACAGTTTCTCCCGTATACCACTTAACATTCAATTTGTCATTTTCCGAATTATCATTATTATAATCCTATTTTGATCTTATGCTTTCTGTATACCTATCATCCCTCGTAACACTTTCCTACCTTTTAAGCCCCATCGTCATACTTGCCTGCCGTTCGTGATGAAATTTGGCTATTGATAAAACAAATACATCACTCAGTAGAAAAATCTTTCGTCGAAAGTTTATCATATTTATATGTTTTAATCAACAATGAAATACTTAATTCAAAGTACATTATTCTCTGCAAGAGTGCCATAGCATTAAAGAAACCCGCTTTCGGTGACGTAATCATTATGTGTTTAGGATTTACACCGCGTCTAAGTTACCGCAATTGCGTCCTATGGGTATCGACTTGGGCGGCAACGAGTACCTGATTGGGAGAAGACGAAAATACTCAGTTGTGCGCGACAAAGACGGGATTTAAGCCTTTTTTTAGGAAACGGAAATTGTGAGATGTTCACATGATTCAACAAGGTTCTTGGCCTCGTTCTGCGTGCGCTAACTGTAGCGCACGCGGAACGAGGCCAGGGAACCAGGTTGCACTTGATTCGCCTTCATATCGGCTTCTGTTTCGGTCATTTTGGTAAATTGTCTTAATGAATTTTGGTTCGATTTTCCCTGGTTGGTCGTAAAATTTTACAAAATCAAAAGTTAAAATACGTTTTTAAAATTTAACTTCACTTCACTTTTAAAAAGGGTCTTTAACCAGATTCCCCACTTGAATTTTGACATTTTACAAATTAACATTATCATCCTATTTTGGAATTTATGCTTTCAATTCATCAATCAACCCTCGTAACACTTCAACCAGAGTACCCTTTTTACATTCAAATTTCCATTTTACAGGTTGGGTCGCTGTTTTAACCCTTGGCTATGCAGCAGCCCAGACGAATACCGGCACAAATCAGCAAGGCACGGGCATGAATCCTTGCCAGCAAACCTTCCTGACCAACTTCTACAAGTGTATCGGTGACAACGGTCTTGACACCAACAACTTTCTCTATATGGTCACCAACAAGACCAACGGGCAGGCTCCAGGGGATGAGGAAGCCTTTAAGGCGAGTGCTTGTGGGTGAGTAAAAACTTGTATTACCTACGAGGGCAGTCACACCGAGGTTCATATTTTTCATCACGTCACGGTTCACCTACATTTGTATGACGTCACAATCTATACGGGTCGGTGGCGGCTATTCCGCCTATGCTTAGAAGTAGGTTTTGAGTAATTGCTTTAATTTGGAGGCTACGGTAATAAACAGAAAAGTATATTCGTGCCGATGACATACGCTCTAGCTCGGGAAATACTGATATTTAGGCACTCGTGTCGTAAACATAGTATGTCGTGGACACTCATATAATATCCTCTTTTAATTATATAATTAGCAATGAAATATAGGGTTATACTATGAAAATAAGACAAGCAGTAGAAAGTCATATTTCTACTGCAGTGAAAATATATCACTTTATACTTTGTCAATGAGGAGGAAATGATTTTCGGCAAAAACAATGAAATAGTCTCTATTTATCATTTTTATATTTGGTAAAAATAAACATCATCACATCGCATCACAGTGACGCATTTGCTGTCTAATACCATCAAAATGCATGTACTATAATGTTATTCATCATGTTTTTCCGTATTGGTCTAGTTACAGGTCCGAGGTCTGCTGTATTGGCCCGAGGCGAAGCCAAGGGCCAATACAGCGGACCGAGGACCTGTAACTGGGCCAATATGGAAAAACTTGATTAATGACATTTTTATTAATTAACTTCTTTGTGATTTACTTGTACAACATAAGAGAGATCATTTTCATCGAAATCAAAATTATAAGAGAGATTGGTGAACTGATATATATGTTGAAAGTTTTGAAGCGCCATTTGTGTATATGCGCATGCTCAGAGTCGTATTGGCCCAGTCTGCTCGTATTGGCCCAGTTTGGCCCATATTGGCCCAGCTTACCTGTATTGGCCCAGTTGCCGAATCGTATAGTGTAGGCCGTTCATATTGTATTAGTGCCATATCATTGAAAGTTAATTAATAAATTTTCGTTACATCAAAATAGGATATTTTTTAGAATTTACGTTAAATTGACGTCTTACGTTAACTTTAGATTATATGGGTTACAGGAAAGATTTGTTCTTACTTTGGTGAGAATGCTCGGTATGTTTTTTTCACTTCACTTGATTTAAAAAAAATTGAAGCCATTTTTTTAACATACTCTTTCTTATGAAGATTAGGCTATATCATATCAATACCATAATTTCTATCGTTTTAAGAAAAATATAGACAGTTGCATTTTTTTGTAACATATTTGTTTGATTTGCCATTTTGAAGTTTTTGTTGCATGTTGTTCATTGATGTTTGTTTGTTTGTTTTAAACATATTTTATTCGTCAGAAAAGATTAGAAACCCCTTATATGTACATTAGATAACAGTTACATTCATTTTACAAGATGGGTAGAAGGAAACAGATAGAAATTTAAAAAATGATACAATAATTAAACGAACATTTTATTTACATTTATATTTATTGAGTTGAGTTGACATCATCAATTTATTTTACAGGAAAAAAGATGAACTCGCCCAGTGCATGATAACGTTCATGACTCAGTTAATGAACTCATCCACTTGCATGGCCTCAGCGAGCCAACAAGACCAGCGACCCATGATAGACAGGCAGTTTGTCTCGCTCATGCGCTCTTTCGATACGTCATGTGCCCATCGTACGTACCAACATTTTTTAAATAATTGACTAAATAAAGAATCACAATCTCATTTAAATATGCTCTATTTGCTACATTACGTTAACCTGCGTATCAAACAATGATCTTATTGTAATGAGATTGAAAGAATACTCAACGACGTCCCGTTTCATAAAATTTTATGAAACGAGTGAATCTTTCGGTATTAAACGAGCGTTAGCAAAATGTATTTAAAATGTATTGATAAAATAAAAAGAATTGTACGTTAATAATTGGTAACACTTAAAGGGGCAGTAGCACGTTTTTAGGGGGAATATAAGGTGATGTCAGGAAAATGAAAATTAATGGTTCCAATTGAAAAACAATGTATTTAAACTAAATGGAGCAGTAATAATTCAAATATATAACTTAAAGTTTAGCCATGCGACTGTTTTTCTTACACAAAATGAATTAAAGGTGTTCACACAAAAATGGCCGCCAATGGATTTTATGTGAATCTTCAAACTTTGTCCTCTGACTATGGATGATTGGTTTGTGTAATGAGATTTTTGTCACTGTCGAAATAATACATTTCGCATTAACTTACAATTATCAGTGAAAATTTTGAAATTTAAAATTATCCAAAAACGTGCTACTGCCCCTTTAAAGAGGCAGTAGCACGTTTTTAGGGGGTATATAAGGTGATGTCAAGAAAATGAACATTAATGGCTCCAATTGAAAGACAATGTATTGAAACTAAATGGAGCAGTAATAATTTTAATCAATTTAGTCAATTTTAACCATGCGATTCCTTTTTCTTACACAAAATGAATTAAAGGTGTTCACACAAAATGGCCGCCAATGGGTTTTATGTGAATCTTCATACTTTGTCAACTGACTATGGATAATTGGCTAGTATAATGAGATTTTTGACAATGTCAATATAATACATTGAGCATCAACTTACAATCATCAGTGAAACATTTAAAATATAAAATTATCAAAAAACGTGCTACTGCCCCTTTAAGTTCTATTTTGTTAGTGTCACTGATAACATGAAGAATATTCATTTAAAAATAGCAACAGGTTGATGTGATATTTTCGCTCTTGGCACTTACAATTATCAAGGACAATTTGAAATATAAAATTATCAAAAAACGTGCTACTGCCCCTTTAACACAAATTACCTGTTATTACCAATGGAAGCACCGTTGAATGGCTTTGCTTATCATTTTGTTGTGTTTTGTTCGCGTGTGCGATTTCCTGTTTCCAGTAGCTTCTGAAAGCATTTTAAAGGGGCATTAGCACGTTTTTTGATTATTTTATATTTTAAATTTTTCACTGATAATTATACGTTAATGCTAAATGTATTATTTTGACAGTGTCAAATATCTCATTACACAAGCCAATGATCCATAGTCAGAGGACAAAGTATAAAGATTCACATAAAATCCATTCGCGGCCATTTTGTGTGAAGACTGTAAATTCATTTTGTGTACGAAAAAGTAATTGCATGGCTAAATTTTACGTTATATATTTGCTCTTTTTAGTTTAAATACATTGTCTTTCAATGAGAACTATTAATTTTTATTTTCCTGACATCACCTCACATTCCCCATAAAAACGTGCTACTGCCCCTTTAAGATCCTTTGGTCTATCTGCAGCCTGTCGGAAGACCTTCTTTCCATTCCTCCGAAACTGCTACGAAACAAACAACCTGGACCCTGATCTGTTCTTGTCCAATGCCACCATGGGCCGAGGCGCCGTCATAGGGACTACTAAAGAAGAGGCCGAAACGTTCTGCGAGTAAGGAGAAATTTTACTTCGTCGTCAAAACATTTTGATGGAAGCATCATAGCTATCAGATTTTCTGTCAATTGAATACCTTTCCCAATTTTGACCATGATGTAGACATTTTCATACTCGTTAGGAATTGTGTACCCGTTAGGAAAATGTTTTTTTCAACATACGTGGTAAAATCGATAAAGATGCACAAAAATGCACAATGAAATCAACATTTTTTAAAACTTTACATTCAGTGGATATAATTTCATTTCTTGTTTATATGTTTCATTTCTAAGGTAATGACGTTTCTATTTGGATGTTCCCAAGATTTTTTTTTTAATTTCAAAAATGTCTTTCTCGAGTTTCTAAATTAAGTCAATATTTCTTTCTTGCTAATTAAACGCTTCTGATTTGTTATTCTCAGTATACTAAGGGTTTTTTTTCTCGTATCCTATCGTTCTATTTTTTGGTCCATTTTAATAAATAATTGTTTATGACTTTTTTCTTTGATAAAGTTTTCATTTTTACGTTTCTTTTCTAAGTTTCAATTACTGATTATTATCACTGGTATTCCTGTTATTCATGTTCTAATTTCTAATTTGTATGTTTCTACTCTCATGTTCCACTTTTAATTAGGACTATGGATATTTCCATAACTCACATTCTGTGGTTTATATTCGTAATTTCTATGTTTCTGTTTTTTTACAAATATTCCTAAACATAAATATTCCTAATGATAATGTTTCCTTTACTGATTATGATATATGCTATTTCTATAAATCAGATTCTATGTTTCTATTCACATGATTCACTTGACAATTCTCTGTGACAGAATTCGGAAAAAAACTATTTTAATTCATGAGGGACATCCCTTCACGATGCCTTGTGTTTTTAATTCAAATAAAAGATATAGGAACTTAAAAATGAATTTTCTGATGGTAATAATTGATATTTTTATAAATCAGATTCCATACTTCTACTCCTTTTTAATATTTCTATTCATGAGATTCTCTCAATTCTCTTTGACAGATTCTCTCAATAATTCTCTTTGAAAGATTCTCTCGATTCTCTTTGACAGATTCTCTCAATAATTCTCCGTGACAGGTTCTCTCAATAATTCTCTTTAACAGATTCTCTCAATAATTCTCTTTGAAAGATTCTCTCGATTCTCTTTGACAGATTCTTTCAATAATTCTCCGTGACAGGTTCTCTCGATTCTCTTTGACAGATTCTCTCAATAATTCTCCGTGACAGATTCTTTCAATAATTCTCCGTGACAGGTTCTCTCGATTCTCTTTGACAGATTCTCTCAATAATTCTCCGTGACAGATTCTCTCAATAATTCTCCGTGACAGATTCTCTCAATAATTCTCTTTGACAGATTCTCTCAATAATTCTCCGTGACAGATTCTCTCTATTCTCCGTGGCAGATTCTCTCAATAATTCTCCCTGACAGATTCTCTCAATAATTCTCCCTGACAGATTCTCTCAATAATTCTCCCTGACAGATTCTCTCGATTCTCCGTGGCAGATTCTCTCGATTCTCCGTGGCAGATTCTCTCAATAATTCTCCCTGACAGATTCTCTCGATTCTCCGTGGCAGATTCTCCCAATAATTCTCCCTGACAGATTCTCTCGATTCTCCGTGGCAGATTCTCTCAATAATTCTCCCTGACAGATTCTCTCGATTCTCCGTGGCAGATTCTCCCAATAATTCTCCCTGACAGATTCTCTCGATTCTCCGTGGCAGATTCTCTCAATAATTCTCCCTGACAGATTCTCTCGATTCTCCGTGGCAGATTCTCCCAATAATTCTCCCTGACAGATTCTCTCAATAATTCTCCCTGACAGGTTCTCTCGATTCTCTTTGACAGGAACCGGAAACCACTATTTAAATGCATGAGGAACATCTCGAGTCTATGCCCTGAATCACCAATGCTGTTGGGTTCTATTGGCTTGGACATCAATGCCATGGAGAAAGGAATTGACGTTTTGTGTCAACACGTTGAGGGTGTGTTAATATTCAGTCATTTTACAAAATCGAAGTATCATTTCTTAGAATTTATAAATTTATGAAATCCACTGTATTTGTGAAATTATTTCGAAATGAACATTTTTTAGAAATTTATCAACTTTTACATTTTTCATTCACATTCATTAAGGGGAGAGGGGGGAGTGTCATCCTATACACAAGTGTGTGTTGGGGTGGGGGGGGGGGGTTATCTCACAAAAGTTGGGGCTCAAATTTTCCAATCCTACGCTCAGTGTGTGTGTGTGTGTGGGGGGGGGGGGGGGGGTTATCTCACAAAAGTTGGGGCTCAAACTTTCCAATCCTACGCTCAGTGTGTGTGTGTGGGGTGGGGGGGGGGGGGGGGGGGTCCTAAACAGATTAGGGGACGACATAAGCTTGCTACGGTCCTGCTTAGAAGTTCATCAAATGGTATTGTTTTCAGTGTACCTGTTCGGTATCGATTGTTTCGCTGAGGCTACGACCCGAGTGACAGACTGCATGCGGGACCAGGCTAAGAACATCACTGACCTTGTGACCTCTGCGCAAAATGAAGATATAAAAGAAGAACAGTTCGCTGAAAGATTTTGCAGGTAAGATATCCGAGCTCCGAACATGATAGTGAAATACCTTTGGAGTGACTAGGGTTTGGGGATGGAGCTGTGTTCTTTTTCTTCTTTCTTAGTTGTTTAGTTAAGACACCCCTTTTCATAAGCCTTTTCGACCCCAACCGATCATCGTCCCCCCTTTAATTAAAACTTCTCGCTATGTTTCTTGAGTTTTGTTTCCCTCTTTACCCGATTGTTGAGGAGAATTATACAAAAATCATTAACATCCAACCCCCACCCCGATTTTCAATACTGAATGTTGTAGGCGAAAAAAATCTAATTTTTTTAGCATTACCTAGATCAGAAATTCAGTTAGGTAAAATGCTAACTTCGGATTGGCTTCAATGAGAGGGGCACACTTTATTATTCATAAATTATATATATCACACGATAGATATTTTTTTTAACTTTCAAATCTAATCGTATTACTCAGATAAGAAGCAATGTGTTGTACGAATGCTAACTCCGATCTTGCTTAAGAAAGATTGACACACTTTATATCATTCCTTTCACAGAATATATATTGTATAACTCAGATCAGGAACAATTTGATGCACGAATGTTTATATTGACCTGATTTTAATGAGATTCAATGACAGAAATTACTTTTTTAGGATTCGAATCGAAGGACCAGGAACAATTTGATGCACGAATGTTTATATTGACCTGCTTTTAATGAGATTCAATGACATCATTTACTTGTTCAGGATTCGAATCGAAGGACCAGGAACAATTTGATGCATGAATGTTTATATTGACCTGCTTTTAATGAGATTCAATGACATCATTTACTTTTTCAGGATTCGTATCGACCATGTAGACTGTGATCTCGGTGCATGGAAAGACAAGAAACACAAGGCGTGCAGTGAGGCTGTTATAGGCCTGAGGACAGAGTTGGAGTGTACCCTATTGTCTAAAGAGTGCGTATCGAAGCACCAGGGTATTGTTGACGAAGTTTGTCATGTGGAAAAATTTACCAGAGATACCAGAGAGGGCGGGGCTTCTGTGATTGCCACGTCATCAGTCCTCAGCCTCGTTTTGATCTCACTGGTCTCCATGGTTACCGGTCGCATGTAACACGATTTCGTTGTTGCTAGAACGAGTCCTTTATCAATATGTTCAAAACTGTAAATTTCAGATGGATGGTAAGATATACAGCTGCGTATCTTAAATTTGGTTCACCTACCTGCGTATGCTAGTGCAAATATCGTGTAATTTGGAATGTCTCTGAGACATGTCAGCATTGCCGAAACAAAACCAATAATGTTGAAATTTCACTGCATAAGATAAGATTCAGTTTTATTCAGTTTATTAACATATTTGCATGTCATACCTAACAGATAACCGTAACAAATTTGGCAGGTCATTGAAGTGACCAGGGGTCGAAATTTCGAAAACACTGTTTTCTATTTTTCTCTACAAAACCCTTCATTAGCGACCAACAGCTTTAGATCTTATTCATATGTGTTTATATGCACTACGACAATGTAATTGTGCTGATTGTTTTCCTACAAAATTTACATGGATTATTTTAATCGAAATTTAAGAAAATCCGAATTTCACAAATATGACCCCATCAGTCTATTTAACCATGCCAAATATCAAAATGCAGCACCAGTGACAAAACGATCCCGAAATATGGTTTGGGAATGGTTGTTTCACACACGGACAATTGAAGATCCTTTGTCCTTTGGTCCTGGAGTTATTTTATTGACGTCAAAACGAAACCCAAATTACATGATATTTGCACTAGGATACACAAGCAAGTGAACACACTTAAGATACACAGCTGTAGCGTCGCCACGGTCACTCAATGCCATGGTTCAATGGTGTCTATAAATGAATGATATCCCCATGGTTGAATGAGACTTAAACATCATCCTAATGAAGTTCAAGTGAACTGATAAAAGGATAGATTGTTTAAGTCCCATTCGTAGTTGAAGTGAGGTTCATATGGTTATAACAATGTATAAAATTGACGCTGTAGAAAATTGGTTTGTGGTCGATAGGCATATACATATAGGCGAAACTTATTTTCTTTATCTGAGTAGTCAATTGGATTATCTTTAGCAAAAAAAATGTGTCGGGTAGCAAGTGAGGAAAATCATGCGGCCATTTTAATGTGAACACCTTTTAATCATTAGAGTAAGGTAATTGCAATCGCGAAACTAAACGAGATTTGATACTTTCTTTTGTGATATTCCTGTATGATTGTTAACAAAAAGGGTACCATTGTTTTCTTGTTGTAATATCACTCATTGTCCTTAATAACACGTGACACAGTGCCTTTAACTAGTTAACCTTTTGTTACATAGTTGTCATATATCTCAAATATTTACTCTTTAGTTGAATGTCCCATTGTAAATAAACAATTTAACGTTTCAATGAAACTGTAAACAAATGTACAAATACATAAGGTTGTTATGGATCTTACTTGATATCCAGTTTCTTAGTTCAAGAGCTTGTTGTAAAGTCGTAGTGATACACAATTATTTATTACGTTGTTCAGTGGTGAAAAATAAAGATAATAGAAAAAATATCGTTTTGAGTTTTTTGTTGTCATATATTGGGGACACTAAAAAATTGTGAGCTTGGTCTCACCCTGTTGTGTTCCTACGCAAGACACTTCATCCACATTCCACTCAGTTCACTCAGCTGTTTAAATGGGTACCTGAAAACTGGATGTACTGACCTACATGGTCGTTATTAGAAGCAGCTGTGAAAGTACACTCTTTCAGGGTAATAATGCAGCACTTTGTGCATGTCTTAGCACTTGGAAAGGCGCAATACAAGTATAAATTATTATATATCATTTATATATATTATCTTTATTAGAGTTTTGTACAAATTATTCTCATAATTCATAACTTATCATATGCTTAATGGTTTATCATATGATTAATGGTTAGAGACAGAGTTTTCTCGGTTCTAGAAAACTGTTCTCGCCACTGAGTTTTATATGTCATGTGTACAATGGTTTCACGTCTACAATCAACGCAAAGTCACCGCCGTTGCTAAGTAACGATGCAACATTAGTCTGACGTCACATGAAAACTCTTGAGTCAAGAAGGTTTGGACGTAAATTCCCTTATATTCGGCCACAGAGGCATAAATTAAAACTAATATCTTTCGTTCCAGTGTGTTATCATGTACCTCTCATCTCCTTACGAGATAAAGCCTATTACCACTTGTGAAAGTATTGGTTTTGCCACGTAACTCGGTGAGGAATAAATGGTATCACCGAAAAAAAAGATATCATCTTTGTATTTAACATAAGGGGTCGATCCTGGCAATCATAAAACGGAAAACGCCATTGAAAATTCAGAAATGCTCAGTTTCCTCAGTTTGAGAAAAGTGTTCTCGCCACTGAGTTTGATATCATTTCTTTTCAACTCAGTGGGAATCTGATATAGAGGGGATGACGTCATGTGTCTACAATCAACGCAACGGTACAATCGTCGCTGCGCAACACGTGAAAAATACCAGCATCCCGCCACTCGATAAGTGATATAATACGGGATTCAAACCCTACTCTCGGACTGTACACACTCCCCCACCATCCCCCCAGGCCTTCTGACATGCTGCAGACATTAAAATTAATATGAAACAAACAAGCTCTAACAAAAGTTAAATATAAAACAAACAAACTGAAAAAAGGATAAGAAACAGAACAAAGGGATGTTTATCGCCGAAAATAATAATGATAATATTTTTTTTTAAATAATTGATAACCTCTTCTGTATAGTATTTATAAAAATGGTTATCTCTCCTGTATAGTACGTTCCTGTGTGTGAGAAGACTGTATGTTGAAGTGAGAACTACATTTGTCATTGATTGCGTGTTACAAATCATATTTTGGTTATCAAAAAGATGACCTCTGTCTACCAATTTTTGTTGCATCTAGACAATACACGATTAACGCTTATACTAACGCTTCACTTTCGATCGCTGACCAAAGCTGTGCCACAGTTTGTCGCAATTCCTTGCTAGGTTGCAGCGTCATCTTTGGAAATAAGTCTTTTGCTATTGAAGAGTTAAATACAGTCCCAGGGCTTAATTTCTAAATGTCCTTTTCTCTATCTGTGGCGTAGGAACGCTTTTAGGGTTTAAGATTGATTAATGAGGGATTTTTGATGATGAATGATTGATGAATTGTTGTCGAATGATAAAAGAATGAATGTTAGAAAGTCAAATTATTGTTGAATGATTGTTAAATGAATGTTGGGTGGTTGTTGAATGATTGTTGAATTAATGTTTGAAGATTGTTTAATGATTGATGATTAATAATTGATGCATTATTGATTTATGATATTTGATCATTTACCGATGCTTGATTTTTTATATGTGATTCATGATCGTGATGATTGATGATTCATTCAAGATTCAAGATGTATGCATGATGGCTGACAAGAAACTGAAGCACAAACTCAGTTGGTTTTATCATATGCATGATTTTCAATTACAAATATATTAAGTATGTGACGTTGTACGCCAAAACTGACAAGTGCAGGAGATTACTCAGTTGTAAGAGACAATTCCATGTGTTTTTTTGTTTTTCACTTGAAAATTATTTTTCGATTAAATTATTGTTCAAAACATTATTTTAATAAAACTAAACTGTTTATAGATATCTAAGTTCTATCTTATGACAAAATCAATAAATGAGCCTCATTAATCACACATTTACAATTTTTCAAACATGGTGGGGGTCATGTTGATGTACATTTTCATTTTCACTCCTGACTACATCAACCAGACAAAATATATTCGTGTTAGAGGCTTAAAATATAGGCCATGTTGATCATGTAATAATCAAATAAATCACATGCCAATTAAATTTAATTGAGTATTTATAAACAAAATTAACTTCTAAACTCTACAGCCGTATTTTATACTTAGTATATAGGCCTATTATTTATAAATAACCCTCTCCCAAATTGTAGTAAGTTAATTTTTTTTGTCTTATGACTAAAGAACTTGAACTATAAACCACACCGTAACGAAAGTTTTTACCAACCAATAACCATCATGCTGCAAGTTACTTTCTGAAGTTAGTTATACATAAACGGAAGCACCCGTAAAATTATCAAATGCGTTGAGAAAGACATCCTTTAAACAGTTCTTAATTCGAAGATTGTATGACAGATCAATCAGTTATCTCTGGCCTATAACACTCCCGGTTTTGAAAATTGTATTATACGGGTATAACGTATGTTATTTATTACTCAAAAAAACATTTACCTATTTTTTTAGTCATCTATCGGTTTATAACTGTTGCCATTAGGTCCATTTATCCATTGTTATAAAAGGTACTTACAGGCGTATAATATTCATAATATTAACTTTACGGATATATTTTCAAAATCCTCTACGCTAGAATACCTATCAAAATAACAAGTTCGATTCTCGATAGGGTTAATATTTTAAACTTGTATTCTTAGGATCTAGGCCGATTTTAATCAGACTGTACAAATGTTTTAACTTAGCAACACTGTTAAGTCTTTGTTGAAAATCCACGAATATTGACTCTGTCGCAGTCATTATTGTCTATCATATATTTTGCACATGTTGCAATGTTGGTTTCATGACCATTTATAAGAAATAATTGAATTGGACTAAAAAAAAGAGTTTGGGTTTGTTCCTACAATAGTAATTTTATGTAGGAGCAAAGAATTTATTAGAAAATTAATGTTATTTTTTGCAGAATATTTCAAGTGTTGAACAATGTACCAATGAACCACATTTCATTTCTAAACATGTGGCAAACTATAAAAACGTGATGACATCAACGTTACATAATGCCACGGGACCTTTGTCAACCTTCTGTCTCCATGATTGTGATAACTTACTTTGAAGATCAACACCCTTTCCCAGTGATGACAAAAACAATCAAATATTCCACGGGACCTTTGTCAACCCTCTGCCAAAATATCTATTTTTAAAAAGATTACCAAATGAGAATGTACATATCAATCTATAACAGATAAGTAACATGTTTCTTATTCTCATGGCGTTGACGAGACATTTACCTACTTTACATGGTAGAGCAGTTTTTGTATTGTAACTAATTGAACCAGTTTTTGACAGACAGGTTTTCCAATTAACTGCTTAATATGTTAATGTCTTATTTCTTATTTAAGAATAAAATGAAACTCCTGTTCAAGCTCCGTTACACAAATATTATGTATTTACTGTTGCAGGAAAGTATAATTTCAAAGCTAATCGACGTCATATAGTCACCGGAAAATGACGTCACATAGTCACCGGAAAATGACGCGCGTCATAAAACAAAAGTCACTTTGGAAACTTATATAAAGCATTCATAATGAAAGTTCCGAGTTGATAAGCTTTAATATGTTATATAACTAGTATTTATCTTAACTTGTCGTGTGAATTTGTCTTCCGTCAAAATATTTGACTGTCTAAAGACTTCCATTGAAAACTTATTATCATAATATTGCCATTTGAATATATGAGATATTTTGAATTCATATTCATGAAAAATAACACTTACGTTCGTATCAAAGCATTAGTGCCTCTTTAACAAAAGCTTGCGTCATAAACATTCGGTGTTGTATATTTGTAATAGCGTTTCAATCACACAGGGATTTTGTCATCAAACCAAAAAAAGATTTCATGATCAAAGAGTTAGAGGGGCAGTAGCACATTTTTTTAAATATTTTATCTTTTAAAATTTTCACTGATAATTTTTAATGCCAAATGTATTATTTTTACAGTGTAAAAAATCTCATTACACAGGCCAATCAACCATAGTCAGAGGACAAAATTAAAGTATGAAGATTCACATACAATCCAATGGCGGCCATTTTTGTGAATACCTTTAATTCATGCTGTGTAAGAAAAATTAATCGCATGGCTAAACCTGACGTTATATATTTGAATTATTACTGCTCCATTTAGTTTAAATACATTGTCTTTCAATTGGAACCACTCATTTTCATTTTCACTTTCATCACCTTATATTTCCCCTTAAAACGTGCTACTGTCCCTTTAAAGAATTATTTAGATATGGCATCAAAGTGATTGTTAACATTCATTTAAGGTTTGTAAGCGCCCTGTCTATACAGCTGAATAGCTTAAGTTTGTCCACTAACCGACATATTCTAGTGCAAATATATAATGTTGAATGTCTAGTATCCTAGTATTGCGAAAAGGGAACCTTAGATAATGAAATTAGACTACGTAATTTAAGATTCAGTTTGCGTTAACCTGTTCGTGTGTCATACCTAACAGTCATCCGTTATGATTTTGGCAGGACATTGAATTGACCAGGGGTCAATTTCGAAAACCCTAATTTTTATTTTACTCAATAAAATTCTTCATAAGTGATTAACAGCATTAGATCCTAGTCATATTCGTTTCTTTGTACCAAGTCTAAATTGAATATTTAAATCGAAATTTACAAAACTCTGAATTTCACAAATATGACCCTATCTGTCTATTTAACCATGCCGAATATCGAAATTCAACACAAGTAAAATATGGTTAGAAAATATTTATATTACACATGGCTGTAGTTATTCAATGACGTCAAAACGAAACCAAAATTACATGATATTTGCAATAGATACACAAGCTGTTTTGATATCTTAAATTCTGTGGTTAATTAGTTTTTTAAATTTTAGTTAAACGTTTCTGTTCCTAATGTTAAGTCCAAGGAACTACTTTTAATTGAGTAGAATATCTTTTTATCACAAGTTAACGAATTCTAATGTTTTGACTTAAAAGTTTGGAGAATTTATGAAAACAAATATATTCTAATATCAAATTAGATATATTTTGAAACCAAATATTAACTTGTTAAATGAAATAGTGTTATACTTCCATGTAATGATCCGAAAATTATTAACCTTGAGTGTTTATGCAAATAAGTCTTCATATGGTAATTGCCAAATCATGAAGAGATAATGTTGAGTAACCTCTCAAAAAAAGTAAGGTCATCCCTTAAAGTACCTGTAAAATGTAAAATGTCAACATAACGCTAAGCGGATGATAGATGCCCTCGAGTTGAGGAAATTCAACAAGCTACGCCTTCAAAAGATGAGTTAAACATATCATAAGTGGACCATGTCCAAATTTTATCTGCAGGCGAAAGCAAAGAGGAAGGGGACATAACACAACCTTGTCTGACCCCAATACCATACTCTTTGTAAACGCCCGGAGTTAAATATTAACCTCGCTGATTGGTTCAAAATCATTACATAGCATGTTTAGGGTCAACTTCATTCCACTATCCTGCTTACATATATAGGTTAGGGGGTTGGAATATATTCAGAATACACCACAGTTGAACATTTGAAACCATGATTCGGATTATCTTCAGTGAGTATATTTTCTGCAAAAATCGTAAAACAGCAATACGTAAATACTCCTAGCATTTTGAGCAAATAAATGTTCTTTTCAAAATACAAGCATAACAACATTTAGATCAATTTTTTAACGAGGAAAGTTGTTCAGTGTTTATTGTTAATGGTGTGTTTTGAATAGAAATGTGTTCAGGTTGCTTTAAAGCATAAAAATAATTTGATTTGAAAAAATATATTTCAATACAAAGCTGCATTGTTTTGCATATCCATGGATAGAAGTTTTTTTCGCATTTCTAAAATTTGAAGATGATATTTTGCACTATGAGCAAAATTGATTGGAAAGGTTTTAAACGTGATGAAACATAAACTTAATCTTCTAAAAAATTTAACTATTTTTTTCAAACAAAAATTATTTTCATGTGCAAAAATAATTGGTAAGTTGTTATATACAATGTGTTCATATTTCATGTGTTCAAATTAGTACGAATTGAAATCCTGCTTTAATAGCTTACGTTATGTTTTTTTCTTGCCGTATTAAATTAAAACTAATGTTCCTATTATTGTTGAATATTAATTTACAGTCATCGGTTTACACGTAGCTGAATTCTGAAGAAGACGATGTCATGGTTATACAACTTCTTTGTATGTTTTTCGATGTTTCGACAAAGATACTTATGCCCCCCGGGAAGTGGAATAAAGAAAAACTTGAGTAAAGAATTTGTATATCCATAATATTGCCTTCATCATTCTCCATCATCTCAACTACTAGAATGCCCATCAAAGAAATCATCAAAGTTTGCGTATTTCTTGCACATTTTGAGGACCCAAATATCATGTTAGTAATGATTCATAACCCCCTTTCAGCTGCACTATCCGTGGGTATATTAGGACTTGTGATTGGCCAACAGACAAATACCCAGCCATGTTGGAACCACTTCGTCACTCAGTTCTACCAATGTGCCACCAATAACACCATCAACTCGGCCAATCTGGTACATTTCACCAGGAACGGTTCTGATGGCACCGCTCCTGCAAACATGGAACTCTTCAAGACACAAGCCTGCAGGTACCGTTTGTCATATTCCGCTATTGTATATTTTGAAAAAAAATTAACACTATTTTTGTTATATGTGGAGCCCATACGAGCAACAATTTTAATTCCAAAAGCCTGCTAGTACATATTCAGTTTGCTATATACCGCTTATGTATATTTTGGAACAAAATTCAAATTGGCTTTTGACAAATTTTTCCATTGTGGAGCCCCATGAGAGAATCAATTCAGTTACTTTTGATATGAGTCGAACGACGCCCTTTTGTCTGATGAGCCCAGGTGGGGTTTTTGACAGAAAAAAACCTCAGGCAAAAAGTTCACCAAAATAAATGACATGATTTATTTTGATACCACCATATAGTCATTATTTATTTTGAAACCACCATATCAAATTTTCCACAACAGTTTCTCCATTAACCTTTGACATAATTGACACTTAATACTTCTCAAAAGAATCTAAGAAACATTTGCATGTTGTCCCTTATGTATTTTATATATAAGTGCATGGTTAAAGATTATGAATTTCACTAACTTAAAGATACTATATCATACTTGCAATATTTTTTAAAGTATTTTTAATGTATACGTTGTATTTTTAGAAAAATTTAGCGACCAACCTTCAGAAAATCGGACCAAAATTCATCAAATAGGAGATAATTTACCAAAAAATACCGAAACGGCAGTAGACATAAGGGCGAATCAAGTGTGGCCATTTCACAACTTCCGGTTTCTAAATGTACGCTTGAAAACCGTCTTTGTTGCGCTCAACTAGATTTTATATTCTTTTTCTCCAAATTAGGTATTCGTTGCTGTCAAAGTTGATACCCATCGAACGCAATTACGGTAGTTGAGACACGGTGTAAATCCTACAAGCATAATGATTACGTCACCGAAAGCGGGTTCGCTAAACGACATGCCCTTTCTAGGAGGGGTACTGTGATTGAAGTTTCGAAACAAGTATGTTATTGTTGATTAAACAATCTAAATATGATATCAAAATTTCGACGAAAGATTTTTCTACAAAGTGATGTATTTCATTTCTCAATAGCTAAGTTTCATCCTGAACCGCTTGCAAGTATGATACAGCATCTTTAATGGCATATTGAAATCATATATTGAAGGCAAGACAGTTTCTGTATTGAGTTTTGATATTAAAACTCAGTAGCTCCGTGTCAGGTCTGCATATGGGTATGAACTAAATATTTTCACTTTGAGCTGCAGACATTTAACGTAAGTGCAAATTATAAATACTACTTAAGTCTTCAATTCTTTTGAGTAGTAAACATTCCCGTGAGTTCACCGTTGTCTTCTCTGCAGTAAAGAAGACTTGATATTCAACTGCACAATACGGATCAGAGATGCCTTGCTGAACCATACAGGATGTAGCGACTCGGAGAAAAGCACTATCTTCACATTCTTCATGACTACATTTAGGACGTATGACACAAAGTGCGCACATCGTGAGTATTCTTACACTAATCTTCGGTAAATAGAAAGAATCATCAAGATATGATATATCCAACCGGTCACCAATAAATGAGAATGTTAAAAATATTTAATATTAACAAGAGGTCAAAGTCACTTCTCGAAATTATCTATTCCCTTTCCATAAATACCAACACAAATCAAAATCTGAAGTAGTTGAAAATACCAAAAAGCACCTAAACCCAAACTGATCCACGCACCCAATTCCAATGAGCTAGGTCTGTTAGTTTTAGAGTTAAATCATTAAAAGCTCCTACAACGAAATTTTAACTTTCGGTTTCCATTGCCACCGCTAAAAATATAATCCGAAGAAGTTGAACATCCAAAATGCACATCTACATATGCTGAATGATCAAATCAGGGTTTGTAATTTCAGTACATATTTTCCCGATTGATCTTAGATGCTAAAAAAGTTCTTAATTTATACAGATAAACCAGCCTCGTTTTAGATAATACCACAATCATCAAGTATGGACTATACCAAATGTCCGATGGAAAACTTAATGTCTTTAAACGACGTGTATATTTATTTATTTATTTATTTATTTATTTATTTATTTATTTATTTATTTATTTATTTATTTATTTATTTATTTATTTATTTATTTATTTATTTATTTATTTATATTTATTTATTTATTTATTTATTTATTTATTTATTTATTTATTTATTTATTTATTTATTTATTTATTTATTTATTTATTTTTTATTTATTTATTTATTTATTTATTTATTTATTATTTATTTTCATGAATTAATGACAGAAATCAATTAAAATATCAAGAACATCATGTGCAGGGTTGTCGACTCGATTTTAAAATTCGTAAATTCATTTTTAAATTTGTAATATTCACATGTTCTGTATTCCAGCCTGTCGGTACACCCTGAAGCAGAGTATGCGAGCATGCTATGTTGAGTCTAAACTCGATCCAGAGATGTTCCTACCAAACGCGACCACGGCACGTGGAAATATGCTGGGGGAAACAATTGAAGATGTCAACTCATTCTGCAAGTATGAAGCGTACATCCAGCTTCTTAACATTGATAAACTGATAGACGAAAGAAAGTACACAATTCAGTTGAATTTATCATATGTAAGATTTTCAAATATAAATATTTCGAGATTTCGATGTCATATTCCGAAACAGATAGGAAAACGAGTAAACTCTTCGTTCGAGGAATACTTTGGATTGTGGGGGTTTTTCTTCAAAATTAAATTTAAGGTTTTTTAATTGTTCCAAACAAAGATAACTTTTTCTATTTGAAAATTAACACACGTGCCTATTTACTTCACATACTGACAACCTTCTAAACATGGTTTGGGTCATGATATTTTATGGTCTGTTCTTACCCCTGCCTACTTTAATTTGATAAAATTATGTAGTACTTGAAGAACAATAATTCAACCTTTCATCATGTATTATATAATGTTGTAAAAACTCGTTCTGTTATAACTCTCAACATACTTTGGCATTCACATACCAAGTTTTTCTCTAACACTGAGAAACCACAATCAATACTTAGATATTCACATTACATTTTTTCTTACCAGTGTCCGAGACCCTCTGGTCAAGTGTATGAAGAGCGAACAAATGAATTGTCCAGAATCAGCCTTCGTGCTCAACAGTATCGGGCTGGACATGTTCTCCATGGAAACCTCTGTTGGTGTGCTGTGTTCCCATCCTAAAGGTACCAAGAAAAGCCTTTAAAAAGGCATGCTTAGTGCCACATAGGCAGATGAAGGAGATTGTGATTTGTCGAACAATTCGGGTGATAAGTGATATATACAACACTGGATAACAGCACTTATATTAACACAAGTATTACTCAAAGTTAACTTCACAAAATTAATTTCTATCAACACGAATTGCTGAAAGTTATGAATATTTTTTACATTCATCAACGATTGTTGGTATATTTCATATCAAAATACACGAGCGTGACAATACATTATCATCCAAATTCACTCTTTTTGACATCTCAGAGAAAAAATGTAAATCTCTGAACACAACAACACTAGATTTTCAAGACAGTGATGTCATTGCATAGTGAGGTCACTATGTTTATGATGTTGTGGCATTGTGATGTAGTTACTTGAAGTAAAAGCACTGTGTTGCCATGTAGCGTTGACAATGACAGGAAATTGTGCAAAACGTACTGCCAAAACGATATCTCCTTGTCATGCTGGTTAATTATTAACAGTAGTATAACAGATAATAAAGAAAATACTTTCCGATGATCTGACGGGATTTCAACCCAGGTCCCCTGAGCTAACGTTTGGAACCAGCGATGTAGGTCATATTCTAAATATAGCATGAGTCAATTTCAGTACTCTGATAATAAATACATGTTTTCAACGTAAACATTGTGTGACATCGTTAAGTATGACTTGTCACGTGGTCGTAAGTGATCTACCTATTAGTAAACATAAGTCTTATTTCGATGTCACCATCGTACTTACACAAACATTACTTTTAATTCGCCAAGCGAGCCCAGCGTGAAATTAAATCGCGTGGGTTATAAAAAAGTGGATTCTGCGATTATTGACTGCGAAATAATTAATGCTTTATCTGGAACAAATGCAGACTCTTTTTCAAATGAAGATGTTTTTGATTGAGTCTGTTAACATTTATCAGCATCTTTTTAATATAACATTAAAAGCGAAATCATATTCCACAGTTTAATGTGCCAAATATTTTGTATTACCCACATGGTGACGTTATGCATTTTTGGCTACAGCTCTGTTCATTGGTCTTTTGATTTGGATACAACACATGTGATTGGCGCGGCTTCCCTTTGAAAATATCAACAGTAATATAGAAAGAATTCAGAAAAGTTTTAGAAAAATCAAATCATAATGCTTAAAGGGACAGTAGCACGTTTTAGGGGGAATATAAGGTGATGTCAGGAAATGAAAATTAATGTTTCCAATTGAAGGACAATGTATTAAAACTAAATGAAGCAATAATAATCCAAATATATAACGTGAAGTTTAGCCATGCGATTCCTTTTTCTTACACAAAATGATTTAAAGGTGTTCATACAAAATGGCTGCCAATGGATTTTATGTGAATCTTCATACTTTGTCCTCTGACTATTGCTGATTGGCTTGTGCAATGAGACCTTTGACACTGTCCTTTATTTAGCATTAACTAACAATTTAAATGAATTATTCAAAATATAAAATCATCAAAAAACGTGCTACTTCCCCTTTAAGATGAAACCCAAATGTAGATTGTTTGAAATTCAGGACATAAAGTCACTAAATGTGCTTCACAAAATCGGACTTCAAGCCCTGTTTTATTTAAAATATAATTTCTTCACATTCTCTTTAATAGATACAAGTTAATGCTAAATTTATCTTCAGACGATAATTCATCTCATTACTCAAAACTATTATCCGTTGTCAAGATAGATAGTTTTCAAGCGAAAACTGCAGGAGCAAATGTTTGCGTGAAGATCTCTCAATCATAGGGGAATGGTTTCAGGCAGGTTAATCGTTCGTTTAAGAACCTATACATTTGGTATTGACATATTCTTTTGCAATAAGTAGCATTGAGACATACACAATTACTCCATCTGATTAAAATCGACCGTGCTCCGAGGAATGAGATATTAAAATAACGTCTCTATCGGGGTTCGAACAAGCCGACATATTTTTCTCATCCACGGTCTAAAAGCAGCCAGCTTAATCGCTTGTTGCTGTATCCAGTTTAGCGCCAAGAAAACCCAGTCTTAAGCTATCTAATCCATTTTTAAATAGCGTTTGATGAATGATATACTGGAGTTTACTGCCCCTGGCATGATATCAATAGCTTTTGCCGTCGTTATTTTGATTGGTGAGATGGGCATACGTCAGAAACATGCGACAACGGTGGCTGCATTCAGACCGTGGCGGAGGGGCTATCCCGGCTGAATTAAGATAGAGACAATATTTTTTATAGGTTATGCCTCAGAGAGACTGATGATTTCTCATACTATTTGTAGTATACCTAGATATAGAGACAAGAACATTTTATTCCTCAGAGCACAGTCGAATGTAATAAAATTTATAATTTATCATTCTATTGCAGTGTACTTGGACAGCCAAAAATGTTTTAGTCGACCCTCCAGCGAGGTGAGAGATTGTCTGGCGACACAGAACAGAGACGTCATGAAACTGGGTCTGGAGGCGCAGCAGAATAAGATGAACCAGCAGACCTTCCTCACAAACTTCTGCAAGTAAGTGATAGAGGATAACTTTTGTTTTCAATGTGGTATCACTTACCTCTCATCGAGGGAGGGGATGAAGCGGGTATTTGAACTAGTTGCTAACATGAAAAATGATTTCAGAAGCGAGAACCCCTTTTTACAGCTGACAAAACTCAGTCGTTCATCGCGAAAAATAAAAGGCCCTTTTAAAAGTATAAAAGAGTCACTCCTTGATTTTCATGAATAAATTGTTTTGCTTTAATAGGATCGTCAAAGTCGTAATGTAGTATATATCCAAACAATTCATCCCAAATTTGCAGTTATTATATGCTAAATACTTGTTTTATTGAAAATCTCCACAACAAAAAAGTATTAACTCGTATTTTTTTCGATCCGGTTTTTGATCATAACCTCGACTTCAAACCTTACCCTTTGTGACATTACAATGTCGGTTAGTTTGAAATTTCACTCTGCTGCTTCTCGATCAAATGACACAATATTAGTTGTTGAGAATAATACTTTAATGAAGAACACACAAGAGTTCGATTTGGAATTTACAACCTCAATATCGGGCATTTCATAAATTTGCAGGACTCATCGTCAACTTTTATGCAATATTTTACATGTTAGATGATTGGTCGGCATAAGAAAATTATATCAAGTTATTAGACTATAATATTTATTTTATTACAATGAGTTGCTAAGAATATCATTTTTGGTCCACAGTCTTCGTCTGAAACATCTGAGATGTGATCTCAGCGCTTGGAGAAACAACACACTAAAGGAGGAGAGTTGTAACGATGCCATCGTTGGAATGAAGACGGAACTAGACTGTAAATTGGTCCCCCCTGAATGTCGTCAGATGCTAGGAGCAAACTACACACTGGAATGTGATGCCGTGAAGTTCAACACAGGCCATAGGGACAATTATGGGAATGGTGGCTTCGCTGTAGTGTCTTCCGGTTTGGTGGCCATTTTGGTTTTTGTGTGCTACCTTCTCCAAAACTTATCATAATGCCTTTATGAGAGTATATAATTGGGCTAGAGTTCGTTAATATTTCAAATTATTCAGAATTCGCCGACAAGGTTGTTATATTCTTATCAATTTGAGTTTTGATGGGGTTTTTTGCTCAGATGATTAGGGATTTGACAATGAGGCAACCTTTGTTCCTTAGTCTTAAAATTTCACAAAACCATTTTGAATGATGATTTAGTGAATAATTTCCCAAATCAATCTTTTTGGAGATTTTTATTTCACTTGTGTTAAACCATAAGCGATAGTTATTGGCCAAGGCGTGTCGTTAGCTTTAGGTTTAAACACATTCCTATTTGGACGACCAAACTTTTGGATGGAGTGGTACACGGGCATAACAATTTATATACCGGTACATACATATATAAACATGAAAATATGCAAATAGTATACGATTATGATATTGTAACGGAAATTTTCCTATCCTTGGAGCTTGTAATAAAAGATGGAAATGCTATGCAAGATATCATAGTTTTAATTGGGAATTAATGCTCTAAAGTTATGATGAAAGTTTCCATTTGTGCATGGTTCATTTTGGAATTTGTGGGAGTGTTGTAATGTTATTGTTACGTTAGATATTTCTTCAGAACCACTTTTTACGACTAAATACATGTGTTACCTTTATAAATCTGACAGTAAAGGCAGATTGCTTTTTCCTTTGAGATAGGGTAATGAAATATTTAGATAACTTTAATTGTTTTCTTGGGCCTAACCCTACAGTCTACTATACCTATACTATAATCCTTCTCCAATGCATTATTTTGGATAGATTTAACCATTGTAGTCGTGGTGTCTGTTTGTCAGGTTGTAATTAAATCTGCCAACACGACAGTTTATAGGCCTAAATTGTAAAATAAACTTGTTTTAAACAAATATTTTGAACTACACTATTTTACTCAATTGTTACAAAACCATATTGTGACAATATGTATTCCTTGCCACGTGGTTTTTTAGGGTTTCCAAAAAATTCTATATAAAAGATGGCACCGGTGTTTTTAGCATATGGCTGTACTTCATTCTTTACATTTGAACAGTTGTTTAATACACAGTATATCCACAAAGCTGTAATTGAAAGATGGCATTATAATCTCGTTATAGCGTGTTAGAAACTGTACATTCATCGAACATGGATTAATTTTCGTTTTTGTATTTCTATATAGAATTGAGGTTTGTCTCAAGATACAATATTCTCTTTTGTCTCATGATATCCATTTATTATAATACCTCATCATAACGTTATTATAGTTAATATATTACCCATATGTCCACATTTTTCATTTTTGTACAGTTCTTTGTTTTTGAATAAAAGGAGGAAAGCTTTTATGAAGTGTTGAAATTATTATCTCAAATGATCTTGAGTGCTCATTTTAAACAGCAGCATTTAAAAAAATGTTTTCAACGTATCCCCCTTCGACTTTTCAACAGGAAAACCTGTACTTAAATCAATCGCCCTTCAAAAGAGCAACCAATGAAATAACGTGTTCGATTGGACCCCCAGGAACTTGAAAATAATTTACATTTAAAAGGGTATACAATATAGATAACAATACCCTCCCCTATACAATCGCCTCGTACGTCTTTTGTATTGGGGAGGGGTATTGCTATCTATAAATTATATCCTTTTAGATATTGATTATGTCCAATTTCCTGTGATAAGACCCTTCAGTCTTTCATAAGGTTGTTACAAAATGCATTTGTGTTATGTTGAGAAAATGTTTGCGATTCAAGGACTTTCGCCCTCTTTATCTAACAGAAAGGAAGTTTTTGGAGATCCAGAGCTAACAGGGTAAATGCACGTTACCACATACGTACATGTATATATATTTTTGTTTCATAGCAATACTAAAGGTCGAGCAATTAGTGTACAGCATATACCTTATGAAGTCCTAGGGTAGATTTAGTTAACATAAAAAGCATTGAGCCTGAAAACTCAAAATATCAAATCTCAATTAATTTAACATCAACAAGCTTAAGTGACCTTTCACCTACCATAAGTTTAACCAGTCAGAGACCCCCGACAATTTCAAATTGCGCCGATAGCTTTCTGACAAAGACACGATTCCTATTGGTTTGTATTGATTTCAATGAGATTAATATAACGTACTTAGCATGCTTACATAATTATAAACCCTGAAGTTTTGATTTAAAACAAATATCTCATATTTGGAACAATGCCTAAATTTCCTAAAGCTGAGGCAACTAGAGAAATTTTCTAGACTTAGGAAGACTCGTTTTCTTTTTGTTGAAATTAAAGGAAATATTTCATTTTTAAAGTTATATATTTATTTTTTTATTTTCTATAAACGAAATTATGTGTTTCTTTACATATATAAAAGATCATAGGATTCATCTTTTAAAAATTGAATGTGAAAATATGATGGTATTGAGATTACAACAGTATATTGTTGAATTTTACTTCCGAGTCATATAGTTGGAAGCGCATAATTTGGTTAATACATAAGTAGGATTTCTAGTTTTATCATGCATCTTTGCTAACCAAACAAATAGTCAGTAGGAAGGTGCTCATTCTTTCAATTTTCTATAACATCTGTTCAAAGAAACACGTTTATAGCCTTATCTGCCCTAACCAAAATGTATGACAAAAGATCAAGTTTGCATCTACATTTACTTACAGACGAACAGTGAGAATTGTTTATAGACTCATTGACAATCCATTACATGCTACTATGAAAATAGAATAAATTTTTAATTGAAGCGCTCATAAAATATATCCGATATTATTCATGCTAAGTGAACATTCTAGTTATGGTAAGGGGGAATGACAGCGCCTTCGAGATTTAAGGGTTATGATAATTGATAAATAAGAAGATTTTATGAAATAAACCAATTAAAATCTACCAGTTTACAGCTGCTGTCCAATATTTTCCTTGTTCATAGATTCCCATGTAAAATCGTAATTTTTTAATTTTTAAATTGTCACAATTAAAAAATACGTTTTAGTCATTATGTGAAAGGGGCAGTAGCACTTTTTAGGGGGAATAAAAGATGATGTCAGGAAAATGAAAATTAATGGTTCCAATTGAAAGACAATGTATTTAAACTAAATAAAACAGTTATAATTCAAATATATAACATAACGTTTAGCCATGCGATTCCTTTTTCGTACACAAAATGAATTAAAGGTGTTCACAAAAAATGACCGCCAATGGATTTTATGTTAATCTTCATACTTTGTCATCTGACTATGGATAATTGGCTTGTGTAATGAGATTTTTGACAATGTCAAATAATACATTTAGTATAAACTTACAATTATCAGTGAAAAATTTACAGTGATTCCGGCATTCTTGAGACGTGGGTGGAAAGCTCTGTCTTTGGGGAGAACACTTGTCAAAACATCATGGGAGCAAAGTGTTATAACAGGAGCATACGTGCACACAAGTTGACTTTTGAGGCGCTTTGGCATATTCTGTGGCCATCATTTATATGTTGGGCTGAAACAAAAGGAATAGATGAAGACAAACTCAAGATTCCTGCTGATCAGCTAATCTTCTGCATCGCAAACAAAAATGATGACAAAACACACAGTTGTTTGAGCAATCTTGAGAAAGAGATAGGAGAAGTGAAGATTGTGGATCTTCTGCATGAGTACAGCACGGTTCTGTCGCCAACAAGTTCCTACTGGTACAACTACATGGAGATGGTTTCCATTCTACTTCAATTCATCAGGGCCGAAAGAACTGGGAACTGGGAACTACATCTATCAGCATTCAGTCAGATGCTACCATGGTTTGCAATATACGACCACACAAACTACACACGCTGGGGATCTGTGTATCTGACAGAAGCCAGACAACTGGAACACAAGCATCCTGATGTTTTTTCTCAGTTTATGGAAGGAAACTTTGTTGTGAAGACCTCAACAAATTCTTTCAATCAGGTCTCTACTGACCAAGCACTGGAACATGTGAATAGGATTGGCAAAATAGCTGGTGGATTGATTGGCATTACAAGATCAGATGCAGCAAGAGATAGGTGGTGTCTGACTTACAACAATAGAAGCCGCATTGTTGATGAGACCTGTGCAATGCTTGGAGTGAAACATTCAGCTCACACAGAGTATGCTCCTGCAAGAAGAGAATCTGGACATTCAAGGGTGAAAAGGGATGTGGACGATGTTACGAAGTTGGTGTGTCAATTGAGAGAATTTGGCGTGTTCACTCATAAAAGTCCAACAATCTTGAGTGTGTCCTCACATGATGTCTCTTCGCAAAAAATCACAGATGCTCTTTTGTCAGCTTTTTCAAGGGGTAAAGCAAAGTTAAAAATATTTCTTCAAGATCGGATCCTTTCTAACAAGATTGGGCTTCATGAGAAACTTGAGCAGTCTAGATCTCTAACACTGAAATCCATCTATGAAACCAACAAGATTGCAGAAAAGGGCCTGAAGACAAAGGAAGTCAGAGCTGACAGGGCATTGTTTCATCGTTTGCTCCTGGCTAAAGATGCTGGAAGAGATGTGAACCTTCGAGAGCTCCTTTGCCACGAATTATCCCCAGTCCCACTCTCTATTGCAAACACAGCGGGAGAGCTTCATCCAACAAGCAAATCCTCACTGGCAACACTTCTGGAAATGGATCACACATACGAGGACATTCCACAGACTCAAAAACAGACTTGCACTATCATTGATGGCCAAGCATTAGTGCAGTCCATAGGCAAACCGTCGGGTGCAATGACTTTTGGTGATCTTGCAGATGTCTTCATTGCAGCAGCTATGTCAAATGTGGAGAATTCTTGTAGTACTAGGCTGGATGTGGTGTTTGATCAGTATAAGGAAACATCTATCAAGGACGGAACACGTTGCCAAAGGACAGGAACCACAAGGACAATTCGGAAAGAAGTTGACAGCAGAGATGTCCCCCTACCTACAATGTGGAAACCATTCATAAGCCTCAGTGCCAACAAGTCAGACCTTGTACACTTTCTCAGCACCGAGCTTATTTCAAAGGCACAACAGTTATATCCTGATGTTCAAGTCGTTACAGCAGGTGGCTACAAGGATCTATTGCAAGTAGGACATTCCCAACAACTGCAGGATGTACAGAGGCTATCTGCCGATCATGAGGAAGCCGACACTAGAATTCTGATACATGCACAAGATGCCCGAAAGAGTGGCTTTGAACGCCTTGTTGTCTGTTGCAGAGATACTGACGTGCTAGTGCTTCTTGTCCATTATGCCCAAGACATTGGTGGAGAGATATGGTTCAAGACAGGAACTTCACAAAAAAGGCGAATGATTGCAGTACATGAGATGGACATACACCCTGTTCTCAGATCGTGTCTTCCCGCGTTCCACGCTGTGACAGGATGTGATACTGTCAGCCAATTCTATGGCATTGGTAAAAAAACAGCATGGAAAGTTTTCTGTAGTGATGGATTCCTACTGAGTCAGTTGGGTAGAGCACCCTTGACAGACAAGGTCATTGCAAATGCTGAGGAATTCATTTGCAAGTTGTATAGTCCCGGAACAACTGAAAGGGACATCAATGGCATGAGACACTGTTTATTCCTGAAAGGTGTAACAGATCCAGGGAAATTGCCACCAACTCGACAATGCCTGATTGAACACATTAAAAGAGCCTATTATCAAAGCTTAGTTTGGTATTCCTCCCTTCTTCCAATTCAGGACCTGCCATCTCCACTTGGATACGGGTGGTCTGCAGACGACAACATGGGACTAAAACCAGAAGTTTGCGTCAAAGACCCAATTCCAGTTGTTTGCGTTGAAATTCTACATTGCAAATGCAAGAACTGTAACACTGGAAGATGCAGTTGCAGAACACACAAGATGACATGTACAAGTGCATGTGGTTGCAGTGGCAAGATATGTGGTAACCCCTTCACAAAGACAGATGAGACCCTTGATGATGATATGTGAATTTGGACATTTTGGACGCTGTAATGCCCCAATAATTTGCAAAAGGTAATGCAAATATATTATCTTAAGTTAATAGCTTGAACCTTTGATTACATCAAATCATTAAAATTTATGGAAAGTGTAATTTTTTTATTATTTATTGAGAACTATTAACCATATGTAAATATGATCAGTTTCCCGGCGACCCATTGCTTGATATAGGATAGTCATCTTTGAGCCTCCATAACTAAATTAAAATCAATGATATCAAGTGGCATCCGGGTGAATATTGATGTGCATATACCAAAGTTAATTTTTATAATGGGTGCCAACTTTTAACAAACAGTCCCCCCTACAGCTATTTCTAGGCCTCTTCTGAGATTCTGCCGCCGTACTATATCCACCATTCAGCCACTGACATGAATTCGGGAGATCTTTTAAGTGCGCAGTTTTTGTTGCACTACACACTAGGGCTCCAGGGTGACACTTATAGAGTTCTAACACAGGTGAACTCTAGGTTTTTACACCTTGGCCTGGATGGGATTCGAACCCTGGACCTCAGCAAGCAGAGCTATCCCGTACCCCATTTCGTTGACATCGTTGAAAATGCACGTTTTTTATTTTCATTTGGATCCCGTTGTATTGGGGACAGTGGTTCCTTATTGGGGTCGAATGTTTTAGATTTCCTCACCTCATGGTTACTGCATGTGTGCTCAAAGATGTAGATTAGAGTCACTAGTTCTTACAAGAATGGGGCTTGAAAATATGATATTGCATCAAGCGCTGGGAATTTTTTTCCGAGTTGTATATTAATCAAACCGACTTTCGGCAAATTTCAACACTAATAGTTCAGTACTGTTAACATTGTGATATATATATTATATGTTTTAAAAACTAATTAAGAAGGAAATTGATTCAAAACTTTAAAATTTAGCTCAGTTGCGGTTATGATAAAAGTTGTTTAGGGTGACGTGCGATCAAGTAGAACAATGAGTATCATATGTAATGAAATGAATTATGTTCATGATTTGAGAGATTGTTAAATGAATCGAAAAAACGAATACATTATCACATAATATTTGCACTGACTTAACAAGTCAGTAATAGTAGGTATATATTTACTTGATGTAGACACCATATTTAGTTAATGAGATATTCACAAAGACGATATATTCTTTAATAGTGCCCTTGGTATGCTTATTCAACATAAACTAAACTGCCAGTCAAAAGAAAGTACACATTATGTATATGTAGGATTTTCAATTTTCAAATAAATAACAATTTTTTTATCTCGTATTTTCAAGTTCAAAGCGTATTTTTAAGTGTTTATATTTTTTTCAAAAAATAAATTTTGAATGTTAATAATTTATTCCAAAATATATTTAATATAACAGAAATGTTCATCAACAAGGAAAACATATTCTATATCAAAATCAATATTTTGCACATTTGTGGTAGAATCTTAATTATTGGATACCCAACAAGAGCTTTTGAATAATTATTTGCATCTTATTTTTATTATTTAACTCAGTGCTCCAAATAAGCTATATATTTACGTTTTAACGCAATGAAATAATCAAAAACGTAACTTCATTAAAAAAATTAGGTTTACAGATACGCAGACAACTTCTGCAAGACATATAGAATTTGATAATCCTATATTTATAAACACTAGTGCAATTTAAGAGACAGTTCAAGAATGAATAATAAATAATCAATTCAAATTATTAACTTTTTTTATATAGCGCCTAGTACCATCACAAGTGTTGCGCACTGGCTCACGATTGTTGTTCCATTAAAGGGACAGTACAACTTTTTATTTTTTCAATTTTTATTTTTCAATTTTTATTTTTTTTATTTTTCACTGATAATTGTACGTTTATGCTTATTGTATTATCTTCAAAGTGTCAAAAATCTCTTCACAAAAATCATTCATAGTCAGGAAACAAATTATGAAGATTCACATAAATTCCATTGGCGGCCATATTCGTGTGAACCCCTTTAATTCATTTTGTGTAAGAAAAAGGAATTTCGTGGATGAACTTGAGCTTATATGTTTGATTTGTTACTGCTTCGTTAAGTTTATATACATTTTCTTTCAATTGGAACCATTTATTTTCATTTTCCTGACATCACCTTATTATCCCCCTAAAAACATGCTACTGCCACTTGAAGTTACAGGGGCGTGTAATGACCTCTATAGCAGTGTTGAGTCCTGTTTGCATGCACTCTTATACATATTATGTAAACTTACACGTGTATACTTATTTTACACATCTATGTGAATCGTGTCGTGCGAACGCAATTGCATGCATTGTCTGCATTATGTGTAAAAAAGTCGTGCGAACGCGTAGCAAGTTTACTGATATGTGTTCAGAGCCGAACATCAGTGTTATTTTGGTTTACCACCAAATGCAGAAAGCCCACGATTCAGAACTATTTAGTTCATTGTCAAGTGTCAGACCTAATTGAGTCACCACACGGTACAGAATGAACAGTTGAAATTGTATATAAGTTTTTTATATAAATGGTTCATAAAAACATAGATATTGTGATGTGTGAATAATATTTCTTGATATACGTATTTCTCGAAATGTAGTAAGCAGGACTAACACACATTAAATATCGGTTTTAATAACATTGTTCAAATTTAACATTTGGTAGAAGTTTTTTTAATCAAATACATCTACTTGTTTCTACTAACGAATCATGAGATGAGATTATGTTTGTCCGAATATTGTAAGACGATAAAATGCTTTCGTTGTGTATATATTGCTCAAACATTCTGAAATGAAACGTTTTGTCTGAATAGATAGCCAAAATCCCAAATCTCAAAAACGACTTCACGTTATTACAAATACTCCTTTAATATAACTTATGTTACTAATGAGCTGTTTGAGTGGCATTCTAGAAGTTGATGGTATAAGGAAGACAAGAGTAATTCTATGGATGAACAACTTCTTTATTGGATGGTGGCGACGTTTCGGTATAGATTCTTATACCGTTATCAAGCATATGGTGAAAAATGAGGAATACAGCAATTTATACAGTTTGGTATGATAATAAAAAACAATAACAGTAACAACAGGATAAGGTAACAATACATCAAAGGATAATTTACATGAAGTTTAAGAAAACATAGGATGAGTGGGATACCAGTTTGTGAGTGAGTTAATTAGGCAGATTAGCGAAGCCAGTTGAGTAGATTGGATTAATTATGGGCGGATTAAATGGTTGTAAGCTGATGGGATGTAATAGCCTTGATCTCTGTTCATAGATGGCCGGAAACGGGAAATTTGTAAAGCTTCGGCTAAACGACGTTGAGTGTAATCATGTTTGTTGGTTGTGAGTGTTTTGACAGTGTCCCATCAAAGCAGACGCAAAATCAGCTATTTCAGAACACATCATCAAATTCCCACAACACAACATCAACTGGGACACTGTCAAAACACTCACAACCAACAAACATGATTACACTCAACGTCGTTTAGCCGAAGCTTTACAAATTTCCCGTTTCCGGCCATCTATGAACAGAGATCAAGGCTATTACATCCCATCAGCTTACAACCATTTAATCCGCCCATAATTAATCCAATCTACTCAACTGGCTTCGCTAATCTGCCTAATTAACTCACTCACAAACTGGTATCCCACTCATCCTATGTTTTCTTAAACTTCATGTAAATTATCCTTTGATGTATTGTTACCTTATCCTGTTGTTACTGTTATTATTTTCTCATTATCATACCAAACTGTATAAATTGCTGTATTCCTCATTTTTCACCATATGCTTGATAACGGTATAAGAATCTATACCGAAACGTCGCCACCATCCAATAAAGAAGTTGTTCATCCATAGAATTACTCTTGTCTTCCTTAAGTTACTAATTACGGAAGGTTTATCTAAAAGCACTCATAATGTTTCTCTGCTAACAAAAGCTTTTGTAAAATCAAATCATAAAATTGTTAACATTTGTATTAAAATATCTTTGTACTTATTCAATGAATCAAATGAAATATCAACTTCTTCTGGTATCTGGCAAGGATGTAAATATTGTAAAAGATCGCTCAATAATTGTACTTCAAATAACATGTTAAGAAGCACTTGTTTAATTCTCTGAAATCTTGTAGGATTTTACTTCAGAAAATATTATGAAACCCATTGTTATCAATTATAGAATAAATGCAAAACACATCAACAAGATTTTTTATTATTTGGGATATTACACTCAGGGGCAAAAAAAAACCCCGATACCGTATTAAATAAATGATAAGTTAAGCTACGAACTGAAGCTATATCTGTTACCGCTTTTGAAACGGTCTCTAAATGGCCCCATTGCTTGTTTTTAAACCAATTTAAAGACAAAATGCGTGAACAAATTAATTTATACCAGGGTGTTTATATTGACAGCATTTTAAATTTATTAGAGTTTTAAATTTCATAATTTTTTTATTCCAATTCCAAAGATTATGACCAAACATAACATCGAAAAAAAGATGTTTTGGGACCCTCGTGTATTTGAACAGCCATACAAATATAAGTACCATGCCTTGATGTTTGAAATTGTGAGTACTTCATCACAACTGATTTGCCTATCACAAGGGTTCGTAGTCGCATTTCAGTAACAACAAGATTTTGTTTTTGTACTCTTTTGAAAAGTTGGTATCGTTCCTTTCCTGAGTGTATGTTATAGTATAAGGGTATCAGTTGCAATCAAGCGTGAAAATTGTTGTTGTAATCGTTGTTTCTGTTCTTATGGACAACGCCGTTGTACCATGTTTTGTATATAAAATCTAATGATGCGTGTGACACTTTAATAAAAAAAAATATACTACTTCTACTACCGTTGTCATCAATGTATCGACTTATGTCTAAACAAGACTTCTGTAAATTTTCTATATTTTCAATTTCAAACATGGAGACCGAATACTAGACTCAAACTAATTCATTATAGCATATTTCTCAGCAAACAGCAAGATATTCCATTGTCACAGATTGCATCCTTTTGACAATTGAGTCTTTACACACAGGAAATATAAAATTGTCAATATTTAAGCGTATATCAAAAGAAACAATATTGTATAGGGGATGGATATTGTAATCTACAAGTATATATTTTAAATATTGATTATTTTCAATGTCTTTTGACTGTACACATCCCTGCTAAAACGCCTACGAACGCATAGCAAATTTACTTGTAGACACACGTGTAAATTTACATATGTGTAAAATTGAATACGTGAGTAAAAGTTATGCATGCGAACAAAGTGTAAATCGTAAAAAGCGGAACCTGTAAATCAATTTAAAGGGAAAATCCTATTGTGGTATTTTTGGTGGAAATAAAATGCAAGAGTATATCCGTGTTAAGACTTATATATGATTATTACATGATTATTTCACAATTATTTTCATATATGTTGGTGAGGGTAAAATTATGTCACAAATTCGACAAAGAATAGAATTCATCACTGTGTCCACTTCAATTTCGTTTCCACAAAAATACCCCGATAGAACTGCCCCTTTAAATTGTTTAATTGTGTATGGTACTGTCAGCCAGTGGTCGACGTTTGGGTCATTGCAACCAGAACAAAAGAACAAGCTTCCTGCTTTCTAAGCATTCAAATCAAGGGGACGAAACATATACACCTTACAGGTATCATTGGTGAAGTATGTAGACATTAACTTAAACTGCGCACACCAGTATTACAAAGCCGTACATTTTTTGAAAAGAAAAAAAGAGCTATGGTTTGATACCGGTGAACTGAAATGAAAATGATAAATTAACTGACGTGTATGCTTCCGAAAATCTTCTGACTAGTAAAGAGTATCCATAAAGACTGCCATGAAAATAATGATTATACCAGGAAGAAAGAAATACACCCAAACTTTCGGAACAATTATCTTAAAAAGTCTTCCCGATTCTCACGGGATCCGTTTTGGTTGCACAATATTATAGGACAATATCCCATCCCTCACCAGCCCAATTAATTAAGGAAGCAATTAGGACCAATGAAGCTTATCAACAAGATCAAAGGATGGTCAACACAGAAGTCGTTACATGACAAAGATAATCCTTTATGTACTATTGACTTCACGCTTTGAGTTGATTAAAACCCTAAAACATTAGCTTAAACAAACCAGATAGTGCCTTGGGCACTTTGTAGGCTCTGATCGGACCGATTTGTAGCCCTAGGTTGGCTCAAGGACTGGATACATACGAACCGATGCAATGAAATCGACAACTCCTCAATCAATCAATGCGCCCGCGGCCATCTTGTATCCTTCCGCCGGTTGTGATATCACGTGACCACACCTTTTTTGCCGTCGTCATTTATATGAGCAATATCGTCACATCTGCACTTCAAATTCAACCCATGCTATTTATGTCGACTCATTTCCAACAAGCAAGCGTACTGTAAACATCAGACAAGATTCAAGGAAATCAAAACAAAATGGGATTACTTCATGCTTCTCTTGGTAAGTAACGCTTTTTAGTTTGTGATTTTAGATATTTCTTTTAATTTTACTATCGGTGTATTTATTAATATTATTATCAATAGTTTATCATTTGAAGATATCAAATCGTTCTGACACCACGGCGTGCTTATTTTTTCTACATAGCAACTTCTGTATTATAAGTATGAAGTTTTTTCGTTGTTATAATTCCAAATTACTGTTCGCGCTTTAAAAATATCCTAGTTTTCGATGAACAAATTATATATATTTTCATGACAAGAAAAGAAATTGAGGTGAACAGTAGAAGTAAATATGAACTTTTTGAATAAATATTATTATAAAGTATAGTTAATATACATTCTACCCTTTTTGGCCCCTTTGATGGAACAATAACATTTACTTCAAGAGATGTGACAACAAGAATGCTTCAAAAATATTTTTAGAAAAATTTGATTAAAATATCTTCATTTTCATTTTGATTTTATGTTAAGAACAAAAAAAATGAACTTAAGAACTTAAGTCTTTAGGATACACATACCCTAACTGCCGGGTTTAAGTGCTTGAGGCAAAACCATCGATCACTTAGTGATCACGCGCGGTTAATGACTTAAGTAATTAAATATGGGTGGATCTGTACTAGATAAGTAAGGTGTGTTGTTTTGATGTCAGAGAAAATATTGTTAAGGATAGTAATAAACAACATTTTAACAAGAATCACTTTATCAGTCTTAAGTTACTAAAATGTGTCAAAATACAGATCACTTTTGTAGTAATAAAATGCCTCTGCCGTAAAACAACAATTTATTACTTCTTCATCCAGGACCACCGATTAAGCAGTGGATTATACCCCGATTTCGTGTAACAAATAACAAAACAGAAGTTATCATCCAAAGATATTGTTTTTCTTAATGCTCTTATCCATTTACCCTAAAGAATTAAAAAAGCAAATCCAAAAGAATGGCAAATGATATAAGCACATCATGTTAGTTAAATGAAAAGTTGTTATAAAAAACGTATGCACTAATAAGACAAAAAGACACAATTGCTTTGTCCAAGACCAACGATGATGAGATAAGATTAGCCATGATGTGTTTTTTACAAAGAAGAAATACCATCCAAAACAACCTTCTTTTCTAATGTTTGTAACAAATAAATGCCCTTCAAAAACTTGAACATGTGATTTCTTTATTCACATATTTCCTTATCCAAAAGCATTAATGAAGGATTATGACACACCAAAAATGTAGTGTTTATCAACAATGAAGTTACTGTGCTAAAATGTTTCTTTTCTATTTTTTTTTTCAAAATCATAAGCCCTTCAAAATAAACGTGAATAAACAATTCTTTATTTGACAGTGTAATGCTTACCACTCACCAACAATCTATGAATGATTAAGATAGTGAAATTAAAAACAAAATTCTATGTTTATCAAACCTAAATGCCCTTCAAACACTTATGCATGCAAATTCTTCATTTCACAGCTTCCCTGTTGGTACTTTTGGTCCTAATGGACGGCAGTAAAGGCCAAACTCAGCCAAACTGTGCTCAAAGGTTCGACAGTGACCTCAATCCTACATGTTTTGCTCCCCGGGGTCTCACGTTTCAAGGGGTCCTGTTCCTGATCACACAGAACACGTCTGGGACCTTACCTCCCGGGGAGACGGTCGCTTCTTACAGGCAGAAAATATGCACGTAAGTGTTAAACTGATGATTATGATAATAGATGTCGGGTTATGTCTTGTTTACATTCTAGCGAGTTTACTAAATTAATTTAAGTTCTGCAGTAAATATGTTTTTGTGATTGAATTGCTTAGATTTAGTTCTGGCAACATCAGGACGGGCAAACATTTTCACTCTTCTTTACCAATTAAAATATCCCCTGTCTGTATAGATAGTATTTCTAAACTTTCTAAAACTGGTATTTCAACAAATGAATATTCTACAATCTGTTTCATAAATATGTACTCGTGCAAGATGTATCTATTGATGGCATTTGTGACGTATAAGAGAGAAGTTTATTTTAAGACAGTGAACAATAGTATATGATTTATCATGATTATGATTACTTTTTCCAGGACTGAACAGTTAGACTTCATCATCACGTGTATTCTCAAGTTCAAGGCCAATTTCACAAACGAAACCTGTTCAAACGACAACGCCGCCATGATACAAGCTAGCGGTCGACAACTACTTATGATGACTGAAGGAATGTGTATGGAACGTAAGTCGTGTTATTCGTTATTTATATGCATTGTAGCACGATTTGTTAGGGGAATATGATCTCATGATCAGATGAGATGTCACCCTATGCAAATGACCCGAAACGCTGTATTTCTTAAATTGTTCATTGAATTACAGTTAATTGGGCAGTAGCACGTTTTTTAATAATTTCATATTTTAAATTTTTCACTGATAATTGTTAGGTAATACTAAATGTATTATTTTAAGAGTGTCAAAAATCTCATTACACAAACCAATCATCCATAGTCAGAGGACAAATTATGAAGATTCACATAAAATCCATTGGCGGCCATTTTGTGTGAACACCTTTAATTCATTTTGTAGAAGAAAAGGGAATCGCATGGCTAAACTTTACATTATATATTTGAATTATTACTGCTCCATTTAGTTTCAATACATTGTCTTTCAATTGGAGCCATTAATTTTCATTTTCTTGACATCACCCTATATTCCCCCTAAAACGTGCTACTGCCCCTTTAAAGATAGTTAACCGAAAAATATATCATATGTGGTAAATGTCACCAGATTCAAATTACCTGAAATGTTTATAGACATCTATTGTTCATTGCATTACAGCTTGCGAGATGCAGGTACGTCAAAGATTGGCCCAGTGTTTCGTGTCGGCTCAAATCAGCCCTGACCGCTACCTCAACACAACAATGATGGATGATAAGTTCGCCCTCCTTGGAAACACCTCACAAGAAGCCCAGAAATTCTGCCAGTAAGTACCAGAACCGAACTTTACAGCTGCGTGCCAAAAGTTAGTTCACCTACTGTGTATCCTAGTGAAAATATCATATATAACCAGGCACCGAACACTGCAGCTGCGTTCCAAAGTTTGTTCACTCACTTCGTATCTTAGTGAAAATATCATTTATAACCCAGGCACCGAACTCTACAGTTGCGTACCAAAAGCATGTTCACCCACTGCATATCCTAGTGTAAATGCCATGTAAAACCCAGGCACCGAACTCTACAGCTGCGTACCAAAAGTATGTTCACTCACTGCTTATTTTAGTGTAAATATCATGTATAACCCAGACACTGAACTCAACAGCTGCGTACTAAAAGTTTGTTCACCCACTGCGTATCCTAGTAAAAATATCAACAAATTTCATAAACAGTATTTTGGAAACACCATGATGTCTTTGTTAGCAAATAACTAGACAGTAGTTTCGCAATTTTTAAATATCCGAGGTGTTTGGAAACAAATTGCTAGACAGTAGTTTCGCAATATCAAAATGTCCGACGTGTTTGGTGACAAATTTCTAGATGATATTTATGCAATTTCAAATGTCCGATGTGTTTGGTAACAAATATGATACTCACGGAATTCATCTTCCACCCACAGAGATCGCCAACAGGTATTTACCTGTATGAAGCAAGCTATTGGCGCCTGTCCCAGTTCCCTTCGCCAGTTCTTTGAGTGGGGAATCGACGTCAGATCCATGGAGGAAACAGCTAACATTCTCTGCCAAGAAACCGATTGTAAGTGTAACATTTCTTAGATTTTTACAAATAATAGTTTCTGGATAATGAACAAAATCACATTTGAGGATTGGCGCCCGTATTTGAAAAGGGGGATCGCCAAATTTAAGAATGGCAGTCTCAAGTTTATAAAGATATAATGAAAAAAATGTTGGCCACCATGAGAATTGGTTTCGGAGAATATAAAGAAGACGTCAACCGTCAATAAGCTAATGACCAAAATTACAAATGTGAGTCTCCAAGTCACAAAGACTGTAAAAGTAAAAAAATTGACTTTTTTTAGAAGAAGACGGTAGTTAGGAGGTATTTTTTGTCAATTACAGGAATTATAATGAAAACATTTTCGCCATCCCACCAACAGATTTTCATATATTCATCGCCTATTTTTATCAATTATATGTATGGGCTATTTACTTTGATATTTTCTCATATATATAATACCTCACTATCGTATCCAGCTTGATTATCAATTTACGTATGTAATGTTTTATACTTGTGTTCAATCAGTGAATAATTGACTCTTATCCATTGACAACTTACACAATAGAAATATATTTCTAAATCTGTTCTCACTTTTGTATGTATATTTCTAAAGTATTTAGTTTAATCTTAACAGTGTACATAAAAGCCTACGGATGCTTCGCCCAGCCTCGCCCTTCTATCGAAGCCTGTGGACAGAACACCTTCCCAGCTTTCGAGCAGGTACTGAGAGGACGCATGAGGACTGGGGACATCCGTCCTTCCAGGTTCGCCATCAGCCTCTGCGGGTAAGAATCTTAGCTTTCTGGATCTCTTCCAAGTCTTCCACACATGTCAGTCTCTAGCACTTCTGCTTAGATCCATAGTTTGACTGCAGTCTCCAGAACTTCTGCTAAGGGCTAATGTTGAGTTCAGTCTACAGTACTTCTGATAAGGGCTAATGTTTAGTTCAGTCTCCAATGTATAGTTCAGTCTACAGTACTTCTGATAAGGGCTAATGTTGAGTGCAATCTCCAGTACTTCTGGTAAGGGCTAATGTTGAGTTCAGTCTCCAATGTATAGTTCAGTCTCCAGTACTTCTGCTAAGGGCTAATGTTGAGTTCAGTCTACAGTACTTCTGATAAGGGCTAATGTTGAGTTCAGTCTCCAATGTATAGTTCAGTCTACAGTACTTCTGATAAGGGCTAATGTTGAGTGCAATCTCCAGTACTTCTGATAAGGGCTAATGTTGAGTGCAATCTCCAGTACTTCTGCTAAGGGCTAATGTTGAGTGCAGTCTCCAGTACACCTAATAATTTTCAGCTTTATAACATTTCTATAATGACTTTGAAGTTTTAACGCATGTAGCTTGAGAGTTGAGGTAACTAAGGAGTAAAAGGTTGTACATAACTATAACCTTCTCTTTGAAGGTCCTTATCTAATTATATCGTTTCTCTCCAGCGTCCGGCTCCAGAAAGTTGCCTGTGAACTCCAAGCATTTAGAGACTCAGAATGTGAGTCTGATTGGACAACACTAAGGACATTTGCCGAGTGCACCATTTTACCTCAGATCTGCAAAGAAGAACCTGCCTTCAGTAACGGTCTTAGTCAGATGTGTGCAGCCCCAGTCACAAAACCCGGTTCAGTCAAAACAACCCCTCGACCAAGGATGACCACCCATCCTGATAAACCTCACGTCATCACCAAGAGACCGATAGGCGGCATAGATAACGGAAGTTCTATGACGTCAGCTTCCGGTGTCTTCGTGATCGTCGCCATTTTGGGACAATACTTTGCTCAGTTTTAGATACGTCTTTGCCTTTGGTAATTTGGATGAGTTAAATTTTGAATGCATGTGATCACACGGAAAATTTCATGTTGGTTTTTAATTTGAGAAAAGATGGTTTAATTTGAAAATGTGATCACAATGAAGTGTATATTTTGATAAAAGATATTCTTCTGTATAACGGCTGTATTATAAGTAATATGAGACCTTGAGTAACTCTCTATTCAATGACAGGTCTTGATGTATATTGATGATAATATATATGTGGACTTTGGACGGTTTGTAAACTGGGATTGAGGGACGAATTTTGGGAGGGGAAACGAAGACATAGGGTAAGGAATGGGGATGGTAGATCCTTGATAACGTTTGGGATGAGTAGAATAAAAGAATAGATAATTATTACTCAGACATTCTAATTGTTCAGATTATGCGTTGATATGTGCTTTTCGCTTGTTTTGTAAATATATGAATTTATAGAAATAAACTGTAAATAATGTACTTTCTAGTTTGTCTTGATGAATCATAATAACTGAAGATGAAATACAATTCAATATCCGGACATGTTTGCTTGTCTGAAGATGTTTACATTGGTAAAAAATGATGTTCAAAGACGTTTGTGTAAGATGGCGATATAAACATACAAATACAAAACATATTATGCTTAAGTTTCATTTCATATGTAGAGAGATAACAATATGAATCAACGCCACTATAAACTGCAAAGAACAACTCAAACCCCTCAATCTGAAGAGAAAGAACAATCATTGTGTCTACTCATGGAAATGAGCTACCGAGGGTTGCATTGTCTCCCTTTGCAATGACGCTTGCTTTTTAACAACCAATGAGATCACTTCTAAAACAAGCCTTCTATCTCTCGCTATGCCTTTCTTTTCGTCTTTTCCCTTATCCTTCCGACCCCTTTCTCCCTGATCTGTCTTCTCTTTTTTTGGATGGCAACATCCACGCGTTATATAGCTGAAATGTTGCTGACAACACGTTAAACCCCAACTCACTACTCACTTGATGTCGTGAACGGTCGAGTTATTTACGCACTTTGCACACGATAGTGGCCAGTTAAGTGGGCACGGACATCCGTCAGATATTAGATCAATTACAAATAAACAAACAAACAAATATGGAACAAGGCATTCTCTACCCACAGAGGCAACTCAGTCATACCTGAATTAGCCTCTGTTCTATTACGGCTAATAAACGGGATAGAAAGGTAGAAATCTGATTGGAGGCAATCGAAGTTAGCTGTGCAATTAGTGACGCCGTTTCAAAAGTGGTCATTCGCAAAACCTCGGCCATCTCCGTGTGGTCTGTCAAAGCTTTCGTTGAAATTTAACATCCAGGGGAGATTATTCTTCCTATTACAAACCATCGCTTTTTACCTTCTCATTAGTTATCATTTGGTTGATTAGTAAAATAAAATCGATCATAAAACAAATAATAATTTACACAATTATAAAACAGTTTCTATCAATGAAAAGCCCTATCAATATCTAGTTTTCAAATTGTTTACCTCTCACAATGGTTATGAAAAATAAACATGAAAACATAATAGTTTCCATGTCACTATACGACCGTTAAGAACTCCCCAAGTCATGGATATCCAAAACGTGTTTTCATTGGCTGCAAATAAGGGAGATATTTCAAGTTTCAACTTTTTGCCGCTAGGGCAATCTGCCGGAACCCCAGGATCTAGGTGTAATAGAACAGAGGCTCATTCAGGTATGACTGAGTTGCCCCTGTGGGTAGAGAATGGGAACAAGGTAGCGAATCAGTGATTTGATTTCAATGAGATTAGACAACGGTCATGCAATCTTTGCTGGCTTGTACATATCACTGGTATGCACGTGCTGCACGGGAGTCTTATGCCAATGGAAGCTACCGGAGATAGACATTGCTGCTCAGATTTGATTTTGGTAAAGTTACGTTTCACCCATCCTCGATAATCTAGCGTCAACGTGACGATAATATTGACTCTTGATTATCGAGAATACCTTTCACCTTCATTCAAATATATTTAGATCAACAGGTCATACTATTAACAAATATAGATGTTTCAACCTTTTCAATACATTTAGGAAATATTTTTGATACAAATATAAATCAATTTCTGCTTTATCTAAACGTTTGTCAAATTGACTGGTATTGATGTAGAGTTCAGCAAGTGTATAAAATTGATAACGACCTCAAGGCCTCGCTGTTCATGATTCACGTGCGCGAGGGTGCGCCATTCTTTTCTTGAACAGTCTCTGGTGAGGGCGTTATCTATTGCGTATACGTGCTCTGTTCAATTAAGCCATGTTTTTCATGCTCTACTCGTGCAATGACACGCAGAAATCAGATAGTCAAACAATCATGCCGAATTTACCAGCCTAGTAGCATAGTTATAAAAAAGCATAAAGTAGTATTTAATACATACACACAATACTCCCTAAACTTTTTCTCTTTGCTCTATCTATTGCTTTGAAAATTTCTTCCTATTTTTGTTATTGATAATACTACAACTTTTTAAGGGATTAATTGAATATATCGAAAAATCCTAATCTTTTAATTTTGTTTATACTTTCATAGAAAGACGATGTTTTTCAAATCTGCATTTTAACTTTAAACTAACTAGTTCATGAAAGCGCGGAGGTAGTCTATGTTATATTTGTAACGCACCATCGGGCTTGTCCCAACTCATCCCTTGATTTGAAACAGATTTTTAATGACAAAATCCAGAATACATTTATTTCTGTAGCTTCTAAGACTAACATTAGGTATATATCATTTTTTGAAAATAACCATGAAAATGACAAAACTGTCATGTAAAAGACATAATATCTTTTGTCATGAAAACGTTGAACTGTAAAAACAACACCAGCGGGTTTCTTTTTCTTAGACAACAGACAAAGTTACTTTATTACGGTGACTAAGAATATTACTTGGCACGCCTTACAGTCGATGTTTATTACTAAAAGTTCTTCAAATTGCCAAATTGCTTTTTAAACGTTTTGATTTTTAGTTGAAATGAAATTTTTATTATTACCCATCACTAAAACATAGGCGAAAACATATTTGTCACATGTTAACATGTGCGTCACTTAGTCTAGCAAAGATTTATAATTAGCATGAAGTTCTCATTTAGGTCTGCTGTGACGTCACTAATTATTGTCACCCACCCAATGGGGGCCATAGTATTCAGCTCCGTACGTCCTTCCGTCCGTCCGTTCCGCTTCTTGTTAGCGCGATATCTCACAAACCCTTCCCCCTAGAGGCTTCAAACTTAGTATCAGTCTTCATTGGGTGAATACACAGAGACAAGTCTGTTTTGGTGAACCTGACCTAATTTTCAAGGTCACGACAGGACTTTGACCAGTGTTTAAAACCTTGTTAGTGCGATATTTCACAAACCCTTCCACCTAGAGGCTTTAAACTTGGTATCAGTCTTCATTGGGTAGATACGCAGACACCAGTCGGTTTTGGTGACCTTGACCTAATTTTCAAGTTCACGACAGGACTTTGACGAGTACATAAAGCCTTGTTAGCGCGATATCTCACAAACCCTTCCACCTAGAGCCTTCGAACTTGTATACATCTTGATTGGCTGACTACGCAAACACCAGTCCGTTTTGGTGACCTTGACCTAATTTTCAAGTTCACGAAAGGCCTTTGACGAGTACATAAAGCCTTGTTAGCGCGATATCTAACAAACCCTTCCACCTAGAATCTTCAAACTATGAGTCTTTATTGGGTGGATATGCAAACACCAATTGGTAATCCTGACCTTGACCTAATTTTCAAAGTCACGACTAGACTATGATTAGTACATTAAATCCTGTTTGCGAGATATCTAACAAATCCTTGCAAACCTGCAAACTTGGTATAACTCTTCATCGGGTGGATATGCAGAAGCCATTTAGTTATTGTGACCGTGGCCTAATTTTCAAGGCCACAACAGGGAAACATAGTTATCCTGATAGCTCACAAAATCTTGCTTCTAGAGCCTTCAAACTTGGTATCCAACTTCATTGGGTGGTCATGCAGACACCAGTTGATTTTTGGTTTTGGTGAGATTGGCCTAATTTTCAAGATCACAACAGGAGTTTGACCAATACATAAATCTTTTTTAGCGCAATGTCACCAAATACCTTTGTTTCTGTCTTCATTGTCATTGTTCATTGGAAATGCAGACACCAGTTGGTTTTTGGCAACCTTGTCATCGTTTTACGGGTAACTATGAGACACCAGCCGGCAATCCCTTTTAGTCAATTTCTCTCTTGCGGCGGGGGACATGGTCACGTTAGTGACAACTAATTGTTTCACTCTAGCACAGACGTTACTGGAGTGTAGTCTTCTTTGTAACCTCAAATGGTTAGAATTGAAAAGAATCTGTAATGAAAAGATTACTTCGCTCGAACATGTTTTATAGAACTTTTCGGGTCGTTTTGTGTATTGCTCTAGATCTCATTCGGTAAGTAAAAATTTAAGTTCATATGACAGAAATTCATTGACACTAAAGGGACAGTAACACGTTTTTGAGGAGAATACAAGGTGGTGTCAGGAAAATGAAAATAAATGGTTCCAATTGAAAGGCAAATATATATATATGTAAAGTTCAGCCATGCGATTCCTTTTTCTTACACAAAATGAATAAAACGTGTTTACACAAAAATGACAGCCAATTAACTCTATGTGAAACCTCATAATTTGTTTATGGATTATTGGTTTTTGTCATGATATTTTTGATACTATCAAAAACAGCATGTACAATTATCAGTGCAAAATTGAAATTTTAATTTTTTTTTAAAAACGTGCTACTTCTCCCTTAAAGCGGCAATATTACATTTTAAGGGATATGCATATATTACAAAGTATAAAAATTTTCCTCAATGCAAGGCAATCTTTTCTACAATCAAAAGAGACCTCAAATGAATATACTGAGTTCGGTTAGGTTACCTGAATTCATTCTCTTACGCATATGATAAAACTTTGAAATTATGAGAATATTTCTGTCCAAACGAAATTCATTTGCGCGCTCTTCTTGATCAAGTTGTCAAATATTGATAAACAAAAATGTTATTCCCAAAAACATATGTCATCTTGGTTGTCTTATTATCATTTACTAATAGTATTATATGCATAAAATGGAATGTTCCCATGAATTTTCCCCCCATAAATACCTCGATAAGACTGTCCCTTTAGTAAATGTATTTACCCAAGGTCGACTATTAACCAGAAAACATGTAGCTACCAGTGTTTAGTTGGTTTATGGTCAAATTAGTACCCCATAGAAGTTGATCAGTGTGTCAGAAAACTTTATTGCGAATACAAAGCAGGTAGAACAGTTACTTTAAAGGGGCAGTAGCACGTTTTTTGATCATTTTATATCTTAAGTATTTCACTTATAATTGTAGGTTAATGCTAAATGTATTATATTGACAGTGTCAATAATCTCATTACACAAGCCAATCACCCATAGTCAGAGGACAAAGTATGACGATTCATATAAAATCCATTGGCCGCCGTTTTTTGTGAACACCTTTTATTCATTTTGTGTAATCGCATGGCTAAACTTAACGTTATATATTTGAATTATTACTGCTTCATTTAGTTTAAATACATTGTCCTTTTATTGGTACCATTTATTTTCATTTTCCTGACATCACCTTATATTTCCCCTAAAACGTGTAACTGCCCCTTTAAAGGGACAGTAGCACGTTTTTAGGGGGAATATAAGGTGATGTCAAGAAAATGAAAATTAATCGTTCCAATTGAGAGACAATGTATTCAAACCAAATGGAGCAGTAATAATTCAAATAAATAATGTAAAGTTTAACCATGCGATTAATTTTTCTCGCACAAAATGAATTAAAGGTGTTCACATAAAATGGCCGCCAATGGATTTTATGTGAATCTTCATACTTTGTCCTATGGATGATTGGCTTGTGTAATGAGATTTTTGACACTGTCATAATAATACATTTAGCATTAACATACAATTATCAGTGAAAATTTTAAAATATATAATTATCAAAAAACGTGCTACTGCCCCTTTAAGTAAGCCAATGTTATTTACTAAAGGTCACCTATAACCAGGAAAACATCTAGTTATGTGCTATGTGTCACCTTATTGACCAGTGTTTAATTGGTTTAAGGTCAAGTGATTACCACATCTAGGTTGATCAGTATGTCAGTTCCAGTCAACTTTTGATTAATCATGCCAACCTTCTCATTCGTTATCGATAATATTTCCTGGACTATGATCGCAGTTATATCATATTCATGCGTATCGGTTTTCTCTTCAAAACATGTGCACATATGGACAAATATTAAATTATAATATGAATACTATGAAACGGGTGCTAGTTTATTATTGGATGTCCTTACACAAGTTTGTATGACAACTTGACCAAGAAGAGCGCACAAATGAATTTCGTTTGGACAGAAATATTCTTATATGACTTTCCCTTTAAAGGGGCAGTACCGCGTTTTTGAAAATTATATATTTAATTTGTTCACTGATAATTGTTCGTCAATGCCAAATGGTTATGTTGATGGTGTCAAAAATGTCATTACACATTCAAATTATCCGTAGTCAGGGAATTTTTTTTAAAAAGATTCACATAAAGTATATTAGCGGCCATTTTTGTGTGAACGCCTTTAATTCAATTTGTGTAAGAAAAAGGAATCGCATGGCTTAACTTTACATTAAATATTTGATTTATAACTGCTTCATTTAGTTTAAATACATTGTCTTTCAATTAGAACCATTTATTTTCATTTTCCTGACATCACCCTATATTCCCCCTAAAACGTGCTACTGCCCCTTTAATGTTATTTGTTTTATTTAGCATATAATAGTAACATTTAAGTGGGGACTTTTCTGTTGCCGCTGAGTAGGCCTACTGAGAAATTTGTATTTTGTGATACATTTTCTATGTGATATAATCTTGGAAATTTTGAATTGGTAACCATTTCTTAACAAAATATTATTATCTTTGAGCAATTTGTAAGTTGATCATATTTACGCTACATATAAAGAGAACAGATAAACTAGTGTCCATAAAAACGCTACCAAGTTTTCAACGTCGTCAAAAACACAATTATTTCAATTGATAGAGTCTGTTTTATGTGTATTTGACAGTCATGTCTTGTGAAGAAGTATGCACATTTTCATTTTTCAAGAAAAGTTACTTTTGATTGTGTGTCTCTTCAAACGCACACGGGGTGCATAAATCGCAATTTTCAAATTCTTTTTTTTGAACAGAATGTTCGAATTTTCAGTTCAAAATTGATAAAGTATGGAATTAAGGAAAGAAAACAATGTTGGCGATATAATGCACTTTATTTGACATAAATTCGTTGACGCGTCATTGCTCTAGAACGTTTTCAAACAGGCAAAATCGTTCAAATTTCTCTGCTATCTCGCCTAATTAGGGAAATTTCAAATCGATGAATTTGTAAAAAGCGTGTTTCTCGCTAACATAAAAATATAATGTTTCAAAATTTTAAGTAAGTTAACTTCTGGAGAAATGATAAAAAAACGTTTTACTCGTATCAATCACCATGGGATTGAGTTATCTTGCAATTTGTATGGTAGCGTTTCTTTTGGACACTAGTTTATGTGCCATACAATGTGATACCATTATCACCTTCTCTTTGAGACGCCTGGGGTCAAGTTTAGGAAATTCGGATTTTTCTTCTTTCTACAGTATTTTTTTCAGTTAAACATGTTTACCAACCTTTCGATCAAATATATCAATATCGATCAACATTATGATATATCCTACGTTTTTACAAGAGATATTGCGAATGGATAAATTTATAAGATAATCAAGAAAGTTACGATTTTGCATTTTAAAACCCTTATGTTGCATATATAAATGCCAGATATACTCCTCTGGTAATATTAGTATCATCTTTCAGAATGTTGTGATAAAACGATTTTCCTTTATCTACTCAAATATGGTACACACAGATCGAATGAGTCGAACCCAAGCGAAAACCTTATATAGAAAAATATTGATGTAATTTCCCAAATATCAGATGTTTTTCGAGTGTCATGGGTAAGGTTGATATTTCACAAGAGGCGTAGCCAAGAGTGAAATATTCCCTTTACAAATTTCACGAAATGAAATAAACCTTGTATTTGGAAAACTTCTTTTAGTAGGCCGATTCTATTTATTACATGATTTTTAATGAAATACTTAATTACATGTAGATGACATTGAAACTGAAAGGTAATTCCAATATGTTCACATAGCTGAAAGTATGTGTACCAGTATTGTATATCGTTACTGCTCACAGTGAAAATATAATATGTCGTCACTGTTGCTTTATAGACAGTTTATTCCACTGATAAAACCCAGTATTTCATTGCTGATAATATGATAAAACATGATGTTTGCACCAAGTTCAAAATTGATTAAATGGAGATCGGCAGGGCAACTAAGGGGAAACTACTATTGTATTAAAGTTAATTTCGAACGGTTATGGATCAGATCAGAAACGCCAGGAATAGAAAGGCCATCACTCAGCTAAGAATTTCAACACATCGTTTGATGATAGAAATAGGCAGATATAACAACATCCCAAAAGAAGACCGGCTATGTAACTATTGTAAAAACAACGGGATCAACGTGATAGAAGACGAGTACCATTTTATGTTTATCTGCCCAAAGTACTTTAACTTGAGGAAATTATATATAAAACGCTTTTATTCGGTTAGACCAAGTATGTATAAGTTAATATCTTTATTAGCAAACACAAATAAATATGAACTGTTAAAGACAGCAAAGTATATCCATTTTTCAAACGATTTAAGAATTAAGTCAATATATAATGTCCATCCTCAATAAACCTTTTGTCCAAAGATTATAAATATGTAAATCATGTCTGCCACATCCTATGAACGAGGAACTCTGTAGTTCAAGTTCAATAAAGTTATTTTCTTCTTCTTCTTCTTCTTCTTCTTCTTCTTCTATTAAACAAACTTTTGGTAGGCAGTTGAACGTGTAGTATGACTTACGTTACATGGGATGGGTCACCTAACACACCACAAACCCTAAAGCGGAAGTCGCCTCATGATGGAGAGTAGGTTGTGCACGTACATAAGTAATTAATAACTTCTTGATTGGTAATTATCTATAAATAGATGACCTGATACTAGCTAGATATATTGAAATCATTAAAAAAATTGTGACGTCATCCATCAAAATCTAGTTAAGGAGCCTTAGGCTGAAATTGCATCACTGCTCCAACACTTATACATTTAGATTCGTGTTTTGATAGTGTCATTTAGGACTTAGGATAGTGTCATTTGGGTCATAAGGTCACATTTATTTACCCTAAAACTATTAGTTTTAAAAGTAATTTTCGACATATTATTTGAAGGGAAAATGAAACTATGTCGTAATGTTGGATGATTATGCCTAAGTTTTATCATTGGAAGTTGTTTTAGACATTCAGAACATACTGAATGTTGAAATAGATTAAAACTTAACAAAATAATTTAAAGTTCAAGTTTCACAGGAGAGGCGTAAAATATACTAATGGCGGATTCAGAGACGGAGTACCGGGTTGAGTTAAAGTTAAATGTTGTGAATCGAATTATTCATTCGTGTTGAAGGAGCAGTAGCACTTTAAATGATTATTAGGTGATATCAGGAAAATGAACATCAATGGTTCTAACTGAAGGACAATGTATTTAAACTTAATGAAGCAATAATAAATCAAATAATGTAAAGTTGAGTCATCCGATTCCTTTTCTTACACAAAAAGGTGTTTACACAAGAATGGTCGCCAATTGACTTTATGTGAATCCTTATAACTTGTTCTCTGACTATGGCTGATTGGTTGGTGTAATGAGATTTTTGATTATCAAAATTATACATTTAGCATTAACGTACACTGATCAGTAAAAAATTCAAATATAAACTTTTTCAAAAAACGTGGTGTGTTTCTTCAAGGTATAAATCTGCAGAAAAAGGAACTTAGATTCATAAACATTTAGACACGCATTTATAAAGTAATAGTATCTAAAGTAATAGGGCCCTTAAAGGGGCAGTAGCACGTTTTTTGACAATTTTATATTTTCAAATTTTCACTTATAACTATAAGTTAATGCTAAATGTATTACTTTGATAGTATCATAAATCTCATACCACAAACCAATCATCCGTAGTCAGAGAACAAAGTATGAGGATTCACATAAAATCCATTGGCAGCCATTTTTGTGTGAACACCTTTAATTCATTTTGTGTAAGAAAAGGAATCGCATGGCTTAACTTTACTTTGTATATTTGATTTATTACTGCTCCATTTAGTTTTTATACATTGTCTAAAGATTGGAACCATTTATTTTCATTTTCCTGACATCACCTTATATTCCCCCTAAAAACGTGCTACTGCCCCTTTAAGGCTAACCCCAACCAAACGAAAACCCTCGGAACAATGAACAATAATTCAGCGATTTATAGTAGTAGGCAGTTAACTAAACCACGTTTTATCACATCTATTCTGGCAATATTAAACACTGCAAATTTGTTATTGTTTTCAATTTACTTTGGTCGTTCTTAAACTTTTAACAATGCATAACACTTGACTATTCCGGAAAAAAATTGGTATATGTTCTTATCAAAATGATAAACAAACACGAATGTTTCAAATTTTGTAATTAACCCCTGTGCCATTACAAACCAGAAACCAATTCATTAAGAATATATAGGTGGTAATATTGTTTGATTACTAAATTAACCCTTTGACATCCTGACCTGGAACTGAAAGCAATATGCAGGGCACAGGGTCAGCAAAACGGAAGAAAACAATGTGCCGTTAAGGAATGTAATACTCAATTATCCATCAAAATGAATCGTAAATATAAAAATATGTTTGTAGGTCAACTTAATTTGTTAATTTGTTACAGTTATTTAATGTCAGCAAAATGAAGATTGATCTAATTGTTAGATATGAAAGGTTTTTTTTGTTTGACATGCCTGAAAATCTATCTATATAAATCATACTTTATTATTGATAATAATGAACCAAAATAATTATATGGATATGAAAACTTCTTTATTCATGATATGCGACGTTTCATATCATGAATAAAGAAGTTCGCATTCAGATATATTTGTTCATTATCACCATTCAAACTTCTAAAATGCCTCTCAAAGAAGCTATATTATTGATTATCACGCGTTATTTCATTGCATTCTACCATTCTATCTATTTCATTATTTCATTAATTTAAAAAAAAAATCAAAATATGAAATTCTACCAAAATTTTACAATAATGCGGTTGGATTAATGAAAGTAGCACTTTGACACACACATTTATATTTATATTTTATTGTCCTCAGAATGTAAATTCATGAAATTTGATAATTGTTGACATCATTTTCAATAACCAGATTTCCCACTGATTAATTGTTCCCCATCAAGGATGTGTTTGTTCTGGGTGAAGCTTCCTCACAACTAAGGACTTTAAACCTGAAATACAAATAGATTATGAAAAAATACTTTTTATAATAGATGTACTCAAACTAAATTAATTGTATTCTGCAGGGCGGCCTTTTAAACACAAAAAGAATATGTTATACCATATAAATATCATAATACTTCATTTCAAAAATCCTTTAACGTCATATCAATTTCACATTATGTCATAGCAATACAATGGTATGACATATCAATACCGGAAAAGCCACAATACCATATTATATGGCATACATCATAAGTAATATCAATACAATAATATATCACATCAACAGCTCTAAATGCAACCATAAATACTTAAAATCAATATCACTATATGTCGACATACCACATTACGTCATATCAATACCACACAACGTCATACGTCATATCAATACCACACAGTGGCATACGTCATATCAATACCACACTACGTCATACGTCATATCAATACCACACAGTGGCATACGTTATATCAATACCACACTACGTCATACGTCATATCAATACCACAAAGTGTCATACGTCATATCAATACCACACAACGTCATACATCATATCAATACCACACAGTGGCATACGTCATATCAATACCACACTACGTCATACGTCATATCAATACCACACAGTGGCATACGTCATATCAATACCACACTACGTCATACGTCATATCAATACCATAAAGTGTCATACCTCATACCAATACCACAAAGTGTCATACATCATATCAATACCACAAATTGTCATACATATCTAACTACCGTGAAATGTCATAACAATGCCCTAAATTATATATATCAAAACTACAATACGTCATATCAAAACCACAATACGTCATATCAATACCACAAAACGTCATACGTCATATCAATACCACAAAGTGTCATACGTCATATCAATACCACACTACGTCATACGTCATATCAATACTACAAAGTGTCATATGCCATATCAATACCACAAAGTGTCATACATCATATCAATACCACAAATTGTCATACATATCTAACTACCGTGAAATGTCATAACAATGCCCTAAATTATATATATCAAAACTACAATACGTCATATCAAAGCCACAATACGTCATATCAATACAACAATCTCACATCAATATTATGGAATGTCATATCAATCTTGGAAAATGTCATAACAGTACCATAAATACGTCATATCATTCCCAAATATGTCATATCAATACTCAAAACGTCATATCAATACATCTTATCGATACCCTAATATGTCATAACAATACCAATATACTTAAAAATACATAATATCAATACCGTTGACCAATATCATACTACATAATACTTCATACCAATACCATGGTACGTCAAAACAATACTACGTTAAGTTGCATTAAAGTGGCCGATCTATCAGTGTTTCAGTCGCCATTTTTAAATACCCCGATAGGACATCACGTACCTGCCACAGCAGCCTGGAATCCAGCATTGTAGTCACAGGCCACCTCATTGTTGACGTAGTTGGCCCTATCGTCCTTGTATCCGTCACTTCCGTCAGGCCCTCCCACCATAGCTCCGTACAGGGTGTGCACGTTTTGGGCGTGGCTCGACATCACGAAGGGGCCACAAGGGGCCGGCGCCCATGGGCAAGAACTGCGGAACAATTATGTATCAAGACTTACATTTGGAGTATAAAATTGGTCGTGGACATGATCCGGGATACACGTTCTGTATTGCTGAAAGGAGATAAATCCATAGTGTTTTATTTTTATTTTGGGGTTGTATGTTTTGCATTCTTTACCCCTAAACTTAATTTCAAGAGTTTGCGATGTTTGAAATGTTTAATTTAGGGATAAAAAGTACAAAACAGACAAAATAAAAAAGAAAATGGGTTTATCTCCATTCTAGCATGACTTATTAGTGAAATACTGAAGAACACACTACAATCCAAATTTCGAAAATACAACTCATGTTTATTTTATTGAGCATTATATCTATCTTGAATCAACCAGAAAGAAGTATTTACAAACTAGTTTTCGTGCCATGTTAGAATATGGAATTGAAGTATATACTAGATTTTCAATGACAACAGCCGGGTAACCTTTTTTTTAATTGAAGTTTAAAGGGGTAGTAGCACGTTTTTATATATTTTATATTTTTAAATTTTCACTGATAATTGTAAGTTAATGCTAAATGTATTATTTTGACAGTGTCAAAAATCTCAATACACAAGCCAATAATCCATAGTCAGAGGACAAAGTATGAAGATTCACGTAAAATCCATTGGCGGCCATTTTGTGTGAACACCTTTAATTCATTTTGTGTAGGAAAAAGGAATCGCATGGCTAAATTTTACGTTATATATTTGAATTATTACTGCTCCATTTTGTTAAAATACATTGTCTTTCAATTGGAACCATTATTTATCATTTTCCTGACATCACCTTGTATTCCCCCTAAAAACGTGCTACTGCCACTTTAAAGAGCCGCTGTATAACCTTTTTTAAATATATTTTTCATAAGATATTGGTCAAATAACTATATAACATAAATATTAGGCCAAAACAGCAACGATACACAGTTTCTCAATGAAGCTACAGCTAAGTAAACATTGCGTAACAAGGCGTCTGCTCGTCGCCGTCCAGCGACAAACCAAAACAAGGCTGAGAGGTCACGGGCAGGGGATACCGGAAGTGACGTGGCAGTAGGCGAAGGGTTCGTCTGCTTATATGGAAAATGGTAGGCGAAATCCGTAGTTCTGCGTTTTCCAAGCGATTAACAGTATGTCATATCATTGTGTTGCTGTCAACTGTCCTAGAATATCTCCTGATGAAGTTTCCGTAGACACATTCCCATCACATTGATCGTTTCACGCCAAATTGACCCGCTGTGTAAGGTCAAACAGAGCAATGTGACAATCTACACCGAACTCACGTGTTCCGATCACTACACCGATTTTCGGTTTCGAGCTCGCATTTTCACTAAATGAATAGTTTGGCATGCAGAGAAAAAAGAGATTAGTAAAATTTAAAACATAGCACAAAGTTTTTGGCTGATTTATGGTAATAATCCGAATTTACAATGCTCACATTTAGATTTGAACGTTGTGTAAAAAGGTTGAATAAACAATGACATTGGTCTGCAGGTGTTATTTACTTTATTTAGATCAGATACTCACCTATTACACAATTACTTTATTGTCTATCGTATGTCCTGTCTGTTTCCTAATTAAAAGCTATCAAATGATGACTATAGCAGGTAGGTTATATAATGCACAATCATCAACACCTGGCTATTTTATGACATCAGCTTATTAGGTAACATCAAATAGCAATTGTATTCCTTAACGTCCCTTTTTTCTCCGATTGGTAAATTATAACCTGTTGAAATTAGAAATACTTTTTTGCTCTATCTGATAATTATTTTGAATAAGATTCATTTAATAAATCTTCATTCTGTTGGGCCATGTATCGGGTATTGTTGTGAACAATATCTCTTCTATGTACAAGAGTGAAAACATTAAGTTTGTCAGTGAAATGCCCTATTAAAATAATGTTTTAAACAAGACATCAGTCATCATCCAATACATGCCTTTTTGTAACTTATCCATCACTAAATGAAATAACTAAGAAAAACGTATATTTTTTTTATCCTGTTACAAAATGAAGTCAAAGGCATTTAAAAAAAATTGGTTTAAATGTATAAAAAATAGTATTGTATAATAACATCATTTCTGTTGTGCTACTAAAGTTATATTCAATAACAACAAACAACTGTGCACGAAGATAAAACGGTTCACACGTGAGCAATTGTTTATGACGAAAATACATCCGGGTTCTCCCGTGCAGTCTTATGACAACATTGCGCAAATCGAGACCAACACAACTTCGTTTTTAATGAGGGTCTTACATTTTCATCAATACAAATTGCCAGTTGATTAAATAAACTACCGATTTATTGAAGGTTTGAGATGTTGGGATGTTGTTTAGGGTGTTTAATCAACGGTTAAACATTGAGCTGTACTGTTAGCTTGTGTTGTTTTACATAACGAGGGCACACAACGGGGTATCACATCACCTACTAACACGTCACGAGGCAGTCACGCTTCAGTGCGTTTTATTCTGTTCGCCGGCCTAATTAGGCAGTGTTATGTATACAGTCGTAATTAAGCCGTTTCTAGGTCGATTTCAGTAATTTAAAGTTGAGTCAATGTCAAATTGTAATCACTATTTCACGAATCCTGAAAGTTGCCATATAGCATTTCAGTCCATCTTTAAGGTTGGTTCGAGACCAGTTATTTTGGACATATAGCTTATCACAAAAAAAGGAAAATAACTGGGGAATAATGAATTGTATAAAAGTAAATGAGGAAAACCAGTTGTCATATAACACAGAGCACAGATTGTAAATGGAAGTGGAATACGGTGGTCGAATGGCTGTAGACAAGAATTTGATTCGTTGTACATGTAAATATGAGTATTTTATTTTTTCATAAAAGGTGGTAAAACGCAACGGGACCCCAAGGACAAGAAATGGGGAACAGGTAAATTTGCTTAAATGTAAATGTTAGTAATGAAATGGTCATATTGCAAGGGTTGACTGTAGTGCTTCAATTTGTAATATAATAGCTCCAGTATAACACTACAGTCGACCGCGAAGGGCAAGAACTATTTTGTAGTGAAAATGAGAATAAAGAGGAAGTAAAATGGTAATAATAATATATTAATACTATTTTATTGTCCTCAGTAGATACATATCGGAAATACGGGTTGTGCCTAAGCACCCGGCAGCCACAGTGCAGCAAGCGCCAGTTAATATGTTGTTCTGACTTTACAATGAGTGTCAATAAAGACAGCAACAACTCTGATCTTTTAACATCTTTTGATATGACGGGACCGGGAATCGAACTCCGGTCTTCAGGATGACGAGCGGACACTCTACAACTGAGCTACGTCCCCGGCATGGAACCTGAAGGCTGATTATTTGGTGCGTGCTTGATCACAGCTCTTACCTTGCTCTATGATGAGGACTGTGTGGAAAGTCTGTATCGCCGAACCCAACAACGTAACTGAATCCGGTATCGCCGAGAGCGTAGTGAATCTGGGAAATCGCCCACTTCCGGTATTCATCCGGGTACAGACCAGCGTCAGCAGCCATAAGAGCAACCAGCGCCATGTTGGCTGAGAAATAGTGTTTGATAAATTGCAGTTTAATTCGACTACGGATATATTTATGAAGCGCGTTTGTATACCTCTCGAATGTGTTAACATACTTTCAAAGCCCTCCCAGCTGCTTATTATCTTGGCTTACAAAGTTCTCTAATCCCATTATCATTGCTAGATATCCATATTAATATGTTGAGATGTTATCTTTAAGCTGATATATGATGAATTAATTGCCTATGTCTCTCGAAAAATGACTCCAAAGTCAATTACCAATAGACAAACGTTTTTTGTGTGTTTTTTTTGGGGTTTTTTTTTATTTAGCGTCTTGAACTCGAAACTTGCACGTTAAACCAAATGGTAAAACCATTGCGCCACAACGGCGTAGACGAAATGAAATTATTTCGAAGGTCCTCTTAAACCTACGACTTGAATGATTAAAGCGAGATTTTATGGGTGATTCTTTTCCATTCATAACAGGACCAGGAGAGTGATCTTAGAATCAAAACCTGTGATATTTCGGTATATAAGAAAGAGAAGGACCTCCCGCGAGGGCTTCCTGTTACAGGATGCCGCTGCCCTCAGTTACGGACCCAGGATTGGATTAACACCCTCCCCATTGGCCGCTTCTTCGGGCAGCGGGCATTTTTAGACAGACAGCGGGCATTCTTAGACGGACATCCCTCTGTTAAATCTGTTAAACAACTACTATATCGCCCTATATTTCATACTACAGTTACCTGCTTGACTCAGCCAGCGAGTACTCTAATTGACACTAAATAAGGTTACTTGTTGTCCCTTTAGCAAATTAGTTAAACTAGCTGTAACGTTTACGTCCCATTAGTCCTACGTTACATCTAGCCACCCAAAATCAAATCATTCAAATCAACCAATGAATAAAGGGGTACTGAAAAAATAAGCGCCCGGGCGCGTAAAGAGGAAATATGGTAATTGATACTGAAATACGTACAGGAGTATCTGAGGGAACCCCACTGGAGCCTCCAGGCCAAGCCCTTAGGGGTGTACTTGATTGTCTGGCCCGGGAACCAGTAGTGCTGGAACGTGTCCTCGATATCTTTCTTGTACTTGTCGTCACCAAGCAGCTTGTAGAACAGGAACTGGGGAGAACGATTGATATTCAATGTCATGATTATTCGAGAGAGGCTAGTTAAGAACTCATTTCAGAACAGGAACTGGAGAGAACGGTTGATATTCAATGGCATAATTATTCAACGCGACGCCATTGCTTCCATGACATAATAGAGAATCAGATCAATGAAATAAAACCGGTCATTTTCGAGACAGCCTAGTTAAGAACACATTGAAGAACAGGAACTGGGGAACGGGTGACTTTCAATGATATCATTATTCATTATTGCTTTCAGGACATAATTGAAAATCGGATCAATGGAATAAAAAAACATAAGGTTTCGAGGGAGAATGTTTGCGAACGTTAAAAATCTGTTCATACATTCGCAGAATTTCAATTCTCGAAAGCAATAAGTTTTGACCCAAAAAACTGGATGGATACGAAAATAATTGGTATATGAAAAAAAGAGAGTTGACGAAAAAAGGAAGCTAGTAAAAGAGCTTTAAAAGGCCAATTCACGATGAGCATGGTACAAATAAAGTAAGTTTGACGGTTGAATTTTTACATGGTATATGTGATAAAGATTCATAACTTTTGTGATATTGTCGGATATTGTAAAATATTTCATTCATACTGATTATAAACACATCACCAGATATTTATGTGACAGTGGTCGATAACACGTTTTTATGGCTCTTTTACCTCTCACCAACATTATTGTCAAGTTTTCGTTGTTTATAGTTGTATTTAATTCTTTTCCCTATCACCATGTAAAAAATCTGCCAAATCCATTATGCAAGGAGGTACCTGATTGGCTGCCTGCTTGTCGTCCCAAGACATCCCCCAGCATGCACCATCCTGATAGTATTTCTGCGCCTCCGTCAGATACTTGCTGTCATTGGTCGCCTGGTACAGCCATAGCCCAGCCCATGCGTGTTCATCTGTTGTGTTGGTAGATCTGCGCATAAGAGGAAGCAAGCATGTAATTCAAGACAAAATATCACCAGATCATTGTTTTAGTAGCGTGACAAGATAATGAAGTCGAAGCGCAGTAAAATACCACAATATCAAAACTACAGATGAAAAGCATAACGATATTTTGTTTTAACAAATCGAGTAAGTAAGTCAATCTATACCGTCAGTTCTATACACGGTCATGCACACAACGTTTGCTGGTGATGCGCACTGAATATATCCAGTAATTCTAGCAAAATATTCAGTCAATCCACCACAACTTGAAACAGAAATGATTTCAACTGATTTACACTCTTTGACTATCCCTTTATTACATATAGAAAATCTAGGAAAATCTAAGTGGTGGATCAAGGTCAAATGTGGCTTTCAAGGTCATAGGGGTCAGGGGAACAGATTTCGTATCACTTTTAATTATATTTTTTCTATTTTCATTTATCATGTTGCATATCAAATTAAAGCTCATAAATGTGGCTTTCAAGGTCATAGGGGTCACGGGAACAGATTTCGTATCACTTTTAATTATAATTTTTTCTATTTTCATTTATCATGTTGCATATCAAATTAAAGCTTATTACCTTTCCTATTCAAATATGTCACTTGTTACAGTTCAGGAGGAGTTAAGAAAATGAAATGTCACGAGAAGCCAATGACATGAGCTGTTTCCTTTTTACAGTATGAACGCATGCATAACAAAAACATACAGAAAACAGCAAATACTGTATCAGAGATATTGTGATCTTAAGAACGCCTGATGTTTCATATCAGCATTTTCATAAATAAAAATATTCTTATCTTAAAGAGAATTAGAATATTCTACATGTATTCCTTATTTTACAAAGAGTATTTGTTAGTTATTAAGATGTAACATTTGAAATAAAAGAAAGTATCAAATACTCACTTACAAAATTAACTATTTTTGGGACTCTGTTGACACAATGAATTATCTAATCATATCACTCTGTTGGCCAAGCGATTCATCAGTGTTTCAATTTTAAAACAACATGATCTTTCTTTTGATGGATTTGTAAATTGTCTCAAGATTACTTGCACAATTGAAAACATTATAGCCAAAAAGGTTAGAATCCTTCCTTAAAAAATCGAAACAGTTACGTGATGTCCTTTATTGAAGCACCCATAAAATACTTTAAGCTCATTGTCCATATACAAATCTTGTCCAACCCTACATGTACTACTTATATCTTTATACCCCAGACTCTCTTTGTTATAACTAGTAAAAGATTAATGATCGATGTGAAAGTTGTATGTATATGTAATATGTATCAATTGAAATGGAATAAAAAAAATATTCAAAAAGTTCTCACGGGTAGAAGTTGTTGGCTTGAGGGACACTGGAGGTGTATTTACCCTGGTGCTTCATGGCAAAGTCGTACAGTTGCTCAGCGTGTTGCAGCAACTTGGCGGAGTAGGCGGGGTCTGAATTGAATAATAAATATGTAAGTAATGGTACTGTTTACCTGAGGAAATTAGAGGTGTAACGATACGGCAATACATTATCGTATCGTGATACATGGTTCACAGTATATCGTGTCGTATCGTAGGATGCGTATCGGGATACATAAAATAATAGTAAACTCATTAAAAAGATATTTTATTGTGCACACAAGAACCTCTCCTAAACGTTGGAAGTTGGGTTATAATACAAACATATTATTTAAAAAAGCAGCAAGTAAATTCTAACTCTAGATCAACTGACTCAAATATTTTCTGAAAAGATAAAAATGTAACGATTAAATATGTATCGAGATACCTATTGTATCGTGACCCCCATATCGTGATACGTATCGTATCTTAAGACTCCTGTAGCGTTACTCCTCTAGAGGAAATAAGCCCCATTCCAAAATGTGATAGTCTTTTTAAATTTCAATTCATGAAACAAGACTTTTTTTTAGATATATAGCAATTTCCCCCGTCCTTCGATATACAATGTTGATACCCTTACCCAATATATCATTTTCCCCGTCCTTCCATATACAATGATGATACCTCTTACCAAATATATTGAATATTTAAATATTTTACTACATAGAAACAGTGAACACAAGAACAGGAAAATGCTCTTCATAACAAATGCTAAATTTTGAAAATTCACACGTTTTTGAGTAAAGCAAATTCTAGCAAATGTTGAGGGAACAAAAGAGAATTAAATGGTGGACAATTTTGATTTACACAATGAGCGGTGACACAATCAACAGCTAGTGAAAGAGAGAATGTTCTTATGTTTCAATTTATCCATTAAATAATTGTAGTGAATACAATTACAAAAAAATAACTTGTATTAACAACTGTATCGTAACTATACATATCATAATGTTTTTTAAGCTAATCGGTTATTTAAAGACCAGATGTTCACATGCAGATACAGTATGCTAAGAAAGTCCGTGCCTTTATCTTTGAATGCCATCGACCCGGCGGCCATTGCTGCCGCGGTTTCACCAGCTACGTCACTTCCGGGTTTGCTAGCCGTGATCTTGTAGGCTGGTCTGTTCATCGTCATGTCCTCGGGCCGTCCCCAGAAGTTGTGGTCCAGGGTTCCATCACCAACCTACAGCGAAATCAGCGATACACAATTGACTATTATCTATTCACAATGGTAGTTCAAATGAAAAATATCCTGGTCTAACATCTGTCGAAATAAGACATGTACCCGAGGGACTGAAGAAGGGAGAAGAGAGGGAGAAGTCTGATTGGAAGTTAAGCGTGATGTCTGAGGTCATTCTTTCCCCACAGGAGTCATGAAATTTGTATACAGCCTCTGTGATGATACGCCGACTTTGTGGGATAGAATGGGAGACGCCTGATTGGAGGCAATCAAAGTTAGTTGTACAATCAGCGACGCTGTTTTGAAATCAATAGTTTGGCTACTAAATGATGGCAAGGGCGTTGTGATATGAAGCACCCTTTCCATGCGAGAAGCGTTGTCATTTATAAAGAAATTCAAATTGGTTGTGGTGCAAAGGGGAAACTGCCGGAACCCACGAATTTCGGCGTAATAAAAAAGAGGCTGTATAAACACTTCTCGACTTGATCTGCCTATGTGAGAAGAGAATAGTCTGCGCCTTGAAACTTATCATTTTGAAAACCTCAAATCATAATTCTTCTGTGAGGCTGTTTGACAAAACACAGTTACATAGCTGTACCAAGTAGCGACTGAAATATGGCATATTCCTCCGTGAAAATAAGCAAGGTTTTTATGTTTTTAAGGATAAACATTAAATTCTATCATAGCTCTATATCAAACTCCGTGGTAGCAAGCAACTAAGCTGTCAATCAAGGCTGTTTTTTATTTATCACAATGCCTTCATTTCCAAACCAGGTACCCAAAGGAATTGCTGAGTGAACGCTTCAAACTATAGACCCGTAGCAAGACTGTATAACTATTTTCCAAACCAAAACAAACGTAAAAAGTTCAATATAAATGACACATGATATTGTCGGTTGGTCATCTTACGTAGTTGAGATAGAGTTGGGATAACCCGTAACTTTTTTATGTGTACGCATGGCACGCTTTTGGACCTAGCCTCAATATTATCCGTTTCACTCCTATACTGAGTCTTGAAAGGCCTAGTAGAGGGTCGCGTTTCGAATTGACCAATGAGAACTCATCTTACCAAGCCACAATAGTACGCCTTCGCACGTATAACGTTGGAGGGTCACAGGTCGCAGAAAGGTCGGCTGACGCGACTCTCTACTAGGCCTTGCTAGACTCAGTATAGGAGTGAAACGGATAATATTGAGGCTAGGTTTACTTAGACTGAGTCGACCTTGCCGCTTAAACAGTAATCAGAAACAACATTAAAATTGTGTTGTTTTCTATACAAAATATAACTGTATTCTTTATTACGTACCTGAACATATAGCTCATTGGGTTTAGTATGGCACTTCAGTAAGTAGTCGAGAGTCCACTTGATGCTGTCGTACATGTAGTCGAGCTGCCCAGATGCGACGTACGCGTCCTTCCACTGTATCAGACTCCATGTCAGGATGGTCGTACTGTAGGCCATTGGGAAGTTGAATTTGACGTGGTCTCCGGCTAGGAAATAATCAAAACAGTATTTTAAAGGGGCAGTAGCACGTTTTTAGGGGGAATATAAGGTGATGTCAGGAAAATGAAAATTGATGGTTCCAATTGAAAGACAATGTATTTAAACTAAGTGAAGCATAAATAATTCAAATATATAATGTAAAGTTTAGCCATGCGATTCCTTTCTATAACAAAAACTGAATAAAAGGTGTTCACAAAAAATGGCCGCCAATGGATTTTATGTGAATCTTCATACATTGTCCTCTGACTATGGATGATTGATTTGTGTTATGAGATTTTTGACACTGTCAAAATAATCGTTTAGCATTAACATACAATTTTGAAACATCAAATATTCACAAAACGTGCTACTGCCCCTTTAAAGTTTGAATAGGCAACGGAAGTCTTCAATTAAAAAATTTATGATATAGTTATCAAAATTGACCTGTTGATGTAATGTGTATTGCTTAGATCCAGTAGGTAAACCACCCAATCCAATCGAATACATTTCGAAATATTAACTCTATCGAGGAATGTTAAATTTGACATGGTCTCCGGCTAAAAAATATTAAAACACATTTTTTTAAAGTTTGAATAGGAAACGGAAGTTTTTAATTATAAATGTTATGATATAGTTATCAAAATTGACCTGTTCACGTAATGTGTATTGCTAAGATCCTTTACATGTTGGTAAAACATCCAATGTGATTGAATCCTCGTTCTGATGAAAAAATTTCGAAATTGTAAATCGAGATACGAAATCCTCTAGACAAATACATAAGCCTTTAATTGAATTAAAATATTGCCATAATCTTTCTCAGGTGAAACCCCTGACAGCTCACCGTCTAATTACGCTACTTGTACAATCTACCTACCATCATACCAGCCCCCTGTGAGATCCTCCCCGCTGTCTCCCTTGTCCCCAAGGGCCGAGTCCCCCCTCCAAGGTATCCTCTTATCGGCGGGGAGTTTGCCGGACCTCTGGGCCTCGTAGAAAAGAATGGACTTGTATAGCGCATCGTCGTAGTTGTACTTGGTTCCGTCCGCTGTGAGGGGAAGATGAAGGTACAGTTAGATTATGAAAAGTGAGACGAGCCCATATCAATATCCGTCGTACCTCGCTGTGTTTCTGATCTGAGTACTGATGCATAGGTCCATGTTTATGCCTTAAATGTAATATTGGTGTAGGTTTATGAGTAAATTACTGATAGAGTGGATCACAAGTAGTGACGTATTTTCAATATGAGCACATGAGAACATATCACTTGTGCCTAGCAACGATTGGGGTAGCGTGACTTCCCGTATATTAACGTCGATGACGTTATAAAACGATTGTTCGCGACGTCACTCAGCAAGGGAGAATAAAACGGAATGGAGTCAATATTAAAGAAATTATTACCCTCGGTATGTTGCATAAGTGCTCTCGTAATACAAATACAAAAATACGTAATAAAAAAATTCACACTTGTTTCGTTCAAGTAATTTGACACCCATTCTCGGATAATATTCTCTATATATATTGCTTTCCTCATGTACCATCGTTGGTGGGTGGGAAAGATTGAACCTTTGGAAGAAGTCAAGTCATTGCACCAATCAAATCAGCGACAAGGCAAGAAAGCCATCGGCTCAGTTTGCTACTCAGATCAGAAACACAGCAAGGTCCGGATGATTTAATTGTTTCAAAATGCAAATATCTGTACAGATCAGGATTTATATATGAGTGGCGAACTAAATAATTGCATTGTAAAGTTTAAGATGGTATTGTGACAATTATTTAAATATTACTCACTGTTCCTTTTCTTTGGCATGCCAGTATGATCAACGCCCATGTTGTAGAAGACCCCGCTGCCAGACACTTTGCCCGAGCCCTCATGGTTGCCGAAGAACTTGAGATTTAGGGTGGTGCCCTTCTTGTAGAATAAACTATCCTTACTGCTGACAATCACCCAGGTCTTGCCATCGGCGGACTTCTTGTACACTGTGGCATGTTGAAGCTGGAAGGAAGCAGTAGGCATAGCAGTGACAGATCCAGGGGTAGGACTATTGATTTACTATAAATTGTGTGAAACCTTTATATTCAAGAGCTAGACTATATATGGTTTAACAACGAATCAAATACAAGAAAGTTTGGTCAAAACAGGGGAAACAGGGTCAATATTGTAGCTCAAGTGGTAGATCGTCCGCTTTTACCGGGGTTCAATTCCCGGTCGCGTCATACTAAAAGACGCTGCCTTGCTTGCCACTTGGCGTTGTAAAGGCAGAACAACGCATTAACTGGCGCTGCACTGTAACTGCCGGGGTCTTCGGCACAAAACACATTTCCGATATGTATGTGTTTACTGAGGACAAAAAAGTGTTATTCATTGTGTGAGTCAATCATGAAGTTCAAGGCTTTGGCCGAATGGTTTACAACGAGACAAATGCAAGAAAAACAGGGGGAAGGGCAATATTGTAGCTCATTTGGTAGGGCATTCGCTCTTCACCCGGGAGGTCAGGGTTCAATTACTGACTGCTCCCTTGCTTGACGATCAGCAATAAAAGGATAGAGCATCACTTGAACTGGAGCTGCCCTGTGACTGCTGAGAGCACAAAATACCACGCAACTTGGACAATTAAGAGTTATTAATTTGAATATTGAACTCTTGGGGTAAAGGCCGAACAGAGAAAAACGAGGGTCAATTTCATGTTGAACTTAATCATACCTTTATGGTATTCAAGGCCAAGATAATTTGGGTTTTAACGAGGCAAATGCAAGAAACGTAGGCTAAAACAGGGACTAAGACGGAAAACGGGGAAAACAGGGGAAAACGAGGGTCAATTTTGAAAGACTCACATCAAGTTTGCTGATGGGCATGTTGAACTTAAGCACGGCCTCCCAGCCCTCCACATCCTCCTTGAGGGGCCAGCTGAACTGAGCTTCGAACCTGTTGCCCCAGTCGTTGGATACTGTCATCACTGATTGGCTCTCCTCACCGCCCCCTGGTCCCGTCACTTTAAAACAGATCAATGGTATTTAAAACATGTGCAGCTTCTTACAAAAGTTTTGTTTACATACTTGTTTGTCTTAAAGAGACACATAGTATGTTGATAGGATCACATATGTCAAATTTTGTTATTACATCGGGAACCGCTAACTGTTACTGAAAATAACAAATTAAAGGTCAATCAGTACATTAGAGCGAAAATACGGCCATTCAAAGTCGGGATTTTGATCGAAAACCGGACAATGTGGCTCGAGTGGCGCGCGCGAATTCGCCAAACGTAATTATGAAACCTTGTCATAAGCTGACAGGGAGATATATTCGATTCGATAGAGTTTATTAGGTATTGTAACTAATAGGTAGATTAATTGGATGCATAATTTCGAATATTAAACGTATTTGAGATATTTTCTTGATTTTTCAATAAAATCAAGCATTTTAGAGATATTATGCATAAATGGATATATTTGCAAGTCCAGTGATGAGATATGAACTTCAATCAGCATATTAGATATTTTGTAGTTTACCAAAACCAAATAAAATTTAAAGAAAGATACTCTGTGTCACTTTAAGGCGCGTTCACACGGTGCAATTTTTTACATGCAACATGTTGCACCTTGTGAACTGATGTATAAGATGTAATGATTAAGTACACTTTCGATATTTTGTATATGATCGAGTTGACCCTTAAGTACTTGAAGATATAAAAAGTTGAGGGCATGCCTTCAACCAGAGACTCTATATACAGCTATATGTTACATAATGTCTCTGCTTTAACAGAATGTCAATGCTGTGAATCACACGTTTAAATCGTATCCTCGAATTAACTGATTTCATCGGTCACCCGTTTTCGTGGTATATATGACGTCATTTCTCACTGGTTCTTATAAGATCTTATTTTGTTGGATTTATTTGTTGATCAGTTGTTCCCCATGCATGTGAGCACCACTATTTCATTATCATTTTTTCAACTACATGCTTGAGTAATAAAAATATTGCTTTAAAGCCCCATTACCATACTTGCATGCGGCTCGGGATGAAATTTAGCAATTGAAAATATGAATACATCACTCGGTAGAAAAATCTATCGTCAAAATTTTAATATCATATTTACATATTTTATTCAAAAATAACATACTTATTTCGACGCCCAAAGCACAGTACCCCCTGTAAAAAGGCCATAGCATTTAACGAACCCGCTTTCGGTGACGTAATAATTATGCTATAGGATTTACACCGTGTTTCCGTAATTGCGTTCGATGGATATCAACTTTGGCAGGAACGAATACCTTATTTGGAGAAAAAGAAAATCAAATCTAGTCGTGCGCGACAAAGACGGTTTTCAAGGGTATATGTAGAAACCGGAAGTTGTGAGATGGCCACACTTGATTAGCCTTCATGTCGGTTGCCGTTTCGGTCATTTTGGTAAATTATCTCCTATTTAATGAATTTTGATCAGATTTCCCCTAGGTTGGTCGCAATATTTTGCATAAAATACAGGGAAAACTTCTAATATTCTGATAATGGGTCTTTAAGAAAGTTAACTTTCAGTGTCAAAAATTTCAAAATGAAAACGAAAATCATATAATATGGTTACATTTTTATAAAATATAAGAAATCTCAAGTATTATCCTTTTGGATGAGGTTGCTTAAGAACAGGTTAAACTTAGTTGACAAGTACTTAGAAACAAATCTGTATAGTAAGAACATACTTATTTGTGATACAAAAATGAACCAAACCTGATAGTGATGCATCCTCTGTTGTTGAAGGTGGTTTAGTAGGGGTTGTACCAGCTTGAATAAGAAGATGCAATATCGAATTGTCAGCTATAAGTTTGATTCGGTGAAGCAAACAACGTTCTGATCGGCTATCTTTTCGAAAAACAAGAAACGATAAACTTTCTTCTGACGCTCACTGTATTGCTGTTGGCATGTAGATATATTGATATATGCAACATGGATTGTTGACAAAGCGTGTTACAAAACAGATTTACAAAATAAGTAAAGCATTGTTCTTATTTATCGACAATAACAGATATTAGGAAAAAACAGGGTTTACTTAAAATGAAGATATTTACAGATTTTTGTTGGTCTGTATGCTACAAATGGATATCTTTTCAATATACAGTTATTTCAAGAATATCGGAAACGTTCGAGGTTCGTAAGGATTATATTCTGTATGTTTTAAATGAGCAGTAGCACGTTTTAGGGGGAATATATTGTGATGTTAGGAATATGAAAATAAATGGTTCCAATTGAAAGACAATGTATTTACACTTAATGAAGCAGTAATGAATCAAAAATAATGTATATAATGAAGAGTTTAGTCATGCGATTCCCTTTTCTTTCACAAAATGAATTAAAGGTGTACACACAAAAATAGTCGCCAGTGGACTGAATGTTAATCTTCATAATTTTTCCTCTGATTATGGATGATTGGGTTGTGCATTGAGATTGTTGACACTATAAAAATATATAAAAATATAACACTTACGTACAATTATCAGTGAAAAATTGAAAATAACTTGTTTTAAAAAAACATGCTACTGCCCCTTTAAAGAAAACAGTGTAGAACACTTACTGTATCCGGGTGGGTAGGTGACGGTGGTTGTCGGGGTGGTGGGGGTGGTAGGTTTTGGACTTGTGGGTACAGGTGTGGTAGCATCAGGCAGGTTCTCGACGACCACTGTGGCGGTGGGGTTGATGTCCCCGTCCCCATGCCCGATGAAAGTCACACAGACGCTGTCCCCTGTATGCTCGTCCCCATTGTAGGGCTGGTTAACCAAGACGAACTCTTTTCCATCTGCAGACTGGGACTCGATCTGGGCTACCCATACCTGGGGAATCACATATCAATCAATATTCTGTTTCGTAATGTTGCACCGCCGCTAATGGCTGAAATATTGCCCAAGCGGCGTTAAGTTCTAACCCACTCACTCACTCATAATTAGTCACTTAACTTGTCAATGAAAGACAAACTGCATGTAGTTCGTAAGGATGTTGACTTTATTCACTTGATGCAACACGCCCCTGTGGGTGACACTGAGGTGCTATCAGATATATACAGTCTAGGACATAGTGGATTCTGATAAATATAACTTTCTGTCCTGTCTGTTCTTCTTATCTGTGCAGAGTTCTAATCAGTGTGACTAAAATGAGCATGCAAGGGGAGAAAGAAAACTTAATTATGTATGAAAGTTAGAAGAAAAGCAGAGGACAGAAGAAAATAGAACAAGAATGAAATAAGCTGTCCATCTTGAAATGAAATGGAATTACCTAATTTGCTAGGCCCAACCAGCAACTCACTGAAGCGTGAAATAATCATTTAAAATGCAATAATAATTATAAAAATATTAACAAAATTTACAATAACGCCTTAACTTCCTATTTAAAGGGACTAGGTTTTACGGGGGAAAGGGGCATCTCAAAACAAATGTTATTAACTGAAAGGTAATCTGTTTTAAACAACAAAATAAATCCTTTATCGGGCGTATATATCTTTTTAAAGAACGCGAATTCATTTTCATTTTTAATTATTAAGGAGAGTGGCAGTTTTAGAATGAGCGTGACATAAGCTACGCAAATCCATTTCCCTAATGCGAATGGTTAAGGGCATTCACACTAAAATGGGCGCCAGCAATTTACGCTTGATACTTCATCATTGATGTGTTGACTACGGATTAGTAATGATATGTTTGATCCTCTAAAATAATACGTATTCACTATCATTTATTTGGGATTTTTTTTTAAGTAAGCCAGTTTTTCAAGACATCTAACTATCCATGCAAAACAGGAAACTAGTGAATTACTAACATAAGTGTTCCCCTGTTTTTTTGGGCAGACTTATGTAAAGGATCGACTATTTTCATATTGTGCATAAACTGGGACAATGAGTGAAAGTACGAGTGATTGTTTTTCCTTCATCGGTTCTGCATAAACATAAATAGAATGAAACATGTTCATAAAATGAAGCATCTTACTTAACTAGTATTGTTCAACAACCGATAGCAGTTTTATCACCAACAAAGGAAACCCAATCATAACATCCTGTTTAAACCTCCGTTTTGATACGAGCGATTCTCGGACATCCAGTACCTTCACCTAGCGGCGAATATTTGTGCTACTATTTAAAAACAAACAACAAATGAAAAGAGTCTTAAACTTTATTTAAAATTTGTTTGTTGACATCTGGACCTAAGCCACGATTACGTCAAAACATTTTGTGACAGTATGTGATACGAAGCGAAAAGTGGAAAAATGTACTCGAATAAATTATATTTTCGAAAGCATACGGAAATGACTACAACAGCCTCGCAGAGTGCACAACTTATTTTGATTGCTTAAAGGGGCAGTAGCACGTTTTTATGGCGAATATATGGTGATGTCAGGAAAATGAAAATTAATAGTTCCAATTGAAAGACAATGTATTTAATCTAAATGACGCAGTACTAATTCAAATATTTAACTTAGTTTAGCCATGCGATTCCCTTTTCTTACAATAAAAGAATTAAAGGTGTTCACACAAAATGGCCGCCAATGGATTTTATATGAATCATACTCATACTTTGTCCTCTGACTATGGATGATTGGCTTGTGTAATGTGATTTTTGACACTGTCGAATTAATACATTTAGCATTAACGTACATTTATCAGTGAAAAATTTGAAAAATAAATTTATCAAAAACGTGCTACTGCCCCTTTAAATTCAGATTTCTCGCTTATCCCCGAGAAATGGCCGTATTACAACAGAAGTTAGTTCAGGAATTTATGAAAATGCATATGTAAATGAACATTTCAATGATCATGACTTCACGTTAGTTATATGATCTTACCTCAAGTTTGTTGATTGGTTCGCTCAACTGGAGATGCGCCTTCCAGGACGTGACGTCAGCGGTGAATGGAATGCAGAAATCTCCCTGGAATCCACCGCTCCAGTGGTTCTTCAGGGTTACCGGGACTGTCATGGCAACTGAAGACCCAATAAGGGCCCCCAGAAGCAGGAGAGTTAACATTTTGATGGTGGACCTGCAGAAATGAGAACTGATAAAAGTCTAGATTCTACGGAATGTATAATTTAATAAATTACGAGTCCGTCCATACATCCTAGAAGGATATACATGAAATGATAATGATAAAATAGAGCATTTATAAAGCACTAAATCTAGCGGATAGAAAACGCCTAACAACGTGGTGGAGAGGAAACAACACATGAATTGAGCTCGTATCCTATCAATAGTCAATATTTTTAAAGCCTTGGAAAGCGGTCGAACATAATCAGACTGGGTTTTTAAAAGAAAACATTATTAAAAACGAAGTATGTTCCTCTGATTTCGACGTCTTTCGAGTGAAAATTATACACATTCAATTTTCTGATCAATATTTGGAGTACGTACCTCTGATTTTGATTTCCCGAGTATGATTACAACATATCACAAAATATGAAAACAAAATCAATTTACACATTCAGATTATCTGAAAGTACTTCAAAGTACGTATCTCTGATTAATATTTCCTGAGTATGTAAAAACACACTTATGAAATAAGGTACATTTACACATTTATGTTTGCTAATAAACCGCCAGGCAAAAGAAAGTAAACATCAGCTTTTGTTTAAATTAACTAATTATCTAAGAGACATATGATGCTTTAAAGGGGCAGTAGCACGTTTTTTGATAATTTTATAATTTGAATTTCTCACTGATAATTGTAAGTGAATGCTAAATGTATTATTTTGACAGTGTCAAAAATCTCATTACACAAGCCAATCATCCATTGTCAGAGGACAAAGAATGAAGATTCACATCAAATCCATTGGCGGCCATTTTTTTGTGAACACCTTTAATTCATGTTTGTAAGAAAAAAGAATCGCATGGCTAAACTTACCGTTATATACTGGAATTATTACTGCTCCATTTAGTTTAAATACATTGTCTTTCAATTGAGACCATTAATTTTCATTTTCCTTCCATCACCCTATATTCCCCCCAAAAACGTGCTACTGCCCCTTTAAGTAATGACGCGCTACAATAACACATATTTCCAGTAGTTTGAATAAAAGTAATGGTGTAAGCTTTGTGAATGAATATTGTTTAATATACAGAGGTAAGATATTGAATTAAAACAATTTTGACCCTTACTATGTTATCTTGTCAATATGTTCAAAAATAGGCACGGTTATTGATTTCAACAAAAAAATATGTCTTTTTTGTTTATGAACATTTGTGTTTGATCAATATGAATTTTTTAACATATATAAAAATAAGATTTGTAAACAAAAATGTAAACAAGCAAAACCGTGAGCGTGGCCCACTAATATCCCCGACCGTGCATCCCTGACCAACTGAATTATTTTCAACTTCCAAAGTAGACGTCTCTTGCACAGGATTTGACACCCCCAAAAAGAGGAATTGTGAAGAATGAATGTCTTTTCTTCAATTGGTCAGACAAAGTATTTTCTTATAAAGCGTACATTACAATGTCTTGTAACTCTGCATCTTTTCTTTTCTTCTCTCCATGAGGTAAAAGAAATGTGCATAATTTGAAAAGAATATTAGGATAAATAGTTTTACACAATCAGTCAGATAATATCTGATATTGGAAAATGACTACCATAAAGAGCAAAACATGAACAAAAAAAACAAAAAATAAAAAAATAATTAAACCTTTCCTAGTTGAGTAGAGTGCATGTACAAAATTGGAAATCAAATAGATGAATAGTTTTTCTGCTATAGGTATGACAAATTCTGATGGAAAAGGACTAAGTTAAAACATGGATTTTTTTTTATTAAATCAAATATTAACGAATTTGGGTAGAAGACATGTGCAAAATTTGATACCAATCGCAAGAATGGTTGTTCTGTAATAGGTCGGACAAATTCTGATGATGGAATATGACTTAGTCAAAACATGGATTTTTAAAAAATTCAAATATAACTAAAATGTGTTGTAATTTCGGACTGCATCCCACCTAGTAGGATAGAAGACATGTGCAAAGTTTGACAATAATCTGATGAATAGTTTTTCCATAATAGGTCGGACAAATTCTGATATTGAAAATTGACAAAGTTCAAAACATGGAACAAAAATTTAAAATCAAATATTAACGAAATTAATTGTAATTTTGTACTGCAGTCCTCCTAGTAGGGTAAAAGACATGTGCAAAATTTTAAAACAATCGGATGAATAGTTTTTCCTAAATAGATCGGACAAAAAATATCCTCGGACGGACGGACGGAATCGTTGGTATTACTATATACCTTCGACCGTTGGTTGGGGGTATAAAACCTTACGATGAGTTAACTTAGTTGTAGAATACTACATAAATAACTCGAACGATTTGCATGTGATATATTTAACTGAAGTGTGTACTTTCTTTCGCCTGTCAGGTTATTTTCATAAGAATAATTTACAAGATCTAAGCAGTGTACCTTATACTTACCAACACAACTGTGACCAGTCTAGCAGATTGAGCCTTAGATACCAATACTAGTCTATATAGGCAGATGTGCATTTCTCATAGCCTTGACTGAGATGCGTATTTTTGGAATTGCATGCACTTAGGCGTGCTAAATTGAATTGTGCCCAAATATACACTGATATCAAGTATTTACTGATTATACATAATTACTGTAAATAATACATATATTATGTATATTTGACGTCAAAGTATGGACCAGTTATTTCGATCGTTGTATGAAATCATATGGACACAAATATTCACGTTTCGACAAATCATTAAAGGTCAAATATTCACAAATGGAAATTAATCAAGGGAAACCTATATTTTCCTAACGCAGAAACTTATATGCCTAATTATATTGTAGAGATCATATTTGTCAATAATTTTACAAAAGGGAATATGATTGCTGAAACCTTAAAAAGTAAAATTACATGTAAAAAAATAGAGCAATGGGCTCTGTAGCTCATCAGACTTTTGATTAAAATATGTTGTGACCCCTGGGACCCTAATTAGGGTAATGGGGTCAGGAAATCTACAATTTAGAATCCCCATTGGCCAAGGAGTCTGCACATATAATTTCAGCCCTCTAGACCTTTCGGAACTGGAGAAGAAGATGAAAATAGGTTTTTAAGGTTTTGACCCCTGTGACCCCATTTGGGGTCAAGGGGTCACCAAAACTAATATTTAGAATCAGTATTGGCTAAGGAGTCTACACACAACTTTTCAGCTCTCTAGACCTTTTGGAACTGGAGGAGAAGATGAAAATAGGTTTTTAAGGTTTTGACCCCTGTGACCCCATTTGGGGTCATGGGGTCACGAAATCTCCAATTCAGAATACCCATTTGCCAAGGAGACTACACACAACTTTTCAGCTCTCTAGACATTCTGGAACTGGAGAAGAAGATGAAAATAGGCTTTTAAGGTTTTGACCCCTGTGACCCCATTTGAGGTCATGGGGTCACGAAATCTACAATTTAGAATCCCCATTGGCCAAGGAGTCTACACACAACTTTTCAGCTCTCTAGACATTCTGGAACTGGAGAAGAAGATGAAAAGAGGCTTTTAAGGTTTTGACCCCTGTGACCCCATTTGGGGTCATGGGGTCACGAAATCTACAATTTAGAATCCCCATTGGCCAAGGAGTCTACACACAACTTTTCAGCTCTCTAGACATTCTGGAACTGGAGAAGAAGATGAAAAGAGGCTTTTAAGGTTTTGACCCCTGTGACCCCATTTGGGGTCATGGGGTCACGAAATCTACAATTTGGAATCCCCATTTGCCAAGGAGTCTGCACATCAAATTTTAGCTCTCTAGAGTCATTGGTTTCGGGGAAGAAGATGAAAATGTGAAAAGTTTACGGATGGACGGATGGACGGACGGACGGACGCCGGACGCCATGCCATGCCATAAGCCCATCGGGTCTTTCAGACCTGATGAGCTAAAAATGTGATAGTGTATATAAAATAACATAATTTCATAGAACAATATTGCTGAATAAACCTTTCCTGCAAAGGGTTAAATGTCACTACAAATCAAACATTTTTAGAGGGTAGCAAGCTCTTTGAGCACATAATCATAACGGACGCCTTCCCATTCATTGTGTCAAACTTTATGTGTGACTCTGAGGAATCATGTTTAATTCTTTATGTCCCTCTGTCTGACACGGCGGCCTAAAATGTCCCATAAGTGTTCTATTGGATGAAATCCGGATTTAAGGATCATAATTAATCCTTCCCAAATGTAAACTGCTTTTGGGTGTTGCGGGGAAAACATTGCCACAAACATTTGCCTCCACATGCTTGGTCGAAGTCGAGGTCGAGAGGTCGAAGTGGAGAGGAAACCTTCCGATAGAATAAGAGTGTATCTGGATAGTCACTTTTTTTAAATACAATCAATATAGAAAAGGATATAATGGAATATACTCTGTCCATTTTGTTTAAAAACCGAATTGCCTTTCAATGTTATTCAGCTTTCACATCAAATTTCGTAATGATCTGTCACTATTTCTTTCGCACTCACGGATCCAGGAATATTGGTGGAGGTCCCAATTTAACATGCCCATACCCCTTTCCCTGGTCCGCCATTGGTTCTAAACATGAACAACAGAAAGCGAAGTAGTCTGTCAACCAGACCGTAAAGCAAAAATATTTTAATTGATGACCAACCCAGTCTAGAAAAGTATAGCAAGTCTAGATCGCTCAAAATCTTCTTCTGGACTCCATTTTGTTATAATACATGATTTGTTTTAAAATATTGTGAATATTAAAAAAAATACTTCTGAGACTAAATGTTAGTCTAAAAGCAAAGCAAAATTCCACGTTCAGATCATGTTTTCGATCTAGTCAGAACTTTTTTTACAACACTTGCAATTAAACTGTATTTTTCTGAAAATACAAATATATCAATTCGTGCAAAAGTGGCAGATCTTTGTAGAAATGGTTTGAGAACCGTCTTGCCAATGTCTGTGTTATGTCGTATCGTTGTCCGAGAAAGATTTCATGGTTTCAGTACAAGTACAAGTTTCAAGTACAAATGTGCATAAGATAAGATATATTTTGATTCATTTCATGTTATGTTTCGAGGACAATGCACGGACATATAAGTGTTTAGATAAACTACCGTCACGATCTCCTTTTAATAGCATGAATTGACTTATGTTATGAATTTTAATAATTTGCAAATCATGCATGTGTCATTCTGAACATAGGGTAAAATATTTACTTGACAATGCTTTAGAATGAATTGCGGGCTCTTATTGCTTATCAATATTGCTATTTTTCTGTTACGTTACATAAATTAGTAAACCTTTATCTTGTTTCCTTTGGAGTTTAGTATATGATAATGAATGTTATATTCAGTTTTTCAATGAAAAGTATGTAGTCAAAAGTGATATAAATAATTCCAAGCCACTTGTAAATGGTATTGTTAATCGTCATGAATGATTCTTTTTTATATTATTGTCAAAATATCACATTGTTCACGATTTTACAAAACTATATTGGAGTTGAGTTGCATTTGTTACTAAATTTTTAAAGAAGGGCATAAAGAAGAAACATAGAAAAGATCAAATATTCTTTGATGAACTTGCATTTGATGATGCATTCAATCAATAACACAGTGAGTCTAGCACAATACCTCTAACGACCAGACAAAAAAGGTTTCCATCCTGAAAAGATGTCTATTTGGTAGGATATTTATTGAGAATGGTGTCATAAATGTCTCACATTTTATTTAACAATGATTATTGACTTGAAAATTAATGACGTTCACCGAAAATGGCATTTGTCAGGTATGAAGCCAAATGAATAATGTATGTGGCAGATGTATTTATTTGTAAATAAAGTATTTTAATATTATGAATATTCTCTCTCTTTTTAGCTTTTTAATTAGCAGGTACATTTAGGGGTTAAGCCTTTAGAGTTTGGCCCTAGTGAAATCCGTTTACATAACTGCCCAAGCCATGACGCTTCTCAGCTAATTGGTCTTACTAACTGCCTGCACTTTTCAAATCATTCTGCACAGCTTTTTCACACTGATAAGACTGAATTTACGGACGGACAGAACATGTAACTTTTGAGGTTAGTATATATATTTAGTTTAAAGTAATATTGCATTCAACCTTTGCAGTATATATTCATAATTAAAGCATAACTATTTATCATATTCTAAATAGGTATTTATCAAGTATAGCATGTAAGTGTGCTCTGCATTATCTTCTAATTGTAATGCTCAAAACACTAAATAAATACAACTAATATATTCTTAACTTTTCTATCCCTTTTATGAGAGTTTGAGATGAGAGAATGTGTTTTAATAAAGTTGCTAATTTTAACTATGATAGGTGTAATTATAAAGGATGTGGAATAAACGCTTTTTTCAAAGAAAGATATTACAAATATATTTCACAAAACTATTATTTATTATTGTATTATTTTAACTACAGCAAAATCCCGAGTTTCCGCGTCAGGTGCTGTTCATGAATAGATTACACCTCTGTACCACCCACAGGGTATGTGTAGCGTCTGTATATATACTTCATATGTTTTATCATAATTCTCATTACGCCTGTGTAATGAACTACCTTTACTACATACCTATAATATTGTACATAGTATCATCATGAAATGTGTGATGATGTGATCATATTCATATCATATCCATATGAATAACCATGATGTAATAAGTATTGTTTAACAGCACATCATATATCCAAAGTATGTGCCCAGTATTATAATGTTATTCATATAATGTGTAACCATAGTTTTATAGTTTATCATCACCATATGTATATTGCTGTGTATTGAATTATATGTATTGTGTATCAATATGTATACTTTGCGATGTTGTGTGATGTATATTATATTATCATATTTGTTGTTACAGGGTGTCAAATCTAAGTACACGTTTACCATCAACGGAAATAAACGTTCCCACACACCACAGGAAGTGTTGTCATCTGTTGACCCACGTTAACCCTGTTACATTTGGAGCCCCCAGTGAGGACGTTGCTTATGACTAGATGGGCAGCACCTAGCTATCCATGGATTGGAACACTCGGACGTTCGTGATTTGTGTATTTCTGTTATCACCGGATGATGACCAATGATGTGACACTAACCCAGTGACCTTGTGTGACCTTGACATTCACGGAGAGCTTTGTGACTCTATTGTGACACTGTGTTTGTGATTTTGTGGTTTGTGTTTTCATGCTTGGAATTATGGAATTTCATGGACCTCACGTGAGTTATAACCATTCTGTATATATTTTGTGTATTATACCTTGCATTATTTTCATGTAATATATATTCCTTGTTTGTATCAAATTATCATGTAATGTAATTTGTAACTACATTTTTATCATTTTGCTTATTCTCATGTAATTATTGATTATGTAACGTTAGTTAGTTCTCGTTGGTACCAGCACTTTGCATTCATCATGTAACTATTTTTGTGTGTTTATTTAGATTTGTGGCCACTAAGTTTACTTTATTTTGCCAAATCAAGTTTAGATTCACTTAACCGTCATGTAACCTATTTGTTTATATATTCCATATTCCTGTAGATTCCAGATTAAGTTTATAATTTAAATTATTTCACAGTAAATTAATACCATGTAGCATTCATTTATTTCAAAGGTTTTACGCATTTGCTATATCCTTGGGTTTAATTTCATCAACTGTGGGTTAACATTTTGCAGTTTATCATAATGTAAAACATACCTGTGGTACTCATTTCATATTTACATTAAATTAAAACTTTATTTGTAGGTTAACATTCCCTTATATTCATAACGTAATTATTTCATAGTTTGTGTGTTAGTGTGTGTTTGGTTTACCATTCTCTGCATTTCCTTCTTTTCTTGCTAACAAAATAAAATGCCAGGTTAAATTATCATGGATTAGGTATAAGTAAAGCTTTAATTAAACTTGTGTTTATTTACTGACTGTTTGACGATAGACTTTACTTAGACATTGCACATTGCACCACTTATTAGATCCTTACCCTTCCCTTTACCCTCTTGTGTTTTTCATTTAGCTTCATCATAATGGGGTAGCACTTTAGTTATTACCTTAGTGTAGCATTATTTAATCAATCTACCTCAAAAAGAAATAAAATAATTTTAAAAAATATTTTAAAAAATAATAATTTAATCAATTTAGTTATTAAATTCTTGCTTCATGTTGCCGTTCTGTTATTCAGCCATTGCCACATATAATGTTGTGATGTAGTTGAATTTCTACAATCTTGTTGTTTACATTTAACTTAGAATAATTCAACAGATCATTATCAACACGTTTTATAATGTAAGTTGAATGAGTTTAGTTATTTATTATCCTATATTCATTATTATGCTATTGTTATTATTCAACATTTACATTTATATACACTTTGTGTTATGATGTAAGTTGGATTTATGTAAATTCCATATCAATCATATCACATTTCATTAACTTAGTATAATTCAACGGCAATATTTACACACTTTGTGTCAAAATATAAATTGAATTTATTTAATCCCTTTTCATTATCTCATGCCATATTAATTTTAATTATATTCAACTGTTACATTAATGCACTTTGTGCTATCATGTAAGTTGAATACCTCTTTTCACTAATTGTAATTTTTTAATTGTAAATATTTAACTCCATCTTTTCACTATTGGATGGTAGTGAGAGCTGAATTTTCATTCCCAATTCCTCATTTCATTTCAACTTCTTGTTAACATTACCATTTCATGCTTTGTTTAGACATGGAAGGTCTACTTCTATAGCGCTGCGCCATTGTTTTGCACTTGTTGACATATAATTTCACATATTAAAGGGGCAGTAGCACGTTTTTTCATAATTTTATATTTTAGAATTATCACTTATAATTGTATGTTATTGCTAAATATATTATTTTGATTGGCTTGTGTAATGCATAGTAAGAAGACAAAGTATGAAGATTAAAATAAAATATATTGGCGGCCATTTTTTGTGGACACCTTTAATTCATTTTCTGTAAGAAAAAGGAATTGCATTGCTAAACTTTACCATATATATTTGAAATATTACTGCTCCATTTAGTTTAAATACATTGTCTTTCAATTGGAACCATTAATTTTCATTTTTCTGACATCACCTTATATTCCCCCTCAAAACGTGCTACTGCCTTTTTAAATTACTTACTTTAATCACAAACCATTATGCATATTACTATATATCACTCACGCCAAGGTTATTCTACACAATCCTGTTAATGCTCTGCTGATTGTTTGATTAATTTCATTCCAATCAAATGTGCATTTCAGGGTAATATAACTGTAGAGTATCTGAAGGTTGTCCCCAATCCAACCAAGTGTCCAATCAATCCAATTAGTTGGAGTTAAAGCAGGAAGAACTTGGTGATATTGTTGACTTGTTCCACAAGTTGGGACTTCAACCAAAGGCAATGAAACCAGGGGAACTGAAGACGTGGATCCAGGACATGGCCAAGCAAGAAGGACCACTCAAACTTAGTTAGGTTCAGGCTCCTCCTGAACCGCAAGGCACAGAGTCACAAGTTGAACCTATAGCACAAGCCACAGCCTCAGTCACAGCCCACCCAAACTTCCATCCTTCAGTGGTGACCCTAAGAAAAGGATGCAACCTTCGACCTTTGGACTTATGAAGTGGACTGCCTTCAGCAATCCGCCTACAGTGCCGCCATACTGGAACAGTCCATCAGACATTCTTTGAAGGGGGAGGCAGCTCGTGTTGCAATGCGCTTAGGACCGAAGGCAACTATCCAAGACTTGTTAAAGAAGCTGAGAAGTATTTATGGGACTGTGCAAAGGAAAGAAGCCCTCCTGGCTCAGTTCTACAGTGCGACTCAGAGAGATGAAGAGGATGTTGCTTCTTGGGGATGTCGATTGGAACACTTGCTGTCAAAGGTCACGGAACATCATGACATTCAACCACTGGAGCAGGATGAAATGTTGAGGAACATGCTTTGGAATGGACTTAAAAGAGATCTCTCAAGACAGTTACATGCTACAAGTGTGACTCCATCTCCGCTTTTGATGAGCTCAGGATAGCACTCAGGGAGATAGAGTACGACATGGCACAAGGGAGAGAACCAGCACCCTCGTCACACAAGAAGTCAGCTACAGTGAAGATGGCTACTCCATCTGAGACAGTAACCAAGTCTGACCTGGAGTCTCTCACCACAGCCATACAGCAGCTTCATTCGGAAGCAACAGAAATAAAGGAAAGGCAACAACAACCCCCAGCGCAAATCTATCAGCATCAAGCCAGTTACCCTCCTCAAGCACAGCCATTTGTAGCATATAATAAGGGGAGAGGACGAGGAAGACAGAAAGGACTTTTCCAACCGCAAGGATGTGGACTACAGGATTCTTTTGTCCCTCAAGGACATTACCTAAATGAAATGCCACAAGGACCTCAGAATCCCCAAGCTCAGATACCAGTTCAAGGTCAAGGACCTCAAGTTCAAGAGATGTGTTCAGTCATCCCGGACCACAAGGCTACGGATATGACCAGAACCAGAGTGCCAGTTATCCCCCTCAGTCCACAAGGAATGAAGCGGATGTGGTGTGTTACAGATGTAGCTACACTGGACACATAGCCATAGGATGCCGAGTCAGAGTGGATCATCTGAGACGTCCTTTAAACTGGCAAGGGCCTATGGGAAGGGGTTACCACTAGGCTTACTACAAGACCTCAACTGACTTCCAGATGGACTCATTGGACATGCTAATGAAGCGGAAGTTCTCATAGATGGTAAACCAGTACAAGCTCTACTGGATACAGGTGCGACAGTGTCAATCATATCTGAAGGATACTACCAGGAGCATCTTCAACATCTTCCTCTGGAGCCACTAGGAGCCATACTCGACATAGAGTGCAGGAGGTGAGGCACTACCTTATAAAGGTTTTGTGAGAGCTGAACTCTCTGTATTCGGTGGAGGACAAGACAAGGATACCATCACACGTCTCTTCTTGGTAGTTCCACAAACAAAGTACAGTGCTTGTGTTCCTGTTTTACTTGGCACCAACATCCTGAACTGCCTCTTGGACAAGTGCAAAGAGAACCACAGAGTCAAGTTCCTACAGAAAGCTCCTCTCCATACACCATGGTACTTAACCTTAACCATTAAAATGTAGACAATTAAATATTCCCAAAACATAATATAAGGTGCACACCTTCAGGATACCTATAAAGCATGTTTGGAAGAATAGTGCAGTCTATCCAGTACTTTTTGAGGAGAAGTTCACTGAAGCTGTTCTCACATAGTTTACTCTGGTTACCATTACCAAGGTAACATGGCATTTTAGTCAAAAGAACTAGAAAATTTCTGTCAATGGGACACAGATGCCCCAGCTTATAAAAAAGCTCTCAATGTTTTCAACCATAGAATTTAAAAAGAGATGCTTATTTTTAGCTAAATTTAAGTTCAAACATCCATTAAAATGTAGAAAATTAAGAATTCCCAAAACATAATATAAGGTGCACACCTTTAGGATACCTAGACTGCGCTATTCTTCAAAACATGCTTTATGTCTAGTACTTTTTGAGGAGAAGTGGATAAACAACACCCCCTATCACACTACTATGAGCTTTCACTTGCCCCAAAATTCACCTAAGTTCAACATGTCAGAAATTTGAAAATAATTCAAAAAATGAAAAAATATGAGATGCACACCCTAAAGATGCCTAAAAGCCATGTGTGCGATTTCGGGTACGGACAACCGAGGGTAATCCAATATGCCCCTGCCATATATGGCTGGGGCATAATAAAATACACATAAATAAAGAGTGAGTTATTGTTTAACGCAGTTTGGACACTATTTCAGCCATAAGCGGCATGCATAAATAAAGACAAACGTGTGGTGAAGATTAACATTTTTATTTTTGAGTAACATTTTGAAAATATATTAGTTCTAACTTTAACGAGCTGCTTCACATTCTGCCTCTAACTAGAGAGCTAAGTACTACATGACAAATACGATAAGTATGAAAATAGACATCTTAAGTATTTTCAGTTTTCACAACATGATTGTGTAACAGTAAGGATAGTTGATTTTAATACCTACTTCTTACCTCAGAAAGGCTATTTATTTATAGGAAATAAAAATTTAATTCATAATCAAATTCAAAAGATAAACATGACACTCTGACAATTTGAAGACAACTTCTGGAAATAGTAAATTTTTTGGTATAAAAAATTACCGAAGAAATATTCAAACATTTAAGCAAAAAAGATTATCTGAAGTTTATCAAAAAGAACTAAAGAATTAAATGACAAAGGTTGTATGAATAACATTATATTGTGAATAACTTTGTTGAAAGAACTTTTCAAAAGGGTACATAAAACTGCATTTATTCTTTTCGTGCAACCACTTACCATCAGGGTGAATATGATTAATAATGACAGTCTAATATACAATACATATATCTATGTACAGAAGGGAACATTGGGTATGAATAATCTATACAGGTAATGTACAAGAATCACCAACCATAAATATCACTGTAATTATGTACATTCATTGTTTGAACCACTTTGACAGTAAGAATGCTGAAGTGATGGGAAGATATGATTTGAATGTTTTTTTAAAGTACCTAATACTTACAGGTGTTATGAATCAAAATCAATTATATCATTCAATTCCTGTATGTAGAATAAGACTTAAGTTAATTTAGCGGAACCAGTGCAAACAAAGCAATGGGCTAAAACTTGTTAATAAACCAGAATTGCTCAAGCCTTTTTGCAACAACACAACATACCATGTTCTTGATCTCAACCCCATTGAACACTTGTGGGATGAAGGACAGAAACAAATCATAATCTGCCTTTTTAGTTGTACAAAATTGTTCAGATTGTATGGAAAGGAAGCCATGTAGCTGGTTAAGCCTCTTAAATATCTAGGTAAGCATTCTTTGAATAATCATTGGCACAACAAAATTCTACTTAAATCTCTTCGCAATGCCCTCCAATTTGGAGAACATAGGCAAAACTATGGCACTCAGTTTAAATTCAAGTCACATGAACATCCTTTTTCTCGAAGTTAATCTTACCCTTACACATAATCAAGCTTGCTAGTGCAAGTAAAAGACATGATGGAACTATTATCTTTAAGCATGGCATTTTTCCATCATTACATCTAGTGAATTATTTATTTGCCATTTTCCGCTGAATTTTGAAGGTAGCAAATTTGATTGCAATACATTAAAGAACCACTTTTTTATCATGCTGCTTGGCTTATGCAAATAATTTTATTGGTCTACATTTATCAGTAAATAGTTCTTTGTATTTAACAAAAAAATTAGGAATTACAATTTTGCCAAATGAAAAAAAGCAGACAAATCAAATATGTATCCGAAATGTATATTCAAGTTTGACTGCTTTCTTTTAATTCCACTTATCATTTTTTAACACTGAAAATAAGCTATCAATCTAAGTTCACAACAACAAAAATATTCCATTCTTTCATAACTACAAGAACCAAGTCAACACATGTTTTAATGATTTGATGCTTAAGTGTTTGTCAAACATAGCATGTGAAATGATTGACATAGTAATAGAGTAATACATACAACACAAAACATTGATCGTTTTGGCAAGTAGTGGAAAAGGTTACGTTCACTAAAATAACTTATTTCAAACTTGAATTAATAAAGATTAAACGAAAGGTGAAATTATTTCAATGACACACCTGCAAAAACTGAGATAAGTTTTGTATGCTTGAGACTCACAATTAAAGTATTTCTCAAGTTTGAGGAGCTTTTTTATGTCAAAAAGTTATTTTCTGAAATCTTATTTAGCCCTTAGTATTTTTATTATGATAATCATCCTTAAAGTCATTTTTGAAAACATAATTCATAATGACTAAGACTTTTACTAAATCTAACAATTCAGCTATAATAATCACTGTACATTTTGATGAAGTTGAAAATAATAAAAGCAATGCTTTGTTATGAATAATTTAGTTAATTAAGCTTTAATTAATCTAAACATCATTTCACTTATTATTCAAATAAAAGACACCTGCCAATAATCAACAACAGATGTCAAAAAAATCTTTTCAATGCCACATTTTTAAGAACAAAATATTGTTCTCCTAACACATAAATAAAGATTTACAAGAAAACTTTAGTATCTATAAATAATAACTTTATCTCCGGCCTCCCTTTGCTTTTGTGGGGACTCGACTTCTTGGCGCTGGAAGTCGTGACTGTTGAGGACCTGTATTTGAAGATAAGAATTCATTAATTTTTTAAATCAAGGTGATTAATATAGAGTTTGTACAAAAAATTAAGTCTTTTAAGGTCATTTCAAGGCTTTTCTGGGCACAATCAAGACCAATATTTCAAGCAAGTGAGAACAAACGTGATTCCCATATGAATGGCGAAAGAAACAAAGCTTGCACACTGGAACATGTCAACATTTGAAAGCAGGTTAAATCACAGAAATATTTCTGAATGCTATAATAGAAAGGGAGGTCATACACATACATATACATTTTGCTCAAATATTTCAGCTATTGATCACTTTCATGTTGACATCCAAAAGAGTACACAAATCCAAGAGAAAGAAGATCGACAGGATGAGAGAACAGACAGAAATAAAAGTACCGAGGGTACAGAAGCTCACCTTAAAATGAATGATGTGGTAAAATGGTTTAATTATACATGTAACCATCTTTTATATAATTGATTATGGCTGCCATCATGATTTTTTTATCTTTTAAAATACTAGTCTTCTTTTGGAAACGACTAGAGCTTGAACAAACATTAATACACGAATGATATAATCATGATAAGTTAACAAGCAGTAGGTTTTTGTATAACTTTTTTGTATATCTATGGCTGAATTGATGACCATCTTGTACTTTTTAATCTTCAAAATGCTACTTTTATGTGGGCTTCCGTATTTATTTCATTATGATATCTTGATTGGTTTAGGTGTATCCATTTAAATGTCATTCATTACTTACAGGATGGTGGCCACTTACATTTGTTTTGTAGTGAATCATTAATATGATTTCAAGATTATTTCACTGATGGTTATGCTGCATGGGATAGTGAGAATCCCAAAAGTACAGATTTTTCAAGGAAAATGAATGACTGATTGAGAGGAAAGTCATAAACACAGCAATGCATAAGACACGTTTATTTTGTTCACATAATATTTACATGTCAAGTGACCATGAGATGTCTTTCATTAAAGTATCAATTTATTTAACACTCATACAGTACTATAATGGTAAAAAAATTTGCATTGTCAAATCAACAGAGAGATATGACAAATCAAATTTCCTTACTTTTCTTACTCAACCCTTTTCGATTTTCATCTGCATATTTATTCCACATCAATTTATCATGTAGATTGCTAAACACAAAGCTTATTGTAGACAAGTTTTGTGTAAGTTGTTATTCTTAGAAAGAACATATCACTGTCATGAGAATACAAGTCCATAACTTTTATTGCATACACATGGGCCATGGCCATATAGCATAATGCTCTACCATATCAATTGGGTCAGGTTGATTATGCAACAGACTAGCAGCTGACACTGTGATGCTAGCAGCCTGCCTTGGGATGTGTATTAGACAGCATAGTGGAATATCTGAACTCTGGTTGACCCCTTATGTGTGGTATTTAAAGGAATATAAGGGAGATACCATTGTTTAAAATTTAACATGTTTAATGTGATTTGGTTTTTGCAGCTAGTTGCCATAAAGATTTTAAACAAATTAATCAATTATGTTTGTCTTTCATCTTAATTTTTTTTAGAAACACTTAAAAATATAGAACAACTTGCACGACAATCTTAAATATTCCATATTTAAGATAATATTATGATTAGTAAGTTCAAATTAGAGAATTTATATGGTGCCAGTGATCACTTGATGAAAGCTTAAAATTTAATAATAATGATGTGTCATATGCAGCTGAAAAGTCAATATGGCTGCTATAGCGGCCATCTTGGATTCTCAAAATTTTAACGTCTACCTTTCTGTGCGGAATCACCATAGGTATAACATACTACAATTTAAGAATGATATCTGTATTTGTTTAGAAGGAGTAGTCTTTTTCATGAAATCTAATTGAAAATTCAATATGGCTGTCATGGCGGCCATCTTGGATTCTCAAAACTCAAACGTCTACCTTTCTGTGAGGAATCACCATGGGTATAACATACTACAATTTCAAAATGATATCTGTATTCGTTTAGAAGGAGTAGTCTTTTTCATGAAATCTAATTGAAAATTCAATATGGCTGTCATGGCGGCCATCTTGGATTCTCAAAACTGAAACGTCTACCTTTCTGTGAGGAATCACCATGGGTATAACATACTACAATTTCAGAATGATATCTGTATTCGTTTAGAAGGAGTAGTCTTTTTCATGAAATCTAATTGAAAATTCAATATGGCTGTCATGGCGGCCATCTTGGATTCTCAAAACTGAAACGTCTACCTTTCTGTGAGGAATCACCATGTGTATAACATACTACAATTTCAGAATGATATCTGAATTCGTTTAGAAGGAGTAGTCTTTTTCATGAAATCTAATTGAAAATTCAATATCGCTGTCATGGCGGCCATCTTGGATTCTCAAAACTGAAACGTCTACCTTTCTGTGGGGAATCACCATGGGTATAACATACTACAATTTCAGAATGATATCTGAATTCGTTTAGGAGGAGTAGTCTTTTTCGTGAAAGTTTACGGACGGACAGACGGACGGACGGACGGACGGACGGACAGACGGACGGACAGACAGACGGACGACGGACGAAGCGCCATGACATAAGCTCACATTTACTTTGTAAAGGTGAGCTAAAAATGGCATAGAGAGAGAAAGATGTCAGGTTTTAAAACGACTCATATTAGGTCTTGCTTCTACCTGTTGACCTGTCCAGCTTGGGTGATACTACCAGAAGCATGTGAGCTCCATCTGGCATAGCTCTTAGAGTCACAAAAGCACTCAAACCACCACACCATGATGAGGTAATGAGTTGAGTGGTGACTGATGAACCAGGATGGTTATATACACACCTTGTTTATCGAGCGCCATGAGTCTGCGAGTGTTCTGTTTACACCCACTCTCCCCCATCAGATGTTTCTTCCAACCGTCCTCCCCATTATCAAGATTCTGGTGGCAAAGCGGACAGTGGCTTGTGTTCGATTTGGACGCTGTAGAGGCAGAGATAGAAACATCAGATTCTGTGCAATACAAATTCATAAATCAAGACATTCATTGTGGGTGGCAAATGTTAGTCTTTGGTTGTCTTTTGTCTTTGTGGTACCATGTTAATCATCACAGAAATTTAATTTTGCTCCTAAAAATATTTTACCTGTGAACAACTCTTGCTATATATATATTTTATATCAGAAGACACACAAATTGCATACTCAAAATATCTGACAATGAACATGAACTTATGAATACAGGTTACTGGAATTATATTAATGCAGAGAAATATATGGATGACAACTTCTTTGTTCTATTGTCATCCATATATTCATCTACATTATTGTTATTCCATCTCTAAAATGCCTCTCAAAGAAGTTATGGGAATTATATATCCTACATTAATGACATAATACTTACGATTACAAGTCTTCTCGGATACATGTTGGTCATAGTCTGTTTTGACGATGGCCTCAGAGCACCGTGGACATTTAGAGAAACTGTTCTTAGCTTCACACTCTCCCAGTAGATGGTCTGTAAGACTTGCTATCTCCACAACCTGCAGACAGAAAACAACATTTTATGAACCCTGATCGGATCCACGGAAGGAGGGTAAAACATTGCGTCTCTCCCAAAGCTTTGCGGGATATATGATAATCAATATGGCAAGCCATTATCAAGATAGTTTGTCAATATTAATTTGAAACTTCAGAAAGAAGTCAAGACTCACAAAATATACTCCTCAAGGATAGTGGATATTATATACATATCGAACCCTGGGCCTCCTTTCACAAAACAGTCTTTACTAAGGTTGACCTTAAGTCCCATTCTTTAACATTGCACTAAGGCTATCTTATGGACTTACGGTCACCTTAGGGTTTTGTGAAAGGGGGCCCTGTTCTGTGATGATGTTAACCAAATCCCACTTTGAATGCGGGTTTTTGCAACATGTCTGGTCAAGTTCAGTGGCTGAGTGGTAATGCTTTTAGGACAGTCAGTGCTGTTGAGTGCTGCCTAGCCACAAGGGTATAGATTCAAACCTGAAGGCCATTTCTGTCTCTTCTGCGCATTTTTCCAGCTATGTTAACTCACCTGTTTGCAATAAGCGCATCTCTTCAACATAGGACAGTTCTTCCAGCTATGTTAACTCACCTGTTTGCAGTAAGCGCATCTCTTCAACATAGGGCAGTTCTTCCAGTAATGTAGATCCAAACCCTCATCATTGAAACTCTCGTTCTTCTCTCCACAGAATATACAAACCCTGCAATGATAACATAAAGAACTCAATTCTCCTTCACCTAATGTGGCATTTTTTCGTAGCTTCCAATTTAAGTTGACTATCAATGTGAGACTTGAACGGAGATTAAAATTCAAAGAGATTGAAGTAACATGGGGATGTAGCTAAGTTTGTAGAGTGTCAACTCATCACTGAGAGGCTTGTGTTCGCCTCTCAGCTACTTCATATCGAATGCAAAATTGAAAGGAGAAAGTCATCCTGTCTTAGGGTAAACGTTACGCTAACTCCACTTATCTGTACCCTGGGTTCAGAAGCTAGATTCGCTCGCGCGGCCCGACTTGGGATAAAGCCAATCAAATCATTTTCTCGCCACCTTCTAGATAAAATTTCAACAGAAATGATTTGATCGGCTATATCCCAAGTCGGGCCATGCGAGTGAATCTAGCTTCTGAGCCCAGGGTACAGATTAGTGGAGTTAGCGTAACGTTCGTACCCTGAGACAGGATGGGAGAAAGTATTAAAGACAAGAATTAATCATGATTTGGTGAGCAAACTCCAATCTGATCAACGATTATCTTTGCTTGGGCAGACCCTGACTCAATATCAGGGATTGGAAAAGGCAGGAACCATGGGCTATTTTGCACATCGGATGAAAAAATGGCCCATTATAATTTTTTGGAAATTTTCTATTTAAATAATGGGCAATGGCCCATTTGAAGACATTGAGATTTACTAATAACCCTGAAAATGGCCAATGGTCAAAGATGTCTTTCCCAATCCGTGCAATATGATTAGACATTTACAAAATTATTATTTTTTGTAGTGAGATTATTCAAGCTGATTAACATCATTCAGTTGTTAATAAAATCTACTCACTTGTCCATGTTTGCTACAGAGACATCATCATCCTCGGAAACTTTAGGTGGCGGTTTCTGCTTTGCTTTTGGTTTTGGCTGAAATTGGAAATGAGTGATGTCTTAACTGTTGAATCATTACTAGATTATTTACAAGCAAATTGGAAGATTATATCAGATTGAATTTCATGATCATCTACCCTAATATTTGTATATCCAGCTAAGAGAGCGCACTGGTCATACCATCTCAACTTCTTGGGGAGCATACAACAAGTGCAGCCATGTAAATCAATCAAATTCCCACATCTGATTGTATGATTATGATCAAAATCTTAAACCTAACACTGTGACTATACAATGAGTTGTCTATATAACGTTACTGCAGATTTGCCACTGTCATTCCAAACAACAATGAAATATTGGAGTTGTTCCTACTTGCTTGTGCTTAGCATTCCAGAACTATCTATGAACTGGCACCATACTGTGGTTTTGTGGTTTATCTATCCTTTACGTAATGGAACAGCAATGAATAAATTGTTAATATAATGTGTTAATGCCAATGGTGTTTTAAATATATCATGCAAAAAAATTTCAAACAGTAAAAGTGCAGATTTTTATTAATTTGTGCCCAATACTTAGACCTTACCTTACCCAAGGATTGGGCTAGCATTTTTCTAAAACCTGCAGTGATTACTCTCTGTGAGTATTAACTTTGTGCATCACATGTGAAGTGTAAGTGCGAGATGATGTCAACTGCTTTAAATACTTCATCACCATGTTCTTAAATGAGTCCCAACGGTACAAAGGAATTAATAAGTTAATGGGAGGGGTGTACCGTCAAAACACAGATTGACTGTTGAAAAGTTTCCAAACTTTTAATGTGCTTTTTGGTGGTCGTTGACCCCCTTCAGTCTGATGAAACGTCACATTAAAAGTTTGGGAACTTACAAGAGTCATTCTGTGTTTTCAAGGTATCCCCCCCCCACCCTTGAACTTATTAACGAGTTTTGACTGAATTTATATGCTCTTTTGAAGTTATTTTGGCTTGAAAACATCTAAATCAAAATATACTCCTATCAATATAACATTCACCATGTGACAATTCATTGGACCTGAAACATGAAATTTGTGTTTGAAAAAAAATCACAAGATGATATTGGTCCTTAAAATACATTCACTAATTGCTCTAATAAATGCACAAGTAAATTTTAAAAAAAAATCTCTTTATTAAAAGTAAAAAACTTTGATAAGATAATTTTACGAGATTACCTTCGATGGCTGAGCTCCCTTTCTGCCTCCTTTAACCAGATTCTGGTCAATAGGCTGTAACAGGATCGCAGAATATAATAAAGATCCTCTATTATCAAAATGTAGAAACTAAATAAAGACTACAAGACTCTTGATATGAAATTCCAATATATTTGGTGAAATAATTTTTTTAAATTTTTTTTATTCTAAACGTCATTACAAAATGCCACTTTTTCCGATAATTTACTGATTTAAGGGAAAGGTCAAGATGACATACTAAGAGAGATCAAAAGTGACGATAAATATAGAATCCTACAAAAGTGTCTTCTGATATTCAACATATCTACACAAGTTGATGCAAGCTATTTAATATCCCAGGCTTGCTGTGAGTTGATATATTTCATATGAAAAGTCATAAGAGTGAGGTTCTATTTATCATAAATAATAATTTGCAATACCTTTCCTATTGACTTGAGCTAGAAATATCTAATATAAATATAAAATATCAAATAGGTTTGTTGACAGATTGTATCAGAAAAGTCATGAGGTTGAGATTCTTTTCATTATCAATGTCATTTCAGATTAAAAATGTAATTCTATCACACTTCACTACCCTAAAAAATCAAAAGTTGTTTCAACATAGCATTAGGATGTCATTACCCGTACTTAATGATGTAAAACAATTGTGACATCATCTACTTTATGATGACAGGGAATTGTTCAAAATCTACTGTCAAATGATATTTCTTGAGATAAACACCCTGATTTCTCAAAAGTGGTATCTTCTGTGGAACACAGTATTGACAGATAAAAGCTTTGTTTATGAACAATTTCTCTTCCTCACAATACCATTTTTTTCAGTAAGGATCCATACATTGTTTTTAAAGAGAGTGTCCTGTTAAATTCAAATAAGATAAATCAAGACTAGAAAGCTTCTCAAACAACTCAAAAGATAAATAGTTTTCACTAAAAAAGGGTGGGTCAGTCACAATCTAGTTAAAACTAGCTGTAATGTTGTCGTTCCCTAAGTCCTTACGTTTCATCTAGCTACTAACCCACCTGGTCCGTGTCGCGCATGCGCGGAAATCAACCAATGGAAAAGAACTGGCTGATCTCTTTGAATCGGGCGTCGTTAGGATTTATATTGCATTTTACACATTATGAGCATTAATATCTATGATTTAATGTATGGCTTATTGGAAATAAACATTACAGCAAGTTTTAACTAGATTGACCGATTCTAACAGCTTGTATTAACTAGATTGTCCGTTTCAACAAGATCAGCCAGTTCATTTTTCATTGGCTGATTTCCGTGCATGCGTCACACGGACCAGGTGGGTTAGTAGCTAGATGTAACGTAAGGACTTAGGGGACGATGACATTACAGCTAGTTTAACTAGATTGGGTCAGTCAAAAAAAATGGAACCATCATTGTGGTTGTTATAGACTAAGGAACACAATATGTTGTGAAATTAACAAGTGAAGATGGCATGCAATGAAAACACACTCCGGCAACAACAAACAAATGTGTACTACAAAACTCAATGTCTAGAATCAAATTTATGAATAGACATGATTTGGATGATAGGGTGATTCAAAATTTAATTCTACGTTGAAATATATAAAATTAGACCATGTGCCATCTCAAATATCTAGATTAAATTTGGGAGCTTCTTTGCGTGACATTTAAGAATGTACTCTACCTATCTTTGATAATGATACAAGAATCTGAATCGAAAGATCACACTCTTTAGGTAAAGAAATTGTCATCTGTGAAATTTTGTCCTGATCATGCAGGAAGCTTGTTTTTTTAATCATAATCTGACATTTGAACATTCAAAACAAAGGGGGATAATTCTGATATATCATATTTGCTGGTGCTTTAAATGAATAAGGTGTGCTAGTGGTGTTTTTTAATAAAAAAATTAATCTGTATTCACTTTATCTTTGGTTGAATGTTCCGCTCCAGCTTTCTGCAGCGTGAAAAAATAAATTGCAAGTCATGTAAAAAACAAGCAAATTGTTCTTTACTATTATAGCTCCAGTGTTGATACTAGAGATAATAAAGCCATTGCATCTGTACATCCTCAGGCATTATTCAATATGTGCTCGAAAAGTTGAACATTTACAGAAATAGATGAAAAGTAATTTAGTGTGCATATAAGACGCAAGTATTGTTACACCCAATTTAGTAGACTGAAACTTCTGTTGCCGAATGCTGTATCCTCGCACAGCGAGCGGCATTACTAACTACTATCCAGTGGGGTTGCAGGTAGAGCCTCTCGACCTACCAATTCAGAAATTTGAGCCCAAAAATAGAAAAGATGTTATTCTTTTGGCCTTTTGGCATACTTACAGCTTTGCCAGCTGCCATATCCTTGAGCTGCTGCAGCTGTTTCTGAAGAGCATCGATCTCTGCCTGCTTCTTGGTCTCTTCCTCCGCCTTACGCTTCTGCAATTATATCTGGCTTTGTAGGACTGGGTGAAACATACGGATAGATATGATAATCTACTTGTCCCCATTATAAGAAATTCAAAATGAGAGGTTCTCAAAGAGTTGAATACCTTAAAAGGCAGATCTAAATATATTATTCAATCCAAATTATTAGTCTCATTGGGGTAGGTGTTATAAATTTTAGCTTGATTACGTTTCCATGGCGACTGCTAAATCGTAAAATTCTGAAGGAGTTGAATATTGCAAAAGGCACATCTACACATGGTGACGAAACCAAATGGTAAGTTTCATTGAGATAGGGTTTATAGTTTTTCAATTCTGTTACAAAACTAAATGGTTACAGACAGACAGACCAGGCTATAGCTTTATCCCAATGAATTACATACCAGTGCAATTAAACGCAAAAGGTATGAAAGAGTAATATTGAAAATGTCATCCATTTGAGCACTGGAGTTCTTAAGAAGTTGTTGTGTATGGTTAGTATACAAAAACTGGAGTCATCAGAAGATGACAAATCCAAAAGGTCCCCAAATGATCAGAAAATTGCCAAAATTTAGATCAGTAAAATTTGAAAACATCAAAAAGCACATATATAAAAACCCTTAATCATGGATTTCAATATGGTCATTTACGGTTACTGAGCCTCAAATACTGCAACACCTTAATTTACTGACTGGCTTTTAAATTGTCTTCCACAATACAAATAGTCCTGAGCCTCCTTTCACAAAACAACCTTAGCTAAGGTTGGCCGTAACTTCCATTCTTTAACATTGCACTAAGGCTACCTTAAAGGGGCAGTAGCACGTTTTTTGATAATTTTATATTTTAAATATTTCACTGAAAATTCTAAGTTAATGCTAAATGTATTATTTTGACAGTGTCAACAATTTCATTACACAAGCTAATCATCCATAGTCAGAAGACAAAGTATGAAGATTGACATAAAATCCATTGGCGGCCATTTTGTGTGAACACCTTTAATTCATTTTTTGTAAGAAAAGGGAATCGCATGGCTAAACTTTACATTATATATTTGAATTATTATTGCTCTATTTACTTTAAATACATTGTCTTTCAATTGAAACCATTAATTTCCATTTTCCTGACATCACCTTATATTCCCCCTAATACCGTGCTACTGACTCTTTAAGGACTTAAGACCACCTTACTGTTTTGTGAAAGGGGGCCCTGGTCCTTTCTTTGCAATAATTTGGTGCAAGATTCATTTTCAGAGTAACATACCACATGCCTCTTCCTTGGTTCAATAAAGTGGCTGATACATGATGTGACTAAATTTTTGCAAGATTAATATGAAATTAGTGATTGATGAACTGTAATTTCTGACACATTGTGTTGAACATTTATGGTAACATGATGTAAGAATTTGACTTTTCACTTGATGAATAGTGAGCATGTTGTATCGACAAGTCCTTTGCTGAGACATTTGGTCCAGACAGAAAATTCTTTGTTTGACTTGTAATGATTTGATATATATTCTTGATACCTTGAAGATGTTTATAAAACAACTACGATCTAAAAAGTTCTGTTGATAATAGATTCTGGTGTGTTCAATTCATTTTAATCATCTCATGGTTCAATCTGTACCCAAACCGCTAATGGTGTAAAACAACAACTCACTAAATCTGTAATTGTTGCATGTTGCTTTCAGAGCACCGTAAGGGAGATGTCAGTTAAGCAAATCAGCAACTAAGCTAGGGAACTTTCAGCTTGTTCAGCTGTGATGAATGAAAACCTGAATGGTCTGTCATATCATCAGTGTCAGTTTGACAGTATCCATTTTCACCAATTACTTCCCTTTCATAATAAAGACATGGAAGGTTCCATCATTAACAAATGTGTCATCAAAATTCTTTGTATTTCAATGTGCTTAACAGTGATAACAAAATTACTACTTATATATTTCTTTGTCAACACGTTTCCATTTGCTATTCTCGAGAAAAACATGTGTATGTTGTTGAATATTGGGCGGAAGTTTCTCTTTCTTGTTTTGTAGAAATTTAGCTTTGTTGAAGTGCTTACTTTTGTATCTCCTTTGAATACAACACTAAGAAACAGAAAAAAAACATGTCTTTGGAGGATTGTGTCAAAAATGTTAGGTGCAGCGGGAATAGGGTTGGTATAGAATTGCACAATCAAAATTCAGGGCTTTCTACAGCCTTTTACAAGGCTTTTCTTGGGAAAAAGTAAGGCCAATAATCCAATTAAGAGAGATCAACAATGGCAAAATGTCTGTATAATCTTTCTACTTAAAAGGAACTTCATGTACAGTTCTGATGATTTTTGAAATATGTCTTTGATTTTCATGCAAAAATGAAGAATTTTGAAAATAAATTGTAACAAGATATCAGTAAGTTCTTGTGTCTGATTGGCTGATTTGAAGGATAATGAACCTTTTTTGTTAATTGTCTAAGGCGAATAACGTCCAATAGATTCGGTCCGGCTCAACATTTAATTGTACTATTACTCGTCAATGATCGTGTCAATGGTATGGGTCAAGTTTAAGCATTTTTTCCATGGAAATAACATTATTGGTTGATGAATCATATAATTGTTTTTCTTCGTCTAACATTTCAAAGTAAACGCTATATAAAACTGAGTGCCTCAGAAATTCCTACGCAAAAGAGAGTTCGCTCCTACAATCTTATGACTAACGGTTATGTTACAATATTGATATATTGTTGCGTCTGTAAAATTTCTGGGATTCATTGTTATTCAACATTTCCAAATTCAGTCTAAAACCGACAGAAATGATAAAAACACAACTATCATGTAAGGATTGTTATAATACCAATCTCAATAAATTGAGATCTACGTTATTTCACTACGTTAGATCTCATAAAGCTCTGATAATCAACCTTCAGGCTGACCTGTGACCTCATCCAAATATGGCCAATCAAGAGAATTTGTCCTGTAACCAGCAACCAAAGCTTATGGGGCAAACTCCCTGATTGGCTGGATTTGAATGATGTCATAGGTCAATCTGACAACTTGATTAACAGAGTCTTGTGAGATCTATATGCAAGTGTAATGAAGCAATATAGATCTCTATTTCATATCATACTAGAATCTTTTACCATTGATGATAGGCCTTTTATAAGGTCCTCAATTAGAGTTTTGTTCAAGCGCTTCAACACTATTTTTCAATATTCAATAAGTTATTATTCATCAATGATCATTCCATTTGTTAATTTGAGTCAACACTTCCACCAGAGGCTTAGTATTATAGTAGAGAGTTTTATCAGATATGATTAGATGGGTGCAAAATTGATCGTGATTAGTGAAAAATGATTTAAAAGATAAAGCAAAGCAGTTTCAGAGTAAACAAATTGTTTATTACCGAGATCAGTTAAAGTCAGTGTGAAGGTTAGGTAACAAATCAGTTGATAAATACTTTACAACAGAAACCCTGTGCCCTGGTGAAAGTGAAGACAAGAAAGCTCATTATTATAATTATCTATATCTTAACCGTAATTTCTCTATTAATAAGACCATCACATTTTTAGAAGATTTTCCGAAAAGGTCTATGGTTAAACTATTTTTCCTTTTGGTGGCTCATTTGGCACTATGAACATATTAACATATATATCGAGAACGTGTGATATTAGTGCATATTTTTAGATGGCCACATAAACATGGCAAAATTTTATCATAATTGAGATATTTGCAAATTACTGCAGTAGAGAAAATTATTTTTGACTTTTTGCAATTTCAAGCAATGGGTGAATCATAGGAGTTTTCTGCACTGAGTTGAAATGTTTTAAGTGATTTGAGTGATATAATGTGGTCGAATTATTTGAGATGTCAAATTAATGGAGAAATTACGGTATTTAATTATTCTCCTATGATAAGATTTGTGAATTCCTGGCTCAGTTGTGTTAAAGTCAAGATTTTTTAAAGAAAAATTCTCTTAACAAAATTGGCATAGCATCTTAGCCATAGAAAAAGTAACCTTTGGAAGAGGCTTGTCTGAATGTTTTGACATTTAGAATTCACTCAGAATTCATTTTCTTTAATGAACTTCTAAAGTTCTTTAAATCGATAGTCTACATTTGTGTAAATATCAGAAATTATTAAATTGAAAATTGATCATGTACAAGAATTAAGAGTTAGAGAAGGAACAAAAAATCTTTGTGCAAACATTAACAGTGCCCAGAAACTCGATAACAGAATACCACATTTTGGCAAAGTAATACCATGTCGACCCCCCAACAATTTATAAAGCTTATAAATTACTCTTTTAAAAGCTTGTCATATCCAGAATTACTTTGGTGTAGATTATACATATATAAATGAAAGTTAATGTTAGCGGTGAGTAGTTTAAACCATCAACTATTTTTTGTAGATAAAAGCTATTTGTGAATACTTCTTTATGATAATTGTTAAAAACTTTCAAAATTGGATTTTAACTTCTGTTATCAAATATACAATCTAACCAAACTTACTATGAAATAAATAACATTGCTTTTAAATTTAATACTATGGTAAAACCTGTTCCCATATACGATAGTTACCACAGCAAGTGTACATATATAAAAATTTCCATTGAGATTTTGAGAAATTGTTTTTGCAATACAACTTTCATCTGCTTGTTGTGCATCCCTAGTGTAAGTAAACCTAGCCTCAAAGTTATCCGCTTCACTCCTATACTGAGTCTAGAAAGGTCTAGTAGAGGGTCGCGTCAGCCGACCTTTCTGCGACCTATGACCCCGACGTAATACGTGGAAGGCAGACTGTTGTGGCTTGGTAAGCTGAGTTCTGATTGGTCAATTTGATACGTGGGCTGACGCGACCCTCTACTAGGCCTTTCTTGACTCAGTATAGGAGTGAAACGGATAATATTGAGGCTAGGTTTACTTAGACTGGTGAATCCCTAGCAAATTTCTCTTTAGTAATGGGGGAAATTAGCAAAGAATTGGTCACACAGAAATAGTTCGTGGAGAATTAATTCACAGGTTAAAAAGTTAAAATAAACAAAACATTTGTGAGGATATGATAACAAAATACAGTAACATTGTTAGCTATAGTTATAGATATATATCACAGTTGAGTAAACAGTAAACATTTGGACGGAGTGTAACATAATGGATACAAACAAAACAATTTGAAGAATAAATACCTTTTAGCTAAAAGTGTATATGGCATGTACGACTAGAATAGATGTGGAGAACTGAGATTAATATGTGAGAAATATTCCTTATTAATAAATGTATGAACAACTAATAAACTTAGCACTAGGGTTTTATGAATAAATGAAATTGACCTGATAACATCTCGTATCAGAATAAATTTAAGTACAAAAACAGTATTTATGAATAATGAGTGTTTTTTAACATTCCCAAAGATCCTTTCAAATAAGGACAAAATATCTTACTGTTATTTTTGTGTCAAACGAAAAGTTGAGTGACAATACCACAATTCAAACTTTCATTTGTCGTCATTTTTGTTTCCAGATTAGTGAAATCACCAAAAATAAAATAAAATCGAACCCCTTTTCAAAGAAAACAGAAGTAGAATACTTCCATTTAAAAAAACTCTTCAACAGACCAAACCATAAAAGAATTTTCAGCACCTGAACATGCAAGAAGCACTGATAGAATACCTTGACAAGATGCTGTTTGATCAAGCAGTTTACTGATCATCGCAAGTCTACACAAGCATTATTAGTAAAACATCATGCAAAAAACACCAAATCTATCTTAAAGACATTGTAGCACATTTCTTGGTAAAGAAAAACAAATACATGTTAATCAATCTTTAAACAATAACAATGATTGTTTAACGAACGTAAAGGAATTTGTTAAATTTCCATAAATCCCTTTTCCTAACACAAATAAAAAGATGTTCTCACTAAAAAAGCCACCAGCAGTTTGTGCTTGTTTTTGGATAATTTATTCCTCAACTTTGAAACATTTGGTAAGACAATGAAATGATGTATTATCTTAAGACGATCAGCAGTTCAGGTTAGTTATTTTATTATTGTTTTCTTTGACTATGGATAACAGAGTTGAACAATGAGATTATTAACCCATTTTGGGCCACCAGCAGTTTGGGCTTGTTACTTATTTAAAGTTTGACTATGTAAAATAGAGTTGAGTAATGAGTACAGACCCTTATAAGATCAAACTATTATTTATTGGGGAAATCTGAGGAGATCATGTTCTAAATAAATGTAAATACTTGATAGTTTATTCTTCGACTGTGGATATTAGAGTTGAACAATGAGATCATTTTGAACCACCACCAGTTTGGGCTTGTTACTTTATTAAGTATTCTTTGACAATATATGTTTAACCCATTAAACTATTATTTATTTGGGAAAACTGAGGAAAAATATTTTACATAAAAAGTAAATACTCAATAATTTACTCATCTCCTGTGGATAATAGAGTTAAACAATGAGATTATGTACCCATTTTGGACCGCCAGTAGTTTGGGCTTGTTACTTTATTAACTATTCTTTGACAATATATGTTTAACCCATTAAACTATTATTTATTTGGGAAAACTGAGGAAAAATATTTTAAATAAATGTAAATACTCGAAAAATTTATTCTTTGACTGTGCCCTCTAAAGATCAAACTAGTAATTATTGGGGAAGTATGTGGAGATAATATTGTAAACAAACGTGCTACTGGCTCTTTAAGATCATGCACACGTCAACGATAATTCACCTGGACATCACTTTTACTCGGCTTGCCGTCAACCTTGTCAAAGTACTCAAACAGCTGTCTCCAGAGCGTGTTCTTCCGTGTCTTGTCGTTGTCCGGCGGAAGGTAGTCCTTGACGCGACCCCCGACATCCTTATAGAGACTCTTGATGATTCGTTCAGACACTTCACGGACCTCCCCCGCGTTGTGGTTTAATGCTTCTACGCAGAACGGCATCAAGTTGTCTACATTCAACCCACTGCAAGAGAAGGTTCTCAATACATTATTATTAGCTCATGAATAACAATGGGGTATATGGGGAAGATGTTAAGGAAACAGCATCAAGTTGCGTTCATTCAACCCAATGCAAGAGATGAATCTTTACTCATGAATTCAGTGTATTAGGGGTAAAGGGCTACTTGCAAAAGCCAAGGGAGAAAACTCTGATCATTATCATTAACCATGCATTTTCTCTCAAATAATCCATTCATTTCCTGAGTCACGCCATTGAAGGACATCAAGAAATGGAAAATAATAATATAAGATAAAAATTATTATCAACAAATTCTCAACTGCGAACATTGATATAGAAAATTGATATAATTTCATATCAAACATTTTCATCTATTGCTACTTCATTTACAATAAAGAAGTTTGTTATCCAGAAGTCCCATTCTCCTTGTCACAATGTGTACAAGTCATACTTCATCCTTCTTAGGTAGGATAACATAAAACCAAGCATTCCACCTGATGACGGAGCAATTTTGTTCCTAGATGATCAGCTGAGGAGGTCATTTTGGCATACTCTGAGCAAATGTGACCCTTTGCAATAGCAAAAGTATCCTACTTCTCAATTATTTAAGGGACACCAAAAGGGGGGACAAATATCCCCGAGAACCTCTCTAGGAACAACACTGAAGGAGTAAGCATATATACGTTTTACATAAATTTTTATAATGTTCTCTAATGTTAATGTTTCACCTGCTGCCAAGCCCGAGATCCTTATAGAGTTTTTCCACTATCTCCACCCGACTCTCAGCCAGTCTCGGGGCCATACTCGGCTTGACTGGACGTAAACACTCGTTGGGGACCACATTGGTTGGCTGTAATACAAGGACAGCATCATTGTCAAATTCAAGGCATTTAAGAAAATTATTTGGCACTTTTTCGTCCCTTTATGATGCTCTTGTTGTTAACCTTGCTAAGAGAATTTTATCTGATCCAAGTCACCTTTGATTCCCAGAATACAATCTTTTACCATCAGCTCGCCATTATCTAATGCCTCATTTTAAATCTAAAAGATTTCAAGTATTCTCCTCTTAAATGACTCTTAATAAATTTAGCTGTTGTGTTGTTGTGTGTGTTTGATGTCATCATAGATATCTTAATTATGTTCACTTACAAAAAATCCAAATTTAACATTGTCATTAGAGATGGTCATTACAATAACTTGGCCAGACAATGAGAGAAGTTTGAATAAAGCCCCAAAGATTATACACACTAAATTCAATTTAGCAAATAAGTGCAAAATTTGACTTACCCTGACTTCAGGAAAGTTTGCCATATCGTGAATGAAGCGCTTTGTGTCATCACGGTTCCTTATTGCCTGTGGAACAAACATGAAGCAAATTAGAAAGCTTAAGGAGCAAAGTGGTGTAGTGGTTAGCATGCTTGCCTCTCACGCCAGAGACCCGGGTTGGTATCCTGATGGAGACACCATATATTTGTGACTTAGGTCTCTTCCTGTGTTGTGTCCCTGAGCAAGGCACTTCATCCACATTGCACTCAGTCAATCCCAACTGTCAAAATGTGTACCTGAAATCTGATTGTACTGACCTACGTGGTCGTGATTAGCGCTTGGTCAATGGTGGCAGCTGTGAAAGTAGACTCTTTCAGGGTTATAATTAAGTGCTTTGAGCATGTCTTAAGGTGTGGAAACGGCATAATATAAGTATGCATACTATTATATTGTAACTATTTGAGCTTTATCTGTCCTGGCCTGGCCTGGCCTTACAGCTCTGATAAGCTATATCATTGACTTAGTCACACTTAAGGAAAGCAGTCACCACAAAATCTCAAAATCCTGGACTATCACCTTGGGGTAGTCCATTGTACCTACCTCTATCAATATTTTTACTCTTCATCGAAATAATCACTTAATACCATCTATCAAAAGGTAAAGAAAGTTAAGTGGAGATTGACATATGCTAAAACTCACGGTGTCTCCAGATTTATGAAGCAGGTACGGTATTGTCCGTTCCACGGCTGACACAGTCTCAGAGCGTGGGATTCTGAAATACAACAATTCAGATTAGTATGTGAGAGCTGTTAGTACCTTCGGCTTCCATGGACCCGTACTCAAGTCTGTGTCGGGTCGAGCAGGACTCAAGTTAATCTTATTGAACTCAAGGACTTGAAAGGAGGTCACGCGTTTTTGTTTACAGTTTGTATGTAATGTTAGAAGTTAGATGACCAATTAAAGTATTCTCTATATGACCATGTAAAGTCAACACGCGTGTTGATAATATCTGCTGAACAATGTTTTCTTTTCGGTTTATACAAGAATATCGGGTGCTCAGGTCCGAGTCAAGTCTTACCCTTTTAGTCAAATATTTTGGACCCTTGGTAGCCCCATAAGTACCACTTTCCAAATCAGATTATTGTCTTCCTAACTATTATTTGATTTGTGAATTTCAGGTTTTTTTTAAGATATCAAGTGGACTTACTTGTGTCTGGGTACATATTCAGTTAAAATCATCTGCTCAAGTTGTAAGGCTGCCTTAAATACCTGAAAATAAGCAAACAAATCACTATTCGAAACTAGTTGGTTATTCATTGATTAAACAAATTTACATTCAAAGTTTTGCAAAGCCATCTGACAATATTGCCCTAACTTGAATTATTTAACGATTTTCACGCTAAAATTTCTGCATGAAGCTTTTTGTTTTATACATGACACTTTTTTCTATAATCAAAGATACTGTGGTTAAGTAAGAAGACATTTTTCCTTCAATCGAATCACTTTGTCACAATCTTTTCCAAAAGCAGCAATTCTTAACATAAAAACATAAAAAAGATCCTTGACCAGTTCAAGAAAGGTTGCCAGGTTTCAAGTACAGGACCTAATTACCCCAATCTTGATTCTTCCACCAAACGATGGTACAGTTCCTGGATTCAGCAATCACACTTATCTAGTGCAGATGTGCTTTTTTCTTCAACAGTTGAATACTCAGTAGTACATAACATTAAAGTTGCGTAAACATGAAGGCTTTCTTGTGCCAATTTAATAAGACAAAAGAATCATTTCCATCCAAACCCTAGAACATGTGTCTATTCCAAAATTCCTGCAATCGCCTAATGTAAGAAATGAGTAAGTACAGCGTAAACTTTATCCTCAATGGCCCTCTTGACGAGGAAGATGGCCGCCCTCATAGTGCTGCGCGCCTCCTCTTTGTGTATGGATGACGGCTGACCCTGCATCTGTTTGTACACCGCTAGCAGTGAGTCCTCTCGGTACGACCACGTCTTGGAGTACGCTTTAGACACCTGTACAGGGAATCAGGCAGACTTTTGATAGCATGAAGAAAAATTAGAAATATGAACTGTTTGGAACAATATACGCAAGGTCTTAAAAAGTCATTATGTGACAAGGATACCAATTGATTCTGCCATTGTCTAAGATGAAAAAAGGATCATTCTTACCAGAACTTGTTCACCATATGATTTAGTGTTTTCATGTTAAATTGTGAATAAATCATAATTTATAAGAAAACAGTTTGTAATAGTCTAACACCTTTATTTTCTAGGATATAGAGGCTAGTCTCAAACTATCAGCTTGGCTGAGGGTGGTTGTGAAAAATAGATAATTTAAAGATCCCCTATCATTAATGACATCTGTTAAGAGAATCAGGCAAAAGTCTGATAACAAATATAGATGTTATAAATATGGATGCAGGAAAAGCCTCTAAATTAAAACATATCTGAACATAGAAATTGAACATACCAATGGATGACCAAACACGTCAATGGCTGATGATGCATCTCGGATGTCCTTCTCTGTCATTGGTTCTGGTTCTCCTGTGGTGGAGGAAGGAAATATGTCAATAACGTAAACCAAGTAACCAAATGCTACAACTCTGGCTAAATTCATTAGAGTCATCCAATATTTTATGTGCATGCACAATGTTTAATCAAGTCATGTTCAAAGTTGAAGAAAGTTACTGTCATGCTGAAATTATTCAAGAACTGTCAATGCTTTGACAAGTCTTATTCTAAACCTTCAATATTATTTTAATAAGGACTAGAGTATAACAAGATTCGTCCAACACCAAGACATCTTAAAATCAGGGTTCTGTTCTACAAATCAAATGTAAAGTGAAGTGTTTGTAGCCCATTCTGTTAATACTGATTACAATTGATGGTAGACTTGCGATCTATTGCAAGTATGGAAGGGGACCTAGGAAAAATATCAAACTTTGAAAGAAATCTTCAAAAGACATTAATTAAAATTGACTGTGATTCGAGGAAAAAAAGTGTAAAAATATTATCTCTAGCGGGGTTCGAACTTCACCCAAACCGGCTTTCCTCTCATTCAGTCTGAAGGCACCCCCATTACCCGCATGTTCTGACGCAAGCTCATCTAGCCAATCGCAAGGAGCGCAGTAAAAGCTTCGATATCATACTAGGGGCAGGTTACTCCAGTGTACCATTCGTTATACATAATCGCTGCTAAACGCTATTTAAAAACGAGGATGTGATTGGATAGCTTACGACTGGGTTTGTCTGCGCTAAACTAGTCATAGCAACACGCGATAGAGGTGGGTCCATTCAGACCGAGACGGACAGGATATCCCGAATGGTTCGAGCCCCGATAGACAATTTTTTTTATATTTTATTCCTTGGAGCACAGTCTATTTTAATCAGACTGCTGAGGCATACCGTAATTTCTCTATCAATTCGACCCTCATAATTTCAAAACATTTTCAGATCACCTCCATGGTCGAATTATTTCTCACAAATGTTTGTTTGTTCGGTAGGATCGTCGAAATATTAGATGGGATTTACATAAATACCTTTCTCCGGCGATTAGATGTTGTCCCATAACTAAAACTAGAAGCACGTGTTGATTTTCATCCAAAGTATTATTCCTTGTTTGTTCTGTCTCACGAATTAATTTTCCATATGGTGACTGTTTACGTATGGTGATAATAATTCCAATTGAAATATTGAAAAAAAGAACAGGTCCACCTAAAAATACTTAGATAAAATAAGAAGTTTGCAAGAAATTTACTCGATACAAGAAGCCATGTTTTAGCTGTACTCCTTGCACAGAATATAGAACCCGCTTCAAAGCCTTCGGTGATTTCATGTCGGAAAAAATGATGCCTTGAGTTTTGATATAAATTTCATTATTGATTTAGGGGCCCATCTTGTATATGGAGGGACCATCTAATGTCTCTAAACCGAGTAAATTCAGAGACGTTTTAAAATAAATGATGACAAAACTCAAAATAAATATAAAAATAAAATTCCAGACGTTCTTCTGTCGGTAAAATATTCAAGTCAAGTTTAGATTTCAAGCCTAAAAATATTAAAATGTAAAAACATGTGTTTTTGACTATATTAGGAGGCATCAAGAAGGCCACTGGTGTCACAGGAAATTGAGAATAAACAAATATAATTTTAAAACAATCAATTATCAACTACCTTCGTTATCTAATCTTTAATCTGAATGATCAGTTGGTAAGAGATCATGTGACGCCATGACCTATCTGCATAACACGTTCTGATTGGATAAGACACACGGATTTCCCCATAAGGGCCAATAATATTATCTGTTTCATTGTTATTCTAAGACACGATGGAACCACGCAATGCATCGGACAATTTCTCGCTGTGAGAAATGATTTTATTATTGATTTAGATCTATGATGTGCTTACAGACTGTAACTGCACATTTATCTGGTCACATTGATATTTTGGGCTTTTATGTGACCATACTTTTGTTACACTTGTTTAATACTACATCGAACCAAGAAAGACTATGATTTGAACTACAAATAAATATTTACTGCAGTAGCTGGACATTTCTTTGTTTTTTCCCCATTTTGTTAAATGTTGGCTATTTTTTCATCCTTAATATACCTAAATATTTTAATATCGTGATGAATTAATTGGTTTTATTATAAAAATATTTTTGTTTGTACCAAGGGGTCGTCGGCTTAGCTTCGATATCAATTTCATTATCCATTTAGGGGCCCGCAGTGTTTGAGCTGTGCCCTTAACCTGTATACAAGTGTAAACATATGTGTAAAAATACGACTGATAGCTTACTTGAAAAATTTCAACGTAAATAATTTGTGAGTGGTAAGGAATAATATTGACATTGACGCTATTAGTATTTTGTCCATGTTATGTTTTCATTCCGAGATGTGAGTGAAGCGCGATCGTCAAGACACAATCAAAACTAGGCACAAGTTTACATCGAGCTTTTTACAGTTACATTAATATAAACAGCATATGAAATTTAACCTAAATATCATTAGTATTTCAAGAGAGAAATATAAATTTCATACAAAGGCTGTTATCATTAGAGTCGGACACCAAAGATAAGCCTTTGTCAGTCATGACGAATGCCTGAAAGTTTCTCGCCGTGATGTTCAAGATAAATATTTCACTTTCACAGATGGGAGATATGGAATAAATCAACCAAATGAAATAAAAGATTTAGTTTTTTTCCACAACAATTCTACTTAAAATAGTTTTGTATACCATTTAATTATGTCGGTTTCAAAGTTTACGTTTACAAGACAAAATAAATATTATTTGTAGCACAGTTTGGGCGAGTCCACCATTATAAGGGCACGGGGTGATGGATATCATGATAGGAAGATAGAATTTATACTTCATGATAACCTAAAGAAAAATGTATTTGTTTTGCTGATACAGAATTCCTTATATATTAGATTATCTTTCTCTCATTGAATGTTTTGTTAATGTGGGATTATTAGGTCAAGTGTTTAGAAATTCATCATTGCAACCCCTATAAAATAATGGTTTGGTCATTTGTAAACAAATATGGCGGGAAGTTAAGCAACCACGTGAGTGATTATCCACAGATGTGACAGATGTTACGATAATTTGTGAAGCATATTTCTTATATATGTTGCTGATCTTAATTGAGATTTGCTATGAAACCGAGTCACTCATGAAATAAAGTAGATATTTGATCTTGATTGAACAACAAAAGATCGATAAGTTTCATGATTATTTTTTTTTCTGTGACAATTTTTTTCTTGATTTGTAAGTTGTATGGCTGAAATAGAATATATTATATATACTGATAATTTAACGACTGTGGTCGATTTATTGGAACGTGAAAATGACCATTTGGGGCATGGTTGAAATGTTAGGGGTGATTTGAACTTTTTAACCTCAGATTAACGTACATGGTCGAATTATCAGAGATGTCGAATTAATAGAGAAATTACGGTATTACATATTTCTCCAACGTTAAACGAGGTTCAGTTTAATAGCATCAAGATTGGCCTTGACAAGGTGAGACAGTGACATGAATCAATTAAAGCCGTTACCTGCAGCTACATCGGCCTCTGGTTCCGGTTCATCCTCCACAACAATAGCTGACCTGGAAGGGGAATAGGGATTTCATGAAGACTATTGCCCTTATGTTGTTTTGGTTTTTGGATGAGGCTCCTTGTGACTCAATACCTCATTGTGCATAGAGAGCAAATTGTTAAACGCTGCATGGGCGTTATTTCAGCTATTAGCAGCTTATCAAAAATAATGATGAAGTTAGAAATCTATGTGTTAAGTTGTTCATGTTATTTACTACAATCTTGTTTTTATTATGAGAAAAAGAGGTTTTCAAAATTCTGAACTATTTCATATGAGTGTGAGAGACGTGCTGAAGAAAACAATCTAAACTTTTTAGTTTGAAACAAAACACAAAGTGGATGTGAATTTTTAATTAAAAACGACAAATCAAGATTAAATTGAATTATCACAATGACCTTAAAATACTTTCAAATTAAAAGTGAGATTCAGAGAATTACTCTCAACCTTATTTAACTCTGTAATATGACCCTCACTCTCAAATGATTTTGAACACATTATTATCATTCTAACAACTACAATAGATTAAAAAACAACTACTATTCAAGGAAAGCTAGGGAAAAAAGAAACATTTTCCTAATTTCTACTACAGAAAAATCAAACAAAGATAATGTTAAGAAATATCAGAATCAGAATAATGGAATAGAAAGGGAAATCTTTCAACTCCATACTCCCTGTCAATAAAATCTAACATTTCCCACCATATTCACAATCCAACGACCATCACATTTCAAATGTAACAATAAAGTCTCAGGATAAATTTTTGACAAATATTTTGAAGACCAATGAAGGTTCTTAAAAAATAGAGCCATTGGCTCTGTAGCTCATCAGGCATCATATCAAGTTTGCTTTATACAGGCAAGATGAGCTAAAAATGAAACTGATGTTACCTATTAAAAGAAAACCTATAAAGAAATTACAAAACAAATGTATTATTATTCAACACTTTCTAGATCGCCAGTATCAGACAGTCAAAGAAGTCCACACTAAAATATCCAAGGAGAAATAAATTTGTCATAGACTGTCATCTAATGGAGAAAAATAGGTTTTTAAGATTGTGACCCCTGTGACCCTATTTGGGGTCATGGGGTCACAAAACCTACAGTTTAGAATCCCAATTGACCAAGGAGTCTACATGCAGTCTTTCAGCTCAATAGACCTTTAGGAGCTAAAGGTGATGATGAAAATAAGTTTTTAAAGGTTGTGACCCCTGTGACCCTATTTGGGGTCATGGGGTCACGAAATCTACAATTTAGAATCCCCATTGGCCAAGGAGTCTGCACATATAATTTCAGCTCTCTAGACCTTTTGGAACTTGAGAAGAAGATGAAAATAGTTTTTTAAGGTTGTGACCCCTGTGACCCTATTTGGGGTCACAGGGTCAACAAAGTTACAAATTAGAATCCCCATTGTCCAAGGAGTCTGCACATATCACTTTCAACTCTCTAGTCCTTTTAGAACTGGAGAAGAAGATGAAAATAGGGTTTTAAGGTTGTGACCCCTGTGACCCTATTTGGGGTCATGGGGTCACGAAATCTACAATTTAGAATCCCCATTGGCCAAGGAGTCTGCACATATCGTTTTTAACTCTCTAGTCCTTTTAGAACTGGAGAAGAAGATGAAAATAGGTTTTTAAGGTTGTGACCCCTGTGACCCTATTTGGGGTCATGGGGTCACGAAATCTACAATTTAGAATTCCCATTGGCCAAGGAGTCTGCACATATAATTTCAGCTCTCTAGACCTTTTGGAACTTGAGAAGAAGATGAAAATAGTTTTTTAAGGTTGTGACCCCTGTGACCCTATTTGGGGTCACAGGGTCAACAAAGTTACAAATTAGAATCCCCATTGGCCAAGGAGTCTGCACATATAATTTCAGCTCTCTAGACCTTTTGGAACTTGAGAAGAAGATGAAAATAGTTTTTTAAGGTTGTGACCCCTGTGACCCTATTTGGGGTCACAGGGTCAACAAAGTTACAAATTAGAATCCCCATTGTCCAAGGAGTCTGCACATATCACTTTCAACTCTCTAGTCCTTTTAGAACTGGAGAAGAAGATGAAAATAGGGTTTTAAGGTTGTGACCCCTGTGACCCTATTTGGGGTCATGGGGTCACGAAATCTACAATTTAGAATCCCCATTGGCCAAGGAGTCTGCACATATCGTTTTTAACTCTCTAGTCCTTTTAGAACTGGAGAAGAAGATGAAAATAGGTTTTTAAGGTTGTGACCCCTGTGACCCTATTTGGGGTCATGGGGTCACGAAATCTACAATTTAGAATTCCCATTGGCCAAGGAGTCTGCACATATAATTTCAGCTCTCTAGACCTTTTGGAACTTGAGAAGAAGATGAAAATAGTTTTTTAAGGTTGTGACCCCTGTGACCCTATTTGGGGTCACAGGGTCAACAAAGTTACAAATTAGAATCCCCATTGTCCAAGGAGTCTGCACATATCACTTTCAACTCTCTAGTCCTTTTAGAACTGGAGAAGAAGATGAAAATAGGGTTTTAAGGTTGTGACCCCTGTGACCCTATTTGGGGTCATGGGGTCACGAAATCTACAATTAAGAATCCCCATTGGCCAAGGAGTCTGCACATATCGTTTTTAACTCTCTAGTCCTTTTAGAACTGGAGAAGAAGATGAAAATAGGTTTTTAAGGTTGTGACCCCTGTGACCCTATTTGGGGTCACAGGTTCACCAAAGTTACAAATTAGAATCCCCATTGTCCAAGGAGTCTGCACATATCACTTTCAACTCTCTAGTCCTTTTAGAACTGGAGAAGAAGATGAAAATAGGGTTTTAAGGTTGTGACCCCTGTGACCCTATTTGGGGTCATGGGGTCACGAAATCTACAATTTAGAATCCCCATTGGCCAAAGAGTCTGCACATATCGTTTTTAACTCTCTAGTCCTTTTAGAACTGGAGAAGAAGATGAAAATAGGTTTTTAAGGTTGTGACCCCTGTGACCCTATTTGGGGTCACAGGGTCACCAAAGTTACAAATTAGAATCTCCATTGTCCAAGGAGTCTGCACATATAATTTTTAACTCTCTACTCCTTTTGGAACTGGAGAAGAAGATGAAAATAGGTATTTAAGGTTGTGACCCCTGTGACCCTATTTGGGGTCACAGGGTCACCAAAGTTACAAATTAGAATCTCCATTGTCCAAGGAGTCTGCACATATAATTTTTAACTCTCTACTCCTTTTGGAACTGGAGAAGAAGATGAAAATAGGTATTTAAGGTTGTGACCCCTGTGACCCTATTTGGGGTCACAGGGTCACCAAAGTTACAAATTAGAATCCCCATTGGCCAAGGAGTCTGCACATATCATTTTTAACTCTCTAGTCTTTCTGGAACTGGAGAAGAAGATGAAAATAGGTTTTTAAAGTTGTGACCCCTGTGACCCTATTTGGGGTCACAGGGTCACCAAAGTTACAAATTAGAATCTCCATATGCTAAGGTACTTGTACACAAAATTTCAGCTCTCTAATGTGTATGGTTCATGAGGAGAAGTCGAAAGTGTCAAAAGTTTACGGACGGACGACGGACGACGGACGGACGCCGGACGACGGGCCATGCCATAAGCCCATCTGGACTTTCAGTCCTGATGAGCTAACGGACGACGGACGGACGCCGGACGACGGGCCATGCCATAAGCCCATCTGGACTTTCAGTCCTGATGAGCTAAAAATGATCAACTGATAGGTCACCTAAGTTTGACAAACAGAATACATTAGAATTAATGACTTGAATGAAGTGGTTTAATCACAGCTTTCAGAGTTTCCTTTTACTTTCTTATATTGATCCTTCTGAAGGTTACAATTTATGGCATAATAGGGCACAGTTCAGACAAGCAAGGCTAAGAGGGTTGATTTCTTGGAGTCATATATGTAAGGATGGGTATCGTTATTCATTTCTGTATTATGCAATATTTTGGTACTATTCAAATTCAAGAATTCGCATGCTATATTGTCTACATATGAGCATCAACAACGATCATCATTGCTCAGCTATGAGCCGATATTTTTCTATCACTGTTAATGATCTGCATACATATTTGAGCTATTTTCACAACACAACTTCACACTTTGAATCAAACTTTCCGTAAATCATGCTTATTTGGTTGTGTTTTAAGGGCAATTTTAGACAGAAATAACTCATTTTAAAACGTTTGATATATTGGATATTTTCAGACGTGTGTACAGATTTGTATCATGTTGTTCCTGTATTGCCATATACCGATATATCGATAATACCGCGCATCCTTACATATATGCCAACTCCTTGCAATACCCTAATATCGATCCGGCCAAAAGCTGTTGAAAATTGTTGATGGCTGGTTACTAAACGCTTGTTTTAGCGTGTACTGTCAGCCAATGATGCTAGAGTGTGTGCAAACTTTGAACTACATGCATCATTATCTATCAAAGGATATCAGGGTAATGAGGATCCATTTGGATTGAAAAACACTGATGTTGCAGGATGTTGCATGGGAAGTTGGGCAAGCCATGTTCTGTGGTAACACAAAGCAACAATTCTATGGCACAAGCACAAGCCACTTTATAGTTGAGCACATCATGCACAAAAGGTACATTTTTGAGCAAATCAAGTACAGGAGATGTTATATTTGTGTACATCATGCAAAAACTGGACATGTTTTAGCAAACCAACACAGGACACATTATATTTGAGCACATCATGCAACCCACGGCAATCCAAGCACCTGTTGAAGGCACTGCACACCCGACTTACTTGTGTATTGGCAAGGGTCTCTCATCATACACACCAGGGGGCAGTTGATCTGGTGCTTTAGGCGGAGACTGTGCTGGGTCGGGGTCAGGGTCAGGAACTGGGTCAAGTTTGGGGGAGGCCTCACTAATTAGGTCAAGGTCAAAGAAAGCATGAAGCATGTTATACACTTGCTACTGTAAGCTCGCGTGTAGAGAGAGTAAAGGCTTACACATGATACAACATTGTTCTAAGGTGATTTGTTTGCCGGTCATTTTGGCCGATGGCGCCTATTTTGGTAAATTTAACCATTTTCAGAAAATTTCAAGAGACAACAAGCCAAAAAGGTGAATTACTTTCATTGGTTGTGGAACAAACACAAAGTACAGTTGAAGATCAGGACTAGTTGAAACTCAATTCTGATCTTAACCATTTCTGAAATGATGGTCGATAAAAGAAATTTCCTTTAAAACTACTCAGTTTAAATGAGATTACAAAATAATTCTTGAATCACAGGAAAATAACAGAATGTGTTTCATTAGCAAGCCTTTTTATAATGTGATGTGCATATTTATAATTGTTAGTAAGATACTAATGATCTATCATTGATGTTAAAAGGACATTTAAGAGTAAATCTAATTCAAAATTGACATAAATCCTAATCTATGATTGCTAAAGAATATTATAATACAATTAGACTAAAAATTACAATAAATTAATCATAAGTTATAAAATCTATAAAGATTATATAGCTTTGTTACATTTATCCTAACCTATAACTATTAAGACTACCGGTACATTTAGCAACATAAAGAATAGATTTGGTTCGAAAAACGAATGAACATAAGGAAATTTATTCTTTTCCTCATTGATGTTATCAAACATCACAGAATATACCTTCACATTATTACCAAGAAAATGGAAGTCTAGATTATATATGAAGAGCAAATATCAGGAACAATTTATCAAAATGATCCCAAACAACTCTAACATGAATTTGCTTTTTATGCTTTTTCCATTAAATTTGTTAATGATCTTTAATCAAATAGAACTAAAACTATGATATTTGATAACATCAGATAAATGTTCCAAATTTGCCATCGGTTCATGTGAATGAAATGCATGATATATATACATGTATATATGTGAAGATGAAGATAGATATATGTAGCAGTGTATGTATAAATATGAAAGTCGGGAGAATAATCGAAAATAGAAGAAAGGAATACATATGAAGACACACAATACTAGGATATATATTCATATATATAAACTAAGGGGAAGATTCAATGATGATACTGATAGGTTTGTGAAATGGGGGGAGAGAATATTGTGAAAAATTAAAAATGTTCATACACTTTTGCTAATTGCATGTTGCTGTGGTCCCCTTTGCTGTTTGAGAAAAGATGTTTTGATTTTAAGATAGAATTTGTGTTTCTCAATAATTAAGATGAAATGATAAAACCTTATAAATACAAAAGTGCACTTTTATTTGTGTATTTGAGATGAAAACTTCTACTAAACAATTGAATATCATAACTTATTCAACACTTTTAATTATCCAACAACGATTTAGTTTCAAAAGTATTGATTGTTCTATAAAAGATGTTGAACTTGAGTTAACTTGATGAGTTGTGACTGCAAAAATATATTTCAGGTTAAAATAAATGACTCAAATTCATCAATTAACATTTTCAAAAATATTATTGGTCATCAAAAATTTAATATATAAAGATCTTAAAAAAAACCATTTACAAATACTATGGGTCACAAGGTTATTTGCATCGACGGAAGATTGGCTATGGGATACAAGTCATTTCTTACCTGTGTGATATAGGTAGTGGTCGCTCGTCGTATCGCGGGGGTGTGGGGGAGCGCCGAGGGGGGTTATAATCCCGGTATCTGGGGGGAGTGGTCTGTCTGATTTGCTCTGTGAGGAAGATTTGTTTTTGAATGAAAATCTTTTGAGTGAGTGAGTTATTATTTTACGCCGCTTGGGCAATATTTCAGCCATTAGCGGTGTGAAACATCTTTTGAATGTCTAAAGAGTTTCATAAGTGTCAAAAGTGACTCTCATAAGATGTGATATCAGAACATGAAATTGACTCAACTGTGAAAGTTTTGCTTTATGATGACAAAACATAAATCAAACAAGTTCATAACAACCATTCAGGATTCTAAATTAGAACTAATCATGTAGCCCATTGCTAGTAGCACAATTGTTCAGCTAGTAAAATGTATAAACTGGTAGTCCAAAGGACTTGTTACATATTGGAGATAACATGATCATTTCAATGTTTTGGATAACTGGAAATGTGTTTGGACTTTGAATTCACTAGTTCAAATGTCTCTTTAGATATTGAAGAGGTGAAAAAGCTGTTCAAAAAAATACACCAAAATAGAAAATAACAATACTTCATCTACATTCAAGGTAATCATCGAAAATGCTTGTTATCTTTGGAAGTATGTACTCTGTTGAAACCTTTAAACAGATGTCAAAGACATAGACCAACTAAAATCATAATTAATAACAAAATAAATGTATTACTAGATACCTACCATAGTCAAACTGCTGTGAGTTCCTGACCTGCATAAATGGAAGGAAATTTAAGGTGAGTCAAATGATTTCTATGCTGATTAACTTCAATATATTCAAGGAAGGAAAGAAACAAACTTTGGACAAATTTCTCAGATATCCCTTTTTTTAACAGTACATAAAAAGCTGATATTTAAGAGAATTATTATTGTTCGAAGGCTCAATGGATATTGTACTCACAAATTTGCTGGAAAACAAGAAAATTAGAGAGCACAAACACATTTTATACTAATGCTTCAAAATTGGTCATAAAAGTTTTCAGATATTTCATTAGTAGCTGCAACTTAATATTTATATAGACAAAAAATATAAATTTGGACAGCCTCAAGCATAATGCTTAAACAACTTGCAACACATTTCCAACCCTTATCATGCTCATCAGCAAAAAAGCATAAATCGGTACAGTTATCATATACATGCATCATGCATAGCTTGTCCATAATACATTCTAAATTGTCAGATGTATCACAAAGTTTTCGAAATTGCCAGCAACAAAAGAGTAGATATTAGGTAATGTTAATTTCATTTAATCATAATTTTACTGCTTACAATTTCAAGACACAAAAAAAAAATCATTTTGTGAAATATTCAAACTAAATAATATTCAGGGGTTCTCATGAAATAAATGGTCATTAGCTACAGCATCTCGACATCTATATAGCAGACAAAATCCTATCTACTTTCAATCATTTATCCTTCTAAACTATACTAAACTCCTAACTCCATGTTAGCTGCATCAATTTGTAGTCAAGTTGTCATGAATTTAAAAATATATGTCACTAACATGACAATACGTCAAAATCCTATGTCATATTTCATATGAAGACCTGATAAATTTGGTGTAAACATTGAAGCTAAACAGATAATATTTTTCTTAAAATTCAACTTGATGATAAATACCTCATCCATTTCCAAAAGATTAGGAACATCATGCTTTTTGTAGGCCTCGATCCGATATTCATCCATTTGAAGTTTCTTGCCTTTAGCTTTGTCGTAATCTTCGTTTTCTACAGCCTGTCTCTTCTCAACCTCCATTTTCCCCAACTTCTCTCCCACCTAGCATCATCTTACATTGTCATCATCTTACATTTGTCATCATCTTGCATTGTCATCATCTTACATCGTCATCATCTTACATCGTCATCATCTTCATCATCTTACATTGTCATCATCTTATATTGTCATCATCTTACATCGTCACCATCTTCATCATCTTACATCGTCATCATCTTACATTGTCATCATCTTACATCGTCATCATCTTACATTGTCATCATATTACATTTGTCATCATCTTAGATTTGTCATCATCTTGCATTGTCATCATCTTACATCGTCATCATCTTACATCTTCCCCAACTTCTCTCCCACCTGGCATCATCTTACATCGTCATCATCTTACATCGTCATCATCTTACATTGTCATCATATTACATCGTCATCATCTTACATCGTCATCATCTTCATCATCTTACATTGTCATCATCTTACATCGTCATCATTTTACATTTGTCATCATCTTACATTGTCATCATCTTACATTTTGTCATTAACTGACATTTGTCATCATCTTACATTGTCAACATCTTACATTTTGTCGTCAACTTGTATTATAATCATTTTACAATGTATTCATATTACAGTGTAATCATCAGATGACGCTTTTAACCATCTTACAATGAATTCATCTTACATTTGTCATTATCTTGCATTGTAATCATCTTACATTTGAACATCGATCATTTCGTAATTATCTCACAATGTAACCATCTCATACTTGTAATGATCTTACATTTGTCATCTTACATTTGTAATCATCTTGCACTGTAATCAGCTTTCACTTTAGGCATGTTACATTTGTAATTATCTTACAATGTAACCATATTGAATTTTTTAATCATCTCACAATGAAATCACCCCATATTTGTAACCATCTTACATTAGTCTTCATCATACACTGTAACCAATAATGAATATATTAATTCTGCATTTGACGACGATCCTGAATAACTAATCTACTGTGAAACATCGTAATGCCTTTGACTGAGGAATAAAGATCTTTCATCATGATTCATTGAGGTCAATGTGTGAAAGTAGTTTGCAAAAATAATTTTGTGCAAGTTATTTTCAGTGTAAATATGAATAAGTATGGTAAAATGTTCTGTTCGTAGCCAAAGCTATAATGACAATTTAGATATACAATAGAAGTGGTTAGTTGTTAGTGCTTTGTTAAACATGCATTAACAGTAAAAATCCTGCTGTTTTGAGGAGGTATGGAAACTGTCAAGAAATATCACATTCATGACAGAAAAGATAAGTTTATTTTGTTTCAGCAATCAAAAAAGCTTAGCAAGCTTCCATACTTTTTAAGACATACAGAAAGATTTCAGTTCATTGATCAATATATGACCAAGCTCAAATGAAAACTTCTGTGTTTAATTCAAGATATGCCAAAAAACACATCGGTATGTATTCACAAAGGGGTAAGTTCTGAAGCCATTTTTCTTCCAGCGATGTTGAACAACTTAAGTGGTTCCGTAATACACACCACTCTCCCCTTCCCCTCAATTATTCTGTATGATAAATACCCAAAACACCTGACAAATCTACAACCTCACACAACAGGATTTCACTGTATGACTATTTCTAGGGGCATTATAACTAACCACACTTAGTACTCTTCAGAAAGCCAAAAGCAAGAAAGATTTGAAGGAACAAGGATTCTGATTGGTTAATGACTATAAGTCACCGTGTGATGCGTCAAATCCAGCGAAATGTTCAGAACTTCATCTTTTTCAAGAGCAAACTCCAGCTGTGGGGGCATCCCGTTTTGAATCAACTCTTCCGTATCGATGTGTATTGTGCGTACTCTAGGCCGAGGACTCTCCTCTGATATTGGCGGCAATCTTTCCCGTGGTGCGTATGATTGTTCGTATTGTTTTTCATATGGTTGTTCGTATGGCTGCTCATACGGTTGTTCAAAAAGCTTTGGTTCTTCATTACGGGCAGAGTGAATATAAGGTAAAGTTGGCTCCTCTGATGTTGACGGTAAGTAAGGATTTGCTGTAGAGAGCGGGCGATATCTTGCCGATATTGGCGCATTGTCTGGGGTATTGTTTGATCTAGCAGATTCCTTCAAAGAAACCAATTCAGCAGACCCTAATCAATATAGGCTACAAGACATGAATGATATGCTGATTAGACAAAATGCCCCTAGAAATCATACCCGCATGCGATACAATAGCACTGACACCAAACACTTCCGTTATACATGCCCCATATAGAAGCCAAACACTCTATAACATACAGTAATGATATTTTACAAGCTTGGGACATGCCAGTAAACCAGTAACTATCTGTGGCAATTTATCAAAAATACTGTGCATTTTCATTATAATGTCACCAACTATGGTTCTTACATTCAAATTTTTTCTGACAGTAAATGAGATGAAATCTTCTAGTGTGAATATGTCAGCAACTTACAGAAGGCACTTACGCCAAACTCTGTTGTCAAGTCCAATATTGAGTCATTTGATGAATGTTCAGGTTTTAATGATTGTCCAGGGATTGGGATCTTTGACAATGGGCCTTTTTCAACATTTTCAGTATTTTTCTGAATTTCAAACGGGTCATTGCCCTTATGCAGAAATGGGAATGGAGGTTTGAAAATCATCTGAACTGCATGGAATAAAGGATTTGGGAAGGTAATCTATATACATGTATAAATCTACAGTCAGAAGTGACCTCAAAAAAACTTAAATCATCTGAAAATTCAGATCCCTACTTATATAAATATCAAACTGCAAAATCTAAACGGGTTCATTTCCTCATCCAATGTGCAAAACTGCCTTCCCAATCCCAAAATGTTTGTGCAGAGTCAAAGAAAATTTCTGGAAGTCTGGAAGTTGGACATTTTAAAGCACACCCCTCCATACCCTTATGTAACATGCCTTCACTCATAATGCACAAATGCAACTAATTTTGATGTCACATGCCACTTACCTTTTGTAGTTCTGCTATCGCATGTTTTAACCGTTTTGCATAATCGTATTTCTCCTCTGAAACAAATCAAATTGATGTTTTGTTTTTGTGAAGTGTTGGCAAACAGGTAAGAGAGGCATTTAAACCTATTCTGAACTGTTCTTCCAAACTTTTCAGAAGCTTACGGGGAAAATGGTCGCCCAATCAACAACACTCTGCGTGCATATTTCCGTATCAATGTTATATCCTAAAATCATATGATATCATACACTTCAAATACTTAAAAGTAGAACCTTATTTCATATTTTCAGGGGTTATTCCTCCTGAATAAAGGTTTACGTTATAAACCAAGGGTGATTGAATATTGAGATTTTGATGTTAATTCAAATAAATTTCATTCGAGTTAACATACATTTATGTAAATCTTAAGCTTTAAGTCAAGACTTATATCACGTCTTGGGAAACTTGGGATGAAACAGTACAAACTGAAAACAGATTTCCACAAATCACCTACTGCAAGGAACTGTTTCACATGAGGATGTAGAAAACTGTATTCTGTCAATAAAATTATGGTCTGAACTTAAACAAAAACATGAAGTAAAAATTTGCCACTCACGGAGAACTGCATCCTGCTTTTTACGCTCTAGTTTGCGTATTATTTGTGCGATTTCTGGGTCCTGATACATGTCAAACGCCAAGTCATCTAGTGGGGAAATGTAGTCAGGTCTGAAAGACAAAAACAAAAAATTATTTACAGGGTTCATACAATTTTCAAGACTCAAATTTAATGCCGTTTAAGGCCATTTTCAAGGCTTTTCTAGTCAAAATTAAGGCCACTAATTTAAGCAAGTGATATCTAGTGAATCTCACACACATACCCTCAGACCTAGCCGATGAAGTAAGTCAACAAACAGAAACAGTGAAAATCTCACACGCAAGATTTTTTTTACTAACATAAAAGGAGTAAAGATAAATCTTTGTTTCAGAAAACACAAGCTAGTAAATTTTAAAAAAATTGAGATTGTTGTCAGTGAATTTAAGGCTTTTTAGTCATTTTCCAAGCATTCTAAGGCAAAAAAAGGTTTTTAAGGCTAATAAAGGCCCTGCCTATATTCCAGACTTTTTCAAGGCTTGTACGAACCGTTACAGTCTGTGTTTCATTAAAGAGTCACTCTGTGAGTTGATTGAGGTCACATATGCCAAACTTAATAACTAGTGTCACAATTTCAACTGTTGTCGAAAATTTTCATTTTACCGCTTATCAATGCTGTAGTGTATCAATAGGAAAGTATGAAGTTCGGATTATGATCGAAAACCAGACGATGATACGCGTCAAACAAATTTTGGAAACAAATCTGAAGCAGTCCGACAGAGAGCTTAAAATTGAAATGTTTGACGGTGATATAACTTAAACTAGCATTTAATTAAATTTGACACTTTTTTCTGCTTCTGTGAATATAATTGACTGTTAAAGATTTTCATTGAAACAAGTATATTCATCCTATATTTGCCACATCCTGATGAATATGTATGGTAAGTTGATAGATGTATATAGATATATATATATCATCCATTATGCAAGCCATTTATAAGCAATCTGTGATGAAAATCAAGGAGCATTTCAACAAGAGGGTAGGTTAATGGAGCACTATTGTACTCAAATCAGACAAGCAAACAAGGTACGAGTGAAAGTTCTATCAGATTTCAATGAGATTGATTGATGTACATGGTTAATCTCTAAATGAGCAAAATAACCTTAGTAAGACACAGAAGAGCATTTAGAAGTTGAAAATAACAAACATGATTCCTTTTTCATTATTTTAGGGTCCACATTACCTGTTGAACAACCCCTCTAAGGCTGGATCTGCCGCTGTCCTGTTGTCAACCTGTTGTTCCTGTGGATAACAGTTCAATGTTTAACAACAACTTCTTTTGAAAGGAATCTTGTGTAACTCAACCACAACAACAATTATTTCAGAAATACCGACATCTATCTCTAATGACCAGGAGTTTCTACAAATTTGGGCAGAATGCAGCAAGGCTGTAGAAAATCATGGGAATGGTCGGGGTCTTGGGCAATTTGGTACTTTGGATAAAAAAATAGAGCCAGTGGCTCTGTAGCTCATCAGGCTTCATATCAATTTCGCTTTAGGGTGTGGCAAATGTGGTTCCTCCCTTACTTTGTACCACAGGGTCGACAAATGTACAATTTGGATTCTGCCTTATCTAACTAAGGAGTTTGCACACAAAGTTTCAGCTTTCTAGGCCTGATGCTTTTTGAGAAAAAAATTAAATTAGGTTAAAGGGTGTGGCCCCTGGCCCTTATTAGGGGTCACACGGCCACTAAAGCTACAATTTATAATCCTCACTAGCCAAGGAGTCTGTACACAAAGTTTCAGCTTTCTAGGCCTTATGGTTCTGGAGAAGAAGATGAAAATAGGTTTTTAGGGCGTGGCCCCTGTGGCCCTTATTAGGGGTCACAGGGCCACCAAAGCGACAATTTATAATCTTCACTAACCAAGGAGTCTGTACACAAAGTTTCAGCTTTCTAGGCCTCATGGTTCTGGAGAAGAAGATAAAAAATAGGTTTTTAGGCCATGGCCCCTGTGGCCCTTATTAGGGGTCACAGGGCCACCAAAGCTACAATTTATAATCCTCACTAGCCAAGGAGTCTGAACAAAAAGTTTCAGCTTTCTAGGCCTTATGGTTCTGGAGAAGAAGATGAAAATAGGTTTTTAGGGCGTGGTCCCTGTGGCCCTTATTAGGGGTCACAGCGCCACCAAAGCTACAATTTATTATCCTCACTAGTCAAGGAGTCTGTACACAAAGTTTCAGTTTTCTAGGCCTCATGGTTCTGGAGAAGAAGATGAAAATAGGTTTTTAGGGTGTGGCCCCTGTGGCTCTTATTAGGGGTCACAGGGCCACCAAGGCTACAATTTATAATCCTCACTAGCCAAGGCGTCTGTACACAAAGTTTCAGCTTTCCAGGCCTTATGGTTCTGGAGAAGAAGTCGAAATTCCACAAAGTTTACGGACGGACGGACGGACGCCGGACACCATGCCATGCCATAAGCCCATCGGGCCTTACAGGCCAGATGAGCTAAAAAAGGCTCATTCGATTTAAGAATTTCTACTAAGGATATGACTGCAATAGCCCATTTGAAATTCAGAGAAATACTCAAAAGCCTGAAAATGGCCAACTGTCAAAGGTATCTTTTCCTTATCTGTGCCTTTAACTGCAAAAACTGAAGTGCACCTAATTTCTAAACGTAGTGTTATAACGAATATATCAATATATGAGCAAATAAAGCAAAATGTCTTGTACAATAGAAAATAGATCTTACCAATTGATACTCATCCATTCTGTCTCCAATGACATTGATTGCAACAATTCCAACCTGAAAAGAATGCAAATTTATGAATACTAATAATTTTTCAAAGAAATATAATTTCTGATACTAGATATATAAAGTAATTTCAATGAAACATGTAAAAATGTTTGCATGGTTCCTTAATGATTTTTTTATCCCCGACCGAGTGAATTACTGTTTACTCTATACTTCCCAAGATGCCCTATCAGCAGTCCATTAGCAAAAATCTCCAGTACAGCATTTGAATCAGTTGTGATTTGGCACTGCACATCTCCTAGTTAGGTAGAAGGTATGTGCAAAATTTGAAATAAATCAGACGAATAGTTTTTCCGAAATAGGTCGGGAAAAGAAGTCCCTCGATTGACTGAATCCGTGGCACTACTTTTCAGAAGACTGAAACATGCAAGGGTGCTGACCTGGTTATAGAGATTGAACTTGTTGACATGGTTCTTGTGCACGATGAGTTTAAGGTAGGAACCTTCAGCGTCCACGTGCACAGACTTGAGCTCTCGGGCCTTGTAGCCCGTCTTCTCATTGTCGGATAGTGACACGTACCTGCAATAGATAGAGATAATAATGATGATAATAATAACACTTTATTGTCCTCAGTACATATACACATTGGAAATTTGGTTTGTGCCAATGGCACCTGGCAGCCACCGTGGAGTATCATCTTTTTGGTTGACACGACAAAAAATAAATTTGAAAATAAAAGTAAAGGTGTCTCAACACGCAAGGGTCACGATACGATACATTTTCCGATACGGGGGTCCGGATACCATACGAATCCCAACACACAATATCTCCTTACACAATGATATTTTGACAAAATATTTGGATCTATTAATTATGCGAAAGAATTTACCCTGGTTTGATGTAATTGTAATATAAGTCAACCATAATTTATAAATACTTTATGTACTGTCATACACTTCCCTTTAAAAGATACAAGTTGTGGACCTTATGTCTTGATACGATACAGTATCACCATATTGTTACACCTCTAAATAAAAAATGTCACAACAGAAAAAACATAGTTCAAAAGGCTTCAGAATCACATCTAACAAACAGAATTGATAGATCATAACTCAACTCTGCAAGACAAAGCGCTCACCCTAGTCTCACAAATCTTGCAGTCTGTAGACCGTCCCCGCCATGTCCGTCTCCTACATAGAACTCTATCTTGGTTGCTGAAATAAACAGAAACACATTGTCATTTACTTTCATAAAAATGTGAAGAAATTCTAATGTTTTAAGGTTCATCTAGCTAAATATATTTGCTATCTAATCCAACATACCAGTTCTGAGGAATGTTCTTGTTGTATATATGATATATGATATTTTACAATTATAGACTGGTGATGAGGGCAATGCCTGTTTTTATAGACCTGAGGAAAACAATATTGACCGAGGACAAAGTCCTATATAAAAACAAAAGTCTATAAAAACAGCTATTGACCGAATTCACCAGTCCATAATTGTTTTATTATGCCTCTTTCAAAAAAACAAAATAGAAAAGAAAACTACAGCAATAAGCGGCATTTGGGCTCGATTGTTGGCGAGGACGGATCAATGACGTCATGATAACAATAGCATGACGTCATGAAACAACAGTTTGACGTCATCAGCTCTATTTTTAGTAACTTAAGTTAATATCACTTTTGGTCGGACTCTGGGTCACTGGGGTCAACTCAATATCACTTTCTGTCTACTGTCACTTGACCGGTTCTCGACCAATCAGATTTCTGGAAAATTTTGCTCACATAATAACTATGTTTATTGTATGTCGCAATTTTGAGCAGTAACAATTTATTCAAAGAGCATCTATCAAACACACACAAACCCAACGCTCCTTGGCAGGATTCAAACACAGACCAAAGCATGACCAGCTATCCAACAATTTAACTTACCAATATTGAACTGGTGAGATAATAACTGTATCTTTCGTAGACGGCACCTTCTTTCAAGTTGAAGGACAATATCTTGTGGGTACAAACAAAACCTTGAAAATAAAAGAAAAACATGTTATATGGGTACGGTTATTCCCTAAAATGAGTTGAACATACAAAAATACTGTATACTCATAAAAGACTGCAAAAGACTATTGGGGTACTAGCCATTCCGACTAGTGCATTCCTGTGAGCTCTAGCCCAAAGATATTCTGACTAGCTAAATACACCAATATACAATAGAAATCGGATATAACAAACTCCAAGGGACTAAAGAATTTAGTTTGCTATATCCGGTGTTCGCTATACGCATCTATTTGCATGATATTATATAGGGAACGGACTTGAATTTTTTTTCGCTATATCCGTGTTCGCTATATCAGTGTTCTACTGAAATCATATTTTCTTTAAATTCAAGTAGTCCTTCGGACTACCAATGATTGCACTTTACGAGCCTACCATCTTTTTCATTTTCCATGGGCTACCAATTTCAAACCCTGTTTTGGTTGCTATTTTTAAATCTCTCAGCAATCTGTTTGCTGTGTTGCATTATTTGCCAAGTGTAAAAAGAAGAGTTTATGTGTGAATTTTACTTTTAACATCGAACATTGACTAAAAGGTCACTCTGTCAATAGTAAGACGTGCTATTGATAGTAATGATCGTTCTAAAAATGAACTAATGGCACAGCAACTATCGTGGTAAATCAATAGTTTGATCTATCGCTACACCTCTACTATTTACCGTGCGGCCTGCCAGCCCTTTGTAGTTGGGCAGTGATTGTTGAGTTCTGCTGCTCGGTATGAATCATCTTGTCCCGACACGTGGATCACTTTAAAACGGATTTTGGTTGGCATCTTGGAAATTCATGAATCTGAAAATAAACAGAAACCAAATCAGCTTCAAAACTAGAAGGCAGTGTTGTAGGTGATCAGCCGAGGGGGTCATTTTGGCCAATTCTGAACAGGTGGGAGTGGGACCCTATGTCTCAAAATTGTAAGGGACGCCAAGCAAATAGATGGACAAATCTCCCCAAGACAGCCTTTAGCAACAACACTGAGAAGGCATAAGTTATTTATTTATTACTAACTAACTCATACCAGTCTCAATTGCTAGGAAACTTAAGTGAATTAAATTAGAAATCTTCTCGTTGTATTACTTGATGTAATGTTGCCCAATCGAACCGCAAATTTGGTACAACCAGTGACTTCAATTAGAACTTTTGTGACTGAAATTCAGTTCTGCATTAATGGGCTGGGTCATGAAAATAATTCAATCTTGATTATCTTAATAAAAAGTTTTATGTATTTGTTACTCAGTAAGTTAGGATAATTTTTAATTACCAAATCTATCTTTTATGTCAATATAGTAAAAGCTTTAATAAATAATACTAAATATATTTCATATAAGTGAAATAACTCCTGTTAAGTCAATCAAATCCCTTCTTGTATAACAAATATTTATCAATAATAGCTATACTGTATGGAATGAATGTCAATGAAGAAACTGATGTGATAAATTGCAGCTCATGAATATATTCATTTTTTTATGACACATGTTTTCAATATTTTAATCAAATGTCATTGAAAAGTTTCTGCTCGCTCTAATGTTGTTGTTTTTCATGTATTTTCTACCCTGTCTAAATAGCAGACAGCCGAAACTAAAATCAAAAACAGGTCACGACCGGTCGCCGGTTGCATAGGTAAATAACAATTTGTTTTCTCTCTTAAATGTCTATTACATTCAACCAAATAAACATGACATTCATTCTCATTCTCTTGCTATGTATGCAAACGAAAAAAAACGTGTTACTAAATGTGTCTCAGGAATGCGGTATGAATAGGTAAATGATTGGTTTTGTTTATGTTTGACAGGCACGTTTTTCATATATTCTCGAACGAATTTTTATCGTTAAATGACTTAATTTAAGTATATTTAGATTTTCTTATGATTTATACTTACAGAAGTAGGAAAGACATTCAGTATTAACCAAAACACGTACACACAATTCACATTTTTGCCTTCTTGACAACGAATAAACCGCGCTGGTTGTGTACATTGGAGCACTTGGTCTCGTAGAGACGAGATTTAAAATTTAATTAATTTTTTTACATTTTTGTTCATTTCGTTACTAAATATGTCCCTAAATATGTTTGAATATCCAATGATTATTATAAGTAAAATAAAATATAAAAATATTGAGCATATACAATATTTGTCGGACTTACCCGAAATGTTCATTTGGAATGTCATTTATGATGTTTGTCAGGACGAATGGTGCGTTTGGACGAAACGTTATTGTGGCCAAAAACACGTTCGCAACAAAATATGGTCTCAAGGCTAACTGACACTTAAAGGGGCAGTATCATGTTTTTAGGGGGGAATATAAAATGATGTCATAAATGAAAATTAATGGTTCCAATTGAAAGGCAATGTATCAAAACTAAATGGAGAAGTAATAATTCAAATATGTAACGTACAGTTTAGCCATGCGATTCCTTTTTCTTACACAAAATGAATTAAAGCTGTTCACAAAAAATGGCCGCCAATGGATTATATGTGAATCTTCATACTTTGTCCTCTGACTATTGATGATTGGCTTGTATTATGAGATTTTTGACACTGTCAAAATAATACATTTAGCATTAGAGTCATTATCAAAATTCGTCCGAATTCAAAATGGAAACAAATTCAAATTTTTTTGCTGTGAACACAATTTTTATTTTCAGAAATGTAATCAACAATAACAATAACACTTTAAAATATATAAATGCAAACTTTGAGCCTTTTAAAAAAATTTAAAACGCTAATAGAAATATTTTCCCAGCTCTAGCATGTCATTCCTGTAAAAAAAATATTTTGTTTATATCTAGATAAAATGCTTCTCTACTTGATACCTTTTAAGCACATATTATACATTTCATCCTGATTTAACCTTATAACACAAGACTATGTTGTTAAAAATGTCATATGTAGATTTATGAAGTTAAAGGACCACCAATGTTGAATTTTGGTCACATAGACAATATAATTTTTAATGACAGTTGTCTTTAAAAAGATTTTTTTCCAAAAAATTACTTTCCACATTCTCAAAGGAACACAATTTACATACACAAGCTCAACATTTATATGATTTTTCTCTCTTGTGTTAAGTTTTAGCTCAATAAATGCCTATAACAGGAATGACTTAAAATGTTACAGGATTGACATTTCTTTCTGAAAACATTCATCACTTCATCGTTGTCAACAGCAACTCAATTTGCATGGCTTTTATTTTAAGACAAACCAAACACTGAACATTCAATGAGAAATATGATAAACAAGATATGAATTAAGAATAGTTAAAGCAAATATCTTGATATTGGTGTTACAGGAATGACTTTTTTGTGTTACAGGACTGACATAATGGGTCATATTACATATGATATTAGCATTTTCGATAGGAATACACAATGGTCTTATAAGAATCCTAACCATAACCACTTCTATAAAAAACAATAAAATATCAAGACATCTCATTGCATAAAATATGAATTGACTGTTACAGGAATGACTTATTCTTGTTATAGGAATGACATTTTTGGACTAAATACCAGAATATCAGTTATTCATATATAAATGCACTGTTCAAGTCTCATCAGGTGAAATCTAATAGCCGTCAACAACTTCAATTAAAACAAAAAAGAATTCAGATAGTCCAGATCTTAACCCCTAAAGAGGCTGTTACGGGAATGACTTTTCTTGTTATAGGAATGACATTTAGAAAACAATAATCCCAGAATATGATTGATTTACATATGAATGCACTGCTAAGTGTCATCCTTTGAAACTAAGATTAAATTTAACAGCAAACAACAACTTTTATTTTAAAAAAGAATTCAGAAAGCCAACATCTTAACCCCTAAAGAGGCTGTTACAGGAATGACTTTTCTTGTTATAGGAATGACATTTAGAAAACAATAATCCCAGAATATGATTGATTTAGATATGAATGCATTGCTAAGTGTCATCATTAAAAACTGAGTTGATATTTAACAGCAAACAACAACTTTTATTAAAAGATAGATAATTGAAAATATTATTTCAAACTAATGATTTTTTTCTGAAATTTCATAAAAGAATGGGAACATATAAATGTATTTCTTGTTCGGTAGATTCTAATGTCAGTCCTGTTACAACACTGACTTAAACGAAATTCTGTGAAATATCAACAATTTCCATAATAATTTCATTTGTTTGCTAGTTGGGTATACAGTGTATTTTCAACTTAAATATATTAAAAAGCTGTGAAGATGTGAAGATTTATTTAATCCAAGATTTTCCAGCATTATGTCATTCCAGTAACAAAAAACTGTCATTCAAGTAACACAGTTTGTTGTAACGGGAATGACTGTTACAGGAATGACCTATTCATGCAAAACAGACCAATATTAAAGAATTGATTTGAAGTTTACTCAGAATGTGTCACAACTATTACTTTTGTACTTTTCTATTTTGTACAACATATCATTGAAACTTAATTCCATACATGCATGACAGATGTTACAGGAATGACGTTACTAAAATCTACTACCCTCATACTTACCATTCAAAGTTGATTTTGAAGGTTTTTTTATCGACTATCAGTCAATTTCTTCATGGCATTTACAGCAACAGGAAACAGGGTTTGAGCATGACAGAAAGATGGGTAGTTGGTATGAAGAGATCCTTCATTGTTATTCATTTTCAGTAACTTGTTACAGGAATGACATAATTTTACGGACACAGATATAAATGCAATTTAAAAACATAAATTATTACAATACTGCCCATTTTACACAAATGATATGATGTTTAATATGTCATTGACACATACATGTATAAATGGGAAAAAATCTTGTAATTTTTGCAATAATATTTTTTTTAGGAGCAAATGTGGACAGGGGGTAACCCGCGGACACGCAAAAATGGGCAATTTTAGGTGATTTAGTTGTTCAAAATGAAAATAATTATATGCAATTTTTTCTCAGTTATAAGTTAATAGATAGTATAACACTATATCTAAATCAAGGTCAAATTATTATTTTTTTAAACAAACCATGGTAATAATTATATTAGACGGACAAGAATTTGGACATATTTTGATAATGACTCATTAACTCACAATTATCAGTGAAAATTTTAAAATATAAAATTATCAAAAAACGTGCTACTGCCCCTTTAAGGTTGTTATACTTTAACATCTGCCCATGTCTTTAGATTTTCATATTAACTGATTTAACTAATAAAATCATAATACAGATAACAGACACAAGCATAGTACTTTGTCTCTTGGAAAATACATTTTAAAGTATATTATTGAATAAAGGTGTAATGATTTTCTTATGCAAATAGACAGTTGTGATCCCACAAAATAACTTTGTTTTATGTCATGTTTCAGGCCAGAGCGAATATGAAATATGTAGAGGATAAATTATGCCTCCCATGTCTTTGCTTCTAACAAAAACCTTACTGGAGGGGTTAAAAAGCCACTCTTTGGTTTTCACATATAATATATACATATTTTTTTGCTTTGAAATGTTCGTAGATGGCAAATTCAAAACATCTCACATTATTCCCAAACGGTGATTATATCATAAATTATTGTTTTCGATATTATATTATAAATGATTGTTTTCGATATTATATCATAAATTGTTGTTTTCGATAAACATATATATAGTCATTAATATTCGTGGAAGCAAAATTCACACCTCCAATTTACGTGAAGGTTCATTAAATATAACCTACAAAACATTATCAACTTGAAACTGTTTTTCTTATAAGTTTCCAAAATTACGTTCGACTGATTCAAATTGTGAGTCGGTTTTCGATCACAATCCCGACCTCAAGCCTCCCTATTGTCCCTATTTATTTTCCATTGGCTCCGAAATTATACTTTCCTGCATAAAAAGTTTCCGGTCAACAACCGACGACGATCGCCAAAACGGTGCCGCCTGTACGAGCACCTTCATAGTAGCCGATTCTGTCCGAATGTAACGTAGCGGGAATGTGAATCTCGAATGCGGAAATAGTAGTGTTATGTGTTTACAAACTAAAACGTGCGTGTTGTTGGCTATCTTAAAACACGTACCGATGTCTCATTATGTTTAGTCGCTTTCTGTCCTTGTTTAACGGAGGAATGAGGGCTTACAAGGTACAAGATTTGAACAGGGAAATGCGAGTCGGGGTGACTGCAAAAACATTTGAGCAACTGGTAGAGAAAGGATGTGAAAAATTGAAGGTAACTTTAGATCTTGTGTCATCTTTGATCATTGTTTGTGTTAGTTTCTGGTGTTATCTGTTTGTGATATTTTATTAAAACAGTTGATGTAGCTCCCACATCAGAAATTCATCAAAATAATTAAAGGTTCAATTCCTTACAAGATTAATTACATAATATTACACTATCATATCATAGAAAACATTGACTGTCAGACACATATATCACAACAGTGACAAGAAATGCATTTCAAGAAATTGTGGATGTTTCGGGTTTACTTGGCAATCAATTTAATTTTTGCTATAGATGTAATTTGAATTAGAGATACAACTTTAAAGTAATTTTCCTTTAAAACTCTTTAATGACCAGGATTATGAGGATAAATGGGCCAATTTCTAGCTCTTTTTTAACTTGACCACATTGACACTGAGTACATATTACATATTATTACCCATACGGTTGAAAATAAGTGGTGACATATTTTCAATATGAGCACTAGTGCACATATCACTTTTGCCTAGCAACGATTGTTGTAGCACGAGTTCCCGTATTTTTTCGCCTGTGACGTCATAACGTCATTGTTCATGACGTCACTGTAGCTGGCTGTCGCAAGGGAAGCGGTCCGTTTTTTGGTTATTTCTAAGATGGTAAAATGGAATAGAAACGGTAATAAAGAAATTATTACCCGAGGAAGTGTGTCATATGAATTTTACGAAACTCGTGCAAATTTGTGTATAACCCTCGCTCTCGTTTGGGTAATACAAAAATTCACACTCGTTTCGTAAAAGTCATATGACACACTTCCTCGGGTAATAATCTCTATGTTACAAATGACGTAAGTGAAGAACTAAGCAAGGCATGCATAAAAGTTAGCAAACAGACAATGACGTAAGATGTTCATCATATTTATAAAGAGAGATATTACCAAAAATTTATTCATTTCACGTTTTCCAGATTAAACCCAAGGAGGTGACCGTAGTCATTGAAGACGATGGAACCCTAGTTGACAGTGAAGAGTTCTTCAAGCAGCTTCCGGCCAACACTGTGTTTGTCTTCTTAAAGAAAGGACAAACATGGAAAGGAGGTAGGCAAGATGACAATCGCTCAAGTTATCAGAACTATTTTGGTCTCTGCGAGAAGGAAGATAAAATATAAGACATCTATGTTTCAAATGAGAGCTTCGTTGAAACCTTTTGGTAAATACGCTCCATGCATGATTTGTGGAAATTATGCATTATTTGCTTTGGTCTAAGGAAAGGGAGATCTGTTTTATGAAATCAATCATGGTTATTGGCAAGGCACTTCATCCACATTTCATTCAGTCTACCTAGCTGCTTAAATGGATACCTGAGAACACGATATACTGACCTATAAGGTCAGGATTAGGGTTAAATAGCAGTTGTGAAAGTAAAATCCCTCGGGTAATGACGTAGGTAGTACTTTGAGCATATCTCAGGATGTGGAACATCCTGTCTCAGGGTAGGAACGTTATGCTAACTCCACTAATCTGTACCCTGGGATTAGAAGCTAGATTCGCTCGCGCGACCCGACTTGGGATATAACCAATCAAATCATTCTCTCGCGACCTTTTCGATAAAATTTCGAATAGAAAATGATTTGATTGTAGGAAGTGGTACACTTGGTTAAAATTTTAGAAGAGTTTTGAATTTGAGACCTCAGAAGAATATGTGGTTGAATTATTAGAGATGTTGAATTAATAGAGAAATTATGATAATCAATGTTTCTTTTAACCCAAGCTGGTGCTATGATCCACGAGGCCTTGTCCAAACTGTTCAGCGCCACTCGGAGGAACGAGCTGGCCAATCAGATTAGAGATCTCATAGAGGACGACAACGCTCCGGAGAAAGTTCACATCATGTCCCAGTACCTGGATATGTTGGAGACGGACATCGACTCGGAGAAACGTCACGAACACGAGGACTGGTTTGAAGGTAAAGTCACAGATAATTGAACTTCTTGAGTTTTAGCTCATCATGCTTTAGGGTATATTGTAAGTTTTGTATCTATCTGAAACGTAAATACTATATAGTCTTTATTCAAGGAAAACAAGTCAGTTTAGAGATAATAACTTGCAATGCCTGATGATCTACAGAGCCAATGGCTCCATATTTGCTTTTTCTAATATTTACAATTATTTTCTTTTGGTAAATTAGAGATAATAAATTGCAATACCTGATGAGCTACAGAGCAAAAGGCTCTATATTTTATTTTTATTTAAAATGTTTTTACGTTTTACAATATTTATATTTTGGTAAATTAGGAATGATCCCTAATTATAAATAAAAATCCATGGATTTCATTTAGGTAAACATACATATTTGTTTTGCATTTTCAGGATTAAACAAGAAATACAAGTCAAAAAGTGATGTAATGAAGAACTCTGCCCAAACACGAATCAGGAGTTACTACATTAGTGTGAGTTCTGTTGCATTCATATGCAAGTTTGCATATATAAGGTTATATTAAAAGTACTCAGAGCAACGTGACAACGACATTAGTATTTATGTCAAACATACATAAGAATGAAGAAGTTATGTTTCCATAAAAATATTTGTATATTCCTTATTACTTCAACTTCTAAAACCCCATTCAAGGAAGTCACAAGAGACAGTACTTTCAGAGTTCAAGTTTTATGCTGTAAGTCATGTTTACAAGATAAACAATCTTAAAAGGTCAAAAGACCTGAGAAAGAGAAATGATTTATACTTGCATGGCATTAATTAGCAGCCCCGTCTAAGGACGGGGCTGCTATCAGTTTTTGTGAAGTTTCCATCGCCGCCGCCGCACTCGTACTACTAGCTATAACTTTTTTTCCCTAAGCTTTCCAGAACTCTTATTCATACCTTACTACTCATACCTCGGGGGAACGATTTTGACACGTTCACTTTCAAGGTCAAAGGTCAAGGTCACGAGCTATGTATTCACTCTAAGAATTCCTTGTAAACGCGATAACTTGAAAAGTTTTTGTGCTATGAAGCTCTTACTTGGTATATATCATCCTTGGAAAAGTAAAAAAATTTGAAAAGGTTTTGGCTACAATCCGTCAAAGGTCAAGGTCACAGCAAGGTCATGACGTAAGCATGTTTTAGCGAAAATGCTTTATTTTAACTATGAACACTTTTAATCAATACATGATTGTTATACTCAATGAAAAGTGTTCAATGATTGTGTGACCTTTAAGGTCAAAGGTCAAGGTCATGAGATATGAGTTATTACAAAATGCACTAAATTGGGGTATAACTTTATCCCATTTAGCTTTTCAGAACTCATGAACATGTCTAAATGTTAATACTTCCAGGGAATCATTATGACATGTTCACTTTCAAGTTCAAAGGTCAAGGTCACGAGTTATAAAATCACCACAAAATTCTTTGTAAACACGGTAACTTGTAAAGTTTTTGTGCTATGAAGCTCTAACTTGGTATATATCATCCTTGGAAAAGTAAAAAATTTTGAAAAGGTTTTGGCTACAATCTGACGAAGGTCAAGGTCACAGCAAGGTCATGACTTAAGCATGGTTTAGCGAAAATGCTTAATTTTAACTATGATCACTTTTAATCAATACATGATTGTTATACTCAATAAAAAGTGTTCAATTATTGTGTGACCTTGAAGGTCAAAGGTCAAGGTCATGAGATATGAGTTATTGCAATTCCTTGTAAACACAATAACGTGAAAGTTTTTGTGCTATGAAGTTTAGATTTTGTATATATTATCTCTTGAGAAGTACAACATTTTAAAAAAGTTTTGGGTACGAACTGTCGAAGGTCAAGGTCACAGCAAGGTCAACATATATGGAGAAAATGGATTAATTTAATTTTTAACACTTTATTTCATTACAATAATGTTATACTCAATGAAATGTGTTCATTGATTGTGTGACCTTGAGTGTCAAAGTTCAAGGTCACGAGAAAATTCCCAATTTGGTGAGGTCTGTAAAAGGCGGAACAGGGTAAGGCGAAACCCAAAGTTCCGGGGCTGCTCTGCTTTTGCGGTATCCCGCAAACGCTAATCTAGTTCATAAACAAGGTGACTGTCGTGTCTTTACCGTAATTGACCATGAGTCAATGACAGAACAACAAATGCACATCATTACCGCTGACATGTTTATTGCGGAAGCAGGGGTTTCATTCAGGGATCCCCAAGGGATGTCACTCTGCTGAGTACTGCTGTACCGGTTGCACTGAGCCTTACAAGGCTTACGGAGTTGTCTCCCTTAGACCAACAGACTCCCTTGGAGTCAATATAGTACATTGACATCAACATGTTGTAAAATTGGTGATAAAAGATAAGTTTTCATTGAAAAATTAAAAAGAAATATTTAAATAATGAATAAAAGATCACCCTTGTGTCTTTTGATATCTACAAAGTGTACTCTAAACTGTTTTATGTATTTGATATCAGAAGATCCCTGTGAGATTCTCTATGTCTATTGTTTCCAGGCTAAAGACCAGATAGAGAAGGAGAGCGACAATAAAACACGGAGACTTCTCTTGGAACTTCTCGAGGAGATCTACGAGGCTCTGAAGGAGCAGGACTTCCACGGGACGTACTTTGACCGCACCGCCGCCGCCAAACAGCGCATCTGTGATAACAAGGGCTGGTTCAAGTGTCAGGGAGCGTTTGACCAGTCCACGTGTGAGAAGCTTCACACCATCAACCCGTACGCATCCCGCGGCTACAGACAGCTGTTTGGATTGTGGAATCTTGACCATATGTGAGTTATGTTCTCACTTACCCTAATGTATTAGAAATAATGATGCGTGGTATTATCGATATATTGCAATACAGAAACTGCATGATACAAATTGGTACACACTTCTGAAAAACATCCAATATATCAGACTTTTCAAATAAGATTTTCCATTTAAAATTGCAGAGATATGCCTGCCATTTAAACATGATCTTACAGAAATCTGTATCCTGTCTCAGGGTACGAACGTTACGCTAACTACACTAATCTGTACCCTGGGCTTACAGTGATAAATTTACCTGCGAGTCCTGCTTCAAATACTCATAAAATTTAGAAAGGACTCATAGAAAGTTAAGCGGTGAGTCCTGGGATGCATAGTTTTTATGTGTTTACCTATAAAGGACTCATTTAAATCAGCTTGGACTCACAAGACTTTTTGGTAGCGAGTCCCTTGACTCAGAGAGTCATATCTGTAGATTGATCACTGGCTTAGAAGCTAGAATCGCTTGCGCTGCCTGACTTTGGATATAGCCAATCAAATGATTTTCTTGCACCTCCTCGATAAAATTTCAATGAGAAAATGATTAAGTTGACTAGATCCAAAGTCGGGGCGCGTGAGCGACTTAAAGTTTAAAAAAAGGCAATAAGGCTTTATATCTAGTCTGTCTAACAACCCCTGAAAAAATAATAATCTTTAGAGCTGGATTTGATATGCATTTTCATTTCAGAGACTAAAATTTAGTCTACTTTATATCTTACAAGGAAAAGAATGTCAACTGGTTAGAAAATGATTTTTAACTAAAGGATCAACATGTATAATTTATCACATATTGTAGAGCCTACATTCAAACAAAAAAGATTTTGGCTTCAGTCAATGTTTTAAAACTTTTATGATTTTGAATCGGTTATTTTGAATATTATTATAATTCATAATTTCAGAGTGGAGAAATCGAGAGAAGTAGTCCCATGTCTAATCGAGGCCGCCAAACAGAAGCCGAAGAACTCTGATCTCAACTGGGAGCAGGTATATCGTCTTCTCTTCACTCGTGATAATCTCAAGTTCGTTCAAATCGGATGTCATAAGAAGTCGGCGAGAGAATCAGGGTCGTGTACGTGGCAGCTGTTTGTTACTAAATGATATTGTGATGTCAATAGGTAAAACTGTTTAACACCTTTGTATTTATCGTTGAATATTGCATCAATTTCGTAATTCAACATATTGCAATAAAAAACGCCTTTTCGAAAAATGGAATATCTTGAACTGACTCCAATTCAGAATTTAAGTGCCTTTACACCTAAGACCATTGAAAAAAATTCCTTTTTGAGCTTTTTAGATTTAAGATCGTAAATCTAACAAAGAAAAATACAAATGATAAATTGAAATTAAGGAATAGTCAGTTACTTTGAATTCTAATATAGAATTTCAATCAAGAGAAATTTTTTTTATTTCCACAAATTTTTGAAGCTCAAACCTCAAACCTTCCCTTAGATCAAATTATAACAAATGTGTTTCAATCAAAAGTTTTTGGATGAAGTATGTTGTTAATGGAAAATCATATTGCTGTAAATGTTTTGAATAGTTCCTTATCGTGTATAACGATATACTGGTTATGTTTCTCTGTTCAAATGCTATAGAATGTTCAATTAAGGTATTTAGAATGTTTTTGCTCAAAAAAGTTAACCAAGGCCTCTTATTTGTTTATCTATGACCTAGACATTTAAGTGTTGGGAATTTGTCTCAAAAGGCAGTTGAACTTAGACGTCCATTACTGGTTTCTTTTATTGTCTGTGCATTTAGAAAATTTTATTCATTAAATATGAACACAGCTGAGAGTTTTGTGGTTGACAGTAACTAATATGATTAATATTTGCGTGAATCTCAGAACATTGGTTGAGTTATTTGCTTCACCATTTTGCATTAGATACAAGATCTTAGATATTAGTTCAAAATCATTTCAGGAGTTTATTGAAATTTAAGGATTTCCCTTTTTATTGTATAAATGACATTTCTGGTAAATATTATCACAGTTGAATTGAAACTACTGCTATTACTGATGTGAATACACAAATATTTCTATAACATGTCATATTGTTAAACAAAAACATCTGGTCTTACAATAAAATTGATAACATCAGGGGAGACAACTTGTGTAAGTTTATTCTTGTATTCATGGTTCATACGGGCCTAGAAAAGTACTTGAATTTTGTTTTGGTACTGGAAGAGTACTTGAATTTACAATGCTTACTAAATGTCCTGAAAAAGTACTGGGATTTTACGGTTATGTCCTTGAAATTTTAAAAAATGTACTGGAATTCCCCATGACATGGATCACAATCCAAAACACAGAAGTATCGTCATTCTGCTAACTGCGCAAATTGATAGAGAATTAAATGAAACGAAACCAGTCTGTGAGCTTCCAATCATTCCAAAGAAAACGGTAATTTCCGCTTCTCACAATCTTTTTTTTTTTTGGGAAATTCCGATGGCGCAATGGAACACTTTGGAAAATGGCGGCATCGAAACCGAAAGTTTGGCAAATATATGTACTTGAAAAGTGGTAAAATGTCTTTGAAAAGTCCTTGAAAGTATTGGAATTTTATTCTGTTTTGGCTGTATGAACCATGGTATTGGAGAGAACCGTTGGCATGTGTATAAGATGTACAAAAGAATCCTAAGATCATGTTCATGTAACATTTATGTATTTTACTGTTGTTGAAAATTTTTTATAAATGTGTAATCCAAAAAATTTGTATGAACCTTGAATGGCAGCTGTATTGTATTTGAATTACAATATTGGTTTCATAATTAATTTTATTTAATTGAAACAAGAATTTTCACAGTGGTAAGTGTTAAGTAACAAAAATAATTGGAAAAGTTTTGACTTTTAATTGGGAATACAGATAATGGTTAACAGAAAATCTCAAAAGTTTGTAAAATCTATTAGTTACGTTTACTGAATAATTGCATGAATTTTGACGTTACAGAATATGTACAGTATGCTTGGATTGTGAATTCCTTAAATGTGAAGATGCCTTGTTAAATAGAAAATGTTCATTTATTTGCAATATATGTCTTACTAGATGTGTCCATGTTATGAAAGCCGTCCTTCATCATGCTGTCATGTTTACTTTCAAAATCAAATTTATCAAATATTGTTGCCTTGTGCCTTTTATCAAACATATTTAATAAAATGTTTGCTCTGTTGGGCAATGATTAGTGCTTTTCATCAAATATTGTTAAAGGGCAGAGTTAGTGCCAATAAAACTCAAAATTTCTTTGTTATCATTCAGGAACACACGTTATAGCTACGCATTATTTTTATTATTTTTATAACATTTCATCCATCATGATATATTGGGGGTCCTATACCAAGGTTGTATTTTGTTTCAATGATTCATTAGAGAGGTTCAGTATAAGTCCACTACGCTCAAGGATTGTTTATGACTTTCAATATTTCAATAAAAATTGAATCTAACCATAATTTTCTATTTGAATCATGATTCTCTGTTTTCATACATGAATGACACCCTCAAGAATTTATAGGTGATCCAGTACAAAGCTCAGCTGACTTCTTTCAATTGAGTTCAGCGTCAATGACCACATTTTATCACTGGATTTGTGACCCACCTCAGAGCTAGTTAAATCTGAGAGTTTATTATTTTAGCTCAATCTCATTTAAATAGGTTAAAATGTATAACTCGTACTTCACTGTGTTTCTGAACTGGGTACAGCTCCATCAGGGTCAGATAGCTTAATTTAAACATTTCACATCCTCTTTTCATTTCAAATAATCAGAGTCTTGCTTCATTTCAAAAATGGCCTCACTGCTGATTTGAGTGTTAGTCACCTGACATGAACCCTATAGAGCACTTCTCAGATCTTAAAATCAGTGAGGAACGAACAGTTTGTTCAATCTGATTACAATGAGATTGAGTTTACTTTTGATTTATAATTTCTGAACTTGTACAAATAACTGTCCATTTTAGGAAAGAATCTCAAGAAATAACCAACACCCTCCGAGTCCAACCTGGGTTAACCTTTTCGTCTTACTAAATTTGAATGAAATGCTTTCTAGAATTTTGTTCAAATGAAAAAATAAAAAAGTAAAATGTTGAATTCTTTTTTTTACTGACATAATTTTACAAGGCAATTTTGTTTAGGTACCCTTGACCAATGGTACTTCATATACGTAGGCGTAGAAAGTGTTGAATGTGCGACTTGAAACATACATATTCATCAAGTTCTGTCGCAGAAAAAAGGCTGGTGTACTTTATGGATTGGTCAGCCCAACCTTGACCAGTAATGTTAAAAGAAACATCTTAACAGATATCATCATCATCATCATCTTTATTTTGTATGTAGGCCATAGGCCGAAATACATATATACATGCATGTCGTACAATATATACAGATTAAGAGTAGAGGTCTTGTAACATATAAATCAAAAGTATAGTCTCTTATATATTGTCGAGGATATAATATCACTTCATATATCTATCACATTCAATCATTAATATCATATTCGTTAAGTAAACGTTTTCTTTCTTCAAAGGCATGATCAAGATAGTAACTTAAATTTGTTACTGATATTGTGTTTGTCTGTAGGAAATTCTTAAATACAATCGTACTTGTTATCATTTTTGAAGATATGTGTTTCTCTGCATCTTGCTACATCTGCGTGATGCTACAACCTTTCCCCTGATATCCTTCTACCATATTCTGCCGTATCGCTATATATAGCAAGCCAATCAAATCAGAGATAGCAGCAAACTCGTTCATTGGCTTCACTCCGCGTGCCCTCCGCGTGATTCAAATAACCAATGGGAGTCCAATAAGATACTCGCTGCAGGCTCCTGCTAAGCTCCAAACTGCATCCTATAAGATTTCAACGAGAGGCTTTGCTAGACAACAGTGTATGGAGTTTAAAATAGTTTGACTGAAAACATATCAATAGCGCTGAGTAACCACCGGCTAAATAACCATCACCCTCAGAGGTCAACCGTTCACTAAATGTTCAGTCTTATAACATTGGAATTGAGTGCCTCCTAAAACTTTGTTAAATGAAGAATAAAAAAGTAAAATTTTGAATTCTTGGGGTTATTTTTTTAATGACATAATTTTACAAAGCAATTTTGTTTATGTACTTGTGACCTATGGAACTACATATAGTTTAGATGGTAAGTGTTGAATGAGCGAACTGAAACATATATAAGAGGCGGGTGTACTTTGTAGATTGATCAGCCCATCCTAGACCAGCAACGTTAAAAGAAACATCTTAACAGATATGTGTTGATTGTGTTTCTCTGTATCCTGTTACATCAGCGTATATATCTCCACGTTATGCTACAACCTATCCCCTGATATCCTTCCACCGTATTCTGCCGTATCGCTTTATATAGCAAGTCAATCAAATGATGCCTTTTCAGCGATGGCAGCAAACTGGTTCATTGGCTCTGCATGCTCACCTGGTGATTCAAATTAACTAATGGGAGTGCAATAAGATAATATAACTGATGTCTTGCTAAGCTCCAAACTGCATCCTATGAGATTTCAACAAGAGGCATTGCTAGACAACAGTGTATGGAGTTATAAATAGTTTGACTGAAAACATATAAATAGCTCTGAGTAACCACGGTCAGTGATACGGCTGAATATGATAGAAAGATATCAGGGGATAGGTTGTAGCATAACGCGGATACATATACGCTGATGTAGCAGGATGGTTTCACTGTATAGCTTCAGAAAGGTAAATGTAAAATATCAGTGGAAAAGTAGCAACTCTCTTTTGCTGAAAAGGTAATGATCACCTGGAAAACCATCGAATAATTACCATTAAATATTTCCTTGAGAGCCAAATAATCACGACACCCTTGCAGACATGAGAAAGGGACAGTCAAAACTTCAAGGGACTCAAAAGCAGTGTATGAAATAAGTCTGAAAAGAAGCCAGCCCTTAAGCTGTAATTTTACATTTTAATGGTAAATTTGAAGAAAAACCTTAAAAAGTAACCAGGTAGTGGGCTGACGGACGGGCCATATTTCATACACTCTAAAAGGGGCATAATTTATAAAGGGTTAATGCACCAATTTGCATTGGCTCAACACAGAGGATCTGTATGTCATTTCTCTCCATGTTACAAGTCACTAATGTGACATCTTCATGGTCAAAGCCCCTTCATTCTCCCCCCACAGAGGCAGATCAAGTCATGTTGATTTAGCCTTTGTTCTATTACGCCGAAATCGAGTTCCGGCAGTTTCCCCTGGCGGAAAAAAACTCGCAGCACGATCCATTTGAATTTCTTTATCAAATGACAACGCTGCTCGCATTGAAAGGGTGGTTCATATCACAATGCTTTTGCCTTGTTTCAGTAGCTAAAATGATGATTTAAAAACGGCGTCCTGATTGCACAACTAATTTTGATTGCCTCCAATCAGGCATCTCCCATTCTATCCCACAAACTCGTCGTAATAGAACAGAGGCTAAATCAACATGACTTGATCTGCCTCAGTGGGGAGAGAATGAAGCCCCTTGTGGAGGACACTTGGCAACATTGATGGCATTCTCGTATTTATCATTTCAAATCTGGTTTCTGCCTTGATGCTTGATACATGATACATGAATGTTGTAAAACGGTCCATTTGAAAATATGACTTATAGGTATAAAATGAAAAAACAAATAATTCATTAAAATCATATCCGTTTTATTGAAAATACGTTGAATTTAAACAAAGAACTTTGCATCAAAAACAGTATATATATATTGTGAAAAAAATATCTGGTCATTTGGAGGTCTGTCGATGGATCTGAAATATAATAATTTAATATAAAGAACTATACTATAATCATCGATTTATGGCAATGTACTTCATGTCTCATTGCTTTAAATACGATTTCGGGTCATTAATGCACCCAAAACCATCAACATTTCGTCTATATAAGTAAACAGAAAAATTATAATCCGAGGAAGTGTGTCATATGACTTTTACGTAGAATTTTTGTATTTCCCGAGCGCGAGCGAGGGTTATACTTATATTTGCATGAGTTTTAGATATCACATTGGACACTTCCAAGGGTTATACTTTATTTATTACCGATTCTATTTTTGTCTCCAAGAAAGCTTTCAAATTGATAATTTGGAAAAGTAATCTACGTTATAAAGCTATAACGTACATTATAAAAAACGGAAGTATGGAATGCAACTTGGAATAAAATTCTGTGTAATAGAAATCGGCGAAGTTAAGATTTATTTAGCTTAAAATCCTAAACGGGAGTCGTCGTGTGACACTACCTATCCATTGAAATCAAAGAAATAATGAAATGAATAACCGTTCTCAGTTCAGAGAGTATGGTATTTCAGAAGGTTTTCCACGTTCCTTGTTCAATCGTTCTCTGCAAACTATTTCATGCCGTTTGGAAATCTTGCGCTTTTTGGTACCACCATCTTCCCACGGCAAGGTGAAAACGTATCGAGCAACTCTCCTCGCTTTAGACCTTGCCTTCACAAGGTAGAAAACTGGTGATCCGGAGCAGCGACACCTATCGTGATCACGAGTTACGCCCCTTATCAGCTCTTACAAAATAGCCAATGAAATTTCGGAACAAATTCAAAATACTAACAGACGATCTTTTTGAAAACTATCCGAGTGAAATTTAATTTCAAATTTCAGTCCGCATTGTTGTTTTCACGTTTTTGATGAGCACCGAGAATGCAGAGAAGACAAACACTTATGTATCACTCAAATTTATTGTTTCCCGCCCTTGTAAAACACATACAAAAGTATTTTTTCAAATCGGTTCAGTTAACATACTGTCTTCTGATTGGACTATTCTACTTCCGTGCAGCGGGTTGAAATGCTAGCACAGAAATCACGGCCAATGATGTCAAGGGAGGAATGGGAAAGTTTAGAAACTTTTTCGTTTCGCCCGTGACGTTGTGAAGATGTGGTACCACTTGCTCTTTTCAGACGTTTCAACCTTTTCATTATCAATTACAGATCATTTAGAAATGTTATCTGTGTTGGATATACTTTTAAATACAGTCTGATTAAAATCGACTGTGATTCGAGGAAAAAAGTGTAAAAATATTATCTCTAGCGGGGTTCGAACCTCACCCAGCCCGGCTTTCCTCGAGACGGAGAGGATGTTTTGGCTGATTCGAGCCCCGATAGAGACAATATTTTTTTATTTTATTCCTCGGAGCACGGTCGATTTTAATCAGACTGCTTTTAAATATTGATTATTTTCAATTTCCTGTGGTCTGATATAGCTAATTCAGAGTGCGAAAATTTATCCTTTAAAAATCTGTTGTTCGTCAATTTGTGTTGTAAGGTCTAAGATATTCAATTCCACCAATCACAATTACCTATTTTCCATGGTGATGGTGTCCATGGTGATGACCGTGGTGATGGTGTCCATGGTGATGACCGTGGTGATGGTGGCCATGGTGATGATGTCCGTGATGATGGTGGCCATGGTGATGATGACCGTGATGATGGTGACCAAATACACCCACAAACATCAAACCGAATGCTGCAATAAAAAAGAGAATAAGAACTCACCTTAGTAAATTTGTCGTTGGCGTAACAACATATTCGAATCTGAATACGTGAGAACAAATTGATGTTCTGCCTCCCCTTAAAGGTACAGATTCAGTTTTGGAAGGAAAATATTCACCCACTTCACAAAAATTATGTTTAAAAGTCTGAATTAAAAGGGTGTTTTCGCTCAAAACGTATTAGAACTGAGTGTTTTAAAAATATGTGCAATTATGAAACAATAATTTTCACAACGCAAACCCACAAAAACGTTAGATGTAAAAGATGTTAGGTGACTTCAACACTCAGGAGTGTTCAAAGCATGAACAAAACAATTTAAATCTAATGTTCTCTTGGGTTATACAATGACATACATATATGTTTTGAGATGTTTTTTAATTGTTCAGTGGAATCTTACTTTTTAGGTCATTTAGTAGGATAAAAGATCATACGTTTGGCACAAATCATATTTTTATAGAAAAAAAGGAAAAAGAAACAAACTTTAAAAAACGTTCATGTTATTCTAAAAAACATCTTATATCTTAAACTGTTTAAATCATTAATTAAATGTTATTTCCAAAATATATTAAAATATAAGCAAGGAAGAAATTAAATAAGTAATGATGGTAATACAAAGAAAACAATACCAAGTAGGACTTACCAATAAGGAGACAAACTGAAAACTGCATCTTTCAATTTTAGTTGTAGCAGTAAAGAAGAGAACTGTGGAGGTGAACGGTTTGTACATCTATATATACTATGAAGATTTACCTTTAAAGACAATTTTCAAAAGCGTGGGCGTATTTTTTATCATACAAAAGCAAACACATTAACAATTGTAGGCGTTCGACCAAGTGTAAAAAGTAAGACTTCAAAGGAGGAAGTCGAGGAAGTATACTGTAAGGAGGAAGTAAAGCAACAGGTGTACTGAATCTTCATCAGATGTACTGAGTACAGGTAAACAAGGTGAACAACTTGATGTCAGGTAAGATTATTTGGCGTTAAACACCGCCTACAGGTAGTATAGTGTATTGTTATATGGGTGGAATTCAAAATTGGTAGGTTTTTCTGTCCGGTCCAATTTTTAAAAAACATAGTGTGTCTTTTAGGGATTTTTTGTTCTAGAAAATATATTTAGCCATTGACAAGTACATTTTCGTGATCAACCATTAATTTTTCCATTTAAAATGTTTAATTTAATAACATTTTAGGGTCAAATTTGGCATATTTACTCTGTCCTGAGGTGACGGTCCTCATACAACTTTGCCAAAATATCATACAAATAAACATAATCAAACAAAAAGATATATTTTATTCTTATAACCATTGGTCATGATGCATGTACAAACTGCATTAAATTTTGTATTGATTTCAAAAATAAAAATTCTACAAATTGAAACATGCCTGTCCTGAGATTTTGTGTCCTGACCGTTACCATGTAGATATTTCCTTCAATAATTTCCCCCTGGAACTGGATTGGAATTCTATTTGCTGTGTCTGATTGACAAATGCTCTTTGCATATGACAGTTAGTGAAATAAAAGGATTCGGTACATTTTGCAGAAATAAGACACCAACAAGCAGGTATAAATATGGTGTGTCACCCTTAAATGTCCAGACCGTTACCGTTGGATTTTGTGCATTTGTATTCTCCCTTTGTCTCAATAATAATGAGCTTTGTTGCTCAGAACTGGAAGATGTGGAAGGCATGTCCTTTGACATCTTTAAGGGATCATTCATTGTGTTATTTTAAATTATTTACAAATTGTCCTGACCATTACCGGTCCTGACCGTTACCTTTTTACAAAGTAACGGTCAGGACAGTTCTGGTAACGGTCAGGACAAACACATTTTTATTTGGAGAAACTAACTAAGTTATTCATAAATATTTTAAGAAATATTAATAATGAAATTATTTTAAGATCATAAATTGTTTAGGCTTGGGAGTTTACTGTTCAGAGTAGTTTTAATGAAGTGGTTTTAAAATAAAAGTTTTAAAGTAACGGTCAGGACAAATAAATAGTAACGGTATGGACATATGTCAAATAAATTTTCTTTTTGAAGTATATTTTCTGAGGTTAGTTAGTGAATTTTTAGTTATCTATTGAATATTAATAGCAGAAACCACTACATATATTTCTGATAGATGTCTTAATTTTTATGAGAAAATTGACAAAGAAAACTATGGTAACGGTTTGGACAAAATGTGCAAACTGTATGGAACAATATCAGCAATAAATGCAGTTGCCTGTGTAGCTTAATCATTTGTCACAGTGTGCAGTTTGATAGTTGTTGCAGTATCTTTCAGAATTCTATTCTTTACAAGTTATACAATGGAAAAAAATCTTGGTATTTACACAGATGTCCTGACCGTTACCAAAAATGTCCTGACCGTTACCCCTCATTTACTTTATTGCCAAATAACACTTTTCTTTCAATAATAATTAGGTGTCAAAATCAAGACAATGTGTATTTGTATTCTTAACAAGCTTTAATCTGTTAATATTAAAAAGTACAAATTTATTTATAAGTTTTGTCGTTGATTTCATAACAAATGTCCATACCGTTACCATGGCAGTGAATAAAATATGCAATACAATCTAAAATTTACCATTTCTAATTCACATTTCACTTTTTGTTCAAAATAGAGTTAACAATAAAGTTAAAGAATATTTATTTTTATCTTTCATGTTATGTCTCTATAGTGAATTGAATTGAAGAAGACTTATGTCCAGCCCGTTACCATACATGTCCCGACCGTTACCAGTTCTGTCCCAGCCGTTACTAGAGCTAATTGACTTCTCTAATTAATTCATGATAATACACGAAGCTCTCTTCTTTACGTAGATGTCATCTAAACGTATTCTCGGATTAGCAGCAGATGCTTATTTGAGATAATTTCACCTATTGAAAACTATAAACACAAAAGTTTCTGAGAAAAATGCTATTAAATTGTGTTAAACAATGAAAAGATACAAAAACAGGACTTTAAAGATTAATTACAACAGTTTTTACCTTCAAGTGTCATTTATACAATGTAAAAGATGTAAATGCCATCGTTGAAAGATTTTTCTTAATTTTAGTTAAAATTCTTTTTTCTGATAAAGAAACGGTAACGGTCAGGACATTTTCCTCCCGTTTAATTAATTATGTTTCCACTAAAATTTTAATTGGTACACTTGAGCCTGACTGTTTGTATTTTCTCATAATCAAGTGTTTGCCAATTTATTTGAATAAAAAATAATCCTTTTTGAGGAGTTTATTTTGACCATTATGAGAAATTGAAAATCCTACCAATTTTGAATTCCACCCATATACAATGTTATTTTCATGCCATTTGGCATTATTTATTAACTAGAGTGAAAGAGTAAGCGAGGGGTGAGTTTGTGTGCGCATAAGGGTGGGTCGGGAGACGTGTGGGTAGTGCGTGTGTTTATGTTTGACTGAGAGTGTGCGTCTGTGGGAGAGAGGGGCGAATGTGTACTGTGTGAGTCTGATGTTTGAATGTTGACTGAGAGGACAACACATGACTGACTTCCTAACTGTCAATCTAAACACACAACAATGTGTTGATTATATGAATTTATTGTTTTGTTCTTGTGTATAAATATGTGTAACCTTCCATTTGTAATCATACTTGACAAGACCCACATAATGGTCGAAATGAATTCATCGTATTAAAGAAAATTGATCCAGTCTGAACCATCTGATGTTTACTCTTTACCCATATACAACCTTTCTTCACGTGAGAAACCTACTCTCTTTTTAAAAATATATATATATATATATATACATGTAGAGAATGTGACACAAGAATAAATTACTCTTCTTCTTCTTCTTCTTCTCTATTTCGTGTCATAACACCAAATATGGATATGCGAAAGACTATCGGGAAAGGGACCACATGGTCGGTATTGAGTTAGTCACAGATTCATTAAGAAAATTTACATGTCTAAACTTTAATTAAAAAAACATTTATCATAAAAATTGGCAATGATCTCTTGAAGAATGGTGGGGTAAAAATTAACTGGGAATATGAAAATGAAAATGAGCACGGATTATAATTTTATACTTTTATGAATTAACCACAAAACAATGTAAAAATCGAAGTTACGGAGTGTTTGTCAGAATTCGACTCAAAAGGCGTTACGGTATGTTTATCTAAATTTTAAAAAAATTCCGGATTGTCAAAATACACATACATGAACGAAGCGGTCCCCTTTTTTCTTAAGATCAGCATATTGTCCCAGCGAAAAACTGAAAGCTAAAGTAAAGATGTTTTATTGTAGGTTACACCAGAAAATGCTAGTCAGAACTAAAAACCTGATATTAATAACGTAGAATTTGAATCCGTTGGTTCAAACTGTATGTTTTTCTTACCTTCCTTTACTGTAAGTTTGTATTTTAAAGGGGCAGTGGCACGTTTTAGGGGGATTAAGGGTGATGTCAGAAAATTGAAAATAAATTATTCCAATTGAAAGACAATATATTTAAACTCAATGGAGTAGTAATAAATCAAGTGTATAAACAACATAAAGTTTAGCCATGCGATTGCATTTTCTTACACAACATGAATTAAAGGTGTTCACACAAAATGGCCGCCAATGGATTTTATGTGAATCGTCATACTTTGTCATCTGACTATGGATGATTGGCTTGTGTAATGAGATTGTTGTCAATGTCAAACTAATACATTGAATATTAACTTACAATTATCAGTGAAAAAATTGAACTATAAAATTATCAAAAAACGTGCTACTGCCCCTTTTAAGAGAACTGAACATGCATCTCTGATCAGTTGCATTATTATGTTTAAAATACATATGAGTTCACAAACAGATTTGTTTATAAACATTTTTATTAGAGTTATTACCAAATCAAACGCGAAGTATCATAAGGGGACCACTTAGTCGTACTAGGATTGCGATTTTAATTAACTAATAATATAAATTATTTAAGATGAAGATGATTCATGTACGCTTTTATTTGTATCGTGATAAATATATCAAAATCAAATTCATATTGAATAATGGGTAATATATAATGGATTGTTGATGTTTAAATCATATCTGTGATAAACATATCTTCTAAGGGAGTAGGTACCTGTCAAGTACCAGTCACTTAGAACGCTATTCTCAGATCCAATAACTCACACTCGAATAAGCGAACATAAAATATATGCTACCCATCTACTTGACAACTTGAAACATGAGGGGATATACACTAGAATACACTAGAATCGGAAATCTATCTCTCATGTGTAAATGTAAAAAGGTTTAGGATAGCATTAAGTAGACTAAGATGTTCTTCACATGATCTTTTTATCGAAAGTGGAAGATTCAAATCAGTCCAAAAAGAAAATAGAATTTGTAAACTATGTAATATGGGAAAAATAGACTGAAGATGAATATCATTTCGTTTTAAATTGTCCGTTTTATGATTCACTGAGAAAGTTGTATATAAAACAATATTATTTTGTCTATCCAAACATGTTTAGATTTGCAGAATTGTAATTAAATAACCAAAATCAAACAGTTCTTAAAAATCTTTCCATGTTTGTAAACAAAGCCATGTTGTTCAGATCAGAATATATCTCAAAACATAATGTAAGTTAAACTTGATTATTGCGATATTCATGTGAATTGTATACGCGTGTACATGTTACTATGTAAATGTATTGTACTACAGGCCTGTGGCCTTTCAGTACCGGGAATAAATTGAATTGAATGAATACAGTATAAACAATTACTCTGACCATGTGGTACCTTTTTGGTGCCTTTTGATATCATTTTCTTTTTAGGAATTTATAGAAGAAAATATGGAATTCAGAAGAAGAGGTGTTTATCAACTGTTATAGGGCGTAAACAAAAAAAATAAAATTATATGCCACATAATTCTTAAAGAGCCCATATCTCTTAAACGGGGATCGACCAAGGGGTCTCTTTTCCGGTAGCCTTCCCAATATATTCATTAAAAGCACCACACATATTCTTACAAAAATGCAAATACATAGACAAAAAAGTAGTTCTAAGGCCGAAATCTAACTTGCAATTTAAATGAATGGTAGTAGTTTAAACCTTCAAATACCATCAATTCAAGCTTTGGCTTCAACTTTCAAAATAACCCTAATTTCTACAATCGAGACTTCATCTTTCAACTGAACATGCATTTTAGAAAAAACAATAATGAGTGCGTCATAATGAAATGACAGTATTCTTAAAGTTTGGTTTGATTCATGTTCAATAATATTCATAAATGATAAACCAGTATTAAATACTCTTTGAGCCAGATGTATAATAATAGCCTGTATACTGTAAGGATTAAACAACAATTGCACTAACAGAATGTCTCTTGAAAGGGGCAGTAGCACGTTTTTGGGGGGAATATAAGGTGATGTCAGGAAAATGAAAATAAATGGTTCCAATTGAAAGACAATGCATTTCAACTAAACTAAGCAGTAATGATTAAAATATATAAAACGTAAAGTTTAGCCATACGATTCCTTTTTCTTACAGAAAATGAATTAAAGGTGTTTACACAAACTGACCGCCAATGAATGTTACGTGAATCTTCATGCTTTGTCCTCTGACTATGGATGATTGGTTTTTGTAATGAGATTTTTGACACTGTCAAAATAATACATATTTAATTGTGAATCTTCATGCTTTGTCCTCTGACTATGGATGATTTGTTTTTGTAATGAGATTTTTGACACTGTAAAAATAATAAATTTAGCATTAAAGTACAATTATCAGTGAAATGTTTGAAATATAAAATTATCCAAAAACGTGCTACTGCTCCTATAGGGGCGTGAAGATATGACTCGGTAATGAAATCTTGTAAGCGCTTGTGATTTCGAAGTTTATTTCTTCCGATCCTTGTTTCTTAACGTTGTACGCTTTCCCTCCATCTTATTTTGTGGTTATCAAAGAGTAGTGGTTTTACAATTCGTACACGTAAGGGTGATTCTGCTTTTGCTCATGTATCTCATATGTTGTGATAAACAAATAGACTCCTTAAATTTTCAAACATATGACTTTTATTCAGAAAATGTTGAATTCAAACGTAAGAACTGTTGCTTCAAAAACTGGTATACCTAGAAAAATAGTATGACGTTATGTGAAGGTCTGTCCATGGTATCTGAAACAAATCCGAAATTTTAACATTTAATTTAAGGAATCAAACAAATATTTTGGTTTAATAATTATTTACTGTTCTCGTTTTAGCATTGCGTATAAAAACATATAAGCCCAAACACAATCTATAAGATCATTTATGGATTATTGTGGACAAAAGTCTAAAGGTGTTTTGACACTTCAGATGTGCAGAAAGCTGCAAAAATTTATAAAATTGTCCAAATCTTCTCTCACTGTTTAGTCGAGTGTTAAGATTCGGGAACTATAAGCCTTTTTGTTCTTGACTATAGTCAAAATGATGTTAAGGGATTTTGAAAACAAACTTTTTATATTTTAGACCTTTATACCTATTTGCCATGGTGATGCCCGTGGTGGTGCCCATGGTGATGCCCGTGGTGGTGACCGTGGTGGTGACCATGGTGATGATGACCGTGATGATGGTGTCCATGGTGATGATGACCATGATGATGGTGACCAAATACTCCGACAAACACCAAACCAAAAGCTGCAATAAATTCATAATAATTATGATGATGATGAATAATAATTAATCATGGATGTGACCAAGGATTCCATCCTTGCTTTTCTCAACAACTTATATCTTACTGTAACGTTAATTCAGACATCCTTATCGCATTTTGAGAAAAATACAAGTATTCTATCGTTCCTGACTAACCCTGGTGCAGCCGTACGATCCGTTAATTCTCTACTAGAATGTATTATCAAAGATGGTTCTTATAAGAAATGCGTAAACAATTATGTATTTTGAGTGTTTAGATAAAAATAAAAACTCAATACTAATATTAAAGACCACTCGACGATTAAAAAATAAGCATAAAACGGATGATTATACAATAAGGATTATCTTCATATTAAAAAACGGGATTTCCTTCAGCTTATTGTGTTGAGTATATGTTAAAACATCAAAGAAAAACATGCGTTTAAAATACAAAGTGAAAACACTGCTTTCCTTCATAACGTACACTAACTGGGAAATGTGTTGTGTTAAATACAATAATGATATCGCAACACGGCAAACGAAAATTTTGTAGGAATAAAAGATGGTATATTACATCCACCATCAAAACAGTTTAGTTAAAATTGACATGTATCAGGATGACATCAAGCACTCCTCATGTAAAAAATAATAAACGTCTTCTGTTTTAACTTGTTTTTAAATCTTTTAATCTAAAACGGTATTTATTTAGTTTCCAATTTTAAATGATAATAACTTCAAGATATTAAGTATAAAATATGAAAAGTTGATGAAATGACTTTACGACATATTATTCAGATATACAATTAATAGATATATCTGTTAAATTCATATACAAATTATTTTCAAAATATGCATGGTGATATACAAGTATAACAGTATCATGTAAGACTTACCAATAAGGAGGGCAACTGAAAACTGCATCTTTCAATTCAAGTTGTTGCTACACAGTAAAGGAGAGAGAAAATGTAAAGATGAACGGTTTATACATCTATATATACTATGAAGAATTACCTTTGTAAGTAAATTTCAAAAGCGTGGGCGTATTTTTTATCATACAAAAGCAAACATTAACAATTGTAGGCGTTCGACCTAGTGTAACAGTAAGACTTCAAAGGAGGAAGTCGAGGAAGTATACTGTAAGGAGGAAGTAAAGCAACAGGTGTACTGAATCTTGATCAGATGTACTGAGTATACGTAAAAAATGAAAGTTCACATCTAAGAACATTAATTTTTTTGTAGATTTTTTAGGCATACTTACGGGTTAATATACATGGTAATATAGATTATGTAATTCCATAAAGGTACGTTGATCATACAGAGAGTAGATAAAGTTTACTCATCCGTATAGAATAGCAAGATAGACCATACTTTCAGGAAATATGCTTCCTGGTTTTGGTTTATGTGTATATGTGTATAAAAACTTTTATATATTGTGATACTATAATGTACATATTAACATGTATGTCATCTTTTTTATTTATTATGTTTATTAATGTTAATCTACATATGCTCATGTCGATATCAATAATATTTTGATTAAAATTAATATTGAATGGCGCATTTCGCAATCTTTCTTGGTGTCCTTTGTCCGGTCTGTTGCATCGTTACGTTACGTTTGAAACATGTAAACATGTTTGATACTACCTTCAAGACCAAATAAACCAACCCTTTAAACGCGGTTATAGTTTTAACGCGAAATGAACCAAGCACTCTTTAATACAGTCGTGGTGCAAATTCGGAAACGTTATAGCTGAAGTAATACGTTTTAGCACCCAAAATCATTGTTCATAACGTATCTATGAAAAATGTCAATCTTTGAACACTGCACTTTTCTTAGATTACTAGTGAAGTGATGAAATATTATTATAACTGTCATAACTTGATGATGTTAAAGAGGCAGTAGCAGGTTTTTAGGGGGAATATAAGGTGATGTCAGGAAAATGAAAACAAATGGTTCCAATTGAAATACAGTGTATTTAAACTAAATGGAGCAGTAATAATTCAAATATATAATGTAAAGTTTAGCCATGCGATTCTATTTTTCTGACACAAAATGAATAAAAGGTGTACATATAAAATGGCCGCAAATGGATTTTATGTGAATCTTCATCCTTTGTTCTTTGAAGATTTTTGAAACTATCAAAATAATACATAAAGCATAAACTTACACTTATCAGTGACATATCTAAAATATACAATTATCAAAAAACGTGCTACTGCCCCTTTAAACAGTTGATATAATCTTTTGGCAGAAACAAACTATACATATTATTAGTTTGATATTCGTTTTCGAGTTATATTCTGAATGGTCATTTCTTGTGATTGATTTCCATTAACATTACAATCTGATTAGCATTTAATTATCATTAAACATAACTTTTCAAATAATATGGATAAGAGTGCTTTAATTCATTAGACACTAATTTTTCTAATGTTATCTTTATCAATGTATTCGAAATGAATATATGAATGTTAATAACCCTTAATTTTTAAGCAAAAAAATATTTATCCATAAGAATTTTCTGTTTGAACCAAAATTATAAAAAATGCTACATTAAACCATCCTTGGTTCCGATGTTCTACATTGTATGTCTTCTATAACATCAAATTCATCAAGTCAAAATCAACAACAGGGTGGGTAATCTAAGCACAGATGTTCTCGAAGAAAAATCGATGGGGTTATATAGTGTTTGAACTTTCTGCAGAGGATGTCTGATACACGATTTGAATATAGCCTACTGTTAATGTGATATGTGGTCAAGTGCATAACACAGTTGACATCTATCAATCTAGTTCAGCAACAATGGTCACATTTGAGGACTGAATAGGTGACCAACTTCACAGCTGGTAAAACTATGAGATGGTTGGTTCATAATCTAGTTCTCATTGAAATCATGAAAAAAGGATCACTCGAGCCTCGCTGTGTTTCTAATCTGAGTTGCGTCTGTAGCCATTCACGTCAGAATAATGGGGATATTTAGATATCTATATATGCCTGCCCAACATCATAACCTTGAAAACAATTATTCTTTCAAAGCTGCTATCAAGCACTAAGCGCGATCATGTAAGTCCGTAATCCTATTTCCAGTTACCCATTTTAACATCTTGGTGAACTGAGTGCAATGTGCATGAAATGCCTTGCCCAATGACACAACACATACTGGGACATAAGTAACATTTTTTTTGTCTCCACCGGAATTCTTACCCGGGGCCTTTTGTCTTCAGAGGCCAGCTTGCTACTCACAACACCATTCTCGTGACCCTCTTTGTGACTTGTCAATCTGTGAGATGATCGGTTCATTATTCAGTTCAATCTCATTAAAATCAGACCAAAACGTTTCACTCGTAACTCACTGCTGCGTGAGATTTTATCCTTTCACATCATATTATTTCCAAACAATTGTAGGCTTGTTAAAATTGTGAATCTAGCTAACCGTTTCTAGCCGTCTTCTTATTGTTTGGTATTCAATGGTCACCTGACACAAACCCCAAAGAACACTATTCAGATTAGAAAATCAGCTTTGTATATGTGAAAGGAAACTGATTTTAATGAGATTGAGTATTTTTTTGGATCATACTTTCTGTGTTTGCTCTATTTTTCAACCATCTTCACGGATTGTAGGCCTATAGTCGAATTAAATTATTTTTTGGCTTTTGATTTTTTAAACTTTAAGTGGTTCTTGTTCTTGTTGTTTCCCAAATGATATTCATACTCAATTCATGAAATAAATAAATTATATTGTTGAAGTCTTATATTTTTTTACTATCATAAATAGTTAAAAAGCCCTTTTATTTGTATTGTGTGAAAATAGCATGTCCACCGTCAGCAATCATCAATATGCGATCAAATCAAATAAATAAGAAACTAAACTGTTTTGCAATTTTTAGGATGCTGGTTTGAGAGCGTGAAAACAGGTGTTGTAATTTGTATGATAGCGAAGGGGTAGTATGAAAATACAATTCGAAGAATATCATTTTGACAACAATATGGATGATATGTCAAGAATTTAAAATTATCTATTTCAAATCATCTTTCAAGAGTATAAATAATAACAAAATAATGTTTTAAATATGTAAAATCATGTATTTTTATTGAAATTTAAACATAAAACTGTTGCATCACATTCTGAAATATATATACTTAGAAAAATATGTTGTGGCTCTTGGGATCTGTCAAAGGAATCTGAAAAGAAATCCGAAATGTTAAAAATGCATATCAGAAGAACGAATTAACCAATTAACCAAGGTAATGCAAATCTTGTTTCGTTACCTCAAATACATTAATCTTATTGAAATATCGTTGTTGTTGTTGTTGTTGTTGTTGTTATATCCTAATTTGTAAAGTTGTTCAGATATAAGTAAGCAAAGGGATCTCGTGAACTACAATAATATACGAAATTAATATAATACCTTTAACTTATACCTGATATGGGAGACTGGAAAATATAAGAAAATAAAAATTTAGCTACTGTCCCTTCAAGATAACGTGGTTCTTGTTCTGATATCGGGTCTTAAAAATGATCTTAAACAAATTTATCTGTGGCTTTCAGCTCCGCCTCTCAAAATTACCTATTTGCCATGGTGATGACCATGATGGTGTCCATGGTGATGGCCGTGGTGATGGTGGCCATGGTGATGACCGTGATGATGATGTCCGTGGTGATGATGACCGTGGTGATGATGTCCATGGTGATGATGACCGTGGTGATGATGGTGGCCAAATACACCCACAAACATCAAACCGAAAGCTGCAACAAAATTTTAATGGTGTGAGTCAATGGTGACGACTTTTCATGATCAGATTCAAACCTGATATCTCTAGAACTTATGTCTTACTAGATCATCAAGCTTGATCTTACTTGATGACACTAGTATAACATTTTGAAAGGTAAATGTTAATGAGGAGGATATTTATGTATTTATCTTTGTACTAATAACCTACAAAGCGCTACCTAAATTACCCTATAGGAAAAGTATTTCACATCCTCGATAATCCAGCGCTTTCGTTCCGATAAATCTACACTACAAGCCCTGGAAAACTTAACGGGGTTTTACCTCAAACCCAATTACCTCCCTTTGCAATGACTCAGCTAAACGCTTGTTTTTTAACAAACAATTGGATCACTTCTAAAACCAGTTTTCTACCTCTAACTATACCTTTCTTTCCGTCACTTCCCTCATCATATTAGTTCCGTTTCTCCCTGATCTGTATACTCTATTTTGGATGGCACCATCCACGTGTTAAATAGCTGAAAAATTGCTGACAACACGTTAAACCCCAACTCACTCACTCACTCACTTGATGTCGCGAACGGTTGAGTTGTTTACGCACTTGGTGTCTGCGTTTCGTTTCTGATTGGATAACATGTTCGTAAAGGGAGGTAATTGGGTTTGAGATAAACCCCCATAAAGTTTTCCAGGGTTTGTAGTGTAGATTTATCGGAACGAAAACGCTGGATTATCGAGGATGAGTATTTCAAAGCAGCATACAAATATAATAGTATTGAAAATCGGATAACTTATCGTGATGAGTATATGTATGTTGATTAATAAAACACGTTTGAAGATATAGACATTATTGAAAATTAAAAACCCTTGGTTTTCACTCATTACGTATTCCAACTGGGAAAGTGTAAACATGTGGAATGAAGAAATAAAAATTTCACAAAAAGGCGCACCAAAGTAAAAGAAATGAAAGATGATAGACATAGTAGTCATACTCAATAAAAATCTATAAATATAACATATAAGATAACATATGTTTTTATGTAGTTAACATGTAGAATTTGATATTTTTGTCAATTTTTTATAATTTTTCTAAAGTTATTTGTAATTACTTTGACAGTAATTACAAGAAGTATAGTATGAAACTTGAAGCGCAAGTGAAATGACTTTCAAAGCCTATCCCTCAAATAAAGATCATAAAAGTAAAGTTTAAATGTTGAAATCAATTCATTAAAGGGGCAGTAGCACGTTTTTTGATAATTTTATATTTTAAATACTTCACTGCTAATTGTAAGTTAATGCTAAATGTATTAATTTGACAGTGTCAACAATCACATTACACAAGCCAAAAAATCCATAGTCAGAGGACAAAGTATGGAGATTCACATAAAATCGATTGGCGGCCATTTTTTGTGAACACCTTTAATTCATTTTGTGTAAGAAAAAGGAATCGCATGGCTAAACTTTACGTTATATATTTGAAATAGTACTGCTTCACTTAGTTTTAATACATTTTCTTTTAATTGGAACCAATAATTTTCATTTTCCTGACATCACCTTATATTCCCCATAAAAACGTGCTACTGCCCCTTTAACAGGTTATGTTCAAAATATATTTAAAATAGCAAACAAAAAATAAATCAAGTTAGACTTACCAATTAGGAGGCCACCTAAAAACTGCATCTTTCAATTCAAGTTGTTGCTACACAGTAAAGAAGAGAAATAAGTGTGTATTGATGAACGATTTGTTCACCTATATATACTATTAAGACTTACCTCTTGGTACTATTGTTCAAAGTAGTGGGCGTTATTTTTTTGTTTAACAAAACAATGTTAACAAGTGTAGGCGTTCGAAATTTTCTAACAACTAACACTTCAAAGAAGAGGAAGTAAAATATTAGAAGGAAGTTTATTAGCTACTATGTACTGAATCTTAATCAAATGTTCTGAGTACAGTTGCGTACCTTAAAGGGGCAGTACGTTTTTTGAAATATATTTTAAATTTTTCACTGATATTTGTACGTTAATGCTATTCATATCATTTTGATTGTGTCGAAAATTTCATAACAAGAATCATCCATAGTCAGAGGACAAAATATAAAGATTCAACTAAAATCCATTGGCGGCCATTTTTTGTGAACACCTTTAATTAATTTGGTGTAAGAAAAAGGAAATACATGGCTAAATTTTATATTATATATTTGAATTATTACTGCTGCAGTTAGTTTAAATGCATTGCCTTTCAATTGGAACAATTAATTTTCATTTTCCTGACATCACCTTATATTCCCCCTAAAAACGTGCTGCCCCTTTAAGTTTGTTCACTTGTCAGTGCATCTACATGTCATGTAATTTGGATTCAGTTTTGACGTCAATAATTGATAAATAGCTTCAGAAGGAATTAGAAACGTTTAAAGTAACCATTTATAACTTTGGTTTGGGATAGTCTAGATCTGTTCTCTTGTGCGAAATGTTAATGCTTGCATGATTCGATAGACAATAGGGGTGAATATAACTTCTTTGAAAGGCATTTTAGAAGTTGGGTTGACAATAATGCAGAGGGATATATGGATGACAACTTCTTTGTTCATTTCATGCGACGTTTCGACACAGATTCTTGTGTCGTTCTCAAGCAGAGGACGTCGCATACAATGAACAAAGAAGTTGTCATCCATATATTCTTCTGCATTATAGGGTTGAATATGATTTATTAAATCTTATATAAATGCTAAAATCCGAATGATTACATTGATACATAGCAGAGGTACAAATGGTCTTGTCATTTTACAGATTTTGTTGGTAAAATTTAAAAGTCATGTTTTTGAAATTTGACCTTCAATGTTCTCTCAAAACAGTCATTCTTAAGCGTTTAGTATGACATACGAATTTGTTAATGTCAAATGACTTCTGTAGTGTAAGTTCAGGAATGCATATGTTTATAGCTATGTTGATATTGCCTATTTCTTATGAAGATATATAATTTCGAATGAGGTTCATAAATGTAAAAAAAACATATTTTCTCTCAAAATCCTAAAGCTGACGCTGTTTATAATGGAATGCATTTGTATGTCATGTTGGTCATGTTGGTCATGTTGGGCATGTTGGTCTAGCAAGTTAACTGAGGCGTTTCGTGATATTTGAATAGCGATAGCATAAAGCTTATTTTCAAAAATATATAGAACTACTGATGCATATAGATAGCAGGTTATGACAACTCGGTGATTTCAAAATATGTGTTTAAAACACGTGTTATGATGATTTTTTAAACCCACTTTTCAATCCAAAATGTAACATAAGATTAGATAGATAAGAAAAGATAATTCTTTATTGCCCGTAAGGGAATTTGTATTACATTCAAGTGAGGATGAAATACAAAATTGAACGTTTGAAACTTCGAAACATTCATGCAATTCATGTGAAGGATCACTAATAACTTAAGAAGCTAAGCTCTTTTCCATGAACTTCATCTTATCTCTTAAAACTACGATAAGCATTTTTTCTCCCCGTGTGATAATCTTGTTTAGATTGTTTCTATTTGTTAAAGACAGGGAGGAAAACTACATGTATATCAAATCAAATTGTAACTTTATCTGCTTTAAAACCAAAAAGTTACCTTTTTTACGAGCGTATTGTCCGATTTTCGATCAAAATCACGACCACTGTACTTCTTTGTATTGTATCTATGAGCATTATACTTTTCAGAAACATTCAGTTGATCTCAAAACATAAAGACCAAAAAGAAAGTTTGTCATATATAACTCAGGGAGTGTCCCTTCAAAGATCCGTGATTTCTTTCATATTGTTTTACTTTAATACGAATTCAGTTGTACCATTCATTTGATAAGTAACGAGTTTTTAGTTATATAACCGTATCAACAAGTAACTGACATTCTGATTGGTTCCGTTAAGTTTCGAAAATTGCGTTTGACAGGTTGTCCGGTTTTCGATCATTATCGCGACTCTATACATTTTACTTGTCTCTGTACCGATGAGCTTTGAAATTATACTTTTCAAAAACAGTTAATACGTCGCGATACAATTACCCTAAATATAAATTTGTCGTTTGTGACACCAAATAACTCATGGGGTGTATCTTTAAGCCAGGCTGCGGGTACAGTTACACTTAACTTAAAGTGACACAGAGTATCTTTCTTAAAAGTTTATTTGGTTTTGATAAGCTACAAAATATCTTATATGCTGATTGAAGTTCATATCTCATCACTGGACTTGCAAATATATCCATTTATGCATAATATCTCTAAAATGCTTGATTTTATAGAAAAATCAAGAAAACATCTCAAATACATGTACGTTTTCTATTCGAAATTATGCATCCAATTCATCTACCTATTAGTTACAATACCTAATAAACACTATCGAATCGAATATACATTCCTGTCAGCTTATGACAAGGTTTCGAAATTACGAGCCACATTGTCCGGTTTTCGATCAAAATCCCGACTTTGAATGGCCTTATTTTCGCTCTAATGTACTGATTGACCTTTAACTTGTTATTTTCAGTAACAGTTAGTGGTTCCCGATGTAATCACATCGATTTCAAAATTTGACATATGTGATCCTATCAACATACTCTGTGTCTCTTTAAAATACGACTGGGAAATCCAGTTAGCTGTAAACCAGGTCGGCTCAAGGTTTGATATATTTAGTTTTAAACTTTTGCTGGTTATTTTAGTTTTGCACTATTATCCCATGGCTTAATTCTATGTTCTGGGCAATATGCACATCATGGGTATATTGTTACAACTTACAAGTGTTATTCTACTTGTAAGCAGTTGGTTTAAAGCCAAGGTCTACGCCATTTTTAAACATCACGTTACTTCCTGGTTTTGGATGTTGAGCGTATTCGTCATACTTGCATGCGGTTCGTGATGAAATTTAGCTATTAAGAAAAGAAATACATCATCCAGTAGAAATATCATTCGTAGAAAGTTTGATATTATATTTACATCATATTGAGGAATCGGAAATTGTGAGATGGTCACACTTGATTCGCCTTCATGTTGACATGCCGGTGTAACAGGCTCAAAAGACTCCACCTCCTCAAATAACTCTACAGTCAAATGGGCCTAGCCTCAAATAACTCTAGAGTCATATGGGCCCAGGGAAACGCCCAGTCTCAAATGACTCTATTCAGGCTCAAATGACTCTTTCACATATTCAACATTTTCCAAACTTACCGATGAAACTATGATAGAGTCATTTCTGGCTTGCCTCAGATAACTCTAGGAGTGAATAAATTTTATGAACGAATGTTCAATTCCATAATCTACAATCGTTTTTGTCACACCCCCCCCCCCCCCCCCCCCCCCCCAAATTGAAAACAAAATAATGCTTTGGGGAAAATGTTGATGTTGTCGGATGTCAATTTCCACTACCGCCTCTTTTCGTGTATTGGTTTAAACTCCAACTAAGCTTTACAGAACTCGTTACTCCTAATATCTTTATAGGGATTTGTTTTACCTTTAAGGTCAGAGATCAAGGTCATGAGATTAAAGAATCTCCTAAGCATGGTGTTTTGTGCTCACATTTGGTTATTATCAAATATGGAAGAAGACAACAATTTTGAAAACCCACTTTATCCTCTGCTTTAATATCTGCTTATTATCATTTTAAAGCTTCACCCAGCAGTCTTTCAGTACAATAAGCCATTTTTATTCCGATCAAGGTTTTAAAAGCAACCACAGGAAAGTGGTCTTTTGAATGAAGTCAACTAATCAATAACTGCACAAAAACATGCAACGTGTCATGATATCGTATATCACATGATTCATGTGATTCATATGTATGTATGTATGTATGTATGTATGTATGTATGTATGTATGTATGTATGTATGTATGTATGTATGTATGTATGTATGTATGTATGTATGTATGTATGTATGTATGTATGTATGTATGTATGTATGTATGTATGTTCATGAAAACGTGAACAGCTATTATTTTAGGATGTATAACTATGTTGAGATGACTGCTAAAGACAAGGAGTAACCCTGTTTACGTCGTAATTATCAATCGTGGCTTAAACCATCTAGGATTTCATATAGTATCGTTTCTTTTGCCCCTGAGTATAATACAAAATGTCAACATACAGTTCTCTTTTTATCAAAAGCATCATATATACTTGACCGTGATTTTTACTGAAATGACTAGGTTTTGCCTTTACTAAACTGGTAAACAACCATGGAATATACGGGGCTGCTGTCAGACCTAATGGATAGGTTCTTGTATCTTTAAAAAGGGTTCATTTCACAAGTGTCACATCTTCCTGTTTCATATCCGATGAGTGTGCGCGCAAAAAAATGGCATATTACGGAAATATTGATAGAATGATTCAATGTCAAATTCTAGTTTGTGAAGTCATGCATTGATTACGATACGAATTGAATGTATAACAGTCGAAGGGTTGTCATATACTTTTTACTCGTACAGGTCTGTATATAACATTCGCTATCGCTCATTTTCTGGAAAATAATATCCACATGTGTTGCGTAAAAGTCCTTTGGTATCTATCCTTCTAAATTCCTTAGTTTTGTTCCATTTGCATTGTCAAGTACATATGAAACGATGAATATATCTGAAATCATTGGGGAATGCAATCGTCTAAAAAGATGAAATATGCTACTAAGTTAAGATAGATTTATTCAATCGATCATTCGGTAACATATTTGGCTTTAACAAAGACTATCATAGATTGTAAAAACGCGTAGCCTGACAATGTGGGAAACAGATGTACACAATTAATGAATGAGTAATTCAGGAAAACTATGTTAATGATTCGATTCATCAATATACTTAAGAATTGACTTCAAAATTTATTAAGTTCATGGAGGTATAAACTTAAAAACCGCTGTGCAAACTCTGTAAATCCGCGTAGCGGATTTACGCGAAGTTTGCACAGCGGTTTTTAAGTTTATACCTCCATGAACTTAATAAATTTTGAAGTCAATTCTTATAAATAAATATACACAAATTCGATGTTTTAATACGTTTATTTGCTCCAAATAAACACAATGCAACAAATACTACTGCACTATTTACGCGAACGAATTCAACTCTCAACAAAACGAGAGAGAAAAAATGTCAATCAAAACGTCATTATTATTTAAGCTCCGCCTACGACTAGTTCACCAGCCAATGAAAATTCACAACGGAATCACGCAACGTCTTGTCACGTGGCCTTGACATTCCTAGTGTCAACCGTTGTACGTAAACACAGACTCGCGACTGTTGGATTCGGGATGAAAATAGCCGATTAGACTATCGTAAGTGCCATATATGTGGCTTAAAAGCTTAAAAGCAATCAGATCAAATCGAATTAAGTTTATGTTAAACGACACAGTTCTCTAATCTTGTTGAGAAACAAAGCTAAAAAGTACGGCATTTCAATGGCCGATCCCCTTGCAACAGCCGCGACTGCGGGAGAGGGAAAACGACCGGGTGTATTGTTATGAGGCCATGCCATTTATCAAAGAAACTATAAAATATGTATTTGATATAAGCTATTTGTAATTTGTGTCTTTTTACCGAACTGGTACAGCATTAAAAACGTTACTTGTTTACGAATAGTTCCGTCATTTGGGGCGTGGCTAAGTGTGAATGGGCGTGGATAAATGTGATGTGACGTCACGAAATTAAGTTTATGCAGGTATGAACTGAATTTCTGTTACAGTGTTCAGCGAATCAGATACACGGATAACAAATGACATTTATTTATATAAGCATATACAAAATAACGCATCTAACACAAATTTGATTTATCCTGATGCCAATTATGAAGGAGAAGTGAAGTTTAAAAATACGCATCAAGAATAAATACATAAGCCATGAATGTACAAACTGATTAAAATGATTTATCATCCAAAACTAACATCCACAGGAGATATCTCTTGTGGAAGATCAAGCGATATCTCCTAGGAGATATCGCTTTGACAGTAGATTTTGAACAATGGCTTGTAATCAGAAAATACAATACATCACAATCGTTTAACATCATCAGTAATGACATCACAATGCTATGACGTCATAAATACCACAACATCACAATGCTATGACGTCATTACCATGATGACGTCACAATGCTATGACATCACTGATTAAGCAGTTTTAGGACTATGCAGTGTTCAAAGATGTACATTTTTCATGCTTATGTGATGAAAAATAATTTTTGATGATAAATAGAATCTCACCCTCGCGTCTTCTGATATCAAATATATCAACACTCGTTGATAAAAGTAAAATATCCTCGGCAAGCCTCGAATATTTGTTACACAATATCAGTAGACACTTGGGTGAGATTCTCTATTTACACTCCTTGGGTGGTTATATCCCTTCTTTTTTCAATTTTTAACTCATAACTACCTTCTCATGGGTGTTATCCCTTTACACCTCTTGGGAAATTGTTGCCTTTATTTTAGTTGAATGTTATATACCGTGATCTCCATCCGCGTAGGTCGGTTATAAGATTGTAAACAATCGCAAACAATTGGACTTGTAAAATTTGGATTTTAATCAAATAAGAAAGTTAAGAATTATGAACAACGAAAGTGGGATTCGAACCAGGTTCCAGATGGACATATTTCTGATTTCTTTCCAAATGAGAGGGGTTGTAGGCAAGGAGATCCCATATCACCATATCTCTTTCTTTTTGTAGCTTAAATCCTTGGTTGCATGATTAGACAAAATGATAGAATAGAATGAATTGTAGTTGATGATAAAGAATATAAATTAGGACAATATGCAGATGATACTGAACTTATTTTGGATGGATCAGATGAATCTCTATATGCAGCTATTAAAACACTCAATACCTTTTATAATATGTCAGGACTAAGGATAAACATAGATAAGACAAAAGCTATATGGATTGGTTCTAAGGCAGGTAGTAGAGATATCATATGTAAAGATTTGGATAACAATGGCAAAATATTGAATTTAAAGTTTTGGGAATAACATTTACTCCCGATTTGAAAGACCTATGGGTTACCAACAATAGAAAAAGACTCGAGGAAATCAATAGATTGCTTGCAACATGGAGGAAAGGACAATTGACACTTATTGGGAAAAATAATGCAAAAAAAACATTGGCCCTTTCAAAATTGGTGCACATTTCCAGCACTCTGCCTAATCCACCAGATTCATTTATCTCATCCCTTGAGAAAACTTTCTTTAAATTCATTTGGAATGATAAAATAGACAAAATAAAAAGAAGTACTATGAAAAGGGAATTTAAGGAAGGAGGTTCCGGCCATAAAACTATCCCCATTGAGACTCTACTTAAAGAAATCAAATATAAGTAATCCATGCAATTTTCCATTAAAGGATATATTGAATTATGGTGCATATTTCCATAATATTGTTAAAATAGACAACCCCTTTTGGAATGACATCTTGATAGGCCTGGAAATCATATTGTATTAAGATTACAATAGAAGATAACAACTTAAATGAAATCTTATCTCAACCCTTATGGTTGAACCATAAAAACCAGAACCACTATATTAAAGGGGCAGTAGCACGTTTTTAGGGGGAATATAAGGTGATGTCAGGAAAATGAAAATAAATGGTTCCAATTGAAAGACAATGTATTTAAACTAAATGAAGCAGTTATTATTTAAATATATAACTTAAAGTTCAGCCATGCGATTCCTTTTTCTTACAAAAATGAATTAAAGGTGTTCACACAAAAATGGCCGCCAAAAGATTTTATGTGAATCCTCATACTTTGTCCTCTGACTATGGGTGATTGGCTTGTGTAATGAGATTGTTGACACTGTCAATATAATACATCTAACATTTACTTACAATTATAAGTGAAAGATTCGAAATATAAAATTATCAAAAAACGTGCTACTGCCCCTTTAAACAATGGGCTAAGAACGGAATTCTTACAGTAAGAAATGTATATGGAGAACAGATATACATACATGATTATATCTTCCATATATAACCTAAAGCATGGAAGGACCCATATTCAATCAAAAATATTATAAAAAGTATAATTACTTTATTCGTGGTATATTTAGCAATATTTAGCGACCAGCCATGAGAATATTCATTAATTCAAAATTCATTAAATAGGAGACTTCTTACCAAAATGACCGACACGTAATCCCCGGTGTATCAGGCTCAAAAGACTCTACCGCCTCAAATAACTCTAGAGTGCTCTGGGCCTAGTCTCAAATGACTCTAGAGTCATATGGGCCCAGGGAAACGCAAACTAAATTAATTTAGGCTTAGATAAGTGATCTTTAAACTAAGTGGCTGCAACTAAGAATGATATTCCTTTTAAAATTTTATTAAATCCTCGATATGTTAATGCCTTTCTATTTTCACGTGATATTTAGGATGACAAATGCCGAATGTTCGTGTCCTTCAGCAAAAGAAATTAATTAAATTGGTTCAAAATATTCGAGTCGATACGCTTATACGGTCGCCATATTTGTTCAAGACTTCAAAACTAAATTCTAATGTGACGTCACTTGGCTACGAAGTGATATTGGCCCGGTGTCAAGGTTTAGCGGGCCATTATCATTTGCACCGACCCGCTCATTTCTGATAACATGAGGGTGTTTTCATGACAATTCCATCCATTTTAGCTATAATGCAAAATAGTCAATGATATGAAAAAAATTGAAACTGTATTCATTTTCATAGATTACTTTGGTAGAGTCATTTGAGACTGGGCGTTTCCTTGGAATAAGATTACATTAAGTTGTTTAGGTTTTTTGTTTTAAGAAGAAATGCTTCAACCGTGTAACCGACAACAATAAAATAATAAAGTATTCAAGTTAAAATGCTAAAAAGTTTTTAAAAATGGTAGATTTCTTTCAAACGTAAGTTTAGTGTTGTCATCTGACAACATCAAAATTTCCCCAAAAGCATTATTTTGTTTTCAGGTTGAGGTAGAAAAACGATTGTAGATTATGAAATTGAACATTCGTTTATCAATTGATTCATCTCCTAGAGTTATCTGAGGCTAGCCCGAAATGACTCTATCATAGTTTCATCGATACAGCTTGGAAAATGTTGAATTTGAGGTAGAGTCATTTGAGCTTAGATAGAGTCATTTGAGACTGAGCGTTTCCCTTGGCCCATATGACTCTAGAGTTATTTGAGACTAGGCCCAGAGCACTCTAGAGTTATTTGAGGGCCAATATCACTTCGTAGCCAAGTGACGTCACATTAGAATTTCGTTTTGAAGTCTTGAACAAATATGGCGACCGTATAAGCTTATCGACTCGAATATTTGAACCAATTTAATTAATTTCTTTTGCTGAACGACACGAACTTTCGGCATTTGTCATCCTTAATATCATGCGAAAATAAAACGGGATTAACATATCGAGGATTTAATCAAATTTTAAAAGGATTATCATTCTTAGTTGCAACCACTTAGTTTAAAGATTAATTATCTAAGCCTAAATAAGTTTAGTTGGCGTTTCCCTGGGCCCATATGACTCCAGAGTTATTTGAAACTAGGCCCAGAGCACTCTAGAGTTATTTGAGGCGGTAGAGTCTTTTAAGCCTGTTACACAGGGGCTTACGTTTCGGTCACTTTGGTGAGGGTCCTATTTAATGAATTTTGGTCCTATCTTCTCATGGCTGGTCGCTAAATATTGCTAAATATACCACGAATACAGTATTTATACCTTTTAAAATATTTCAGATTGAATATGAGTCTTTAACGCTTCTTAACGCTTTACCGAGGACATTTTATGATTCGGTTTAAAAGGTAGCACACATCTAATTGAGACATTTGATATTCTTTAGAACTTGTTTTGATTTTCCCCTGTGCATTCAAATATATTATGTCTTTCGTTTAATGTGCCATTCTAAAGAATATCAAAGGCCACAAGAATGGTAATGAAAGAAAACAAAAGACAGAATAAACACTATTTATTTCTGAGAACTTTTGAAGTCATTTTCATATTACATGTTCATACTGCTTCCAATTCTTGCCATTTAGTTCCCTTGAAACATGCAAATATTTACATTTATTTCAATTCAAACATTCCCTAACACAATGCCGTTGTTCAATATTAAACTAAAATGATTAAGCGAATGGCCCTCAGTATTAATGCTAGTGTTCTCTTCAACCAATGTTCCAAATCTTGCAGAATCAAAAGCCATAACTCCCTCCAAAATGATATTTCGAAAATGAATTTCGAACACAATCAGGAGTATCAACAGGTGTACCTGTAATTAAAATTTCACTCCTATAGGCGTAATAGAGAAAGTCTGTCCCTATTGTAATCATATAACTAAGTCCAAAAAGTGAGGTTTCCATGGATATGACAACAAAATTGAATTCTAGACATTCTAGAATTCCAAAATCTAGACATGATTATGGTTTTAAAAATATGCAGAGTTTGGTTGAGATGTGAGATGATTGACCCTGTGAGATGATTGACCTTGTGTGATGATTGACCTTGTTAGATGATTGACCTTGTGAGATGATTGACCTTGTGAGGTGATTGACCTTGTGAGGTGATTGACCCTGTGAAATGATTGACCTTGTGAGGTGATTGACCTTATGAGATGATTGACCTTGTGAGGTGATTGACCTTGTGAGACGATTGACCTTGTGAGATGATTTTTCTAGTTAAATGATTGACCTGTGAGATGATTGACCCTATGAAATGATTGACCTTGTGAGATGATTGACCTTGTGAGGCGATTGACCTTGTGAGACGATTGACCTTGTGAGATGATTTTTCTAGTTAGATGATTGACCTGTGAGATGATTGACCTTGTGAGATTATTGACCCTGTGATATGAATGACCCTGTGAGATGAATGACTTTGTGAGATGGTTGACCGGATGGAAGGACGGAAGTAGGAACGGAATGACCACTGTCTTCATACAATGACTCTACTTTAACAATTAAATCCAAAAGGTCAAATCATTAAGAATGAAAAAAATCAACATCAACGATAGAGATATCATTCTTAACACAACATCTGAAATATATTTTTTAAAATCATAATTTTGTTTCAGCTGATTGATTCTCTCCTGTGGATTGAATCATGGCGTTTGAAGACGCTTCAATCAAAGTCGAACTCGCTCCGGCTTCACTAAGCCTACCAGGTTGGTTGATATCGATTAAAAACAACCAGCTCATCATATTTAAATTCCAGTAAATACAATTTGCGTGAATACGATAATCATTAAATTGAATAAACAAATAAGTTTCAAAAGCGGGATCCGGACTCCCTGAATCATCCCCCCTGGATCCGCCACTTTTAAATCATTATCTTTAGATATGAAAAACTGCATTTATGTGAACTTTTTCAATTTTTCAATTTCTATTTCACTTAAGAAAATGGTTGTTTACACTTGGCAACTATGATTCACTGATGATTATGTTTATTATGGGCAATAATTGTGTCAACGATTTTTGTAAATTTCAACACAATTAAGCTCGTCTTCCCAACTCAAGCCTTATCACGGCTTGCTCATAGTCCTGATTTCAACCCTATTTAACACCTATTGGATTAAATACACTAACTTGACTTTAGGACATGGATGCTATGAACCGTCTAATTCACTCAATTACACATATTGTGTTATGATATTGTGACTGCCTATGGTCACCATTGAAATGAGGTGACCCAAATTTAAGTTCACTTCTTCATGGTCACGTGGTGTTGTGTTTTCGAAAGTCCTTCTTGTTTTTGCTTTAAATTTTGTTTGTCCATAATTGTTATATTTAAATACATCATGTTTATACCTTTTTGGTTTGCCTTTCTTTAATTTTGGTGATCAGTTTATATTCATATATCAAAGCTTATAGGCCTACATTATACGTTTAATACTTTTAACATATAATTACATTGATCGGATACATTTGAAACATAAACTGTTTCAAAATGTAAGTTTTTATAAAATGATACTTTTGTTCTCTATATTTCCTTTTTTCAAGATCCAAATCATCACGTGGTGTACATATGGATGACGATTAGCTCGCAACAAGTGGGTCACTCCTCATTGTTGCTAAGCGACGGAAGCTACGTCAGTTGGTGGCCCAAAGGCAAGAAGGACAAAATTGGACCTTTCAAAAAACGGGCAGACTGTAACAGTTGCCTTGACGAAGATATTTACAACGAAGGCTTTGATCCAGACTATACTTTCAGAATTCCGCTTGAAAACCTTGACGTCAGAAAAATGTCCAATTACTGGAAGAGTTGGCAAGAAGGCGGCCATTATTCCCTCATCAACCGAAACTGCTGCTCAATGGTTTATCGAGTCTTATCGAAAGGGGGCGCTCCAATCAGCGCAACTGCAATATGGCGGCCGGAAACACTTAGACGATATCTTGTTACATATCTTGGAGGAGGATCCGCTCTTAGGTTGTTATGGAACTTGCCGGGCTCCGATGAACAATACAAAGGTCAGTGGATGGCAACTCTTATTTTGCGCAAAAATAGTCCTTGTTTTCACATCCATATATTATCCATATATATCATTAAATTTTATGCTATCAAATCGCCCTTTTTCAGCCAATCACACGCTATTTCTATGGAATCCAGGAGAAACCGGAAGTGGACATGCTTCCTTGCTACTTGAAGGCAAGCACTACATCAGCTGGTGGCCGTTTTTGCAGACAGGCGTAGAAGATGTCGGCGCGGTCCAAAGAGAACAGGGCCAGGAGGAATGGATTCACATCCAACCTGGTACCCAGGTAGACAGCAAGGCGGCGGACGAGAAGCTCCTCACATCTCCCGAGGATATAAAGATCACCTTTCGACCCAGGAAATTAGATTCGTGTGGCATAAAACGTCGTTGGAGGGAGTTCACAAAGCACGAAGCTGAGAAGCGATGGGATGTTAGTTCTTTCTGTCTCTTGTACGAGGTGCTTGTAGCAGGAGGGGCACCAGCTCATAATAAACTTCAAGATCACTGGTGTGTAGAGACCTTACAGAGTTATGTGACAAACAGATTTCAGATTGTATACGAGTGAACCAAGCAGGGTTTTTTACTAAATGTCAATATTGAAACAACATCATATTCGATTTGAAATGACGTTAAATGATAATACGACGAAAGTGTCTCGGACGATAAATCCAGTGTCAAAAATAACGATATCGAGTCAACGTTGATGTTTAAATGACGTTGTTATATGAAGCGAATTGAAATGTGCATCAACATTGAAATCCGACGTTATATCCACGGCGAACATTTTTACTTTGAGTGTACGTTGATGTTTAAATGACGTTGTAATATCAAACGAATTGAAATGTGCATCAAAATCAAAATCCGACGTTCTATCCATGGCGAACATTATGACCTCGAGTGAATGTTGATGTTGAAACGACGTTGTAATTTGAAACAATTTGAAATGTGCCTCAGCGTCGAAATCCGACAGTTTTCCACGTCGGGTAAGCAGCGAACATACGACAACGAATCAACGTGTTTAAATGACTAAATGAAATATGAAAGGAGTTCAAATGTACGTCAACGTCGACATCTGACGTTTTATTCACGTAGGGTAAAACATAAGTATGACTTTGAATTCACGTTATATATATTCACAGATACATCGAGATAGTTCTCAAGCAGAGTTGATATAATCACACGAGTTACTCTGAAATGATATTTCATTTCTACTCAAGAGAAGTCAACCAATTATTTTTGTATTAAATTTTATAAGACACAGAGAACATCAAAACTTTTAAGCACACTTTCGGTCGATTTCGGTTTATGTCTCAATGTTGAGGTTGTTATGCAATGTATATGCACAAAGTAGACACAACTCTTCTGAGGATCTGATTAATAATCACCATTTTGGGCATAATGAGGTCCAACAAAACTGTCTCAATTCCAATCACTTTGGCAATAACGAGTTAAACCACCACGTGCTTGTATACAGTGGACACAACAAAGGGGCAAACTGTCGATCAGACTTCGAAAAAGCATCTGAAGAATAGTCTGCACCTCTGCCTGAAGGAACTGCATCAGTTCTTGAAGAGTTTCAGGTTGCCTGTGATTGTCTCTCACCCGCTTGCACATCTCATCCCATGCATGCTCAATCGGTGCCAAGTCAGAAGAGTATGCGGATCAAAATCGTTGTATACCATTTTGGGTTAAAAATTCATTATAAGTCTTGCTCTATGTGGTCATCTTGACGAACAGAACCTGCTCCAATTGGATGAAGGGTGGGTATAACAAAAGGCTGCACGTACTTGATACCTGTTATCTGTCCTTCGGAGCGAAATTCTAGTCCTAACAATTGCCGTACCACGTTTATAGCGCCTGCAAAGCAATGGCGTTGCCTGACATTAGCATCAACAAATCTTCTCCGCGCCGCCTGTAGATGCGAAGTCTGCCACCATTTAACTATAATGCAGACCGGGACTTATCAGCGAAGAGTAGCCGCCCCATTGTTGCCATGGTCAGTCTTTATGACGTGTGTACCAGTCATGACGTGCTTCCCTATGACGTTGAAGAAGAGGTGGTCGAACCGCTTGTCGACTAGATAAACTAAAATCCAAAAGAAACGTCCCCTTTTGTTTTTTTCACACACATCAAAAATCACGAAAGATAATTAAAAAATGACACCATTCTTATATATGCCAAGGCACTATCTGAAGAAACACATCGCTTAAACGCACAAAGTGCAGTGGTTAAGGTACAAAAATATCGTTTTGTTATATTTTTGGTTCTATCGAGAATCGAAAATCAAATATAGAGGGGACGTTTCTTTTGGATTGTAGTTTATATTGTGGGCACGCTGACGACTGTCTGGTTATGGTCTGGTCTGATACCGTAATACCACTTGCATTTTGCTGTTCATTTCTATACCTCCTTCTGTAACAACGCGCTGACGTAATTGCATTTGAATGACATACCAGTCTTGATGTTGTGACGTTGATCTTGACCTACGAAACCATGGGCATTCTGAATTTCCTTCTGTTTCTGTGTTAATGCAACTATTTTTAAGTTCATATCCTTCATGAATTGTAATTGCAAACACTGAATTGCAAATTGTCAAAATATATCAAACAATGTCTGAACCTATTCAAATGAAACTATTGAAATGACCATTTATATCATATTTGTATATACTTGTAATGTATATTCTCTTTATCACTCTATGTGTTTCTTGAAAATAAACGCTGTACGTTCTGTTCTATTTTGAAGCAAAGCAGCAGTCTTAGAGGGGCAGTAGCACGTTTTTTTTGATAGTTTTACATTTTTAATTTTTCACTGATAATTGTAAGTTAACGCTAAATGTATTATCTTGACAGTGTCATAAATCTCATTACACAAGCCAATCATCCATAGTCAGAGGACAAAGTATGAAGATTCACATAAAATCCATTGGCGGCCATTTTGTGTGAACACCTTTAATTCATTTTGTGTAAGAAATAGGATTCGCATGGCTAACCTTTACGTCATACATTTGAATTTTTACTGCTCCGTTTAGTGTAAATACATTGTCTTTCAATTGGAACCATTCATTTTCATTTTTCTGACATCACCTTATATTCCCCCTATAAACGTGCTACTGCCCCTTTAAATAGTCTTCATTGTATCTAAGTTTACAACACAATCCAACACAAACAGCAAAATAATCGACAATCCTTACAATGGTTACTTGTATATTTTTTATTTTTTCAAGTTTTTTGGGGCTGACGTTTACTTTCCATTATTTTTGTTCTCTCTAACATGTTTGCAAGACGATTTTCCTGTCTCACAATATCTATATTATTGTGTAATTTAGGAAAGATTTGCATATTTTGGGGCTTTAGGTTGTTCAAAAGGCTAACACATTTTTAGCGTTTTCTCTGGTCACATAACTTTCTCGGCCCAAGGTAGATCTCAATCAAAGTTCGTTTGGATGTTATTACGGTGTTATTGAAGATGACGTCCATTTTCTGTCCAGTGGTCAAATTTACTCTAATATAAGGTCAGGAAAAGGCACGTTCTCTTAACCCTCTGTTTAGCTTGATGGTTCCTGTCGACCAGGCTTTCTTTAATATTGAAAAATATTTAATATACTCTTTAGCTGCCTCAGTGTCACTCATGTTTAAGAGAAGAAAAGTGTTTCTTACAAAACTATATAATTATACCACCCACTTTTTATCACTCTCACGTTGTTTTGTTTTTTTATTATATTTTTACGCTTACAGACAGACAGACAGATTCTTTATTAGACAATTTCTCAGCATGGTGAACAGAATACATATTTTTAATGATAGTTAGTATATATAGCAAAGCCCAAGAAATGCTATGGTTTAACATATTTTTTAAATGACTTTAAAATTAACACTTTTACAATCACTATTTAGAAGTTCTTGGAATGTAAATAAACTAGGACGTCTATGGTAGTAGCTAGGTATATAGATATTCCTGACGTTATTGAAAGTAGAACATATCAATAATACATGAAACTCGTCTTCTATTTCATTCGAGCAGTATCTACATGTTCGTTGAGCAAGTTCTAATCTATTCTGGGCCCATCTACTCTGCTCTATCATTAAAGATGCTATATCATACTTGCAATATTTTTAAAAGTATTTTTAATGTATACGGTGTATTTTTAGAAAACTTTTGCGCCAACCTCGAGAAAATCGGACCAAAATTCATCAAAAAGGAGATAATTTACCAAAAAATACCGAAACGGCAGTCGACATAAGGGTAAAACAATTGAATACTCGGCGAATGAAAAAAGACAACGTGAAAAACTTGAAAACGACATTAAAAATAAATTAGAGGTAGCACTTAAAAACTTAGACACAGAAGAAAATGAAGATAAGAAAACTGAGATTCTTACTAGTGTAGATAAACTTGAAAAAGACCTTGAAGATTTAATAAAACAAAAAAATCAAGGAATTATAGTACGATCAAAAGCAGATTGGTTAGAACATGGAGAGAAACCCACAAAATATATCTTAAGTTTAGAAACAAGAAATTACTTGAACAAATCTATAACTCGTTTAGAGGATAACCAGGGTGATATTCTTAATGAACAAGGCGCGATTATTGAAGAAGTAAACACTTTCTACAAGAAACTTTATTCAAAACATGACGTATCCAACATACATGTAGACCTAAACATACTACTTGACAACTTTGATACACCTATATTATCGAAAACTGTATCTCAGAAATTAGAAGGCGACCTTTCCTATGATGAAGTACTAAAAGCTGTAAAAAATCTTTAAAAATGGTAAAAGTCCGGGATCGGACGGATTTACTGCAGAATTTGTAAAGTTCTTTTGGTATGACATTGGAAAATATCTGATCAAATCACTTAATTATGCATATACAAGCAGCCAGCTCTCTATTTCCCAAAGACGAGGCGTCATAACATGTATTCCAAAGGAAAACAAACCAAAACAATTCTTAAAAATTGGAGACCTATCTCTCTGTTATCGATCCTTTAAAAAATTGCTTCTTTGGCTATTTCCAACAGAATAAAACTTATATATCGGAGAAATTACACGACAGATATATGACCTTATCCAACACACTGAAGACTATCAGATTCCTGGCCTTTTATTAATGGTTGATTTCGAAAAAGCTTTCGATACCGTTGATTGGACTTTTATTGAAAAACACTCTCTTTCTTTGGAATTGGAGAATCAATCAAGAAATGGATCAATACGTTCCATAATGGAATTGAATCGTGTGTAATTGTAAATGGTTTTGGGTCTCACATTCTTTAGTGTCTTAAGGGGCTGTCGCCAGGGAGATCCACTATCCCCCTATTTGTTTCTTCTATGTGTAGAAATATTGGCAATACTTATTCGAAATAACAATAATCAAAGTAGGAAACATTGAATATCTTCTTTCGCAATATGCTGATGACACTACTTGTACCCTTGATGGTTCTGAGAGATGCCTCTACGCTGTACTTCAAACTTTGAACTTTTACGCACGTTTTTCTAGCTTAAGAGTGAACACAGACAAAACAAAACTCATTTGGATGGGCTCAAAGAAAAGATCAAAAATGAAATTATGCAAAAAATGGAACTTGGATTGAAAACAAGAGCCGTTTAAATTACTTGGTATTACGTTTTCTATGGATTTGGAAGAAATGGTTTAAATAAACTACGATAATAAATTTAGACAATGTTAAACATTAATGGCAATATGGTCAATATGAATCACTTATTTACAGCACTTCCTAACCCACCAGATACAGTTATTGAAAAGTTCCAAAAAAAGTGTTTCAGTTTTATTTGGGGTAATAAACCCGATAAAATAAAGCGATCTCAAATAATATGTGACAAAGAAAATGGTGGAATAAAATGCCCAAAAATAAGAGAGATGATTAATTCCCAGAAAATGACTATGATAAGGAGAGCCTTCACCTCAAAGTCGAAGTGGCGAAATCTATTTTTTAGAAATACCCCAACAATCAAAAATCATAGTATATATGAAATAATGAGTAAAGAACATAAGACACAAATTTTTTCTTGTATAACCAATCAGTTTTACAGAGATATTGTACAATGCTGGTGGATGTTTATGGATGGATTGAACAAAGGTGATTTAACTAACGTTGATGTAATGTCCCAATCAGTATGGCTAAACGACAACATACAAGTGGGTTCTAAAACTGTCTTTATGAAAAAACTTTACGACAAAGGCGTAAAATTCGTAAATGACTTCGTTGATGACAAAGGGCAATTTTATAATGAAAACATCATTTAAACATGTTTGGGGTAGGCCTATATGTGGCTACATCAACTCAACTTAGTATCTTTCAGTTGTACATATTGATAAAAATAACATTTCAGATGCAGGGTTTATATTTAAATGTTATATATTATTTTTTATTATTTACTGCCCTTTCACAATGGTCGATTGCCGAAAAGTGCATCATATGTGCATCTCACTTCGTTCGCACATAGGGAAAACGGGTTACTTTAATTTCATTTTCAGTCATTCTCTCCCCACAGAGGTAGATCAAGTCATGAAATGTTGATACAGCCTTTGTTCTATAACGCCGTCTTAGTTGGATAGAATTGGAGATACCTGATTGGAGTCAATCAGAGTCAGTTGTGCAATCAGCGACGCTGATCTAAAATCATATTTTTGTACTACTGAATAATGAGTAATGAATACACCACCCTTTCCATGCGGGAAACGTTGTCATTTGATAAATAAATTCAAATTTATTGTGGTGCAATTTTTTTGCGCCAGGGGAAACAGCCGGAACCAAGAGATTTCGGCGTAATATAACAGAGGCTGTATCAACATTTCATGACTTGACCTGCCTCTGTGGGGAGAGAATGACTTTCAGTGCGCAAACGCCAACCTTTCCCTTAGTGTCAATAAAAATAGTACCCTCCATATCCAAATGTGACCCCTCCATATCCAAATGTGACCCCTCCATATCCAAATGTGACCCCTATCCAAATGTGACCCCTATCCAAATGTGACCCCTTTATATCCAACTGTGACCCCTCCATATCCAAATGTGACCCCTATACAAATGTGACCCCTTTATATCCAACTGTGACCCCTCCATATCCAAATGTGACCCCTATCCAAATGTGACCCCTCTCCAAATGTGACCCCTTTATATCCAACTGTGACCCCTCCATATCCAAATGTGACCCCTATCCAAATGTGACCCCTTTATATCCAACTGTGTCCTCTCCATATCCAACTGTGACCCCTCCATATCCAAATGTGACCCCTCCATATCCAAATGTGACCCCTATCCAAATGTGACCCCTTTATATCCAACTGTGTCCTCTCCCTACCCAAATGTCTGTCCGCTGCATTGTTGATTTGTATTTCTGTCAATAACTTCGAAGTTCCTGAACCAAATCAGTTCTAGTTGCACAGAAATCCTTATCCTAACCAAACACTGATATGCGCGACATTATAAATGAGATTTAAGCTCGTGATCTTTCAATACACTTCAACGCCTTATATATGAGCTTAAAACGTGGCTCACAAAATCTATACGAAAAAACGTGTTGCCATTCAACACTGAATGAAACTTCGACGTTTTAAGGAATGTGACAATTTTTCAACCCGAAATTGTTGCTGCTTATTATAAAGTGTTAATGAGGAAGTTGGATGCAAACTTAAGGCTTGGAAGAATGCCTTTATGGTGACAATCGTTTATTCAACAGAAAATAGGATTTGAGGATCGTGTTTATCAAGTATTTCAGTGTGAATGTATAAGAGAAGAACATATTTAGTGATGATGGACGTCATTATCATTCGCTAGAGAAGGTATTGAAGGAGTTTACCTTATATATATTCAAGAATTATTGTCTCATTCCGCGATATTTCTTTTTCCTATGATGTCTGGTGTAACATGTTATAAGACGGCTTTCGCCTTTCTAATGATACTGAGTGTCGTGTTACTTGTGACTATAAAGATGTATCAAACAGAAGTAACATCGATGAATAACTACCTTTTGAAGTCCCTGATCAAAAGCAACCTTCTTCCGAAAGGTCACAATGATACAAACACAATCTCACTGATGACAGATGGTTCAAAGAATGTAATTTACGGAGGTAAGGAAAAGCATGTCAAAGAAAAGTCCTTATATGTCTACCCTGGACCAAGCAGCATGGCTTTTGAGAGTTCTCCAGTTCTTCCATATTTCTACAGATTACCTCAGTCCCATCATCAAAGTGACAAGCACAGAGTCCATCAGAAGCTAAATGAGTCACTCGCGGACTTGTCTGTGAAAAGGAATCAATCTAAGTTGATCTTGTTCTACAACATCCCAGGATGGTACCGTAAAGACGCCATGTCATATTGTCGAGAAGGATTAAGCAAATGTCCAATCAAATCATGTAAGTGTTCAGAGAACAGCAAGCATTTGAAGAAGGCTGATGCAGTCATTATCGATGGCGTTGAACTGGAGATGACAAGTCCAATGATAAAACAGGCCTCACAGGTTTGGGTCTTCTTTACACTTGAATCTCCGTTTTACTTTTTCTTTTCGAACTATAAGAGAGAGGATTGGCGTCAGATGTTTAACTGGACCATGACCTATCGTCTAGATTCAGATATTCCAATTCCTTATGACATTTTTCTCCATCGACCTATATCTAAAAACTATACAGCTATTGCCTTAAAGAAGACTAAATCTGCTGTATGGCTTGTGAGCAATTGTAAAACGCCTGGAAAGCGTGACATTTTCGTGAAAGAATTGCAAAAGTACTACAATGTGGACATATTCGGGAGGTGCACTAAAAAAATTCGAGTAGATGATGTCAAGCTTCTTAACCAATACCGGTTCTATCTGGCATTTGAGAACAGCTTCTGCTTTGATTACGTAACCGAGAAGCTTTTCAAAACATATGCGGCCCCCATCAACATAATACCAGTGGTTCGAGGCGGGGCAAACTATGACACTATGATACCAAATGGGACCTTTATCAACGCAGCACATTTCAAAAGTCCGAAGGAGCTTGGTAAATATCTTTCATATTTAGAGACAAATGTGACAGCATATGCAGAGCTTTTGCAACGGAATGATCAGTTTGTTAACAGAGGAAGAATGGTTATTATGAAAAGGGCATTTTGTGATTTATGTGTAAAGATTCATAATCTTAATCTTTATGAAAATTGGTACACTAACATAGGAGAATGGTTTAATGATGGGACTTGTCATAAACCAACTGATATTTAAATGTACATTTGTGAACTATGACAGAATATCAACTCACATGTCAATCAACAGGATACAATTATTGATTTATCAACAGGGTACCAGTTTTAACTCACTATGCTCGTCACACGAACTGTACATTGAGAAAGGTAGATATTTAAATATTAGTAGAGAGCAAAGAATCTGTCAATTATGTCAATCAAATGAAATTGAAGATTAGTACCATTTTTACTTGTATGTCCGATCTACAGTAGCATAAGAAAAAAATATATATTAAAGAAAAGTATTATGTACATCCAAACATGCTTAAATTTTCCAAACTATTAAATAGTTTAGATAACAAAGAAATCGAAAACCTGTCCATGTATATATTCTACTCATCTGTATATAGAAACCATATTGTTGCATAAATAGTATATGTAAAATCAATTATATTATGTATTGCACTATAGGCCTGTGGCCTTTTCAGTACCGGAAATAAAGATTGATTGATTGACAACTCACTATTCAAAACATCAAGATACCACTTTTTTCTACTCTTTAGATAAAAAGGATATATTTTGTTTTAGTTTTTACTTAAAATCAATCTAAATGATATCGTTATCACGTTTTGCTCAGAAAGTCCCGAGCGGGTAACATGTTTTAAATACGATCAGGATACTTTAAAAATGAGAAGGAATTTTAGGTTGGACAACTTGTTATAATCGTTTTCCTGGTAAATAAAATATGTTTAAACCAACAAGATACCAGTATCTGATACTATCTTGTTTTTTTATGTTGTATCTTGATCGACATTGCGTTGTATCTTGATCGACATTGTGTAGTATCTTGATCGACATTGTGTAGTATCTTGATCGACATTGCGTAGTATCTTGATCGACATTGCGTATTATTATGTGAACGTAATTTTCCGGCAATCCAATTGGTCGAGGACCGGTCACGTGACAGTCGACAGAAAGTGATATTGACTTGACCCCGTGACCCCGAGTTCGACCAAAAGTGATATTGACTTGAGTTACTAAAAATTGAGCCGATGACGTCAAACCGTTGTTTCATGACGTCATGCTATTGTTATCATGCCGTCATTGACCCGTCCTTGCCAACAATCGATCCGAAATGCCGCTCATACCTGTAGTTCTCTATTTCTTTTTCGTTGTTAAACCGAGACATAATAAAACAATTATAACCTGGTGAATTCGGTCAATACCTGTTTTTATAGACCCGAGGAAAACAATATCGACCTCGGACTTCGTCCTCGGTCAATATTGTTTTCCTCGGGTCTATAAAAACAGTCCTCGGTCAATATTGTTTTCCTCGGGTCTATAAAAACAGGTATTGACCTTATCACCAGTCCGTCCGTCCGTCCGTAAACTTTTTTACATTTTCATCTTCTTCTCCAGAACCAATGACTCCAGAGAGCTGAAATTTGATGTGCAGACTCCTTGGCCAATGGGGATTCTAAATTGTAAATTTCGTGACCCCATGACCCCAAATGGGGTCACAGGGGTCAAAACCTTAAAAACCTACTTTTATCTTTTTCTCCAGTTCCAAAAGGTCTAGGGAGCTGAAAAGTTGTGTGTAGACTCTTTGGCCAATAAAGATTCTAAATTTTACATTTGGTTACCCCTTGACCCCAATTGGGGTCACAGGGGTCAAAACCTTAAAAACCTAATTCCATCAAAAGTCTGATGAGCTACAGAGCCCATGGCTCTATTTTTTAAATTCCATTTTATGACATTTCTTTTGGTTATGACAAAATAATATAATATAACCGGAATGGTTTGGTGGTATTCAGTTTTACAAATATTCACAAACATGTAATGAAAGGATAATATACATATCAATCTATAACTGATAAGTTTCATATTTCTTATTCTCATGGCGTTGAAAAGACATTTACAGTGTACCTAAGTTACATTATTGAGTAGTATTTTGTAATGTATATAATTCAACCAATTTATAAACAATTGTGTTTTCCAATGTTCCTGTTTAATATATTTATGTCTTATTTCGATATATTTTGAACATTAAGGAAAAAAATGAATGTAGCACTGCAGTTTACAATCAAATTAAAAGGAGTCAATTTTCAAATTTCATGATTTTTTTCCAAATAGGAAGTGCACAGTAAATGTCCTCTCCCCTCTCTGGGCCCAGTGATTGTCGGTGTCTGATTCGGAGTTCTGTAGTTGCCTGTCTTTCTCTCTCTGTCTGTTTCCATGGTCCCCTCTTTCCCTGGGCCATCCTTCCGTCTTCTACCGTCTCTTACGTGACTGCTAGACTCTCTCTTTCTCGCTCCCTCTCAGCCTTCCAAGCTGGCCACACCGTCCTTAAGACGTACTCAGCCCAAAGGAAGACCAGGTAGGAAGCAACCGTCTTGTAATCAAACCATTGTCTTCGTCCAGTATCAGCACTTATCAGTCAGCACGTGATGTCGAGGAGGATCGCTGAAGTTATACCCCACTTCCGGTCTCGTTGCTATGGTTTCCTTTGTTCTAACTGTAGGTATATTTACCGATACACCACAACTTTTTCTAATACACCTATTCTTTTTTGCACACCCAAATAAAGTCAAGTGAAGAGATCTTCAAATTAGGCAAATCAACCAAGTTGTAAAATTTTGATTTTTTTTTTTAGAAATGTTCAAAACCAAAGTGGGAATCGAACCAGGGGCCTTAATGTTGCGACGCAACGCCTCTATGGACTAAGCTACTGAGGCTCGATACAGGTGGCGGTACTTTTTGTTGTGCCATGTCTGGATTGTTGTATTTTACTATATAAGCCATGTATAGGTACTAGTTTGTACTCAATCTTTATTTGCACCGAAAGAGGCATGAGGCGTATAGTACATATTATGATCAAACGAACAAACGGCAGTAGAGAGTACATACCTTCTACGTTTAAAGGCTTGGTACAGATTTTCGACATGCATTTTCCTAGAACAGTATAGAAATGTTACGAATTTATAAATAATATGATTCGTGAAGTATTTATTTTTCAATATACATATATCTCAATTGATGTAAGCTGGCATACACAAAGAAAATGATACCCATCTTCAGTTTCATTTAAATTACACATTTTACATAATCTATGTTATTTTTCCAAACCAATATATCTACCGGTTTCACTTAATAAGTCATGAGATGAGCAGCGAAACTTGAAAGCGAAATATTACATTTCCAAACATTCAACGATGATAAATAATTTTCATTGCATATAGATTGGTTAAACATTCTGAAATAAAAACATTTATTTGAAACTGATAATTTGTGGAGCCAGTCTTGTAGATATGTAGTTTGCAAGCGTTGTTTAAATGGCATGAGAAAATTTGATTGAGAATCTATTCTAACCATATGTTACCAAATCCTACTGAACATAACATAACATCTGTTACCCAATTATATTTTCCATTTTCATCTGTTACGGCTACCTTTAACCTGCTTTTAACCATAAGTATACGACTAATTTTGAAATGATAAAATTGGAAATATATGGCTCCCCTGAGTTTAATAGTTATAAGATAACATAAGATCAGATAAGATAACACTTTATTATCCAGAAGGGAATTCTTCTTACATAATTTAGAAGACAATACAACAAGATCATATCACGATAAAAATCATCTCTTCGATTCTCTCCTTTTAACAAACATAATAGAGTTTAAATAGTATATAATATAGTTTATTCCTGTATTGAAGGCCACATGGCCATGAGTACAATATTTGGTATATTATACATTTCCATGGTAACGTTTATACATTGTCATATTACATCTGAGCAGGTATGTGAACCATATTATTTGTAGTACATATTCCTTTCCAAAAACATTGCAAGTGGTCTCAATATCCTTTCAGTTTTACATGACATCAATTGTTAAAATTTATGCTGAGTTCGGCATTGAACATTCTAATCAGGTATAAGTTGTTATCTACTTTCTTGAAATAAGTTCACACAAGGATGAAATGGAATTCAACTTTCAACGCATCTAAATTACATTTGTCACAAATCAGGCAAGAATGATGTACAGCAAACCCTTGTAATAATGTCCCTGGTTATAATGCTAAACTGGAAGTAATGCCATGGTTTTGCCAGAACGGATTTCCTGCCCTAATATCTCTTTTTTATTTTTTATTTTTTTTATTTTCAATAATTTGTGATACAGGCAAATCAATCATTATACACTCACAGCACATATGTACAAATACATATATCCACATTTGGCTGATAAATACACAAGTTAAGCAAAACAGGATTATTTCTTAACAATTCATTATTTTCAAACATGACTATTCTTGAACAGTAAGTGCAGAGATGACCAATATTTTAAACACTTTTCTTCAGTTTCTGTCGACAAAAACACAAATTTTGATAAATCATAGTAACGTACAATTTTATTTGTCACATATTCTAATTTTGGTTTAAAACAATTTATGCTGCATCTATAAATATACTGTTTGACTATTAAAATGATTGCATTTACAGGATTATTGTTCTTTCCTTCATTCCCAATATTATAATCTTATTCGTGAATTCCAATTTCAGTTGTACAGAATTTAACCATGATTCTATTTCTTTACATAAATTGAAGATAGGTTCACAATCCCATAACATGTGGTTAATTGTTTCGATGGCAAAATGGACAAAGTGGGGATGATATATATCCAATTCTGTTGAGAAAGTGTCTTGATGGCAAAATATTATGAATGATTCTGTATTGCAACCATTTTAAATATGTACATCCTGAACAAGTATTTGCTATTATATTAAAATTTTCCAATCATAATTGTCAGCAAATTCAACTTGTAGAATTCTTTCTCATTTTAAAAAGCTGGGAAGCCGAACGAATTTTGAGTCAAGTAGAAAGGCATGCGATCTTTTACCCTCAATTATGGTGTTTATTTGTGATATGTTAAAAGGATATATAGGACCAAACAGTTTTCTGTTAAATTTGGTACTTTTTAGAGATAGGCTGTATGCCAATATGGCTCTGTTCACTTATTCATAAGTTAGAAAATTGGTCTTTATTGAAAATGTGTTCGAAAATTCTTCATATGTTAGCAGTCTGCCATCTTCATGTAGGAGATCATTAACGAAAACAACACCTTTTTCATACCAATCATAATACAAAAACGGTTGCCTGCCTATCAAAATATTGTCATTGTTCCACAGTGATTGCGAGAGTATGTCATATTCGTTCGAAATAGTCTTTTTGCTTATTGATATAAAGTGCGACCATTCTAGGAGTAGGTCTTTCCAAAATGAGTTTGATAAGAAGGGAATTACTATATTCTGAATGAAGCCGCTATCTGTTATTAGAAAAGGAGTTTTTATATTCAACAGATGTTTAAACAGATGAGTCCATTTAAGGTCATTACGGAAAACTAGGTCGGAAGGAGCAGATGCATGTTGAAGCTGTATTTCTTTTTCGTTTTTCCAATAAATGTTAGTTGATGACAAATGCATCATCTCAAAAGGGGCCAAACATCTGATAACTATACCAGATTAATATGTAAAAGAGAAAGACCTCTCATGAGGGCTTTCCGTCAAAGAATGCCCGCAGCCCGAGGAGGGAGGGCTTTAGCCCGACCCCAGGGCAGAGACCGTGGGTAGGAGCATTATTTGACGGAAAACCCGAGGGAGAGGTCCTTCTCTTTCTTATAAACCGAAATATATCAAATGTTTTCATTTCAAGATCGCTCTCCTAGTTCTCCTGTTGAAAATGGAAAAGAATCACCCCAAAAATCTCGCTTTAATCATTCAAGTCGAAGGTTTAAGTGGACGTTTTGGAGCAGTGATATTACCCTTCGGTTGATGATGCATAGATTTCGAGTTGTAGACGGTCTATAGCCAAAAACATTTGATTATTTGTATTTGACGCTGGAGCTATCTTTCATCTTAAAGTTCAGTCATTTAACGATTTTACTTTTTTTACATTAAATGACATAATAAAAACCTGATCTTATTGAGTTGACAATGTCACATGCTATAAAGCTTGAATTAGATATTTCCAAGAAAGAAATAAAAATTCAATTCAATTCAAACAAATAACGATGATTATATGTAAGAACATTTACCCTACCTCATGTAAGAATCTCGATCTCTGATTGGTCCACGTGACCCTGAATAAATACTGATATCCCGCTCTTGAGCGGGGGAATAAATCATTTATACCCCGGCACGTAAAAAGCATGAAAAAAGCGTGCAGATTCAGCGTCTTGAAATGTACAATGTATGTTACCTCGAACACATGATTAAGCTGGTTACTTTTGATTAACTGATATGTAGCTTTGAACAAACTATAGTAAATTGACGTACGAATTTCTTACCCTTTATCGTCATATTATATGCGTTTTGTTTAAACATTCGGTAAGATAAATTCGTTATACCATTCAAAGGCGGGGTACACGGGGAGATATCCGCCCCTCGCTTGGTGTTATGCAACTCGCCTCCGGCTCGTCGCATAACACCAAGCTTGAGGCGGATATCTCCCCGTGTACCCCGCCTTTGAATGGTATAACTTATATTATAAGATTCATAAGGCATTGCAACTTAAGCCTCATTTTGAGCTACAAAGTCACTAAATCTACAATGCATAATCTTAATTGACGTACGTACCTGTAGATTAGATTTCTGTGTAGAGGGCAAGTAATAATAATAATAAGAGTACTTTTATAGCGCTTCATCCACATCACCCAGGGACATGCTCTAAGCGCTAAACATATATACAGTTTCTATGTACATGCATGACAATGACAATCACAAATATTTTTTGAAGAGATGTGTTTTTAAGTTCTTCTCAAACACTGCAAGTGATGGGGAGGCTTTAACATCTGACGGAAGAGAATTCCAGAGAGAGGCAGCTGCTTGAGAAAATTAGTTTGCTCCAAAAGTTTTAGTTTGAATTTGGGGACTACTAGCAGATGTTGTTCGCTGGAGCGGAGAGATCTTTTGTGGAATAAGATTATATATAATTAAAAGCTTTGATGGCAATGCGTCCAGTGCGTCATTGTTCCAAATAGTCACCAGATCGACTACATAAATCTATAATCCCTGTCGGCTAAGCTACCTGCACAGGTGAGACTTAAATAAAATATCTGTCTGTCTGTCTGTCTGCACAGAAGATTTGAGTTCTAATGACCTATAGCAAGTCGAAAGTGGAAAAGTTCAAAGGTGGCTAAACGACTGACATCACCCCCCCCCCCCCCCCCCCTAAAAGGTGCTACGGTTGAAGTGATGGATGAAATAAAATGCAGGCGAAAGAAAGTACACACTTCAGTCCCAGTTATCATGTGTAGGACTTTCAATTACAATTACTTCAAGTTTTTGTTATAATTTCAAACTGATAAGAACAAGAGATAAATCGTCGTTCAGATAGAATCTTTAAGTGTCTGTTAAAAAACATTTTAAAATGAATTTTTATATCAATAAATTGTTCCCAAATTGATTTTGATGTAACACAAATGATCACCGAGAAAGATGAAATCTATAAACATGCCAATTCTTTAACATATTGACAACATTTTAAAGGGGCAGTAGCACGTTTTTTGGATAAGTTTTATATTTCAAATAGTTCACTGATAATTGTAAGTTAATACTAAATGTATTAATTTGACAGTGTCAAAAATCACATTACACAAGCCAATCATCCATAGTCAGAGGACAAAGTATAGAGATTCACATAAAATCCATTGGTGTGAACACATTTAATTCATTTAGTTTAAGAAAAAGGAATCGCAAGGCTAAACTTGGAACCATTAATGTTACCCCATAAAAACGTGCTACTGCCCCTTTAAACATGAGAGGGCTTATGATAGAGTTCTATTTCTTACCCCTGCTTACATTAAACAAAGATATTTAAACAAACATTAACCGGACACCAATTATCTTATTCCAACTACTGCTAATATATGTATTGTTAAAGGGGGTCTCTATCTTCTAATTTTTAACTTCCAGTGTTTTATTAGCGAGGCCCCGAGAGGGTCGGAGAGGGCCTCGCTAATAAAACACTGGACGTTAAAAATTAGAAGTTGGAGACCCCCTTTATTTTTTTAACCCCAGAAGAAACTATCCACTCATTCAAATTTTCATTGAAAACTAACAAGACACGGTTTTCTATCCTAACAACATTTTATCTAATACTGAATCATTTGCACATCATCTAACTTCATTTGTTTTGCAATAACTCGTTTATCTTACAGCAAAGGAAACGTTTTATTAACACTGATGTAAACTGTTAATTTTCATTTTTTAGAAATCGAAGTTTCTGATCATATGTTAATGAATTTATGGAAAATGGAGTCCATAGTCATCAATACTCCGTATGTCCACCTTCAGCTGTTATGCAGGCAAACACTCGACGTCTCATTGATGTCGTGAGACGTCTGACGGTGGCGTTAGCAGGGATGTTCCCCCATTCATCCTGTAGGGCTTGTTCCAGCTGCCTCAGGTTGACTGGAGGGTTTGCTCTATTCCTAATTCGCCTCCCTAGGCAGTCCCACATGTGTTCAATTGGAGAGAGATCAGGAGAACGTGACGGCCACGGCAAGACGTTGACGTTATTGTTGTCCAGGAATGTTGACACTGCTCTTGCTGAATGTGCAGGCGCGTTATCATGTTGAAACAAAGTTCCCGGGTGATTCTGAAGAATGGCAACACAACAGGACGAAGAACTTGATCAATGTATCTTTGCGCAGTCATGTTACCCATAACGACCACCAATGGCGACTTTTGTTCTCCTCGGATACCGCCCCAAACCATCACACTTCCCCCACCGTGTGCCTGGACCTCTGCAACACAATTTGGAGCGTTTCTTTCACCTTGACGGCGATAAACGCGGGCTCTGCCATCATGCTTATATAAACAAAACCTACTTTCATCGGTGAACAGTACATTTCGCCAATCACGAAGCTGCCACCTTCGTACACGTCTTGTCCAGATTAATCGGTTATGTCGATGTTGACGTGTCAACGTTGGGCCACAATAATGTCGACGGGCCCGAATACCTGCTGCTCTTAACCTCCTTCTGACGGTTGATTGACTAAGCACCCTCCCGAGAGCCGTAGACGCCGATTCTGCAACTATCAGGAATCGATTTCGGAGATGGAGAGTTCTTAAGTATCGGTCTTCCCGACGTGACGTCACACGTGGTCTACCTGTACGCGATCTATCTAATGTTGTTCCCGTGTCTCTATAACGTTTCATCAAATTTTCGATGGTTTTTCGATGACAGCCGAATGTTCTTGCAATAAGAACATTTGAAGCATCCATGTCCTTCATTCCCAAGGCCCTGCCGCGCTGTTCTGGGGTCAATCTAGACATTTTAAAATTGGTTTTATATGACCTGGCTCACATGTGAATTGATCGCTTGCTAACTCACTTTCAATAATGAATGTGCGTAACAATGATCAAAGAAAAACGTGTTTTCTCAGTGTTCAACAAAAGTCATGAAAATCACGTACCTAATCAATTTCTGAGATGAACAACTGAAATGTTACGTTTTGGCGACCTGTTTCCATAAAACTTAACATTTAGCTAAAGTAAATTAAGAATATATTTGAATTCGAAAAATGGATAGTTTCTTTTTGGGTTTAGTGTATAGACAGACAGTAATTAAAAAATTTGAACGACATGAATAAGAAAAAAAGTAAGGGTTTAAAACGGGAAAATGCTGTTTCACAACTACTATAAGCTTGAAACTACAGCTTGAAATAAGAAATAGCCAAAATTATTGGTTACAAAACAGATCTACGTAATATATATAATAATTCGACCTTTAATTGCTGTTGAGTAACAATTTCCCTCAGTTGATCAAATATACGTTATATACTTCGACTTGTAATTTATGTTGATTAAGGTGATTGGTCTACAAAGAAAGAAAGAAAGTTTATTTCGGTTTTGTAGGCCTTTGGCTCATGTACAAAAGCAAATAACATTGATACATTTAACATGTCAATATACAGACATCGTAATCCTTAATTTGGTACAGATCGACATTTAAGAGACAATTTAATATATTTAGCACACTTCATTAAAAGAACAATATCATTAGACATTAATAGCTTGATGATAGGTCTACAAAGGAAATATACGAAATATAATTCGTCTTGTCATTGATGTTTACAAAGCTGATTGCTTGTCAAAGGTGATTTATGTAATACACTTTGACTTGTATTTCATCTTGATGAAGGTGATTGGTTTACAAAGGAAAAATAGGTAATTTACTTTGACTTGTAATTGCTGTTGGGTATAATTGATAAAGAACATATACGTAATATACTTATACTCGTTATTGATGTTGAAAAAGGTAATTGATTTACAAAGCAGATCTACGTAACATACTTTGATTTCTTAATGCCGTTAAATTAATTTAGCACTTCGTTAATCGGTAACACGTAATATACTTTGACCTAAAATTCATAGTGATTATGGTGATTGGTTAAAATTTGGTTTACAAAGGAAATATACGTAACATACTTCGACTTGTAATTGATGTTGTGTAAAATTGTCTCTTCCTTATCAAATATACTCAATACACTTGGAGATGTAATGTGATTAGTTAACAAAACAGATCTACGTAATATATTTCGACTTGTAATTGCTTTTGTGTCAATTGATCGCTTCATAAAGAACATATACGTAATATACTTAGACTCGTAGATGCTAGTGAATAAAATAATCAATTCGTTAATCAAGTATACGTAATATACTACGACTTGTAACTAGAATTGTATACATTGAGCACTTCATTAGTAAAACACACGTAATATAATTGTACCTATAATTGACGTTGATTAAGTTTATTGGTTTACAAAGCAGATCTACGTAACATATTTCGATTGTGATTGCTTTTGAATAAATTGAGCATGACATAAAGAAGATTTACGTAATATAGTTAGACTTGTTATGCTGTTGAGTAAAATTATCATTTCGTTAATCGATTCAATTCTTTTATTCCGTGAAATATTACATTTCATTGGATTATAATTAAACAAAATAGCATAATATAACCGGATGGTTTACAAATATTCACTAATGTGTGATGAAAGGAGAATGTACATATTAATCTAAACAAGATAAGTTACATATTTCTTCTTCTCATGGCGTTAAAAAGAAATTTACCCAAGTTACATAATTGAGTAGTATTTTGTAATGTAAATAGTTGAATTAATTTATAAACAGATGGGTTTTTCCAATAATACTGCTTTATATACTTATGTCTTATTTCCTTATACTTTGAACATTGAAGGATAAAGTGAAACTCGTCCTCAATCTCCGTATCACAAAACTTACAATATGCGTAATATACTTGAACCTGTGATTGCCATTGAACACAATTGTCGCTACAAATCAAATAAACGTAATTTATACTTTGACTAGTAATTAAGTTGATTAAGGTGATTGGTTTACAAAGCTGATCAACGTCAAATACTTCGACTTGTACTTTACGTCGATTAAGGTGATTGGTTTACAAAGGAGATTTATATATTATACTTCTACTAGGAACCCCTTCCAAAAAGAAATATTCCGAACTAAGGAAATTAGCAACATTCATTTTCATTATATGCAACACTTGACTATCCAATGTATACAATATGTACAGCCAATATGTCATATGTTATCATATGTGTAAGTTTTCATGTGCCACGGTGAGTGGTTATTATGAAATAAAGATTGACACTTGACTCGTATTGCTTCAACTAAGTTACCACTTCGTACATTTGAATAAAAATCAACAGTCAACAATGCAAACAGTGATTTAATTAAAATAGCAGACAATATTAAATTATTCATAAAGTTAATGTAAACTCTCTTGTTGTGGTGTTATCAAAGCATAAACCATTGGAACTGTATATAAAATAATCAGTGTGATAAAGGGAAAAATTGACAGAATTGGAACATAATATTGAGAATTCTTGTACGCCGTTTTGGCAATATTTGATGATATATTTTTAATGTTGTAGGCCTATACAGCTGAATATTACGTTTGTTCACTCTTCTGTGTATTGTAGTGCAAACATCATGTAATCAGAATGTCTTTGAGGCATCCTAGCATTTCAAAAACGAAACGGATTATGTTGAAATTTCACAACATAAGTCAAACATTTTGCATTAAAATATCCGTATACCGTATATCCGTCGCTCGTTTAGGGCGTTTGTTGATATTTTATGTGCGCTTTGGTCATTGTCTTTGTCCGGTTAACTAAACATTTTGAGCGTGTATTATTGACGGTAAATATAGCGATTTACATTTCGAAAAATGCCTTTGTTGATCTGTTCCCGGCGCCATCTTGGTATGTCCCCTCCCTACCTTACCCGACACCTTACCACAACCAAACACTAATGCGCAAGAATACTTATTCATTAATTTTTTTTTTACTGATAATTGTACGCTTATGCTTAATGTTATATTTTGATAGTGTCAAAAATCTCATTACACAAACCAATCATCCATAGTCGGAGAACAAATTATACAGATTCACATTGGTGGCCATTTTGTGTGAACACCTTTAAATCATTTTGTGTAAGAAAAAGGAATCGCATGGCTGAATTTTACATTTTCTTTTTGATTAATTAATGCTTCATTTAGTCTTAATACATTGTCTTTCAACTGGAACCATATGTTTTCATTTTTCTGACATCATCTTACATTCCCCCAAGCAACGTGCTACTGCCCCTTTAGGGCATGAAACAAGGCATTTAATTGCACCCTCTCCACAAATGAAAGTGCGATGAACATCGACTTCAAATCACAAATACTCAAATTTCTTGCACTTTGTGCACCGAAAAACAACATACTATGTATTCGAGAGTCTTTTTCTAATACCATTAGGTAAGGCAATCATCTAAACCTCGGCTACGAGAAGAAAGGATCACTGAGGGCACACCCCCAATTTGGTTGAATTCCGCCGCCATCTTGAGGTATCTCTCCCTACCGTGAACACGACAGTGCAATTGCAAGACAATTTTTGTAGTCATGACTAGCGGTTCTAAAACGAACATACCATATCGGGTAAAGATTAGTTTGAAAAAAATATAAAAAATTTAAACCCCTGTGCTCTCACGTCTCACGTCTAGGCCCATTTATTCTTAGTCATAGAATAAATTATCAAGTATCAAACAAGAAAGAACTGGCAGCCATGTTTGAGTTAACATATTTCATCTTTTTGAGGAAGGGAAATGGATTCGTATACCTTACTGAGCGTGAAAGATTCATTTTAAAACTGCTTTATTTGATTTAAAACATTGTCTCGTAAAGAGAAATGTTTATCTTTGTGTTTTATTGATCATTTAATTGAACTTTAAAAACCGTGCAACTGCTCCTTTTCTACAAAAAGTGAGCTTCCAAATGTTACAGGATGAGATATAAGTATTCCTACTGGCTTTGGCTAGAGGGATATGTCCCTGGTTCGAGTCCCGATGGAGGTGGTCTCAAAATCACCTCTGTTACATTTGGGGCCTGGGGCAACTCCCTAGTGTTCACAACACCCAGAGTACGTCGAACTTAGGTGCTGATAACTCCAAATGGCTTGGCTGGAGGACGAGTCACTTTGTGGAGGGGGTGTATGTGACAGGGTGAGATATAAGCATTCCTACTGGCTTTGTCTAGAGGGATATCTCTTTGACCGAACATGAGTGTAGAACTCTCATCCCTGAGGTCCCGGGTTCGAATCCCGTTGGTGGTTTCAAAATCACTTCTGTTATACAACCTTACTGAAGCAGTTCCGCGACTGGCGTTTTAACCTTTGAGAAGGAAAATGACTTTAACATTTTTAAAAGTACAGCATGTATTTATAACATTTCCTAAACTAATGAAATGGCTGACGGGAGGCTCATAGGACAGTGTCTTTAAGAGTATTGGTAAACTTTAAACCAAAGACGCTAATTTGATTAGATACGGTATAATTGAGGTCAATGGCTTCCTTCTCCGTCGTTCTCTCCCGAATAAAGGTCACCTATATCGTATTGCTCTATTTATATACGATACGACTACTTAGTATGTTGACTGTACGTTATCGTTAGCTGATAGTCACATGCACTAATATCATATATATATGTAGATGATGATTTGAACAGATGATTTAGTCAGCGGATATTGTGTTTTTTTACGTAGAAACGGGACTACATCTTGGATGATGACATTGACAGGTGATATTTGTCAAATGATATCGCTTATGTCATTTGACGGGTATTGTGACTTGTTGGGTATTGTTGAATTTTGAGCATCTTATTGATGCTTGAACGTGAACGTTTGATAGTTGCAAATGAAACGATAAATTTGAACACTATTGGAAATGAAATAATGAAATGAAATGACCTGATATTTTATTTCAGATGATCTTAACAGAAATTGTTATTTGTTGTTACGTATTTCATAAAATTGACTTAAAATAATCCAAAATGGCGATGGCTAAACGAGGAAACCGGATCAAGGAAACCGAAGAGATACAGAATGAAGAAATCGAACCTCTGTTGCGTTCTGGATCACTCGAGCCCGAGCCAAAAACAAACCGGAAGCGAGCTCGGAAACTATCAACCAACGTGAAAAGTGTGATTCTGGCACTGTTTACCTTATTTGGGCATCTCATGCTCTCATTGGTGCTTCCAGTGTGGGCTTCAACCCTCAAAGAAATCGGAAGTGACGTATATTCAGGTTCCATCATAGACTCATTCTGGGAACTTGTGATTTTCTCTTTTATGTTTCTAATCTGGCACCGGATTGATAAGGAAATGCCTTGGAGGTCGACTGTCGGTTTCAAATCTCTCCTAATATACGGCATGTCCTCGGCTTTTACTGGTGCGTTTATTACTTTCGCCAGTCTACCCGAGCGGACCCCTCCCTACCTACAGTCAATCCTTGGCTCCACCCTTATACCTTTCACAGTCCTCTGTAGGTACATCATGCTGAGGAAAGGTGAGTTTAACTTTAATTATTTTAACAGTCTAAGGTATATGTGCGAATGCAGACTATTTCTGCTTGGTCAGATGATCCCTCCCTAATTTGTCAATTCGAAAGATCGGCTGACGCGACCCATTACTGAACCTTGCCAGTCTTAATATCGGAGTGAAGCGGGTATTATTGAGGCTAGGTTTACGAAGACTGATTATTTTAGCTTAAGAGCTTAGGCGCTTAAAGTCAGTCTTATTTTTCATGTCAAATCCTGAAGCTTTAACCCTGATTAAACGTCGCATTGAAGTAATCAAAACCGTGGGGAAATATGAGGTATGTTTTACAAAAGTGTCACAACAGTTTTGGGAACTGCTTTTCGCCCTTGACCGCATGCTTGATGTTAGATATAGTACGATCATGCCCTTACCTCCTTAGAATATGACCAAAGGGTTAAAATAAGCCTTAATGCTGATCAAAAGTAACATTGTTGTAGTTTAAACCTTGGGGGAAAATATCGCACTAACTCGCACTAGTGTCCCTAATTCCGAACATTTTTTGCAAAAATAAATTTTCTATCTTTTATGTTTTAGTTTCCTTACGGCTTATGATAACTTGTGCATCGAAATTCAGCTATTTCAGTATCGCATGCCACAATAGTCGTAAAGTTCTTTCACTACAAACAAAATATTTTCAGGAATAAGCTTTCGACGGGGTGTGTGCATCGCAATCGCTATGATTGGTTTGTTTATATCCATGGAACCAAGGATTTGGGATCTGACCGGAAGTAGCGGTACCGGAACAGGAACTTCTGTGTCGGGAGTGGCTCGCATACTGTGGCCCTTGTCTTTTTGCTTTGGTTTTGTACCAGATGCTGTAAACAGAGTTATCACCGAGCAAGAGCTTAAGAAGAAAAATGTATGTTTTTCACTTGAATTGAATCTATTTCTCTTACAATGTTATCAAATAAGTTCTTCCGTCTTGGCCCAGTTCCTGGTCCGAGGTTTGCTTTTTGTTGCCCGAGGTGATTATTGACCTATTTATTAATGTTCTTCTTTGTGATTTACTTGCACATCATTAGAGAGTTCATTCTCATCGAATTCAAAATCATAAATGAGATTGGTGAACTGTCATATATGTTGAAAGTTTTGAAGCGATAGCTCCGGACTTTCGTCATGTGTGTGTATGCGCATGCTCAGAATCGTATTGACCCAGCCTGTCTCGTATAGGCCCACTTTTTCATGAATTGGCCCACTTGTCGAATCGTATGGTCTAGGACGTATATCATTGAACGTAAATCAATAATTATTATTATATATATATATCATCATTGAGATATGGTTGTTTTCAAGTATAAAGACGGTCGATTTTTTGGTACATTGGTTGAAAAAGTAACAAACAAAATTATTGATTATTTTGTTTTTTTGTTTCAGTCCAACACGATGAACTTCTTGTTCTTTGCTCAGTTTTCTACGTTGATCTCTGTTGTGCTCATATTTTGGATAAATCTTATTCCGGGGTTTGGAATGGTAAGATGAACTCAAAGAGAAACAATTCTATTCAGCGATTGTAAACCCTTATCATTAACTTACAGTTATAAGTGAAAATTTTAAAATATGAAATTATCAAAAAAACTTGCTACTGCCCCTTTAAGGAGCCAGGGAGACATCCCGAATGTATACAATAAGTCCGACAGGAGTGGTTTCTCTTACTTATCAACCGTATAACCGTAAATGACTGGTTAACTATTACACAGTCAAGAGACAGTCCTAGGGGTATTTTTTGTGGAAATATAATTCAAGGGTACTTCCCTGTTTATACTTATATAGGATTATAAAATGATAGTTTCACATTTATTTAATATATGTTAGTGAGTTTAACATTAAAGATTTACCAATTTGACGAAAAATGAATGCATCATTGTGTTTTCTTGAGTTTCATTTCGAAAAACTTACCTGATAGGACTGTCCCTTTAACTGTTTAACTGTATAACAGTGTTTTCTAATTATCAAACTGTAACGGTTCCTATTTCATAAAAATAAATAAATAAAATAGATTCAAACCCGCTTTGCCGCCTTAGAATAGATCCAAATGGGATATATTGCATATCGAGTGCATATACTCTATCAGACTTTGAAACATCCACTTATTCAAACTCATTATCAAGCGGAAAGAAACCTGCGGTTTTTTTAATTTTAAAGGGACAGTAGCACGTGTTTCGGGGGATGTGATGTAATGTCTGGAAAATGAAAAACAATTGGTTCCAATTGAAAGACAATGTATTTAAACTGAATTAAGCAGTAACAAATCAAATATATATATGTAATAATATAAAATAATGTATAGTTCAGCCATGCGATTCCTTGTTCTTACACAAAATGAATTTAAGGTGTTCACACAAAATTGGGCGCCAATGAACTTTATGTGAATCTGTATCATTGGTTCTCTGACTATTGATGATTGGTTTTTATCATAAGATTTTTGACACTTTCAAAATAATATATTTAGCATTAACACAAATTATCAGTGAAGAATTGAACATTTTCCAAAAACGTGCTACTGCCTGTTTAACACCTTATAGTCATAGGGAAAAGGATTGCGTAGCTTAACCGGAAAGGGAACTTCATTTTAGAACTGGTAATTTGTTAAAAATAAACTCATGTCCAAAAGAAACGATACCAAGTTTTCAAAATCGTCCGAAACAAAATTCTATAACCTGACAGAGTCGAATTTAAGTGTGTCTAACAGGCATATATCTTGTAAAAAAGTATGCACTTTTTCATTCTTCAGGAAAAGATACTTTTGATTTTGTGTCTTTTCAAATGTACATGAAGTGCATAAATCGAAATTTCAAATTGTTTTTTGGACAGAACTTTTGTCATTTCACTTTAAAATTGATAAAGTATTGAATTTATGTCAGAAAAAAATGTTGTTGATATAATACACTTTATTTGACATAAATTCGTTGACGCGTCAATGCACTAGAACGTTTTAAAACAAGCGAAAGTGTCCAATTTCTCTCCGCTATCTCGCCTAGTTAAGGAGATTCCAGATCGATGTTTTTTTCAAATGCACGTTTCTCGCAAACATGAAAAGATAATGTTTCCACATTTTGCATAGACGTAAGTTGACTACTGAAGAAATGATATTACTATGTTTTAGTCTTATTAATCTGCAGTGGATTGAGTTATTTTGGGATTTGTATGGTATCGTTTCTTTTGGACATGAGTTTATATTTTGCAATTGGTAACATTTATTTTCGTTGTAGTTAGATAATTGTGGCTACCTAATAAGTTATACTCCCAATTTGAATAACCATACGTATTATATTCCCCAGGCCTCTTCTCTGGAATCCCAATGGAACCAGTTTTCTGTAGGGATGCGCTGTGCCGTTGTTTCATGGGATGCTGCGTGCCACAATATGGCGCTCAAGGTTTGGCTGATGGTCTCTGCCAAAGTCTTTGGATACTTCTTCCATTTCCTGCTAATAAAACACGCAGAAGGTGCCATCCTTGCCTCTCTCGCACAAGCAATGAGAACCCCATTGGCCTCGATCTTCTGGACGCTCTATCATTACAACGAGAAGGGGGACTATCTCTATTGGTCGCCATATTTCAACATCACAACGTGCTTTCTGATTGCTGGTCTCGTAATTGTAGTTCCGGCCATTCTCATGTACAATTACTTTAGCAACGAGGACATGTCTCGCGAGAAAATACGAGACCAAACTATCGAAGTACCTGGACCTCAGTTTTTAGGAAGTGTAAATTGATAGTCTCCTGAATAAAGACATTATGTGTTGGTTTGCCCATAGATTACGTTTCAAGAAAAGCAAAACTTTCCCGGTATAACAGAAATCACGACGTCTTGAAGTAATGCATAATTGTCAATGTTGGAATGTCGGGGATAACAAGTTGGATACATAACATACAGGCTCTTTATAAACTCCATTACGTTATGTTTTTAATATTTAGAATCCTATTACCATACATGTTTTGCAATGTTTTTCAGGTTAATCAAACGTGTTATAATGAACACTCTCGGATTACGTGACATTGCAATTAAGTTCATTTGCTGTCTGTAGGTTTCTATCCTTTCAAGGGAAATAACTCCAGTATAAAGGCAGCTTACAAATCCTTCTTACTGTCCTTCATTATCTTGTTGAAGATAAAGATCATCGTGAAGAACTCAAAGACGTTGTTATGTCAAAATCAAATAATTTCTCACTAATATCTATTTAAGGTAAAAAAAATAATGTTTGGCGAAGTCCAAAGATCAGTTTTAAATTTTGTCAAGAACACTGGCAAATATGATTTCTTATAACATATTTTACTCCATTTTAACTTTTACATGTTTTTACTAAACTCTCAATAATCACTCCTAGTGCCGGGCGCATGTAGGTCATCTTTGGTCCAAACTTCGCCCATAATTTCACCAACCTACCTACCTACCTACCAGCTTACAAATTAACCGGATTTGAAATGGAGAAGACGTTGTGAATAATTCTTAGGCTAATACTGTCATGATTAAGTTGAACAGCTTATTAACACAACAGTCTTGGGAAAATCAGACATAATCGAGGAATGAAAGTAACTGATTAGCGAGAAACCACATTAAAATATTCTTTTAAATTTCAGCTTATGATTAGACACTAGTTTTTACAAGAAAACCTAGGTTGAACTTTCCTCTATCTGTTTTGAATGTAGGACGGAAACATGAGCGTCCGACTTAGAAGCATTTTTTCATGTACTGAAGACTTGAACGAAGAATTGATTCTCCAGTGTCAACTTTACTGAACACGTGACTCTACGGGCCCCTCTCAGACCATGTGAAGGAGAAACCGTTGAACAAGTTTGAACATGCAATTTACCAAAACGCCAAGGCCTTTGTTTTTGCTCTTTCATCCATTATCATTACTAAGAGAAAAATAACCAAAAATAACATTTTTGACACTTTTATTTGAACAGTGGAAGATTGCATGTTTTGTCTTGAATCATCAAGGAACGTCTGTATCATCAACTGAAAAGGAAGAAATCATTACTTTTTTATGACATTTACATATAACAAAATAATATCGCATTACGGATACCCTAATCATCCTCGATAACCAAGGACAAAGTGCGCTGACACTGACACAACCAGAACCGATTGTTCCGATTCTCTACACTGTATTACCACTAACACTTTTCATCAGGAAAACTGCACTGAAATGACACACCCTTGATCAATAATTGCCAATAAAATTACAACATAGATTGGACATTTGGACCTCTCACAAGAAAGCCTATGTTACTGCAGATTACTACAATAATTCAGCTCGATTTCAAGCTTTTAGCTCACACTTTTATTTTCAGTCTACCAAGTGGGAAAGTTTCCTTTGAAATTTCAAAACTCGAGTTCCTGAGCATGCTCTGAAAGTCCCTTTTACCCAACACAAATTTTCCTCTTCTTGTATGAAGCCCTTTTAGTTGGTTTCTGATTAATACCAAGATAGAAGGGCGAGTAAATCGAGTTCAAGTATTCCTGATGAAAAATCCTAGGGGTGATATACTAAAAATCTTCGAAAGATTCAGCACTTGGTTATCAGGACGAGTGTTTTGATTAAATTTAGTACAATCAACGGTACACATGGTGGATAACAAATGATATAAACTACCGTGCAAAATAAAGTATATCGCACAATAGTGCCAAACAAACAAATACCAACGAACATTTTATTATGGCCCATGAGAAGGAACATACAGCATGCATTGATGCCAAAGGTGTACATACGAGATATTGAAGAATTCCATTTTTGTTTTTGTGTCTTTCACATGCCAAATCTGACTAACTGAAAAAAATTGTAATCTTGTTAAAGATATTTTGATAATCCATGATGTCTAAACTTATTTTTTTGGATTACAAAAATAGTTAAACGATCAATTCCATTTATCGTGGTTGTCATGATTCCAGCCAATCTATCAATCACATATTCAGTCAAATAATAGGTGCATTTTGTATTTTATGTCGGCTCGAAATGAGTTGTACAACACAACCTAGCATATAACGAGCGAAGGCTAGTTTTGGACCCTATTATTAACAAATTTAATAGTAGTATTATCTTCATTACTCGCCCATATGAATGAAGCATAATTGCAGTCAAAAAAAGACAAAACTAAAATTGCCGTAAGGTGGTTCTCATCATGAAGATCTTAACATATTGTGACGTCATTACTATAAAGCTATAAACTGGTGGTGAGATTAATATGTATATGATATTAATTTCATAGATCCTAGGAAGACAAAATTGAACGGGGAAGAAGTCAGAGATCAAAATTGTTCTCCTTGAGTCTGTAAAACAGATATTCATCGATTTCACATAATTGTTTTAATAAGTTCGGTTTCAAAATATATGTACGCATATGTTCAATTTTTAGCAAGAAGGGGTGAATTATAAGTTCCAATACATTATCACTATCACAAATGCCACCCATTGCTAAGTCGGTCAGAGAAATTTCGAATTGCTAGTTTTATAAAAGCAAACTTTTAAGAAAACCTCAAAAGAAATATTAAACAAGTAAGAATAATGTTATCGGACAGCCGTTTCCATTCAACGAGGTGTTACGCTTTTGGTGTCGATTACCCGCTAGCCAAGTAAAATTTTCAAAGTGGCTTTTCTAACCAAAACCCTAAAAGAATTGCGGATTCTGGCTTCCCGACAAGCCTTTTTCTATGCAATATAAGTTAAATTAAAGGTTTCAATTGCTCACCCGTCATGCGTCTCGTTAGCCAAATGCCACCCATTGGTAAGAGTATGGTAGAAATGTCCCGATTTGTAGCTTCCTGATCCATGGTAGGGGCTTTTGTAGATCTTTAGCCTGCCCTCAAACTCGAGGGCAAGCCCGCCATACTGATAGTGGGGTCCGTCTTCAGTTGTACCGCCCTCACCATGGGCGTCAGAAGACAGGGCGAGATAAGCTGCCAGAAAGGCCAGAAGAATAAACCTGATCATTTTCTGGAATGTAGAAAAGGGATACTAAACGATCTTCGTGGAATATGTTTTGGAGAATTTTGGCATGATACGAGCGAAAGCGAGTGGAAATGGAGACCAGACTCGTTACTGCTGCCCAATTAATGTGCGTTGATATCAGAGCGAGAAACGCTGCCGGAATCGCCATATGGATTAACCTGATAATTTTCTGGAATATAGAAAGGAAATACTAAACGATCTTCGTGGAATATGGAGATTTTTGGTATGATACGAGCGAAAGCGAGTGGAAATGGAGGGCAGACTCGTTTCTGCTTCCCCATCACGGAGCGTTGATGTCAGGGCAAGATATGCTACCATGCAGAAACGCCAGAAGAATAAACCTGATCATTTTCTGGAATGTAGAAAAGGGATACTAAACGATCTTCGTGGAATATGTTTTGGAGAATTTTGGCATGATACGAGCGAAAGCGAGTGGAAATGGAGACCAGACTCGTTACTGCTGCCCAATTAATGTGCGTTGATATCAGAGCGAGAAACGCTGCCGGAATCGCCATATGGATTAACCTGATAATTTTCTGGAATATAGAAAGGAAATACTAAACGATCTTCGTGGAATATGGAGATTTTTGGTATGATACGAGCGAAAGCGAGTGGAAATGGAGGGCAGACTCGTTTCTGCTTCCCCATCAATGAGCGTTGATGTCAGGGCGAGATATGCTACCAGAAACGACATAATAATAAACCTGATCATTTTCTGGAAATAAGAAAGGAAGTACTTAACGATTTTCGTGGAACATGGAGATTTTTGGTATGATACGAGCGAAAGCGAGTGGAAATGGAGGGCAGACTCGTTTCTGCTTCCCCTATTAATGAGCGTTGATGTCAGGGCGAGATATGCTACCAGAAACGACATAATAAAATACCTGATCATTTTCTGGAAATAAGAAAGGAAGTACTTAACGATTTTCGTGGAACATGGAGATTTTTGGTATGATACGAGCGAAAGCGAGTGGAAATGGAGGGCAGACTCGTTTCTGCTTCCCCATCAATGAGCGTTGTTGTCAGGGTAAGATATGCTACCAGAAACGTCAGAAGAATAAACCTGATCATTTTCTGGGATATATATAAAGAGGATACTAAACGATTTTCATTGAACATGTTTTAGAGATTTTTGGTATGATTCGAGCGAAAGCGACATTGGTTTTAGAGGAGGTCAGGGCCAGAAACCGCCGTGTGATAATTTTCTGTAATATGTCAAGGGTATACTAAACGATACTTTTTATAAAGAGATTCATGCCTTGTGTTTATTACGAACGAAAGCGAATTTGATATCAGAAACTTAACGAAGTTGTCACGAAAGGAAGCTGATTAGACGGCTTCATTTATTATGATAGTCTAAGATCTTACATTCTGATTTCTGCTAAACTGGAACCTTTGATGCAGTTACATTATGACATCATGTCTCAGTTGACGTCATACATGGATGCCTATTTAGCCGTGGGCAAATGTTGCTTTACCATTGTATTTCTCTGTGTTATCAACGCAAATACCAAGGTGGTATCGTTTAAAACGTGTCATTAAATTCTTTATAGACTATAAAGACTGCAACATCCCATTAAAGCAAATGTGTGTTCGTTTTTAATGAAAATGAACCCACGATCAATCCAGTATAACGCGTCTCTGATTTACACACACTAAGTGTATCACCTTATTGGTACATAGCAGTAACGTTCGATACTAATGGATGCAATATTTTGTTATTCAAAATATAATGAATATTTACATAAAGGAAGCATAATAAACTGAGGTACAAAAGAAATCAGTTATTTACGATTTACCAAATATGAAATTTGCATTTGATGCATTTGGTTATCTCATGATCAACATAACCAATATTTGCAACACTTTGAACGCATTTCGTGCTATCTGGCTGATGGTTTATCAAAATATGTTAGTTTAATGTAATCAGGGGTTAAAATCTAAATTTACAACAATATGACCCTCGCCATGTTTGCAATGTTGTAAATGTTTGAAAAATCAAGAGTCTCATTTATTTATTCTAACGTAAGATACAACTTGGATACAGTTTTGTTTTATCAAAATGATTTTTTTTAAATATTTCAACCAGAAATAACTTGAATTAAAAATGAAAAATTTAAAAAACACATGGAATTGTTCTTTTGCAACTGAGTAATATCCTGCACTTGTCGGCTTTGCGTACGAAACTTAAAATATTTACAACTGAAAATCATATATACGATAAAAACCAACTGAAGTGTGTACTCTTTTGTTCCTCAGTTTATCTCTTCTTACCGTTTTTGTAGGATACGCCGCGTGTTGAATGTAGGGTGAAAAACCTTTTTTAATTATTCAACATTTCAATCCAATTTTTTTAATAAGGTTTCTATTGTTTTTATAATTAATTGATACATAAGAGAGGCGTTCAGTTTTAATGCATGCACCAAAAAATGATATTCAAATAGTGGTATTTTGTGGTAATGTTGCTATTGTATTTATGATAATTTGTTACATAACTGAGACGTTCGATTCTCATGCAGAAAATATTTTTTTATTCAATATTGTGATAAAATAAAGATTTACATAAAGAAAACATAGTATCTCTTCTTACCGTGTGTGTAGGGTCCGCCGTGTGTTGAATAGCGGGAATGGTTCACCACACGTGCGTAAAATATGATTACGCCTCATTGAATTTGCAATTTTAGCCTAGGGGAGGGTAAGGTATATCAACAAAAGATAAAGGTAGAATTGAGGATGGGTCTAGCAAAGTTGATCATATGTTAATGTAGGTGAATATTTGATATATTTGCACTTAAAGGGTCAGTAGCACGTTTATTGATAATTTCATATTTTATTTTTTTCACTGACAATTGTAAATTGATGTTAAATGTATTTAATGTATCTCATTTCACAAGCCAATCATCCATAGTCAGAGGACAAAATATGAAGATTCACATAAAATTCATTGGCAGCCATTTTGTGTGAACACCTTTAATTCATTTTGTGTAAGAAAAGGGAATCGCATGGCTAAACTTTACGTCATATATTTGAATTATTACTGCTCCATTTAGTTTAAATACATTGTCTTTCAATTGGAACCATTAATTTTCATTTTCCTGACATCACCTTATATTCCCTCCAAAAATGTGCTAGTGCCCCTTTAAAGACACTTGTTTTTTAGGGAAATGATTGAATTTCACGTAAAGGTTTTCCTTTGTAGATTGCAAGACAAGGTGTTTTGATGAATAAAGGGAGTTTTTTTTAATCACGGCAGCAATTTCGGATTAATGGCCGCATGAAGTTTTCGCTTTACACGTGACACCGTATTCTCAATGGATAATCGCGTTATAAGATTATAAGTTAAAAGATGTTTTATAAACTAATATTGAAAAGAGGATTTTGAACAAATGAAACTGATTGCACTATCCTAACATCTCCTATAAGATAACGCAAGATATGTAAAACTGGATGACATCAACCGAATGTTTTACCTTCTTTCGATATTTCGACATCAGAAAGGACGCCAACAATACATATGATAAGATAAATGAAAATATTTCGTTGAAAGGAATTAACTTTACAGACACGAAAATAAATCTTCATTTCGATGAGCTTAGTAATTATATGTAATGATGACGTAATGATAGATATTTCACCCAAAAGACTATGGAAGGGTACTTAAAACAAAAGGTCAAAAATAATATAGTTTTCACATGAATTTCCAATATATCTGAAAGAGAGGTGCCTCCAAATGGAAAAAAATAACGTAAGAGAACGTTTTTACGCCCAGTACAATCCACATAATGAGCAGAGATTTAGTAAAAGTTCATTAATAGATGTCATGTTTTGCACGCAGCTTTGATATCATCTTTGCTAGAGACAAATACTTTCAATTGATGATGATTATTAAGATATGGCATATCGTTCCATAGCAAATGTATGCAACAAATCGGTTACGTTTAACATGGCCGTCAATAGGATATTGGAATCACAGGTACATACGATGCTGAAATAAGTATTTTTCGATAACAAATTAATTATAGAGAAATTGGAATCATGTACAAAGAGCTTAGATGATTTCCTTGATGTCTTCAAACTGACAGAAATCAGATAATTACTTAAGTTATAATTATCATCATCTAACAGCTAATTAACATCTAAATTCAACATTAAAATCTATCGGAATGAGGAATGCCTATGGGAATTCTGTCTTCGTTTACCTAGGCCGTTCCATTATTTTAAAAAGGTAGAGTCCATGTTACACATCATTTATCAATCATGAAAAGTGTTGTTTAAGCTTTTTGTCATGGAATTCTGTCTTTTGAGAAGATACCCCTTTGAACGTAATAATATGGCCATCCGCTGTGGAATGAAATGCAATTAGGATCCTAATATGAAAAGAAACAAACGAAAGGTATTATTATATGAGACATTAGAAATGAGTTTCATTGATGTTTCATTTTTTCCTGATGAAACTTTCCAGAGGTTATATGATGTAGAACAGCTTATCAGCATTTCTTCATAAAAGTGTCAACAAATTATCAAATTCTTAAATTACCGCAGCTGCTTGTAAATGTGATCTTCTTTAGTTAGTGAAAATTAATTTTCACCTTTAACAATAATGTTTATTTTATCATGGTACAAAAATACATACTCAACTTCATTCGCTTAACAGATATACTTATCTCAATTAATTAACTATATTTCTTAGAGTTTTACCTTTTAGTTAATTGAAATAACTGCATACGAAAATAAATAAGATGATTTTTAAAATCACGATTTACATAAGAAAACAACCATAGAAAATGAAAGAATTTGTTTTCCACAGAATTTATAAATTTATCTGAGAATACGGTCCATAAGATAATTTAGATAAATTGATAAGATTAAAGTTTCATCCCTGACCCGTGGCAATGAAATCACCGTTATTAATGCATGATAAATTATAATGTTATTTTATTGCAAATAGCCCGAAAGTAAATTCCTAAGTCTTCGGGAAATGAATACTGTATGTGTAACGTTGCTTGCCAATGATCTTTTGGTGAAAATTTGAGGATTTCAAGGTAAGTTTTAACTCCCCTAATTCACATCCATACTATCATTTTCTGTGGTTCAATTTATTCAGGAATTTAATTTTATTTTAGACGTGATAATATATCATATTGCCTCTGATAACATTGACTCTTAAAGGGGCACTTTTTTTTAAAGTTTTATAATTAAAATTGTTCACTGATATTTGTATATTAATGCTAAATTATTATTTGATAGTGTCAAAAATCTCATTACACAAAACAATCATCTATAGTCAAAGAATAAATTATAAAGATTCACATAAAGTCCATTGGCGGCCTTTTTTGTGTGAACACCTTTAATTCATTTTGTGTAAGAAAAAAGTATTCGCATGGCTGAACTTTACATATTTAATTTATTAATGCTTCATTTAATTTAAATACATTGTCTTTCCATATTTGAGTCATTTATATTCATTTTCCTTACATCACCTTATATTCCCAAAAAAAAAACGTGCAACTGCCCCTTTAAGGGAGAAAATACTCTGAAAATGTAACACTTTCACTAGTGACTAATAACACGTCCTAATAATACTTTAAGTAATCACTATCAAGACGTGTTGATATTATACTTTCATTTCTTGGTTCTATCAGACATCCTAATATTACTTTCATTTCCGGGTTCAAACACGTTCTAATTTACATTCACTTGGGATTAATGACACCTTCCAAGAAAATATTCACTAATGGCTCATGACACCTTCCAATATTACGTTCACTAGTGACAAATAACACGTTCCAATACTATTTGTAATAGTTACTCATGACCCCTATTACTCTCACTAGTTGCTAACAAGACAGCTTAAAATAATTTTCATATCTTAGTTCAAACACGTCCATGGTCCGCTCCCTCCCCCTCTCTTTGAAAATCAGTTATAGATACAGGTCAGTAAAAATAACAATATTGACAATTTCTGAAACCGAACCCCCCCCCCCCCCTTCAAAATTCTGGATTCTCCACTGATCTGTACCTCATCGGTATCTGTTATCTAATTTGGGAAGATCCTTTAAAAAAAGGATTTCCAAGAAATTGAAAAAAAAACTAAATTTATAATTTCATCCTGATTCACAATGCTTGTACAATTACTATGTCCAAGAATGTTTTATTCTATACTAATACTCATCATCAGACTCTTGTTATTTATTCTGAACATTTTCCTCTGTCTATCTTGGAAACTATGTTGGTGACGTTTTTGAGAATAAAAGAATTTTGTAGTAAGTGGTTTTGCATCTTATAATGGGATTTGATGTGTTATGCAAATTTATTACCTACGATGGCAGTCATATCGAGGTTTATATATTTCATATGTTGCCCTAGGGCAAAATATCACATTTTCATTGTGACGTCACGTTATAAACAATGCTTTGACGTCACGGTTCATATATGACGTCACAATCTATACGGGCCGGCGGTGGGTAGTCCGCCTTTGCTGAGAAGTATGTTTAAGTATTTTATTTAATTCTGGGAATACGGTAATAAACAGAATATTATATGAGTGCTCATGACATATTATGTTTACGACACTCGTGCCTAAATATCAGTATAATATTTAGCCACTCGTGTCGTAGTATGTCATGAACACTCATATAATATCCTCTATGGAATGCCGGCCTTATTCATTATAAATGTCCTCTCCTTTATTTCAGTCAGTTCTGGACGAAGACCTCAAGAATGTCTCCCAAATTGGCCTGCGCGTCTCTGCTCTTGGTGTTCTGCCCGATGGTTCTGGCCTGGAAGAGTCGATGTGTTCCTTCATGGGGGCCGAGCCGTGACTTCCAACAACCCCCACTGAGGTCCTGCAGCATAGACTGTCCAAAGAGAACGGTTATCTACCTTGACTATGTCTCTTCACCCTTTGCAAGGATGTTCCAGGCATTGGCGAGTGGTCTCTTTGATATTGCCGCTCACAGAGCTGGCCACTCTTACTATCTTCCAGGTCATAATGTAACGGACTGGTGATGAGGTGACTGTGTACGATGTCGTGAAATGAAATAAATTTCTGAAGCTAATGTAGTTTTTTTCTTTAAGATAAGACGTTTTATAAGATATCCCTGAAAAATCTGCTAACTCTTGTTATCCTCTGATTGGCTGTAATGTGTCAGACTGGTGATGGAATGATGGCACCGAAATATTTTTTTAATCCTAATGTTGATTTTTTTGAAGATAATATAGCCAAGTTTTTTTTATAACTATGCTACTTCTAAACTGCCCAAAGTTACTTCCGATTGGTTGCAACGTGTCAGACTTGGTGTTGGGGCCACTGTGTATGATGTCATGAAACCGAAATATTTTCCTTTAATCCTAATGTTGATTTTTGCAAGATGACCTGGTTTGGGCAAGTGTTTTACTTGAAATTGCTTCTTATAACATTGGCTCGAACTTGCTATCCTCCGATTGGTCTGAATGCATCAGACAGTGACTGAGTGACTGTCTTCGATGTCATGAAATTTAGATTAATTACTAAATCCTGATGATGATTATTTAAGGATAACATGGCAATTGCATGTGACCTATTTGACATTCCTGCTTCCGATTTTCTCAAATAATCCTTCGCTGAGCTATGATGCATCAGGTTAGTGATGAAGGTATTGTGTATGATGTCATGAAATTCAAATGGATTGTTAAGAATGTTTGTGTCAACAGCCTTCTTTTTAACGATTTTTGTTTTTGTATTCAATGATAACATGATAAGAAGTTTTCGTTTACTGGTTTGGAAAAAATCATAACGCTTTGGTTGGAAATCATCTTTGGAATGAAAGAGTTGGTAATGTCGTGATGACATGTGCCGATCTCTGGTATTGAAAATGTCTTTATACCAGTCTGATTAAAATCGACTGTGATTGGAGGGGAAAAAGTGTAAAAATATTATCTCTAGCGGGGTTCAAACTTCAACCAGCCCAGCTTTCCTCTCATTCACGAGACGAAAAGGATATCCAGACTGGTTCGAAGCCCGATGGAGACAATATTTTTAATATAGGTATTATTCCTCGGACCACGGTCGATTTTAATCAGACTGGTCTTAATACATTTTGGTTGTTATTATTTTGAAAATCAACTTCTTTAACTTAACGGGGGCGTAGCTCAGTGGTAGAGTGTCCGCTCGAAGACCGGGGTTCGATTCCAGGTCGCGTCATACCAAAAGACGTTAAAAGGTGGGAGTTGTTGCTGCCTTGCTTGACACTCAGCATTGTAAAGGCAGAACAACGCATATAAAGTGTTATTATATCTTATATTATATTATATATATATTTTTCAGTAAAAACATGCTTCTGACTGCTCCACATTGTTGTGGTTTTGAAATTGTAAACTATCGTTAAAACTTAAGAGCTGTAAATAGTTGGTTATTATGATAACATGTTGAAAAGGCTTCAGACTGATGTTGTGGAAGAAGTCAAGAAACATATAAGTGATATGTAATTCAAAATCAAAATATCGAAATTGGTTTTATTTTCAATGACAGCGTTTTTTTCAACAAGGTCATTTACACCAAAACCTTTGAATGCATCTTATTGTTTATTGTTATAGAAATAAAATTAGAATTTATGGATTACAAATTGATAATCATTTGCACACGCTCCATCAAAAAATCGTTAACATCCAATTCTAACAATGGGCGTTCACATTTCATGATACAAAAAAAAACTGGTGAGGTGAGTGGAGGTTTTAACGCCGCTTTCAAAGGGCATTGCACTTAAATAACAGCTGTTAGTATTATTGCAGGGAGAAAGCCCGCAATGCTATTGTGGGTAAGCATTGCTGTGAAACTTACAAGCATCGGCTGGAACTAGCAAACAATGGGTGGAACTATGCTGAAATTCAGTATATATACAAATAAATGTATAACCATATCCAGCAATTACGTTGAAGGATGAACATTATCTTTATATTGCTTAAAATCTTTTATCAAAGGGATAGATAGATCCCGTAGTGTCTTTTCGTCGTTAGTTTGCACATAACCAAGTCTATCATACAAGTCTCCGCAAAATCTGTCAATCCTCTTTAGTAACTCCATATCAATTGTATTTCGCCATTTAACAGCGTTTAGTGAGGAATTGCTTCTTCTTGTACAAAATGGACACTCTTCGTTCGTTTCCGCTGATGTGAAGGATTTTATATTTTTCATAGTTTGAGATGTGAAGTTCAGACCAGCGAAGTCATACATAGACTTCACAACACTAGAAGGATCCGTGCACAAGTCTTCGTAACGAAATAGCCGGTATTGGGAGGACATATTGCTTAACAGAGGGGAGATAACTCTCAGGTCATCTCGTATCCCTCCACAGAGATGTTGAATAAGGCCATCCGCTGCTCTCAAACCCACGTGAACTTGCGAGGATATCGTTGCTCGTGGGTCCCGAACCAGATGTAAGATCTTCGTTGATTGGCTGGATTTCATTAATTTCCTCGCACCATCCATAGGATATGCAATAGTCTTGATGACTCTTACTTTCTTTCTTTTGCACGTTTCTATAAGTATTGAGAGGCATTTTGTGATGTTAAGTACACCTGAGTTCTTTAGTATGCATTTTCTGTAGTTCTTGGTTGTGGCACTTCGCTCCATATGGTCTTGGATTAGGGTGGCGATATCTATGTTGTCAAATTTGCAGTCAAAAATGTCTTGGGCGAGTTTGCTTGTTACACGTACGTACTCCTTCCAATCAGGAATCTTTCTGGAAGAGACAACAATAATGATCGTTTAATATTTACCACTACAAAAAAATATCGTTTCAACTGATTTTTCTGACCAAAAAAAATTAGTAAATAAAAGAATTGACAAAACATAATGAAAACAAAACAAATACAAAACAATTGCTCCTGAACTTTTTCAACCTCAAATTAGTCAAGATCATATCAGGTGGAGCAATGATCCAAAGCATATAAAGCCTCTAAAGCATCTAAAGCCCCTAAAGACCCTAAAGACCCTAAAGGGGATCAACAACCTGGGATCAACAACCTGGCTCGTGAAACCTCATTGACCATCGTTAACAAGAGCATTCAGACACATGACACAAACTTGGTACCGGCTGTCAGCTGTAAGCGGTTCGCAACCAAACGATTTCGTCCCTACCGAGTATTTACGACTCTTTCGGGGCCCTGCTAATAAAACACTGGAAGTTAAAAATTCAGGTTGCAGACCCCCTTAAAGCCTCTTAAGTCCCACCCATATACAACTAAGATACTAGCAAGGTAACTTCGTACACGTGACATTTATGCTACAAACCTATAAACCCCGATATTGTGCGTGTTAAAGTGAAGTTAGCACGTTTTATCTATTTAAAAATTACCAATTAAATGATTGTGGTTGCAATATGATTTTTTCACCAGAGGAACAACAATGTCATTAGTTAACCCAATTATCCATAGACGGACATTAGTTTGAACAGCTCTTAGTCATATGAGTTAGGGAGATTAATTCCCTAGTTCAGCAGCACATGGTACGTTCGTGAAAGAACTCATTTTCATTGATTGACAATGTCTAGAAACAGGAGCATGTATTTATTTCTTTCATGAAATTCACCTATTTCTATGAAAAGCGTCCTTAAGTGCCCTAAAACTATTTGAGTGGCAATATACTGTATAAGCGGTAAAATCAATCTCATTAAAATATAATCACAATTATATTCACTACGTGACGCAGGTAAATATAAGCGTAGTGTTGCACTATAGATAATATTTTGATGATACTACCAGAAGATTACTTCTGACATAAACAATCTTCAATGCTTCTATATAATATTTTCGTGATTTTTAAATAAAACGATTTCACCTACTTTTTTCGACGATGAAGATAATAAAGATGAACCACCAAGAATCTAAACACCCATTTGACTTCGTGCATGGGCTCGAACACATACATTACATCCGGGTCATACTCGAACATATTTCCGGTGAAGGACGAGCCACTGCGCATGTAGGTCAGTATGACGAGGTTTGTCTTCGACTTGCTCTCGATATCGCTCGGGGGATACGTCGTGTTCGTTTGACCTTCTGAAATATATAAAGTTGACAATGATTTGCATTTGAACTGTGTTTTAATAGGACAATCAAACTACTGCTGCCTATCAAAAGACAACGAAATAGAAAAGAAAGAAAACATAAAAATTGCCTTTCGTTGGTGAAATTGTTTTGAACTAAAGTTTATTGTTATCAAGTAATTGATTATCTTTAAGGTATAAGATATTTGAAGTCGTGGGAATTTGATTTAAAAGATCACTCCGTGATTTTCAACACGTCCGGTTTTGCTTTGAAACTAACGTAGGTGGCATTAATAATTATATGAATTCGAATTCCATGTTCATCCTTAAATGACAATTAAATGATAAATTCTTGTTTTTTTACACACAAAAATACATCATTCATATTTTTATGGAATTCAAATTAACGAGTCCAAATTATATGAATGCCAGTTATGTCACCTATCAAACATAACCAACTCATAATTGTCATTTTGAATTATTTAGAAAGGTTTCCAAAATAGTTTCAATTAGTTAAAAGCTTTTTTCCTATCATTCCTAAAATAGTCATACATATACATAGTCATACTCTAGCCCTCACAAGAATACGACCATAGGGAGAGAATAAAACTTGCCATTATATTGACAGTACATGAATACCGCCTGTCCGCTCAAGTTGGATTCGGAATACATGGGGTTCAATTTCTCGTGACTTAGTCTGCATAGCTAATTAATATGGTGAGGTGGGGTGATTTGGGGTATAACGCCGCTTTCAATGGTATCTCACTTATATCACGGCTGTTAGTAATATCACAAGGAGAAAGCCCGCAACCTGGGCGCATCGGCTGGAACAAGCGAACCATGGGTGGTACTGCGCCGAAATTTTGTGAAGCATTGCACCACAACAATGTAGAACAGTTCTCCACTGCAGGCACAGTTCCCAAGCCCCTGGCGGGATTCGAACTCCGGACCTCTTGATCCGAAGCCGACACCTTTAAAGGGGCAGTAGCACGTTTTGGGGGGAATATAAGATGATGTCAGGAAAAGGAAAATAAATGGTTCCAATTGATAGCAGTAATAATTCAAATATGTAACGTAAAGTTTAGCCGTGCGATTCCTTTTTTCTTACACAAAATGAATTAAAGGTATTCACACAAAATGGCCGCCAATGGATTGTATGTGAATCTTCGTACTTTGTCCTCTGACTATGGCTGTTTGGCGTGTGTAATGAGATTTTTGACACTGTCCAAATAATACATTTAGCATTAACTTACAATTATCAGTGAAAATTTTAAAATATGAAATTATAATAAAGCGTGCTACTGCCCCTTTAATGGGTAAAATACTGACCTGTGGTTTCTTTCCATGTTGCTTCATAGATTGGTGGACCTTGTTTGTCGGATTCGTCCCTTCCAGTTATCAACAGCACTAAATTGTCTGAAACATAATTTATTTATTACAACAAATGCGAGCAACAATGTGAAAAATCATAAATCAATTTAGCTTCATTTCTACCATACATAGATTCATATTAAGTCATTGATTCTCAAACGATTTTTTAAAATTGTAATGAAGGAGCAAATCTTATTAAGATAAAACCATTTGTATTTTTTATAAATAGAGCCATTGGTTCTGTAGCTCATCAGGCTTTACATTTGATTTCGCTTTAGGGTGTGACCAATGTGGCTGTCCCTTTAGTAGGGGCCACAGGGTCACAAAATCTACAATTATTAATCCTCATTAATCAAGGAGTTTGTACACAAAATTACAGCTTTCTAGGCATATGCTTCTGGAGAAGAGGATGAAAATAAGTTTTTAGGGTGTGGCCCTTATTAGGGGCCACAGGGCCACCAAAGCTACAATTATCAATCCTCATTAGCCAATGAGTCTGTCACAAAATTTCAGCTTTCTAGGAATTATGGTTCTTGAGAAGAAATGAAAATAGGTTGTAAGGGTGTGGCCTCTGTGGCCCTTATTAGGGGTCACAGGATCACCAAAGCTACAATTTATAATCCTCACTAGCCAAAGAGTCGGTACACCAAGTTTCAGCTTTCTAGGCCTTATGGTCTGAATAAGAAGTCGAAATTCCACAAAATTTACGGACGGATGGACGGACGGACGGACGCCGGACACCATGCCATGCCATAAGCCCATCGGGCCTTACAGGCCAGATGAGCTAAAAAATGAAAACAATAAAATACATAGTAGGCTACGTTTATGTCTGTTTAGGGTCAAAATAAGGTACAGTATATCAACTTAAAGTCATAGTAAAAACTCATGGAAATATATTAAGTTTATTAATACAAAACGATATATACTTGACAACAATAATCAGTATTTTCTAAATCTTTTAAAATAATGAATAATGATAAATTTAACTCATTGACCTCAATATGAATAGATATATAAGTGATAAGATCCCTAGTTTTAATTGTACGGTAAACATATGAATCTAGCATCTTGTAATCGAAAAGGACAAAATACTTATTAAAATTATTATCATAAATAAAGTATGGAAAGGTACGGAAATAGAAAAGTGTGAGAGGGCCGTGAGTGTCTAAAGATTGTTTCTTATGAATTCAAACTCTGTGTACGGTCTGATGGCCATTTTATGACACTATGTTGAAAATTTTAGATACAAACATCAATGATTCTTAATATCAATACGATACTGTGGGATTGTACATCTCTCCAAAAAATAACCTAGATAAATTATTGAAGTATATTGATAATCATATGAAATATGAAATAAGATTATAATATTAGGAATGAAAGGAAAGAACAATAACCCTGTAAATGCAATCATTTTAATAGTCAAACAGTATATTTATAGATGCAGCATAAATGGTTTTAAACCAAAATTAGAATATGTGAAAAATAAAATTGTATGTTACTATGATTTATCAAAATTTGTGTTTTTGTCGACAGAAACTGAAGAAAAGTTTTTTTAAATATTGGTCATCTCTGCACTTACTGTTCAAGAATAGTCCTGTTTGAAAATAATGAATTGTTAAGAAATAGTCCTGTTATGCTTAACTTATGTATTTATCAGCCAAATGAGGATTTATGTATTTGTACATATGTGCTGTGTGTATAATGTTTGATTTGCCTGTATCACAAATTATGGAAAATAAAAAAAATAAAAAAATATGAAATATGGTCGACTAGAATCTCATAAGGATATGCATTTGTTATGACTGTCATATAAAGAAAATGGTAAGCATGAACTATCACGATATATTTCTTCGAAATTGAATTACGATCTGTCATACGTCACTCACCTTGAATGTATATATTTACACATGTAGTTGTATAGGAGTGGCCTTAAAGGGGCAGTAGCACGAGAAGGGGAATATAAGGTGATGTCAGGTAAATGAAAATTAATGGTTCCAATTGAAAGACAGTAAATAAACCAAATATTTAATGTAAAGTTCAGACATGCGATTCCTTTTTCTTATACAAAATTTATTAAGGTGTTCATACAAAAAAGGCCACCAATTGACTTGATGTGAATCTGTATAATTTGACTATGGATGACTGGTTTGTGAAATGAGATGTATGACACTATCAAAACAAGACATTGAGTATTAACGTACAATAATCAATGAAAATTGAAATAAAAAATTCAAAGAACGTGAATCTGGCCCTATAAAATAAGCTCTTTGGAGCCAATATCCCTTCGTGTATTTTTTTTATGAATAAAAATGTTTACAACAATTCTTAAAGAACATTCTTACCTTGAAAACAGAGAGTAGCCATGTGTACTTTTTTATGAATAAAAATGTTTACAACAATTCTTAAATAACATTCTTACCTTGAAAACTGATAGTTACCATTCCTAGAAGAACAACAGCTATCAGAGCTACGAGGAGTCCTCTTAATGGTTTTGGCATTTTAGATATCAGAATTTGTCAGGAAAGATGAATTACTTAACCGCTCTCATGTGTCGTGTCACCTACAATAAAAATCCATTTGCAACGATGATAGGGATGGTGTCTTGATTTGAAGGTATCAATTGATGTGTCACATATGGCTTCACGTACTTCTATATTGATTATATCTCTTGCCGGAATCAAGAGTTTAAAGAAAACAGCGACACCAGATGGTCCCGAAATGTGTATGTGTCAGCGACACTTGAAAAATGACGTTTGAGTTACTGTTTTAAAAGCATTTGACAGCGGCGAAATGATGATTATTTACTGTTTTGATTTTTGTTAATTCTTTTATTTATATCTGAAATCTAAACTCATCGGAAAAAGAAAGCTATCACTTTTTTAAGCTTAATTTACCATTTACCACCATACACTATCCTAAAATTTGTTATAATGAATTATTATTATTTACGTATTTTAGAAACAGATAATAAAAGGTGCACCACTAGCAAAGTCACGTGACGGAAAGGTCATGCAAATGATCTTAATCACGATCATCAGGAATGTGGAAAAATACACCTACAAAACCTCTGAAACTTGACAAGAACTGTCTTCGGTTCCGAACTTCAGAAGAATCGCCATAGTTATTGCATTTCTATTGAAAGATGTTTTCATTACACGGACATGTTGTCAAGCTAATGGACAAGCCGAAAACATAAAAAACGATGGTATTACCGTATAAGGACGTACATCCGCTTGCGTTAGACCACCGTTAACGATATCTTAATATGACGTCATGGACGTCAAATGATTTAGGTCTGTTCGCTTTATGCAATCTCTTTAATCAACTTTAATCAGAAATCTAAATATATTACGCACATTAATTTTGCTTTGTGTAGCAATCACTTTAATCAAAATTACTCACAAACCTAAGTATATTACGTACATCTTCTTTGTGTAGCAATCACTATAATCAACATTCCTCACAAATCTAAGTGTATTACCTAAATCTACTTTGTATAACAATCACTTTAATCAACTTTAATCACAAATCTAAGTATATTACGTACATCTGCTTTGAGTAGCAATCACTTTAATCAACATTACTCACAAATCTAAGTGTATTACCTAAATCTACTTTGTATAACAATCACTTTAATCAATTTGAACACAGATCTCAGTATATTACGCACATCTGCTTTGTGTAGCAATCCCTTTAATCAACATTTCTCACAAATCTAAGTATATTACCTAAATCTGTTTTGTGTAACACCCACTTTAATCAACAATACTCACAAATCTAAGTATATTACGAACATCTCCCTTTGTGTAGCAATCACTTTAATCAACATTCCTCACAAATCTAAGTATATTACGCACATCTGTTTTGTTAAGCAATCGTTTTAATTAAAATTTATCACAAATCTCAGTATATTACCTAAACCTGCTTTGTGTAGCAATTACTTTAACCAACATTAATCACCAATCTTAGTATATTACCTTTATCTGCTTTGTGCAGCAATAATTTTAATCAACATTAATCACAAATCAAAGTATATTACGAACATCTGTTTTGTTAAGCAATCACTTTGATCAACAATAATCACAAAGTTTAAGTTTGAAACTATTTTCATCGTGACACTTATATGGTTCGGAATATAACGATTACTGACGTATTTCCACAAAAAAAACAGTAATCTTAATCACGAAAGAGTTCACCAACTTAGTGCAGATGTTAATCTCATTCTATACTTAATGAAGTGAAAAGATAAAATTCCACAATGTTCCCATATGATTTAATCTTTTTATCATCACAGTGAGTCAAATGATATTAAATCACGTTTTATACAAAATTTAATTAAATAATAGAAAATTACAGTACAGAACAACATATTTATAATAGTTTTATCTCATTACAACTTCTATCGGTTTTGGGGATAAAAATGTCAGTTTCGCCGATAAACTCTAACGATCCAAGTTGATGATACATGTACCCTGAGGGTAAAACCTCGACTTCAAGAGATAAAGCATATATTGATGGAGCATTGTGGCCGAGGAAACAGACAAATCAGTTCCTTTCATCAGCCGCAGTGAGTATATTTTCCTAAAAAAAAATTATCCAAACTATCCAAAACTTCAATGACACGTATTTATGTCACAGTGTTTTCGTATTTTATAATCATCATGTTGATTAGCCTCTATGATTTATATAATTATGTGTATTTTTGCAACCGTTTAAATTCAGCGAATTAAAAGTAAAGTGATGTGAAAGGTATTTTATACATAGGTTTTGGAGGTTAAGGTTATTGTCGTAAATAGACAATGAAACGTAAATGCACATCCATGCACATCCATACACATAAACACACATACATGTGCATTGATATTCACTTACACAATGTTGGTTTGATCATTCCAATCTTTAAAAAGGATGATAGAAATGACCCAAATAACTATCGGGGTATCTCTTTACTTAACGTTATGGGGAAAATATTTACATCCATCCTTGAAGCTAGAATACATGTCTGGTTGGATTTAAATGAAATATTACATGAATGCCAATCTGGATTTAGACCAGATTACTCAACAGCTGATAATATGTTTGTTTTACAAGCCTTATGTCAGAAGTATTTGAGAAAACCTAGACATAGATTTTATGCAGCCTTCATAGACTTTCGAAAAGCCTTCGATTATATTGACAGAAATAAGCTACTTAATGCATTTATCTCAAAAGGTGTACATGGAAAAATGTTGCGAATTCTCAAAAACATGTATGATAAAGTATCTGCTTGTGTGAAAATTGATAACTTTCGCACAGAAGTGTTCTCGGCCACCTCTGGACTTCGCCAAGGCTGTATCCTGAGCCCGGTTCTCTTTATTTTCTTTATTTACGAGTTGGTAGATGAGATGAAGAAATGTGGTCTACGAGGAATTTTTGTAAATTACAGCGTGAATGACATTATCTTATTGTTATTTGCAGACGATGTTACTCTCTTAGACGACACGGTTATAGGTTTACAGAAGAAACTGGATGTTGTAAAGTCATTCTGTCTCAAATGGGGTCTTGAGGTTAACTTGGATAAATCCTGTATAATTGTTTTTAGAAATGGTGGTTATCTTAGACGATCTGAAAAATGGAAATATGATGGAAATTCCATTAATGTTTTGTCTCACTATAAATACTTAGGCATTATATTTTCGTCCAAGTTAAACTGGTCAAAAGCATGGGAGACATTAGCTCTACAAGCTAGAAAGGCTTCTTTTCCAATATTTTCTCTCTTTAAAATGTATCAGAATTTATCATTGAATGTAGCATCTACAATATTTGATAGTAAGATATCACCAATTCTGCTTTATGGAGCAGAAATATGGGGTTATACATACCGTGTAAATATTGAAAAAATACAGAGTGCATATTTTAAAAGATATCTTTGTGTTAGCAAAAATGTTTCCTCAAATATTGTACTTGGTGAAACAGGGAGAAACCATCTTTGTGTACATTATTTCACCCGCTGTATAAAATACTGGTGTAAACTAATAAATATGGAAAGTTACCGTTACCCAAAAGCTTCATATGAAATGTTGAAAGCTTATGACGACCACGGAACCTGCACTTGGGTATCTCATGTGCGCTTATTGTTATTTCAATCAGGATTTTCATATGTATGGCTAATGCAAGATTGTGGCAATGTTTCATGTTTTATAAGTGCTTTTAAGCAAAGATGTATAGATATAGATATCCAGAATTGGCATTCCAAAATTAGTTCTTCGTCATTTTTGGAACACTACTCGTCATATAAATCTGTACTTGAACCCGAAAAGTATATTTTAGAGCTATGTAATGATAAAGATCTTTTACGTGTTTTATTCAAGTTCCGAGGAATGAATCATAAACTTAAGATACAACTTTGTCGCTTTAAGAAGTTAAATATTGATTCTATCGATTGTGATAAGTGTACATTACATCGAACTCAAGATGAATATCATTCTTTACTTGTTTGTCCATTTTATTCACAGCAACGATCATTGTATATTCCTGATTTCTATACTGCAAACCCAACTAAAATTAAATTCAACCAATTGCTAGAAACAACAAATGTAAGATTACTAAAAAATATAGCTATTTACCTGAAAAGAAATTTACCTGTATGATAAATAACGTATCTCCGCCTGTACATGTGCTAAAAATGTGTTTTATTGATTTGTACTTTTGGTCATGTGGCCACATATACTGAATAAAGCTCTCTCTCTACACATATGCACACACACACACACACACACACATAAGCATATAAGCATACTCATAAGCTATATAAATATATTTATATAATAAATGGTAGTGGAAAAACGTAAATGCCATATGTAAGGTAAGTATGTAAGTTCTTTTACACGTATTGACACATTGAATTGTTACAAAGAAGGATAATATTGTATTTCAAAACCATATAAGGCAAATCAACACATTTAACAAGTCTATGTGATTCTTTATAGAACTTTTGGCCCAATAATGAAAAATGGGGAATTTCTGTAGTCGATTACAAGAATGAATGTAGTCAAAAACATTTAGTTATGTGTTTATAGTGTGAAATACTGTTCTTTTTATAAGATTAAAAATGGTAAACGTATTCAGGCATTCGGTACATACATTAACAAATTGTATCTTACTTCAGATTAATCCTTGGATTTTGTGTGACGGAATAATGATTTTATGACCTTTATGACGGATAAAAGCGTGTACGATCTTTTATTAAATCATTGAGGGCGAGATAATCTGTTTTTAGTGAAATTAACCCGATAAAGTTTATCATAACTCGAATGACGTTAAGTTCAAGAGTTTGATATCAAGAAATATTGACAAATACCATGTTTCTCACATCAGCCAAAATAGGTATGCAAGTGTATGACTGTGGTGAATGAATGAGTTTTCTTGTTAATTTCCTGTACGTTGTTGTAATCCTGATATGCTACTGTCAATTGTACCATGAATACAGGCATAAAAAAAATTAAATAAAAAATGTTTCTCGCATCTCTTGAGGTAGAAACGTTATTTTTATATATATTAATATTTTCTTTCGTGGCTGCACACTTCGTGAAAATATAAACTTTCTACCTTACTCGATGAGATAAACATTGTATTAGTCAAGAAAAGACAGATATCCTCTTTTTATTGAGTTTTGGTCATATACAGTGTAAGATAACAATGATCGTAAAACTGATGCAATGATATTAAACCTTAGTATAATGCTTTATCTGAAAGTGAAAAGTTACGTCATTTGAAATTTGTTACTGCCAAAACCTGCAAGGATACTTTTTTTTATTAATCTATATCAATACAAGAAATTTTAGGATGTAGTTCACCTACTTATCTTATTTTTATGTTTACCTTTGTCTTAAAATGATAAATTTATATACAAATTATTTTGTCTTAAAAAAGTAAACTCAAGAAGAAGTAGCTTGTAGTAACACTGAATCACATTTCATTATGTTTTTTATATTTGTGTAAAACACATTTATATCTAAACTAATGTCCAAAAGAAACGATACAAAGTTTTCAACGTCCTCCGAAACAAAACTCTATTACCTGACAGAGTCGAATTTAAGTGTGCCTAACAGGCATATGTCTTGTAAAGAAGTATGCACATTTTCATTCTTCAGGAAAAGATACTTTTGATTTTGTGTCTCTTCAAACGCACATGGGGTGCATAAATCGAAATTTCAAGTTGTTTTATGCACAGAACTTTTGTCATTTCACTATAAAATTGATAAAGTATTGAATTTAGGTAAGAATACAATCTTGTTCATACAATGCACTTTATTTGACATAAATTGGTTGACGCGTCATTGCACTAGAACGTTTTAAAACAAGCGAAAGTGTCCAATTTCTCCCTGCTATCTCGCCTTGTTAAGGAGATCCCAGATCGATGATTTTTTAAAATACATGTTTCTCGCAAATATGAAAAGATAATGTTTCTGCAATTGATTGAGTTATTGTGCGATTTGTATGGTATCGTTTCTTTTGGACACTAGTTTATATTGAACTGTATAATACTATATAATGTACTATAGTCCTGAGGCCTCTGAGTATTGAATAAAGATTGATTAATTGACAAATTCTTTTGTCTTAAAAAAGTAAACTCAAGAAGAAGTGGCCTGTATATTTTATCAGCATTTTAAATGGTATGTATAATAGATGTACAAGACTCAAATAAAATATTCTGTCTCTCTGTAAATTTATTACTTTTACAGATGAAGAGCCTGTTCATTCTATTGACTGTCGGTCTGTTGGTCCTGGGGTGCCTGGTGACCCCCTCTGAAGCCTGGGGGGAGGAGGACGGGATGGGGATCTGTGGGGAGGATACCTATGTACCTAAATCAGCAATACACCTGGCCAAGTACCTGTACTACAAGAATGGAGGGTCCTCCGTAGGCTTCAGACCCCCCTACCCTAAACCGATGTTCCCGTGGTAATGGGTATGTAAAGACAATTTTCTATACTGTGCTTTTTATTATTGATTTGAAAAGGAAATTTATCAAATAACAATAACAGGATTCAGTCAAATATATGAGTGCCTGAGGCCATTTGTAGTGACTTTGGCACGATTTAAAGGATAAAATAAGATTTGTTGAGGTTTTGCTCATTTTTTTGCAAAATGTTTTTTAAAAAATGTTTACGCATGGCAAAAACTTTTAGCGTAGAAACTCTTAACAGGTCGGTCTGATACCGTTTCATGGCAGAAACGTTTTCGGGTTTTTTTTCAAATTACTCCTCTTTTTTTTTTTAATTTGTAAAGACAATTTTCTATACATTGCATTTTTATTATTCAATTTGAAACGTGAATTTCTCAATAAAATCGTTGCACTGTTATATTGAACAGTTCTTTTGTTCAATTATTATTATTTAAAAATTCTTAAAATTCTTTACCTTAACCGACGATTGCGTGGAAATGGGTATACAGAGAAAATTTTCTATACTTTGCATTTTTATTATTGATTTGAAAAGGGAATATCTCAAAAGAATCGTCGCACTGAACAGTTCTTTAATCCAATAATTAAGATAAAAAATCCTTAGAAACCTTTCCTTTACCGATGATACGTTTGTAACGGGTATATGTTAAGACAATTTTCTATACATTGCATTTTTATTATTCAATTTGAAAAGGAACTTTCAGAATAAAATATGCTACTTAAAAGTATCAAGGAATACACAGTATTTATCATTTGTCACAACTTTAAATGTTTGAAGTTCAAAAGGTAACTACATATGTATTTGTTAAAAGTTTTGTTCATAACAACAGACATAAGACGTGTGACTATCTGTTTGTGAAATTTAAAGATGTAAAGATTTGATGAATTTCATAATCAAATATGATATTGATACTTGATATATTTTGAAAACCTTTAATATAATATAAAATTGATACTTTTAAGTAGCATATTTTATTCTAAAAGTTCCTTTTCAAATTGAATAATAAAAATGCAATGTATAGAAAATTGTCTTAACATATACCGTTACATCTTTTGTTCCTAACACAATATTTCTATTAAATAAATGTGAAAAGAATTAAATGTATGTACATAAAAATTTCATATGATTGTTCTCCTGTTCAAGCTCTGTGTTGATGTAAAACAAATTCCTGAAAAGGCAATAAAGTATTATTATTATTATTATAATTATTATTATTATTATTAATCATGGACATTTTCAGTTAACGTTTTAAGGAAAATGTCTTCATCAAGCTTTTACTACATCAAGATATTTCACTTCTAAACTAATGACGTCACCCACGGCAAGCCTGCATCATTATTAACCAGAACTAACAGACATGTGTTTTTATGCCTGTGCTCCTCACATCAAAACTCAATGCAGAAACAGCATACATTTGAGTTCTTGATTCCAAAATGTCCGTGAAATAGTATGTGTTTAATATAAGCGGAACTTTTAACCATGTGCACATGATAGAGGATAATATACACATGTTCCATAAATTCTTTTTACTAGTATAGATGTATGGTGATACTTTTAGTTCGATATTGGCCAGTTCCCTTGATTTAAACATATTTATTCAAGTGAAAGGATTGGGTACAAGTTATCCAACTTAGTGAAACCCTCTCCTAGGCCAGTTCCCTTTTCCCTTTATTAAAATGAAAAATCCTTTAAATCCATTTAATCTTTTCAAAATTGTTATGGAAAATAACCAGAATAAATTTCGGTAATTCTGAAATGAAAACTCTAATGGCTATCATTGTCTTATTATATAAATATAACCCTATTGATTCTCTTTTCAAGTCTATTAAGATGAAGCCCATCGATGATGTCAGAGTCATGATCTTACTATTTAAATATGGTGAGAAATATACTCGTCAAATGAATTTAAGGAACACATTGTAATTGAAACATTATATTATGCACACTTGATGAAACGTTATGTTATTATCAAACAAACACTTGCCTGCTGACATTTTGGAATAAAACCCTTTTTGTATTTAGCCTCCAAGTGAGAACACAAATAGGTAAAAATTATAATCATGTGATGTTCTTTGGCTATGGTTCAAAATTATGCAACCGCGGGTGATTTTGTTGCTCTGGAAGTGAAATCCTGATAGTGAGCAGCTTGATAAAGATATTTAGTAAGAAAATGTGTCCAAAAATGTCCAGAATTTCCAAATTCATCAAATTTAACAAAAATGTCTACGGTTCACAAATCAGAAGCCCCATGCCAGGTATGCTTGTTGGTATAAAGAAAACATCTAACAAAATAGCTTCCTTTTGAGCTACTAAGATACTAAGATATTAAGAGGTTAATTGTTAAAATAAGATGTAAGTCTCATAATCTTCAAGTACAGAAGTTTAGACAATGTGATAATATTAACATACATTGCACTCGCTGTTGTTTAAAAGAGATTCAAGATGAATATCATATTATTCTCATATGTCCATATTATGAACATCTTAGAAAATTGTATGTGCCTTCATATTATATCAACGATCCTACAAGAACGAATCTTTATAAATTAATATCTAGCAAGGATGTATCACTTTTGAAAAATGTTGCGCTCTTTTTTAAGAAAACTCAGATATTTAAATGATTTTATTTTTTTTACACCACACCGTATCTGTTTTACGGCTCTTTTGATGTAATCTGGGCCATGAGGCCTTTAATTCTGAATAAAGTCTGTCTGTCTGTCTGTCTGTCTGTCTGTCTGTCTGTCTGTCTGTCTGTCTGTCTTTTGAGCTGCAAACAATTAAAGTTGTTGCAAATGATACATACTACTAGAGTGTTCCTTAAATTGTTTTGAGTAGTATACATTTGAAATCTTTATGTTTTTGCTGAAATATTGTTTATTTGTTTCAGATAACCATGGAGGTGTGACTATGTCGTTGGAATTGATCTCTTAATAAAATGGCGACTGATTAAATTTGTTTCATTTTTTCTTTTATATTGAATATCATCCTCGATAACCCGGGGGACTGATTCTCCTCTGGAAATTTTCATTGGGTTAGCATACACTTTCATGAAAAGCCTTGTCAGACCTCGCCTTAAAAGATCCTCTCAGTGATGTGAAAAACATATTATTTTGGTTAAAACGAACGTAGATGATATCATTAATGTTATGGATTTTTAAAATCTCACATATTCATCCCCAAAAGGCAATTATATGATATAAACATTTGTTTCCAATGGGAATCTTATAACAGATATATATGTTATGTAAAAATAAGTTCAACCATGCAACGCAGTTCTTTTGAATGAGCATTCGGTCTGTACCTATTACAGTCGAGAAGACTCAATTCTCGTCATCTGTGCGATGAGAACATTTCGATATAAAGACGGAAATCAGTCGGGAATGGAAGTCAATATTTTATATATGAAAATCTCAAAGATAGACTATTTTAAAAATCAGATATATGCAGCACTGGTAACGGAGTTTACGCAGTAAGATAGATAAAACGTGAGTAAAAGCTTTGCCCAGGGAATGTTGTATGTAAACGAGGATGGTTCAATACTAGACCAATTATTTTCAGTTTAAGCAATGAACACAAGAATAACAATTTATACTTACATACAGACAGATGTCATCAATCGATTGAGAAATCATTTAAGTTGACTGAACTCGTAAACACAGAGACAGACAGCATATAATCGATATCCCTTGAATGAGGGTCTTCTCAACAGCATATCAACACATTGGACCGGTAATTCGAAATCATTTTAAAAAAAGGATTCGTCCAGTTGTTATGGAAGAACTTTAGATCACGTTATGCAAATGTAAATATTTTGAACTTCTATCGGGCAAGTTTGCTCTGGGATTCGAACCCAAACCTGAGAATCAGGCAATATCGTCAGGACTATCCGTACTAAAAGCTTACCCACACAACCACTAGGCCTCGGCATTCTGAGAATTTGTAGTTGAATGTTCCTTGAGTACTGAATCGTGTGATAGTACACTCAGTGGCAATAGAAACGAAGTTCGAAATCTATTCATTGTTAGATTAACAAAAAAGGCAAACAACAACAAATTATTTTCATTAAGAGATATGTGCAAATGCTCGACTTACATTAACACGTGTCATCAAACCAGCAAAATATTACAAACATTTGTATATAATGATTTCAATTTAATCTAATAATTTGTTTTTACGGTTACAATAACCAGCTAATATAAGTTTCGATATAATGATTCACCAGTCCTTGGTTTTGTATAAAGTTGAGGGAAGAAGCATAAGTCAATGAAAGTTGATGAAGGGATCCGAATTGTAATGGCATCAAAAACAGTGGCACGGCAGATGATCGCAAAGTCAGTCGTAAGAACTAAGATGCTCTAGAGTTCTAAAGTCGGCCCTTATATTGGTAATATACATTCTCATCTGCTCTTCAAAATTCTAGGAATAACTCCAATCACCATTTTAAACTTATAACAAGGTAGTCTTCCAATTCTGTTGAAGAATTTCAACCCATAAATGTTCTATGGGATTCGTGTCGGGCGAGTCTTCATCTCTGAGACAAAAACGAGTTCTAGCCAATTTGCAACAAGAAAGAACGAACCTTGGTTCATCAGTCTAAATGCATCTTACGACTTTTACTAAGACTGACCCTTCAAGTTGCTGCGTCTTGCTGTCAGGCCAGTTGTGGTGTTGCCACATAGGGCCGGGCGATGAAAAGGACGAAGACCCTGGGTTTTGTATGCAGGAGCGTACCGAATGGACACTGATTTGGCACCCTCTGTCTAAGGCGTTCTCCGACAAGGCCTTGTGGCCGATAGGAACCTGCTTCACACCGTAGGAACGTGTACGCCTGGAAATCGTCATTCAAGGAAGTGAACGAGTTTCTCTGCGATAGGAGGGTTTGTTTTTGTATTTGTTGACGTCTTTTGTTTGATAAATCCTGTTTCGGGTAATATCGATTTATTCAACAAATCCTACACCAAATGCACAAAACAAAACTTTTTGCTCGCAGAGAAACTCGTCCACATCCTTGAATAACGATTTTTAGGCGTACACATTCCTATGGTGTGTGTTTCAATGAACAAGCACCGTTTGGTCAACGGAGGAGGTTGCGTTTGAACGTCATGCACAAAGTAATGTGTTGATCGTCATTGTTTCTTTGTTCCGTTTCATGTGGCCTTGACGAGTTCTGTGACATAAAATACCAACTGCGTCTTTAATATCTTTCAGTATAGTCCTTGCTTATCTTTAAACATCAGACGTAAAACATAACAAACAATAGCTTTTGTGGCCCATCAGGATAAATATTAGTCATCCAAAGAATAGTTCATCCCAGGGAAATTGAGGTCCTCGTTTCTAATATTTTATGGCCGCTTCGATACGTGTCATTTCATATCAAAATGTTATGAAAGAATGTAAATGGTTTTTTTAAGTTTGTTGAAACATATACTCATGTATTATACATACTGTATAAGATACACATTCCGTAGTTTTGTTTCTATAAATCAATTTGGATGTTAACATTGACTGAAACCTATGTGTTCACGATGGGAATAATTTATTCCTTCATCAATTAAAGAGACACTTCCTTATCTTCATATTTTTTGCCTTAATGCCTGCCTTAATACAATATATTTTTAATTCATTTGAAAATATGTCTCAAGCTTATTGTTAAACGCGACATCAAAGGAAGTTTAAAATAATGAATTTTTAGGTTTATAAACTTTAGATATTAATATCTCTCTCCTATACGAATAAGCTAGCCTTATATGAGGTGGTATTATTATATGTTAATATAATATAAGATTTTAATTTTTTTGAAATTGTCTGTAATAAAAAAAAAATCTACATCAATCCGTTTTTCTGTTCGGTGTCGATAAACTTTCAAAATTGCGTTTGAGTATATATAGCACAGCAGCAGTACATTTTCAGGTTTTCGATAAAAAATGCATCCGGATATATGTACATGTATATTTAATTTGTCTAACTTATCTAACCAGCATTTGGAAATTCTCCATTGAATCACATCAATGATTATTTCCCAAAAAAAGTAATGCTTCTTTTAAAAAATAATAAATTTGTAAGGGAACGTGGAGAAGGTTCATGTAAAGTTTATAATATTGATAAATACATTTTCCAAAAAGGCAGTTTTTAACTGAATAAATCCATCAAAAAAAATGTTGAAGGCTAATTATAAATATTTCTACAAAATAAAATAAAGGGACATTTCTCCTGTCAGCTTATAGTTGGTACCGATACATCGTTAACATTCAGATCGATTGTTGTTAATTGCTTTTAAATTGTCCTGAAAGGTTTGTCGAATTTGAAGAACATTATGATTGTGTTGAGTCCTTAAAGGGGCAGTAGCACGTTTTAGGGTGAATAAATGATATGCTAGGAAAATAAAAATAAATGACTTCAATTGAAAGACAATGCATTTAAAATAAATGAAGCGGTAATAAATCAAATACATAATGTAAAGTTCAGCCATGCGATTCCTTTTTCTTACACAAAATGAATTAAAAGATGTTCACACAAAATGGCCGCCAAGGGATTTTAGGTGAATCTTCATACTTTGTCTTCTGATTATGGATGATTGGCTTGTGTAATGAGATTTCTGACACTATCAAAATAATTATATAATAATAAATAATTATATTTTTATATTATTACTGCTCCATTTAGTTTAAATACATTGTCTTTCAATTGGAACCATTAATTTTCGTTTCCTGACATCACCTTATATTCCCCCTAAAAACGTGCTACTGCCCCTTTAATTTATGTGTTTAGGATTTAAAAATGTTTAGATTATTTATGTTTTTAAAAAACAGGACAAGCTATGTGTTTGGCATTGTGTTTAATATTAAAACACCATTTTTGCAGTGTATTGCTCTTTTGCAGTGAATAATTTAAAGTGTCTTTATTACAAAGGTGTAATATTAATTTTTTTAGGAAAAGCCGTTAAAGTATTTAGGGGACATTTCTGCCCATATGTCGATTATTACTGCTTCATTTAGTTTAAATACATTGTCTTTCAATTGGAACCATTAATTTTCATTTTCCTGACATCACCTTATATTCCCCCTAAAAACGTGCTACTGTCCCTTTAAACTTTCAACAACAACAAGGGACGTTTACATTCTTAAAATGTACATCCTGTTTACACGGCGAAGTTAGGTGTAGACCTCATACATTCACACACGTTTAGACAATAACACAATATTTTTAACGTTTATAAAAACTGAATATCCTCAGCAAAAATGTTACGAAACAAAATTGAATATTTTTATCAATAATTATGAACGATTGCATACTAAAATATTGTCGATCATATCACAACTAAGTGTTGAAAGTAAGCCTGGCCAAAATGTTATTTGGCAAGTTCAATGTCAATCTCAGTGTCAATCTCATTGTCGAATTCAATGTCAATGTCAATGTCAATGTCAATGTCAATTTCAATTTCAATTTCTATTTCAATGTCAATGTCAATTTCAATTTCCATGTCAGATCATTTACACACAATGTACCAAGAGACATTTTTTAAACCCGATAGTGAACTTATTTTACAGTCTTCATGAAGCTAAGATCTTAGCCTTTTAACTGTTGTCCTCTTATAAAGGCGTTGGAGTTGGATATTTTGAATTCATATCAACAACGTGTTTTCAAGATATCGACCCTCGGTTGTTTTTTGTTTTAACCACCCAAAATTACCATGTAGATGCCGTTGCAATCTTAGGTTACATGAAAAGAAAGTAATCCTGGTATACCTCAAACGAGAGAGAATGTATACTTTAATGTATGGACATTATGTTGTTTGAAAGCAACCGCGTCGGAATATGGCTATTTTAAGTTTATCATCATAAGGTTTAAAGAATCAATAAAATGATCTGAATTACAAAATATATTTCAAACAACAAAAATTTTGAAATGTATTGTGAACTTGAATTATTTTTTGCTCATCAAATGAGCGATCGTAGACAGACTTAAGATTCCTCATGACTAAGGAATGTGTCGTAAACAATGTTTTTAACAAAACAGAAGATTTTGTGACAAGTTACTTAAACCTGGTATTAACATAGTTCACGTGCCAGAGGGCGGAGTGTTTTTTAGAATAATACCATGTAGATGTTTAAGTTGCGAGTCATCCATTGTCTATCGTTAATTAATTTGAACAGACGGCGCTTTTTAACAACCCGCCCAGTTACTAGTTTTACAAAAACACGTCACGCGCGTGCGTGAAATTTACACTATCTAGTGAGTCAACATTAAACGTTTGAAACGTTTGGTATTAACTAACAGTTACTCAGGATTAAAGGTTTCCATGGCAACGAGAATAATGACCACCAATGAGAACGTGACTAGAGGTTATGCTCGTGGTAAGAGGGGTCAAGCAAGGCGGTTCTCTCTTTCCGTCGCTGTTTAGGCATTTACCCCAAAATACCAGCTGGTCTCCAATTTCCGTGGCCAGATTGTAAGGTTTTATAAAAGTTTGAAACATATTGTTTTATCATAATGAAGAGAAAAATGTATACTTCTTTGAGATGCATATAAGAAGCTGGTATGGTGTAGGCATCTAAGCAAGTAACACTAGTTAGTTTCTGAAAACATATTTGTTATGGTTTTATCATCAATTTTTCGTGCTTTGATTTTTATTGAAATAAACGGTCTATCAGCAACACGATTGCAAAAAAAAAAAGCTATCATAACTACATTATCTCCACACAGAGGCAGATCAAGTCATGAAATGTTGATACAGCCTCTGTTATATTACGCCCAACTACCGGGCGGAATAAAATGGCACCACAATCCATTTGAATTTCTTTAACAAATGACAACGCTTCTCGCATGGTGGTTCATAATACAAGGGCTTTGCCATGATTCATTGTGCTTTTTTATGGTCATTTACTCCAGGTCGCTTCACTGCTTTTCATACATCTGTTTGTCACATGGAACATTTCAAATAAATGGATCTGAAAAAGATAGTCTTGTGATAGGTAGACACGACACCTTGTGGGGAGATAACTGTTTGTGGGGAGAGGTTGGAGGATGTTTTGGGGTTAGGGGGTAAGACTAACATTTAGTCTCAGAAGTATTATTTTTCAGTTTTGACAATATTTTAAAACAATTCATGTATTATAACAAAAGGAGACCAGAGGATGTTTTAGCTGAGCGTGGCCACGAGAATGATTGTAGCAAGGACTTTCATAGCTCACGGTGCTATAAAAATCCTTGATTGTAGGTATGCACAAATGCATATAATCACTGGTTTAGCACAATTCAAATTCGATACACAGAAAGTCTCTTATAATATGAAACTCTTGTCAGAAAAAGTGGACTGATTTGGACTAATCGATGACGTATACGATTACGTTATCTTCTGTCGTCGGGACAAGAAGGTAAACAAGAGGAATTACTTGCTTCACCTCAAAATCTATCCTGCTTGTTTCTATATACAAGGATTTTATAGCTCCTTGATATATCATATGTGTTTAAGTGATGCTAATAATATTATTATAAACTATTAAAGTAGTATGGCCATGACTTCTTAATTTTGTATAATGATATGCCAATGGTAGGACAGTGATTTCGACAGACTTTCAGGAATTCAAGACCGGTGATTTCACGCCAATACATCAATATCTCGACTTCTTGTACTTTATAGATTGCTGACCCAGATAATATAGTTTATAGTAGAGATCACACCCACTATTCAAGCAGCTGACACAGAATACCAAGTCAATAAGTAAAAGCTTACCTACCTACCATGTTCCTGACTACATTGGGGGTCATCGATTCAAGTCGGTTGTGATGAATAGACTCCTACCACAGGAAATTGAGAATAATCAAATATAATGCTAAAACAATCAATAATCAAGTACACATACATGTAGATAAAATATATCCTCCCCATATACAATAGCCAATTGTATATTGGGAGGAAATATTTTACCTCCATCGTATGTGTACTTGATTATTGATCCATTATGCGATCCATCTTTAGGGCAATGTATATTTGCCATAAAAAAAATTAGTTGTATAGGCTCATCTTCGGATCACTTTGTAACAATTCTGAGACAAAATCTTTTTTTCATCTCTTATCACAGTTGTGACAATTTTTTGTCCGTAACCTAATTTTAAACAAAGTACAAGAGCACATAAGCCTAATGTATTTTATTGAAACAAAGTAGTAACAATGTGTATATATACACACACATATCCTGTTATCTGACATGCTACAAGATTCTAATAAACCGCAAGACTATAAATATATAGACTGGTGTTTGAATCAAGATGAAGACATATATACAATGTTGAAATTCAAATCTCGAGGAGAATTTTTTCAAAAAGTCATAAGCATAATATCATTAACTATACATGAGATCAAATTACTGCAAAGATCATGAAAACTTCATGTCCATAATTATCAAAGAGTTAAATTGTATATTGTATCATATTTTATAAGGGAAATGTATAATCATTTCAGACTATACAACGTTTAGACATTTGGTGTTCACCAAGGTTACTTACTTTTAGCTTTGTCTTTTTCATTTTTGACAATATAATATGTTCCGAATGATAGATTTGAATGGAAATAAAACTTCCTTCATTTTTTATATGTTAATTGCCAAAAACTGAATTCAATAAAACTCTATTGCGATCTTCCAGCAATTTGATCTCATGAACTGCATATTCGTTTTGAGTATTTACCAGTTAAAATAAGATTCAAATTAATGATTTCTTCAAGATAATATGATATATGGGTACATAATTGTCTAATCTGAAATAAATATATAAATGAGCCTGACGTAACGACAACCATGTTTGGCACAAAAATGCTTAATTTAATTCTCTTTTTGGAATAAAAAAAACATTAAAAATGTTGTGGACAGGAAAGAAACAAATTCAAATACATGTATAAACATTCTTTGGTTATTTTCCCACATATTTTTCTTTGAAGCCAATTACTGCGAGTTTTCATCACAAACTCTTTCAGTCTGAAGTCTTTGATCATTATCTAATACCCAAATTTCATTTAGTACGTAACTTCATCATAAACTATCTTAATAATCAAAATTGCAAATTCTTTGCAAATCCTCAAAGGATGGGTATGAATTAAAAAAACATGTTGGTTTCAATCTCTTTACTGACAGGCCCTATTTCAACATCATAAAACAGCTCTAGAACTAATATAACCAACTTGATTTTCACAAAATACGTAAAAAAAACAATTTTGACACTTGGCATTTGGTAACAATTAGCACCTACATTGGTTTTAAAAGCCCTGCATACTATATAACAGCACAACATTCAAATTTGACAAACTAATTGTCCATAAAAAGTAAAATGGACATCTAATTACATGGGACTTGATTTGGATTCAAATTGCACATTAACCTAAATCAAACCTTCTTTAAAAAAACATTGTTTACCTAGAAATTGACACAAAGGAGAGATACGCTTCTTACAACCAAAAACAATAAAGATAAAACAGGACTGCAAAGAGGAGAAATGAGCAAATAATGGCTGCTTGAGGGAGATAACTCACTCCTTTGAGGTCAGTTGTGGACCGCTAATAAATTCTTTTGTGACAGTCTGTAAACAGTTAAGAAGGGCTACAACCAGGTAAATTCTCTACATACCTACCTACATTACTAACTACCTATACCTACTATTACATCTTGACAGGTAAGAGGCATATAAGAAGATATTTAATAGGATATTTAAAAACAAATATTTACAGCACTGCTCTTAAGTAAATGAAATTCATCATAACATTTTATGTTTGTCTTTTGCAATATCTAAAACTCTTGTTAAAAGGTATATAATAAAGTGTTTAGTGAATAAGTACTCCTAATGTTGATATATCATTTGTCAAAATAATAATATAACTGCAAACAGTTTGACTCACAAAAATTATTGTGTTTTGTTTTTTTACAGATCTAATTTCCTTCGAAAGTAAAATCTGAATGACATAAAGTATTTTTTACAGATCTAGTTTCCATCAAAACAAAGTGTACTGTGTAGGCATATAACAGTAGGTGCAAGAGCAAAACATGAACAAGCTATAGATATTGATAAAATATTGTTAATCCTTAAAGAAATAGTTGAAACATAATAAATGATTAAATACATTATTAACTTTACAGAACTAATGTGTCATATGGCAAAGAGTTGGCACTTCAAAAATAATATTCAAGTTGATAATAAGAATTGATCTCATGTGTATCTTAAACCTATACTTATTCAGATCCACATATTTCCACACACAAAAATCATATGAAATAACCCTTTTTTTCAAAAGGATTTAGCAGATTCACGCAGAAAAACATCATAATAATACGAGACGCTAGTTTTGGAAAGAATTGTATTTCAGAAGAGAAAATTCATAATCAAAACCATATCTGCACCAAAAATATTTTGATTTAAAATTGTTGACCTTATAACTATTTCACTGCACAAACACATATCATCAGAAAAGTTTGTATTTAAATATCCTTTGAAATAATGATTTAAGCCTTTGTGATTTTAATTTAGGACAACACAAGAAACCAAGACTTAAAGAACATGTTACTTAACAATCAAAAAACGACTAAAACATAAAGGTAGATGGTTGTAAATTCATTAAAAGGCACAACGCTTCTTAGTAAGCTATGTATGGACAATTATGGACGGGTTAATAAATAAATTCTTAACAAACAACCATATCAAAGTATTTGCTTCAAATCATCACTAGTAAAAGGAATACGAAATGTTACAGGCCATTTTTTTTTACATTCAAAATTCCATCAACAAACAGTATATGAAACTATTCTTTTCAAAGTAAGTAAAATGTTAACTTCAAATCCAAAAGCTCATTTCTACTAAAACAACTTTGATTTGAAGCACAATTTTTATAACATCAAAACTATTTGCAAATGCAAGTAAAATATTTTCTCATTGCAAGTGCTAAATTTACCCAAGAGTCCTGCATCAAATACTTGCAAAATTTTGAAAAGACTCAAAACATCTAAGCTGTGAGTTGCTGGATGCAAGTTATTCATGGTTCTTTTAAATTTGCTTGGACTCACAAGACTTTGTGATAGCAAGTCCCTGAACTCAGGAGGTCATATTTGTAGATTGATCACTGCATTGACATGCTGAAATACAGCAATACATGTTCAACCTTTGGGTAAATATAACAATATATCTCCACTAGGTTAAGCCAAAATTCTACAAAATAGTTTGCATATCGTAACGTTTTGAAATTTGCACAGTCTAAGTAAACCTAGCCTCAATATTATCCGGTTCACTCTTATACTGAGTCTAGCAAGGCCTAGTAGAGGGTTGCGTCAGACCACGTATCAAAATGACCAATCAGAACTCACGTATAACGTTGGAGGCTAGGTTTACTTAGACTGAAATTTGCATTACCAAAAATGTTAAAATTTGTTGTACTAATTTCTCAATTTATCATCAGAAAACAAGAAACTGGTTGGCATGTAACAAATTGCTGGCATTGGGGCTTCCATTGCTTCTCAAGACTCTAATCTGAATCTTGGTCTCGAGGACTCGAAAAGAGGCCAACGTTACAAACAAAGTTATTTTTGACTCTCTGTCTATGAGAAATTTGAAGCCTTTGATGGCAAAAATATGGTCCATGAAGGTTTTTTTTTGCAGGATTTTTTCTAAGGGGTTATCTCTAAGTAGTAAGTAGTACCAGTAATAACACAGTACCAGTACCAACAAGAACCCAAATTTCAACATTTCAAAAGTATAAAATCCTAGTTATTTCTTCACAAATGTTTACATGAAGATTGATAATAGAATATCCAGCTAGAATCTAGAGAACTGCACATCCTTCCCTGCAATATTGAATAAATATCTTCATAAAAAACAGCGTTCATAACTCCAAAGCAAACAATGAAATATTACAGTAAATAAAATTTGAAATCAAGATTTCAATGTAATTATTTACCCTTATATAAACAATAAAAAAAATAAGGAAGAGAATTCTTCATTAATAGAAATTACAATCCAAATATTTAAGTTTTACTACCTATAAAACATAGTAGAATAATATGATGTTACATCTGCGACATGACGGAATTCAATGAATGTGTTTACCTAGATGACCTTGACCTTCTGACAGATAACAGAGAGGTGACACATCCCGCATCCCAATCATCCATCTTACAAGAGAAGTAGTCTCGTCCCTTGTGTAACCGGACCATCAAGAGACAGACTAGGTGTTACAAGGGCTAGTTTCTTTTTTATAAACTGATATCTTGTCATTAGCAGTGTATGAAATAGATTGGAAACCTAGCCCGTCCTGAAAATTAATTGGTCATTTCCTTAGGGGAAAATAAAATAATTTTTTTGAAAAAACACTGTCATTAGGATCGATTACATAAACAGAAAGTTGATAAACTTTAGGGGTTCGTAAACTTGAGGGGTTAAATAATCTGTAAGTCCTAGGTTATGGACGTACCACATTTTACCTCAAAATTTTCTGAAAGGTTACTGATTTGCCTGTTTTTCTAAAAACTAAGCTCCATAGTAGCGTACTTTTGGAAAAAGTTAAGTGACTTATTGTGAAAACCTTTCCATGACTTAAAAACTCTAGAAAATAAAACTGGACTCAATGAATTGAAATTGATTTGTATTTCGTCGTTAGATTTTATCAAACAACCACTTGATGCTAGGAAAATAGGACAGAACGTTACTGCAAGAACTCTGTGAATGGGGAAATGGTCAAAAAGATAAACACATTCATTGAATAATCAGAGTTGTTTGACAATTAAGTTTGAAATTTTAAATATTTGTCCATTCTTTGTCTGAAAATTTATGTCATAAGAATTCAAGAATCAAGAATTCAGATGAGAAGCTAGAGAACATGCTTGTTAGCAGTTAGCAGATTAAGTTCATGCTGCTTAGAGAAAAAAAAGACTTTCTTTGCATTCATAAATTCAAATCTTACAGCTTTTTTTGCAAAGCTATATAATCTTCAACCAATGTTCGGGGTTCCCTGGCTCAATCTGATGGATAATTTGCTTTGTGTAGTTTCATCTCCTTAAAAAGTTGGCATTCAGCAGGGTTAGAAAGCAGTTTCATAAAATATTCAACGTTTGCCTCAAATTCAAAATAATTCTTAATCATGACATATTCCAATTGACTTCACAACACATCTCTCAAATAAGATTAGAGAGAAAACAGATTTCATAACATCAACCTTCTGGATAAAGATAAAACAATGATCAAGCAGTTTCAAGAAAAGACAACAGTGACTATTGTACAACTAGAACTAAACTAGACTCCAACATACAAGCAGTCAGCATAGAAAAAGCAAAGATTATCAACATACACATCAGTGTTGTTCCTAGAGGGGGTCCTGGGGACATTTGCCTACCCTTTTGGCTTGGTGTCCCTTAAAGTTTGGAGAAGTAGGATACTTTTACCATTGCAAGGGTTCCCAATAGAAAAGGCCAAAATGACCCCCTTAACTGACCAATTAGGAACAACACTGCACATTCTCTCCCAACAGAAGAAGCTTAAAAATCTTGATCCAACCTTTATGACTTGAGCTAACTGTTATGGAGAGAATGCAACATTCAGTAACTTTTGAAGGATCTTAACAAGTGAAGTGACAGATTAATAAGATGTCATGTAGCTGCAAAGATCTATTTACAATTTATAATAGAATATTATGACTTCTTGTGAGGTCAACCAGTACATATATGTCCTTATTTCAAAAATCACAAGAAAACCCACTGCATGCTGGGAAGAGTATAATACTTAGTAACCATAGTAACAATCACATGCAGTCTGACCAATGGCAGCAGAGAACAGTCACGGAGTCAGGGCATCCAAAGTTAGCAATAATTTATCTAAAACACTTGCCCATTGGTTTGAGGCACGTCCATTGAATAGACAGGGGGACCTTCCAACATGTAAAATCGCTGCTTGGACTTTGGGAGGGGAGTTGTTTCCCTCTTGGTTCCCCAATGGTGAACAATTTCCTGATCAGACGGGCAGGTCTTACGGAAGGTTTCGTCTCCGTAAGCATTTTTCAACAAACTCCATAATCCAGTCATTGCTGAAGGGATTTCGAAGTCCTTGAAGGCTTGAGATGCTACTCTGATATGGTGAAGTTTGGGCAACATCAGACAGTCAAGATGGGTGAGTTCATCTCCACAGAGAAACTTGGTTCCGGCCGACTGCATGAAGTTGTCGATGTGTCTCAGCTCCTTCAACAGGTTGTCTGAAGTGTGGCTGACGTTCTTCAAGAAGAAGTTGAACTTGGAGAAGACATCCAGGCAGACGGTGTGGGCCTTCTTGTTTCCGTATCTGAGATCTGGGAGAGGGAAGTTATCATCGATGTACTGGACCATTTCGTCCGAGTCCATTATGATCTCGTCTCCGTGCTTCAGAACGGGCAGCTTGTGGACGTAGCTCTTGACGTCTGGTGATGGGCTGGCAGGGTTGACTGTGATGATCTTGTATGTCAAGGCTCCTTCTTGGGCCTTAATGTCAAGGACCATGGTGAATCGTTGGCAGAACGGACAGGCGCCATTGCTCTGTCCGTCCCAGCCAGACTTGACATACAGCTCGACTTGATCAGACGGCAGCGAGACCTTCTTGCCACTCATCTTGTGTGATCTTTAACACTAGGTAAGTGTCTGCTTGATGCTCTCTGTATAACTCTTCAGAATTCTGAAATAGAAGAATTACATTTAGACTACTGCTGATTTTCATATTTCATATATAATTTCGTATTACCATAGTTTCCTGGGTGAAAACCTCAAGGTTCTAAAATTGATCTGTGTATCACATCTACACACTATTCCACTCACAGAGACATATGTACGATCTCACCATTATTCTGTATACACAGGCAATGCCCTTTCTCTAAACATGCTGCTCCATTCCTGAGCCATCTGTTCTATCAACTTTCATAAGGCTATCATTTCCATTCTAAGTTAGGCACATTACGAACATATTACATTCAGATCTTTGAAAATCCCTATTCAAACCAAACTATATTATAAGGTTAGCATGAAAGGGTCATAATACATGAGCTTGAAAATTAAGTGTAACTCTTTGATTTTTAACACATATCATTTTGCTTGAAAAGATTGAGGATGGCATAATTGATGATATAAATTCAAAACATCTCACATATTAATATCTAAAAGGACACTGAAATAATAAATTCTGATTTTCAATGAATATGTTTTTACTGCCATATGATATGTATTCGTGGAAGCCAAATTCACATGTCCACTTTACATAAATGCTAGTTATTAATAACCTATCAACTGCTACAGATAAGTTTCCAAAATTACGCTTGACTGGTTGATGCGCATCATTGTCCGATTTCCGTTCATTGTCACGACCTCACACCTTCCTAATGACGATTGGCTCTTAAGATGATACTTTCCTACAACAGTGGATACTCTATTGAACTTCTTCCTGAGCTCTGCAGGCCGCAAATGGAGCCGGGACTTTAATTACTAATTGACACACCATTGAAATTTGACCATAGAGTTAGGCATATGTGACTCCGGACAACTCTTGGAGTGGCTCTTTAATGGACAAAGAAGTGAATTTATTAGAGACACACGCCATTTATAAAGCTACTGGTAAACTGGAGGTGTTGCCTCATTCGGAGGGTGTGGGTTCCAATCCCACAAACTTGACACAAAAAATTAAAGGATTTGTACTATTTGAGATTGTCTTATCCAAAATTTTGGAAATTTTGTAAACTATATTTAAAGTTGCACCCATCTCAAAATCAATCAGATTAGAAATCAGCTCTAGTCTGGTATCCCATGAGTAACCAGCGAAAAAATGCTGGGCTAGTGATAAAAACATGCCTTGACTGGCAGTCCGAAGGACTATTTAAAATTATAGGAGATATGATTATTATCAGAGCATTTAGAAAAATGTTTTATTTTGACGAAAACCTTTGCATATTGTGATGTGTATTGTTTCGAATCGTATCGCTATGAGATATCAAGATACGTTTCGTATCGTGAAAAACCTGTATCACCTCTAATGATTATGTAGATGTATTTGGCTAATTTTGGAATGTGTTTGGGCTCATATACACAAAAAATAAATCATCTGAATGGCTAGTATGGCAAAAGGACTAATTTCGACCCGTAGAAAATTTTCTTTTCAGAGGATTAATTACTGTTAGGCATAATATATATATGGAGTTGTATTACCAGCTGATCATCCTGGTATTCATACTGAGCCTGTTTACGTTAGATCACACCTTGCAAAGGTTCCTATAAACTATGATGGAGGAGTGTCGGGTAGTGTTTAGACTTAGCTACATCTGTTTAGAAACTCTATCAACAGAGCATTGCATGTCTATGAGCTTACTAAGCCTAAACTGCTGCTTACATTTTGCAGATGGTTGGCCACCAAGGAGACCATTTCAGACCTATTGTTTTATATAATTTTGTTTAACAAAATTCAATTGAAGTCAAGGATTTTAGACAATTTTCTCTTGCCACAAAAGAGAATATCTACTTTAATCAACCTACTCCTTGTACCATGATCGGCTAAAATTTGTCTTGTTAAATATCTTCAAAAATCATATCTAATTCATTTATATTTTTCAGATGGTTGGCCACCAAGGAAACCATTTCAGACCTATTGTTTATGTAATTTTGTTAAAAACAATTTCAATTGCAGCTAAAGATATACAATTTTCTCTTGCAACTGAAGAGAATATCTATATTAATCAACCTACTTCTTGTACCATGATCGGCTAAAACTTGTCTTGTTAAATATCTTCAAAAATCTCATCTAATTCTGTAACTTCTTTTTTGTGTTATTTAATTTTAAGTTTTCATTTATTAGTTAATCTAGACATTATGTAAGACCAAAAAGACCTATACTATATATAAGTTCCTATTCAATACTAGAGGTGTGACGATACAGATATTTCATAGGTATCACAAAATGTTATAGCAACACAATTCGATATGATACACATCATGCTAAGCTTTGTGAAGGTTTTTGAAAATAAATAAAACAAACTTTTGACAAATACTCTGATTTAAAGACAATAAGCAATTCTAAACTCCAGGATATGTATCACTATACAGACAGTGTATCACAATATGTGTAGATTAATCAACAAATACCATGAAATATCATCAAATCTGTTTTCAGTACACAGTCATGAAGCTGGACCAGTATTTGAGTCTTAACACTGTTCTTTTGGAATTTACAGGTACAAATTTTCAAACAGATAAATCTCTTCCAAAGATGAGTAAGACCCTCTTATCACCCAATCAGAATCAAAAGTGTTCACTGCATATAAGCTTAATTGGTGTCAAGAAAGAGATTCAACACTTTCGATTGCAATAAACTCCACCTCTTAAAATAAAACACATGTTGAGAAAACCCTTAGAAAAGCAAGGTGCAACCCTACGTTTGCTCTGTCTATTTACCATGCTAAAACTTTCACCTTTCTCAGCCTCTTTATCTGTCTTGGTATAACTTTCTATAGCTGTCAAACAAGCAAAGGCAGTTTTCCAGCTTTAAGTTCTCATGGTTTAAAAAAACAAATATTAGCCTTACTTTTAACACGGAGATAGACTTATAAGGGACGCGAGATGAATTTTTGGGAGAAATATCTAGATTTCTATACTGATCCCTGTAGTCATACTACCGTGTATTAGATATGTGCTATAATTGATGATTTTTGTTACAACTAATTGAGAACTAATATGTCATTATCTTGTTGCATTTATTAGGGTCGTAAAAAGGGCAACGATTAATGTAACTATCGATGCATCACAATAGTCAGCTCCGTGATAGTACATTATCGATAGGGAACATGAAAACACTATTGATTCAATAGATTCATCAATGGTGAGGTACAGTATTAATAGTTTAAATAATACAGTTTTCCTGAATTATCATGATTTTCAGTTGTAACTTGCAACTTGTTTTTAAAAATGGCTTTAGATATAGCGCAAAATGGCAAAAACATATTTCCTCAATTTGACGATTTTTTTAAAGTATAAACCCTTAAAAAATCAAAGCTGTTATGTATCTTTTGCATACATTCAAAACTATCACAATAGTTGATCACAATGTCTATCACACTGTCACTATCGCAATAGATTATAGTACTATCAGGGTCAATAGTCATCCCTATTTTCCAAAAGAAAGTTGAAAAGAGGGTTAAAAAGGAAAATTCTTTCGCAACAGATGTTAATAGTACCCACTTCTAAATTGACAATTTCAACAAATGCCATCAATTTCAAAACATGCAAACAATACAAATACATCAAACAGACTTTGGATGCTTCAAGAAAACTAGCAATTGAATGAGATCAAATTCAAAATTAAAATTGTTATGTGAATTCTCAGTAAAGATTTCAACAGTTGGCACAAAACTCCACATTTGGGCAAAAATGAAAATTGTCAATTTAAAGTCAAAGCACACAATGATCATATAAATTCTCAGAAGAAAGGTATCACAGATAACACGAAGGTATATGCCTAAACTGTGGAATACCAACTTTACAAATTTACCAGTTGGCCAACAAGAAAAACGGAAAAAGTCCAAATAAGGCATTAACAAATTTTATACACCTAGCGTTACGAAGGAACGATGGGGATACAGAAGGGAGTGCTTGATACAGATCCGGAATCGGATTGCTAAAAGCATCAGCACACACAATGGGTCTCCAAACACGACCCTTGACCTTTAGGACAAAAACGTGTGTATGATTTGAATGTCACGGTTTGTCAACAGAGCGTTGGAATGCAAAGCCCCCGAGTACACACTGAACTTTTTTAGCTGAAGCAAGCTAAGGCTTATATCATAAATTGTTACTATGAGAACTGTATTAGTAAAAACTTGTTTGTATGATTTAAGGCAAAATGTGTTGAACTTACCAGGCTTTTCATGCTATTGTTGGGTTAGCAAAGTAAATTGACATTACTTGGCAAGGGGAATGAATAAAAGTAACAAAATGGGTTTAATGAAACAACACTACTCATCATTTCAAGTATATTTTAAGTGAAGAACGCACTTCTCTAACTAAATGTATGAGTCATAATATATAATGTACATAAGGTCAAGAATTTTTTTAAACTGATGGGTATTCAAACCAAAGACTGCTAGAAAAGGAAAACAGTTTTGTAGGAGATCTTTTTCATATATTTCAAGTGAATCAAGATCCTACATACATTAAATGACCTTAATTATTTGCGGACATGGTTAAATGATTATGATGTTTTCAATATTCTATTTGATAAATTATCTTGTTCTGGAAATCATTGCATAGTAGCCGGTGGTATGAAGTTGAACTGATATTCTTTTTGTCTTTCCTATCATATATTTATTTCAATTTATACAATCAAAATCCAAGAATTTTTTCGCAATGCTGTTCCTTGTTCTGGAGAAATTCACTGAACAGATTTAAACAAATTTAGTACCGAACATATTGCAAAATATTTTCGTGTTCCAAAGGGTTTCCAAGAGTCACAGATCTACTGTGAGTGAATGATCTTAGTCTTTTTGATCTGTATATAGTTAAAAATAAAAGCACAGTGAAACAGTTGAATGATGGCACCATAAAAATTGCTTAATCATAGATATGTAGTCAATCATAGTTGAAACCAAACCAGCAAATTTCAATGAATTGGAGGTATGACTCCAAAAATCTATTACTACTCTCACTGCAATGACTGCCTACTTATACAGAAATATGCCCAGTAATGAGACGAACCAGTAATACAAACACACATATCAGTAATCAAGATCAGTAATATTTCATATTACCGAGGGAAAAATCAATAAATCAATCTCTGGTAATGAGAAATGTCAATCGATTTGCTATTGACATCATTTACGTTATACTATTGCACTACTTCAACTGAAGAATGCATAAAATGTTACATGTTCAAGCATACCTGATATTACAAGTTACAACAGTACCTAAGTTGGCTAGAAAATGGTAGTTTAACCAGTTAGAACCAGAAACCTAGATATAATTTTTAGAAATATTCTAAAAACAAGAAGGCCTATATCAAATTTTTTCAAATAAAAGAATGGTTTTTGGAAACACAAACCTGAATGCAAGTGACAACTAGTACTCAAAGAAAAGCTATTTTCTAAACATAATAATTTTGGCCACAGACCACTTAATGAAAATCAATCACATAATGGTTGTCAGAGTGATTAATAAAGGTAATTTGGCTTATTATGGTGTCTATGGTCAATAATTCCAGAGCATATTAACTGGCAACAGTTTAACCAAATCTAAATATGATGGAATCCCCCTGGTTCCTTGTTCGGACTTGTAACAGGGATTCAGAAATAAAATATTGATTAAAAAAAAGAAAGAAACTAAATATGATTTGAAGTGATTTGAATTGACTCATTTGTAAATATTTCCTATCGTTCCAAAAAAAGTTTTCATAACTAGCAACTGGGTAAATGTTGACATAATTGGATCTTAATTCCTATAAACAACTTATTCAAATAGCTGTATCCAACAAAAATTGCACTACTAGAAAAAAAGCAATAATCAATTATAGATGTCAAGCGGTCAGAATTTTACATACCTGTAATACTACCACATTCATGAAATATTTCCAAAATATGTTTTCACATCAACTTTTCGATGTATGAACTTTACCAACCAAGCATCAAAACAAGTGTGTGTGTTGTATCCACAGGGTTTGAGAGGAACATCACACTTGATAGTTTGCTCTTTGAAATAATGGAGGCAATCGTGTGAGTCACGATCGGAAGCAGACAATCCGGGGTTAAAGTAAGACAGAGAGGAAGCTTAATGGCACGGTAGCCCAGCTCGGACCATGTAACGTCTAGACTAGCAGACGGTCTTCCAATGAATTTTAACTGTTATAAACAGTCTCACAAGGAATTTCATCTCAGGGGTTACCCGACTAAATAGGTTTTTTTTCACTCACCAAGAATCTCTGAAAAGTAACCCCCCAGCTTGGACCATGTAACGTTTAGACTAGCAGACGGTCTTCCAATGAATTTTTACTGTTATAAACAGTCTCACAAGGAATTTCATCTCAGGGGTTACCCGACTAAATAGTTTTTCTTTCACTCACAAAGAATCTCACCGAACAGCTTGGACCATCTAACGTCTAGACTAGCAGACGGTCTTCCAATGAATTTCTACACAGTCTTTTGGACAGTCTTTCAGAATTTCATCTCAAGAGGTCCCATTAAATTTTATTTCCTTTCACCACCCTAAAAATCTCTGAAAGTTATTGACGTACCTGTTTTCTAAAATATTAACTATTAATGAAACTTGATGTTTGGTTGGCCAAAATGTGGAAATTTTGTCAGTTATCAGTTTTCAAAAATACTATTTACAAAGAAAGCTGATGATTGGCCAGACAAATTGTTGAATTTATCAGTTACGCAGATATAAAGAGTTTGCTGGTCATATCCCATGATGCACCAAAAGGCCAAGTTACGTAGACAGGTTTCTAGACATGTGCTGCCAACATGGCTGCTGTTCTATTCCAGTACAAGGTTCATAATATGTCATAATCATTCACACGTATTTGGATCTCTTGAAATGACTTCCAGCTTTTCACAATACTTTGGTCAATTGTCGATGAGGTCATGAATTTCCTCCTCACGATTTACAGATTTGAAATTTTAAACGCTAATGTTGCATACATGATGTCTATCATAGCAAGATGAAATAGCAGATTTGTAAACTTTTGACTAGGGTCAAATAATAACAGCTGATAACAAGAGTCATCAGAAGATGACATATCCCACCGGTTCCACATGATCGTAAGATGTAAACCTTTGAAAGATAATTGTAAATTTTTCAATATAATATAAGCTAATATATATAAAACGAAACCTTTCATGAACAGAGTCCAAATAAGAGCCGTTTCCATGGAAATAATAAAAATAAAATTTTCAGAAATGTGAAAATATCAAAAGGCACCACTTCAGTAGGTGGGCAATACACATGTAAAGCTTAAGAAAGATATGTGGACCGGTTTTTGAGTTCTGCTCCGGAAACGAAACCTTTCATGAACAGAGTCCATATAAGAGCCGTTTCCATGGAAATAATAAAAAATAAAATTTTCAGAAATGTGAAAATATCAAAAGGCACCACTTCAGTAGGTGGGCAATACACATGTAAGGTTTAAAAAGATATTTGGACCGGTTTTATATATATGAAACCTTTCATGAACAGAGTCCAAATAAGAGCCGTTTCCATGGAAATAATAAAAAATAAAATTTTCAGAAATTTGAAAATATCAAAAGGCACCACTTCAGTAGGTGGGCAATACACATGTAAAGTTTCAGAAAGATATGTGAACCGGTTTTTGAGTTCTGCTCCGGAAACGAAACCTTTCATGAACAGAGTCCATATATAATAAGAGCCGTTTCCATAGAAATAATAAAAAATAAAATTTTCAGAAATTTGAAAATATCAAAAGGCACCACTTCAGTAGGTGGGCAATACACATGTAAAGTTTCAGAAAGATATGTGGACTGGTTTTTGAGTTCTGCTCCGGAAACTAAACCTTTCATGAACAGAGTCCATATAAGAGCCGTTTCCATGGAAATAATAAAAAATAAAATTTTCAGAAGTTTGAAAATATCAAAAGGCACCACTTCAGTAGGTGGGCAATACACATGTAAAGTTTCAGAAAGATATGTGGACCGGTTTTTGAGTTCTGCTCCGGAAACGAAATGATTACAGACGGACGGACGGACATACAGACGGACAGGGCGATGACTATATCCCACGGTATTACATACCGGTGGGATAAAAATAACAGTTCCTCATGTTTATATTTAGTATGAAGCAAAGGTTATCAAAAATTTTCACCAAAATTTGTTTTTTATTGACTTTTATTAGTCATGCATTCAACTAGATATTCTTAAAGGTTTTCTTTGCATGAAACAGATTAATTTTTTTAACGTGTATAGAAATAAATAAATGACTTGCAAAAGAGCACCATTATCTTTAAAAAAAAACAAGAAAAAAGTGATCATGGCTCACTAATCCCCCCGACCATGCATCTCTAAGACATTGAATTACAGATACTTCTCATTTATTCTTATCTTTCCAACCAAAACATCTCATAATCAAGACCATTAGCAGAGATGTAAAACACAGAATTGATCAAGAATATAGAGTTTGAAAGAATTGAATGAGTGTTTCTTGCACTTGGTTGGACAAATTCTGAATTTATTTGACATATCTTACTTTTTCTTATCTTACTGTTTAAAAAGTTAACCTAGCTACGGGACAAACTTTTTTACAATATATACATGTACTCACAGTCTACAGTTTACATCAATTACACAAAGTTTAACATCCCTACTAGAACAAATCTCACTTCATCATTGGTCGACACTGTCATCCGATTTTAAACAAGACATTGTTTACCTTCTGACATGAATTAACATACTGCCTTACTTTACAACCGTCATGGTGCATTCCATCAAATACTTGGAATTTTTTCGACTTAACGTACAATATACATTCATGAGCAACAATTCTAGTGCAAATGATTAACAGATTTGTACTCCACCCATTACTCATGTTGATGTTGCTGATATAAAACTTGTTCTCCATTCAAAATTAAAGAGCCACTCTGTGAGTTGTTATGGGGTCACATATGACAAATTTTATAAATAGGGTTATTTGATTGAGAAGTATTGACCAGGGATGCAGAAATCGGTCTATTTGACAGACATGTCCGATTGAGAATCCAGAATACTATTGACTGTTGCAAGAAAATATCATTTTAAAGCTTATAGAGGCTGTATAGTGCCAATTAGGGTTTGAAGTTGCAATTGTGATCGAAAACAGGACAATGGCCTGTGTCAATCAGTCAAATGTAAGTTTGGAAACTTATTAAAAGCATTCAGAATGACAATTGCGAGTTGATACTCTTCGATAGGTTAAATAACTAGTTTCCATGTAAAGAAGACATATGAATTTGCCTTCTGCAAAGATAAATGACTGTTGTAAGATTTTCATTGAAAACAAGTATTTACCGTACCAATGTATTGGACATTTTGAGATGAATAAGTTATATTTTTGGGATTAATACAATAATAATGCAATTAACATTCATATTTTTCAGTTGTGCCGATTTCACTTGACCTTGAATATTACATATGTTTTCAACAAATGAGATGTATGATACAGAAGGAAATATTGAGTTTCTAAACGATGATGTCGAACCGTCTTTCAGTGTACCCCTCAGATATGAAGAGATCAGCATGATTAAAGAATAAGAGAAGAAGAAGAGTTTATACTGATAAGACTCTACTGTATCATGACTTGTGCCTTATTCTTAACAGTTTCCCACCAAAATGGCTTGAATAACAAAGTTTTAATTGCAAAAAGCTGTTGACTTTATTGTCTTTTAAGTCCATGTATATATGAGGCCGTTCTCCTCTGGGATAATAATGTCTTATCTTATCTTATTGAATCTCTGACACGTTTATTCATTTTCCAAGATGAACTGCAAAACATTTCATAAAACATCACAGGATATAAAAACTAAGGAGAAAAAACATACATCTACCTTAGTCTACATATACAATGTACTATTCAGAGTGTAGCAAGTTGAGGCCTACACCCACCTGCCGCGAACGTCTCAACAAGAATAGCTCACAGTTAATCATCAAAATACCAGACACTGAAACAGCCTTAGCATAGCCCTGTGATAATCCAGTTCATTTAGCAGGTAGCTAATTAATGCAGTGGGGACAAGCCTCATCAGGAACTCCTAACACTGCGTGCTGTGATCAAGTGGCTTTCACCCATAGCTGTCATCAGATGAGCAAACTCCAGGTCACCACCATCCCTGCATGGAGCTTCAAGCCACCGGATGACACTGCGAGGAGCTTTAGATATCCTAGGGCATGGTACCTATTTGTATGCACTATGGATTACTAAATACTTAGTCATGTCTATCAGAGGGGCGAATGATTTTTCTTTTTTCTGATGCAATGATTTTCATGTCCTTTTTTAATTTTTTTTTAAAATTTTAAGTTTTCTTTTGATTTAACAAAAATGATTTTAGCTTAACAGCATTGAAAAGAGTTTTAGATTACCTTCATACAAGGATTGGGAAAGATATCTTTGACAATGGGCGTTTCCAAACCTATCAGTATTTGTCAAAATCTGATAGGGGCCAATAGCCATTGCCCTTTCATCAACAGATAACTTCAAATTTTAATGAGCCAATTTTTCATCCAGCGATAAATCTATCCCCAAGTGTCCTGCTTCAATTTCTCATAAAATTTATAAAGAACTCATAACATTATAAACTGTGAGTCCTGGGAAGCAAAGTATCTTATGTGGTACTATTTGCTTACTTATTGGTGGACTTGATAAAATCTGCAGAATTTGTGGTAGCAATGCATGAACTCAGCAGATCAAAAATTCAAATCATTCAAAAACATAACTTTTATCTTATATTTCCAAAGTTTAATCACTAATAATTATGCTAAATGATAGCATAACCTAACACAAATTTAGGTGTAACCTTATTTCCAAATTCTTCTAAAAGAATGCAAGACTTACCCTCAAACACGTCTTGTTACTCCAATAGTTTCCAAACGGCAGAGAAAATTAAAAACACACATCCACAGGCTAGGCTAACAATACTCTCTTTGCCACTGAATTACAACATGTTCAGGATTTTCACACTGAGACCAACTCCACTCCACATATATACAACTTATATATACCAGCTGGCCATCAGCCAATCAGATTGCGGCCACACCAGGCCCTACCATGTCAATGTTGACTTTCTCCTACTTACCGGCTACCTATGTGATATAGTAGAAGTAACACCTTTGTATGACCTCATCAGGTGATATTAAGTGCTTAGAGGCTACTTTGCAACATTCTTTCAGCTCATTAATAGTCAGAGGGTGTCATGATATAATACTTGATTGATATTATATGTTCAAACAAATGGAGCAAATTTTCGTACTTAGAAGGTGAAGTTCATCATAAAATAATGTCTGAAACTTAAATTCACTTTTATAAATTCAATATCTCTTAATGACATAGTTAGAGGTTGTCATAATATAATACTTGATTGATATTATATGTTCGAACGTATGGAGGAAATTGTCATATATATGAAGTGTAGTTCAATCATAGTTTCTGAAACTTTAATTCACTTTTAAAAATCAATTCCTCGTATTACAGTCAGAGGTTCTCATGATATGATACTTGATTGATATTATATGTTCAAATGTATGGAGGAAATTGTCATATATATGAAGTGTAGTTCATTATCATAATATCTAAAACTTAAATTCACTTTAAACATCCAATTCCTCAATAATAGTCAGAGGGTGTCATGATATGATACTTGATTGATATTATATGTCCAAACGTATGGAGGAAATTGTCATATATGAAGTCTTAGTGTAGTTCTAAAATTCACTTTTAAAAATCAATTCCTTGTATTACACAGTCAGAGGGTGTCATGATATAATACTTGATTGATATTATATGTTCAAACGTATGGAGGAAATTCTCATACCAAGAAGGTGAAGTTCATCATAAAATAATGTCTAATTCTTCACTTTTAAAAAACTAATTTCTTTCCGCTTATAACATAGTCAGAGGGCGTCATGATAAAGTACTTATAAGAATGAAAACATATGTGATCAAACTTGTGAAAAAACAACACTCAAAGATTGATAACACATCATAATTCAAACTAACAGTGCACAAAGTCTTACTAAAAAGTATAGTTAAAAATGTCTGTACCTTACAATTGCCTTGGCCTAAAACATAACCATAACCCTCCTTGAATTCCCATTATCTTTCATATATTTATCAAAATAATCATCTTTCATACAGTAAATTTTTTTTTATCCCAATATCTTTCATATTATGGATATATTAGCCAGTTCTCATGAATTAGTTTTTCAAATGGTGGTTATACACCTAAATGTTAAAGCGAGAATTTTTTTTAAAATTTGATTTTTAAATTGTTGTTTTTTCCAATCCATGACTTCGCAACATTTAAGAAAAGCAGTATAAATCATTCAGTGTATATTGTTACAAAAAATAACAAAATGTTCAAAGTAAAACTCTAGGTACAGATTGTAATTCATCCATAGAACAAACTAACTGTGACATACTTGAGTATGATAAATGAGAACAAGCTCCACTCCACTGTTACATGTCAACAAGCCAATGGTTTCAGCCATATTTCATCCAAAAAGTCTAGTAAATCAAACACTAGTGACCAAGGAGGCAACGACATATAAGACATAAGTGGCCAAGAAAGGCAAGAATATATATTCAATATGTACACTTTTTTTAATGTAAATGAGCAAATATATATAAGAATCAAAATTTAAATAATCTGTTAGTTTATTACTGTAAAATATTTGGCAGTCATTTGAAAAAGTAATTAATGAACCTCATGTACATCTATCTATGACTATTTTCCTTGAATGAAATTTTGAATACTTGGCTACTTGAGCATGATATTTTATAAATCAATGACATCAATAATCACTTTACCAACTTTGAACAAACAAATTCAAATTAATATTAGGCATCATTTCCTTTTCAAAAAGTGGGTTCTCTTATTTCTAAAAAGAATCAACCTTTCTATTTCCATTTTTCATATCAATGATCAGAGGATTTTGTTATAAAAAAATATGATAAGGTATCATTTTAATTTTTAAAAAAACATTTCGCAATCTTTCTATTTGTTTTAAACATACAGGGTTCGAAATTAGCACTAGCCCGGTAACCCATGGCTAGTGAAATTGATGCTGGGCTAGTAAAATACAATCATTGGTAGTCCGAAGGACTAGTTGAATTCAAAGGAAATACAATTATATCGGTGTATGTGGCTAGTCAGAATATCTTTGGGCTAGTGCTCACAGGAATGCACTAGTCCGAATGGCTAGTACCCCAATAGGACTAATTTCGACCCCTGAGTCATACATGTATTAATGCTTCTTTAGTCACTCCATAGCATTTGTCAAGTCACAAGTACATGTTATTTTCAATTAATTAATCATAACATACTGACACCTCACCTGCAACTTATGTCAGGAAACTATTTCAGGTATCTGGCAACATGTCACTGGGTTAAGATGAAGAATGATTCAGGAAGGATATAGCAACACATGTATGATGTACTGCTCATGTACATTTTACAAAAAGATTCATAAGAGATGATTTGCTGTCTCACAATGAGATGTCATCTACATGTAGCAGGAATGAAAATCCAATATTTCCCATGCGGGATTCGAACCCGGGACCTCCGGGTTGAGAGTCCTACGCTCTACCTGTTCGGCCAAAGAGATATCCCTCCAGCCGAAGCCAGTAGGAAGTAGTAGACCTCACCCTGTCACATTCACCCCCTCCACGAAGTGACTCGTCCTCGAGTCAAACATTAGGGAGATATGCCTATGAAGGATGAATGATTTATGAAGGACTAAAGGTGATGTGACATTAAGGAATGGTCCCGGCCGACGTTGGGCGCCAATTGTAGCAGGAAAGAAAATCCAATAGTTTCCACGCGGGATTCGAACCCGGGACCTCCGGGTGAGAGTCCTACGCTCTACCTGTTCGGCCAAAGAGATATCCCTTTGGCCGAACAGGTAGAGCGTAGGACTCTCAACCCGGAGGTCCCGGGTTCGAATCCCGCATGGGAAATATTGGATTTTCATTCCTGCTACAATTGGCGCCCAACGTCGGCCGGGACTATTCCTTAATGTCACATCACCTTTAAGGAGGTTGGATACCTTTGTTTCTGCACATCCGCAACAGTCAGATAATCAGATTGAGCTATTTTAAAGTTTATGCTATTTTGTTTATTTTTCACTGCAAGTGTGAGATTAAAAAACTAAAAAATTAAATAATGATTTAGTTTAACAAAAAACAATGATTATGTTATATTTGTGAACATAAGTATTTGTTTTATGATAAAATTTATTTCACTAATTAACCTTAAAAACTAATGAAAAATTCTAAAAAGGGTAATGTTGACAATGAAGAGTTATCTCCCCTGGATGTTGATTTTCATTGATGTGGCTTAATTGAATGTGAATATCTCTGTTATCCGCTGGTGACATATCTTTTTTTCTTATTAATCTTATTCTAGTGGGTATTAACTATAAAATATATAATTTTCAAAAAAATCTTAATACGAGAAATTGATTTTTTTTCATAAAAGAATAATATTTTAAAAAAATAATCATACAAAGAAAAAGGTTATTTGCATGTCTTTACTTCATATTAGTTTCAAGTTCCCTTTTTCCGACTTAGTTTACTTACATACTGCAATGGCTTAATAGAAAAACATTTAAATAACAATTATATTCCAAAGTTATCTTGAAAAGGAGTTTTTAAATTATTGTATTTTCATCATTGGGTGCCCTAACGGATGGGCCCTTTTTCGAACAATAACTGTGGTGACATGGTATTTTTATGACACAATTTGATTCAAGACATATTTTTCAACAAAATAAGACCAAATTTAGCTATTTCTTAATACCTCGATATTTTGTATCCAACCTCCTTAAGTCCTTTATAGGTTTGTAAATCCATATTGGTATGTAAATCCTTCATAGGCATATCTCCCGAATGTTTGACTCGAGGACGAGTCACTTCGTGGAGGGGGTGAATGTGACAGGGTGAGGTCTACTACTTCCTACTGGCTTCGGCTGGAGGGATATCTCTTTGGCCGAACAGGTAGAGCGTAGGACTCTCAACCCGGAGGTCCCGGGTTCGAATCCCGCATGGGAAATATTGCATTTTCATTCCTGCTACATACATATTGATGAAAGGATAATCATTATTAATAATTAAACACTTAGATTAAGATCAAAGTCTGAAATCGTCATGTTTTCACTTAAACAATTCAACTAATAAATATTTACCTTTTGTTATGTCTTTACCTTTATGTTACAAAAGAACTGAAATCATGTGTTATATTTTTAAATCTGACAAAACCAGTGTAACTACAACATCATCCTTATTTCTGTTTGACATTTTGAAAGTAGATTTAAAGAGACAAATCAAAACATCATTTCGCAAACGCAAAGTTAAATTATTTAGGTTGTTTAAAGCCTGTTAAACCACCACACGTGTAAATCGTTAGGTGACAAATGATTTTTATATTCTAATGACAGTAATTTACCGCTTTACATATAATTTAACAATTGTGAACTTCCGTAATCATGATAAATAACAAGAAGACTGCTAATAATCTGTACAACAGCTGTTGGATCCGATGAAAACATTTGGCATCGTCTGCTTGTAAACTCGGTCACAGAAACAGGTGCGCGTTTGTAAATGATACAAACAGCACGAAAACAAAACCTTGCAACTTTGACAGTTATTAAAAGACAAATATATAAGGTTTTACTGGATTAATGTCGACGTTTGGATGTTTAAATTCTTACCTTGGCAGAAAACGGTCAGAACTTTGGAAACTTTCAGGCAATATGGCAGACGAAGGTATTTCCGGTTAGAGTCAAATGTAACGGGACTTTTGATTGGTCTTAACGTTCACATGTGTCAAATCAACAGGGGTGTTACAATATTAGTCACCGACGGGTATTTGTGGCCAAATAAAGGAATCAGTTCAACACCTTAAATGGAAATACTACGGACAATGTAACGCAGTGAATTATTGCATTATGTTGCGTTATGTGTATTAAAAGGACCAACAAAGCAATATGTTATTGACGAAGTGATGAAATAAATTACATATATATGCCTTATAATGGTTATCAAAAGACCATTGTCCTACATACCATAGTGTCGAACATTATAGGAAAACCAACATATAGGCCTAACACTACTCAAAAAAATCCTTGGAAAAAATTATTGACATGATAATGCAGCTGAATAGTCAATAATGCAGGTTTTTGAAAAAAAAATGCTTTAAGGTCTGGGTAACAGACTAATCAATTATTTATTTATAGTGTAAATTGAAAACTGAATGCTAATTATATCTATAAGTAGCCATATAAATATAAAGCCTACAATCGTTTACCCCAATGTTTTATTCAGACAAACTGTAAAATCAAAAACATGTTTCTGATTCAAGCTGTAGTATGTATTTGAGCGGTTATATTTAATGTACAATTTTTTAAATCGTATTTCCTTTAAATTAATGAAGGAATTAAATATTACTACTCGAGTAATACAAAAATAGACGCTGAAATTTTATAATAATTCCGTGAGTAATAAATGACTCATTTTGATATTATAGACAACACATAAAATACAACTCTAATCCTTAAATTATGAAAAAATATAATTTTAATATCATCTATCTTCATGGCAATGTACAGCTGCTTTGAGACACTGTAAGCTAATAAATCAAATATATAATGTTAAGATCTGCCATGCGATTCCCTTTTCTTACACAAAATGAATTAAAGGTGTTCATACAAAAATGGCCGCCAATGCATTATGCATGGTCATTCTTTGAATCTTAATAATTTGTTTTCTGACTATGGATGATTGGTTTGTTTAATGAGATTATTGAAACTATCAAAACAATACATCAAGCATTAACGTACAATTATCAGTGAAAAATTGAAAATAAAAAACGTGATGGGCCCTATTGCCCTTTGAAGGTGAACGACAAGTCATAATAACATCAGGGAAAAAACTAAAGTCCTAAAGTAAGGAAACAGAAATCAGGCTTGTTGAAACGATCCAAAAGGTAAAATAACACTTACAGTTTTTGAAAAATTTCAATGATTTTTAAAATGTATGGTAACTTAGGTAAAAAAAAATCTAGTGCCCCATTGAACTCTTTATTTAATACACTTGCTTAGGATTGTTAACGACGCAGTTCGCCATGCAGTTTTATACAAACGATATTGAGTAGACCGTAGCACCAATTTCAGGGGGAGTGGGAGGTTGTTGGTTGTCATTCTGTTCAATGGTAGGTTACCTAAATGGGACGATTGAATGTTATTTTACGGTTGGTTAACCTTTCTTCACATACATTATTTAGCTTGATGAGCTACAGCAGCCACTTATGGTTGAAGTATGAAATATTTGGTCATTAAAGGGGCAGTAGCACGTTTTTAGGGGGAATATAAGGTGATGCCAGGAAAATGAAAATTAATGGTTCCAATTGAAAGACAATGTATCTAAATCCAATGGAGCAGTAATAATTCAAATATATAACGTAAATTTAGCCTTGCGACTCCTCTTTCTTACGCAAAATGAATTAAGGTGTTCACACAAAATGGCCGCCAACGGATTTTATGTGAATCTTCATACTTTGTCCTCCGACTATGGATGATTGGCTTGTGTAATGAGATTTTTGACACTGTCGAAATAATACATTTAGCATTAACTTACAATTATCAGTGAAAAATTTGATATATGAAATTATCAATAAACGTGCTACTGTTCCCCCAGGAACCCGATATCGTAAAACGTATGAGATCGATGTCATCTGTGCTGGTTCCCTGGTCTCCAAAAGCTTACTGCGGCCCTGCTGTGTATATTAGATAGGATAAATATGCTTCGTAAGAGTGAACCAATTTGATTGGAACGTGTCGGATCTTTTACGTAAGCTTCAGGTCTGAAATCATCGTGTTCATTGAATCCCATGCATTTCAAAACGGGAATTTTTGGATCACTTACTTTTGCTTTATATTGGAAATCAACTGTCTAAGCAGTAAGTAATATCCATAAGTGTAGGCTATGCATTTGGTTTTCAAAACAATGAAAACGATAAACTAGTTCTCATTAAGGTGACATAAAAATATCAAATACTGATTTTCTTGTTTTTGTGTCTCCAGTATTCAGTAAAAGTCCCCGTTATCTGTATATATAATGGTAAATTTTAATGATTTCAGATTAAAGAGCCGTATCAAAGCAAGATATCTTATTTATTCGTAGTGCATTCTCAATATATTGCATAGAGAATTCAACGAGAAATTACTTTCTGAAAATTTTCAACGATTCTGGTTGCAATTCGAATTCGACTTTTTCGAATGTTCTCCTAATCGAGTGCAGACATGTCATCGGATTTGATTTAAAACTCAATCAAAAACATATATTTATCTGCATTTCAATCATTTCAAATGGATACGATCTATCACTTAGTGTTGATTCATCCTGTCTCAGGGTACGAACGTTACGCTAACTCCACTAGTCTGTACCCTGGGCTCAAAAGCTAGGCTAGATTCGCTCGCGCAACCCGACTTAGGGTTTAGCCAATCAAATCATTTTCTCGTTGAAATTTTATCGAGAAGGTGGCGAGAAAATGATTTGATTGACTAAACCCCAAGTCGGGTCGTGCGAGCGAATCTAGTTTCTGAGCCCAGGGTACAGATTAGTTGAGTAAGCGTAACGTTCGTACCCTGAGATAGGATGAGTGTTGATTATATATCACGTGTGGTTCTTTGTTAACAAAAGTGTTGGTAATAACAATGCTTTCATAGTAACGATTCTTGTAATCAAGCTATTATTTATGAATTATTCCTACAAAATATAAGAGGCTTTTTTGTAAATTGAGAAATAATTGTTACAAACCCATTTTGCTCAAAAACAGACAGGGCACTCCGGAGGTTTTTGGTTCCAATATGTTTTCATGGCATTGGTCATTGTCAGCATTGAATATCCGTCTACATTTTGGTTCAAAACAGAAGAATAAATAGACGATATCTGTCTTTTCTTTTCTTTTCTTTTCACCGAGTGAGGTAGAAAGTTTATATTTTAAGTTATAAATTAAAAAATATGGTATGTGGTAAAATCTTTTTATTCGTTTTTATAACCTTATACATGTGTATGTTCAAAATTCAACTTTGTTTCCTTCCTTGCAAGTGGAATAGAGACAAAGTCATGAATTATCAAGATCTGTATACATTTATTGCCGTAAATCAACAAAAAAATTACAAACTAAGTAAAATTAACAACAACAAACTGCTAAATATTTAATACATTAACATACTGGTCTGTTAATATCCGTAAAGATATAAAAATATATATATATGGTGTGGTTGTTTTCTAAATAACATGTAAACAGAAAAACAATACAGGGTAAATATCTCTAAATATTGCGGTAAACAACAAATGAAAGCCTATCACTAACACATGAAAAGCATTTTGACGAAAGAACGAAAAAATTATTTTCAATATGGACTGAAATAAGTTGTTTGTTTTCTTGATTAGATATGAGCAAATGGGCTCACACAAGACATTGAGTACAACATCAAATATTTAATCATTCTTCATTCTTAAAATGTACATTGTTGAAAGCGTATTGGATGCGTTCAAAGGTTATTTGTAATTTGCATCTGGTACATACAAATGTTAATAGTTATTTTGTGTACTTTAGGTTTACAAATTTATGAAGTGGGTTGGAACATACATATAGAGATATACATTTGAATTTTTTAACTCTGCAGTGGAATGACTACTTAATGAATACTGAAATTAATTAAACAACAATAATTTATAACAGTAACACTCTTGCACTGAAAAGTAGCAAAACATATTTCATCATTCACCCATCTTGACCATGCAAATGACATACAGTCAGACCTCGATAATCCGTCCACCGATAATCCGAATCCCGCGGTATCCGAACGGTAACCAGCTGTAACCAAACTAATCTCTATATAAACTCATTAAATGTTGATTCATTAATCCGTTGCTTCAGTCTCCGAATCCGAACGCCAATTAGCTGTAACGGATTAGTTAATTATCACTATTTCTGCTTCATTAATCCGGCGGTTCATCAAATCCGTTCGGGTAAGTGATCAACACATTGATTGGATCAGTAAACTTCAATGACAGTGGATTGACACGTGAGTTGAGCGTAGTAGTTTGTGATTGTAATAAATTGAAATGTCTCAATTTGTGTTTCTGGAGTTTATGATTTTAGTAAATTGTGTAATAGTTATAAATATATATATGTATATGAAATAAACTCGTTTGATATACTAAATACGTTCTCGTCTCTTAGTAGATTCAAAGTGGAGTAACTCCAACTTGTTTGGTTCATTTCAGTAGTCTGAACGCTTCACTATCCGAACGTTTTTGATGAAAAACGGAAGCGTTCGGATTATCGAGGCCTGACTGTATACAAGCAGAGGTTGTTTCCTTTACGGTTATTGACATTCTTTCATAATTCATTGCAATAATTTCATTATTCATCACAAACCACATATTACATAAAGTATAACCATGTATTTGTATTCTCAGGATAATATATTAATTGTATGTGATCATTTGCAAATCTGAAAAATTATTTCAATAATTGTAAAGAATATACTGGTAAGCTATTTATGAAATAACCTCAGAAGTTTCAATGATTTGTAAACAAACATGATCTGGCCTTCTTTCATCATAGATATAGCCATTATAAAATTCTAATTCACCTTTCATAATTTATCAGCATGAAAACAAGATATGATAAATACATTAATTAGCAAAGATGGAATACATATATCAAAATTGAGCTGTCAGAATGTAATATTTCAGATACATTATTTAATAAAAAAAATAATAATGCTCAATCATAAAGATTCATATCACCGTTCATTTTATGACATAATCATAATTAAGTTATTGTTTGATTTTCAGCTTTTATCACAATTTGTACCCTTTTACCTCAACTGATCATATAGTTGATTACTAAATACTTTAAAGGGACGCCTCTATCAGCTTAAAGGGAAGTAACTCCAAATAACATAAAGCACAAAGTTTGAGATTGTCCAAGTTATCATTTTTCAATTAAAGGGACACTGCTTTTAACTTAAGGGAAAGCAATTCCAAATAACACGAAGCACCAAGGTTGAGATTGTCCAAATTTAATCAGTTTTACCATCATCAATGATTTAGTGTTGAATCATTTTTGCTAATAGACACTCTTGAGCAGTTTTTATCAGTTCCTTCATTATATTAGCAACAATATCGGGAGTAATTTAAATCAAGTATTTCTAGATCTTCATCACTTCTTGCAGTGTTGAAGCGCCTCTCCCATTGCCCGCAGCACTAGGTTGACGTTGTCCGGGGTGCAGTTGTACCCCATCACCCCGACGCGCCAGATCTTGCCAGCCAGCGCTCCCAGACCCCCAGAGATCTCAACCCTGTAGCTATGGAGAGAAGTTGGGCAATGATGAAATATTGTATTGATAAAGACTTTCGGATGTTCAGTTGAAAGAAAAAGAAATGTGAGTTGTAAGTTGAACGGAGGGGTAGGATGTGATTAGTTTTTGTGAGGTAAGGTGAGGTTAAGTTTGGTGAGCTGAGGTCAGGTGGAATGAGTTAATGGGGGCGAGATGAGTTGAGTTTTGTTGAAGGGGAGGGTTTAAGAGAGGTGAGTTAAGAAGAGGTGATGTGAAATGAGTAAATGTGAGCTAGGTATGGTGAGGTCAGGTGAGGTCAGGTGGAATGAGTTAATGGGGGCGAGTTGTAGTGTTAAAGGTGAGTAGGGGATGGTTACGGATAGAAGAGGTGATGTGAGATGAGTAAATGTGAGCGAGGTATGGTGAGGTGAGGTGAAGTGAAATGAGTTAATGGGAGGTGTGATGAGTTTGGTTTAAGGTGAGGAGGGTATGGTTTAGGAGAGGTGAGTTAAGAAGAGGTGATGTGAGATGAGTAAATGTGAGCGAGGTATGGTGAGTTTTGGAAGGGTGAGGCTAATTTAGGCAAGGGAAGGGGAGACAAGTTATGAAAAGGTGAGACAAGTTAATGGGAGGTAGGTATGGTGAGTTTTGGAAGGTGAGATGATGTGAGATTGGGTGAGAAGAGGAGAGGGAAGGTGAGATTGGGCAGCAGGTAATGAGTTAAAAAATATTTAATTGATTTACAATATATATTTGGAGGAAGTTTATACTTACTTCTTCATTGCATAATCAGACACATCTTTCCACATGACACCCTCTGGCACCTTGATTGCCGTCACGCAGGGGTTGCGGATTGTCTGGAAATATAACAAGGTATTTTTCATCCATCAATCATAGGTTCAGGGATGGTACGTTCAACAAACATAACAATATATATGTATCCTTCCACCAAAAATGATAATTCCGGTAATTTCTTTTGACAATTCATTATGTAATGCAGAGGAATATGTGAATGACGACTTCTTTGTTCATTTAATGCGATGTTTCCACACAGATAATGCATACAATGAACAAAGACATCATCCTAATATTCCTCTGCATTATTGTCATTCCAACTACAAAAATGCCTTTCAAAGAAGTAATTCATTATGTAAGTGATTTTGAATGTTATTGTCCAATTTTAATCAAGAACATCAACATAATTTAAAGCAATGGAAGTGGAGAAACAGTTTCAACTTTTGATCAATTAAATCTTACCTTATCCTTAACGAGAAGCTCTAAACCAAGCTTCTCTACGCCTTCATGCAGCATCCCAGCACACTTCTTGTGTCTAGCCCAACACGCCTCCAGACCCTGTATCATACAGACATATCATATATACTAATCAAAATAAGTAAGGGACCAACCTATTTTTTCATATTAAGATATATTATTTTTCATATAATGATCAAGATCATGCTTGAATATCAGTATGGTTTTGGTTTTAACTTTTTTTGTTGAGTATAAATACTGCACGACTTTAGATTGGTCTTCAAATGTAACATTTTTGGGGGAAGACAAGCAACTACATCGGAGAAACATCAAGGCCACTCAACATTCGCATCAAAGAACACAAGACATCCACCATCAAAGCAGACGCAAAATCAGCTATTTCAGAACACATCACCAAATTCCCACAACACAACATCAACTGGGCACTGTCAAAACACTCACAACCAACAAACATGATTACACTCAACGTCGTTTAGCCGAAGCTTTACAAATTTCCCGTTTCCGGCCGTATCAAAGCAAGATATCTTATTTATTCGTAGTGCATTCTCAATATATTGCATAGAGAATTCAACGAGAAATTACTTTCTGAAAATTTTCAACGATTCTGGTTGCAATTCGAATTCGACTTTTTCGAATGTTCTCCTAATCGAGTGCAGACATGTCATCGGATTTGATTTAAAACTCAATCAAAAACATATATTTATCTGCATTTCAATCATTTCAAATGGATACGATCTATCACTTAGTGTTGATTCATCCTGTCTCAGGGTACGAACGTTACGCTAACTCCACTAGTCTGTACCCTGGGCTCAAAAGCTAGGCTAGATTCGCTCGCGCAACCCGACTTAGGGTTTAGCCAATCAAATCATTTTCTCGTTGAAATTTTATCGAGAAGGTGGCGAGAAAATGATTTGATTGACTAAACCCCAAGTCGGGTCGTGCGAGCGAATCTAGTTTCTGAGCCCAGGGTACAGATTAGTTGAGTAAGCGTAACGTTCGTACCCTGAGATAGGATGAGTGTTGATTATATATCACGTGTGGTTCTTTGTTAACAAAAGTGTTGGTAATAACAATGCTTTCATAGTAACGATTCTTGTAATCAAGCTATTATTTATGAATTATTCCTACAAAATATAAGAGGCTTTTTTGTAAATTGAGAAATAATTGTTACAAACCCATTTTGCTCAAAAACAGACAGGGCACTCCGGAGGTTTTTGGTTCCAATATGTTTTCATGGCATTGGTCATTGTCAGCATTGAATATCCGTCTACATTTTGGTTCAAAACAGAAGAATAAATAGACGATATCTGTCTTTTCTTTTCTTTTCTTTTCACCGAGTGAGGTAGAAAGTTTATATTTTAAGTTATAAATTAAAAAATATGGTATGTGGTAAAATCTTTTTATTCGTTTTTATAACCTTATACATGTGTATGTTCAAAATTCAACTTTGTTTCCTTCCTTGCAAGTGGAATAGAGACAAAGTCATGAATTATCAAGATCTGTATACATTTATTGCCGTAAATCAACAAAAAAATTACAAACTAAGTAAAATTAACAACAACAAACTGCTAAATATTTAATACATTAACATACTGGTCTGTTAATATCCGTAAAGATATAAAAATATATATATATGGTGTGGTTGTTTTCTAAATAACATGTAAACAGAAAAACAATACAGGGTAAATATCTCTAAATATTGCGGTAAACAACAAATGAAAGCCTATCACTAACACATGAAAAGCATTTTGACGAAAGAACGAAAAAATTATTTTCAATATGGACTGAAATAAGTTGTTTGTTTTCTTGATTAGATATGAGCAAATGGGCTCACACAAGACATTGAGTACAACATCAAATATTTAATCATTCTTCATTCTTAAAATGTACATTGTTGAAAGCGTATTGGATGCGTTCAAAGGTTATTTGTAATTTGCATCTGGTACATACAAATGTTAATAGTTATTTTGTGTACTTTAGGTTTACAAATTTATGAAGTGGGTTGGAACATACATATAGAGATATACATTTGAATTTTTTAACTCTGCAGTGGAATGACTACTTAATGAATACTGAAATTAATTAAACAACAATAATTTATAACAGTAACACTCTTGCACTGAAAAGTAGCAAAACATATTTCATCATTCACCCATCTTGACCATGCAAATGACATACAGTCAGACCTCGATAATCCGTCCACCGATAATCCGAATCCCGCGGTATCCGAACGGTAACCAGCTGTAACCAAACTAATCTCTATATAAACTCATTAAATGTTGATTCATTAATCCGTTGCTTCAGTCTCCGAATCCGAACGCCAATTAGCTGTAACGGATTAGTTAATTATCACTATTTCTGCTTCATTAATCCGGCGGTTCATCAAATCCGTTCGGGTAAGTGATCAACACATTGATTGGATCAGTAAACTTCAATGACAGTGGATTGACACGTGAGTTGAGCGTAGTAGTTTGTGATTGTAATAAATTGAAATGTCTCAATTTGTGTTTCTGGAGTTTATGATTTTAGTAAATTGTGTAATAGTTATAAATATATATATGTATATGAAATAAACTCGTTTGATATACTAAATACGTTCTCGTCTCTTAGTAGATTCAAAGTGGAGTAACTCCAACTTGTTTGGTTCATTTCAGTAGTCTGAACGCTTCACTATCCGAACGTTTTTGATGAAAAACGGAAGCGTTCGGATTATCGAGGCCTGACTGTATACAAGCAGAGGTTGTTTCCTTTACGGTTATTGACATTCTTTCATAATTCATTGCAATAATTTCATTATTCATCACAAACCACATATTACATAAAGTATAACCATGTATTTGTATTCTCAGGATAATATATTAATTGTATGTGATCATTTGCAAATCTGAAAAATTATTTCAATAATTGTAAAGAATATACTGGTAAGCTATTTATGAAATAACCTCAGAAGTTTCAATGATTTGTAAACAAACATGATCTGGCCTTCTTTCATCATAGATATAGCCATTATAAAATTCTAATTCACCTTTCATAATTTATCAGCATGAAAACAAGATATGATAAATACATTAATTAGCAAAGATGGAATACATATATCAAAATTGAGCTGTCAGAATGTAATATTTCAGATACATTATTTAATAAAAAAAATAATAATGCTCAATCATAAAGATTCATATCACCGTTCATTTTATGACATAATCATAATTAAGTTATTGTTTGATTTTCAGCTTTTATCACAATTTGTACCCTTTTACCTCAACTGATCATATAGTTGATTACTAAATACTTTAAAGGGACGCCTCTATCAGCTTAAAGGGAAGTAACTCCAAATAACATAAAGCACAAAGTTTGAGATTGTCCAAGTTATCATTTTTCAATTAAAGGGACACTGCTTTTAACTTAAGGGAAAGCAATTCCAAATAACACGAAGCACCAAGGTTGAGATTGTCCAAATTTAATCAGTTTTACCATCATCAATGATTTAGTGTTGAATCATTTTTGCTAATAGACACTCTTGAGCAGTTTTTATCAGTTCCTTCATTATATTAGCAACAATATCGGGAGTAATTTAAATCAAGTATTTCTAGATCTTCATCACTTCTTGCAGTGTTGAAGCGCCTCTCCCATTGCCCGCAGCACTAGGTTGACGTTGTCCGGGGTGCAGTTGTACCCCATCACCCCGACGCGCCAGATCTTGCCAGCCAGCGCTCCCAGACCCCCAGAGATCTCAACCCTGTAGCTATGGAGAGAAGTTGGGCAATGATGAAATATTGTATTGATAAAGACTTTCGGATGTTCAGTTGAAAGAAAAAGAAATGTGAGTTGTAAGTTGAACGGAGGGGTAGGATGTGATTAGTTTTTGTGAGGTAAGGTGAGGTTAAGTTTGGTGAGCTGAGGTCAGGTGGAATGAGTTAATGGGGGCGAGATGAGTTGAGTTTTGTTGAAGGGGAGGGTTTAAGAGAGGTGAGTTAAGAAGAGGTGATGTGAAATGAGTAAATGTGAGCTAGGTATGGTGAGGTCAGGTGAGGTCAGGTGGAATGAGTTAATGGGGGCGAGTTGTAGTGTTAAAGGTGAGTAGGGGATGGTTACGGATAGAAGAGGTGATGTGAGATGAGTAAATGTGAGCGAGGTATGGTGAGGTGAGGTGAAGTGAAATGAGTTAATGGGAGGTGTGATGAGTTTGGTTTAAGGTGAGGAGGGTATGGTTTAGGAGAGGTGAGTTAAGAAGAGGTGATGTGAGATGAGTAAATGTGAGCGAGGTATGGTGAGTTTTGGAAGGGTGAGGCTAATTTAGGCAAGGGAAGGGGAGACAAGTTATGAAAAGGTGAGACAAGTTAATGGGAGGTAGGTATGGTGAGTTTTGGAAGGTGAGATGATGTGAGATTGGGTGAGAAGAGGAGAGGGAAGGTGAGATTGGGCAGCAGGTAATGAGTTAAAAAATATTTAATTGATTTACAATATATATTTGGAGGAAGTTTATACTTACTTCTTCATTGCATAATCAGACACATCTTTCCACATGACACCCTCTGGCACCTTGATTGCCGTCACGCAGGGGTTGCGGATTGTCTGGAAATATAACAAGGTATTTTTCATCCATCAATCATAGGTTCAGGGATGGTACGTTCAACAAACATAACAATATATATGTATCCTTCCACCAAAAATGATAATTCCGGTAATTTCTTTTGACAATTCATTATGTAATGCAGAGGAATATGTGAATGACGACTTCTTTGTTCATTTAATGCGATGTTTCCACACAGATAATGCATACAATGAACAAAGACATCATCCTAATATTCCTCTGCATTATTGTCATTCCAACTACAAAAATGCCTTTCAAAGAAGTAATTCATTATGTAAGTGATTTTGAATGTTATTGTCCAATTTTAATCAAGAACATCAACATAATTTAAAGCAATGGAAGTGGAGAAACAGTTTCAACTTTTGATCAATTAAATCTTACCTTATCCTTAACGAGAAGCTCTAAACCAAGCTTCTCTACGCCTTCATGCAGCATCCCAGCACACTTCTTGTGTCTAGCCCAACACGCCTCCAGACCCTGTATCATACAGACATATCATATATACTAATCAAAATAAGTAAGGGACCAACCTATTTTTTCATATTAAGATATATTATTTTTCATATAATGATCAAGATCATGCTTGAATATCAGTATGGTTTTGGTTTTAACTTTTTTTGTTGAGTATAAATACTGCACGACTTTAGATTGGTCTTCAAATGTAACATTTTTGGGGGAAGACAAGCAACTACATCGGAGAAACATCAAGGCCACTCAACATTCGCATCAAAGAACACAAGACATCCACCATCAAAGCAGACGCAAAATCAGCTATTTCAGAACACATCACCAAATTCCCACAACACAACATCAACTGGGCACTGTCAAAACACTCACAACCAACAAACATGATTACACTCAACGTCGTTTAGCCGAAGCTTTACAAATTTCCCGTTTCCGGCCATCTATGAACAGAGATCAAGGCTATTACATCCCATCAGCTTACAACCATTTAATCCACCCATAATTAATCCAATCAACTCAACTGGCTTCGCTAACCTGCCTTATTAACTCACTCACAAACTGGTATCCCACTCATTTCTCAAACTTCATGTAAATTATCCTTTGATGTATTGTTACCTTATCCTGTTGTTACTGTTATTGTTTTCTCATTATCATACCAAACTGTATAAATTGCTGTATTCCTCATTTTTCACCATATGCTTGATAACGGTATAAGAATCTATACCGAAACGTCGCCACCATCCAATAAAGAAGTTGTTCATCCATCGAATTACTCTTGTCTTCCTTAAACCATCAACTTTTAGAATGCCACTCAAACAGCTCATTTTTGGGGGGTTTATAATAAAGAGCTTAATGAATGATCAATGTTTTCAAGATATTGCAAGTAACTTTTGTCATTTCCATGTATTTCACTTTTACTCCACAGAGTTTGCTACTAAATCTCTGTAACAAGTAAGCCATATTTCTTGGTTTCCCTTAAAATCATCAACAAGAGAAAAACTACTGGCTTGTGTGAAAGAAACATGTGCACACCACACGGTTGAAAGAACTCCAGTCTTGATAAAAGTCAACAAGCAAGCGTCTGATATTTGTTACTTTTATCAACTTGTGTTGATATGTTTAATAACAGAAGACAATAGGGTGAGATTCTCTATTCTCAAGGACTTTCATAATCAAGTATTAATATTCATGAATCTTGCCCTATTTATGTCAAAACAAAGAATCTCTGTCAAAGATTTGAACACAATGATACACACCTCTTCAGCTAGTCTGGACAAACCCTCTCTCAGGGCATAAATACTGCTGATTGGACCTGTGTGGTGATACCTGAAATATATACCTGCTTATTACAAACATTGTCAAATAAGTAGTGTCATATTTTTGGCATATGCACATGTGCACTCATCAGTCAAGACTATCAGCAACTGCCTTCTCTCAGAATATATATTAATCATAGGACCAATATGGTCATTGATGGCAATCTGCTTTCATATCCATATGATTAAACATAACTTGTGTCATATTGTTAGCATATGCACATCTGCAAGTATCAGGGATGACTTATAGAGACTGCTTCAGTGTTTTTTGGATGTCTGATTCACTGCAGGCTATCATATGCAGATTGAGAAATACAAATGACATTAAAGAAATATTCATAACAACAAAATATCAAAAGTATATTTAAAATACCAAAAGTTTTAAGCAAATCAGATTATTCGGTTTTCAGGCTTGTGAAAACTTAAGGTGATATTTTTGCTAAATTTTCACATTATTTTGTAAACGCGAATGTTGCTATAAATTTAGCTGAATGTTTCTCGATGATTTTGAATACAAGGATATTCAAAAAAGTATAATCAACAAAATACTCACCTTCTAGGATTAGAATCACAACCCCAGTAGTTTGAGAGTTCGTTTGCATCAAAGTAATAGGACCTAATTCTTGTCTTGCGGTTTTGAATCTTTTCTCTGAAGAAAAGATTTAACATTTAAATAAGTTTACATTATAAAGTTTTTTTGTTAAGACACCTTTGCCAATATTTGGGTGTGAGTGCGCAACCTAATATCTAAAAAGCAGCAACCTCAAGTAGATTTTCAAGAAGGACTGTCAAGTTCAGCTGCAATAGTCAAAAGAGCTGGCACAGAAAAGGTGAAGCAGTCTGATTAAAATCGACCGAGCTCCGAGGAAAAAAATGGCAAATATGTTGTCTCTATCGGAGTTCGAACAGGCCAGGATGTCCTCTCTGTCACGGTCTGAATGCACCCACCTATGTAGCATGTTGCTATAACCAGTTTAGCGCAGACAAACCCAGTCGTAAGCTATCCAATCACATCTTCAGTTGTAAATAGCGTTTAGCGGCGATTACGGTATGTATAACGAATGTTACACTGGAGTTACCTGCCCCTAGCATGATATCAAAAGCTTTTGCTTTCCGCCTTGCGATTGGTTAATGAGCATATGTCAGAAACATGCGACAAAGTTGGGCGCATTCAGACCAAGACGGAGAGGACATCCCAACTGGTTCGAACCCCGATAGAGACAACATTTTGCTATTTGATTCCTTGGAGCTCGGTCGATTTTATTCATACTAAAAGTTGAAGGAAGTTATCCAAGGATTGGGAAATTTGAATCTCAACTGAGGTAGCTCTTGTTAAAGTATCCAACACTAGCCTCTATGTTGATAAAAAGCACTTTTTGCAGATTTCCATCAAGGCAAAAAATTTCAACACAAAACTTCAGCTAATTAAACACTTTTGAATGGAAAACAAGCTGATTGTCACTTCAGATACATATAGGATGATGGAGCAGAGTGGCTCTCCATTCAATCCTGAGAAGTGCTTGTATTGTAACAGAGGTTAGTGTTGGACTATGTGACTTCAGCTAACCGGTGTTGCAAGATTGGGAATGTCTATTGTTCAACTATGCATTTGAGAAGTCATGAGTTGTATATAAGATAGGGGCAGGAACACGGTGGAGCATGTGGTATAATGGTTTGTTGGTGGTGGGACCAAACATTTGTGTCCCTTGGCAAGGCACTTCATCAATATTGCACTCAGTCCGCCCAGCTGTACAAGTGGGTACCTGAATATGGGACGTACAGACCATTATGGTCGCATGAGGCGCTTATTTGCTTCCTTCAGGGTAATAATGTACAACCAATGAGCAGTGCTTGCGCTAGATACTAGGCTCAAAGATTGGCATAATGAACAAAGCTGGTCATCCAGGTAAAGTCGTTACAGGTAAACATTCTCACCTGGCTCTGTCGGAGAAGGAGATGGGACTGGTTCCAGGTGGAACACTGAGCACCTTCTGGGAGCCTGAGTACAGGGCGTCGATACCTGCAATATAGTTTTGGGAGATAAAATGCCATCGATATAATGATCAAATGTAACATTGTTATACCTGGGACCACACTATATATATCTGCAAAGGTACAAATTCTTGTACTTTTCTGTCCAAGTCCCATCTGAGATTTGAACCCACAACCTCAGAGTCAGGCAACACCACCAGCAATGACAGGTAACAACCTTTCACCATCAACAATGGATCCCAAATGACAATGTTACATATATATTCATTGCCTAACAGAAGTTCTGTTCAATTTTACAAATTGAAAGAGTCCATAATTTAAAGTTACTAAATAGTGCTACAAATAAAATAAAATGGTGGTTTCTCTCCGCAAGGTCTAACAATCATACACTGAGTTGCATGTTCTGTATATCTTTTATAAAGAAGACAAAACCTAGTTCTTATCCAAGCATACAAAAGATCATGCATACAAAAGGTTTTTTTAGGCCTTGTAATCTGGCTACAAGAAATAAGACTTTTAATTATAATATCATACTGAACTGAGAGTATAACAAATAAGTTGGTATCTTGGCCAAAGTTATTTTTATTCCTTGGGAAATTTTTTTACCATAACATTCCAATTTTAAGGGACAGTCCTATCAGGGTATGTTCTTTTGGAAACGAAATTCAAAGGGACATTCCAGTTTGTACATAAAATAAGTATATGATCATAACACAACCCAGTTGAAACTTTTAAGTGACAGTAACATTATGGTCAATATAAATTTGACAACTTGTAAACATCAGTCACTCTCCGTTAATAAAAACAACAACTAGTAGTGAAGCCATATAGAGGGATTCTGAGTGTGAAAAGCCTTGGTAAAGAATTACAAGTAATTTTTTATCAATCTTGTCATTCATACTTAAATGAACAAATATTCTATCAAAAAATATGATTTATTTTAATGATATTGTAAATTTAAAGCTTTTTTCATGTAATATCCCAAAAATAGAGCCATTGGCTCTGTAGCTCATCAGGCTTCATCATCAACTATGACGTAGAGTGTGGCCAATGTGATTCCCCCTTTGTAGAGGCCACAGCTGGGTCACCAATCATAAAATTAAGTATATAGCAGTGTATAAAATAGATTGGAAATCTAGCTAGCCTGTCCTGAAAATTCATTGGTCAATTCCTATGGGAAATTTAAGAAAAAAATTGAAAAGTTACCAGTCCTGACCAAAAAGTTACCAGTCCTGACCAAAAAGTAACCAGTCCTGGCAAAAAGTAGCCAGTTCAAGGACTGGCTGACGGGCAATATTTTAAACACTGTATATAGGCGACAAGTTTGTTTTTCTAGGCCTTATACTTCAGGAGAAGATGAAAATAGATTGGAAGGACGTTCCTGTTGCCTTTATTATTATTATAAAGCTACAATTCATCATCCTCACTAGTCAAGGAGTCTGTACACAAAGTTTCAGCTTTCTAGGCCTCATGGTTCTGGAGAGGAAGATGAAAATAGGTTTTTAGGGCGTGGCATATGTGACCCTTATTAGGGGTCACAGGGCCACCAAAGCTACAATTTATAATCTTCACTAGTCAAGGAGTCTGTACACAAAGTTTATGCTTTCTAGGCCTTATGGTTCTGGAGAAGAAGTCGAAATTCCACAAAGTTTACGGACGGACACCATGCCATGCCATAAGCCCATCGGGCCTTACAGGCCAGGTGAGCTAAAAATTCAAAATGACTTACTGAATGTTGATAGAACAGGCACTTTAACTGTACTCACCCCAGGCATCCATAAACAAAGGCACACCACCGAGAGCAGCCACAGAATCTACAACTAGGAGGCAGTTGTATCTGCAATGTTGATAATTGATTCAAAAGATTTGAAATGCATTTTTCAATCATATATTGAAGATTGAAGATAGTGACACAGAAATAGACCAACTTTAGTCTTATTGAAAAGCAAAGAAATCCAGCCACGACAAGTTTGACAAAATTTTACACACAAACCAATAGGATACAAAGTAACCACAAGATTTTCTGGAAGATATTCTAAATTCCGTTGCATATGATGGCGGCCATGCTTTTACAAGTTGACCTTAATGCAAAGGGAGATAACTCTTGATAGATCCGTTGTTGATGTGGCGTATAATAACCCTAAAATGTTATTACATGATAAAATATCAACTTATCGACAACAACAAAATTTAATATCCAAGAATAAAATACAAGTGTTATATGCCTTGAAGATACGAAGGAACTTCTAAAACAAAGGGTCCATAAACATTTATATAGTTAACCTGTAATTATTTACTCAAAAAGTTATCCGAAAATATTCTACGACTCACTTGTGGCAGAGATCACCAACGCCCTCTAGTGGTTGAGCTGTGGACCCTGAGGACTCGCCTTGTGTCACAAACAGGATGGAGGGATTGTGAGCTTTGAGTCCCTGAAAACATAGTTAAATAACTTAGTTACATTATTCCATAAATATACAAAATGACATAACACTCACAATCAAAATCAAGATCAACGTTATGCAAGAGTTTGGTCTCTGAAGACAGTTTTTGTTATTTTTTATGAAATAGTTGAAATATAGGTCTAGAATGAATACAATATTTCAGACGTTCACATAGATTACTTCAAATAGGCCTTTTTGAGAACACAAATGATAATTCTATTGCGCTAACCTCTTCTATTTCAGCGAGTGTGAAAACCTCTCCCATTGGCCTGACAATCTTCTGTACTTTTGATCCTGAAACAAAGTTTTTATTCCAATAAATGAACATACATGGGGTTCAAAGATAACAAAAACAAAACAAAAAATATCACATTTTTTTCCATACAATGCATATAAAGATGCAACTTCCTTCAGAGTCGTTATTTTTTCTTAAAGTCTAACATGCAAATTTCAACCTTATCATCAGGTCACCCATTAGGTTATAAACTTTGCCCAATATTGCTGAACTTCATTTAAAGATTAAACAATCACCTCCGATCAACAAAATAAACCAAAAAATCAAAACATTTAAATTTAAATTTTATCAATCTTTACCAGCGTTACTTACTTCAAATTGAAGTCTACCATGCAAATTTTGATCTCTGCATAGGTCACCCATACAGTTATAAACTTTGCCCAATATTGCTGAACTTCATTTAAAGATGAAACAAGCACCTCCGAACAACAAAATGAACCAAGAAATCAAAACATTTAAATTTAAATTTCATTAATGTTCACCAGAGTTATTTACTTTAAATTTAATTTTATGTTCTCTTCTTGGAAATAATTTCCAGTCCTCACCATTTCTGTCCACCATATCTGCAAACCTCTGACCCCACAGTCCATTTTCACATACTAAAGCAGTCTCCCCCATCTCCAGCAGGTTTGATACCATCGCCTCCATAGCTGCGTGACCTGAATAACAATAATAATGATAATGTGGATATTTATATGGCGCTTTACCATGTCCAAAGACATACTCAAGGCATCACTATCCTTTTCATTAATTGTGATCATTTAGGTACATGCATCCCGTTTTATATAGGTACCCATTTTAACAGCTGAGTGAACTGAGTGCAATGTGCATGAAGTGCCGTGCCCAGGGACACAACACACGATGAGACATAGGTCACATATTGTTTATGAATCCGACGGGATTCGAACCCGGGCCTCTGGCATTGGAGGCCAGCATGTTAACCACTACATCACTGTGCTCCAATAATCGATGAATAGTTTTAGAAATTTACCCTTCTACGGCATGATTGCAGGCTTGGTCTAATTTTATAATATGCTTCTATTAATGGTGTCTTTAGTGTAAAAGAAAAACTGATTTTTACAGTTATATATGTGCATACATGTGTTATTTATACCGTTTATCGTTTAAATATTGCCAAAGAGGCATCAACCCCAACTCACTATTCATAAATGATTAAAAAATAATCAAGTTCCAATATTTGCTGATATTTTGTTTTCTTTAGAAAGTTTTCAAAGAATAGCAAATAATTAAATAGGAAAAACAATTAAAACAAGTATTTGTCACAAAGGTGACAAGATCCCCCGCCGCAAATTGATGTTAACAACAAGAAGCGAACGGACGTACGGACGGACGTACGGAGCGGAATACTATGTCCCCCGTGAAGACTCAAGGTTAATGGGTTCATGAGATATGGCGCTAACAACATTTTCAAAACTGGTCAAAGTCTCGCCGTGACCTTGAAAATGAGGTCAAGGTCACCGAAAACTTCTCAGGTCTGCGTATTCCCCAGATGAAGACTGGTACCAAGTTTGAAGATTCTGGGTTGAGCAGTTCATTAGATATCCAGCTAACAACATTTTCAAAACTGGTCAAAGTCTCGCCGTGACCTTGAAAATGAGGTCAAGGTCACCGAAAACTTTTCAGGTCTGCATATTCCCCAGATGAAGACTGGTACCAAGTTTGAAGATTCTGGGTTGAGCAGTTCATTAGATATCCAGCTAACAACATTTTCAAAACTGGTCAAAGTCTCGCCGTGACCTTGAAAATGAGGTCAAGGTCACCGAAAACTTTACAGGTCTGCGCATTCCCCAGATAAGGACTGGTACCAAGTTTGAAGATTCTAGGTTGAGCGGTTCATTAGATATCGCGCTAACAAGAAACGGGACGGACGTACGGACGTACGGAACTGAATACTATATCCCCCCTTCGCACTTAACGCGCGGCGGGGGATACAAAAGAACCAATTCATCTTCAATGTAAGTATTAAGAACTTTCAAACAGTATGACAATTAAGGCACAGTTGGCGATCAAATTGGGGGATATAGGGGAATTTGGAATTGGACAGACATCAAAGAGTTACTTCATGTGTTTTGGAAGGGATAGTTTAAAGAATACCCAATCTTTTCAACTGTGAAAAATTTACCTGTTCCCGAGATTGCAAATGTCCAGCCATTTTTCGTCTGGAAGGCGTACTGAATACCTGCTTTCACCTCATCCATAATCTGAAATATATGACGGTCAAAATGAAATATCCAAATAAATTAGAGCCATTTGCTCTGTAGCTCATCAAGTGTTTATCAAATAAGGTTGAGGTCTATCATATGAACTTACCTGTTTATCATTTCATTTGTTTTATACTTAATCATTTATTTGTTTAATGTTACTGCCGGTGAGCAAGTCACGCCATTTTGCAATGAGTGTTAAGTGTAGTGGAATAATAGAAAAGCCAAAAAAGAAGTATCCATCTTCAACAAGACATTATATGTGTTTGCAGTAACTACAGGGGATTAATTATTGAAGGAAATCGAATTTCTCTACACCAATTTCCAGCAGACAAAAAGTTAGAAGCGAAATGGCTGCGACGTATCAGACTCGTCAGTCCCAACTTCAGGCAACTCGGCGACGACAGAGTTTGTTTACAGCATTTCACAAACATGACTTTCATCCAAGGGAAAAGCAATCCTTCAATCTTCACGCTTAGCGATGGAAAAACAAAAGAATTTCCTACAGATGAGGTAACTAGCGAGTCATGATTTCATAAAGCACACATGACCCAGTGACGTATTTTCCATAGACCTCCATGTTAATTATCCATTGGGATAATAATTTTCATAAATTATTAGATTGTCGATTGATTCTGAAATCTTTACTTACATATTGCAAATTATCTCAGCAACAGACACATTACTTTCATTAAATTTTCTAAAAATTATTTAGAAAACTGCATCATATTAATCAACACAGTGACAACCAACACAAAAATATGACAGCAAAAGGACTTGCACTTCATTTATGAAAATTATTATTGCAGCTTATGAAAATGTAAGTCTATGAATCGTCACTGGGAAATAAATTTTGGCATCTGACTTATGTTAATAAATTATATGTAATAATAATTTCCATAAATTAATTATTTGTCCATTGATTCTTACATATAGTCCATCATAATGGAAATTATCTCAGAAACAGATCCATAACGTCAATTTAATTAATTTATTTGTCTGATGATTATTGCATTTTATTAAACATATTCATCATCCCATTAGTTTAGCATGATTGTCTAAGGGACAATGCCTTTACATTTTACATAAACTGTTTAAACTAGTGTTAATAATAATCAATAGCTAATCAACTGGTAGATGAAATTTGATTTAAGCCATGTAACCGAGGTGATCAAATTTCCAAGTTGATTGCAGCAATTAAAGGAACAAACAGTGACTGGTTAATTGTTTCCATAATCATTGTGCAAATACATTATGACATCCACTATCTTGTTTCACGATTGGAAATAGTTCTTTGATCACCATTCAAGTACCAATTCTTGTTGATAATCACATTAAATGTAGAGCGGGTGCGGTAGAACCCGGACGCTGGCAGTACTCGGACAGTTTGTACAAAATAATTCATGATTATGTCAATAATGCATTTATGCTTTAAAAAGAAATAAATTCCAAATCCCTATTCATTCAAGATTCATCACGTGTTATATTTTCAATATAACATTCATAAATAGACTCGCAATTGTTGAAAATCAAACACGATATCCCCGTCACATACTTTCTTACAGTTCCGTTAAGGAAATCGGCAAAAAGTTTTAAGATCATATTTCTCTCAGATATCTCTCAAATTACATTCAGGATAGAAACAACACACCTGCTGAATGCAAGTGACAAACTGGGCTGTAGGCTGGTTGGAAATTTGAAAAATAAATCAGACTTTGAGGGTGTCCGGCTACTGCTGCTGACAAAAATATACGAACGGGCAGTACTCGGACAGTTCGTCATTTTGTCTTTTATAAATGAATCGTGTAGTCCGAAAAGCTAAGATTTATAACAGTAATGCGTTTCTCTGAAGTCATGAAGGAGTTGTATAATTGTAAATGAATAAAACTATATATTAGCTGAATATGAAGAATGATTAACGAATTTCGTTACATCAATGCAGTTTGACAAGATCATGTAATGGCTTATCTGTTCCTACTGGTCTAATGAAACTCACCAAGCTAAGATAGGATGTATCTGATGTTCTTACCCAAGCGGGCAAGGATATGCCGGGTATTAAAGTTTGCATAATGGTCATGGGAATTACAGTTTTTCTAAAAATAACTCGCGTTTTGATTGGTTGACGGAACTATTTTGCATTCATTCATGATTCGCTTGGATCTTGTTCTTCAGTTGAGAGATATAGATGAAAAGTCTTATACTTAAATTGCGAAAGTCACACACTACTACAACATTTTTAATGAGAAATCCATACCGTCTGATGTTTTCTTTGCCGTAAATACAAGTTTAAATCTTCAAGGCGGCGCTAGGTGGGAGAGGCGCCGGCCGTACAATCGTTACGTCATAGCTTTATGACGTCATTAAACATGACGTCAAACAGTGACGTCATACATTCCTCACTAGGTTTGTCAAACGTAGACGAAAGCTAGCGACGTCTTATTTTTTCTTTCCGGTTGTGCGCAGCCAATAAAAACTTTTTTTTTAATGATATGAGACAATAATTGTTTTGATATAATGCGACATCAAAATAAAAAAACTATTTCAAATAAGATTGTGAGTTGCGAACTACTTAGAACCGCCCATCCTGAAGTAGTGAGCAAAATTATGAATGGCGTATGAGTACAATTTGTACTTAACCGGTCGAGCGTAGTTTTTTAATGTTTCCCATTTTTCACCCTTTTTACGCATCAAAGTTATCTTGGGTAAGAAAAAGAATAACCAACTCGATGCTTGGAATTACGGATTATCTGTCCCTCGTGAATTATTGTGTCAAACTCCTCGCTGAAGCTCGGAGTTTATCACAATAATTAACTCAGGACAGATAATCCGTAATTCCTCGCAACTCGTTGATTATTCTTATATTATCTCACTATCACACAATTGATAAGTTTTAATTGGTTTTCGAATTTAACGATTATTTTGTGGTGCGATATTAATTGATTTACTAATCACGTCAAAAATGGCTGTCGGTAGGCCTCTATGTCTGATCTCAACGTTAGCAGTTGGGTTTATACAGAAGAGAGCGACTTGTAATTACCGTAGTTATTTTATGTTATGAGGCTAAATGTCTTGTATTTAATTTAACTCATGATAGATCAGTCACTCGTGAATAAAGTTTATTATCAGTAAGTACAAAATATAACTCTGGGCTTTTAAAGAAATGTTTGATGTTTGAGGAACTATTTTGAATGGTTGTCCAAGCGGGCGATCAAATCAAAAATATTTAGGTAAATAAACAGAGGCATGCACAAACTGAGAAAGCTCAAGGAACTACCACCAAAAGATTTATTTTCAACCTTTAGGACTAGTTGACCATCTTTACTTCATGTAAAAATCAAAACAATGATATAAATTGCCGAAGTTTAGGTTTAAGAAAACAATTAAAAATACATGACCATATCATATGAAAGTTAATAAATAACTTTCCCGGTAGCACCTAAAAATGTCCGCTGTAGGCCTTATCATGTGAGGTAATATGAACCCTTTCAAAAGACTAAAGGTAGGTGTAATCGATAACAGCGATTCACTAATTTTGAAACATAATAATTTTTCAAAAATTTCAATAAAGTTACTCTTTGATTTCTTTATCTATATTGGGAATTGTTAAGCATTCAATTTCCTTTTTAATTTCACACAAAATGATAACAAAGATCTAGATTTTAATTGGCCATCTTTGTAAACGACTTACGACAGTACCGTCACAATATTATGAGCATTCAAAACTACTTCTGTTAAAAACATACATATTTCATTTGTATGACCACACTGTAACACCTTCGTTTTGAATCAGTTTACAACACTCCAAATTGGTTTATCGTTAGAATACTCTTATATGGATACATTTTAAGCTTGCTATACTTAATGTTGACAGAAACACATTTCACTGAATAATTTAATTAAGTTGTATAGACATGAAGAATTAATAACTGTGAAATTATGCAAACATACGCCTGGAAAACGTGTGATTACAGTCTTGAACAAGATGTGTTTGTGAAACACGAATGCCCCCGGATGCATATGTCAAGTATCAAAGACCTAGCTCCGACCAATCAAAAGTTATGACCAAGGTTAAAGTTTTTGTGGACAAACGGACAGACAGACGGACAGACAGACGGACAGACGGACAGGTGAAAAACAATATACCCCCGGAATCTCCGATTCGGGGGCATAAAAATCGTGAGGAGGTTAATAATAATTGTTTATTTGCCTTCTCTGGCCCATATTGAGCTATCATATTCATTTATTGTAAATAAAACTATTTCACTGCTGTCCGGGTATAGCCGACAGTGTCCGAGTACTGCCGCAGTCACATCACGTCAAAGACATGCTACCTTATGCAGGCCAATACGTTTTCAGCCTCTACGCTAATTCAGAACCATCAAGCAGTTGCCTCCCTTGGATTCATAAAAGTTTCATATGATTCTTCCGCTAAACTTGAGAGTTATGTTGTTTTGACTGTTAAGTGTCCGAGTACTGCCTAACCCGCTCTATGTACTTGTAATGACAAAAGATAGGAAAATTCTGAGTATAAAGAATTTTAATTCATTGAATGTGTTTTAAGTTTATACAATCTTCACATGATAATCAGTATAATTGTATGACAATTGTGGAACATGAATTGATTCATTGTCAATATAAAATATTGGTCTGGATCACAGCTCTTATAATTATACAGTGATATGATATAATTGATAACATTCAACATTGAATAAACATTGATTGTGAAATCCATGTTGTTTTGAAATATACCTTTGTTGGCAATGAACCAGTGTAGCCAGGCTACACTTTATATATGTTTTATCTTACAGAAATCAATTGGGTAAAATTTAATGTCATAACAAATTACACACTGTGTGAGAGATGGAAAGCAAATTTGAATGATTATTCTTGAAAATACAAACGTTTTTAAACTTTTAAATACTTGTAGCTAAAATTTGGAGGTTACTTTTCCTTGTAATCGCCTTTAAAATCAGATGATGAATTTTTAGTTTTCACCTGGGGTGCGGACAGCATGAGCCCCACAATGGTTAGTGCAATATAATCATTAATATAATAATTATAAAGATTTAGAGGAGTATATTCATAAAAACAAGTTCATATGATTAAATGTACACATATCAACAAAATTTCCAAAAATAGAGCCATGGCTTCTGTAGCTCATCATATCGAAAAATGTAGGTTGAAATTTTACTATACTAAACATTTCTGAATACATGTGTGATATGAAAATTATACCCCATATCATAAATGTACAATGTATCACAATTTGCTTCATAACAATTGAATAATTCTATAATATAATACAATGTAATAATCTCAAATGTGTAATGTGTAGAAATTTAAACTAATATTAAACATTTGCTTTTAAATTTCAACATTGAGTTCTTTGTCGAACAATGTTGTCCATACTGTTCAAAACAATTTGCTTCATAACAATTGAATAATTCTATAATATAATACAATGTAATAATCTCAAATGTGTAATGTGTAGAAATTTAAACTAATATTAAACATTTGCTTTTAAATTTCAACATTGAGTTCTTTGTCAAACAATGTTGTCCATACTGTTCAAAACACAAAGGGGATTACAGAAAAAGTATGTTCAAAGTTCATTACTGATATATTTTTATCATTTTCTAAAATATAGTTGGTTAAACTGAAAATTACACAGTTGATCAAATTATAAAAGACATTAATATTCATAAGTGCAGGTTCTATTTTGAAACGGTTCTGTGTTGGAGCCTTTCCTATTACTAAATCTTTTTGGAGAAAAGAAGACACAATATATTTTGTTGTCCTTCATGTTTAAAAATTATACACACTAACAAAACTGATGAAGTGTCTATCATATTACAAGAAACTACGTAACCACAACGCAACTGATAACCTAAATGCACATCATATTGAGAACGGTGTCAAAAAAGAGATCACGAAGCGCTTAACCCGTGAGCGCTGATAAGATGTACATTTCACTGATAAACACCACGCTTTGTCCGTGCAAAAGCAAATTCCCATTGACAAACTATCAAAACATGACCGTCACTTCAAAGACACCGCCTCCATATGGCAAAAACACGTTGTACTATCAGTACTAACCTGTGTGAACTCGGGGTGTAGATGGCCCAACATTGGCATCGCGCTCGCTGCCAGGATTCGGGGAGGGCAATTTGAGGGACCGGGGCCCATGAGGGTCTTGAAGGGGAAATCCATGGGGTGGAGCAACTTCTCTGGGGGTGGGGCAAGCGTCGCCATTGCTGCAGCTGATCTGATGACTGTGTTCTCGGCGACAAGGATTGTGCGGGAATGAACTAAACCTCGAACACCGGTCGATAACAGACGCCGTGCCATCTCCACAAGCAAAGAGATTTCCCTAATAGTTTACGTTCAGCCACCTTCACTACTCACCCGGTGATCTGTGAAATTGACGCCCCTGAAATATTTGACACTTCTGATTTAAACTTCCAATTTTGTGTAATAAAACTATTTTAATAGAAATTAATTGGTTTATTTTTTATTTGAATATCTTGGACACGATATGGGTTCATATGAAGTGGCACCTACCTCGTTCTTTTGAAAAAAGTTGTACTTTAATTTATTCCACTGCTACATAATTATATATTTATTATTTAACTATGAATTAAATTTAAAAATACAACTTTTTATACTGTAGACTTATATTCTCAGTTATGTTAACACCAGTAATCCTGACCTAGTTATATAAAAGAACTATTTACCGTCTGTGTATTTGATGTTTACAAAATTAAACTTCAAGTATTCCATACTATTGGTAACGTACAAAGCGAATGGTACATTCATTGATTTCTAATGTGGTTTTCATTTCAAGCTATCATCAATTATGACTATGACTTTTCGTCAAAAAAAGATTGAAAAATACATATTTAAAGAATGTTTTCAAAAGTATGTAAGTAGGCAAGTGTCTAAAGAATCAGTTAAATTTAAGGATGATAGCTTTACCTAAAAGTACTTTTTCAAGCTGTAACTCTTATAGGCTATTAAACATGTAAATCTTTTAATGTTTTCGTAAGCAATTAGTACAGAATTGTGATTTTCATTTAGAACATCTGTTTACATGGTAAAACTTGCGTTTTGTAAATGAAAATTTCAATCAAGCTTTTTTATTTATTACTTGAACCGACTTTAGCAGAATTAGATGTTCTTTCCATCATTTTCAGAGAATAAAACAGGATTAATGTTATAACGTCGCGCAAGTAGGTTCGATATGCTTGTTGTTGTTTTTAAGAGTCTTGCTTTGATAATGTTTCTTCAAAAGTGTAATCATGAACGTGAATTATGATACTTTGTGTACATATTTCTAATGAATAATCGTACCTTCCTTACCTTTAAATCGTAATACAAATATTCACGCTATACCGGGACGTCTTTTGTTGCAGTGTATTGTAGTTAAACACCGAATGTACAGCGGATAGATTATATTCCTGGCCAGGAATGTAAAAGGGCATTGCAATACTATATCTTAGTTGAAACTGACCCCAAATTTGGGATAAAGATACTTGAAGGTAAAGTTATATTTGAAGGTAGACTTGGAGAAAATATTTGCTTCATTGCACATGTATTATCTTCAGGTAAGCGTTAGATATTACGTGTTTGATCCAATGTTCTATGCATTTTAGGTTAAATGCGCATCATAATAATTACAAATTTTGAAAAAAATAGTATACATCTCTCGTTTTAATCTTATAATTTACACGCCCAAGTTGATGAAGATGATGACAATTCAGTTGAACTTTTGTATTTTCATTGTGGCGGCATGTGGTCTTGTGTAATGAGAATTTGATCACAGTGGAGTTCAGCATCAATGGGCGTAGTTCACTGAACGGATAGGTGACCCGATCATAGCTTGATAGTTGTTAGAAATGTCCCCAATAATTATTTGTATATTGCAACAACAGGTTTTCTTCCCAGGAGCAGAGTGTTTCGGTTGCCTCTCACGCCAACGAACCGGGTTCGAATCCCGGTGGAGAAACCAAAAATAGTGACCTGGGCCATATGCTGTGTTGTGTCCTTGGACAAAGTACTTAATTCACATTGCACTCAGTTCACTCAGCAGTACAAAAGATAAGACATCACAGCCGAATTAACTCTAGTCTTGTATTAAAGTGTCAAACGCAATCTGATTAAAATCGACTGTGATTCGAGGGAAAACAGTTTAAAAATATTTTCTCTGGTCTATCTAACAACCGGAGTCGACGAACAACCACCTGTTGTATAAAGGGTTAAGTAAATTAGTGCGATATCGCCAATGCAGGATGATTTTTTACTTATTTTTCGACAATTCAAATCCCTGTGAAGTGTCATTATATTCAACGGCCAATTTATTGAGAACATACTTTATTAAAATTTAGTCAGGTTAACTGATTTGACGACCATGCTACTTTCGTAAAAGAACATCTTTTATTTGGATAAACAAATTCTTGTAATCAGAGGCATTCAATATCGTGTTCATGATATTCCTTTCTTTCTCCATAAAATCGTGTTTATAAAGTTTCGAATGCTCCCGCATAATGTTTTTAATATACTGCTATGTCATGAAAATGTCAATAGCCATTTCTCATCTTGCAAAGTTTTCTAAATGGTCGGAGAGAGGAATCACCATTTGAAGCGTCGTAAAATAATCGTATTCAGCTCACATTTAAATGCAAAAGTTGCTTGTGAAATTTAAATCTGTATCAACTGTGTATTTTGTTACGCTCCGTGCCATAATTTATAACATCAAATTTATATGTATTTTTCTGTTTGAAGTTAGATTTTTATCAATTCAGAAATTCTATCAAATTGAGTAATAAGCAGAAATCAAGGTGAAATCTAAATCTGTATCAACTTTGCATTATATTACGCTCCATGACATGATTTATAATATCAAATTTATATGTATTGTTCAGTTTGATGTTAGATTTTTATCAATTCATTCAAATTGAGTAAATATGCAGAAATCAAGGAATTAATTCAAAACTCAGCATTATTACAAGAGTTTCACAGATATTAGATAAATACATGTGCAGTAATCTACCCCCGCATTCTGCTTCAAAAACTCATAAAATTAAGAAAGGACACGTAAAAGTATAAACTGTTAATCCTGGGAAGCAATTTTTGTACTTTTTACTTAATAATTGAAGAACTCATTTTTATATGCTGGGACTCACAACAATCTTTTGAAGCGAGTCGCTGTACTCAGCAACCCAAATCTGTAGATTGATCACTGCGACAAACGATTGTTTACGGGATTTCTTCACAAAAAAACCTTACGATACATCGAACTTCAATCAATCAAGACATAAAAGTTAAATTCTTTAAAGGAGCCCGAACAATTATTAGGATTGTAAAATATCTGAAAAAGCAACCAAGATTTCATCTAGGAGAGATTAACAATGCCCATATTTAGCATAATGTTTTCATACTCACGTACTATATAATTTGATTACCTACATATTGACATGGCCTTCCTATAGTTAAATATGATATATAAATTTTCGAAAGTAAATCTCTTGGTCCCAAAGTAAATATTAAAATTGGAATCACAGAAATATATATTGGTTATGTGTTAGTGTCATTTATTATCGTTTGATGTACACTTAACAAATTCGTTTGATCTGTTGTTTACACCAATTTTGACCTCTGCGTGGACTCCGTGAAAAGCGTGCAAAATACACGAACACGTCAATCATTAATCACGCTACCGTAAAAGTGTTACTAGTTTGAATATTGTTAGCAATTTGATATGGAGACGCAAGGGCTTGTTATCGCTAAAAGGGTAAATAGTAAGACGTGGGATATTACTTATCTTGATCTACTAACGATTTAGAAAGCATACTATAGAGACAGAGTATATTTGTTTTAGTTTTATTTGTGGTAAAAGAAATATATGTTATCTAAAAAATCACTGGGTGTATTTTGATGTGTATGAATACATTTTTATATGTTGACAAAGTTGAAACGTTTGTGCAAATTATTTTGTTTAGTCAAGCACTTTCCTATATTGTTTTCTGAAAATGCATGATAAAATTATATGTATTTGATCATGAGGTGAAACAATTTAAACATTTAAACTTTCTTTTTTAATCAAAATACGTCCCTATGTATGGAATCTTAAAAACTATCGGATTTTAGCATATAAATCTTCTTAAGAGTTTCTGAAAAAAGCTCACTCAATCCACAAAGTAAAAAGCAATCAAACTGAATCCTTGTAAGTTTAGTAAGTTTACGGTAAATTTCAGCAGGTGCCCGTTCATCAAAACTTTCAACCAATCAAACAGAAGCTAGCATCTGCCTAAAACCGGAAGTGACCAACAGTAAATGGCGAAAACAAACTTCCGAGTCACACTCCAGGCTTGTTTACATTCCGACCATCAGCGTGGAAAGTTAGTATGAGGCTAATATTTTGAACTTTTATTAAAACTCAGACTCTAATGTGTCATATCATGCAGGTTGTCATGGAAATATATGCCAGGTAAATGTAAATTTACCTGATGCACACCTGTTGCGTTTTCTATCGATCACGTGAAGATGTCGCTGTCAGAAAGGTTATCGAAAGATCGTTTATGATCCAATTTTCCTATATTACAGTCGTTTTACCGATCAATTGATATTATTAGGAATAAACACACCTGTAGATTACTGATGTTTTTTGCAATGCAATCCGATATACCTGCATTTTTCACCTGTGATGTTGAGTTATTTGTGACGTGGTAGTACGTACCGTGATAAGTTGTATCATCATGATGATAATGACCTAGACTTACCATATTTAATATATGAAATGTTTTCAAAACACTTATGGATTTGCATGCTAGAATTTGTTGATGATATTTCCTGCATTATTTTAATCTCCTTTTTCCAAAAAATTATTATATAGGAACTATAAATGTGATTCCTCTTCATTTTTATTTTTCTCTTATATTCTTCCAGCATATTTTCCATCAAATGAAATTATAAACTTTATATGATCTTGATTATCAATTGATATTTATCATTAAAGATATAACTTATCATTTGTGAATAATTCAATAACTTAAAAAAGAATGATCCTTAAATGAACGCTTGTAAGTGTTTATGTATGAATGATATTGATTTGAAATGTTTATTATACTTATCATTTGCATTCTTTAATCAATATGGAAATGTTTAAAATATTTGTTGTGAAAAATATAGTTCATAGCTAGACTGTTGGCCATGAAATGTTTGATACAATACATACTGAAAATGATGAAACGTGTTGATAGATAATTTTTCATAACTGAAGAATAAGGGTGGTTACATTAGAATTGTAAATTACAGTAGATTCAGGATATTGTTTTTTTGAGACTAAAAGAGTTGTTATCTTTTTTACTTCTTAAAGGGCCACTCCTTTAATTTTCATCACATACAGTTATGCTTTTTTATGAAAGTACCTCGCATTATTCATGACAATTATTCCAAATATATGTATATTCTCATATATGTCGATTGTTTGATAAAAGTTGGTTTTAATAAAATTCTAAAACAGTCATATACCGGTATATTTGCAAAAGCAGAATGATAAATAGTTTTATTACCTATCAAACAGGAACCTATCTATCAGCCATGAATAACTCATTCAACTTTTATTCTGACATCTTAAGATAAGTTTCTGAAATTATGTTTGACTGACTGACGCACATCATTGTCTTGTTTTCGATCAAAATCGTGAATTCAAACCTTCCTTGTAATGATACCTTCTTTCAACAATCGATACTTCTTGATCAGATTACACTATTGGTAAATTTGGCATATATGACCCCTGACAACTCAAGGTGTGACCACTTGACCTACTTATGCGAAGAATGTAGCACGTTACAGGGCTGCTAGTTCTAATTGAAATAAGTAACAGAAGCAAACCACATGGGAGGCAGCTGTCAATAAAATAGTAGGCCCTACGTGAGGCCATACCAAGAATTAGGACAAAATATTTTGGGTTAGCAGGTATATGAATACCAAAAAAAACAGATCATTATTTTTGGGCTCAGTTTAACTAGAATGGAGACAAATTAGTTAAAGTAAGGAAAAGAAGAACAATTTTTATTTACGATTAATCTTTCCAAATTTGATTTTTCAGATACTAAAATGAAACCTAAGGAAAGATGAGATTTTAAGAAGAAACAATATGGCTGACAAGGCAGACGATACGAAGGGTCAAAGTTCACACAAGTCAGTGGAACAAAGCCCATCAGGACAGAGTGAAGCCTCGGACGGTATCTATGACGACGCATCAAGCGGACTCCTCTATACCATCGAGGACGTCACATTGGGTGACAGCAGTACTGACGAAATCTATATCGATTGTGTGGCGAGTGAACGTGACCTTGAAAAGGTCGAGACAAACAACAACAAATCCAACGATGTAATAGATGAAACTAAGAAAGATCCATTATATTTTGAGCTTGAAGGCTCACCGAAGGATCATGTAGATGGTAAAGTAGGTCCACATTCCGTTCAACAGATAACGGAAACATTTGAGGCTATGAGCCAAAGCAAAACGGAAGTTGAAAAAAGTGACTTTGAGGATGACTTTGAACCACTGCCTGGAAATGTGGTTGAAGGAGAAGATCCCTTTGCTGGGTTTCAGGATGTTGAAAAAACGGTCCCAGTCTATGATTTGGCCACGGGAATCGCTGAAAAGGGAGATAACTCTATCCCAGAATTCGAAGTACCTACTGCAAGTGAAGCAAAGGATGAAAATTTTGGTGATTTTGATCCAATTTATGATTCTGTACCTTCAAGGAGTTCATCAGAAAGAGAAACTGATCCGCAATACCTGAGTTTGGTTGATGACCCAATTTACGAGGACCCTGAAAGTGTCAAGGCCAAAATCAAAGGTCAAGGTCAAAATAAAGGTCAAGGTCAGAATAAAGGTCAAGGTCAGAAAAGAGGTAACAAACAAGGTCAAGGTCAGAAGAAAGCTTCAAACATCCCTATCCCTGAAGTTGGAACTGTTTATGAGATCGCTAAGGAGGCAATTGCAAAATCCCACGAGGACAGATCTTTCCAACCACGTGATGTGTATGATGTTGCAAAGACTTCTGCATTCGGTGTCGAAAATAATTACGATTTTTTGACAGAGTCCCATCCTCCTAGAAGATTTCCATCGTGTAAACAGGGATTCGGACGTCCAGTGTCGGTCCACTATCTAGATAGGGCAGAAGAAGCAAGGAAAAGCCTACGGTCGATTCCCAAATCTCTTGAAGATGGTGATTATGACAAGATCAAATTCAAGAAATTGCAGACCAAGAGAAAAAGTAGGAGTCAGTTCTACGTTGGAACGCCCTTAGAAGAGGATGAGTCGGAAGTGTTCGAACAAGGTCAGTGTTTTCTGTTTATCAGAACTATAGTGAAACGACCTTGACCTCTTTATGAGTTTTTAAATACATCCTGTCTCTGGGTACGAACGTTACGCTAACTCCACTTATCTGTACTCTGGTTCGCAGGATGTTTTTAATGAGACACAGGCTCCCCTTTACCCTTGACTTACAAAAATTGCATCTCTGCAATATTCATGATAACAACTTATCAGGTAAATGTCATGATAAATCTTATTCTTTGATGGATTTTCCTTTTATTGAAAAAATACCAATTATATTGATAGAATATTCACACATTTACAAATCATTTATGATAACACCTAATAACAATGCCTTGTTATACTGTAGCACCGGTAGCTCTGATGATTAGCTTCACTTTCCAATTTGTTGTCTTTTTATAGAGTTTGCATTCCTTATTATTAGGTAAAATATAAATTTTAAAAAATCAACAAAAAACCTCCCTGGGAAGTACAGGGATTAGGAAAGAGATCTTTGACAGTGGGCCATTTTCAGGGTTATTGGTAATTTTCTTAATTTTATATGGGCCCTTGTCCATTATATATCAATAGTAAACTTCAAAATTTTATTGGGACATTTTTTCCTCCAATGTGCAAAATGGCCCATGGCCCCTGCCTTTCCCAATCACTGGAAGTATTCAACCGGCATCCACATATATGTGGTGCTCAGGTTAGGGACCATTCTATGCCTCACAGGGTACCCATTCACAGCTGGGTGAACTGAGACACATAGTCACAGCAGTTTGTCCAACACTGTTGAACGCTGATAACCGACAGCTCGGCGTATGCACGTGTTCATGTATCCACCATTCAGCCACTGACATAAATTCGTGGGATCTTTTAAGTGCGCAGTTTTTGTTGCACTACACACTAGGGCTCCAGGGTGACACTTATAGAGTTCCAACAGAGGTGAACTGTAGGTTACAGCTGAGCTGTTTCGAAGAAAATAAGTAAAAAAATCATTGTATCAATTGAAGCTAAAGGTTACTATGTTTTTTCTTTGAATTATGTTTAATAGTGGCTTTAGGGACAATATCAATTTTGGTTTGCTGTTTATGTCTACCCCCGAAGGGTCGGGAGGCATATTGGTTTTGGTTGAGTTCCCGTTGGCGTTGGCGTTCCCATTTGTTTCTGGAGCATCACTCTGAAACTACTTGATCAATCTTCACCAAATTTGGTATAAATTGTCTCCATATCATGTAGATGTGCCTTTTGGGGGTTTCAACTTCTTTTCAATTTTGTATTTTTTTGTTTCCATTGTAACAGTTTGGAATTTGTCATTTTAAGGGAAGGGTTAGTTTCCAGAGCACATGACTGAAACTATGTGACCAATCTTCATCAAATTTGGTGTACGTCCTCTTCATATCATGTAGATGTGCTTTTTGGAGGTTTCAATTTCTTTCAAATTATGTATTGTCATTTCGAAGGGAATGGTTAGTTTTTATGACAATCTGATAGCCTAATGATTCCCATAAAAAAAAATCAAATATAACCAAAACTTACAGTTCATGTTGTTTTATATAAAGAATACGGTTTTCATGTGAGTTTTAAAAAACTTTAAGGTATTTTCAAAAAGAAAATTCAGCTGAAATGGTGTATTGGGGAGACATCTGTTTTTACGAGTAACAACACTTTCTAGTCTTATTCAAGCACAGTGCAAGTGGAAGGGCCAGAGTCAAGGGGTATAGTGAGTTCGTTTGTGGTTTGTGAATCATGTTTGTAACGCTCCCTATTTTCCAGCGAGCTCATAAAATGTTATTAAATGCGTATCTATGATATGATATGTGATGCATTCAAAAGAAGAAAATGAGTCATTTTTTATGGGTTTAATATCTTCATTTTAGAGGTGATTTATGTTATATCATACAAGTATGCGGAACAATGTACAAATTTCCTTATCTAAACTAATATTATATTTGTCTTCATACGCGAAATTTAAGATTCTGATATGTTTACACAGGGATCATTGAGTACATTATGATGGCCTATCTTTTTCCAATGACCTGTTCCAAAATGCAAAATTACTTTTTATCGTTAAAGGTAACTTTCTGATTTATTTCAAAGTTTTACAAAAGGTTGGCTTTATTGGTTTTATAGGCGAGGTGTTCATGTTGATTGGCCAACAAGAATAGATGACATTATTAGTACACCTGTTTTGTTGTTAGAATCTTAATCTTGCTTGCATTAGAAAAGTTTATTATCTATTATATATGAAAAGACTTTGATAAATATCTTATAAATTTTTATTATACCGTAGTATGGCAATGTGAGATTTGTAATTACTTCTGACCTTGGCTAGAGGGATATCTCTCTAGCCAAACAGGTAGAATCAACCCTGGAGGTTCGGGTTTGAATCCGGGTGGAGCCGATTTCACAATCACTTCTTTACAACAATGTGTTTTTTATGATCTGTGAATAGAGGACAAACTTTTACTATAATAATAATAGTCCATTTATATAGCGCATATATCTATGCACATTGCATGCTCAAAGCACTGAGTGACATATTACCCCTGGTCAACAATTACAGAACACTCCTGAAGGAGAATACAACCGATCGCCTGTCAGGCACTCAAGGTTCAAATTCAGACTACCATCGTATCATAACAGGTACCCAATTACTGCTGGGTGGACAGAGGCACGCTTTGAACTAAGTCACTTACCCAGGGTGACACCACAAGTTTCTCAACTCATGTCTCAGTGTGGGGCAGGGAATCAACCCTTCAAGATTATCCAGCAATGGGTTACCCACCCATCCAGCGAGCTGTGCCCGTGTTGCTGAACTACTCTTATTGACTGAGCATTGCACAGGACCACGTGCCACCACGTGTGTGAACAAAGAAGAGTAACTGTAGAGAGCTACCATAGCATCAAAATGATTCATATTTTCTCATATCACTTGACAATAAAGTCTGTGTAGCCTATCCGGGGATCTCATGAGATTATTTAACTAGGTCAGAAACCAGGAAGCAGATACTTGAGTGTTGGAAATACTCTTGGCTGATTCATCAACAATCACTGCTACAGTTCATTCAGACTCGAAGTTACTTTGATATGAGTGTTTGCCACTGTTCATATTTCATATCATAATCATGAAATTTATTTGGTTTTGTAATGACTTTGATAACTTTGATAACTTAGCTTGGGAAGTATAGCCAGACCACAAGTGGTATTTTGTAAATCTAGATTGAAGAAGGAAAACAAGAGTAATTCTATGGATGAAAAACTTCTTTATTTGACAGTAGCGACGTTTCGATATAGATTCTTAAAACGTTTTCAAGCATGTCTAGATGGAAGAAATACTCAAAACCTTATAAGCCCGGACTGAAAGAAAGCAGGTTTAAAGGGGCAGTAGCACGTTTTTAGCTCACCTTTACAAAGTAAATGTGAGCTTATGTCATGGCGCTTCGTCCGTCGTCCGTCTGTCTGTCCGTCCGTCCGTCCGTCCGTCTGTCCGTCCGTCCGTCCGTCCGTCCGTCCGTAAACTTTCAGGAAAAAGACTACTCCTCCTAAACGAATCCAGATATCATTCTGAAATTGTAGTATGTTATACCCATGGTGATTCCTCACAGAAAGGTAGACGTTCCAGTTTTGAGAATCCAAGATGGCCGCCATGGCAGCCATATTGAATTTTCAATTAGATTTCACGAAAAAGACTACTCCTCCTTAACGAATCCAGATATCATTCTGAAATTGTAGTATGTTATACCCATGGTGATTCCTCACAGAAAGGTAGACGTTTCAGTTTTGAGAATCCAAGATGGCCGCCATGGCAGCCATATTGAATTTTCAATTAGATTTCACGAAAAAGACTACTCCTCCTTAACGAATTCAGATATCATTCTGAAATTGTAGTATGTTATACCCATGGTGATTCCTCACAGAAAGGTAGACGTTTCAGTTTTGAGAATCCAAGATGGCCGCTATGGCAGCCATATTGAATTTTCAATTAGATTTCATGAAAATGACTACTTCTCCTAAACCAATCTAGATATCATTTTCATATTGTAGTATGTTATACCTATAGTGATTCCTCACAGAAAGGTAGACGTTTCAGTTTTGAGAATCCAAGATGGCCGCTATGGCAGCCATATTGAATTTTCAATTAGATTTCATGAAAATGACTACTTCTCCTTAACCAATCTAGATATCATTTTCATATTGTAGTATGTTATACCTATAGTGATTCCTCACAGAAAGGTAGACGTTTCAGTTTTGAGAATCCAAGATGGCCGCTATGGCAGCCATATTGAATTTTCAATTAGATTTCATGAAAATGACTACTTCTCCTAAACCAATCTAGATATCATTTTCATATTGTAGTATGTTATACCTATAGTGATTCCTCCCACAAAGGTAGACGTTTCAGTTTTGAGAATCCAAGATGGCCTCGATAGCAGCCATATTGACTTTTCAGCTGCAGATGACACATCATTATTACTCAATTTTAAGCTTTCATCAAGTGATCACTCGCACTATATAAATTCTCTAATTTGAACTTACTAATCATAATATTATCTTGAATATGGAATATTTAAGATTGTCATGCAAGTTGTTCTATATTTTTAATTGTTTCTTAAACATTAAGATGAAAGACAAACATAATTGATTAATTTGTTTAAAATATTTATGGCAACTAGCTGCAAAAACCCAATGACATTAAACATCATGTTGAATTTTAAACAATGGTATCTCCCTTATATTCCTTTAAATACCACACAAAAGGGGTCAACCAGAGTTCAGATATTCCTGTTGAGTCCACTTTGCTTTTCTAATACACATCCCAATACAGGATGCTAGCATCACAGTCTCAGCTGCTAGTCTGTTGCATAATCAACCTGACCCAATTGATATGGTAGAGCGTTATGCTATATGGCCATGTGTATGCAATAAGAGTTATGGAAATTAGACTTGTATTCTCATGACAGTGATATGTTCTTTCTAAGAATAACAACTTACACAAAACTTGTCAACAATAAGCTTTGTGTTTAGCAATCTACATGATAAGTTGATGTGGAAAGAGTTATTTTGCATCAGGTTCCAGTTCCTGTGTTTTACTCATATTTGTACCATTTCTATATCTAACAGAAGTTCTTCTTGACACAAAATCAATTTAGGACATAAGCTAACTATATTTTGTGAAATTATATATATTTTTCACAACAATTCATGTTCTCTCTCGTCAAGTCTTTTAATACCACACATAAGGGCTTAGCCAGAGTTCAGGTTTACATGCTCAGCACACTAGGATGCTTCTCCAAATATATGTACACAAAGCCAAATACACAAATTGCTACACTCTCCTTGGATCTGGGGCTAGCAGCCCTGCCTGCTTGTATATTGCATAGTAATCCTGACCTAATTGATAAATAGAACATAATGGACTTTATGGAAAGTATATAAATTGTCTTTATGAAAAGTATACTTGTATTCTATTAATAGTAATACTTTTTACAAATAAAAATTTGATAAAAAAAAATGATAAAAGTTGTTCACTCCATCAGTGGGTTACATAATTCCTGACACTTCATATATGGCAAATAACATAGCCAGTGAGGGATAAATATACATTTTTTGATCATTTATATCTGATTACGGTCTGAACAATGATTATCTAGATAATCATAACGATCATTCAATTCAAACAAATCCTTTTCAAAAGCATTTAAAATGATTAAATTTGTTCACTCCCAACACTAACTGTTAGGTTTTTTACTCCTTTGTTCCCATACAATTAATTTATTCCAAATTGAAAATTTTGGTTAATGAATAACAAATTATCTTTTATTTTGTTTGTCATGCTAATAAAAGATATCATTTAATATTCATCTTCAAAACTAATTGAACAGCTGTCTAAACAATTCTTTTTTTTACAAAGTCTTTCTCACCAATTCTCTCTGTTAGTTAAGATACTTCAATAAACATATTACTGAGTTGACCTCCAGATTATTTCCATTGCAAACCCCTTCTATCCCCCCTATCCTTAAAGGGGAACTAGTACTTCGAGGCTTTCACACCTAATTGACCAACAGTTACGTAATGCCATAGCCGAGGAAAGAGGTCACGTGACACGGACTAGGCGCCGGCCAAACGAGGAGCGGTCATTGTGACCGGGGAATTCCTCTTTATGACATGCGGTCGTTGATTGGCTGAATCATTATCTTGTTCCTATCGAGCAATGAGCTGTTTTGTCTTAGAGAAATGTTTTCGAATCTAAAATGACCCAGCGGAATAGAATTGAACAATCATTATGTTTTATCAGATGAAACAAAATTAACACTCATTGTCGTGTAGCTTCAGATTTTCAAATTGTGTATAGTATAGTTTTGTAACCAAAATGTTTTATACAATCTTCATTTATGCTTAAGTAACATCACAACAGTACAGTATTGAATAAGTTGGTTTAAACATATATATGCATGTTAAGGTGATCGGAAAAAAAGTAACAGGAAAAGAAGTAATGTTAATCATACATGAAATAGGATACGCAAACAACCAATAGGCTTATTCAAATGCGTGTCCTTCAGAAAACAAAGATAATTTGCGGATAATAACATCATATCGATGAACACAATCCGTACATAGGTAACAATTTGAGAAATAGTTTTTAAAGAGATCACTCATTTTAGAATAATAATCCGTCTTGAATAACTTCAACAAAATATACTTGTTTTGAACTGGCAGAATCCTCTTCTTACATGTGAGACTCAGTACACCCGTTCAATTGTGTAGTTTTTTAAGATAGCAGAATAAATAGCTATTATCATACGGCAATGTTCTAATTTTCTGGCTGCAGCCTCAGATAAAAAAATAAATCAAAGTTAAGTCAAGAGAGTATATTACTCTTGTTGATAAATTGGTGTAATAGTTAAATGTTACTGTTTTCCAAGATAGTCAGATAGATAGTTGCCGAATAAAATCATCCTTATGTCAAATCAAACTTCAATACTAGGCATACCCAGCAACATCTGCAAACTTATTACGTACCAAAAATTAAAACATTCACTCATATATCTTCGTGAGTTTATCATGAGGTAATGGACTTCAACTTGGTTGGGCACCAAAGTGCCTGGCGAACCATCGATTGGTTCAAAAATGATAAATCTGTTGATGTTATGTTGAAATATTAATGTGATTCAGAAATGTCTCAAATATCACGATATCATAAATGTATGTTGAATCATATACAAAGTACATGTAAATGAACTTTTTAATCAAATCTTTGGGTTTTACAAAAAGGACTTTTTTCCTAGGCAAAATAAGGACTTTTGACCGCGACTTTTTTTTACCGAACACCGATTATAACCTTTCATAAAGATGTTTTTATGAATGTGCGTTGCTGTTGTTAAATTGAGTTAAGATTTAATCTTTGTCTAAATGTTTCAAATAGATCAAATATTTATCATCTTTCTATCATAAACAGTAATGTCTCCTCGGATTTCAGGCAGTGAAATAAACAGGATTATTTTTACTTGTTTAATTGTGAGGATAATAAAATACATCGCTGATATTTGTAATCACCGTACACACCCAATACATAGATAAAATATACATCTCGTTAGTACCACCTTATCTATCTTTGTAATTTTCTTTTATGACGACCGGACACCTGTCATTTTATACGTTGTGTATCTATAGCAATGAAGGTGCGAAATGTCTAGTCGTATGACGTAAACAGTGACATAACTGTCCGGGCACTAACTAACTTGTCATCACAATAGGCGACAGATTGTCTGGCCTAGTGACCAACGAATTTGTACATAACAGTGACCGCCGACTGTCTTGGTATCTTACTGCAGACCGAATGTCTAGACTAGTGACTAACGTATTCGTACATGGCAGTGACCGCCAATTGTCCTGGCACCTTTCTGCAGACAAAATGTTAACCAATGATATTGAAGAATATAATCCGACCAATGAAAAGAAGAAAAAGAATGTAAATTTATTTCATAGGACTCCCCTTCATCACTATATACTAAACCTTGATGGAGCATATATGATGTTAACAAATGCAGCGGATCTTATACATGGATACTTCTAGACGGTATGTTTTTTCTTGTTCATACGAGTTAAGGAAATACCCCCCCCCCCCCCTCATTCAATATTTCGTACAAATATATGATAAGATAAAAGAGAAGCAACCATACCTTTGTGTAGGTTTATTCGTAGAGGAAACGGTTTCGTAGATGGGATTTTTACAGGTTCGTAATGAAAAACAGTTTCGTATAGAGTGACAAATTGTGAAATAAGTTCATAAAAGCAATAAATTATCATTGTAAATGAAAGTATACATATTCAAAGGAGAATAATTGTACATCAAATGTATTACTACGATCGATGTAATGTCTTGTATAAATAAACTGAGTAGATACTTTGTAAATATTACATCAAAGTATATAACATATATTCACAATATTAAATGAAAATTTGAAGACCTCTACGAAGCCTTTTTCCCTGAAAAAATCGGTCTCTACGAAACCGCTGGTTCCCCATTCCATGCTAGACTAGGTTGCTGCGCAGTTAAAATAGCGCAGAGTAGGCAGCGCGCTGATCGAGATTAACGACCCTCTCGGGGCCTCGATAATAAAACACTGGAAGTGAAAAATTGAAGTTGGAGACCCCCTTTAAGAGGATAAGTTACATAAGCTACATGCAGGTGCAAGAGGTCATCATAGGTCATCATATCTAGTAATTAGCATAAACCCCCATGTTGCTAGCCTATTCTGACCAATCAGATTGCACCAACATATGTCAAGATTTAAGATATTCAGAAATCTTCAGTTAGAATTACATGAGACGTTGACCTGGACAGTTGGACTTATCACTAGCTGAATTTGTGATTTGTGTCAGAGGGATATATTCCAAATGTTTATGTGCATCATCTTTGTAGTTCTTTGGAAGTTGAGAGTGTGACTAAATGAATACTCCTAAACCAATCAAAATATCATAATGAAATTAATACAGATGCCCACATAAAAGTAGCATTTTTAAGATTAAAAAGTCCAAGATGGTCACCAATTCAGCCATAGATATACAAAAAAGTTATTCAAAAACCTACTGCTTGTTAACAAATCATGATTATATCATTCTCTAGTGGTTTCCAACAGAAGAATAGCATTTTAAAAGATAAAAAAATCATGATGGCAGCCATAATCAATTATCATATAAAAGATGGTTACACAATTAAACCATATTACCACATTATTCATTTTAAGGTGAGCTTCTGTACCCTCGGTACTTTTATTTTAATAATTTTATATTTTAAATATTTCACTGATAATTGAACGTACATGCTAAATGTATTATTTTGACAGTGCCAAAAATCTCATTACACAAGCCAATGATCCATAGTCAGAGGACAAAGTATGAAGATTCACATAAAATGCATTGGCGGCCATTATTTTGTGAACACCTTTAATTCATTTTGTGTAAGAAAAGGGATATCATGGCTAAACTTTAGGTTATATATTTGAATTAATACTGTTTCATTTAGTTTAAATACATGGTCTTTCAATTGAAACCATTAACTTTCATTTTCCTGACATCACCTTATACTCCCCCTAAAAATGTGCTACTGACCCTTTAAGGCTGCTAAGTTATGTATAATATTACAAACAAGTGACTGCAGTCTGGTTAAAATTCGACTAATTCTGAGGAATAAAAGTTTCAAACTATTAAGTATATCGAGGATCAAACTTGGTCCGGAGGTTTCCTCTCCACAACATCGGAATCAGACACACTACCGATTGAGCTAGAGGGACGTCCCACTAGCATCTTTCTCATCACTGTACCTAATTAACCACCTGTCTATTGTCCTAGCCATCATAAACAAAATTCCTAACATTCACAAGTTATAGAAGAATGTAAGTGATCTAGAAATATTATTTTTGTTGAAACAGGGAGTGTATAAACTTAGAAGATAAGGAAACTGATATCTACAAGGAATCAAGATTTAATAATGAACTTTAATTTGAACATGAGTATGTATACATGTATTTCTTATGAAGTCTCAAAAAAAAAAAAGTTCTTATTTACCTGAATTTCCAAATTGACATCTTTGAATCTGAAATCCAATTTCTTCATTTTCCAAAACCTTATTTGATCAAACTGATGCACGAGATGATATTTCCTTATAAGCAGGATCATTTGTAAGTTTGATTATGGCTTACAGGAAGAATTTTTCTATCTATGATCTGAAAGCATATTTGTAAAATTTCCTGAAAATTGAGATCAGAAGATCTTGTTTTGATTATAATTATAAACATGTTGATAAGTTTTTTGTTATAGTGAATAAAATCATTCTGTATTTTTAATTTAAACAATATTTTAAATGAATTTGACAAATAATTTCAGTTTGATCAAATATTTTGTAAATGTGTGTAATGAACCCTTTATCAAGTATAAATCTATTGGAATTGATTTTTTTGGAATTGATTGGATATTAAGAGAACCAGACTGGCATGAGATATGACATTTTATCACATTTTCCTTACAACCATTGTCTTTTATCTTTTTATCACTATAAAATTTCACAAATTTATTTCTCTCTTTGACATGCAGTTGTAAAAGAAATCAGCAAAAATATTAAATATAAACAAAATTTTATTCTTAAAATTTGTTTTGGTTAAGTTATATGACGCAATTGTTATGTTAGTAATATCTATGAAACTGACTATGGGATGATAACTGTATTATCATATAGCGTTGTAGTGAGAACCATCTGTTTCAAAGTAAACATTGTTATGCTTAATAAAACAGCGCTATAGTGAGGTATTGTATGGTTTCACCAAATATTAAAAATAGACTTTTTATCAGGATTCTATATGCAACATAGACAGATAAGCCATTTTATTGATTAAAGTCGATTCTTAATTTTGATTTTTGATACTGTAATGCATAAAGAATCATTAAAATAACATTATGTTCTATCATATGAAATGGCTTAATGGTAGGGAGGTGGTTTGTTTACAATAGAAGTTTGTTTATATAGCTGCTATGATAAAGGCCTGTATCAAAACAGGATATCTTATTCATGTATCTAAAATGATAATTTATGAATTTATGATAGTATATGATAAATATGTCCTCAGCTATCAATAAGTAATAAATGTAGATGAAAAAGGAGGAATATAATTATCACATAATTTTTCAGAAAAATAAATTAAATATTTCTTAGTCTATGTAACTATGTAATCCTATTCCACTTTGACAATATTAAAAACAAATTGTTTGGTATATATATATATATCTAAAAGAGAGCATTTTAATTCATCAAATAAAGAAATAATTCATGAACAATTGGGTGTGATGAACTTAAACCAGACCAGCATATTAGTTATAGTAAGGTCATATAGTATATCGTAAACTTTTGAAGGAAGTGCAATATTAAATGTAGTAACAACTATATCATGACATCTTATTCAGCCGTCGATGTTGAACTTTAACAATTCATGTGTCAAATATCTGATATCAAAGTCTGTTATCAAGTCACTGAGTGTAAGTGAGTTATCGTTGTCACTTGGCATTAGGTGTGAATTGAGATAATCAGAGGTCGCGGTGACAAATATGTCAATATCATAATATTGATATGGATGATGGATGTCAATTTCACATTTAGAATAATTATGTCTTTGTAGTCATTGACACAAAGCTTGAATCAATTGTGCGTTGAAATCTCACAGCATAATCATGCAGTTTGAAATGAGGTCAAACGTACATCGTATACTTATTGAGGAAAGTGTGTAGGACGTAGAAGTCAGTCCACTGCTGTTGGTTCAAAGAAGAGGGAAGTTTCATTTTCCTTAGCTTGTTTTGCTTTTGAAACTATTATCATGATAAACACTACTAGATATTCCACTTGTGGATCAAGAGTGAAAAGTATTTTGGCCCAGCTGTCAAATATTCCGGGAGTCATGTTGGATTTGGACAATATTCATGAAAATGGGGAAATGGAATCTCAACCAAGAAGACGGTGCTCGCAAACTAAGGACGATCGGGCATCAAAAGTTCATTGTCAAATTTATTCAAATTTCGAACTTGATGCTAAGGAAATGATGGATACGTATTCAGATTGTGTATCACTGCCAATTGTTGATGATAATGTGTACGAAACTATGGCTGCGAGTACCGAGGATTTATCCCATGCTTATAAAGTGATGGAAACAGTTGTAAAGAGACCGAAAAAATCTCGAAAAAAAAAAAAGGGTTTGTATTAAGTTGTTATCTTTTGATGTATTTGAGGAAATTATTCTGGGATTTTATCAAGCCCTCTCAAAAAGATTATTTTACTAGGAATAAATTGATATATAATTTTCAGGATACTCTACCAAAATAATTTGATTTTTTTTTATTGAATTAATTGAATATTTTCAAATTTTATTTGTTTCCAAAAGTTATTTACCTATGTTAAAATATGGATATATTTTAATGGTCCTGTAAATAGCAAACAACCAATAAATCAGGGCGCTCAAAGTGAACATGTTGAAAAGTCAAATGCCGAGGAAAACCTTCAAAGTTTTCTGATTTGCTATGTTTCATACCTCAATGACCTAATTCTGATGAAATGTATATGAATTTTAATCGTTGATTGCAGATATTGGGAAAGACAATCTTTGACAATGGGCAATATTCAAGGTTTTAAATAATTTTCTGAATTTTGAATGAACAATTTCCCTATAGTAATATTTAACTTTAACATTTTCATGAGCCTTTTCATCAAAAGAAAAATGATCCATTTCCCTGCCTTTCATAATCCCTTTAAATGGGGGCCATTAACATAAATATTTAACCCCATATATAAGTATTTTGACAATTTTATATCACTAATGATATTTCCAAATTTTCATACCAAAAAATGTACAACCATTGCATCTTTATGTTGATATTAAAGTCAACCTACAGAGATTAGCATGAGACAAAAAAAATTCAATACCTAAAATGTTTAATTTCTAGCATGTTTAATACTCCTCACAAGATTTTATTCCAAATTTTTATATGAAACCTTTGCAACATTATCATATCTTTAAGTGAATGCCATTGAAGTCAACCTACATGGTCACATGTATCCAAGCGATATTTACTAGCCAAGAGTTTATAGTATCCGGTTGTTCTACAAAGCTGCGTTGTTCTCAAAGCTTGCTGTTCGCTGTTGAGATACAAAATGTAGTACACTTGTGCTCATAAAACACTTATATTATACTGAATCAGTTGACATTAGTTTGGTCATGCTCTAGATAAAATTGAAACCTTTGTGGTTATGCTGTGAAAACATGTATTGTGCAATGTGAATAAATTGGCAAGATGCATATCATATGTGATACTTGACTGTGAAGTGGTTTGCAACTGTTTCGGTTACATGAGTGAAACTGATCTGTCGCAATGTTTTGAAAAGTATACAGTAAAGCTTGGTAAGGTTAAAGCAAAGATTCATTTGTTCATTCATTCATTCATTCATTCATTCATTCATTCATTCATTCCAGAATGATTTGATGCGTTAATTTCAGATTTGCCTTGAAAGTTGAAGAATTTTTTATGGAAAGTGGAAGACTGTTGAAAAGTATTTGCTTTACAAACTCTAAGTCATCATTCAGCAGATCTTGTCTTTATGAATATACATTGCAAGATCAAGAAATAAACATTGAACTGAACTGAAACAATATGCCTCATTTTTGTGCTGAAATTTTAGCTATAATGATAAGAAATAATAAACAAATTAAAGGAATACGAATTGGAGAGAAAGAATACCTTATTTCTCAGTACGCTGACGACACAGCACTCATATTAGACGGCACTGAAAAATGTTTGCAGGCTACACTAGAAACTCTTCGTCAATATGCCTCCTTTTCAGGCCTAAATATTAACTTAACTAAAACTCAGGTAGTATGGATAGGCTCTCAGAAAAACTCTAACAAAAAACTTTGCAGAAACTGGAACCTGAACTGGAAAAATGACTCATTCATATTATTAGGCATTATATTTACTCATAATCTTGCAGAAATGGTCGAAAGAAACTATAAGGATAAACTAAAGACGCTCAAGCAGTCTATGAATCAATGGCTAGAAAGAGATTGAACACCCTTAGGTAGAAATGCCATTCTTAAAAGCTTACTCCTGCCACAACCTAATCATCTTTTTGCAACTTTGCCCAACCCAAACCACAAACTTATCAAAGAAATTGAACAACTATGTTTCAAATTCATATGGAAAAATAAACCCGACAAAGTTAGTCGTGACACTATTACTAAAGATTATGACCAAGGCGGAATAAGGGCACCTGATATATTAAACCTCATCCGATCACAAAAAATATCGTGGATAAAAAGAATATATTTAATACAGATTCAAAAATAAGGAACTTATTACAGAGAAGTACAAAATGTAACATAACCAACTTCATACAAACTTGCGAAACATACATAATGGAATCGGTATTAACGCCACAGACAAATCAATTTTGGAAAGACACATTAAAATCTTGGGGCAAATTCCTAAATAAAAATCCCAAAACGTCGAACAATGGTTAAATGAAAACATTAAAATAGATGGCAAAATAATTAACTATAAACACTACTCAAGCAAGGGTATAACTTATATTAATGACTTATTAGACAACAATGGAACCTTCCTAACAGTGGAGCAATTAAAATGTCAATACGGATGCAAAACAAATTTCTTAGAGCGCCAAGGCATATTAGAATCCGTTAAATGTTACTGTAAATCCAGAAACATCAATATTGCCATGAAAACTGACCTCCCAATCTTACCCTTTTTTCTGAAAGATATTGTCAGAAATCCAAAAGGATGCCGAGAAATTTATGATACACTGATAAAAAGTAATACCACTAAACTCCTAAAATACAGAGAAAAATGGCAAAAAGAATTAAATGAATTCATTGATGAGAACACATGGAACACGATAGAGAAGATCACCTTCAACTCATACAATATTCTTGGTTCAAATATAGTGTATTGCATAGGCTTCTACCAACAAACGATTTATTAACAAAAATGAAACTTAAGGAATCTAACAAATGTACCTTTTGCAAGACCAAAAAAGAATCAATAATTCATCTGTTATATGATTGCAAATATGTGAAACAAATTTGGGAAGAAATCGAAGAATGGATGTTTAGCAAAACAGGAACTAATATAATATTCTCAAACAAAAACGTTGTTCTAGGATATTGCGAAAAGAGAAATTATGTACTAAATCTTATAATAACTACGACCAGCTATAACATATACAAGATGAAATTGCAAGAAAAAATACCAAATATTAAATATGTTAAGGAGGATATAAAGACCACATATAATATTGATCGCTTCAACGCTTTCACAAACTGTAAGTATGACAGTTTTATGAAGTTTTGGTCATTATGTCACAATCTATTTTGAATATCATATTACACTGAATGAACCTATATGTATATGTATATATGCTATTTTTGAATGCCTTCTATTGCCTATCATCGACATGTATTAATTAAACCATATGTTTTTGTTATGATGTGGATGTTGAATATGTAACATGTTTTGTATGGAGTGTTAAAAATAAAAAGTTAAAAAAAAAAAAAAAAAAAATAAACATTAAGAAATATATTTTAACAATATAAATTTCGTCGATTAAAACTTGGATAGAAAAAATCATTCAAATTTTGCTCTATGTCAAATGTTATTATTCATAAAATAAAAAGACCAAGAAATTAACATTTAGAAAAAGGTGCATTTTATGGAAAAATAATTTTTGTGTAACTATGTCGCCATGAGACCTTAAAGCATAGTGTGGTTCCTATTTGATTTTCTCTCCAAAATGTTTTGAATATTGGGAACATGGCGAAATGTGGAACTCTTGGTGTCACAAAAACAATCGAGCGCAAAATTAGACATGGAATAACAAGTATTCTTATGGATATACAACTTCTTTATTTTGTGCCATTTCAGCCATTAATAGCAGAGTTAAAATCGACACAATGGGATAAAAATGATGATCTTTAATACAAAAACCTATGTTTATATTAGTTTAATCTAATTTTTTAACTCCATAGCTAATACTAAATGCATTATCCTACAAGAGCATTGTGTAAAATCTAGGCTGCAGACGTACAGTGACCCAGTGGTTATTGATTATGTGGGATTATTGATTTTTTTCAGACAAGTGTAGTTTCGTATCTCATTTCCTTTGTAAATTTTCATTCATGTTTAAGATATTTATCACATTTATCAAAATGAAATTTATGAAAAGTGCAAGATTTTTATTCTTTCATGAAGAATTAAAATAATGTAGTTGGCTTTACTTAAAAGTTGATGTTTAAACATGGCCGCCACAGGTATTTGACATTTTATCAGTATACAGGAAATGCATGTGCAAAAAATGAATTGTCATTCACAGTTTTGTCTGTATTGTGTAAATGTTTTTCAAGAGTCTATTTATTGATCAAGATTTGGCTGTCAGTCAATCATGGTTGTTTATCTTAATGATTATACAATTGATTTATATTGATTTATGAGAATTTTGATCAATTCCATATCTTTCGACAAGGAAGAGTTTCCTGTGATAGTTTACCATAATGACTTTGTATATCATTATTGATAAAACTTAACCAACTTTAACAATATAAAAAACATCGCCGATATTCCCTTTTAATCAAGAGATAGACAGATACACTGTATGCAGACAATCCCGAAAAAATCACTAGAGGCAGATAAACACCTCTATCAACCAAAGATCTAGTCCAAATACATAAATTCTGAATATTAATAATGATATATCTTCATGTATTAATGTTACCAAATCTTTTTCGTGTTTCTAAAATAGGAAATGAAATGTATGAATGTTATGCTAAGAAGTTTTGGTTTTCATCTGTTTCTGTTCCAAAATATTGAGAAATACAAATGCAAATGTATCTCTACTGTTATGAAATATTTAATATTGCAAAAACTTGTTTATATATATATTTCACACAAGACACAAAAACAGCTAATACAATCAATCTTAACTTACGACTTTGTACAAAATCCTTTCTCAAAAAGAAAAACATCCATCACCTTTTATGAATACTGTATTCGACGTAATAAGCGATATGATACTCCAGTTGTCCCCATTATGAGAAATTCAAAAGAAAACTCAAAAAGTTAAATACCGTATTCAACGTAATAAGCCTAGGGCGCTTAAAAAATTGACTTGGGTGGGGGCTTATAAACGTGGTGTGAATGATGACCGAAAAATAAAGACTATTCAAATGGAACTGTTTTTAGATTGTCTTTTATAACTGATACAGACGTTCAAAACATACTTACATATATTGAGTAGAAAGAAACATATATAGATGCTATTGTATCCTTTAATTTCTCTTGAAACAAAGTGAATACGTTGAATTTATAATTTTAGTACCGCTGGTACCTTGGGCGGTTTAGACCTATAATTACAAAACCCTTTGGGGGGAGGGGGAGGGGCGCTTATTGGAGCAGGGTGCTTATTACGTCGAATACGGTATTGACAAATCCTTTTGTGAAACAAAAATATCCTTTCTACAATCCGCGAAAGCATTCTGACAAACTTACTTACTTGATTTAAGGATTTTGGGGGCAAAATGTCTAGAGGTGAAATATTTTTTAAAAAGAAACAAAATTGCTCCAGTGTTAATGAGAGTTTTTCTTAAACACTTCAGGTATGCAAAATAGGTACAGAAATAGATATAGATGTAACAAAGATATAGATTTTTTAATGCAAATTAGTTAAGAATAATGTGAGGCAATTCAATAAGGTTTTTTTTCACCTCATTTATGAATTTTACCAAATCCTTTAAAAAATAGCAGATTAATTTTAACAGAAACATCTAATACTTTTTTCTTCATTTATAAATGTGACTTTTTTTCCCTGATAAAAATGAATTTTTTTCTACACCTTATTTTAGTTAATGATTTTTAACAGAAACGGCCAATACCATTTCTAATATATAATTTTAGTATTACCAGATTTTTTGCTCGTGACAAAAAATGCAAGAAATGTGAGCCACTCGAGGTTGCATTGTTGTGAAGTATTGATGCTACATGACTATCGAGTCCACTTAGTCTCTTCACTATAAGTAGCCTAACGTACTGACACGACATATATATACGTAGCGGATAATGTATCAACGAGCTGTCCGCTCTCAGCCTTTGTCATTCTAGCTGAAAAAATAGTGTGTTGTTTTTTCAGCGGTTTTCAAAGTTTTGGTTTGTGCAGACATTTTTAGGATTATTTTGTGAACTGTGATTTTGGATAAAATTTTCAGGATTGTTTTTTCAAAATTTTGGATTTGTGACTTTCATATTGGAGGTATGTTTTGAAATTTTCTTGTGATTTTGGATGACATTTTCAAGATTTCAGTGTTTTGTAAGTTTTTTCAGATTTTGGATTTGTGACTTTCATATTGGAGGTATGTTTTGAAAATTTTCTTGTGATTTTGGATGACATTTTCCAGATTTCAGTGCTTTATGTCCAAGTTTTTTCAAATTTTGGATTTGTGACTTTCATATTGGAGGTATGTTTTGAAAATTTTCTTGTGATTTTGGATAACATTTTCAAGATTTCAGTGTATTGTAAGTTTTTCGAATTTTGGATTAGTGGATTTCATATTGAAGAGATTTCCTGAATCGTATGAAAATTTATTTTGATTTTGGATGATACGTTTTTTAATCAAGATCAAGGCGTCTGGATTATTGTATGAGTATTTTTTTCTAAGTTTTAATAAAGATACACGGAGCGATCAAGTGTTTTCACAATTGTTTAAGAGCGATAATGATTTGAATTGCATGTTCATATTGTGTGAGAGTGTTTAATTAGTTGAAATTTTTTCCTGGGTTTGTTGGATGGGGATTTTCTAATGGATTATGATAAGTGATAACTAGTGTTCTTGATTGAATGTAAGTATTATTTAAAAGTTTTTGTTTATGAAGTGAGAGCAAAATTCAAAAGAATTCTTTTTAAGAACGTTGCCTAACAAAAATTGGTGATTAATAGAGGATTTTGTATTTTATCTTATCATACTTTAGGATCGACAGTTTAAAAACTGTGAAGTTTATTCAAGATCAGAAGAATGTTATATAAGCCATTGATGACTCTATTGTGAGGGATTGCTTAGCAGAAATCATCCTAAATGAGTCATTTAAAAATAAAGATTATCATTTTCATTGTGTAATGAATATTATACTTTATTAGTGTTTAATAAGAATATATGTAAAAGAATTACGATAAACTTTTGAAATTTTTGAGCTTTTAATCTAAATAAACTCACATGGAATAATAATCCAATGTATTGCTATGTTATATATATAAGGATTGTGATATGATTTAGGACTTATTTCTTTTTGTAAATAAAACCTCTGAAATAAAATAATTCATTCCTTGTGAGAGACTTACTCTAACTTCACCAATCAGGCTAATAATTAGGGTAAAAAAGTGAAAATCTCTTTGAAATTTATTTAGAGGTGTGATAGCTATTTGCACGCCTAGAAGAAATGGCTCGTATTTGTCTTTAATTGAAACAGCGTGATTGTTTTAGCCACGTTAACCTGTGACCTCCTGTGTTGAAGATGTGAACTTTGACCTCAGAGGTCAAGAAACCTCCTGGCGATTTTGTTATTTGTCTTTAGGTTAACTCTTTACCTGCCATTTGCAAAATAAGTCGCTGGGAGTCCAAATAGTTACGACTTGGGCCCTAGGGATTAACTGGGGTCATAATTGAATGTCTAGAGTGTTTTTGAAATTTAAAAAAAAACAGCTTTAAATTGTATGTTTGGAAACCTGTTTTAAATTCATATAGTTCAACAATGATTTATTTTTGTTTATATTTTACTATTAATTTTTACCAAATTTCACTTAATGAATTTTTTTAACCATGAATTTAAATTTGTTGCTTTTTGATGCTTATGATCTTTACTACAAAAGAGAATCAATGTAATTTCCAACTGATGTTTATTTTCTCTATTTTCTTATCAAGTATATTTGTTGCTCATAACAATTCTGTACTGCCGCCGCTGACCTTTGACCCTGCTGCACATATAAATTGTTGTCAGGAAATTATGACTCCATGTAGGTTTCCTAGTTCAAGTGCCTCCTTCCGATCTTGTGATTACAATCGAGTTGGTAGGAAGATCGTAATACTTGCAAGGTTTTACCGTTTGTTTCGGGTTTAGGCCAGACAATATAATTTCGACAAAGTTTTATCACATTAATATCACTTGATTGAATTACAAAAATTTCTGAGGTTGATATAAGTTAAATTAGATAGTTTGCAATTTGCATTTTCTTTATGGTAATTGTTTATACACTTCAAAATAAGAAGTTTAAAAAAGATAAAATATTATGAATTATGTTATGGTCATAAAAAGTACATCTTTCCAGTACCGTATATGACCGGGTATAAGCCGAGAATTTGACACCAGAAATAAGGGGGTCAGAGAGGGGGGTCGGTCTATACCTGAGTTATATGATGAAGATGAAAAAAATCAAGAGACCAGCGAGTTAGCGAGTCGATGTTTACACAGGAAGCAACATGCACAATCATCGAGGTCATTTCTATATTGAACTTGTAAAATAAAAATACTTTTGTTGTGTTGTTATTTTTAATGAAAATATACAAAGGGAAGTTGAAAATTATATAAAAATATATTATAATATGAAATATTCAAGCAACCTTCACGTACTGTTAGATTTCGGCAGATCGATGTGGCTTCACTCGCATCCACGATCGACAATTGAAACCCGGTTTTTCAAATATTATCAAGAGTTAACACTTCGAAAGGCTTGTTGTCCATTTTAAAGTATTATTAAGACATATTTCCAAACTTATCAATCATATCTGATAGAAATTCAATCAAATCTTTGTCAAAGATACACTCGTGAAAGCACGATGTTTTCGTTGCTTTGAATTTCAATCGTAAATTCGTGACAACGAATAACATTCCTTTTATAATTTTTTGCTCATGGTTATATTTCTGATCGTTATTCTTCGACTTTTATATACACAAATATTTCAATTAACTACATGTTAATTTTTAAAATATAAAATATAGAAAACGTGTAAGACAATCTGATATATTTACACATTTAATATTGACAAAATGTTGTCATGAAATTATTACGACCACGTTTTATGTTTCATAGATCTTTTTTAAACCGACTTGCTGATTGGTTGACCTACATAATTTAGCCAATGAAAAGGCTTGTAACAAATATCTCATTTCCAGCAAACACTTCATGCACCAAAGGTTGTTGACTGTCGTTCGTTAACAATTTGCCGAGAATAGTATGTTATATGATTAAAACAAACAACAAACACCGTAAGTGAACACTTATAATTTATAGTTTTTAAAATGATATACGTCTTAAAATTAACGTGTCATTCGATGATTCATGAGCTTTTAGTTTCAATGCAACGGGCATCATATCGACTTACTGTCAGCAAAATAGAGCTGCGAAGAGGGGGGTCGGTCTATACATGAGATACTAGGTTTTGACTGGAATTTGGGGGGTTGAGAAAGGGGGTCGGTTTATTTGCGGGGTCGGCTTATACCCGGTCATATACGGTAGTTTAGCACTTCTTCCACTTGTTGATACTATTTCAGTTTAAAATCTTTTTTTTGGATAGATTCTATTCATTTGACTTAAGAAACTATGTAAGAACATTTTGGTACCATCTGAAAAAAAGAATTCCTAGAAACTGTTGCAATGAGTATCAAGAAAAATGTGATTCTAGAAAAGATTTTAAAAAATAGATCATTTCTTCGAGTGATCGTAAATTTAGATTAAGGAGAACCTTTTAGTTTTCGATTCCAAGTTTTGGTTCAAATTTCGTTATTTTTTTGTGAAGAAGGTTACAGAACAAGGAATGACAAAGGCTGTGATCAGATGTTCCATAACTTGATGAAGGTCGCAAGATGTTTTTGTAAACATTGAAGTTTGATGCCGTTTATAACCCGAGTCCGTTCCGTTTCGTTGCCAACCTTGGCAAAACTGAGATTCTATGTCTTTAAGGGACATAACTACAGCAAACTCCTTGAAGGTTTTTTAACATTTCAACATTTATGAATTTATAAATTGTATTTCATGAATATATATTTCATTTAATTCTAGTAAATATTGTGTGTCCTCAAATACTTAGGTCAAAAGCTTTATGATATTCGGAAATTGGCATATGAAACTGTTATAAAATTTTGTGTCTCAGTTTTAGTTTAAAGACGCTATTTTCAAAGTAAATTTTGAGCCTTATTTACTATTTCCTTCAAAACCTAATGATGCAATACCTAATAATGCAATATTGGAAATATCATTTGTTACTTCCTTGTTATTGATGTTGACAAAAGCCACAAAGGATATTATAAATCAAGTCAGCAATGCACAAAATTGGAAAATTGGAATACTGAAAACAGCTTAGCTTATGACATTATTTATATTACAGTAATTTCTCATAGACAGATGATTTGTTTTCAATGCATAACTACAGTGGCTGTCATTTTTGGTTTTCATATTGACTGAAACAAAATCAATTTATAGTTCATGGGGATTTTATGCTAAAATTTTGTAACAAGATTTTAGAAAAGAAATCCATGCATATTTTACAAATGGTCTTATTTAGCTTATTAACTAAATCCACTACAATAATTGCAACATAACATAAGTGCAGTGTCTGTTTTTAAAATGTCTTTTATAACTTTTAAATATAAAGTTTCAGCCTGGTTCAAAGTATGAAAGAGAGAAAAATCTTACCTTGGCCTAATAAAATGGGATTTTCAGAGAAAGCAATGGGATTTTTGTGGATTAGTATTGATAATGGGATATCTTGAAACATCAATGGTTAAATATCTCAAAATCCCTGTTCAAAAGTGATCCCTGAAATATTATAAACATTGTATTTTCAAAATTGCTTTCTATTAAGAATGAGTCATCATGGTTCGCAAAAATATAGACAGAACAAATTCCACAAGTAGTGAATTTTTTTTCTAAAATTCTAAAATTCAGATTTATTAAAAACTTCAAATTTCACAACTAATTTCATTCTTCCAGAGCATGGAGGGTCCACCCAGCGCCCAGACAGATCACAAGAAGGGGGGTCTCTGTCCTCGGACCGGCTCTACGAGTCCATCACTGTCAGTCAGAATTCGGACGATGGCTGGGGATCGTCAGAGTTCGAATCCGATGATGATGAGGTGTTGGTCGGACCAGAGGTGCTTGGCGAGGCTCCGGACAAACCCCTCCCTCCGACTCCAAAACAAGGGGTAGGTAATGCCTTTAAAGGGGCAGTAGCATGTTTTTTGATAATTTTATATTTTAAAATTTTCACTGATAACTGTAAGTTAATGATAAATGTATTACTTTGATAGTGTCAAAAATCTCATAACACAAACAAATTATCCATAGTCACAGGTATGAAGATTCACCTAAAATCCATGGGCAGCCATTTTGTGTGAACACCTTTAATTCATTTTGTGTAAGAAAAAGGAACCGCGTGGCTAACTTTACATAATATATTTGAATTATTACTGCTCCATTTAGATTAAATACATTGTCTTTCAATTGGAACCATTAATTTTTGATTTCCTGACATCACCTTATATTCCCCCTAATAACTTGCTACTGCCCCTTTAAAGAGCCACTATTTGAGTTGTTTTTGGTCACATACGACAAATCAAATAAACATTTTAATTTGATTGAAAAGTAGAGATTGTTGTAAAAAATATAATTTGAAAGTTAATTGACGTTGTGTAGTGACAATGACAAATTTTCTCAGAAACTAGATAAGATAAGATAACCAAATTTGCTGTGTGTCTTTGGGGTCTCAATGACTTAATGGAGTTCAAAAATCGGAAAAATAGAATTATTTTTTACAGAGTTAATGCCCTTGTTTTGTGTTTTTGGACTCAAGGGTATCATCAAAGGGGACAAATTGTCTCAGAAACTAGGTTAATCAAATTTGCTGTATGACAACTGAGTATCAATAAAATATTGGAGTTAAAAAATCAGAAGCATGAAATTATTTATTACAGAGTTTTTGCCCTTATTCCTCGATTTTTGACAGTTAGGAAATGTTCGAAGCTATCATATAACTATTTTGGCTTGGGATGTTGATGACTATATCTTCTTGTTGTTATTATAATTTTTCTCAATATAGGCCGGCCATTTTCTCAAGCGAATGAGAAGCTTCAATGATAAATCGAAGAACGACTCGGACAATCTGGACGAGACCCGGTGTTTCCCTGTGGAGCTTAATGCTGAAAAACATCCCCCTCCTGCTCTTCCCGATCCTCCTGACAACCTTTCTGAGGATCAGGTTGGTTGCCATGGAAACAAAGTTCTTAAAAATTCATTTTATAGAAACTCAATTTTTTGCTGCAAAGATTTGATGTTTGATTTACTGTTTTATATTTCTCACCTGTGTGATGTCTGAAATATTAAGATAAGATTTCATAAGACTCTGGCCCCCTGACAACCTCACTTAGGGTCAGGTCGGTTGTCATTGAAACAAAGTATTGAATAATTCATTTCTTGAAAATGTTTCCTCTTACAATTGTAAAGATATATTATTTAATTTATGGTTTCCCTTTACATAATATATTGAAAATGTATTTCATTTTTGACAAATCAATATTTATCCATTTATGTAATTAATTTTTGAATTTTTTTGTTAATTTTGGTCTGAAATCATTCTGTATATTTTGAAATTACTGCATAATAAAAGAATCTTTTAAGGCATTTATCTTATATTTAATGAGAACTTGCTTTGAAAAATTTCATGGTATAATAAAAAAAAAAAATGTTGTATGTTTGCAGAAAAAGAAACGCTGTGTGATGGAACTGACAATATCCAGTGAGAGATCTTACATCAACTCGCTGGAAAGAATAACAGAGGTGCGTGTTCGGTTTCAATTTAAAATTTACTCGCTAACCAGTATAACATGTCTCTGATTTTCAAACACACTAAGTTTATCTCCATTCTACCATGAGAATAATAATCGTGAACTCTTTGTATAAGCGAATTGCACTTTGTAAAATGTCCTCACTTCCGGCAACAAAAATGAACTCGTCTGTGCCGGGGGATTTGCTCCTTGTGATTTGAAATAAATTTAGCCGTGAGCAAAGGTAAAATCTATCATTGCGTGTCCTTCAAGTATATTTCCACTTCTTCAACACAGCTATTGACATCGTACCTTTAAAAACGTGTGATTCAATTAATTGTTTACAATATAGACTGAGATATCCCTATCAATCAAATAGATGATTCTAACAGAAAACCACTATGATGTTGTCAAGGATTATGACGTCATAAGCGCTCGCGTAAATGACGTCACTGTATTCTTGCCGTAATCGAAGGAAGCCCGCTGCGTGTGGCGCTGATTGACCAATTAAACTTCTTAATTTGAATAAAATACTTTATCTGCCTCACACTATTTGGTCATTCCCCGTAAACACACGAAAATAAAACATGTTAAATAACTTTTTAAAAGATTTAATCTCAGTAAACAGCAGAATACCAGCTCTGAAATTGCCAGTCGGCTGTATCACTGCGCGGTGAAGCAGCCTCAAAATCAGAGGACGTTCAATCCAAAATTGATCACGTTTGATTTTCCAAGAGAACCAATCAGAATCTAGTATTCATCACATTCATGGTAGAATTGTAAATTTCTCTCTTGGATGTCTGACCTTTTGTAATAGAAGTTGTTAAGAACTTGGTTTACGAAAAGGAAAATATTCTATTTGTTTTATGTTTTAATTGTAGTACTTTAATTAAAATGAATTTCATATAACATTGAGTCTTTTCCATAATGAGAATGTTTCCACAGAAACAACATGATGTTATGAAGGTGTTATTAAGGTCTGATAAGACATTTTAAAGTTATTTTCATAAGTGACTGATAATATAGTTTTTCATACAAATGTTTCAAAAGCAGACCTTTGTTACAGAATTATTGATAGATAACGCCTTTGATCTTTTTGAAACAATGCAAAAATATAAACAAATTTAACAGAGGTTAAAAAAATTTAGAATCTATATTGAAGTAAAATTTCTGTTATTTCAGGATTACGAGAAGACAGTCCTGGAGAATGTGGGCGGAGTCAAGAGCCAGGTGCGTGTCGTGTTCTGCGAGGCTCACCAACTGCTGAGTCATCACAAAATGTTCCAGATAGAGTTGGCCGACCGAGCCCAGAACTGGGACAAGGAGGAAAGAATCGGAGACATCTTCACTGCCTCGGTGAGTTGGAATAAGGGGTGTAATGATAGATCAAACTATCTACTCATCGCGATAGTTGCTCAGTCTGATTAAAATCGGCCATGTTACGAGGGAAACAAAGTTAAAATATGTATCAGGGCTTTCCTCTCCACTATGGTCTGAAAGCACCCAAGCTAGGGGCTTGTATAACACCAGTCAAAGTGCATACAATACCTAGTCACAAGCAGACCAATCACATCGTCCCTTTCAAAAACCAACATGGCGGTGATTATGTACAAAATGGATTTCACAGGAGTTATGTGCCCCTAGCTGATATCGAAAGCTTTTGCCGCCGTCCTTGCGATTGGCTAGAAGAGGGAATGCAGGGTATAGGGATGCCTTCAGACTGTGAATGAGAGGAAAGGCTGGGTGAGGTTCGAACCCCACTAGAGACAATATTTTTGCACTTTTTTCCTCGAAGCACAGTCAATTTTAGTCAGACTGAATAGTTGCTGTGCTGAAAGAACTTTATCAATGGTCATTATTGAAACGATCAATAGTTTTGAACGCACTTCTCATCGATATCGATATCGTTCAACATTTTAGTAAATTCAGTTCTAAGGTTCAATTTTAAAAGAAAATTTCGGACAAAAACAGGTCTTTTAACATGCTACATAAAGGAGATGTATGCAATATACTTGGATATGTGATAATTGTTGATTAAAGTGATTGCTACACAAAGCAGGTGTATGTAATATACTTAGATTTGTGATTAATGTTGATCAAAGTGATTGCTACTCAAAGCAAACGTGCGTAATATACTTAGATTTGTGATTAATGTTGATTAAACTGATTGCTTAACAAAGAAGTTGTACATAATACACTTTTATTGTTGAATAATGTTGATTAAAATGATTCCTTCACAAAGTAGATGTATGTAATATACTTAGATTGGTGTTTAATGTTGATTGAAGTGATTGCTACACAAAGCAGATTTAGGTAATATACTTAGATTTGTGAGTAATGTTGATTAAAGTGATTGCTACACAAAGCAAATGTGCGTAATATACTTAGATTTGTGATTAATGTTGAATAATGTGATTGCTAAACAAAACAAATGTGCGTAATATACTTATATATGTGATTAACGTTAATTAAAGTGATTGTTTAACAAAGCAGATTTAGGTAATATACTTAGATCTGTGATTAATGTTGATTTAAATGATTGCTACACAAAGCAGATTTAGATAATACACTTAGATTGGTGATTAATGTTGATTCAAGTGATTGCTACACAAAGCAGATGTACATAATATACTTAGATTTGGGATTAATGTTGATTCAAGTGATTGCTACACAAAGCAGATTAAGGTAATATACTTAGATTGGTGATTAATGTTGATTAAAGTGATTGCTACACAAAGCAGATGTAGTAATATACTTAGATTGGCGATTAATGTTAATTAAAGGGATTGCTACACAAAGCAGATGTGCGTAATATACTTAGATTTGTGGTAAATGTTGATTAAATTGATTGCTACACATATAAGATTTAGGTAATATACTTAGATTGGTGATTAATGTTGATTAATGTAATTGCTAAACAAAGCACATTTAGGTAATATACTTAGATTTGTGATTAATGTTGATTAAAGTGATTGCTACACAAAGCAGATTTAGGTTATGCAGTTAGATTTGTGAGTAATGTTGATTAAAGGGATTGCTACACAAAACAGATTTAGGGAATACACTTAGATTGGTGATTAATGTTGATAAAAGTGATTGCTTAGCAAAGAAGATGTGCGTAATATACTTAGATTGTTGATTACCAGTAATGTTGATTAAAGTGATTGCTACACAGAACAGATTTAGGTAATATATATGGATTTGTGGTAGCTACTTTCTGCAATAAAGAAGTTGATCATCCATAAAATTCCATGTTCTTTTCACAATGTCAGGTCTAAAATTTTGCCACTGCTGTTGAATTGAATTGAATAATTTAAAGGCACTTTTGCATATCTTTTACTTCATGTTTAAAAAAAAAACCCTCATTCAATCAACCCTTGAGGAAGTAACAACATTAGTTGCTTCAACAGGTGCAACAATGAAATCCTCATCGTTTAATTTTTGCAGATATCTTGATGATTAAAATGGCGGCCTATTTGAATATGCAAATGCAATCATAATCCTATCGATTTGAATTTGATCTTTTTACACATAAACCTTGATAAAGATGTTTATATGATTTTGATTATAATGTTTAAAGCAATTTGTTTATTTAATTTCAGTTCTCGAAGACAATGCTAGTTGACGCCTATAGTACTTACGTGAACAGTTTTGCCGCTGCCATGGATGAAATCAAATCGGTCCAGAGGACTCGGCCAAATTTTGATGAGTTTCTCAGAGTAAGTAGAGCATCTTGTCATAATTCACTGATCCAGCGACCTTAGTAGCATCCTGTCTCAGGGTACGAACGTTACACTAACTCCACTAATCTGTACCCTAGGCTCAGAAGCTAGATTCGCTCGCGCAGCCTGACTTGGGATGTAGCCAATCAAATCATTTTCTCGCCACCTTCTCAATAAAATTTCAACGAGAAAATTATTTGATTGGTTATATCCAAAGTCAGGCCATGCAAGCGAATCTAGCTTCTGAGTCGAGGGTACAGATAAGTGGAGTAAGCGTAACCTTCGTACCATGAGACAGGATGCCTTAGTAGAGATAATGTTTGTTCAAATACAGAACTTGAAGACAGATGATACCATAGCTCTCTTAGATGTCAGTTGGTGGGAGATTATTCCAATAAGGATTTCAATTTTAATTTATGATTTCTCAAATGTGGTTACTAGCAACTATACTCGAAACAAATGATTAAGAAACTTGTATATATATATATATATCAAAATATGTTTTGCATACTAGGTAGAGATACATCAAGAAATAACCAAGGCAGAGAATACGAGGATACGTAACCTAAGATATAATAATGTTGCTTAAACACAACCACCCTAAAAAATATGAAAATTGGACAAATTGTATATGGTTCAGATTTGTTGCTTTATTTCATATCGAGAGTATAGTTTTATTACCAAATGGTCAACCGAGCTGTGTACTGAACCGATGCAACTGTATATGATTATTATATTTTTATATTTTTCAAGGTGTTAACTTTCTTGTTAACGAATGTCATAGAAGTGTGTGATTGATGAATGTATTATCAATTTGATTTCAGGGTAAAGAAGTGAAGAGCGCTGACAGACTGTCTATCTTTGGACTGATGGTGAAACCCATCCAGAGATTCCCCCAGTTCATCATGATACTGCAGGCTAGTCAACTATCCATCTGTTCTTTATCTCATCAAAATAAGATCGAAGATTTGATCACTTAATCATAACTAAACCTCCATGATTGCTTAGAATCTAGCTGACATAAGGAACATAATTTGTCAAATTTTCCTCGATAAGAGGGGGCGGGATAGCGCAGTGGCTAGCACATTCAGCTTCGGATCAGTAGGTCCGTTGTTTGAATCCCACCAGGGGCTCGGCAACTTTATCTGCAGTAGAGAACTGTTCTATACGCAGTAAGGTTTGGGTGCAATGCTGCACTGAATTTCAGCGGAGTACCACACATGGTTCGCTAGTTCCAGCCGATGCTCACAGGTTTCATCACAATATTTAGCCACAATAGTGTTGCAGGCTTTCTTCCTGCAATAATACTAGCAGCCGTGATGTAAGTGAATTACTCTTGAAAGCAGCGATAAACACCATATCACCTCACCTCACCACTAAAAGATATTTACCCTTCGATCAATTTGGTCAAATTTCATCAATAAAACCTCTTAGTAATTCAGGATGAACAAGGACAATATTGACCATATTTGAAAATATATATCTGGCAAGTTATGAGTTCAATTAACTCTTTTGCGGGGAGAATATTGAAGTCTTTTAAGATAGAATTTACATGTGGATCAGATTTTGGCTAGACAGTTTAACTTCCATTTTCTCAAGTATATATTCACCAAAAACTCTGTCATCCTTCAAAAGCCTACATTGAATTCTATAAATTGAGTTTACATAAATTTTAAGTTTTCTCCCATTTTTGATTCTGAATCCTGGTAACCATAAAATGACCCATTGAAAGTTCAGATTTTGCTCAAGTACCAATCCCATTTCAGGACCTCCTGAAGTACACCCCCCACGACCACCACGATCGAGGGGCTCTACAGTTAGCTCTGACGGAACTCGAGAACTTCACGCACAAACTGAACGAGAGGAAGCGACACAGCGAGCAACAGTTTGCGGCGAGACAGGTCATGAATCAACTCTCCAAACAGCCTGGCCAGGCTCTGGTCCGCACCCCAGACCAGCCTAGGAGGCTGCTTCGACAGGATGATCTCGACCAAGTGGTACGTTGACCTTGACCTGACCTTGACCTTTAGAGGAAATAAGACTGACCTTTAACCTGTAACCCATACCTTTACGGCTGTTGCTACATATAGGAAGCTTCTTCAACAGAAAAATTTGACCAAGTGACCTTGACCTTCAGATAGATTGAACTTTGACCTATGGTGATAGTGCATGACAAGCCTAGAAGGCTCTTATAAATCTTTCTTATTCTACAACTCGACGTAATACATCTCATCTAACGCCATTTAGTAATACGATTGATTTAAAAACCAACGTTAATTTGTGTGTTTGTAAATCAAAATTGAAAAATTATGGATTGCATGTTTCTTTATTTGCAATGATTTTGTTTTTGTGTTTCAAATCAAAAGTACACAATTGAAAAGTGAATAATAATGATCTATCGATGGTATACATATCTTTCCTCTTAGCTAAATGATTCAAAATCCATTATTCGTTAAGAAAGATTTAAATTTACAAACTACATTTTGTGGCAATTGGCTCCAAGAATAAGTATTTAGGAAAGTTTTTTCAACAATTTTATTTTATAGAATTTAGATTCTTCTTATCTGTTTATCAATCTTTCAGATTGGTGAGAGTGGCAGTTTGAAATCCAAGAAGGTCCGAATTCTTCTCATGAACGACTGCATCATGTGTGTTAAAGTTGGCATCAAGTAAGTGTAACTGACAGTACAATAACTAGAGATGTCACAAAACATATCTCACATATTGGGATAAGTAAAATGTAAGTCATGATGTGATACATATCATGTTACAGTTTTTTTTACAGCGACATTTTAGCAAAGGAATACAATTTCATTGATCTTAATTCAATATTTCAAATGATAATTATTTGAGTAATCAACACTTAAACATAAAAACAGGCAAACTTCAAATCTAATGTAACTTTTTTCCATCTTGGAAATTTAAAGAAAGAGTATTTTAATAAGGACTTAAATATACTTTGTTTATCTGGAATTGATATTCATAAACATTTGGAAATAGAAATAGAAATAGAAATAGAAAGTGATTTGTAATAAATGCATTCTTTGCTAAAAGTCATTAATGACACACTGATTCTTTTGTAATGTAATGTTATGGAGTACAACAATTTTGATGTCTCTCTACAATTACTAGTAATGAAATTCAAGATTTTATGGATATCCAACTTCGTAAAATCCGTAAATTTTTCACTCTATTATTTCTAGAAAGTGTGTCACTTGCCATGTTTTTATCATATGAGTAATTAGTAAGATGCAAACCCTGATGAGTTTTGGGTCATAGGAAAAGGCTGATGTTTAAGAAAAAGAATAGCCCTTACCATCATGTGTTTTGTGATAAAGTATAGTTTTGGCCCGAACCATTATAGTTAAAATACGAGAAGTACTCCTAAATAAACTTATAATTTATAAATCACATTAGGCTGTGAATTGGAAACTCGGTAAGGGCCGTGGCTAGTGATGTCATAGCCGATTGTTATGGGTCATTGTTTCATGACGTCACTCAAAAAATACACTTTGGTGGAATAAAGGGTGGGCGGCGCCTTTGATCTTTACTGGATTTACAAGAAAATCTTTTACACATGCTATGATAACTTTGCAGGGAGCAGGGAGGTTACAAGACAGAGAGGTATAAGCTGAAGTGGATGACGCACATCAGGGATATGGAGCTCAAGGACTCCGCCATCACTCCAGATATGGAGAGTGTCGTAAAGGGAGGTCCAGGAAAACTTAGTATATTCTCCACACAGATAGGTAATTTGAATTTATGACTTTCTCTTAAACTTATTTTACCATTTCAGGAATTGAATAGCGCTAACCATCATATATTTTGCAATGAAGTATAATTTTGCCCTGAACTATTATAGTTGAATGAGTAGTTTGATGTTTATTTAGTAAACCACTTTTGGTCGTGAATTGAATATCCTTGGCCAGGGCCATGGCTAGTGACCTCATTAATGTTAAGGAAATGATGAATGATACTCATCCTTACTTATTGCAGACAATATTTATCCTTACTATTTGCAGACAATATTTATCTTTACTTGTTGCAGACAATATTTATCTTGACTTTTTGCAGACAATATTTATCTTTACTTAGTGCAGACAAAATTTATCTTTACATATTGCAGACAATATTTATCTTGACTTATTCCAGACAATAGTTATCTTGACTTATTCCAGACGATATTTATCTTTACTTATTGCAGACAATATTTATCTTTAGTTATCACAGACAATATTTATCTTTAGTTATCGCAGACAATATTTATCTTTACTTATTGCAGACAATATTTGTCTTTATTCATTCCAGACAAAATTTATCTTTACTTATCACAGACAAGCCGGAGGAAGACCCGTTCCACCTGTTTGCTGACCTGAACGAGATGATGCATGACTATCCAATCCTGGCCCAGATCAGCGCCCTCATCAACACTCTCAAGCGGGAATACTATGTAGGTGCAAATAAGATTTAGAAATTTCAGACCATTTAATAGTAAGATAAATATGATTGAACTCTACAAAGCTGCCAACCTCAAAAGACATCAAGAGCAAGATCCAGTTTTTGGCAGGGTCCAAGGGGCCAATGTTGGATGCAGGTTAAATCCCAACCTTGAGTTGAGTAACAAGAAATTTCCCTGAGATGTTCAAAATGTTAAAAGAAGGATACCCACTGAGAACAACGTGTAACTCAAGGCAAGGCTGGGAAGTCTCCATGGTGGGGTGGGGTGGGGGCGGGCGGGCAGGCTGAAGGCCCCCAGTTGAAAATGATTTTTGCGAATTCTTAACACTTGTAGAGATGTTAGTTTGAACAATTTTGATGAATTATTAGATGTTTAAATGTTCGAAAATGTCCAGGTTATGTAGGAGTGAGATTGCCACTAATGATAGTGTCAAGAGTGTGAAATGTGTGAGTTTCGCGCTCGCTAGATGTGTGAGAGTTGGCAGAACTGATTCTTTTTATTTGGCAACATTTGCAATCATATTTTTAGCACATCAGGACTGAAAGTCCAGATGGGCTTATGGCATGGCCCGTCGTCCGGCGTCCGTCCGTCCGTCGTCCGTCCGTCGTCCGCCGTCCGTCCGTAAACTTTTGACACTTTCAACTTCTCCTCATGAACCATACACATTAGAGAGCTGAAATTTTGTGTACAAGTACCTTAGCATATGGAGATTCTAATTTGTAACTTTGGTGACCCTGTGACCCCAAATGGGGTCACAGGGGTCACAATTTTAAAAACCTATTTTCATCTTCTTCTCCAGTTCCAGAAGGACTAGAGAGTTAAAAATGATATGTGCAGACTCCTTGGCCAATGGGGATTCTAATTTGTAACTTTGGTGACCCTGTGATCCCTAATAGGGTCACAGGGGTCACAACCTAAAATACCTATTTTCATCTTCTTCTCCAGTTCCAAAAGGAGTAGAGAGTTAAAAATTATATGTGCAGACTCCTTGGACAATGGAGATTCTAATTTGTAACTTTGGTGACCCTGTGACCCCAAATAGGGTCACAGGGGTCACAACCTTAAAAACCTATTTTCATCTTCTTCTCCAGTTCTAAAAGGACTAGAGAGTTAAAAACGGTATGTGCAAACTCCTTGGCCAATGGGGATTCTAAATTGTAGATTTCGTGACCCCATGACCCCAAATAGGGTCACAGGGGTCACAACCTTAAAAACCTATTTTCATCTTCTCCTCCAGTTCTAAAAGGACTAGAGAGTTGAAAACGATATGTGCAGACTCCTTGGCCAATGGGGATTCTAAATTGTAGATTTCGTGACCCCATGACCCCAAATAGGGTCACAGGGGTCACAACCTTAAATACCTATTTTCATCTTCTTCTCCAGTTCCAAAAGGAGTAGAGAGTTAAAAATTATACGTGCAGACTCCTTGGACAATGGGGATTCTAATTTGTAACTTTGGTGAACCTGTGACCCCAAATAGGGTCACAGGGGTCACAACCTTAAAAACCTATTTTCATCTTCTTCTCCAGTTCTAAAAGGACCATAGAGTTGAAAATGATATGTGCAGACTCCTTGGCCAATGGGGATTCTAAATTGTAGATTTCGTGACCCCATGACCCCAAATAGGGTCAAAGGGGTCACAACCTTAAAAACCAATTCTCATCTTCTTCTCCAGTTCCAAACGGTCTAGGGAGTTAATATTGATATGTGCAGACTCCTTGGACAATGGGGATTCTAATTTGTAACTTTGTTGACCCTGTGACCCCAAATAGGGTCACAGGGGTCACAACCTTAAAAAACTATTTTCATCTTCTTCTCAAGTTCCAAAAGGTCTAGAGAGCTGAAATTATATGTGCAGACTCCTTGGCCAATGGGGATTCTAAATTGTAGATTTCGTGACCCCATGACCCCAAATAGGGTCACAGGGGTCACAACCTTAAAAACTTATTTTCATCATCATCTTTAGCTCCTAAAAGTCTATTGAGCTGAAAGACTGCATGTAGACTCCTTGGCCAATTGGGATTCTAAACTGTAGGTTTTGTGACCCCATGACCCCAAATAGGGTCACAGGGGTCACAATCTTTAAAACCTATTTTTCTCCATTAGATGACAGTCTATGGCAAATTTATTTCTCCTTGGATATTTTAGTGTGGACTTCTTTCACTGTCTGATATTGGCGATCTAGAAAGTGTTGAATAATAATACATTTGTTTTGTAATTTGTTTATAGGTTTTCTTGCAATAGGTAACATCAGTTTCATTTTTAGCTCATCTTGCCTGTATAAAGCAAACTTGATATGATGCCTGATGAGCTACAGAGCCAATGGCTCTATTTTTATCATTTAAGTTCCTTTAAATGTTCTGGTAGATATACAACTTAAAAGTTACTATTCTTAGAAATTGTCATATACCATGTTTTAAATGTTTTGTTCACTTTCCCTTGAAATAATGTTAACTCTCATCACATCCAATTGACAGGGACTGACCGAGGAACTTATCCTTGAACACTCGCGAGATCTCCAGCGTCTGATCCAGATAAAAGACGAACAACTCCGATTGGTTAACAGCTGCTCTATCATTCTCTCCGACTATGCAAGGTAGATTAAATATTTTCTTCTCTTGTGTCAAATATCATCCGTTAAATTCAATACATGTCACACATATATAATTTTCTTGTTGACTCTGATTGTGTTAGGTCAATTTCTTAAAAAGATTTTGTCGTGAGAAAATTCTAAATGTTTATATGTCAGATTTTGTTCTTTTCGTGATGATTCAGTATACAATTCTGCAATGCTAAGAAAAATAAAGGATATGTAATCTTGAAAAGGATTTGTACATCATTAGGTTTATGTAAGATCAAGACTTAGTAAATTTGAATTCTACAAGTGTTTGTCAGTTTTAGTGTTCGACCAAAATATATTTGGCATCTTTAAAAATGAAATTTCAAAGAATAATGGTTATGATATATGACAGTTGTGTTGATCTTTAGTTCATGATTCAGTCAAGAGAGTATAGAAATGAGGTTGAGTCAGAATGGCAAAACTATGGATCAAATGAATGATTCATAACGGTACAAAAAGTTAAATAAAGTAAAGGTGGGGAGTAGTGTCAATATGACACTCGAAGAAAGTTCCACATTTTAATGTAACGTTTCGGGGGTCGTTGGACCCCCTTCATCAAACAAAATTATGGTGATTTACATGGGCTAACTTGCCAAAATGCGCTTCAATACCGGTGTAATGAAATTTGCTGCAAAGAAATCAGAAATGTCAAATTTGAATTCATCAAACGTTCATCAATATATAGGTTTTACCCATACATATTTTGCCATTTTAAATGTTGCGAAATATTTAAAAAATGTGATGATCTTTTTTTGCCAGAAATGAAAGGATGCGCCATGTGTTTCAAACAATGACGCCAACCGTCAAGCATGAATGGTGTATGGACTTCCTGATTGCCAAACTTGCCATAGGTAGGTTATCACTCTTGCATGTAATCATACTTATTTAGCAACAAAACTTTCTAAAAACTTGTATCTGTTATGCTCAAAACTGGGGAAGCTCTTGTCCACGGTTGGCCTGAGGAGGTAACAAGCTGGTAATTACATGGATCCAATAAAGGATACTAGTAGCCTGCTAATGTGGTTAAACATTAGTAAAGTAAAAATAAAGGGGGGGGGGGCAGCTATTAAACACATAGAAACCAGGCGGGTGACAACTTCAAGGTTTTTAATTGTAACGTTTCGCCAGCCGTGAGGGTGGCTTCATCAGACCAAAATTAGGCAGAGAGGCAGAGCTAAGGTACTAAAATGAGGTTCACTGCTGATGATGTCACAATGGTGTTTATGAGGTCACAATCAGCTGGAGGATATATAGAGGATACTAAACGACCTTTCATTTAATACTATTTTTATTAAACGAGTTAATGATTTTGTATAAAACGAGCGAAAGCAAGTTTGATACCAAATCATTCACGAGTTTAATAAAAATAGTATTAAATGGAAGGAAGTTTAGTATTCTGTTTATTACTTGCCCTAAAAATCACGCAAACTTGCCGAAAATGTGCTGAAACTAACAGTTCCGCGACTCGGCACCCATTGTGACGAAGCGCTTACATTATGACGTCACAACAGCTCACTTCTGTGACGTCATACTTGCATTGTGGTATTACACTAGTTTAATATTGCCGTATAAATATTACACTGTGGTATCTTACACGGGCGTGTAATAAAAGCCAGTCTGTGGTCTATGAGAAACTTCAAAAGTGAAAAATTTATCTGTTATGTAGTCTCTATTGCTGTGACAAGACAATGGGACAAATGGTTGACCCTGATGTAGAGAGAGATTTTGGGCTTCGGCGGCACTCTTTTTAGCAAAAATCTATGGCTTTTCTGGGCGAAAATGTGTTGGACAGAAAAGAACCAATTATGTAAATATGGTGCTCTGATGAGCATTCAAATTTTCAGGCAACGGCAGATTTTGAAACTTAAGTTCCAAATAAATCATTGAAATAGTTGATTTTGAATTTGAAAGACAGTGACCTTTTTCTTGTGTATCATTCACATAAGTACATTGGTAAGGCGTCTGCATATCACATGAAGATTCGGTTAATTACACTACCTGTTATTTACTTAAAGATGTTATCTGATGGAAGTTGTTGCTTCCTTGCTTGATGCTCAACATTAAGAGAATCAACTTTTAATTGAGCTTGTATGTGCCATGGGCACAACAATTTTGCCTTGAATAAAGGAAAATTTAAATTCTTGCAATAATGATCTATGTGCTTTATCTTTGATTTTGGGTATTGGAACTTCATTCTTCATTTGCACTGATTTGGCTGATAAATTATTTTTTCTATTTAAAATATTAGATTTTCGAAGGCAGTGACTGAGAATCTGCAAAGTGTGCATCAATGAAAAAATATTGAATTTGAAAGAAATGATCATCTTGAACATTACTTGTTGCAGACAAGCATATCTAAGCCCAAACGACACATGGAGTGGCTCATTAATGATATAAAGTCTATTCTAGTTTTCTTAAAAATGACCATCTTGTTGCAGACAAGTCGAACAACCCATCGTGGGACGCGGGTTCAAGCGATGAGTATGATCTCCCTCCAGCTTTCTTCATGAGGTGCGTCCCAGTGGATGTTCCTCGACACTACACAAAGGTATTCAATTAATTCTCTTAACATGCTTTAACCCTTTTATATACTGCTAGCGCCTACACGTGCAAGATAAAAGTTGCTTCTACAACTCATTAACGCATTGAGGCGCGCCCACGTAACAGCTCCTGTCACTCAGTGACACTTACAAGCGCGCTGTTTGGAATCGCCGTATCCTCAATGACGCTTCTATGCGCAAGAGGGGATGTCGAGAAAAATGACTAACTTCAGATAAAAGTAATGTGTTTAAATCAAAATTAACATAACTGGAGTGGAAGACTTTCATATTGTTCTGTCAAAATCTTAAAGTTTTGGGGAAAAGATAGTTTGATGACCAATTTATCGAGTTTGAAAAAAATTTGCCGATGTTTTGAAACTACAAGCAGTGTCAATTTACCTCCCCCATCTCAAATTGTAGCATCTAAATGTTTGATTTATTTGAAATGTTAAGTTATTTATCTATGCATGCTTTAAGTGATTTTGTACACAAATGTGTCATATTATTGTGACCTTGATGGGATTGTACCCTAAAAAACGGTGGAAAGAAAAATCTCTTTACATTATCAAATTTGATATGGGTGTTATGATACCCCTTCCTAAATACTCATTTATGGATAATAGCAGAGGTCATCTTGTGAGATAATATGAGACTCCATAGTCTATCTCCCTTAGATTAAGAGTCCAAAAGGAGAAGTAACTCTAATTTGATATATTGACTGGAGCATTAAATTTTCAACAAAAATATGCTATTGACATCAATTTTACTTCATAATTCCACTGAAAACTCAAAGTATCAAACTTCCTAAAATGTCAAATTTACTTGTCAATAATTATAAACTTGAAAATGACCTTGACCTTTCCAGATGAAGTGTGCTATCCCAGTGTTCCTTGCCTCGAGTTCGGGGATGCGTCTAGCAATCCAACACCTCTGGGTAGTTACCACAACGCCCACCAGGGGGCAGATCTCAATCATCTCTATACATAACTCACGACCAAGTCTCACAGAATCCTTCAAAGCAGCAGACGTGGAGATCACGTGTACGGAACACATCCCAGGGTATGCGAGGGAGGACAAGGAGTTCGCTTATCGGGATGATACCGTCTGGCTTGGTACTCACAACAATGAGTAAGTCCCAATAAGTCCTGTTAATTTGAATTAGCGACATTTCAAGATTATTGTATGCGAAGTCCTGTTAGACAGTCAAAATTATCTTGTAACTTTTGCCCTGGGCTGCAAAAATTAAGATCTTTTTCTTTCCTTTTAAATTGGTTTAAGATCTTGAGCTGGCTACTTTTTAGACATGTTTCATACAATTAAACCTTTTATGCTGTAAATGTAATTGGAACATTTTGGTTTCATTTTTGGGGTACAAGGTCAGGTTTATTGAAAGGTTGATCTAAAAAAATATTAAAAAATTGGAGGGTTCTGTTGAAACCTTTGAAAAGGGAGAATAGCAGGATTAAGAGGTCATAAGGACATAAATAAATATTGTAACTTGTCACAGATAATTATAAGCTGATGTGTTATAGGGAAGCTACAGTTGTCTCCCTTTACTTAGATTTGAGAGAATAAACAATGAAAGATTTACATCAAAAAGTGAATTATATCTATGTGGTTATTCATTTCCCAGGGTGCTGATCTTTCTACTAACAAGCCAAGACGGAATCCGCCGTGAAGCAACCGCTTCCTTTCCACTCCCTGCCGCACCTGTAGCCATGAAGTTTGTGGACGAGAGAGTCTTCTGTAGTCTTATCACCGGGGAGATAGCCGTCTTTACAAGAGATAACAGTCAGTGGTGTCTCAATATTTCTCACAGTGGTTAGCGCATACAGCTTCAGATGAAGAGGTCGGGGGTTCAAACCCGTAGGGGCAACTTTGTCTGCAGTTAAGAACTTTACTACAGTTTACTTCTCAAACACTCAAACACCTTGTTTTACACTCAGTAAGGTTTTGGTGCAATGCTACACTGAATTTCAGCGCAGTTCCAGCCGATGCTCGCAGGATTCACTGCAATTCATAGCCACAATAGTGTTGTGGGCTTTCACCCTACAATATTACTAGCAGCGGTGATATGAGTGAAATACTCTTGAAAGCGACATAATACTCCAAATCACACACCAAACCTCAAGAAGTATACCACTAGTTGATGATCTAGGAATTTTGAAACAGGGTTTCAGCTATTAAAAGGGTAAGGGGGGGGGGGGCAGGTATTTTATGGGATTTAAATAAAAAATCCTCAAGGGAGATGGGATCCGCTAAAGACCACATTTATTGCAGTTGTTTTAGATACTATTTGTAAGCTGTTGAGGTAAACTCAATCTCCTTTCTATCAATTAATCAATCTATCAAAATTACGATATAATTCAATGTTTTAATATTACTGAAATTTTTTAGATTCTGCTTTGTATTAATCTTAGCTTTTTATTAGCTCATCAGGACTGAAAGTCCAGATGGGCTTATGGCATGGCCCGTCGTCCGGCGTCCGTCCGTCCGTCGTCCGTCGTCCGTCGTCCGTCCGTCGTCCGTCCGTAAACTTTTGACACTTTCGACTTCTCCTCATGAACCATACACATTAGAGAGCTGAAATTTTGTGTACAAGCACCTTAGCATATGGAGATTCTAATTTGTAACTTTGGTGACCCTGTGACCCCAAATAGGGTCACAGGGGTCACAACTTTAAAAACCTATTTTCATCTTCTTCTCCAGTTCCAGAAGGACTAGAGAGTTAAAAATGATATGTGCAGACTCCTTGGCTAATGGGGATTCTAATTTGTAACTTTGGTGACTCTGTGACCCCAAATAGGGTCACAGGGGTCACAACCTTAAATACCTATTTTCATCTTCTTCTCCAGTTCCAAAAGGAGTAGAGAGTTAAAAATTATATGTGCAGACTCCTTGGACAATGGAGATTCTAATTTGTAACTTTGGTGACCCTGTGACCCCAAATAGGGTCACAGGGGTCACAACCTTAAAAACTTATTTTCATCTTCTTCTCCAGTTCTAAAAGGACTAGAGAGTTGAAAGTGATATGTGCAGACTCCTTGGACAATGGGGATTCTAATTTGTAACTTTGGTGAACCTGTGACCCCACATAGGGTCACAGGGGTCACAACTTTAAAAACCTATTTTCATCTTCTTCTCCAGTTCCAGAAGGACTAGAGAGTTAAAAATGATATGTGCAGACTCCTTGGCTAATGGGGATTCTAATTTGTAACTTTGGTGACCCTTTGACCCCAAATAGGGTCACAGGGGTCACAACCTTAAAAACCTATTTTCATCTTCTTCTCCAGTTCCAAAAGGAGTAGAGAGTTAAAAATTATATGTGCAGACTCCTTGGACAATGGAGATTCTTATTTGTAACTTTGGTGAACCTGTGACCCCAAATAGGGTCACAGGGGTCACAATCTTAAAAACCTATTTTTATCTTCTTCTCCAGTTCTAAAAGGACTAGAGAGTTGAAAGTGATATGTGCAGACTCATTGGACAATGGGGATTCTAATTTGTAACTTTGGTGAACCTGTGACCCCAAAAAGGGTCACAGGGGTCACAACCTTAAAAACCTATTTTCATCTTCTTCTCCAGTACTAAAAGGACTATAGAGTTGAAAATGATATGTGCAGACTCCTTGGCAAATCGGGATTCTTAATTGTAGATTTCGTGACCCCATGACCCCAAATAGGGTCACAGGGGTCACAACCTTAAAAACCTATTTTCATCTTCTTCTCCAGTTCTAAAAGGACTAGAGAGTTGAAAGTGATATGTGCAGACTCCTTGGACAATGGGGATTCTAATTTGTAACTTTGGTGAACCTGTGACCCCAAATAGGGTCACAGGGGTCACAACCTTAAAAACCTATTTTCATCTTCTTCTCCAGTACTAAAAGGACTATAGAGTTGAAAATGATATTTGCAGACTCCTTGGCCAATGGGGATTCTAAGTTGTAGCTTTCGTGACCCCATGACCCCAAATAGGGTCACAGGGGTCACAACCTTAAAAACTTATTTTCATCATCATCTTTAGCTCCTAACGGTCTATTGAGCTGAAAGACTGCATGTAGACTCCTTGGCCAATTGGGATTCTAAACTGTAGGTTTCGTGACCCCATGACCCCAAATAGGGTCACAGGGGTCACAACCTTAAAAACCTATTTTTCTCCATTAGATGACAGTCTATGGCAAATTTATTTCTCCTTGGATATTTTAGTGTGGACTTCTTTCACTGTCTGATATTGGCGATCTAGAAAGTGTTGAATAATAATACATTTGTTTTGTAATTTTTATATAGGTTTTCTTGCAATAGGTAACATCAGTTTCATTTTTAGCTCATCTTGCCTGTATAAAGCAAACTTGATATGATGCCTGATGAGCTACAGAGCCAATGGCTCTATTTTTAGCTCATCAGGTCTGAAAGACCCGATGGGCTTATGGCATGGCATGGCGTCCGGCGTCCGTCCGTCCGTCCATCCGTAAACTTTTCACATTTTCGACTTCTTCTCCAGAACCAATGACTCTAGAGAGCTCAAATTTGATGTGGAGACTCCTTGGCCAATGGGGATTCTAAATTGTAGATTTCATGACCTCATAACCCCAATTGGGGTCACAGGGGTCAAAACCTTAAAAACCTATTTTCATCTTCTTCTCCAGTTCCCAAAGGTCTAGAGAGCTGAAAAGTTGTGTGTAGACTCCTTGGCCAATGAGGATTCTAAATTGTAGATTTCATGACCTCATGACCCCAATTGGGGTCACAGGGGTCAAAACCTTGAAAACCTATTTTCATCTTCTTCTCCAGTTCCAAAAGGTCTAGAGAGCTAAAAATGATATGTGGAGACTCCTTGGCCAATGGGGATTCTAAATTGTAGATTTCATGACCTCATGACCCCAATTGGGGTCACAGGGGTCAAAACCTTAAAAACCTATTTTCATCTTTTTCTCCAGTTCCAAAAGGTCTAGAGAGCTGAAAAGTTGTGTGTAGACTCCTTGGCCAATGGGGTTTCTAAATTGTAGATTTCATGACCTCATGACCCCAATTGGGGTCACAGGGGTCAAAACCTTAAAAACCTATTTTCATCTTTTTCTCCAGTTCCAAAAGGTCTAGAGAGCTGAAAAGTTGTGTGTAGACTCCTTGGCCAATGGGAATTCTAAATTGTAGATTTCATGACCTCATGACCCCAATTGGGGTCACAGGGGTCAAAACCTTAAAAACCTATTTTCATCTTCTTCTCCAGATCCAAAAGGTCGAGAGAGCTAAAAAGTTGTATGTAGACTCCTTGGCCAATGAGGATTCTAAATTTTAGGTTTGGTTACCCCTTGACCCAAATTGGGGTCACAGGGGTCAAAACCTTAAAAACCTATTTTACTCCATCTTCTCCAGTTCCAAAAGTTCGAGAGAGCTAAAAAGTTGTGTGTAGACTCCTGGGCCAATGGGAATTCTAAATTTTAGGTTTGGTGACCCCATGACCCCAAATGGGGTCACAGGGGTCAAAACCTTAAAAACCTATTTTCATCTTTTTCTCCAGTTCCAAAAGGTCTAGAGAGCTGAAAAGTTGTGTGTAGACTCCTTGGCCAATGGGAATTCTAAATTGTAGATTTCATGACCTCATGACCCCAATTGGGGTCACAGGGGTCAAAACCTTAAAAACCTATTTTCATCTTTTTCTCCAGTTCCAAAAGGTCTAGAGAGCTGAAAAGTTGTGTGTAGACTCCTTGGCCAATGGGAATTCTAAATTGTAGATTTCATGACCTCATGACCCAAATTGGGGTCACAGGGGTCAAAACCTTAAAAACCTATTTTCATCTTCTTCTCCAGATCCAAAAGGTCGAGAGAGCTAAAAAGTTGTATGTAGACTCCTGGGCCAATGGGAATTCTAAATTTTAGGTTTGGTTACCCCATGACCCCAAATGGGGTCACAGGGGTCAAAACCTTAAAAACCTATTTTCATCTTTTTCTCCAGTTCCAAAAGGTCTAGAGAGCTGAAAAGTTGTGTGTAGACTCCTTGGCCAATGGGGTTTCTAAATTGTAGATTTCATGACCTCATGACCCCAATTGGGGTCACAGGGGTCAAAACCTTAAAAACCTATTTTCATCTTTTTCTCCAATTCCAAAAGGTCTAGAGAGCTGAAAAGTTGTGTGTAGACTCCTTGGCCAATGGGAATTCTAAATTGTAGATTTCATGACCTCATGACCCCAATTGGGGTCACAGGGGTCAAAACCTTAAAAACCTATTTTCATCTTCTTCTCCAGATCCAAAAGGTCGAGAGAGCTAAAAAGTTGTATGTAGACTCCTTGGCCAATGAGGATTCTAAATTTTAGGTTTGGTTACCCCTTGACCCCAATTGGGGTCACAGGGGTCAAAACCTTAAAAACCTATTTTACTCCATCTTCTCCAGTTCCAAAAGTTCGAGAGAGCTAAAAAGTTGTGTGTAGACTCCTGGGCCAATGGGAATTCTAAATTTTAGGTTTGGTGACCCCATGACCCCAAATGGGGTCACAGGGGTCAAAACCTTAAAAACCTATTTTCATCTTTTTCTCCAGTTCCAAAAGGTCTAGAGAGCTGAAAAGTTGTGTGTAGACTCCTTGGCCAATGGGAATTCTAAATTGTAGATTTCATGACCTCATGACCCCAATTGGGGTCACAGGGGTCAAAACCTTAAAAACCTATTTTCATCTTCTTCACCAGATCCAAAAGGTCGAGAGAGCTAAAAAGTTGTATGTAGACTCCTGGGTCAATGGGAATTCTAAATTTTAGGTTTGGTTACCCCATGACCCCAAATGGGGTCACAGGGGTCAAAACCTTAAAAACCTATTTTCATCTTCTTCTCCAGATCCAAAAGGTCGAGAGAGCTAAAAAGTTGTATGTAGACTCCTTGGCCAATGAGGATTCTAAATTTTAGGTTTGGTTACCCCTTGACCCCAATTGGGGTCACAGGGGTCAAAACCTTAAAAACCTATTTTACTCCATCTTCTCCAGTTCCAAAAGTTCGAGAGAGCTAAAAAGTTGTGTGTAGACTCCTGGGCCAATGGGAATTCTAAATTTTAGGTTTGGTGACCCCATGACCCCAAATGGGGTCACAGGGGTCACAACCTTCAAAACCTTTTTTCATCTTCTCCTCCAGTTCAAAATGGTCTAGAGAGCTAAAAAGTTGTGTGTAGACTTCTTGGCCAATGGGGATTCAAACTTGTAGATTTTGTAACCCAATGACCCTAAATGGGGTCACAGGGGTCAAAACCTTTTTCCATCAAAAGTCTGATGAGCTACAGAGCCCATGGCTCTATTTTTCTTAATTCACTTACTGGAATCCTTTATTTAGTCAATGTGTACAGAATTTGTCTCAGATAATCTCTTGATTTTTAAAAAAAATTCCTGTAAAAAGTATTCTGTTCCTGTCTACAGCGGGCCTGTGGAACGTGAAGACACCGGACATGTTGAACTACGAGGGTTCTGTGATCTCGTGTATGAAGGTGATGGAAGACAATCTGTGGGTGGCGCTCTCTACTAGGCTTCTGTTGCTGGACATTGAGAGTCTTGAAGAAACAGTAAGTATAATAATATTAATAATATTAATAATATTAATAATTTTATAAGTGTCAACATTTGTCAATATATCCGGTCATGCATGATTGGTTGTATTGTTCATTTGCAGTCTGATTTAAAAAGGAGATATATAGGATTCATGATGTTAATCATATCGAGAATCAAACTTTTTTCGTTAGGTTATCATATTCACTAAGTCAAAATTTTAAACCTTTGCATCTTATCTAATTTGCATGTTTATTGTAGGGTCTTGTGCTTATGCAATCTGATCAATGAATAGATAAAGATTATGTATCCTATCTGTATCTTGAAAATGAAGGTCTGGTTAAACATTTCTCTAACATCAATCATACTTGGTCTTTACATTGTGTATATCTCTTCCAAATCCAGAGAAGATTGGAACTGGGTCTTGAGAGTGAAGGTCTTGTTTCTCTTACCTCATACTTGGTCTTTCTACTGAAATGTTCTCTTCCCCTCAGAGAAGACTGGAGCTATGTCTGGAGAATGAAGGTCTGGTTGTAGACGAGTTTGTCCACTCCAGCATCTGATATCATACTTGGTTCTTATACTGTTATTTTCTCTTCCCCTCAGAGAAGACTGGAGCTATGTCTGGAGAATGAAGGTCTGGTTGTAGACGAGTTTGTCCACTCCAGCATCTGATATCATACTTGGTTCTTATACTGTTATTTTCTCTTCCCCTCAGAGAAGACTGGAGCTATGTCTGGAGAATGAAGGTCTGGTTGTGGACGAGTTTGTCCATTCCAGCGTCTGGTATCATACTTGGTTCTTATACTGTAATTTCCTCTTCCCCTCAGAGAAGGCTTGAACTAGGCCTAGAGAATGAAGGTCTGGTTGTGGACGAGTTTGTCCATTCCAGCGTCTGGTATCATACTTGGTTCTTATACTGTAATTTCCTCTTCCCCTCAGAGAAGGCTTGAACTAGGCCTAGAGAATGAAGGTCTGGTTGTAGACGAGTTTGTCCACTCCAGCATCTGATATCATACTTGGTTCTTATACTGTTATTTTCTCTTCCCCTCAGAGAAGACTGGAGCTATGTCTGGAGAATGAAGGTCTGGTTGTTGATGAGTTCGTCCACTCCAGTGTCTAGTATCATACTTGGTCTTTATACTGTAATTTTCTCTTCCCCTCAGAGAAGACTGGAGCTAGGCCTGGAGAATGAAGGTCTGGTTGTAGACGAGTTTGTTCACTCCAGCGTCTAGTATCATACTTGGTCTTTCTACTGAAATGTTCTCTTCCCCTCAGAGAAGACTGGAGCTAGGCCTAGAGAATGAAGGTCTGGTTGTAGACGAGTTTGTCCACTCCAGCATCTGATATCATACTTGGTTCTTATACTGTTATTTTCTCTTCCCCTCAGAGAAGACTGGAGCTATGTCTGGAGAATGAAGGTCTGGTTGTAGACGAGTTTGTCCACTCCAGCATCTGATATCATACTTGGTTCTTATACTGTTATTTTCTCTTCCCCTCAGAGAAGACTGGAGCTATGTCTGGAGAATGAAGGTCTGGTTGTAGACGAGTTTGTCCACTCCAGCATCTGATATCATACTTGGTTCTTATACTGTTATTTTCTCTTCCCCTCAGAGAAGACTGGAGCTATGTCTGGAGAATGAAGGTCTGGTTGTGGACGAGTTTGTCCATTCCAGCGTCTGGTATCATACTTGGTTCTTATACTGTAATTTCCTCTTCCCCTCAGAGAAGGCTTGAACTAGGCCTAGAGAATGAAGGTCTGGTTGTGGACGAGTTTGTCCATTCCAGCGTCTGGTATCATACTTGGTTCTTATACTGTAATTTCCTCTTCCCCTCAGAGAAGGCTTGAACTAGGCCTAGAGAATGAAGGTCTGGTTGTAGACGAGTTTGTCCACTCCAGCATCTGATATCATACTTGGTTCTTATACTGTTATTTTCTCTTCCCCTCAGAGAAGACTGGAGCTATGTCTGGAGAATGAAGGTCTGGTTGTTGATGAGTTCGTCCACTCCAGTGTCTAGTATCATACTTGGTCTTTATACTGTAATTTTCTCTTCCCCTCAGAGAAGACTGGAGCTAGGCCTGGAGAATGAAGGTCTGGTTGTAGACGAGTTTGTTCACTCCAGCGTCTAGTATCATACTTGGTCTTTCTACTGAAATGTTCTCTTCCCCTCAGAGAAGACTGGAGCTAGGCCTAGAGAATGAAGGTCTGGTTGTAGACGAGTTTGTCCACTCCAGCATCTGATATCATACTTGGTTCTTATACTGTTATTTTCTCTTCCCCTCAGAGAAGACTGGAGCTATGTCTGGAGAATGAAGGTCTGGTTGTGGACGAGTTTGTCCATTCCAGCGTCTGGTATCATACTTGGTTCTTATACTGTAATTTCCTCTTCCCCTCAGAGAAGGCTTGAACTAGGCCTAGAGAATGAAGGTCTGGTTGTGGACGAGTTTGTCCATTCCAGCGTCTGGTATCATACTTGGTTCTTATACTGTAATTTCCTCTTCCCCTCAGAGAAGGCTTGAACTAGGCCTAGAGAATGAAGGTCTGGTTGTAGATGAGTTTGTCAACTCAAACATTTGATATCATACTTGGTTCTTATTCTGTAATTTTCTCTTCCCCTCAGAGAAAAAGACTGGAGCTAGGCCTGGAGAATGAAGGTCTGGTTGTAGACGACTTTGTCCACTCGAACATCTGATATCATACTTGGTTCTTAAACTGTGTTTATCTCTTCCCCTCAGAGAAGGCTTGAACTAGGCCTGGAGAATGAAGGTCTGGTTGTTGATGAGTTCGTCCACTCCAGTGTCTAGTATCATACTTGGTCTTTATACTGTAATTTTCTCTTCCCCTCAGAGAAGACTGGAGCTAGGCCTGGAGAATGAAGGTCTGGTTGTAGACGAGTTTGTTCACTCCAGCGTCTGGTATCATACTTGGTTCTTAAACTGTGATTATCTCTTCCCCTCAGAGAAGGCTTGTGCTATGCCTGGAGAATGAAGGTCTGGTTGTTGATGAGTTCGTCCACTCCAGTGTCTAGTATCATACTTGGTCTTTATACTGTAATTTTCTCTTCCCCTCAGAGAAGACTGGAGCTAGGCCTGGAGAATGAAGGTCTGGTTGTAGACGAGTTTGTTCACTCCAGCGTCTAGTATCATACTTGGTCTTTCTACTGAAATGTTCTCTTCCCCTCAGAGAAGATTGGAGCTAGGCCTAGAGAATGAAGGTCTGGTTGTGGACGAGTTTGTCCATTCCAGCGTCTGGTATCATACGTATCATACTTGGTTCTTATACTGTAATTTCCTCTTCCCCTCAGAGAAGGCTTGAACTAGGCCTAGAGAATGAAGGTCTGGTTGTGGACGAGTTTGTCCATTCCAGCGTCTGGTATCATACTTGGTTCTTATACTGTAATTTCCTCTTCCCCTCAGAGAAGGCTTGAACTAGGCCTAGAGAATGAAGGTCTGGTTGTAGACGAGTTTGTCAACTCAAACATTTGATATCATACTTGGTTCTTATTCTGTAATTTTCTCTTCCCCTCAGAGAAAAAGACTGGAGCTAGGCCTGGAGAATGAAGGTCTGGTTGTAGACGACTTTGTCCACTCGAACATCTGATATCATACTTGGTTCTTAAACTGTGATTATCTCTTCCCCTCAGAGAAGGCTTGTGCTATGCCTGGAGAATGAAGGTCTGGTTGTTGATGAGTTCGTCCACTCCAGTGTCTAGTATCATACTTGGTCTTTATACTGTAATTTTCTCTTCCCCTCAGAGAAGACTGGAGCTAGGCCTGGAGAATGAAGGTCTGGTTGTAGACGAGTTTGTTCACTCCAGCGTCTGGTATCATACTTGGTTCTTATACTGTAATTTTCTCTTCCCCTCAGAGAAGGCTGGAGCTAGGCCTGGAGAATGAAGGTCTGGTTGTAGACGAGTTTGTTCACTCCAGCGTCTGGTATCATACTTGGTTCTTATACTGTAATTTTCTCTTCCTCTCAGAGAAGACTATAGCTAGGTCAGGAGAATGAAGGTCTGGTTGTAGACAAGTTTGTTCACTCCGGCTTCTAGTATCATACTTGGTTCTTATGCTGTAATTTTCTCTTCCCCTCAGAGAAGACTGGAGCTAGGCCTGGAGAATGAAGGTCTGGTTGTAGACGAGTTTGTCCATTCCAGCGTCTGGTATCATACTTGGTTCTTATACTGTAATTTCCTCTTCCCCTCAGAGAAGGCTTGAACTAGGCCTAGAGAATGAAGGTCTGGTTGTAGACGAGTTTGTCAACTCAAACATTTGATATCATACTTGGTTCTTATTCTGTAATTTTCTCTTCCCCTCAGAGAAAAAGACTGGAGCTAGGCCTGGAGAATGAAGGTCTGGTTGTAGACGACTTTGTCCACTCGAACATCTGATATCATACTTGGTTCTTAAACTGTGATTATCTCTTCCCCTCAGAGAAGGCTTGTGCTATGCCTGGAGAATGAAGGTCTGGTTGTTGATGAGTTCGTCCACTCCAGTGTCTAGTATCATACTTGGTCTTTATACTGTAATTTTCTCTTCCCCTCAGAGAAGACTGGAGCTAGGCCTGGAGAATGAAGGTCTGGTTGTAGACGAGTTTGTTCACTCCAGCGTCTGGTATCATACTTGGTTCTTATACTGTAATTTTCTCTTCCCCTCAGAGAAGGCTGGAGCTAGGCCTGGAGAATGAAGGTCTGGTTGTTGACGAGTTTGTTCACTCCAGCGTCTGGTATCATACTTGGTTCTTATACTGTAATTTTCTCTTCCTCTCAGAGAAGACTATAGCTAGGTCAGGAGAATGAAGGTCTGGTTGTAGACAAGTTTGTTCACTCCGGCTTCTAGTATCATACTTGGTTCTTATGCTGTAATTTTCTCTTCCCCTCAGAGAAGACTGGAGCTAGGCCTGGAGAATGAAGGTCTGGTTGTAGACGAGTTTGTTCACTCCAGCATCTGATATCATACTTGGTTCTTATACTGTAATTATCTCTTCCCCTCAGAGAAGGCTGGAGCTAGGGCTGGAGAATGAAGGTCTGGTTGTAGACGAGTTTGTTCACTCCAGCGTCTGGTATCATACTTGGTTCTTATACTGTAATTATCTCTTCCCCTCAGAGAAGGCTGGAGCTAGGGCTGGAGAATGAAGGTCTGGTTGTAGACGAGTTTGTTCACTCCAGCGTCTAGTATCATACTTGGTCTTTATACTGTAATTTTCTCTTCCCCTCAGAGAAGGCTGGAGCTAGGGCTGGAGAATGAAGGTCTGGTTGTAGACGAGTTTGTTCACTCCAGCGTCTGGTATCATACTTGGTTCTTATACTGTAATTTTCTCTTCCCCTCAGAGAAGACTGGAGCTAGGGCTGGAGAATGAAGGTCTGGTTGTAGACGAGTTTGTTCACTCCAGCGTCTGGTATCATACTTGGTTCTTATACTGTAATTTTCTCTTCCCCTCAGAGAAGGCTGGAGCTAGGGCTGGAGAATGAAGGTCTGGTTGTAGACGAGTTTGTTCACTCCAGCGTCTAGTATCATACTTGGTCTTTATACTGTAATTTTCTCTTCCCCTCAGAGAAGGCTGGAGCTAGGTCTAGAGAATGAAGGTCTGGTTGTAGACGAGTTTGTTCACTCCAGCGTCTAGTATCATACTTGGTCTTTATACTGTAATTTTCTCTTCCCCTCAGAGAAGGCTGGAGCTAGGTCTAGAGAATGAAGGTCTGGTTGTAGACGAGTTTGTTCACTCCAGCGTCTAGTATCATACTTGGTCTTTATACTGTAATTTTCTCTTCCCCTCAGAGAAGACTGGAGCTAGGCCTGGAGAATGAAGGTCTGGTTGTAGACGAGTTTGTTCACTCCAGCGTCTAGTATCATACTTGGTCTTTATACTGTAATTTTCTCTTCCCCTCAGAGAAGACTGGAGCTGGGTCTGGAGAATGAAGGTCTGGTTGTAGACGAGTTTGTTCACTCCAGCGTCTAGTATCATACTTGGTCTTTATACTGTAATTTTCTCTTCCCCTCAGAGAAGACTGGAGCTGGGTCTGGAGAATGAAGGTCTGGTTGTAGACGAGTTTGTTCACTCCAGCGTCTGGTATCATACTTGGTTCTTATACTGTAATTATCTCTTCCCCTCAGAGAAGACTGGAGCTAGGCCTGGAGAATGAAGGTCTGGTTGTAGATGAGTTTGTTCACTCCAGCGTCTGGTATCATACTTGGTTCTTATACTGTAATTATCTCTTCCCCTCAGAGAAGACTGGAGCTAGGCCTGGAGAATGAAGGTCTGGTTGTAGACGAGTTCGTCCACTCGGGCGTGGGGATCTGGGTGTCCTTCAAGGAGTCGTCCAAACTGAGACTGTACCATCTGGAGACCCTGGAGAACCTGCAGGAGATCAACATAGCCTCGTCCGTCAACAGGCTGCTGGATGGTGAGTCATTAGGGTTGAAATCGTGACCTTTGGTGATGTAGAAAATTCCTCAAGTTTTGGAAATGTAATGATTCAAATATTTTAGTTGTCAAACTTCCTCAACATAGCCTTGTCCGTCAACAGACTGCTGGATGGTGAGTCATGATGATGATAATGATAGTACTTACAACATTACAACGTAAATCTGGAAATTCATTTTATGCTCATGGTAGCCACAGAACAGTTAAAGAGGTGTGTTATCCTGAGAGCAGGATGATGACTTCCTTGAGAGGTATTTAGAAGTTGTAGGATGAATAAGGAAGAATTCTATGGATTTGTCAACTTTATTCAAGTAAGGAGGAAGCATCTCCCATCTTTAAATATATTTTGGCTTGATGCGACTGAGAATCGAACACTGACAGATGCTCTACCCCCTGAGCTACTTCCCGGGGTGAAATGGTAGACTTGCACTTTGGTTTGGTACAGAACCCTCTGTTTGGCAGTCTGCTTAAAATCAACCTACAGTAGAACACGGATATAGCGAACACGGATATAGCGAACACTCGGATATAGCGAACAAATTTTCAAGTCCCGTCCCTATATAATATCATTAAAATGATATGCGTATAGCGAACACCAGATATAGCAAACTAAATTCTTTGGTCCCTTGGAGTTCGTTATATCCGTGTTCTACTGTAGTTCCAAGATATACAAAATTCAAAATATTACCTTTATCAAGATATGGAATCTTCTGCATTAGGTCTGACTGCAGCCATATAGGTCGCATGATTTTAGACACTTTATAGCAGGCGAAACCTGGTCATTAGCGGACAATTATGCCTATAAGACCCCTAGTGGTGATCATGTTGAAAACATGATTCACATGAGTTACTTGCCCCTTGATACTGATAACCGTGGCTTTTGGTGGACAGCTTGTGATTGGCTAGCTGAGTGTAGGTCAGAAGAAGCAAAATTATTTATTTCTAGTTCTCTGTTACAAATTAGCAAAATATTGTGTTTCAAAACATTGGTTATTGTGTCGAATTATCTGGAATACAAATGAATTGGGAGAAAATCATTGAAAAGAGTGACCATGAAACAATTAAATTTCTCTTTTCCAATTATACAATTATTTATTGAATCAACTAAACTAAAAAGTTAGGAAAAGATCATAACACTATGACAAATATTTCATGTTTTCTTTCAAATTTCACCCCGTTTTCAGCGAACTTTTCTGTTTTCCAGAGCGCAAGAGCCAGATGGAGGGAACTATGGTAGATGTTACAGACTCCAGCCCAAAGTGTGTCGTTACGAGTTTATCAGCCAGTCGGGGTCTGCTATGGATTGGGACCAATCGTGGCTTTGTTCTCACTCTTCCCCTACCTCGGTTGAAAGACGGCGTCCCATTGGCTAACGGCCGTCCAAAAATCTCTCTTCATTCACATCGAGGCCCCGTCAAGTTCTTGATTCCGATCAGCTACTCGAGCAGTATCGCTGAGCTGAACCGGAATAATTCTTTGTGGTCTTCAATGAGAGCAAAACGGGAGAATCGTCGCCCATCCGAAGTTTTTGTTCCGTCAACGGAAGATATTTCATCGGCGAAGGAGAATGTTGAGAAACGTTTATCGGTACTTGAAGATGGTGATGAGGATATTGATGAGAGTGAAACTCCGGAAACAAAAGACGAAAACTCAAATCGGAAGTCCCAGACTGAAATTTGGCAAGCTGAAATTGAAAAGTCGTTAACAGAAGACAAGAAAACTGAAAATCCTCCAACAGAAACAGAACGAAAAAATAGTGAAAAATCGCAAACTACCAAAGCAGTCGGACGTAAAAAGAGTTTAAAGGACAGCGAAAGTTTTCGAAGGAGTAAACCAAAGCTAAAATCAAAAACATTATCTTTCAGAAGCGAACTTGCAAACAAAATCGCAAGGCGTAATCTTGAAAGTTCAGACTCTGAATTCGCTGATGATGAAGACGAAGTGCGAATGCTTTATGGCAATTTGGTCGAAACCGATGAAGAACAAGATACAGACGGAAACTACACAGACATTTTGTCCTCGTACGAGGAGTTACCAAAAGACTTAGGATCTCCCGCAAACGCTCTTTCAGTAAGAAAAGACAGTTCAATGAAATGGGACACGAATGTACGTCTGCCGGGAACGGCGTCAGTTTCTCGTAAACATCGAGGCGGTTCACCTTCTACTCACAAGGTGGCAACACTAAAGAAGAATATGTGCAATGCAACGATCGTAGTTTGTGGTGGCGATGGCTACTGTGATTGGAACAAAACGAAACAAAAACAAAACGAGGATGCTTCTCTCTTGTTGTGGATTTACAAGTTTTAAGTGACATCGTTTTTGGTCTTAACACTTGATGTGCTAGTTTGATGAAAGAATGTAGGGTTAAAACTGAGAAGAAATTCACCAGCATTTTGTCATGTATAAGGGACCGGTCATTTATTATAGGGGGGGGGATTATAGGGGGGGGGGGGGGGGGGGCCGGTGAAATTTCCCCACAGTATGTCCCAAAAAAAGTGACCCACCCCTTAAAGCTGTCATGATTTTTTATGACCCCCCACTGATGCCTGTCATATTTGTTTATGACCCACCCCTACACTATTTATATTATAATCTCACTTTGTTAAAAATGTTTACTCAAGTATTTTGTCAAGTTTTGGATAAATTTGTTGTCATGTTTGAAAACAGCACTAAAATACTGTCTTATTTTTTTATGACCCACCCCTAAAGGCTGTCTTATTTTTTTGTGACCCACCCCTAAAGGCTGTCTTATTTTTTTGTGACCCACCCCCTAAAATCACCGGCCCACCCCCCCCCCCCTATAATAAATGACCGGTCCCTAAGAGTTATAGAAAATCATTGACATATCGTTTTTGGTCTTCACCCTTGATGTGCTAGTTTGATGAAAGAATGTAGGGTTATTTCTTAGAAGAAAGTCACCAGCATTTTGTAATGCATAAGAATTGTAGAAAATGATTGACATACCTTTTTGGTCTTAACCCTTGATGTGCTAGTTTGATGAAAGAATGTAGGGTTAATTCTGAGAAGAAATTCACCAGCATTTAGTAATGTATGAGAGTTATAAAAAATTCTATAATCTTCCATCTACCTTCATCAGAATATTTCTATCCACAAGCTCCTACAGTCCCCTGGATATTCATGATGTTTGTTGGTATTGCTATGAGTAACTAGCCAATGACATAACATGAAATTCAGCATTATTTGCAGTTCCTGGATGAGAGGACTGTTGAAGTAAGATATTTCCCTCGTATAACCACATTTCCTTGAAAATTATATGTTTATTCCTTGCAATGAATATCCATTGAAAACATGAAATCAGTTTTACACCTTCTTTTTTGTTTGAGAAGGAGACAAGGAGTTTATGAATTATCTACAACAAAGAAGTTGATCATCCATAAAATTCTTGTCTTATTCTTTTTCTGATTCATGTTTTTAAAAAAGTAATGAATAACCAGTCACTAGCATTATGAGGCACATGCTGTGAAAGAAAATGATTGAGTGATCTTTAGATCTTAGATATGCCATCCTGGTCGAGCAAAATAGTTTCAATTACTGATTCTAGCCTCTCAAAAAAAAAAAGCACTGCCCATTATAATTATATAACATTTATGAGACTCACCTGTTGAGCTGGTTAAGATGATGGACATTTATGAGACTCCATTTACTTTGAAAGGGGCTTAATCAAACATTTTCTATAGAAAGCAAAATTATCTTGAATGAATCACAAAGCTTCTTTGGTGCTATACTTAGACTCAATGATGAATTTGTTTAGAATGTGTCTGGTATCAGACATTTATGAATAGATTTCATTTTAAGGGTAATGTAAAAAAAATTATAATAGAGCAACAGAGAGAAGTTTTGCTTCAACTTCTCCTGCAAGGCATGACTTGCTAGTCTCTGTCACAGGCTTGCTGAAGCCTTGCTACATGGCAAGGGAATGTTGTGATTAACTTGCAAAGCTGCTTGACTTTAGAGCATTCTTGTGACGTCACGAGAGAAGTCTTTCTTTAACTTCTCCTGCAAGGCATGACTTGCTAGTCTCTGTCACAGGCTTGCTTAAGCCTTGCTACAAGGCAAGGAAATGATGTGATTTACTTGCAAAGCTGCTTGACTTTAGAGCATTCTTGTGACATCACAGAATTTTTACAACATCACTTGTGACGTCATGAAATATTTGCATTGTCACTCAGCAAAGGTGATGACGTCACATTGATTTTAGAAGTGACGTCACACCATTGTGTCGTGTCATCATTCCGTGCTTGATAATTTCACTCAGTACACTTTTCTTGAACTGAAAAATAGTCTCTCACAAGCAGATAATGAATATCTTATACACCGATTGTTAATAACAAATGTACCGGTATGTTAAGTTTATGAAGATTGTTAAGAGTTTTATAAAATTGCTTTCACTTTGTGCTGTTTAATGTTTTTGAATAATATTTTTGGTGATAAGAAGTACTCGTGAATTGTTGACAGGGAGTTATAAGTTGTTGTTTCAAAATTGCTATAAAGTTTTATGACTGTTATGAGATATTTTTGACTTATGAAATTGTTGATGTTGCATGTAATAATTGTTAAATCTAAAGATTTATTGATCTAGTTGTTAAATACAATTTTAATTCTTACTCTGTTGAGCGGAGTGAAATCACTGCCTCATAGATTATTTTTGGCATGAGAAAAATTAATAAATCTAAAAGTGATTTTTTTCTTACTGCCCACTCTTAAGGAATGATAAAAGGTTATTTATATACTTGATGAAAAATATCTACCCGGTTCTTGTTTCAATGAAAAACAGGGTAGTCTCCCTTTTGTTAAAAATAGGCAAATACCAAAATTGTATACATATCATAACTTATATCTATTACTCATGTTGTGACATGAAAATTGTTAATCAGATGTTATAAAATCATAAATTTGTATTGATTTTATTTGTGAAATTTGTAATTCTTAATTAATTTGTAATAACTAGATTTTGAGACAATATATGAGTAATTGAACAAACTAGGGTTAGAATTAATTTTCCATGTTACCTCATATCAAAGTTTGAAGCTTTTAAGGACCAAGTATTTAATATGAAATTGAATGGACCATTTATGCTGAGGAATATATGGATGACAACTTCTTTGTTCATTGTATGCGACGTTTCGACACAGATTCTTCTGTCGTTATCAAGCAGAGTTTTTCACGTGCAGAACGTGTTAAAATAATCAAAATAAGAAGTTGATAACATTATTCAAAATAAGAAGTTGATAACATTATTCAAAATCAGAAGTTGATAACATATTACAATAAAATCTTAGACCTTCTTTATAAACCGATGCAAAACAAAGACCACAATCAATGGCATATGTTGCTGTAAATATCATTTTGTCCATATTTATTAAATTTCATATCTTATTGTATTAATTGTTATCTTGTTAGTTGATTAAGGAAAACAGGCAATTTTATAACTTTTATGCATACACATCTTGTTATCATATCACTGTACAGATCATATTGATATAAAATTATTATTTTGCAACTTTTTGTCACAGAGTAAGTGCAATATTTTTTGTCATATATTACATTAACCATTCCTATAATCTTCATTTTGTACATATTTTTATACCATGCCATAACAAATGTGCCATTTTCATGGTTTTATCATTAATTGTGTAATTTCAAAATTGTAAAATACTTCTTTGCAACAGAACAAAAACGTTTTGAATATTTATAATTACTCACTTCTTTTCCTACAGAGGTAACTCAAGTAAAAAAATCCTATCCGTACCTCTGTTTTGATATGAGCACTTCACTAGTTTTGGTTAATTCTATAATATCGGTAAGCCACCAGCCCGAGAAGTGCTTGTAGTAAGACAGAAGTTAGCATAGGTTTTTATCACCTCAGCTACTCGTTTTGTTTCCTTCTCTTCTTTACTTCACTTCTTTTTCATGATTGTTCACTTACTTTTATAGAAAATTTAGGAATTTTTTTGGAAAATTGTTTACTTAATTTCTGTCATTTATAACGTTATTTTCAATCAATTACACAAATCTAATAAAATGACAACTTTTTTACCACATTTTCTCTAATACAGACCATGGAAAGCATTATGGATGTTGAGATGAAACCAAGATTTATTTGCTTTTATTGCCAACAAATTGATCTATCATATTAACTAAATAATTGTTTCTAGTTGTAAGATAATTTTTTCTATTTTATAATATCAAAGTACAGTATAATACGGATATACCGAGCTTGGATATAGCGAACACTCGGATATAGTGAACAAGCTTTGAGGTCCCGTCCCTATATAATATAATTAAAATTATATGCGAATAGCAAACACCGGATACAGCAAACTTAATTGGAGTTTGTTATATCCATGTTCTACTGTAACATTGTGCCATATTGGAAACTATATATATAACATTCTTTAAAAAGGAAGCCCTCCGTTATTATTTGTGCTACCTAGTAAAACACATGATTAAGTAAAAGATTATTGATTTCATTATTTTTTTGGTCTTCTATTACTGCCATCCATGTTGATCTTTCACATAAACTGAATAGTTTTTGTTGATTTTAAGATAAAAATTCTTTATATTATGTGGAAATAATAATGAGCCATATTGAAACACTAACATTCTTTGAATTTGTTTTGTAGTTAATTTCATGCTAATGATTTTTCCGAGCAATTAAATCAGATATAGATAAGTCTTCATATTCATATTCATAACATATAGTTATGTGTGTTCACTAAAAAATACTCAGATGCTTATATCCAATCAGAAATTAGAATTTTAAGAAATAATTGCAATTGATCTTTATGATCAGCTTCCATATCAAACATATGCGATTAAAGTAATTTAGTAAAAATGTTTGTCATTTATGCAATTTCTTTGGTGCTTGGATTATTAGCAGCCCCGTCTAAGGACGGGGCTGCTATCAGTTTTTGTGAAGTTTCCATCGCCGCCGCCGCCGCCGCCGCCGCCGCCGCACTCGTACTACTAGCTATAACTTTTTTCCCCTAAGCTTTCGAGAACTCTTATTCATACCTTACTCCTCATACCTCGGGGGAACGATTTTGACACGTTCACTTTCAAGGTCAAAGGTCAAGGTCACGAGCTATGTATTCACACTAAGAATTCCTTGTAAACGCGATAACTTGAAAAGTTTTTGTGCTATGAAGCTCTTACTTGGTATATATCATCCTTGGAAAAGTAAACAATTTTGAAAAGGTTTTGGCTACAATCCGTCAAAGGTCAAGGTCACAGCAAGGTCATGACGTAAGCATGTTTTAGCGAAAATGCTTTATTTTAACTATGAACACTTTTAATCAATACATGATTGTTATACTAAAAAAAAAGTGTTCAATGGATGTGTGACCTTGAAGGTCAAAGGTCAAGGTCATGAGATATGAGTTATTACAAAATGCACTAAATTGGGGTATAACTTTATCCCATTTAGCTTTTCAGAACTCATGAACATGTCTAAATGTTAATACTTCCAGGGAATCATTATGACATGTTCACTTTCAAGTTCAAAGGTCAAGGTCACGAGTTATAAAATCACCACAAAATTCTTTGTAAACACGGTAACTTGAAAAGTTTTTGTGCTATGAAGCTCTAACTTGGTATATATCATCCTTGGAAAAGTAAAAATTTTGAAAAGGTTTCGGCTACAATCTGTCAAGGGTCAAGGTCACAGCAAGGTCATGACTTAAGCATGGTTTAGCGAAAATGCTTAATTTTAACTATGATCACTTTTAATCAATACATGATTGTAATACTCAATAAAAAGTGTTCAATTATTGTGTGACCTTGAAGGTCAAAGGTCAAGGTCATGAGATATGAGTTATTACAAAATGCACTAAATTGGGGTATAACTTTATCCCATTTAGCTTTTCAGAACTCATGAACATGTCTAAATGTTAATACTTCCAGGGAATCATTATGACATGTTCACTTTCAAGTTCAAAGGTCAAGGTCACGAGTTATAAAATCACCACAAAATTCTTTGTAAACACGGTAACTTGAAAAGTTTTTGTGCTATGAAGCTCTAACTTGGTATATATCATCCTTGGAAAAGTAAAAATTTTGAAAAGGTTTCGGCTACAATCTGTCAAGGGTCAAGGTCACAGCAAGGTCATGACTTAAGCATGGTTTAGCGAAAATGCTTCATTTTAACTATGATCACTTTTAATCAATACATGATTGTTATACTCAATAAAAAGTGTTCAATTATTGTGTGACCTTGAAGGTCAAGGTCATGAGATATGAGTTATTGCAATTCCTTGTAAACACAATAACTTGAAAAGTTTTTGTGCTATGAAGTTTAGATTTTGTATATATTATCTCTTGAGAAGTACAACATTTTCAAAAAGTTTTGGGTACTAACTGTCGAAGGTCAAGGTCACAGCAAGGTCAACATATATGGAGAAAATGGATTAATTGTATTTTTAACACTTTATTTCATTACAATAATGTTATACTCAATGAAATGTGTTCATTGATTGTGTGACCTTGAGTGTCAAAGGTCAAGGTCACGAGAAAATTCCCAATTTGGTGAGGCCTGTAAAAGGCGGAACAGGGTAAGGCGAAACCCAAAGTTCCGGGGCTGCTCTGCTTTTGCGGTATCCCGCAAACGCTAATCTAGTTTAGGTCAGCTTTAAAACAATTTGAACGACCATAGAAAATACCAGTGTAATTTAGGTAGAACAAGTTTTTAGCTCATCTGGCCTGTAAGGCCCGATGGGCTTATGGCATGGCATGGTGTCCGGCGTCCGTCCGTCCATCCGTCCGTCCGTCCATCCGTCCGTCCATCCGTCCGTAAACTTTGTGGAATTTCGACTTCTTCTCCAGAACCATAAGGCCTAGAAAGCTGAAACTTTGTGTACAGACTCCTTAGCTAGTGAGGATTATAAATTGTAGCTTTGGTGGCCCTGTGACCCCTAAAAAGGGCCACAGGGGCCACACCCTAAAAACCTATTTTCATCTTCTTCTCCAGAACCATAAGGCCTAGAAAGCTGAAACCTTGTGTACAGACTCTTTGGCTAGTGAGGATTATAAATTGTAGCTTTGGTAGCCCTGTGACCCCTAATAAGGGCCACAGGGGCCACACCCTAAAAACCTATTTTCATCTTCTTCTCCAGAAGCATAAGGCCTATAAAGCTGAAACTTTGTGTACAGACTTCTTGGCTAGTGAGGATTATAAATTGTAGCTTTGGTAGCCCTGTGATCCCTAAAAAGGGCCACAGGGGCCACGCCCTAAAAACCTATTTTCATCTTCTTCTCCAGAAGCATAAGGCCTAGAAAGCTGAAACTTTGTGTACAGACTCCTTAGCTAGTGAGGATTATAAATTGTAGCTTTGGTGGCCCTGTGACCCCTAATAAGGGCCACAGGGGCCACACCCTAAAAACCTATTTTCATCTTCTTCTCCAGAACCATAAGGCCTAGAAAGCTGAAACTTTGTGTACAGACTCCTTGGCTAGTGAGGATTATGAATTGTATCTTTGGTGGCCCTGTGACCCCTAATAAAGGCAACAGGAACGTCCTTCAAATCTATTTTCATCTTCTTCTCCTGAAGTATAATGCCTAGAAAACTGAAACTTGTCTCCTATATATACTTAATTTTATGATTGGTGCCCCTGTGGCCTCTACAAAGGGGGTATCATTGGCCACACTCTACAGCATAATTGATGATGAAGCCTGATGAGCTACAGAGCCAATGGCTCTATTTTTTTTTACATCATATTGATTCAATCTTTAGAGTTATCTCCCTTCATTCATATACCACAATATTCAGACGTTTCTGTTATTTGCAGTATATTTAAATGAAACAAAATTCTTTCTTTTTTTATAAACATTTACTTCATAAAAAATATTTTCGGGTCCACTGTTCTTAAAAGCTTTTAGAAATTAATTTCAATGAATTACTACTACACAATAAATTTAATATCTATTATCATAATCAAATGTTCAGATTTCAATTCTGTGTTTCAGCATATGTTTTGATTAAACTACACTAAGGGTGTTAGCTCATTGAATGCTGAAACCAAATTACTGGTATCTGCATTTCAAGAAATATCAAACATGTATGTGCAATGAAATGTTCATTTGTTTAATGAAATCGCAAATAATTTCTATCTAATACCTTGATGTCTCTTAAAATGTAGGGTAAACATTTCCGTGTCTCATTGAGCATTGCTTGCATTGAATTAACCCTGGAATGAAGTGTTTTCTTTATATGAATCATTTTGCAATACAATATTCATCATTCCATATATGCATGCTTCATTGGCTTTGACTGCATGGACCAGTTTGTGTGTGATTGGAGTATGACATATGGTTAATTCTTTAGGTAAACAATCTTATATTTTGTTGAATAAACTATTTATATAACATATTGGGCTTGTTTTCATATTTTTGTCCTTGAATTTTAACTTGTTCATGAATTGAGAAAATTTACCTTTTTGACCATATTTTACACTTCACTGGCATGTATGTAGTTGCTCTCATAAGGAAAGATGACTTGTGGCCTTTTCCGAAAAAGGTCAGCATTGTAAGTGTTTATAATGAACTGGAAATAAGCTGTTTACATGATGTCCACAGAGTACGTGTCAGGGATCAAACATGCCAAACTTTACCAATAGTGTCATCTGATCAAGAAGTATCGTCTGTTGCAGGAAATCATTTTAAAACTAAAGTGGTTTTGAAGTCACGATTATGATTGAAAACCGAACAACAACACCCATCAATAAACATAATTTTGAAAACTTATCTAAAGCAGTCAGAATGGCAGTTATGACTTAAAATTGTTTGACAGGTTATTGTCCAGAGACCCCAAAGTTATGTAACAATGGATATTTAAAACTAATGGCAGAAGTTTCTCTCTATATTACTGTTGGAAACTTCAGAGAGAAGCATATTCTGGTATTTCGAATGACCAATGGGCAGAGCTGTAGCAAATTTATACCCACGTGACCATGTGGGTGTTACGAAATAATTGGCAAGCTTTAATTTGGAAACTGATTATTATAATAATGCTATGATGTAAAATATATCGTATATTTTCAACAATATATGGATGAGCGTTTACACCCTTAATAGATATCAATTTTGCATATGTATGTGAGCTGTTTTGTAGTTATTCGGTGTATTTTTTTTGCATTCCACATTTGGAAACGACATTCCATTTTGTATCAACTAGGAATTCGGTTCCTTCAATTTTTTGCGTGACCGCTGAATGTCCCGCCTTGTCAATGACTGATCGTTCACCCAATACATCTCATTGCTTCACGGAAAATATGGTACTGAACAGGCCATTTTCAAATTTCATGTTTCAAACCATAACGTTATGGATGATTTATTTAAGAAATAAAGTTTGCTCTACCCCAATGTGTTTTGTAATAAAGTATAGTTTTGCCCTGAACTATTATAGTTAAAGCACGAGGACGGTAGTCCGAGTGCTTTAACGTTGTAATAGTTCAGGGCAAAACTATACTTTATTACAAAACACATTGGGGTAGAGCAAACTTTATTTCTTTTCTAAGATACCAAACTTATTTGCAGGGAAGTATAAACATTTTTATAATTTCAAATTAAAATATTGTTAAAATAACTTAGATTATATATCCATGAACAGGGCTAACTGCTGGCTATTCCATGTTTAGAACTCACCCCCTAATTCAAAAATATTGTTTATTGGTGAAACAGTTGATTATGTTAATGTAGCACTTTTATTTTCTCATTTATAAAGTTTAAAATTTTATTCTCTTGTTGTTATTTCATTGTTCAAAGAAAACAGAAATATCAGACTTCTCATTCATCATTCTTTTGAACAGCCAAGTTGTGCGATCATGCAGTTCGGGCCACACTTCCCATATAAGGCTTATCACGTGATTGACATTCCACAAAGAATTATGGGTATTGTTTGCAAGGAAGCGTGTCAGATGTAGATCTATCATTCTTTGCTGTTGTCATAAAAGTTGAAGTTAATGGTACCAATGCTAATATCAGCTGACTGGAGGAGCTGTACACCATGAAAAGGAGTATGTACAAACTGTATTGGTTGAGCTATATGGCACGTTGCTTGGCAGAGACGGTTGACGTGTGTCAACGTCACAAATGCTACGGGGCGTCGTGACCTGACGTGGAACGTGGTCACTCGACAAGCATGTCGGAGGCAGAGCATTGGTCGCAGCGTTGTTCCTCTGTAAGATCGAGTTGTTATGTAGCTTTTCAACGACTGCTCATTTCTGTGACCAGTGACGGACATGAAAGTTTGGCCATCAGTTGATAGGGATGCGCCATGTTGATTGATAGAACCGAGATCAATGGTTACCATGGGCACGCGTGATAACGAGGGGGCAGCGGGGAAGAGCGGATAGCGTCATTCAATGCATTGTTACGTCATGTAAAAACTATACCTTTATTGTCTGATAAAGTACTTTTTTTTCGATTGTTCTAACCGCTAGGCATCTTAGAATTACGATTAAATTTGTCTTTTGAAGAAAGTATCGACAGGGCCTAAAGTATTATGAAATATTCTTAAATGTCAACCTATAACATCATTTCTCAATTTATCAGCAACTTTCGGCTGTATTACGATCAACACTCAATTAAGGAAAATTATTCGTGCAACATGTAATTAACCTGAAAGTCAATGGGAAATTCGTCGGGTTTAAACTAAATTTGCGGGTATTGGAAAACAATGTATCCCGGAAAGTTTACTACCTCAACAATTTATCTTTTAATTAATCACTGGCTCTTGTATTAAACTCACCGTCAGCTATCTTTTAAAGCAACATAAATTTGAATTACCATATCAATGTTTAAAAATTTATATCATAATTGAGATAGGCGACGTATCTATCATTGGGTGGAATTTAAGCGGAACGAACGAGATGTTTTACTGTGTACATAGTGTACTGATAACTATCAAAACAAAGAGCAAAGAATATGCGTGTCCGATTGGAACAATTTATTAGTGACAATAACAATACAGCTTAGGAGACTCCAAGCACACCTGTGCTCTGTATAATTGAGAGACACTCCAGCTTGGGTACAATGATGTAACAGCCATGAGGTAAGCTGAGCATGAGATGGGCAGTTGACTTTAGGACTTCAGAGGAACAAGGCAGTGGCCATATTACTAAGCTGAGATAATGAAATTTACATGGTAGCAGAGCATATGATCGACTTTGAAGAGGAATATGGCTGTGAATTTTAAAGCACCACCACTATTGAAAGAAGACAGTGTTTATGAAGTTTGGAAAAATGAGTTGAACATTTGGAGTCTAGTTACAGATGTAGCTGAAGAAAAGCAGGCATTAGCAGTTACCCTCACCCTTACTGGTCACGCTAAGGCAAAGGCATTGGACATTGATGTGACAGATTTGAATAAGAAAGGAGGTTTGAAGACTTTACTCAAAGCACTTGATTCTTTGTACAAACAAGATGAAATAGACTTAGCCTATTCTACATACATTCAGTTTGATAGTTATCGCCGGTCAGATTTTACCAGCATGAATGAATACATCATAGAATTTGAGAGAAGAAATGTATTGTGCAAAAGATATAAGATGGATTTTCCAGACTCAATTCTTACATTCAAACTTTTAGACTGTGCAAATCTTTCAACTAGAGAAAGACAGTTGGTACTAACAGCTGCTTGTGACAGGAAATATCAAACAGTTAAATCTGCTTTGAAGAGAATCTTCAGCGAAAGCATCACAACTAGAGAAAGTTAGAAACCAGCATTAAAGTAAAGCAAGATACAGCATATATGACTCAGTATGAACTGAGAAGCAAACCCAGATTTTACATGGACAATAGTGGAAGACAACAGACAAGTGTCCAGAGGGGGACAAATCCAATAGATAAATATGGAAGAAGAACAAGATGTGCTATATGCCAGTCAACATTCCACTGGGTAAGAGACTGTCCCCACAAAGATGCAGAAAAGGATGAATTGACAGAAGACAATAGAAAAGGTGAAGAAACATGCAACCTTACCTTATTCAACAAAGAAGATAAAACAGAAAACCAAGTATTAATGACAGAGGCATTTGGATGTGCAGTTCTAGACACAGCTTGTACAAGAACAGTGTGTGGGAGACAGTGGTTTGATAATTTCATGCTGAACTTGAGTCAGAAAAACAAGTCGGAAGTCATCATTGGAAGTAGTAAAAAGGCATTTAGATTTGGAGACGGAGTGAAGATGGTGTCATCAATGACAGCTACAATACCTGTAACAATTTGTGAAACAGATTGCAAGATTAGAACAGAGGTGGTGGATGCTGACATTCCAATGCTTTTGAGCAAAGAATCTCTGAAGAAAGCTGGGACAAAGTTAGATTTGGAGTCTGATAGGGCTGAAATGTTTAAGAAGCCAGTGAGCCTCAACCTCACATCTAGTGGTCACTACTGTGTGGACATATCAAGAGACAAGACAGGAACTAGCAGACACAAAAGAGATCTGGAAGTCTTTTACATTGAGCAAACACAGAGTGTAGAAGACAAGGAAACAGACCCACATTACATGCATGAAGATATGGGCCAAGCAGCAGAAAAGCACCAAATCCACAACTTCAGAAAGCAGAATGTCTCAGGATCAGAAGACGGCCAAATTCAAGATATGTTTTCTACACAGTGCACAAGAACCATCAAAGAAACAGTAAATGACAAGCCACTGGAAGAATTGAAAAAAGACAACATGTGCAAGCTGAGGAAAAGTATCTATGGCATACGACATGCAGCTGGTAAATGGTATGACAGAGGGAAGCAGATATTGTCAAGTCACAAAACAGGATTTTAAGTGGTTGGGAGTGAAAGGAAAAGATGATCAGAATGAAAGTATCAAAAGAAAACTTGTACAAAATATTGCTTGTTCACTAAAGAGTTATACTTTGAGTATAGAGAGATTTTTGGAGATACTGACATTTTTAGAAGTGAAAGACTGAGAATGAAAAGTATAAGTGCTAATTAAAGAGATAAAACAGAATTATGATAAAGAATTTCAGTGAATGGACTGCAGCTTAAAGTTATCAGTGAGAGACAATTCTGATGTTCCTGTTCCTTTCAACTTAACTTTGTACAAAGTTTTAATATAAGTGACTTGCAAAAAAAAAAAAAAAAAAAGAGAAAAGGAAAAGGCAATATGGATTACTTTGAGAGACTTCTTATCCTGAAGCCTGAAGTGATTTTAAAGAGATGTACAGGCATGTAGATCAATTTTAATTTATCCATTTGTTGCTGGATTTTAGAGTTACAACAAAAGAAAAGAAAAAGAGTGAATTTGTTAGTGACAATAATAAGACAGTTTAGGAGACTCCAAGCACACCTGTGCTGTGTATAATTGAGAGACACTCCAGCTTGGGTACGATGATATAACAGCCATGAGGTAAGCAGAGAATGTGATGAGCAGTAGACTTGTGGACCTCATTGGAACAAGGCAGTGGCCAAATCTCTAAGGTGAGATAATCAGATTTACAGGTCGGCTGACGCGACCCTCAACCAGACCTTTCTAGACTCAGTATAGCAGTGTAACTTAGACTGATTTGCCATCAATGGCTGAATATGAACAGAAATACTGTTTTCTGACTGACCTTCAAATAAAATATACTCCTCACATAAAATTAAGCAACATTTTAAAAATCGAACATTTATATCTTAATTTTCTAATTTGCATGTTTGATAGGTGTTGTGATCAAATAATTTTTCCTAATCGATGAACAGATTTAAGGTTTGTATGCTTAAAGTTATTCTTCCAAATGTATGTATGGCTACCTAGAATGTTCATATTTGTCTGAACAATTATTCCTGAGGCTTAATTGTTTGTGAGGAGTATATATCCACAAGAACTCATCCTGCCATCCATAGCTGCAATATACAGAACTAACTGATAAAACACAAAAATCCTTGAATTGTTTTAAAAGCATTTTATTGCCAACATCAGAGACAATGTAACTTGCATGTAATCGGTTCAACAATCACAGATACAGTATAAACAGTGGTATGCAGCGGCCTTGCCTTACTCCATGGGTTAACACTCCCTAATTAAAACAATGTTAATGAGAATCGCCCCTCGTTATAATCATGAACTGAGATCAGCATGAGAGTAGTTTTAGGTCGACCCATGAAATAAGACTGTGATAAAGGTTACCTCCCTTAAATGATTTAAAGAAGAGTTATCTCCCTTGTGTGGTGAAACAAAAGTTACCTCCCTTGAATGATTAAAAGAAGAGTTACCTCCCTTGTGTGGTGAAACAAGAGTTACCTAACTTGTATGATTGAAATATAGAGTTTTTGATGAATACTAATTTTATTCTGATTCTTCAAGGGATATTATTATAATAGATTAATGAAACAATAAATATAATATACATAATTTACAAGTTTTTCTTTACAACCCTTGAAGAACCAGAATTTACATGGCAGGCACTTGTACAGTGATTTGAATCGTAAGGGGGCATCAACTTAAATGTTTATAAGGGCTTGATTTCATAGTTTGAAATAGAACTGTCAGGATTTACTTCCATAGGATTTCAAATAACTTGAATACTTAAAGATCCTTTAGATGACATTTTTGAAGGAATTTTAATCTGTGACTTACATAAGAGTTCTAAATGCAGAATATAAGAATATAATATTAAAATGTAAGTTCCAACATCACTTACATGAAAATATCTTTTGCTATGATTTTTTTTTTTTTTCAAGTATTCAATTCTAAAAAATTCAAGGATTCAATTCTATATTTTGTCAAGATTCTTTTCTCAAGTGTCCAAGGATTCAATTCTCAAATATTCAAGGATTCAATTCTTAAATGTTCGCTTTAATTCTCAAATGTTCAAGGATTCTATTCTCAAATGTTCAAGGATTCAAAGATCAAGTTCAAGGATTAAATTTGATATCAAGGATTCCATTTCAACACGAGGGATTCAATGTTCAAGGGGTCACTAACAAACAAATCAACAACACGCGGGGCCACATGGCAAGGCAGGGGGAACTACTCACAAAGCTAAGATATAACAACCATTCTCGCAACTCTGTACATTACACAACATGCTAGGAACAAACCAGTGTGTCGCTAACTCCCCGAAACATGACTATTGGGAGAAAGACAACACTTTCTAGTTTTAGTTATTGCATTATTGTAGTTTAACTTGCCAACTTCCTCACTCAGGGTTTTTATGTATCCATGAATTTCAAAAATTGATAAAATTTACATTTATTTAAGGGAATGTGAGGGAGTGATATATTGTTCAGGCAGCATTGCAGCCTTTAGTGGCAAGCATATAAGGTAGAAGATCAACAACAAATGTATTTGAATTTGTACTAATTTTGACATCTTTGAATGCCAATGAGGAGTGAAACTTCATTTTGAAATTAAATCAATTACCTCACGTTGACAACATTCAATTTCAGTCACAAAAATTTGAAACATTAAAATTTGTTCATCATGGATACATAATTTCGAAAATTTGAGTGAGGAAGATTTACCCTTACTTCCATTGTCTGAATATTATTGCCATTGGAACTAATTCATATTTCGGTAATAAATGCCATTTTCAGACAGTTAATAAGGAACAAGCAATTAACTAGATTCCGTTGACTGGCCAACAAACCAAATTTGCAAGTATTTGTCAAATCTATCATTTCAGATTCTGTGACTATCAACAAAACAGCATAATGATCTCAGTCGTCAGCAAAAGGGGTTTTAAACCATGAATCTGGTTAAAATCAACAACAACAGTAACAAATTTCTACAGAGAAAATGTAACATTTTCACAGCACTGATTATCCCTAACTTTGACCCACTCATACCACGAGACACAACACTTGTTTCATGCAGGGTATAGCTTGTATAGTCACATCTAACGATATCATTTACCCAGTATAATTACTGGACCAGCCACACTGATCCCTTCATAACTTACTTATGATCACAAAATTATTGATCAATTAATCAATTTGGTAAAAATTTGACAAAAATGGTTTTCTTCATTTTTGGGTTCAAAACCAGCCAGAATTTTCTTGTAGAGGTCTACGGAGCATGTAAATGCGTCCTAAAACTGTTTTAAGCAAATTTTATTTTTTACGTTTCGGGTCAATAATAATCATCAGGAACATAGTTTGTAGAGCCTGCCAATTCTTTTGATATCATATTTAATACCATGACCAAATATCTACTTGAACATAGTTATTTACCTTTTTTGAGAGATGTTCGTTTTGTGGCATATGATAATAAATATTTTATCCTTTTTTGAAAGTGATGAAAAATAATAATAATATGGTTATATCATGACCCTGAAGGATTGTACTTCCTCAGCTGCTACCTATTCTAGACGCGACCACGTAGGTCAGTGAATAATTTCAGGATTGCATACTCCGTGATAAAAAGCGCATGAAGACCAAAATAATTGTACACTTTCAATCCATGTGAAAATAAGGGACCAGTGTGGCTTGCATCTTGTTACAACAAAGGGCACTTATTCACACGCAGTGTCCATCTTTGTATGTTCGGAAGGCCTCTCAGCTGGTTAATATACTAGCCTATAGGAACAGGCACACCTAACTAGTCACCCGCGGGGGTTACAACACACATGACCTCTTACACGCTATTATAAATAGATAGTTGTATGTACGTCCACATAAACATCCTGAATATTGATAGTCAAACATATCTATCTTCAAAGTGGTTACAAGCAGGTTATTCACTTCATTCACACTTCCCAACATGCAACATTAAAGATGGTTGTTTTCCCCCCATCGTTCAGTAGACAAGATGGCAGCTACATTTTTCACTTCCCATCATCCATTAGTCAAGATGGCAGCTAGACAAAAACATCCAATCATTTTGCATGCAAGATGGCAGTTGGATTTTTTCACATCTTCAAAAGTCATGATGACAGTGTTATATCCTATCAACAAATTGTACAGGATGGGAGAATACCATTGTAACCTCCCTTTATGCCACATATTCATGACAAAAGACTGTTGAAACGACCATCCTACAGCTTTCAGAATGGCACCACACTTTATGTGAGAAACTGTCTGTAAGATCAACATCTCTTTCAAGTTGATCAACGGCAGAGAACACTCGGCTTAAGAAAGACTTGGCAGCGGCATTTACAAAGGGGGATAACTCCAGGAGCTCTGACTTTGTGGCAAAAATCTTTCATATGGCGTGTCCTTCACAAACAGTGGCTTTGTGAAAAACCAACTGCAAATCACAATGTCCACAAACATTTCGATAACAATTGACTCCAGGTTGGCGTACAACAAGGTTGACTACTCTCTCCATTCTTTTTCATTCAAAAGTGGCACAAAGTTGAAACAATCGATAGCTTGTCTTGATCCACCTTTACAATCAATCTTTCCTCAGGTTTCAAACAGTCAATCAGTCAGTATATTGCAAATTAGAAAAACACTCCTTTTCACAAAGAATATTCAACTGTTTAGTCAGAGCTCCCAAACACCTCCCGTCTCACATCTTTAACTGGTCCATCATGTTTGAGAAGTCCGAAAGTCTCTGATAGTCAGGATCATCTTCCCGTTCATCTTTATCACTGTCTTTGAATGTGGGATTGTTAGATTTACGCGGCAGTTTGAGTGTGCACGGTAACATTTCTCGCATCACTGTGTGGTGTATCACTAGCGCTGTTAAGTTTGACCACTCCTTCTCCAGACCCTGCAAGATTAAAAGAAGTCTGTGAATATGATGATGATTATTTTGTTAATTTAAGCATTTAATGTAGAGATCATTTTAACATCAACGCTTGTCAAGAAATTCGGAAAAAGGAATTACTGAGAATATGAAATAAGATCATGAAATCATAGTTGTAAGTTTTTTGCATTCGCATAAATGTTTATATAGATGTTGTCTGAGAAAAGAATTGAATGAACTCTTTAATATTTCTCATAGCATAAAAGATATCCTTACATGCTATCACAGTGAAATTAAAAGACGAGCCTTTTCTAATCCAGGATTATTTAAAGCTTAACAAATTTGCAAGAAAACTCAGTACATGCAAATATATATTTTGAAAATTCAAATATTGCTTAACATAGAAAAATCTCAAAGAAGAAACGATTGTTCACATCAAAACTGAATTCAAATTTTCCCCACGCAACTGCCGTGCATATCTTCAAATATTTGCTCATATTCTGGATATCTTCAAATATTTGTTCATATTAACACCCAGACATGCCATATTTTACACGATGTCAATACCCTCGTGTAATATCTAAACATTTCAACTATGCTTCACGCTAATCACCTAACATCCAAACAATGCCTCATGCCTCAGAACAGCTTAAGGGGATTATACGGGGGTCATAATCCAGTGTTGCAACCAATGTATTCAGAAAGTCTCAACCCGCTAAGTTGTTTGCCGTAGTATACTAAGCCGTCAATATCTTAAAAGGAAAAATGAAAGGAATTTTGATCCTTGTGATGTTTATTGTATTGTCACATCTTCATGGGGAATGCAAATATAGAAGAAATTCAGCAGCTGCATAAATCTTTTTGAGTTTTGTAGATGTTGAATTGTTTAAACAGATGTATTTTTAGAAATTGTTTAAAATAAAAATAAAATATTTTAGGAAAGATTGTTGATATTGAAAGTGCAACAATGAAGTGTAACAATGTTTTTTTAACAATATCTGAAGAAACTAAGTATGAAGGGCATATATACTTTCTGTGATGCATTTCAAAGCCAAAAGAATAGAAGTAAGACCAATGTATGTATAATAAACAATAATTTGATTTTTTTCTCTAAAGTTATTAGGAAACAAAACTTATTTTGTTCATATATTGTAATTAAATCCTATCATAGATTCCTTCTCATAAAGCCTGTCACTCACTGTTTAGGATTGAAGTTGTAAGAAATACAAGTAATGTAGACAGTAATGTTTTTTACCAAAGTCAAAGCTGGGTGGTTGAGTGGGTAAGCTACATGCAGGTATGGTCAGGGCTGATGGTATTGCCTCAAGGTGTAAGTTAAAATACTACAATAGTACAGGAATTTGTACTATTGTAGATAGTGGTATCCCAGATATAGCACTGTTAAAATCATGACCAGATTTTGGATTTTGAAGCTCACTACCATTCTAAGAGTTTGGATTTTGAAGCTCACTACCATTCTAAGAGTTTGGATTTTGAAGCTCACTACCATTCTAAGAGTTTGGATTTTGAAGCTCACTACCATTCTAAGAGTTTGGAATTTTAGGCTCACTACCATTCTAAGAGTTTGGATTTTTAAGCTCACTACCATTTTAAGATTATGGATTTTTAAGCTCACTACCATTCTAAGAGTTTGGATTTTGAAGCTCACTACCATTCTAAGATTTTGGATTTTGAAGCTCACTACCATTCTAAGATTTTGGAATTTTAAGCTCACTACCATTCTAAGAGTTTGGATTTTGAAGCTCACTACCATTCTAAGATTTTGGATTTTTAGGCAAACAACACCGATGTGGGATCTTTTAAAGCTCACCTTTAATTTGACTCCACGCTGTGTTTTAAGGATGAGATAGTGGCAGATGCCGCTAGCGTTCTCATATTTTGGCACTCTGACGGACAGCGCGAAGCAGCCGGGATGTGTGGTACTATCTCTCACTATGAAGGAACCCACGTCCTCCTGTTGTAGGATCTCAAGGGCGATCTCTCTGTGGAATAAACACGGAGGGTTAATTTTCATCCTTAACCCCTGTCCTTTGTCCTTAATCTGCTTCAATTATCATATATCCATTACTGATTATTAAGTTATGTTCTGCAAATTATTATCAAACTAAATAATAATTTGTGAACATTTATGATTCCTGAAATTGTCTGATCATGGTAAGTAAAAAAACAGGGCTTGTTTGTAATAGCATGTAAAGCAACATTTTAGATGGAAAAAAAGTAGTTTTAGAAAAAACAACATTACCATCAGCTCAGAACTCAGGAATTCATTTGTACTGAAATGGTAACCAATATATGAACCAATACAAGTTCAAACTAAAAACAGCATTTACATGGTTGCAAGAGCTTTATTTTCATTAATGTCTCATAAAGGAATATGGTTTTATAGAGTTGAAACAAAGCTTCTGATCAAAGTCGAGAGAAATAAGAAAACCTTATTATTCAGATAACTCATGCTTGTCAAAAGGTGCCCACCAACACAGAAGAATTTAAAATTCCAAAAAAATTGCAAAGACAAACAATGATCCCTAAGGCTATGTCTCATAAAGGAATATGGTTTTATAGAGTCCAAACAAAGCTTCTGATCGAAGTCTAAAGAAATACAAAAACCTTATTATTAAAAAAACTCCAATTGTGCCCACAAAAGAATTCAAAATTGCAAAAAAACTGCAAAGACAAACAATGTTCCCTAAGGCAATGAAAGAGAGTGAGATAGTCTAATGCATTACTGTCAAAGGTTTCCATTCTTTCATGTTTGGACAAAAAAGTCCAACACGTTGTTACAAGTCTGTCAAGCAAAGGACAGACGAGAAACAAAAAGGTCAAGTGCTATTGTCCTATTTTAAAACCTTCTTTAAAGATAAGTTCATTTCACTTCTTTTCCACTTATCTTAACCCTTACGATGCGGGGCGCGTGATATTTCCGGGCCAAATATAAAATGGCACGTAAGCCCTCTTGGCGAAATTCGTAACTTTCAGGATAAGGCTATAATTGACTGCAAGCAGTCTTGGCTGCTCCCGGATATAAAATATCAAACCTTTTCTCAAAAATGATTGAGGGTACCCACCTTGCGGCATTCATATCTCACGAACCATTAGAGATAATTCTATAATTTTTACATCATCGTGTAGAAGAAAGAATTGTCTTTATTTCCATGTATCATATGTATATGCGCGCACAAAAACAAAGAAACGGCAAGCGTTGCGACAAGTGCCGCAAATTTTATTTTTTACCTCAAAATGAGTGAGGGTACCCATCTTGCGGCATTTATATCTCACGAACCATTAGAGATAATTTTATAATTTTTAAATCATCGTATAGAGGAGAGAATTGTCTTTATTTCCATGTATCATATGTATATCCGCGCACAAAAACAAAGAAGCGGCCAATCAGGATATAACGGTGGCTGGCACCGGACAAAACAATTCCGCCACGTGGGCTTGTAGAGCAAAAATATATACCCGCATCGTAAGGGTTAAAGGGGCAGTAGCACGTTTTTTGATAATTTTATATTTTAAAATTACACAAGCCATCATCCATAGGCAGAGGACAAAGAATGAAGATTAACATAAAATCCATTGGCGGCCATTTTATGTGAACACCTTTAATTCATATTGTGTAAGAAAAAGGAATGGCATGGCTAATTTTTACGTTATATATTTGAATTATTTCTTCTCCATTTAGTTTAAATACATTGTCTTTCAATTGGAACCATTAATTTTCATTTTCCTGACATCAACTTATAATTCCTCCTACTGCCCCTTTAAGATGAGGTGGTTTGAATTTAAATGTTGAGACCCAACCAACTCCTATTTCATAATGTAATACAACTTCATCCAATTCTGTCTAATATTAATATGAATATATACCCAAGGGTGAACCAGTATTAGTAATTGCTCATAAATTATTGATATCACTCATATTTTAGCCTGATTAGGCCAATACAAAATTAATTCACAATGCTACTGCAATTTTCTTTTTCATCTCATGATGTCTCAATCATAAGGATGCCAGTAATGCAATTGCTAATACATAGTGTAAATCACTGTTGGAGTGGCATTATAGAAGTTGGTAGGATAAGGAAGACAAAGGAAAGGTTATGGATGAACAACTTCTTTAGTTGACAGTAGCGACAATTTGGTATGGATCCTTGTTCATATGCTTGAAAATGGTATGAGAATCTATACCAAAACGTCGCTACTGTGAAATAAAGAAGTTGTTCATCCATATAATTTCCTCGTCTACCTTAGTGTATATCAGACTGTATCTCACCTCGGTATTCCGGCCTGATACCAGGGGGCGTGCCGTAACGATTCATCCACGATGTGACTCCGGTCCAGGCACATGAGAGACTCAAGTCTGCAAGAGAGATTTGCACATCAGTATCGGATAATATAGAGGTACTTCATATAAGATCAGTATTACTTAAACAATATATTGATATCATCTGTATCACATGAGAGACTCAAGTCTGCAAGAGAGGGATACATTTCAGTATCAGATAAAGGTACATAAGATCAGTCACTCTTAAACGATATCTTGATATCATCTGTATCACATCGGGTACTCATTGAGTCTGCAAGAGAGAGATACACATCATTATCGGATAAATAGAGGTCATATAAGATCAGTATCACATAGATGATATTGATATCATCTGTATCTCATAGGGTTATTGAGTCTGCAAGAGAGGGTACATATAGGACAAGATCAGTATCACATAGTTGATATATTGATATCATCTGTATCACATTGGATACTTGGGTCTGTAAGAGAGATATGCACATCATTGTTAAATACATACAGGTTTTAAAAAGGTGTTACATGGATATCATCCATATCACATGGGGACTCAATTCTGCAAGAGACAAAACACTTTAGTATAAGGTACATAGAGGTTGGATAAGATCAGTATCATATAGCGGAAACACTGGTATCATCTCTATCATATCGAGTTCAAATCTACAAATGAGAGAGATTAGTATCAAGAACTTTTAATTTAGCTCAGGAAATTTCTGAACTTTAAAATTTAAAAAAACCCTAAATACTTAAAAAACATCTATACGGTCAAACTCAAATAATGTGTTTTAGAAAAGAAGCAAAAACTAAATATGAGATATAGCAATGTGAAATTTTTTACAACTTTGAAGCCTTTAACAAAAAGTTATAAACAAACCCTCAGGCTATAGGTTAACTAAACTTCATTGTGAAAAAAGCCCGCAACATTACCAACATTATGCTTGAACTTGTTTATAACATATACAAAATAAGGTGTATATAATCAAGGACACTCTGTTCAAAGGTAATATCAATTCTATGATCAAGGTGACCCTACAGCTATATCACTGCAAGTGATGAAGAAATGAAGTTGATAAAGAGATACATGTATCATCTTCATCATTCCCTCCAGCAAGGAAAGTGAGGTGATTTATTCCCTACACGATTATTTATTGAATGGTATTTTACATTTTCACTTACATTTTCACTTACATGGAAAGTAAAAAGAGACATTTATTTTTGACAGTATGGGGAGACCATTGCATCATGATATTAAGTGAAACCTGCTTTATAATTACAAGACAATGATATGGATGTCAACTTCTTTATTTATTTCACACAACGTTTCTGGGCTAGTTCTTGCCCCTTCTTCAGGTGAGTGAATCTAAAATGCATAATTGCAAGTCCATAACCTTATATGAAGATATTTTGGCATATACAAATTTTCCTGGTAGTATCTGATTCAAAATCATACAAAAAAAATTGGTATTTTGTAATTCAGTCATTGATTTTATAGAATACCATTGGTAATTGTTTTGTTTAATTCAAAAGAAATATGGCCATTATCGTTGATTTTTTATTTTTTGAATTCTTTTAAAGAGAGACAACTAAATAAGAAAAGGTTAGATAGAGGAGGATAAGCTTAATTTGATCATCTGATATTGGCAAGATAAGATTATTTCAACAATTACAAATAAATATAGATATTAATGAATATTTGCAACAATTATTAAGCAATTAGGAAATAATTTTGATGGAATATTAAGTATCATTTGTAAGGATATCGTCAAACAAACGACCAAATTCTAATAAAAATCAGTGATGATAAGAAATTGAATTCATGAGCCAACCATAATTATGATAAGGAAAATTTGAAATTTGTCTGATTTTAGCAAAATTTAAATAATGATAAAATGATATCGAAATATTGAAACTTAACCTGATAATAATTATATTGTATTGAAAGGCATTTATTATGGTAAGTATAATTTTAAGATCTTAATCAGCAAATGAAACACTTATCAGATAATATCAGAATATTTGAATACTTTCTGATTATACAATTATTTAGATAAAAGCTGCTATATCTATAGATAAATATGACATACTAAAAATTCACAATATGTGATTTGATTTCAAGATACTGGAAAATTTTCAAAATTGCTAATTGTTGATTTCATTTATGTTGATATAGTTATGATTGTATTCATTAAATATAAAGATAATAGTGTAATGACAAATTCAGCTATTTGATAACTTTGTGACCAGCGAAAGATAAAAACCATTTAGATAACAAAGAATTTTTCCATTCAGAATTAATGTTACAAACATCGTTAGAAATGACATCAGAATTTTTTTTTTTTAAATTCTCTTCAATGAAATAGCTCACGTCTAAATATAACTTGTTGATTGCAATAGCTAATTAAAGAGTTAGGATGAGTAACGATGGATTCAATAGGGCATTTGATCAAAGTTAATGGTTAAAGCTTGTTCAAACTGAAGTCATGTTGACTTCCATACCATTTACGCTTCATCGTAGCGCTTTGTAGAAACCCAACAACAAAACAACTGGACCACAACAAGAAGTAACAGAGATGGGAGTAGGTATTCAGGATGTTTACAAACCATGACGTTGATTGATTAATATTGCAAATGATAATTAAATTTTTAACCATATCACACTTTTAACAAGGAGATGTAGTTGAGTTTGTTGAAGGATGAATCGATATAACATGAGATGTTGTTTAATCATTCAACATCTGACACTTCATATATCAATATTTGATTGTATATATAAATGAAACATAAAAGGATGTGCGATAAAATGTGAATTATGAATAGGGCTTTTTAAATGAAACATCAAACAATGAAACACAAACAATAGATTGATAAACGAGCATCCTTGGCAAAGATCAATAAACAATCGATCTTGAAATGGACACGCTATAGATTTTGTTAATCAATCAATCAAGGAGAAATAGCTATTTCATACCAAAGTAGATAAGATTACAGAAAAACACTGTCATACCTCATTTTTTAAGGACATTTGTTGAAAGTAAGATTTTTGGTATAACAACTTTGTGAAATGAACATTTCAGAGTAAAAAACAGGCTTACATTTCAAATTCTGATGAAGTTGTAAGCACATATATAAATGTGTATGTCTGGTCAAAAAGTTTTTATCAACCCTGCATTTTAAGTAACAAGAAATTCAAGATATTACCTACTGAATCCGTATGTATCCATATCATTTCCAATAACCATGGTTGTGGTAATAAAACCACCCCTGAACAAAACTACTTAAAAACTAACGACTACGCAGGACTTGTATATTGATATGCCAGCCACATACTCATTAGAATTGTTTGAATTATTGCCATGTTCAAGTAAAGTTATCAGATCAAACATTATATTCACCATAATGCCCTCGGCTTGCTCATATTCAATAAAATTTCAAGCGGCTGCGTGTCAAATCTACGAAACAAACCCTCGTACAAAAGATTTTCTATATTGAAATGAGCCTATTTGATCGCTTGCGTCATGTTGAAATAGTTTACATATGAAACGCTATCGCTTGAGGCGGACTTGATATAATAACATTCTCATTTGATTTATTGAGATTCTATCACATTTTTATGAATTTTTGTAGTTTGAGAGAATGAATAATTGCATGATTTTAAAGACATGTTGACTCAAATTGATACATTCTGTTAATGACACACTTGAATTTCAAATCTTATATATAAAAGTATTTCCTTTTAACTTGTAAACCATAGTTAAGGAAATTCACATTTAAAAGTATTTCATTTTCTTTACAATTATTTTTTTAAATGTCCTTTCTCCAAACTATCAATATTTACTAAGCAAACTATCCCTACCTAAAATTCTTAATCAAGGACTGTTCAAATACAAAAATCAAAACAAATCTAATTTTTTTCCTCAAGGCTTGTGAATGACGATTGATTTCAAGAAACAAACAATTTTTACGATAACTACCTCGCACATAATTCTTGCATGAAACATCGAGCCTTCTGACGCCAAACACAAAAATAAAAGGTTACAGTGTATAAAAGAAAGTTTTAACGTCCTCTTCAAAGACAAGCTCACAGCAAGAGCGCAGCCATTACACTGGTGACAATTTTCAGAAGCTCACAAACACACAGAGAAATACGTCAAACATTTTATTTGACGTATCAACCTCTCATTGTCCGAGATCAAAGTTAACCCTAAAACTACCAGTTTTTCCAACAACAAAAAGCTGTGTTTAGGCAGTGTCTTCATCTAAAAAGGACCTAGTCTTCAGAATGCCACAAAATGAAACTATGATTGATGAAATCAACCTCATTGTTCCACATCAAAGTTAACTCTAAACCTACCAGTTTTTCCAACAACAAAAAGCTGTGTTTAGGCAGTGTCTTCATCTAAAAAGGACCTAGTCTTCAGAATGCCACAAAATGAAACTATGATTGATGAAATCAACCTCATTGTTCCACATCAATGTTAACCCTAAACCGGCCAGCTTTTGCAATAACAAGTTCATTCGAAAAGAACCTAGTCTTCAGGAGCATCAAAATGCCACAGAATTGAACTATGATTTCAAATGACACCAATTAAGATTCTTTATTCTCTTTAACCTTAACCCTGCTGGATTCTTTTCAGACTGAAAGCTTCAAAACTTTTAACAATGATGTCACATGGTTATCCCTTATGTAAAGCTTTTCTTTCCTCATAAAACATAATTTTGGACTAAAAGATTGAACAAGGGCATCTATACCACAAAGACGGTTTAGTGAAATCAGGGTATGATCGATAATAACCATCAATGAAAGACTGGAATGATATTAAGTTGAATGTCACATCAGTGAAATCACCAAATGGTGGAAGCAGACGTCACAACAACAGTTGAATATCTAAGTGATTTTGCTGTAAATCAATTTTCCATGTATTTCAGCGAATTAGTCTTGAATGTACACAGTAGCATAACAAAATCAGTCAGTTAGACCAAGAAATGTGATATTGTGGTTCGTCTTTCGTTATCATATTTCTCTTATTGTTGTAGTCATACCTTTTGATCACATGGAATGCAAAGTCACTAGAAATAGAACAAATAGCTTTATACTCACAAAACTTGTATTTGCTTTGAGAAACACTGGAATTTCTTGTATTGTGTAATGTCAAAGGTGTTTAACTATGTCTTGTTATTCTCAGGGACTCACGTTTCAATTAAATTCATTGAATAGAGGTGAAGACATTGCCTTGAGAAAGTTTAGTGAAAGTGAAATTTTTATGTTAGGAATTTAAAGTTTGAAGATCCATGAACATTGTACCATGTAATATTTAATCACAGTACAAAGATACTGGAAATGAATGATTTCAAAGTAGTAGTAGTTGGCAAGCCTTACAAAAAATTACGAACTATATTGACCTGTTGAAGAAAATGAAAGAATTCTGATTGTGAGAACAAAATTACACTCTGAAAATTTAATATATTTTTATTCATCAAGGTAAAATTCATTCCAAAGTAAAAATTCAGACGTCATATTTATTGATGAAACAGTTGTGAAAAAACTTCCGTGAGAATTTTTCCATCAAGCAACAAATTCATAAAGGTACAGACGTACACCAATAAAATCCTGACTGGAATCAACCTGGATTTCCATTTCATTTCAAGGTAATCCTGAGCCTACATAAAGAGTTAATGAAATCTGACCACATCACAGGTGTGCTGTGTAAATTAACACATTACCTGGTCGCCTGAATGTAATCATCTCACCTGGTATTGTCTTGTTACCATGGAAACTAAGACATCTGTAATTACCAGTTGATACTAAAGCTAAAGAGTTTGACCAATCATCTCATATGGTATTGTCTTGTTACCATGGAAACTAAGACATATATAATTACCTGTTGATTCTAAAGCTAGATATTTTGGCACTAATCCACTGTACAAGAAATTTTCTTTGAAAAGTTGGTTTCAGAGACAAAGTAGACAGGAAGTTCAATAGTGATGACTGATTTGTTCCCTTTCCTGTCATCTGTACTATAAGCACTGAAAATATTTTTTCTAATAAAAGATGGAATTAACCTTGATTTTTGCATTTCACTTGAAATTACAATCTTAAATAAAAGCATGGATTTATCATCAAAATTCTGTAGTCCAAACAATTCCCAATTGTGATTTAATGACCCAATCACTTTTTATCCCTGCATGATTAGCGGATTAGAAGAAAACCAGTTCACTGATGAAATTGTTCAACGACACTCCTTGGAATTCAGTGACCCAAACACAAAAACTATAGTCCAACATAGACCAGTGGCTTGAATTTCATTGATAAGGTATGCTAGTCATAGGTTTTTGATCACATATTGTACCCTTGTCATAAGTTTTCACCAAATTAACCACATTATGATACCTGTGGATTTTGGTCTCCATGTATAGTGACTAATAAATTGACCAAACATCCGGACAACAATGGTCTAACATCATTAGAGAACCACTCCTGTTGTGGACATCCTGAAGTGATATGAAGATATCATTGAACCTTTTACACTATGAGATGAGTAAAGGATATTAACCTCTCCCTAGGTCTTGATGGAAAATGAAAACATGAGGGTAAGGGGTAACCCGAAGGCCGGAGGCCAAGGAATACTCTAGAATGTCCCTGGGATAATCTCGAATGTCCCAGGCACAAATAATTGACATTGGAAGTAGGTTTACCCCCCTACCCCCCCCCCCCCCCCCCCCCCAAAAAAAAATAACCTCCAAAATGACAAACATATGACACCTGAGGTTTATATGTCCAAATATTACACTCAAACAGTGAGTGAGCTGGGTTTAACATGATGTCAGCATTACTTCTGATATGTAACACACATAGATAGAAAAAGTTATCAGAGCTCAAGTATTTTGTTTTTTGTTTTTTTATGATGTTACACAAACTTATAAAATCACCCCTACCAAAATAAAATTCTTGCTTTAAATAGCATGCATATTAAACAGAACTTTCTGAAATTAAAAAATGACTCATATTGAGAAAAGACCTCTGACTACATTTAAACACTGATTAGATACTCAAAGGGAAGTCAAGCATAAAACGTCCAACTGTGCAAAGGTCATGCCACTTAGGGTGAGTGAATCAAGTTTCTTTTTAACGTAAAGGTTGCCAAATATGCTCTTAATCGAGAGATTTAGAGAACATTCGATGAGGATAAACCACCAACTGTGTCTTGCTACAATGAACTAGGAGACAGGTATTTCTATTACATGCTTCAAGAAGTGACCTGCTATTTGATAATGAACTCAGAAATACCTGGCTACGGAAATGCAAGTTATCTGGAATGGGTTTCCTAAACAAATACTGTGCCAATTACTTCTTTAATCCGGGGATTTCTTTCTCAAATTACTTTCAATTTCTTTCAGGAAATAAGGTAGAAATCTTAGGCAATTTACTCTGAACTTATAGTCTTGTAACATTCTGAGTTTGCAAATAATTCTTTTTCAAGATTTTATCATACTTTTTTGTATTTCTGTGTAAAAACAAATTAAATTGTTTTTTAAATTTTGTGAAAGGTTTATAATCAAGAGAAACGCTATGTACAATTCTGGCCCTCAAACCGAATAAATTGTTCTTACTATTGTCTTAAGTTATCATTTTATCAGAATTTTATTCCCAAATGAAGACCCTTAAAAACATAAGATTGAGTTGTTTATGCATACTCTATACCCCAATGGAGGTCATTTGGATTTCAGGAAACCACATGAGATAAATAAAGTTTAATGTAGAAACATATTTTATCAAAACATCTAAATTCAAATGTAGATAACCGCTAGAGAGTTGTTTAAAATGTGATCTAAACATTTAAAAGATATTTCACTTTCTTTCAATTTGCCCCATGGGAAAGATAAAGTTTGATACACGGAAATATTTGATCAATACTTTTGATCAAATATCTAGATAACAATCTTTGGTGTATCTAAGGTATCAAGTTGCCTTCACAAACATATTTATATGTTTTGACTTTTCCAATCTTGCTTTAAAATCTTTGTGATCGCAGGGGGGAAAACTGAAATTTTTATCCCTCAACAGAAGTCTAAAGAAATACATTAAAAGTGACAGATGTCAAGATTGAGTTGATATCAACACTTCAGAGGAACTGTTTAACCTTCAACAGGTACTCAGTGGTAATTTGGTTGACCTCAAACGTGCTAGGTAAGTTTATAAGGCATTGAATGGAGGACAACATCTCACAAGCGAATACAACAACTCAGCCTCAAATGCATACAATTTGGAAAGCAGACACCCTGGAATATATGTTGCAGTAATGGGAAGGATGGTTTTGGGTGTTCTGTTGGTGTTGGGGTTGTGAGGTGGCGGGGTATTTTGATAGGTGTTTTGGTTTGGTGTTTTTGGTGTTCTTATTGCCCCAACATATATCCCTCACACTCAAATACAAAGTCCTAAATGCAAAGACCTTCAATAATGAAGAGACAATATCAGAAATAGGAGAATTCAAAAGGAGGTCTAGGGACTTAAAAGAAGGGGCATTTTTATAGCCCCAACATATACCCCTCACCCAAAATACAAAGTCATAAATGAAAAACCTTTGCATGAAGAGACAAAAGACAATATAAGGGTTGGTAGAGTTCAAAAGGAGGTGCAGGAACTTGAAAGAAGGGGTGTTTTTATTTCCCCAACATATACCCCTAACCCTCAAATACAAAGACCTTCAATAATGAAGTGACAACATCTGCAATGGGAGAGTTCAAAAGGAGGTCTAGGGACGTAAAAGAAGGGGCATTTTTATAGCCCCAACCTATTCCCCTCACCCACAAATACAAAGGCCTAAATGCAAAGACCTTCAACATTGAAGAGACAATATCAGAAATTGGAGAGTTCAAAAGGAGGTGCAGGAACTTAAAAGAAGGGGCGTATTTATTGCCCCAACATATACCCCTCACCCTCAAATATATAGTCCTAAATGCAAAGATCTTCAATAATGAAGTGACAATGTCAGAAATGGAAGAATTCAAAAGGAGGGGTGTTTTATCAGCCCCTATGTATACCCGGAGACTGTAGATGTGTAGGAAGCTAGATATGATCAAACAGAAGAACAATGGTCAGGATTGTGACACTGCTGTGAACTGTAGTCTGGGTTGACCAGGAGGACATGGTACAGAGTAATGAACTCTGTGGTATTTGATATGCTTAATGATAAACATCACAGTAATGTGCCAAAAATGTTAATGGTTTGGGGAAAAGCTCCTCAGATTCAAATATTTGATTATCTGTTGATGAGAATTCAATCGAAGGCAAGAGAATGCAAAGGAAATGTGATTTTTTTATCGTTAATTTTTTGGGGAGAAATTTTGTTATTTGCTAACAAGACTTTTATTACAAATCACAAGAAGAGGTAGGAGTCAAACTGAATCAAATCTGATGCCATCTTTATGGTATGTGATGGAAAATGCCTTATTGTAATAACCATTTGTCAGTGCCAACTTCTATAAATCTCAGTGACAAAATCTTGGCACTTAACAGATATGAATGGAATTGAGAAATTGATAGTTTAAAAAATGCAGGAAGGTTATATATTGTCTTCATGGTCACTGACAAGGAGCTGGTAAATCACATAACTGGTCAAACTCAATGGTCAGTCCTGGTGGTCATTACAACCAGCTCATGGACACACAAGGTCATTGAAGTGGATGAGGAACGTCATCTTAACGGATGGTTGTCATCAAGGAGGGGTGGGGAAGTTTTTGTTAGAGCTGTCAAGTAATTACAGGGTGCCCTGTTGACAGATGCTTGGACATGATGAATCAGGTCATGTCTGCTGGACAGGATAAATTATCAAGTCTTGACAAGCTCTTATCATAGGCCCAAGCATATCATTGTATTGATGCTGGTCAGGATAAATTATCAAGTCGTGGACAAGCTCTTATCATGGGCCCAAGCATATCATTGTAATGATGCTGGTCAGGATAAATTATCAAGTCGTGGACAAGCTCTTATCATGGGCCCAAGCATATCATTGTAATGATGCTGGTCAGGATAAATTATCCAGTCCTGGACAAGCTTGTATGAAGACCAAAGCATAAGATTGTAAATCTTGTTCTCAATTTGGTCTGGACATGAATGCTGACAATGTCAATGTTCTTTATATTCTTTTACAGAAGTGTTCTGGGGTCGGAAAAATCAGGTAATGCTGCTGGGTAGTATGAATTATCCAGTTGGACAAGCTTGTGTCAATGGCTCAAGCATATGATTATAACGATGTTCTGAATTTAATCTCGACATGAATGTTGACAATGGGTTGAAGCAATGTTCTTGATAATCTGTTATAGGGGTGTCATGAAAACTGATGATTTGATATGAAAATTCAGGTATTGCTGCTTGTCAGTATGAATTATCCAGTTCTGGACAAGCTTGTATCATGGGCCCAAGCATATGACTGTAAGGGTGTTCTCAATTTGGTTTGGACATGAATGTTGACAATATCAATGTTCTTGATAATCTGTTATAGGGGTGTCCTAAAGACTGATGACTTGACATGAAAATTCAGGTAATGTCTGCTGGGAAGGATAAATTATCCAGTTGGACAAGCTTGTATCAAGGGCCCAAGCATATAATTGTAAGGATGGCGGTGTTCTGAATCTGATGTGGATGTCCATGAATGATGACAATATTTTCTGTATATAATTGTATCAAGATTCCTAAGCATGTGGCTGTAATCATAGCAAGGGACTGTTCTCAACAATCTGATCTGAATTTGGTGTGGAGAGGTTCTTGACAACCTTTTATTGGGAGGAAAAAATCTGTGACAGAAAAATTGAAGGGGTCTTTTCTGAATTTGTCAGACATCAACTATGACAAAGTATTAGATATATGAAATATTTAAAATGACAAACAAAATTGAATTCTGTGATTGTTAATTTTGTAGAAAATGTTATCTCTGGAAGGAGTTCTTTGAAAAAAAGAGGTAGGATAAAAAAAAGTCACATTCCTTGAAAGCGCTTGACATTCTAAGATCTTAAATCACAAACTAACAATTTGAATGGGAAAAGTCTCAGACACTGCAGACCATAAATCCACAGTTAAAGATAAATCTGACAAGAATGTACAGAAATGGTCTTTAAATATTTAAAAGCTGTTTCAGGAATGGGGAAGCTTGATAAAGATGCAAGATAACAACCTCTAAATCGGCTGATAAAAAGGGTAGTATCTTAAACATGCATTCATATCTCCAAACATAATCTTATCTTTACAGCCCATTTCAGATGTCCCAACAATTTCTAGTATTCACAGGAAGCAAAAATAGTCTATATACCACGACAGCTAGAATAATCAATAAAAGAATTCATGAACATATGTTATAGCATGAAATGTGGAAAAATTGTAGTTCTCTCAGTTCATAACATCTCAATGAACAACAAGCCAGGGTCCAGATTTTTATAGCTTTCTTAATGCTACGATAGTTGTAAGCCAATGTTAACGTGACTTATTCTATCTTAGCACTAAGAGAGTATCGAAAATCTAGGCCCACAATAGTAAGGAATTCATTTTTTTTGAAAACTAATGCAATATTCAAACAGAACATCTGTCACAGGTTTCTGTTCTCATTTGAGTCTGATCAATAAATGGAAATACAAAACAATTGTCCATAAAAGTATTGTATAATGTAACTCGAATATTGATCAGCAACAAAACACGTGTTCTATTATCTCTTCCCAAAGGTTTGTAGTTGTCTGCCATTTTTATCAATACATATGCATCACATAGCAAGATAATACATTTAAAACTTTTGATAACATGGACAAAACACATATTTTATTGACACCACTCCAAGTTTAGTTGTAGTTGCCCAATATCACAAAGCAATCACTATCCATCACATAGCAAGAAGTTTTAATCGAACATGGACAAAACAATTGTTTATTGACCTCCCTGAAAGGTAGTAGCTAGTGCCTCTTTAAAGTCAGTCTACCTCAGCCATGGATCAATAAGGAACACAAAGCCGGGATCATAAATAATCAGATTGTATCTTCATCTAAATGGCATGTCTGCAAACTGTTAAACATCCATACCCTCACAGAAAGGCTGGAGAATAGACTTTATGTGCTTGTCAATTATACATAAATATTGTCTCGCCAATCAATATGGTGTTCTCCCAAAACTTCGACATTAACCTTGCAATTTATACAACAAAATTTACAGTTGATTGGAATCAAATTTAAATATTGAATATAACTATATACATTTGATTTGCAAATACTAGTTATGAAATTGAAGTTTTCATAGTTAAATTTGCATAGATTTAGAAACTCTAAACCATACTCATATATTTAACCTGGCAATGGATAGGAGACATTTTTAACCAGCTGAGGATTATACATTCAAGTCTACATAAGGTGATGATCTACAATTCATCTTTAAGGAGGACAAATATGACTTTATGACAATCCCAATATTGTCTAGAACTACAGAAAAACAGATTTGAGAAATCCTGTCCATAAAGACAATAGAAACAATGAAAAAAAACAGCCTTTCAAAGAATGAAGAAGTTGGTTCCCAATGACAAACGACCATATGACCTATGTGAATTTCAGAGGAGTTCAATTATTAACCAGGCTCTCACTTCATTAACCTTACAAACTACTCCTAATGGCAACAGTTTCACCCGGAAGTCAATAGTGGCTAGCTCTGAGGGCCAAAGTTAGTATTGAGGGCGAGATGTGGTATTTCCCACGAGCATGTGATTCATGACCAGTGGCTCTCAAACCTCCCTCCCACTCAAGGTCAAACAACAAATAGTAAAGGAGCAATTTGCTCTCCCTGTCTACTACCACTAGAGACATTTGAAAAGAGAAGGACATAGTCGACACCCCTGTCAACTTCCTACTTACCATTTTATCAAATCAAAGTAATAATGCAACTTCATGAATGCTAAGGAATTTTTAAAATTGTATTGGAGAAAATTGACAGGTTCAGTGACAAGGAATTCAAAATTATTCCAATATGTTTAAGCTAACAGGTCTCAAACCCAAAATAGTAAGGGCAAAGTTAACATACTTAGCATCTTTATATTCAAATCATAATCAATCAAGCAAGTTACTCTATGATAATTACCAACACACCAAACAGTAAAGGACAAAGTTAACACCCTTGTCAACTTCCTACTCAAATGTTGCTTAGTAGCAAATAGTAAAGGACGAAGTTGCTTCCCTGTCGACTTCCTAGGAAGTCCATTTGTAACCATTATTCATCCATTATCTAAAGTTGATGTGTTTGCCAGTCACCTGTGACCAAACACTGGACTCAAGCAAAGCAAGCTACTGTACAAATGACCAGTAATGTCCAAGTGTGACAGATCAGCTAACTCAGACACTTCTGACAGTGTTTGTGAAAAGTCATTAGCAACATTTCTCACTGGCAAGTATTTTGTAAATGTACATTTCTCTAAATGGTCAATTTGAAACACTCAATACAATATGGTGACAAATTGGCTATAATGTTTCCTAACAATGAAGTAAGTAAAAGTCAACTTATGGTCAAGGCTACAACCCTTTGATAAAGAAATAAACAACATACATGTTTTGGACTTGTATGAATTACTAATTCAGTAAAAAAAACTTATAAAATTAAATGGAAACATGGATAATTTGAAAAACTTTAAAGTGATGTAAAACATTTGAAAAAAAATCTTATTCTTATCAAACAATCAAAGGACAGGACATCATTTTCAAAAAGACTTCACAGATAAATCTAACCATTCTATATCAAGAAATCAAAATTTCATAAGACACTAAAATGACGTTTTAACAATTGATTGTGTGGGCAAGGGCGATATATATACCTATTATAATTTTTGATTGATCATTATTTTCAAAATCATGCAAATGCATAAATCTTTCAGACAAGTAATTCACACCAATTTGATATAACTAACAGTTCTCTGAAACTTAAATGAGGTCAGACAAGTAAAGATCGTAGTCTACAGCGCTGCAGATGAAGAATGATCAAGACATCACAAATGACAACTATCTGATCGCGAGACATATACGCCTCAGGGCATCAATCAAATAACAGGGCCTGTCATGTAGATTGCATGATATAGACATACACTGTACATACATGAGATACAGACTTGTTGGGATGTGGGTCTTGATTAACTCATTCATCAAAATCAAACCTTTTATTACAGCAAAATTGATTGCAATGTATTATGAATGTAAAGCCCGGGTTGAGATCAAGAACTTTCGAATAAATCATCATGATGATTAAAAATAGTTGGAAAAAATTTCAAATTTAATTTTTCTTTATCAGAAGATTTAAATTTAAAGTGAAAAGCCAAACATGATCTTAATTCATTTATTTTTTTTCGCATTCATAAATTCTAACAAAAGAAAATTTAAAACTGATTAATTTTTTTTTAAAGATTCTTGAGCCATATCGAAATCAATTAAACCCAAAAAGTCCAAAACCAATTAAATTTGTCATTGATACCACATTAACAAAAATCCCGGAAAAAATCTGATTCTCCGAATTCTCCTGTCAGCGTGATAACAATATTACATTTACAGTGAATAAAAGAGCCAAAAATCAATATTAACAAACCTTTGGTCTAGAATCCATGTTTTCTGCACAATAACAATTACTCGATCACAAAAACCAAACTTCCCAGATCGGTACTTCAAACCTGAAGACATTCTGAGAGTGAGGCGCCAAAGTCTCAACTCTGTGGAATATCAAGCATCGGAGCATACGATTGGTCGATTCTGAAATTCTTCGAGATCTCCAAGTTACACAGTATATCCAATGAAGATCTGACTTTGCATTACTGTAGGTGTATATCAAAGATGATTAATTCATCTAAGTAAACGACTACAGTTGGGAACGATAGGTTTCTGTTATGTTAAGCACAAAATCCATGAACATCTTCGGACTTTGATGAAAGCTACCTTTCCCCTTGCCGATGCGAGATGTATAGTTAACAATTATTGATTATGTAGGTTTCTTTCTTAGCGACAGAGTTCCAGGTTTGTCTACCAACTGTATGTAGATCACCAAAATTAACTTTGTCTTCTTCTGTCAAGGGCTGATGGTTGAGTGAGTAGGTTTATGGTATTCCCAGTGGTATTGCCTGTTACTGATATATTAGATTATCACCAAAATTAAAGTATTGTACATTTGCAATATTGTGCTCAAAAATGATAATGTTATATTTGTCTTCCTTGTTTTGACATCAGTCTCACAGGTTGGTAATTCAAGAGTTTCCTCATTAGATCTTTTCCTCTTCTGATAGTTTTACGCATGTGAACAGGATAACGTCCATGAATCAATTTACGACTTCCTTTTAACCTTCCGTCATACAATATGGTATAACAAGTTTCTTAGTATCCTCACTTGATAAACTTTTACCTATCTTAGCAGGTATATCCAAGAATCAACTTCACCTTTGTGTACAGGTAGTTTATACAATCACAGGTATGCCTTGAGAGTCACACAGTAGTATTTCCAATGAACATATCTCATTTTCACTAAATTAAAGGAGGAACACATCCAACATGAACTTCACAAGTACATCTTATGTATACCATCCTTTACATCACAGGTAAGTCTTTTGCTAATTGTACCTGCATCCAATTTTTACCTATCGAGCACATCCAAAATACACTTTGATGAATGCTCATACTCTTTCTACTGAATGTGAAGAGATGAACATACAATAATAGACTCTACCAATCTCTCAGGTAGGTATTATGCTAATTACAGGTATCTAGCTTTGAAGTCTGGCTGTATGTGATACGCAAGGTAACACCAGGTATGTGAAATAAATACCATCTTTCCCTGTTATTAACTATTCACTCGGTGAATCCTGCATGACCAAAGATGAAAAATTACCTGATGTAAATCAGTAAGAAGAGTATTGAAATATTTATTCTTAAAAGGCATAACCTATGTTTACAAACTTGAATGCTTAACTATGCACCCTGGAGTGTGGGAAAATCTTGAATTGAAAAACTTTAAAGAATTAAATCAGATTGCATGGCCTGAGGTTACGAAGTGGTGTGTTTGAAATCGGGTATCCGCCTTCACCTTTTGAAAATTATTCCCCTGTTATAATTGGGCTATTCACTGGTGCTCTTTGGGGCTACTTTATGACGTGAAATGCTTCGGGGGTTTTGTAACAACAAGATGAACTCAAGTATTGTCAAACGCTGCAGAAGAATACAAATACGTATCTCATTTATAAGATTGGCTTGAAAAGATTTTGACACCATTCTAAGCTGTTACCCAATATATAATCGTTTACTTACAATGGTAATGTTACTTCAAGGACGAAATCATTGAACTAAACAGATTTAAACAGGATCAACAGATTCTGTTACACCATTTTGTTTTGTGGGATGACTTGTTTTACAACAACATTGACAATTTAAAAAAATTCTTTAAATCATGAATTGGCCAACATGTTGGTTCTTGTCAACTACAAAAGCTACTTAACAATTAAGGTTAGACTCTCATCAAAACACATTTATAAATTGACTCTGTTAAGAATATTCTCCATAAAAAAGTCAATAATGGAAACTGTTTTGTTTAACATCTATGCTGATTTTGAAAGAAATAATGTCTCTCGAAAGCAAAATGAGAATTTGAACAAAACAATGACCGATAAAAACTAAATTTTGTTTTTCAAGATATATATAAATATCCAAATAAACACAATGTAGGAAATGTCCCTTAGGGTGTCGGTCGGCCATTTGGCTGCCTTTTGAGCTAGTCCCTTCAAAAGGTATAATTAAAGGGGACACAAGCTTACAAAGACTAAAATGACCCACTCCGCAGGGTATTTTCGATCAACACTGTATAGGTAAAGTATATATATTTCACCCATATAATTACTGTCGGACCGATATATCATTACAGTGGTGAAACAGCCCAAAAAGCTTCAAAAGACCCAATTTTGTTCCCAGGTGATCAGCTGAGGGGGTCATTTTGGCAAATTTTAAGAGATAGCTCCCTTTACAATGGTAAAAGTATCCTATGTCTTATTTATTTCATTTTATTTATTCGGACACCAAGCCAAAAGGTTAGGCAAATTCCCCCAGAACCCTCTCCAACACAATATATTTTGCTGTTATAACAGTGTGTAAACAACCAAAAAACCTCAAAAGGTCACCGAATAAGATTCTTTTATGTATTCACAAGAAGTTATTGAGACAACATTGGCATACTGTGAATACTAAGTGATACCCAACGCTATCCACAGACAGTTTGGCTCCTTGTGTGATACAAACAGCCATATCATATTTACAATTATAACAAGACCAGCCTGGTGTGAATATTTCCTTGTGTGATATATATTGTTAGAAATAGGGCTGTATTGTTGATACTGGACACTCATCAACCACCCAAGAGGTGAGGTGAGGTGAGGCGAGGCGAGGCGAGGCGAGGCGAGGCGAGGCGAGGCGAGGTGATGTGAGATGTAACGTCGCTATCAAGATTATATCATTTATATCGCTGCTGCTAGTATTATTGCAGGGAGAAAGCCCACAACACCATTGTGGCTATGCATTGCGGTGAAACCTGTGAGCATCGGCTGGAACTAGCAACCATGGGTGGTACTGCGCTGAAATTCAGTGAAGCATTGCACCCAAACCTAAATGCCTGTAGAACAGTTCTCTACTGCAGACAAAGTTGACGAGCCCCTGGCAGCATCCGAACCACGGACCTCTTGATTCGAAGCTACCCAAGAAGGATTGTGAAAAACCAACTCCTTTATCCAGTACCAGACAAATATCGTGTCCAAAAATGTTGTTAAAGAAATTTTTTGAAATAACAAACTATCAAAATATTATCACAACAATTAATACAATAATTGAAAATATTATAATTGGAGACAAAAAACATCTTTGAACCATACTTAAAATTTAATTCAATAAGTGATATTTTATATATTGATCAGGTGTTTACTGATAGAATATGGCATTTCACTGGGAATATTATACTAAAACTGATATACAAGTTTCAATATCTGTGCATTCTTCTAAAACATTGTATGTTGGGAATTCCAAGAATTTGAAATATTCCAATCAGAAATTGAATCTTGAAATTCCTCAAATAAGCACATTAATAAATCATCCTCATGAATTCATTTTTACTTACATATACACATCATCCTAAATTAAGGTACTAGGTACTATATATTTGAAAGGAAGAATTTGTTACCATTATAGAAAAAGAAATTCTGAAATGACAAGCTAAAGACACTGAAAGAAAAACAATTCATTATTACCTCATAAACACAACTACGATATTCAAAACTCAAAAGTTTCTGATGATGAAAATTATCAATAATTGATTAAAAAAAAATCTCTTAAAAAACTTACCCATGAGAACAGTTCACAACCTTCAGACAAACAACAAAAATCATGATAACAAAATAATTGATCCTTCAAGCACAAATTCATTGAACCAAATGTCCTAAAGAATAATTCATGAGGGCACATACTGCCACCCCCTGAAGTCCGACATTGCTTATGAATGACCCATGTTTGGACACAGGGAGTGGGGATTTGTGGAAAGGGGCTGAAGCGTAGAATAAAACTTGGGCATCTCCATCCCTAAAATGGGACTTAAAGTCATAAGAAGCTTGTGATTTCCCATGGACCTAAAACGGTCTATATATAGGCCTGATGAAAGGTTACTGTTTATTCTAACCAAGACCTTCATGATTATGAGTAAGTGAGCGAGTGAGTTATTGTTTTTCGCCGCTTGGGCAATATTTCAGTCATTTGTAGCGTGTCATGATTTTGAAAGAATTAAATAACTAGCTTAACATTTGTATGGCAATTATTAACACCTTGATATGGAATTTATAATTTTTTCAATGGTCTTTAAGGTGATTTTAACTATTAACTGAATTTCATTTTAAAGTTAATTTAAAGTGATGACTATGTTATTCCTAAAAAAGCCTTAGGAAATGGGTTTGATGATGCAAGACAAGTCTTATGAAATTAACGAATAAGTTATTTTCCATAAGATGACAACATACTTATTAGTATGAAAATTTTACTTTTGGCATAAAGGTTTCTTTAAGATAAAGAATTTCATGGATTGAACAATAAAGAAGTTGATCATTCATAAAATTCCTTTTTCATATTTTCAACTTGTACCTCTCAATCAACTTAAAGGGATGTTTTTCAAAATGAAAACACTATCAAGAAAACAAGGACCCTCATAATAAAAAAAAAATTCAGGTTAAGACTAAAAGAATTTCAAGAAAAGAAGTCTGCAAACCGTAAAGGAATTTGGGTGACTAATACTAGAATAAAGCAAGGGCACTGGCCTTTCCTAGTTCGTAAGCAGCTTACAAGTACAAAGGTACCTATACTAAATACAGGTGTTGGTATTGACTGATTAACATGCTTCGAGGATTACTTATTCAATGTAAGCAAAACATCAGGTAAGACGTCACACTTCCATCCCTATCCTTAAGCAGCTTATATGTACAATAGGTAATAGGTAGAGTTAAACATAGGTGTAAATGAAAATGATGAATTTCTACATGACTCTCTAATTCAAAGTTTGCTATGAGTTATCAAATACATCCATCCCTATATATCTGTAAGCAGCTAATATATGTACAATAAGTAATAGGTAGAGTTAAACATAGGTGTAAATGAAAATGATGAATTTCTACATGACTCTCTAATTCAAAGTTTGCTATGAGTTATCAAATACATCCATCCCTATATATCTGTAAGCAGCTAATATATGTACAATAAGTAATAGGTAGAGTTAAACATAGGTGTAAATGAAAATGATGAATTTCTACATGACTCTCTAATTCAAAGTTTGCTATGAGTTATCAAATACATCCATCCCTATATATCTGTAAGCAGCTAATATATGTACAATAAGTAATAGGTAGAGTTAAACATAGGTGTAAATGAAAATGATGAATTTCTACATGACTCTCTAATTCAAAGTTTGCTATGAGTTATCAAATACATCCATCCCTATATATCTGTAAGCAGCTAATATATGTACAATAAGTAATAGGTAGAGTTAAACATAGGTGTAAATGAAAATGATGAATTTCTACATGACTCTCTAATTCAAAGTTTGCTATGAGTTATCAAATACATCCATCCCTATATATCTGTAAGCAGCTAATATATGTACAATAAGTAATAGGTAGAGTTAAACATAGGTGTAAATGAAAATGATGAATTTCTACATGACTCTCTAATTCAAAGTTTGCTATGAGTTATCAAATACATCCATCCCTATATATCTGTAAGCAGCTAATATATGTACAATAAGTAAAAGGTAGAGTTAAACGTTGGTGTAAATGAAATTGATGAATTTTTTCTGCATGACTTTCTTATTCAAAGTTTGCTGGGTGTGATGAAACACTTCCATTCCTATCTTTATGCAGCTTATATGTACACTAGGTAAAAGGTGTAATATAGGTGTAAATGAAAATGATATTTTTTTCTGCGTGACTTTCTTATTCAAAGTTTGCTGTGAGTGATGAAACACTTCCATCCCTATCTCTAAGCAGCTTATATGTACAATGGGTAGAACATAGAGTTAAACAAAGGTGTAAATAAAATTGATGAATTTCTTCTGCATGGCTTTAATTGTTATTTCAAGTTTGGAGGAAGCAAACATCACATACATCCATCCCTATCTCTGAGCTGCTTATATGTACAATAGGTAAAAGGTAGGATTAAACACAAGTGAAAATTATTGACGATATTGTTCTTATGTATGACCTTCTTATTCTGAGTTTGCCAGCTGTAAATAAGGAAACATCATGCATTCATCCAAACTAAGCAGCTTATAGTACAATAAGAACTTCGCTATGATTAAACAGAGGTGTAAATAAGCATTGAAGATATCGTTCTTATGTATGACTTTCTTAATCTGAGTTTGCCAGCTATATATACAATAGGATTAAGGTATTGAAAAATATAGCTGAAATAAAAATGATAATTATGATTCTTAACTCCTATATGAACAACAAGAATTTGGTGAAGTTAAACATAGATTCAAATGAAAACTATTTATTCATAAAAGGTATGGTGACTTAAATGTTTGAAATAGCATATACAAAATTTGTCTCAAGGGATGATCTGCATATTATTGTGGAAAGTTTATGATCATTCTGGTAGTGGGAAGATATAAGTTCCACAGATTTCAAACAATAATAATAATAATTTTAACGCCTTGTATCCAGTCCAGGACTCCTGCAGGAATTGTACTAAGGCTGATGGTAACCTACTGAAGAGCATTTTAAAATTTCTTTATGACATGACATTTCTACTCATCTTGAAGAGTAAGAGACAGTAGCCTATGATTGCTGCTCAAAAAAACTAAAAATGATATCAATGAAATTTTTCAAAAATATTGATGAAATTGTCACATCGTCAGTAAAATGTGAATATTCTTCATTCAGTATTCGGTGCTTAGAAATGCGGTTCGGTTTGAGATATTCGTGACGTAGACACATTTAGGGTTCTATTCAAATACTAACAAGATCACTTCAGGATGATAATGTCCTTTCCCCAATCAATAAGATTTTGGGCCGGAGTGTCAAATGTTGCAATCATGGATAATAAAGTTATAGGTACATTGCAGGGAAGTTTGAGAAGAATTCCTTATGGAGCGTCAGCAAAAGTTGTCAACTGACATATAAAAAGGCCCAAGATTCATGCTGTTCCTCATGGCATTAAAATAGTATGCAGAAGATAATGGAAAGACTACATGATATAATTATTATCATAATTTTGTCTGATGAAGCCGCACGGGCGGCGAAATGTAACAATTAATTTCATAATTGTTCACACCAAGTTTGTTTTCTGTTGAATTGTTACCCTCTTAAGCTAAAATAAATAACCAATAAATTCTTCAATGATGTGGCAAAGAAAATAGATTATTTCCCTGCAGATGTTATGGGGGATTTCTAAAACACCTTTTTCAACTAGTATCAACTACAGACCAGAATTCCAAAAATTCAAGATGAGGGTTTGTATTTTGCTTCTTGAAACATGCCTTTTTTTCAAAAAATTCTTTTGTATCCATTTTCAAATTCAGAAAGTTTATAAACCTGCAAACTAATGCAGCCAGACACATACAGAGGATTCTTCCCAGAAATTATTAAAAACCAACGGATAAGAATATTTCCGGTTCAGACTTGATCCCGATATAATTCCGTATAATCCTACTTTCCTTCTGCCGTGGCTTTTTATTACTATGTGTGTGTTATTGTAAATATTCAAACACAAGCTAGGTCTGGAATGAATGAAAGCTAATCCTTGCCAAACTTGACGGGATGTAGGAAATGTGACGAATGTGTTTGAACACCGAATCTAGTCTCGGTTGGAACATCAGTGCACTTAGCTTGGAACATGTGACTGGATTCCACACTTAAGTCTATTTGTCCTGTGCTTAGAGAAAAGTCTTACTTACATGTTGGGCAATTCGTCTTATCATCCAGTTTGTGGCACAATTGTGAACTTTGTGTTTGTTGTAAGCTTACAAAGTGTCTTTATTTGTTCGGCAATTCATTCGTTTTAAACTGGCAGAATTTCTGTCTTTGTTAATTTTCGGCAAAATTTTTGTTTATGAAATTTTTTGGAAATTTAAATAATATGATGAAATGAAAACGATTTTTATTTGTCAACCTTATCCACGATTCTAATTCAACAAAATTGGACCCATTTTGGAAAATAATAAACGGAAAGCTCATATTATGTTTTTCTACTAAACTCACTTTTAAAGATGTTTTGCATGTAGATACTTCTGTTTTTCATTAAGACAACTATAAGTTCTTGATTTATCAAAAAGCTCGGACTCCAAATCAAGCATGAGTTTAGCTACATTTGGTTTTTTTGAAATTTCATCAATACAACTAAAAAAACTCAAAATATTTCTTCAACCATAAACCCCCACTGTTATCAAAACAAAATCAACACTAACATAAACAACAATCCACTTAATCACAAAACACAAACCACAACAGAATTCCGCAACAAAAACGGATACTAAACAACACGAGGGAAAGCAACAATGTAATCGAGTGTAACATTCTTCCCCGCTGTAAGGAGATGAGAGCCTATTGATAAACAGTGGTCAGTTATGTGTAGAATTCATGCTATATGGGCCACGGGGGCATTTGAGATTCCTCCGTGGTTAGTTGAGACCCTTGGACCCCTGCTGGTCTAGATACTGTAAAACCTCTAGTGATGAGATTGGTTACAGTGCTTTGAAATGTGACTTCTTCTCATGTAGGGGTGTAAAATGGAAGAAAATGAAAAGATACTTTTATTTTTGGTCATCTAGATACTGTAAAACCTCTAGTGATGAGATAAGTTACTGTCCTTTGAGGTGTAGAAATGTGAATTCTTCTCATTTAGGGGTGTAAAATGAAAGAAAATGAAAAGTGCCCTTAATTTGGTCATCTAGATGTCGTAAAAAAAAAACCTTTAGTGATGAGATTAGTTACTGTCCTTTGAAGTGTATAAATGTGACTTCTTCTCATATAGGGGTGTAAAATGAAAGAAATGAAAAGCTACTCTTCAGTTTGGTTATCTAGATACTGTAAAAACCTCTAGTGATGAGATAAGTTACTACCTTTGAGCATTAAAAAATGTGACCTTTTTCTCAATAGTGGTAAATACTGTGGTTGATTGCCCTACAAGTGATTCATTGTTTTGTAACTTGTAATAAAATGTACAGCAATATTTTTTGGTCATCTAGATATTGTTTTTAGCATTATATATAATAATAATATGTAATATGATGCAGCAAACATCAAGCTTATCATGTAACAAAATGTTACAAATGAGTAAGTTGTAACAAACTGTACTATACATATGGTTACATTTTAGTCACTTGACATGAAATGTAATTAGATGTAACAATGCCAGGTTACAACTTGGGAACTGCTTGGATAACCAAAATGTAACCTGGATGAAACTATCATTGTCTGTTTACTATCCTTACACAAATTAAAAGCAAATTGTTATACAAGATGTTACAATTCAAATTATCATATGGATTATTTATGAAATATGGAACCATCTGCAAACTGTTGAATCTTTCCTGCTTTTTAAAATAATAAAACAATTTATAAATATGTCAAAGTTTCTAAAATGCTTTCAATTTCTATTCAATATTCAAAAGCGACACTCAAAAAGAAATTATTTTTAAAATTGTAAAATGTTTCTTAAAAGACCTTGGAAAACATAATTGTTTCCGGGGATGAAAAATTAAACATGACAATACACAACTTTCACCAACTTTTAAAATGCTTTTCATCACAACACTCAAAAAGAACATATTTTTAAAATTTCAAACTTTTTAAAAAGACCCTGCAACACATAATTGTTTCCTCAGGATGAAAAAAGTGGAAAATGACAATAAACCATTTCAAGCTCAGGCATTACATTGACAGCTTGGAAACAGCCTTGCAAAGGAGATGTCAGTTGCCATGGAAACTAAATATTCACCTTCAGTGGAGCATAACTAACAGGTTCTGTATTGGGAATATAACTGCTATCATGATGATTTTCGAGATGTATTTTAGGAAAACCATTATACAGACATTACAGCCACATTTGGAAGACCACATACTAAGGAACTCATAATGTGGTATTTTCCAATTTTGCTTTCAATGTTTAAACCAAAAACATTACCTTTTCTCGTTACCTGGATGATTGGTGTGTTTACCTTAAACATTACTTTTGAGAAGGTTTTGGCACATTATCAATATAATTTTATCATTTTGGAGGTTATAATTCTTATGATTTATAATTCACATAGTCAATGAAGAAATAATGTCATAATTTTAAAATTTTGTAAATCAAAAGTTTTGATGTCCAGTATATAGAGTAAAACTAATTTTTTTAATGCTGACATTATATTCTTAAACATTTCAAAAACATAATTCTTAAAAAATTGAAATAAATATAACTTGAAGATAGTTTTGTCCTTAGACAAAATCAAAGAAAGAAAATCTCTTTAAAAATGTACAAGGAATTTTCAGTTTCAAATATTCTTGATGAATTTAATAAGCTGACATTTCATAAACTAATTTATACCAAAACTTTATAAAAACTCCTGTGAAATTTTCATGAAGTCGACAAAATTTTACAAGTTATTAATAATAAATACGAAAGATAACCATAAAATTCAAAATATGCATGAATAAGAGCGATCGACAAGAGGAATTAACAGAAGGAATTTAGACTATGTGTTGAATACTTCAAGAATTTCGGATGTTACCAAAAGTTTGTATCCATCTTTAATGAACCTCTTAACCGTCCCAATTAACGATATTCTAATGGAACCTTGGATAATATGACAGTTAGAATAAGTCAAATAGTTAAGATTCTTTTGAAATTTCGTATTCTGCCATTTCGCCTGATAGACTAAAGTTGATGAAAATTTGATCGGTTCCCCACTTTTACCCTTAACATTAAATTCCTGAAATGTTTTGGAAACTGATATTTATGACTTCTTGATATGAAAATGTCTTCTTCACACAACTAAAGGGAACAAATATGAATTGAACCATAACAACAAATTTTGATTTGATATGAGATATGACATATTGGTATTTTTGATATTTAGCACAGAAAATTGAAAGCAATTTCAATTAATATCAAATTCATTATTGAATGTTATGATCTATTTGGCTTATTTTGTATACAAATATTTCCTTTTTTGAAAACTTGAAATATATTGCACTTGATAATTGCAATCTGCATGAAACAGACCTGTAGTGGTACGATGATACTGTAGCAATCTGACTTTGCTTTATACTTATCAAGCTCCATTTCCCAAATGTTGATTACTTTGCCTAACATTTACAAGGCCAACTCATACAAAACCACACTGGTTTTTATATTTTTCTTGTATTTATAAATATCTATATCTTGAACTACAAAAAAAACCCACTGATATGAATTTCATAATCTTGTTAATAACACTTTAACTGCTTAAACAAATAATATCCTACTATTCTTGGTGGCTAATTTTCAGGACCCACACATCTATATAACGGTGGAGTAAAAGGGTTTTTCATTCAAAAATTAAAGCTTTATCAGCCTTTTGTTACAAAATTGCAGTAGTGAAGTTGAAATGGCTATATCATTATTTTTCATTCATTTTTATTACTAAATTCTTTTTAAGTAACATTATCATTTTCCGAAAGATGTTCATAAATTTACTTTTTTCAGATCACTGATTGAGAAGTCTTTACAAATAATAAGCTCTCATATATTCTCAAACAATTTACTTCATTTCATGAAATAAAAACTTTGAAAATATTTTTTCTACATCAGCAGTAAAAAATGCATTTACAGTTACCGATTGATAGTGAAAGCACTAAAAACTGTCATTAACATACTCTCATGATAGTAAACATGTTTTCTACATCAGAAGTTAAAAATGTATACAGTTACAGAGTGATAGTGAAAGCACTAAAACTGTATTTAAAGGGGCAGTAGCACGTTTTTTTACACTTTTATATTTTCAAATTTTCACATTAATGCTATATGTATTATTTTGATAGTGTCAAAAATCTCATTACGCAAACCAATCATCCAAAGTCAGAGAAAGAATTATAAAGATTTACTTGAAATTCATTGGCGGCCATTTTGGGGTGAACACCTTTAATTCATTTTGTGTAAGAAAAAGGAATGGCATGGTTTTTACATTATATATTTGATTTATTACTGCTTCATTTAGTTTGAATACATTGTCATTCAATCGGAACCATTTGTTTTCATTTTTCTGACATCACCTTATATTCCCCCTAAAACGTGCTACTGCCCCTTTAACATACTCTCATGATAGTCTACCATCAACAATGAACATCTGAAAGCCCTCCAAAGCTAAAATATAGCTCCGCATTGCAGGTCATTATATATTTATCAACAAGATGTCGAATGAGATCAACAACACATTCCATCGTTATACTGATGAAGAAGATATGCTAACATCGAACCTATATATATATATATCTGTACATAAATTGAAAACATCAACGTCATTAAATTTTTTGTCAAGCAAACAAACTTTGAGTTTTGGTTATGTAAGGTTTCATTTTTTAAATAGTTTTAAAAAGTTCATGAAAATCGTTTCATGAAAAAGGGGAGTATTACTGCAGAATTCATTAATTATCTCGAACGGATGAAGTTATATAATATCAATATTTCATAATAATAAAAACGTGATTTCTGTTTTTAGTGTTAAAAGTGTTGATAATTTGCCTACATAATCTGTGTGAAGAATTGTATTTTGAAATATCAAATGATGATAAATAATGACTTTATAAATCATATATCTGTGACAAAAATGAAACAAGAAAATAACTAGAAATATGTGCATGTGATGCACTGTGATGTCCCCCGCTAACATTTAATCCGAAAGTGACCCTACCCCCATTATGTACAAATTTCAAAATTCCATGGAAACCAGCAAAATAACAATTTAGAATAACCAAAGTAGCAAAAGGCACCACTCCCCCAGCAGTTCTAACCACATATCAAGTCTAGTAAAAATATTTTGAATAGTTTTTAAGCTAAAGTACGGAAACAGACCCTACCCCCCATATACACCTAGTTCAACTTGTTTCTATAGAAACCAGGAAAATAATTCAGAATAACTAAAATGGAAAAAGGCACCACTCCACCACTAGGTCTAACCACATACCAAGTTTCGTAAAATCATATTAAATAGTTTTTGGGATATGGCCCGGAAATGGTCCTCACACCAGATGTTCTAAGTTGAAACTGTTGCCATGGAAACCAGGAAAAATCATATAATTCAGAATGACCTAAATAGCAAAAGGCACCACTCCACCACTAGGTCTAACCACATACCAAGTTTCATAAAAAATATTGAATACCTTTTGAGATATGGCTGGGAAACAGTCCCTACCCAAATATGCACTAAGTACAAACTGTTTCCATGGAAACCAGGAAAATAAAACTTTTAGAAAAACCAAAATAGCAAAAGGCACCACTCCAGCACTAGATCTAACCACATACAAAGTTTTGTGAAAAAATATTGAACGGTTTTGGAGATATGGTCCGGAAATGAAACCCTCCCCCAATATGCACTAAGTTCAAAATGTTTCCATGAAAACCAGAAAAAATAAAAAATTCAGAATAACCAAAATAGCAAAAGGCACCACTCCATCACTAGGTCTAAGCACATACCAAGTTTCGTGAAAAAATATTGAACGGTTTTTGAAATAGAGGCCGGAAAAGGTTCCTACCCCCAATATGCACTAAGTTCAAATTGTTTCCATGGAAACCATAAAAAATAAAAAATTCAGAATAACCAAAATAGCAAAAGGCACCACTCCATCACTAGATCTAAGCACATACCAAGTTTCGTGAAAAAATATTGAACGGTTTTTGAAATAGAGGCCGGAAAAGGTTCCTACCCCCAATATGCACTAAGTTCAAATTGTTTCCATGGAAACCAGAATAAATAAAAAATTCAGAATAACCAAAATAGCAAAAGGCACTACTCCATCACTAGGTCTAAGCACATACCAAGTTTCGTGAAAAAATATTGAACGGTTTTTGAGATATGGCCCGGAAAAGAAAGCATTTCGGAATGACGGAATCACGGAATCACGGAATCACGGAATCACGGACGGAGGTGAAAACATTATGTCTCCCGAAAAATATTTCGGGGGACATAATGACATTCAGAAAACATCAATTTCACCTTCTTCCATTACCAAGCTTTGACAAAGCAAATTCTTCATTTATTATTTATCAGTAAAATATGAACCATATAGCAAACAGCTACTTAGAATGGAATGTCGTGTGCATTAGGCTTATAAATTGTTATTATTTTTCGGATTCATATTTCTCGAAAATCAAAACATCATTATAGAACTAATAAAATATGATTTAAAATCTGAGACAATAAATAACATGTTGTTTATGTCTTTTATCGAAAAATTTGAAAAAAAAAATATTGATGTATTTTCATCTTTCTATTCATGATTTTCATCAGATTAGTTGTACAATTACCAAGAAATTTCAATAAGGTTATGTATTGTAAAATGTAGGTAAAAAAGTGATGAAATTTTTTTTAACAAGATTTTTAGTTAGATTTTGTCATTTTATGAACAAAATCCTTTTTTATCTTATTTTATTGTTTTTTAAAAGGTTAACCTCATGACTCATAATGGTAATGTTAAAAACATTAAGTATCTGACAATCTGAAAATTTGCTGGAAAACAAAGCTAGCTAATTGATCAATCAATCAATGACACAATTTACTTTGGCTGCAGCAATTTTCAGGCAAGCTGGCGCCAGAATTATTTATCCCACCGCCAGACAATACTTAGCCCTTTTACAGCATATATTACACTTGTTTCCATTAAACTCTTCTTGAACAAATTTCACACATTCATATTCTTAAATCACATGAAATATTATGTGAATCTTGTTATCTTAAATATTAATATCATATCAACATATTCCAGATATTTTAGAAATACTTTTACTTATTCAAAGCGTCCTTTTGTATGTGTAAAGCTTTGAACGTCCTCAATAAACTCTTTAGGTAAATATCTTTTCAATTAATTATCATTATATACCAACATTTTAATTCATAATTATGGAAAATATATATATACTTCAAGTCAATTCAACAACATACATTTTCATCTCTCAATGTCATCATAACATTATAAAACATCCAAAAAATTACAAGGTTATCAAAACATTGAGAAATGTCATCGAAAACCTGTTTCCAGAAAAACTATTGATTATCTTACCTGTATTTAATTTTGTTGCAGCCATATCGACCGTGAAACTTCTTCCTTTTCGACTTGATGAACCATCGAAAGATGGTGGTATCGTAATAATAGGGCATAGCTATCTTCTTCTAGTACATATCCAAGCACATGTAAACACCAGTTGAGTCACTCAACATACAACAGTAAGGACTCGACTATAGACACATCCTGTACCTGATTGCTACCAGGAAAAGACAACTCTGCCGAGAATTTATTGATCCCGTCGGAGTCCACTCAAAAAATGCTTCAGAGTCCGCCAGTATTTTTAATCACAACAAATACCTAGGTTGAAGATTTCCCACGATGCGAAAGGATTCCTTTCAGTTGGTCGCGATCCAAACAAAAGCAGACGGCTAATTGCAGAGACTCAGGGTTTTCAGTACATGAGAATTATCTCGTAGATGTGGCTCAAAAAAGTTGTCAAGTTAAGCCATAAATGTCAGAAGAGAATTGGAGTCCAATTATTTTTCGTGTCTCGCTTACAAAGGTCTCAATTTTGCAATTTCGTGATGAACTTTCAAGTTTCTTTGATACTGAGTGTAAGTTCAATTCTTGTTGAGGATGTTGTTAAAAACACCTGTCTAGAGAATCAATAACAGCTTTCCCTCAACGAGACTATTCACAACAACATCAAATATTCATGAAGTATTTCAATTTAGATTTCACAGATTGGAAAGGAAATTGAATTCTCTATCAAGCATCTATTGAGATAATGAGAGTATAGGATCAATCGATAACTCCCCGAGTCAATGCTAATGGATCATTAACAGAAACAAGGTCAGGATGATTCCTGACATCCAAAACGTCCACAAAATGTATATTTATTGGATATTTATCATAATATGCATCTACCCATCAAACAGTGGTTAGCTTGTTTATAAAACAGTCTTGACCCAGCAGATTGACTTGTAGTACTTTCCTGATCCAAAAATTATGTGAACACTGTCTTTCATTCAATCACTTTGTCATTGATGTTGCTATCAAATTGTTATGCCAAATACTACTACCTTGACATTCAGATCTTCAAATCATTGATGATATGTCAGTGCTTTCTTGTAACAGTGTGGTCTAATGCTACAAATGACGAGTACGCAATAAATGATAATCTTCTCCTTCTTCTCGCTGACGGTTGATTGAGGAGGTATCACACTGAGGACATGAGAATAAACTTCTCGAATACAGGACAATCTTAGTCAAAAGTTCAGTCTGTACTTACGTCCAATTTGTCACTCTACTTCAACAATGTCTCAATGCATACATCAAGTGACATCAAAATGACATCAAATTTACATCCAGCCTCAGAACTTGTAATGAAGCATCCAGTCTGTTACATTAGCGGAGATGAAATAGCAAATCCCGCTTCCAGACTAACGATGATGTATATCCAATATATCACTCAGCCTTGCACAGACTAATGAGCGTCCGTAGCTTACCGGTGTCCAGCGGTGTACTGACCATGTGAGAGACAGCGGTCAGCCTTCTGCCATCTGGTGTTGACTAAGCGGTCACTTCTTGAGTCCCCTACTGAGAGAGTCGGGCCATGTGAACAGGGACCTTTACACGCAGCAAACAAACTAATCCCTTAATGTTTCAACAAGCTGCCGTCCCTTGCTACATCCAGTGTTCAGCAAGTCCCTTGCCTTATGACAGAGCTCTGCACATTTGAGGATAAAACACAGGCTTCTTTGAAATCCACTTTGCCAGTTATAGTGTCCAGTAATCTGTTGCCTAATGGCAGCGTTCAGTGATTCCCATGCCTTATGACAGAGCTTCACACATCTGAGGTTTTAACTAAAACACAGGCTTCAATGCCGTCTCCCTGTCACACACACTTACACAATGCTCTGCAGACCACTGCCTAATGACAGAGTACGGCTAACACTAAATAATTCAATGAAGTCCCTTTGCCTCTACACTGAGGCCTTTGCCTTAACTATAGACTGTCTTCAGAGCCTTACTTCACTATATACACACTCATTGAAGCTCCTTGCCTTACCAGAGCTGAATACATGGCATTCCACAAATTTCACTCAGGGATAACAACATGAGGACCGAGGACTCTGATTGGCCGACTGAGACCCTTAGGTCCGGTCAAAGGCGGGCCCAATTAGCTGGTCACAGGTGAGTAGCCACCATACAATGGATTCACTCAAGTGCGGTGAATGAATGGAGAACACTGGTAGGAGTTTACCCTGATGTCATGTCCATTCACTATGAGAGTTCTCACAATAAACATGCCCCTACACAAGTAGCTGGGTACCCTCGGGGTCACAACATAACCGCCCCCCCCCCCCTCCCCCTCCCCCAAGATAGAGTACTATTGATCAAGCTTGTTTATGACTAATAGCAGTTTGTACATCAAGTCTTATGTTTCATCATGTCATGCACAAATGTTGTATTTAAATCTGCCAAAACGTGCAAACTTGTTTTACAGAGAAAGACTCTTTTACAGTTTAATGTATTATCAACTATTTTAAGATAAGATAAGATAAGACAAACTTTATTATCCCGGCGGGGAAATTTGTTTTATCTAATTTATATGAATATTTTCTCTTTTAAGGTCTTAATCCAATTTTGGATAGCTTACTTTTTACAATTAATATTACCTTTACTTTCATATTATGTAAAATGTGGTCAGATTTAAATAAATTATCTGTCTGTCTGTCTGATGTTCTGTCAATTATACACTCAAACTTCTGCTAGTCAAGAGAGCATGCAACATACATCATTAAGTCGAAAAGTCAATATATTGCAATATGTTTTGCAAAATGCTTTTCTGTGTCACATTATATTGAATATGGAAATGAACAATACCCATCCTAATAAACAACAGGACAATAATCAAACAGTTTGACAACATAGTGAGCACTGTTTCTCCTCTAATGCCCACAGTTCTTCGTAATTTTATCAAGGGAATAACATTTGTCCAACATCAACGAGAAATCTACATAACAAGAACAGAGTGTTGTTCCTTTGTTCCAGTTTATAGGGTCTGGATAATAATATCGTTCTTTGATAGAACATCTTGGGAATTAATATGGGAGAATGGTTATTTCATAACTTATGATATATAATTATGTAGAAAATTACTATCGTTTTCATTACTTTTGCCCTGAATGACAAGAAGGTGAAATGATTTTTTTGAATTTTTTAAATTGCAGGTCATTTATCCAAGATAAAGTGCTGTTAATTTAATGAATTTCTTGTGGTGGATTTGAAGATATTTTTAAAATCATTTAGTCCCAGCGGCAAATGGTTCTTTAATTTAGTCCGAACACTTCTGTTCATAAAACTGATCCTTACATTTAATAGGATATGTTTACACAAGATATTTAATAAATATTCAACAAGACTACTAGAATGTTATAAAAGAAGAAGTTAAACAAATACTCGTTTAAATCGAACTTGAATGAATATTGAAGTAATAAAACACTCATTTATCTAATGAGTTCTATCAGACATCCAAAATATTCCATACCTTAACAATATCAATATAATATCAACTAACATTCCCACATTTTTATACAGACTAACTCAATTAGAACTAGTCAAGATAACAGACTGAATAAAAACAAGATCATCACCCACTTTAAATTCCGCGGAGTATAATAAACGTCTCATGATTAGTGTTGTGCGCTTAAAGAGGGTTTTAATACCATCTCAGAAAGCATTTCAGTAATTTTACTTAGACCTTCCTCTTTTTGCTCAAAATTTTCTTCACAGCCAGTTGACTTCAGAAAGGTTTCTTCAGAGATTTGGAAAGGTTGAATTCATGGATGAAAAAATTATCAATTAAAGGTTTGAAATTTACTATTTTTTAAGGGCAATGGCAAATTCAAGTTCTGGAATTCGCTAAAAGCCAGAAAATAGTCCATTTTTGCAGATCTCTTTTCCAACTCCTGTGTCTTATTTACTTACTGTAAACTTATATAGAAAGCATTCACATAGATCACTGAAGCAATTCTCTTCTAGCTCAAAAATTTGTTTCGGAACAAAGTCACTTCACAGTTGACTTCTGAACTGCATTCTTGGAGTTTTGAATATTAATTATTTGTAGTCTCTTAAATGCTGCCACATCGTATTGAAATTAAGTGAACAAAGATTTTTCGAAATCAATTTTTCGAAACATATTTGTTTCTTTCAAATGCCAGAGAACTTCAACACTATCAAAGTTGGTGAATTTCATGGAAAAGATCCGTTTAGTTTTGTCATAATTTTTATTTACCCCTAGTGATTGAAACAAACAAAAAAAGATGAGAAAACAAAAACAATCTCCATGAATTTCTTGAAGGACCATTAATACTGAAATTAATTTTCTATGCCTGCAAAGTACAATTTCTTCTTCAAATTTCTAAGAATGTGATTGAACTATATAAACTATAATAGTTAGACGAGTATAATTACCAGTTAAAATTGAACATGAGCTAAAACACACTTTTACAGTTTTAGAGCCTGACTAATTAGAGAATAAACACTTCAGATATGATATTTTAAAAATATTACCAGCAATTAACATACAAAATGTTGTACTATCATATAGGTCAAACTATAACTTTAATCATAATCGATAATGAAAATAGGCTAATTGACTTAATTGCTTTACATATTTTTTCAATCTTAAAGAGAGATAAGAGTAAAACATAATTCAAAACATTCCAGCATAGTATAAAACCTAAAATTACAGATTAAAAAACACGACAGTATCATAAGAAGTTTCATGATATAGAGCATATATCATATTACTATAAAAAGAAACTTGATAATATAATAATAACAATAATGTGGATATTTAAATCACACACTTTCCATCCAATAGCACGCTCAAGGCACTTTTTATGATTACAACATGATACATACCATTGACTCAAAATTGCTTATTACAAACATAAAAATAGAGCCATTGGCTCTGTAGCTCATCAGGCATCATATCAAGTTTGCTTTATACAGGCAAGATGAGCTAAAAATTAAACTGATGTTACCTATTGCAAGAAAACCTATAAACAAATTACAAAACAAATGTATTATTATTCAACACTTTCTAGATCGCCAATATCAGACAGTGAAAGAAGTCCACACTAAAATATCCAAAGAGAAATAAATTTGTCAAAGACTGTCATCTAATGGAGAAAAATAGGTTTTTAAGATTGTGACCCCTGTGACCCCTGTGATCCTATTTGGGGTCATGGGGTCACAAAACCTACAGTTTAGAATCCCAATTGGCCAAGGCGTCTACATGCAGTCTTTCAGCTCAATAGACCGTTAGGAGCTAAAGATGATGATGAAAATAAGTTTTTAAGGTTGTGATCCCTGTGACCCTATTTGGGGTCATGGGGTCACGAAATCTATAATTTAGAATCCCCATTGGCCAAGGAGTCTACACATAAGTTCAGCTCCTAGACCTCTTGGAACTTGAGAAGAAGATGAAAATAGTTTTTTAAGGTTGTGACCCCTGTGACCCTATTTGGGGTCACAGGGTCAACAAAGTTACAAATTAGAATCCCCATTGTCCAAGGAGTCTGCACATATCAATATTAACTCTCTAGACTTTTTGGAACTGGAGAAGAAGATGAGAATTGTTTTTTAAGGTTGTGACCCCTGTGACCCTATTTGGGGTCATGGGGTCACGAAATCTACAATTAAGAATCCCGATTGGCCAAGGAGTCTGCACATATCATTTTTAACTCTATAGTCCTTTTAGTACTGGAGAAGAAGATTAAAATAGGTTTTTAAGGTTGTGACCCCTGTGACCCTATTTGGGGTCACAGGTTCACCAAAGTTACAAATTAGAATCCCCATTGTCCAAGGAGTCTGCACATATCACTTTCAACTCTCTAGTTCTTTTAGAACTGGAGAAGAAGATGAAAATAGGTTTTTAAGGTTGTGACCCATGTGACCCTATTTGGGGTCATGGGGTCACGAAATCTACACTTTAGAATCCCCATTGGCCAAGGAGTCTGCACATATCGTTTTTAACTCTCTAGTCCTTTTGGAACTGAAGAAGAAGATGAAAATAGGTATTTAAGGTTGTGACCCCTGTGACCCTATTTGGGGTCACAGGGTCACCAAAGTTACAAATTAGAATCCCCATTGGCCAAGGAGTCTGCACATATAATTTTTAACTCTCTAGTCCTTCTGGAACTGGAGAAGAAGATGAAAATAGGTTTTTAAAGTTGTGACCCCTGTGACCCTATTTGGGGTCACAGGGTCACCAAAGTTACAAATTAGAATCTCCATATGCTAAGGTACTTGTACACAAAATTTCAGCTCTCTAATGTGTATGGTTCATGAGGAGAAGTCGAAAGTGTCAAAAGTTTACGGACGGACGGACGCCGGACGGACGCCGGACGACAGGCCATGCCATAAGCCCATCTGGACTTTCAGTCCTGATGAGCTAAAAATCAAGTTTTTAGGCAATTATGGTCTGTTTTCTATCAAATACCCTGAAAATAATTTATTGCGACATGTTTCCTATCAATTGTACCTTAATGTCTTGACAAGTCAGTACTGTCACAACTGCACTCTATTGGATACATTAAATGTCTGCTTTTAATGCGATTTGAGTTTGTGACAGAGCTTCACACATTTGAGGTTTTAACAAAAACACAGGCTTCTATGAGGTCTTCCTGTCACACACATGTAAATCAATACAAATAGTTTATTTTGATAATCTTATATCATGTTTTTTTCATGAAGTTCCTTAAAACACTGCAGACCAATGTCCATAGGACAGATACTTTAAGAATTCATAATTGATATGATATGAGTTGAAACCCATCCTCTCTATGCACCAATTTTCACAACATTTAAATTCCCACCTCTCATAACACTTGAGAGTAAAGTTTGCACGACCCAGAGTTTAAAGTCCCTCAAGTGGTTTACAAGCAGTAATGTCCACTAACTATAAAGATAAGAACCAAAGTTAAAAATCCCTACTTGAACCCAGTGCTAACATAGACCAAAGTTTAAATACCCACTTATAACATTGCTAACCAATTGTCAGTTAACCTGTTCCCTGCCGAAGGCGAGAGAATGTCACATCAATGGTGATCAGGGGTGAGAGGATTTCTGATAAGGATGAGTACAGAAAGCATGTGTCACAGAGACAAAGATTTGGAAATAAAATCTGAAATTTGCTATAAAATTTAATTTTAACAAATTATTAAAATCTATTATTCTGTAAGGTAGAGAAAAGAAGACAAGCATCTAAATTAGAAATTTTGAAATGTGATTAAGTTAAAGAACTATTTCAAAAACCTAAATTCCATTTTAATATCCGTAATAGATGATATCAGCGATTTCTTGGAAGATAGATACAGACTATTGAAAGGTTGTTTGAAAAGTTATCAACAAAATGCTGTTTAATACATATTTCACAGACCTATGAGGTCTTTTTATTAATATTTAACTTATTATATAAATGTCCATATGTATTTCATGCCATGAGCTCTATTTGATTCAAGAAAAATTTCCTTCTGGGTAATAAAGTGTTATCTTATCTTATCTTATCTTATCTTATCTTATCTTATCTTACATAAATAGTCTTTAATAGACCCACTGTTTTTTTTAAGACAAAATCCTATATAAAACAAACCATATTCTAAACAATGAACTCTAATGGCTTTTATTGTGGTCAAGTATGATATTGATGCTTGATACAAAATATTCTCACCAAAATTTTTTTTTTTTACCTGAGATCACTACTACAAAAGCATTTTCAGATTGAATAGTGGTTCCGCCAAATTATATCATATTTCCCCAAGGCAAGGGTTAAAGCTAGTAGGTCAGCACCGTAATAATGTTTCCTTATGACCAAGGTATGTTAATGATTAATACTATCAGCCAGAGTCAAACAAAGCGATGTCACCCTAATGGAACGAGTATACAAAACCCTCGTAACCTCGGACTAGGTAAAGGTCAATCCAATTTGACCCCCAATTTGGGCCAGCATAGTACAATTACCCAAACACAATACCCTACATCCGTCCTGAAGTCCGTTAGTTTCTAATCTGTCATGAGATTTTATTATTTTATGAGCGTTTTTATGTGACTTTATATCGCTTAATTGCAAATTGGGGAACTGTCTCTTTGGGCTAACGAGATGTGTAATTGGTGTGGAATTAGGTCCATCATTAGCAGATAACCTTGTGACCTTTGACATTTTTCTCACATTCTCCTGTGATAAACTGTTGTGACAAATAGATACTTCATATATTCAGAACAAATTTGAACTTTGATTGACATGATTTAATAACTTTGACATTTTTCACAAATTTGAATGTGAAATATTGTTAGACACATCAAATATCAACTAAATGACATTAATGGTTGAAATAAATTACTAAAACGATAAATATATTAAATAAATTGAGATCATGGGAAGAGACTGAAAAAAAAATCATACTTGTCTATATAAGGTAGATCATATAAAACTGAAAGCATTTATATTACATAAAATTCTTATATTGTTTTTTGTTTTAAGTGAAAATTGTCATCTTAAACAGTTTCCAAACTTTATGGAGCAAAAACAGTATCAATTCAGGAATTTATTCTATTTGTAATTTGAAATAAGATTTTTCATTAAACTTTTATCATAGTTATAAATGTAAGTGAATACTTTTACTGAAGTGTATCTAAACAAGAAGAATTTGAATTAAATTTTGATAAAATCTGTAAAATATGTTTCAAAATAACTAAATTCAGAGCTTACAAATTCATACCTTTCTTATCTATGAACCCATCAAGCAAGAAAGATAAATTTGAAAAGAATAAAAAGGATATTTCTTGAACAACTTGATAGTGAAAAATAGAAGTAATAAATTTTGAATCCAATCCAAGATCATTTGATAAGATTTTGATTTAGCATCTAATTCAATATTTGAATTTGATATTGTGTGATATGATCGCATTTAATAAATCTTTACATGAAACTATGCATGAAATATTTTATAAATGTTTCAAATCAGGATTAAATTCTATCATATTTTGAAATTCAAGATTTTGAATGAAAAAGAAGCTTTATTAATAACCTGAAAGAATGCCTAAGACTTAATAATATAAATGATAATAATTTTTAAGAAGCGATTAAATTTCAGAGAACTATACATCATAACAAAATCATTTTTGTTGGACAAAAAGCAAAGGATATTATAAAAGTTGCAAATTTTAAATAAACTAAACTAAATGCACGCAATATTTAAAATTTAAAAAGGCACAAATCTTAAATTCTCACATTTTGAAGACAGGGAATTTTATAGATGATCAACTTCTTTATTTTATAGGATAGCAACGTTTGGTATAGAGTTGATCTATTAACTAAATCTTCAAAACCAAGTAGCTTTGAAAACTTAAAACCCTTAATTATAGATTTCCTATTAAAGGGGGTCTGCAACCCAAATTTTTAACTTCCAGAGTTAATATTAGGGCCCCGAAAGAGTCGTAAATGCTCGGTAGGGAAAAGATCGTTTGGTTAGGAACCGCTTACAGCCACCAGCCAGTACCAAGTTTGTGTCACATGACTCCCCTTACCCGTCTGGACGCTCTCATTAACGATGGTCATTTTAGTTTCACAAGCTAGGTTGTTGATTCCCTTTAACTATCGAAAATCCTTTCTATGTATATGCAGTCTTTATTCTGATATTCGCTCAGAATTATTATATAAGCTCCATAATAATTCACTGTCGCTATTATCCCCTCATGACCTTTTCATTTTGATAATGTAAGAAACTATTAATATTAATGCTTTGGCCGCATGCATTAATAAAATGTATGAATTACGTGTAAAACACCGAACATAACTCAACAATTATGGTACAATTGCTTTGTATATTTCTTAGTCATGTTTTTTACCCATATATATTTTAAACATGTGAAATTTTACTTGTATACTCGTGTCTCATAGGCCTTATAGGCCGGATATTTTCTTATATATAAACAAATGAGAATGTATAGAAATGTTTATTTTCATGTAAAGAAAATGTGTGACACGTTAATAATAATTTTCTTCTTCTTCTTCTTCTGTATATGGATTATTACACAAGAGAAGTTCAATGCATGTTAACGATGATATACATTCCTGAAGGGCTCTAGATAAGGTTTATGTTTCTCTGATGAGGCAACATGACTTAACTCACTGAAGATTTGCCTTTGATCTAGATAATCCGAATGCAAATGTCTTTGATCTTAATCCATAATTAACCCTCCACTGTTATTTGGTAGTTGTAATAGTCATTCTTTATTCTTTGATTTTAGATTATGGTTTCAAAATACATCTAAGAATAATGAGGTCAAGAGAATGGTGCTTGTCATAAGAGGATGATTTTTACAATAGAGTTACATGATTTTCTGCAAACTATCTATGGATACACTTAATTCTTTGGGTTGGTGAACTGATTTGGGATTACATTTAAGAACTTGATAATCTAAAATCAAGAGATCAGTGCTCTTCATAAGATGATGGTTTTGACAACAGATTTACATGATTTTCTGCAATCTATCTATGGATATACTTAATATTCTTTGGGTTGGGGAACTGGCTTGGGATTACGTTTCAGAACCTGATAATCTAGAATCAAAAGATCAGTGCTTCTCGTAAGATGATGGTTTTGAAAATAGATTTACATAATTTTCTGCAATCTATCTGTGGAGATACATTGCAGGGAGAAAGCCCACAAACCTATTGTCGCTAAGCATTGCAGTGAAACCTGCGAATCGACTGGAACCAGCAAAACATGGGTGGTACTGCGCTGAATTCAGTGTAGCATAGCACCCAAACCTTACTGCCTCTTGAACAGCTCTGTACTGCAGAAAAAAATTTGAAACCCCTGGCGGGACTGAATCCGGACCTCTTGATCTGAAGCTGAATACGCTAACCACCATAAGTATTATATGTTATAACTCAAAAATTCTTTTGAACAACCAGAAAGGTTTGCACTTTCACAAAGTCATTAACCTTGTTCAAAATTACACATTTTGTCCTAATAATTAACATCTATTCATAATTACATATTAGACAAATTCTTGACTAACAACAAGCTAAATTTGGCTCCAGACAGATGATTCAATGCATGAAAGTTCACCAAGTAGCAACTAGTAAATCTTGAGAGTTAATTAGGGATGATTGTGTGTGCAATTAGTCCAAATTGATATTCTGGTGTGTTAATCCAAGCAGATAGCACACAATGTGTTTTATTAGGGTATGAGTCAATGCTGGATTCCTGCGTAATTATCACAGTAGGAATGTACTTAGAGACTGCGTATTGTCTGCTACTCACTAAGATGGGTGCACCCTGGGGGTCTGATTTGAGGAGGATTTTTTTCTTTTTCGTACACTTAGTCTATTTTAAACTTCTTTTTATAGGTCATTCATTTTTTCTTCTTAGCATTAATATCTTTTAATATTCACATTTTCATTTTGATATGTCTATGTTCTTGTTCAAATGCTCTTGTTTTTACTTTGTGTTATCGTCTCTTATAACTGTTACCTTTATGTATCAGAAGTATGTTGAATGTTATGTGTATACATTTGTAAGGTAAGATCCATCCTTCCATCCATTTTTATGACTCAGATGGAGGCACCCTGTAGGATCTGATTTAAGGAATTTTTTCTTCCTCTACAGTCACTTTATGTTAAATGATTTTAGTTAATTCATAGTAGAGAGTCCATCTATTGGTTCAAGTAAGATTGATTATGAGTGGAGTAGCTATGAATGATTACATTACTATTCTTCCTCACCAGATTTGGTAATTTTTAAGTAAAAGACAGGTTTTTGGTATCAAAAGCAATTGTAATTTGAAGTGAATCTTGTCAAGAAGCCCTTGAAACAAAAGCCACCAGATGAAGTAATTTTGTCAGAGCAATCTTTGAAGGAGTTAAGAGTTTTTCATATTTGTGAAAAGTTATTTATTCTTTTGTTTCAGTGTAATGTTTCACTCTTCCATGAAATACCCTCAAAAGAAGTTATACTAAATTTAAGTTCATACTCATCCATTTTACAACCAACACTATTCACTTATGTCAATGCCTATCTCACTCACATAACTTTTGGATAACATAGCAAACCATTTGACCTTTATAAATTGTCTCTGAGATTGGTTATTTCTTGTAACTTTGTCATATTTTAAGCATATCTAAGTTTAAGATGTTCAGAAATGATGGCTGATAAGAGATCATCAAGTTGACCCCCTTCCCTCTTGTTATCCAACCTTAGCACAAAAAGACTGCACTTCCATTCACAAATGATATATACCCTCAGGGTTTCAGGTATCTACCCTGTTTGATCCCCCTTTTTGTCCCCCTGCTAATCCCCACATGGGTGTGAATACACACAAGTAATGAACTGTAGCTGTCCATATTGCATCACAGGTTAATCCCCCGACAGGTAAGGTGTTGCACCTGTGATAGGGGGCGTGGCATGTTTACACCTTGCACAGGTAAATAGGATAAGGGAAGTTCATTAATGTTTTTGTTATGATAGGGCACCCCTTGGATGAAAGAGAGGCAGGCTGATAGGGAAGCCTTGTTGTACCTATATGTGACACCTGTATATTTGACTCCCCCCCCCCCCCCCCCCCCCCTTTTGATGTGCATGCAACACACCTGTATGTTGACAGGGTTCGTCAGTGATTGTTGATTCACCTGAGAGGTGTCAATCTTACCTTGATGAGGTAACTTGATTGGGGTTGACACTAAATCAATCAGAAAATACTACATTTGAAATGCCAGAATTGACATGAAATTGTTTTTGTAATTAAATGTTAATCAGTGATGAAATGATGCTTGATGTTGCCATGAGAGTGCTTGAGAGTTCGATGTTTGTGAATTGCACAGTTTCAATGTCAATTGGAAAGCATACATGATGGAGTTGATTTGTTCAATGATAGCACACTGAAATTTATATCTTTAATTAGAATAATGATTATAACTCTGAAGGTATAACCAACTGTGACTAAATTGTAGTCATTCTTAATATTAATCATTCAATAAATATTGCTACTTTAGTTTTCTTGACATATTCTTATGTTTATTTACCTAAATAATTCATATCATTATGGTTAAAAATGTATGTAGGATTAAACAGAATTTGAGTCAGAATCAACATTTTTTATTTACACTATACATTGAATATGAAACTCTCTTTGTTAAGGCTTGTCAAGGAAGAAGGTCCAAGCTTCAGTTACGTATATCTTAATAGGATCTCTACAAATTATGACCAATATAAAAGATCAAAGAACATACTTGTATCAAATCATTGTATAAACTAACTGAAAGACAAATTCCTTGACTTTCTGACAGAGCAAGATATGATCATTGATTTATGACCTTGGGGGAGATAAGAGACTGTCTTACTTAAAACAAGCTATGAAACCAAACCAAATTTACCATGTTTTTTCATGGGGAAAGTAGCTCACTTGGTTGAGCATCTGCTCTTCACCTTGGAGGTCGGGGTTTGATTCCCGACTCCAAAAGACATTAAACGTGGGAGATGTTACTTCCTTGCTTGGCGCTCAGGATTTAAGGGATAGAACATTGCTTGAACTGGCCCTGCACTGTGGCTGCCAAAGTACAAAATAAACTTTCGAAACATAAGAAAAAAAAAATTATTATTAAAATTTTTTAGATACAATTTTTTCTACAAGTTATACATTAATTAACCAAAGAACATACCAACATTAGTTCTACTGATCATATAATTATAGTGTTGATACAAGATGCTAGAATAAAGTAACCTTTTACATACTATGCAACGTATTATCATTATATTTTCCATTTATTTATACAGCAAGTGTATAAGATTTAATATTTAATATCCCATAAAACTTCGCGATACATATGATATTCCTTTGGGTTTTACTATCATTTATTTCAAAGGGACTCTCAATATTTCAATTCACATATCTCTTTAGACCTTACATATTTTGAATCTTCTCAAAAACTAAAATACAACCTAAAATCACTCAATCTCTTTTCTAGCCAATCAACCATGATAGAATGGAATGTTTTTGGACTCTCAATCTTCAAATAAGCTTAAAATACATTAGATTTTTTCTTATCTTTCCAGACGAAGAACTCCAATGTTTATCAGACAACAAGTAAACCATCATTATTTGTCGATTGGCCTTGTATCCATAGCGTCTTCAATTAAGTTTACGAGGACAGTTTACTATCAAACACGTCTTGTAATTGTAACCTTGTTTCAAGTTCACTTGAACTGGGAATGTCATTAACAAATTCTTCTCTTTTTCACCATTTTGGATCTAATCTATGATAGAATGCACTTTCTGATGTTTAAATTAGAATTCAGGAAAAAAGCAATGTTTCTTAACTGAATATTTGAAAGGCAATGACATTAGATTTGTCCAAAAACAGCTAACAACCATGTTTCTCTATCTAAAAATAAAGCACATTGTGATGTTTAAATTAGAAATCCGGAAAAAAGCAATGTTTCTAAACTGAATATTTGAAAGACAATCAAAATAGATTTGTCCAATAAAGTTTGACAAATAACCATGTTTCTCTATTTAGATTTCGCTTCAAAATCGAAATGACAGAAACTCCTCAGCTTCTGCTCGCAAAGAAACATTTAACCATCATATCTAAAGACACATTCAGATTCTAGACTTGAAACTATGATTTTGTCATTGTTGTTTGTCAAAAAAAACCAAGACATTTTTTTTGGACTATAGTTACTCCTTAAAAATGTTTTTTAAAATGGAACAGTTTATCTTAAAACTTACAGAAGACAAAATTGATAACTTCTTGATGGAATTTTAGTGTAAACAGAGACATTGAATTTTAAAAAAAGGATTAAATTTGCTTCTTCTTTCTTGTTTTTTTAGGTGAATTTGCAATATTTATCATAAGAGAGGATTCTAAGTAACATTTGCAAAATTATGACAGAAACAAATTTGTTTTGTTCCCCTTACAATATTCTTCTTTTGTAGTAAACAGTTTTCAACAGATGATTTTACAAAGTGTTCACTTTGCAACTGTCAAAGCACAGACAGGTTATGCGACAGCAAAAATTTTGTTTAGAAGAAACCAAACTGCCAAAAACTCCACCTTTTTGAGGACAATATGATGCTTCTATTGTAGGTTTCAATCAAATGGACAAAACGTATGTATTCCACATGTAAAAGCTATTGAATGACTTTCTGAACAAGCTAATGTTACTTTAACATGTATAACTGTGCTAAACAGATAGAAATGTCAAATGTCCAACTAAAAAAATACAAGTTGTGAAAAAGAATACAAAAAAGGGTTCAAACTGTTAAATGTCAGGATCCTTCCAAACAACCTCTTTAGAAGTAGAGGATGTCAAACAGATATGAATTTCAAAATGTCACCAATTTCAGTCGCTTGACAATGCATATGTGAAAAAGTTGTTAAAAATGGGTTTAAAAGTGTTATAATGTCACGAAATAACCTCATTAGAGTAAAATGATACCTAACTGATGAAAATCTAAAAAATGTCATCAATTTCAGTCTCCGACAATGTAATTTGTGAAAACGTGAGAAAAATTTGTTTCAAACCGTCAAAACCTCATGCACACTCTAAGGAACATCCTCAATATATTTAAAAAAATCCAGAAACACAAATTTAAAATTGTCATCAATCTAAAAAAAATAGAGCCATGGGCTCTGTAGCTCATCAGACTTTTGATGGAAAAAGGTTTTGACCCCTGTGACCCCATTTGGAGTCATGGGGTCACAAAATCTACAATTTAAAAATCCTCAGTTGCCAAGGAGTCTACACACAACTTTTCAGCTCTAGAGCTTTTGGAACTGAAAAAGAAGATGAAAATAGATTTTTAAGGTTTCGACCCCTGTGACCCCATTTGGGGTCATGGGGTCACGACATCTACAATTTAGAATCCCCATTGGCCAAGGAGTCTACACGCAACTTTTCAGCTCTCTAGACCTTTTGGAACTGGAGAAGAAGATGAAAATAGGTTTTTAAGGTTTTGACCCCTGTAACCCCATTTGGGGTCATGAGGTCATGAAATCTACAATTAAGAATCCCCATTGGCCAAGGAGTCTACACACAACTTTTCAGCTCTCTAGACCTTTTGGAACTGGAGAAGAAGATGAAAATATGTTTTTAAGGTTTTGACCCCTGTGACCCCATTTGGGGTCATGAGGTCATGAAATCTACAATTTAGAATCCCCATTGGCCAAGGAGTCTACACACAACTTTTCAGCTCTCTAGACCTTTTGGAACTGGAGAAGAAGATGAAAATAGGTTTTTAAGGTTTTGACTCCTGTGACCTCATTTGGGGTCAAGGGGTCACGACATCTACAATTTAGAATCCCCATTGGCCAAGGAGTCTACACACAACTTTTCAGCTCTCTAGACCTTTTGGAACTGGAGAAGAAGATGAAAATAGGTTTTTAAGGTTTTGACCCCTGTGACCCCATTTGGGGTCATGGGGTCATGAAATCTACAATTTAGAATCTCCATTGGCCAAGGAGTCTCTATATCAAATTTCAGCTCTCTAGAGTCATTGGTTCTGGAGAAGAAGTCGAAAATGTGAAAAGTTTACGGCCGGCGGATGGACGGACGGATGGACGGACGGACGCCGGACACCATGCCATGCCATAAGCCCATCGGGCCTTACAGGCCTGATGAGCTAAAAATGCAAATTTATTGCAAAATGGTTTCAAGTGTTAAAATGTCATGGAAAGACCTCACAAGAGTGAAATGATACAACAGATTTGAATTTCAAAATGTCACCAATTTCCATCTCAAACATTGCAAATTTGTTGCAAAACGGGTCTGAAATGTCAGAATGATACTTTTTACCAAAATTGGGTTTCAAACGTGAAAATGTCAGGACAGTTCGGAACAGCCTCATTAGTATGGAAATCTGCTGGTTTAACAGGGCAAGGAATGTCTTTGGTGTCTTCCACGTTGTGAAGTTCAAACACGACTGTGTTTAGTTTCTAGACTGTGTGCATTGTTCAAAGCAAAGAACAAGTAATTCACAGAGTGCTTTACAATGTCAATGTCATCTGTGGACTCTCGAAACGTTTCGGAAGACACAGATGTTTGTGACTAATTTGATTTGAATGCTTTCACATGAGAAAGCATCACATTTTCGTCGGGCTGAATTGTGGTTTTGGACAAAAAAATTGTGCCAAAACAATTTTTTATGTAAGATTGTGCAATGGATTTGAGGACATGAAAAGTTGATGTTTGTGACTAATTTGATTTGAATGCTTTCACTTGAGAAAGCATCACATTTTGGTCTGGCTGAATTGTGGTTTTGGACTAAATAATTAAGCAAAATTGTCCCCCAAAAAAATGTTTTATGCAAGATTTTGCCATGGATTTGAGGACTTGAGAAGCTGATGTTTGTGACTGATTTTATTTGAATGCTTTCACTTGAGAAAATAATGAATTGTGGTTTGTTTTTTTAAGCAAAATTGTGCGAGCAATTTTTCATTTTTTTCTTTCATGCAAGATTGTGTCATGCATTTGGATAAATTGAATAATTCTATTTGAATGCTTATTAATGAGAAAACATCACATTTTGGACATATTGAATTGTCTTTTTAAATCTTTCTTTACATTTGTCAGTATTTTTTTCTTTTTTAAGAAAAATTGTCAGGAATTGAGAAGCTGATGTTTGTGATTAATTCTATTTGAATGCATCACATTTTTGACATGTTGAATTGCTTCAAGATTGTGCAATGCATTGGAAGAAGTTAAAACTGTTTTTGATTGCTTGGAGTCAAGTGATCTCATAGCAGTTATCAAAGGCTTTGTTTGCAAAAGCATTACATGCTTACTATGTTTTTGTTTTCTTGAGGAAAGACGATCACAAGATGGTGCCATTTATTGAAAGACAACTACAAAGTGATCCTTTGTAATTTGAAGGTTACTGCGGAGTGAAGACAAGAATATCTTCCAAATGTTTTTCTCTTGTAAACTTAGGCCTTCGATAAAGAAATCTCACTTTGGAAAATTTGCCTGTGCCTCAGTTGATGCTTCAGTAGGCAACACTATAAGAACAATGTTTAATCTAGGACAGTTGACATTTGACATTTCCAACAGGTCAATTGTCTGCTCAGATAATTATTGCTAGACCTTTGCTACTGGACGTTTCAAAACTAATTCAATTATAACAGGACATAAGCGGAAGAACAATTGACAGCCTGAATCATAGACATGGACAATTGACAAATAAATCGGACATAAGCTTGCAAGAACAATTGTCAGCTAGGTCATTGTTAAAAGGACATTTGGTAACGGATATTTGCTTGCTAGGACAATAGTTATTTAAGACATTTGACTGCCATGACAATTGTTATTTAGGACATGTGCTTGCCAAGACAATTTTCAGCTAGGACATTGTCAAAGGACATTTGCAATTTGCTTGCTGGAACAAGGGTTATTTAGGACTTTTGCTTCTAGGACAATTGTTATTTAGGACATCAGACTGCCATGACAATTGTTGTTTACAGCATTTTGCTTGCCAGGACAATTGTTATTTAGGACTTTAGCTTCTAGGACAATTGTATTTTAGAACATTTGCTTGCTAGGACAATTGTCAGCTATGACAATTTCAAGAGGATGTGCTCTCCAATAATACTATTGCCTGTGTTATATTGCATGCTACGACAATCAGCACCAAAATATTTCCTTGTATCTTTGGACACTGACATTCTCAGCAAATGAGAAAGCTTTGAATTTCTTTTATTTGAACACTTCAAAGATTGCTGACAATTTCAATATTCTTGTATTGTTGTTTGCATGAAAGTGAAATTATCTGTGAATAAAGAAAAAGATGAAAGGACTTTTTTCAGTTTCAACACAGAGAATTCAATATCAACATGAAAGAGATGAAATATATCAGATAATGGAAGTTTTCACTTTCCTTTCTTTCAGTGATAGATAATGGTTTAAATTATTCGACAACAAAGATATATAAAAAAAATCATAATTCTTTGATTCATATTATTTGATTTATGATCTAATGCTTTTTTTCTAATCGATGTTTCAAGCTTAAGGAATAAAAATATTTCAGGAGAGGATTACAAAGGTTTCAAAATCTTTGTCTCAAAATCCATGCGCTTTGAAAAACATGATAAAAATTACCTAACTAATGTTTAAAGTTTATAAAGATATAATTTAGCAATAAAAGATTTGCTACTTCCTCCTAAAATCTTGAACTATGTACTACCTAAATCTTGTCATAAATATCTTTCCTTCACAACAGAACCACCTCCACTGAGCATATTATCATTTATGAAATTGTAAGACTTATTTACAACAGAGAAAGCTGGGTATAATGACTATGGACCTTAACTTGTCAAGCTTACATGATGATTGCCACTTATATATCTTGTTTCTTTGACAAGAGTAATTTGGACACGTTTTATCCTTAATTCCACTTGAGTGGGCTTGAGTTAATAAACTATTTTGAATTATGATTTTAATTTATTCTAAAACTTTGAACATTTAAATAAAGAATTCCATTTCATAAAATATCAAATATATCATAATATTTCACGCTTTGCTATATCATATGTGAAGCCTTACGCTCAAATAACCCCAACCTCTTCAAATGCTTATAAAGGCATAAAAATAGTACGTTTTTGAGTAAACGTCATTATTTGTACTTACCGTCGACGACTCACCGTAGCCCATTGATTGCCTATCAATTATCTCTCGACCCATAACACAGAAAAAACAACACGGGAGTTACCTGCATATCCCCGCCGCGCCACCTATGGTCACGTGACCAAAACCTCATTCCAACCTACCTGGAGCCAGTGAACGCTAGAGCGAACCTACTCGCAGGAGGGGAGGCATGGGTGGGAAATAAAGATTGGTGAGTCGTCGACGGTAAGTACAAATAATGACGTTTACTCAAAAACGTACTATTATTTAACGTACTATACCGTCTCCGACTCACCGTAGCCCCGACTACCACAGAGGGTGGAGGGCTGCGAGAGCGAGGCGGCAGGAGAGCAGTTACTCCCCCCACTACGTCTAACTAACGGCGGGTGCCCAGGTGCCCTGCTAAGGAGGGAAGCCCGCCCCAAACCGGAAGAAAGAACAAATGAGACACGGAGGTGCGATGCGAAGTTCATTTAGTTAGAACAACAGAACGCAAAAAGGACCTATGCAGTGCGGTGCTGAGCGAACACCGATGGCCCCATGGTCTCCCGTGGACAATTCTCGTAGGTAGTGGTAGCGAACACAATGCCGGACTTCCAGAACCAGCCCGACATGATGTCTGCTACGGCGATATTGCTGGAAAAGCCATAGTGGCCGAGATCGCCCTGATCTCAAGAGGGTTAGCAGGAGCCGGCGGGGCTAGCTCCTTGGCTTAAAAAAGCGTCAAGGATAGCGGACCGCAGGTAGACCCCCAGGAGGCGTTTGTCTATCTCCCTCGTGCTCTGCTGTGAGCGAGATAGAACCAGTCTCCTTTTCCCCTGGCGGAGAGAACGCGTACACTCTGCGTAAATTCGAAGAGCTCGGACCGGACAGAGGAACCTACTTCCCTCGTCCGAGGGGGAGACTGCACCTGAGAGGGCGGGGATGTGGAACACCCTGCCCCGTTCGACCGACCCCTGGTTCTTGCATACGAAAACCGGTGCGAGTCCCAGCGTGTCCTTACCCCCATCCCTCTCTCAACCCGGAGCAAATCGGCCTGAAGAGCGTGCAGCTCTGAGACCCTGGCGGCCGAAGCCATCGCCACCAGGAAGACGGTCTTGACCGTCAATCGGAGAATGAAGGGCTCTGTCAGGGACTCGTAGATGTCCGAGCACAAATGCTCGAGGACAATTGCTAGGGCCCGCTCGGGAGGTCTAGGTTTGAGCCGCCCGTCCTCCTGACGGACGGTTCTGATCACCTCCTTAAGGACGGAGATGTCCACCGCGGGGCCCGCTTACGTAAGACCGACTAATTGCCGCTCGATGAGTGTTAATAGAGGGAGTCTCAGTCGCCTCTCCTCCCGGAGGTACATTAAGTACTCCGCCACCTGGGGAACCATCGCTACCTTGACGTCCCAGCCCTTAACCGCACAGAATGTGACAAATGACCCCCACTGTACGTCATACAGCTTGCGGGTGGAGACACGCTGGGCAGAGGAACCCTCGGCCAGAAGGGAGCTAATATGATTAGCAAGATCGACCTTGACACCTCGATCTTCGTCACCACTAGAGTGAGAAGCTTGGGGTGGGTGGAGGGGAACGTTACCGGCCATCTCCTCCCATTCGCACGACAGAGCGTCTGAGCCCCACGCCCCGGGGACGGGAGACACATAGACCGGCAGTAGGTGGTTCAGCCGGGTCGCAAAGAGGTCTATGTGTGGTCTCCCGAAGTGCTGACACACTTGTTGGAACGCCTGGGGGAGGAGTTTCCGTTCCGTGGACGGCGGGACGTCCTCCACCCCCGGGATGTGCACCGCGCGAAATGACATGTGCAGCCTGTCTGTCAGGCGGAAGAGATCCAGTGCTAATTGGGGGATGGTAGTAGCCACGGTCGATCCTTGCTTGTTTATCCCCCAAGCCGCTGTCGAGCTGTCTGTGTGCACAAGAGCACTTGTCCCCACAGCAGAGCGGACCAGTGATGGATCCCCATCCCCAGCTCGTTGATGACCCGCGTGTGCTGGGACAACGACCAGAGCACCGCCGTCTGTTCCGTTCCCAGGTGGGCCCCCCCAACCCTGCGTGGAAGCGTCCACGAAGAGATGTGCGGTCGCCGCGGGAGGTCTGAGTGGAACACCTGAGAAACGTTGCTTCCACCCTCCACCAGGCTAGGTGAGGGACGAGCCGTTGGGGGAGCGGGAAAGCGTGTCTGCACACTTCATGCCTGACGTGAGGGTTAGAAACCCCTGAAGAGGTCTCGGAGCGGACCTGAGCTGAAGTGAGCCCTAAGTTTGGGTAAATAGTATACAACTCTTGTAGAGTTATCCTAAGAAATGGATAATAATCAACATCCTCAATAAATTATCTCCGATAACCAAATACTTAATAGTCTTGTTGTCTCACCGAAAGACATTGGGTTAAAGTTGTAACCCATCCCATGAATGTGAAGCTAATGTAACTTCGAGATCGTCGAGAACCAGTGAACCAACCTGGAGACAAACTTGTCCTACCCGGACACCCTGCACACAAAAAAACAAACTACCAAGCGATACGCGTCAATCACCTCTCCACTCAGGCGCTCCCCTGAGTAAAAGGAGTGAGAGACACAAGCGCGAGGGGAGCCAAGCACACAAGCGCACAATCATCCCAGACCAGCGGAGCGGCCAGAGCTCACCAACCAATCAGCGTCAATCACCTCTCTACTCAGGCGCTCCCCCTAGGGGGACGCTCCCCTGAGTAAAGAGTGAGAGACACGCCAACCAATCAGCGACAAGGCTTATTAAAATCTAAATATTTTAGATATTTAAATACGTACCTCAATTCCAAGGTGGACACGGCGAGTGAGAGCGCCTGGCGCGCCTCACCTCCTATCCCGTGACCCTTGGCGTCAAGCGCACCACCAAGCGACACGCGTCAATCTCCTCTCCACTCAGCCACTCCCCCTAGAGGGAAGCTCCCCTGAGTTAAGAAGGAGAGACACGAGCTCGAGGGGCCGCCAGAACACCAAGTGCACGTCCAAGGAAGCGCCTACTCGATAGTAGACGCTAGGAAGCGCCAGCCACGCTCGAAGCGTGTGGCGCTACCCTAATCCGTGAATCCGAGCGTCCAGCGCACTCCCAAGCGACGCGCGTCAGTCCCCTCCCCGCTCAGGCGCTACCCCTAGAGGGAAGCTCCCCTGAGTTCAGAGTGAGAGACACGAGCGCCAGGGGGCGCCCAAGCGCACGTCCAATCAAGCGCCTACTCGATAGTAGACGGTAGGGAAGCGCACAGCCACGCGCAAAGCGTATGACGCATGCCCAATCCGTGAACCTGAGCGTCAAGCGCACTACCAAGCGACACGCATCAGTCCCCTCCTCCCTCAGGCGCTTCCCATGGAGGGAAGCTCCCCTGAGTTGAGAGCGAGAGACACGAGCGCGAGGGGGCGCCCAAGCGCACAAGCACACGTCCAAGTAAGCGCCTACTCGATAGGAGACGCTAGGAAAACGCCTGCCTAATCCGTGAACCTGAGCGTCAAGCGCACTACCAAGCGACACGCATCAGTCCCCTCCTCCCTCAGGCGCTTCCCATGGAGGGAAGCTCCCCTGAGATGAGAGCGAGAGACACGAGCGCGAGGGGGCGCCCAAGCGCACAAGCACACGTCCAAGTAAGCGCCTACTCGATAGGAGACGCTAGGAAAACGCCTGCCTAATCCGTGAACCTGAGCGTCAAGCGCACTACCAAGCGACACGCATCAGTCCCCTCCTCCCTCAGGCGCTTCCCATGGAGGGAAGCTCCCCTGAGTTGAGAGCGAGAGACACGAGCACGAGGGGGCGCCCAAGCGCACAAGCACACGTCCAAGTAAGCACCTGTTGATAGCAGATGCCAGGGAAGCGCACCGCCACGCGCGAAGCGTGTGGCGCTTGCCCCATCCAACGACGGACCCGGGCGACGGTCCGTCCCTGCCACTGCAAACAGACAGACAGGTTATTATTCAGTCTCACCTCATAAATACATATACATATGAAACAAATAAAACATACACACACATGAGCCACCCTCAACTAGGGTTAAGAGTGACTAATCATACAGGTAAATGTACACGGGGAGCGAGACAAGACACGTCTGAACACCACTGACTCTGTAAAGTGAATGAAACGGAGCCCCGTTCATCCGCCTCGCACGACCACGTATCTTCCGAGGTGACGAACCCCTCCGGTGGGGAGAGGGGGTGTTGGTGAGGTGAAGGTGGGCCAGGCCGACGGGTTCCCGGAGTTGCGAGCCCTACGCTTCGCACCTACCGCGTCCCTCTCGCTCTTCCTTAGAGCCTGTAGATAGAGCTTCAAAGCTTCCGACGTGAGGGACTCACACTCTTCACACCTGTCTTGCAGGGAGTAAGCGGAAGTGCATGATCAACAGAGGGAACCCTGGTCCGTCCGCGAGGAGAACGGGGGGCTCACTCACCAATGAACCAACAAGGATGACCCGTCATTCACCAGACGGACCAAGACGGAGCGAAGCGGAGCAACCGCGTACCCAGACGGAGGACGGACCAGTCACCCACGTCCGTCACTCGCGAGACGGACCGGCGGAGTGAAGCGAAGCAGATGCGTACCAAGACGGAGGACGGACCAGTCACTCACGTCCGTCGCTCCCCAGACGGTGCAATTGGAGCGAGGCGAAGCCAACCGCGTACCAAGACGGAGGACGGACCAGTCACTCCCGTACGTCACTCGCCAGACGAACCAAGGCAGAGCGGAGCGAAGCAAACGCGTCCCAAGACGGGGAACGGACCAGTCACTCCCGTCCGTCACTCGCCAGACGGACCAAGGCGAAGTAAACGCGTACCAAGGCGGAGGACGGACCAGACACTCCCGTCCGTCACTCACCAGACGTACCAAGGCTGAGTGAAGCGAAGCAAACACGTACCAAGACGGAGGACGGACCAGTCACTCCTGTCCGTCACTCGCCAGACGAACGAAGGCGGAGTGAAGCGAGGCAAACGCGTACCAAGACGGAGGACGGAGCAGTCACTCCCGTCCGCCACTCGCTAGACGAACGAAATCGGAGTGAAGCGAGGCAAACGCGTACCAAGACGGAGGACGGACCAGTCACTCCCGTCCGTCACTCACCAGACGGACCAAGGCGAAGTGAAGCGAAGCCAACGCGTGCCAAGACAGATGACTGATCAGTCACTCCCGTCCGCCACTCGCCAGACGAACGAAGGCGGAGTGAAGCGAGGCAAAAGCGTACCAAGACGGAGGACGGAGCAGTCACTCCTGTCCGCCCCTCGCTAGACGAACGAAGGCGGAGTGAAGCGAGGCAAACGCGTACCAAGACGGAGGACGGACCAGTCACTCCCGTCCGTCACTCACCAGACTGACCAAGCGGAGTGAAGCGGGGCAAACGCGTACCCAGGCGGAGCACGTGACGATCCACTCACCCCAGCGGAGCGAACGGCCAAGCTGACACTGCTTGCACACGTCTCACACACGAAGCCGGAGGTCAAAGGTCAGACACCCGGAGGCGTGACCTACTTAACCGAGAACCTTGAGCAGCACGTGCAACCCAAGCGGCACAACCCGAGCAGGGTCGCGCGATACTGAGTAGCCTGCCTGTCCCACAGGCAGAAAACCCAACAACAACAACCTCCAAATGTGGCAAATTGGAAGGAGATCAGGAGGTAAGAGAAGATACTCTTACTCCCAAGGATCGAGAAAAAAGGTCTACAAACTTAAATACTTAGACAAGGCAAGATAACTTCGAGAGAGCTCAGAGACACAACCGATCACTGAGCGACAGGAAGTTGGAATGAGGTTTTGGTCACGTGACCATAGGTGGCGCGGCGGGGATATGCAGGTAACTCCCGTGTTGTTTTTTCTGTGTTATGGGTCGAGAGATAATTGATAGGCAATCAATGGGCTACGGTGAGTCGGAGACGGTATAGTACGTTAAATAATATGACATTCACACACCTGATTTGTACAGGTAGGTACACCTATAGAAAGTCATTGACGCAAAAGTTAGATGATAATTTGCTATTACATTTGCTTTATATGTGGCCAATCTCAATGAAATTTGGTTTCTTTGAACACGATCAAACACTTGAGAACGTAAGTACCACCTGTGAATACCTGTACATTTACCTGTGACTCACCTATGATGACGAGCATTATCTTTTATCAAGTTATGTTAGGTACACAGGTAAGTACAAAGATTTTCAATATTAGTCAGTGAGAGCTTGGCGTGTTTCACCTCCTGCTTGACGTCGATAAAAACCATCCTTTTTGTGTATTGAACAGGATGTCCCTTTGTAATGCAATGATGTTGTACATTCAATGAAATTTTTTAATTTTTCAATTTTTCAATTTTCTTGTCATGCTTGACGTCAATAAAAACCATCCTGGTTGTGTATTGAACAGAATGTGCTCTTCGTAATGGGATGATGTTGTACATTCATAAAATTTGAAATTTTTCAATTTTTTGTTTCTGATATTTTTAATGATTTAATCACATCAGTTAAGAAAAGAAAAGTATTTTCAATTTCTTTACTGATAATTGTATGTTAATGCTAACTGTATTATTTTGATAGTGTCAAAATGCTCACTACACATACCAATCATACAGAGGACAAACTATAAGGATTCACATAAAGTCCATTGGGGGCCATTTTTGTGTGAACACCTTTAATTCATTTTGTGTAAGAAAAAGGAATCGCATAGCTGAACTTTACATTATATATTTGATTTATTACTGCTTCATTTAGTTTAAATACAATGTCTTTCAATTGAAACCATCTATATTCATCCTGACATCAACTTATATTCCCCCAAAAACATGCTACTGCCCCTTTAAGATATTTAAAATTCTATTGACTTTTCTCTGTAATGCTATCAGTTTACTAATTTTTATCCCCCGCAACAACGAAGTTGCGGGGGGTATTAAAATGGGTACCGTCCGTCCGTCCGTCCGTTACACTTTGTGTCCGGCTCATAACTTTGTAACTAATCAACCATTTCAATTCAAATTTGTTATGGACATGAAGAAACATGTTATAATGTGTCATGAGAAACAATTTTCTGAATATCTACATAAAATATTATAATTTTGGAGAAAAAGTGGTAAATTTTGTAAGAAATCTGTTACAAGTCCCGTCCGGCTCACAACTTCTAAACTAATCATCACATATTGATCAAATTTGATATGAAGATACATAATCATATGAAGGTGTGTCATGAAGAACAATTTTGAAAATATTTTAATAAAATTTTGCATTTTTTGACAAAAAATGAGGACTCTGTTGCAAAATTGTTACAAGTGCTGTCCGGCTCATAACTTCTAAACTAATCATCACATATTGATCAAAGTTGATATGGAGATACATAGTCATATGAAGGTGTGTCATGAAGAACAATTTTGAAAATATGTTAATAAAATTTTGCCTTGTTTTGCAAAAAATGAGGTTTCTGTTGCAAAACTGTTACAAGTGCTGTCCGGCTCATAACTTCTAAACTTATCATCACATATTGATCAAATTTGATATGGAGATACATAATCATCTGAAGGTGTGTCATGAAGAACAATTTTGAAAATATTTTAATAAAATTTTGCATTTTTTGGCAAAAAATGAGGTTTCTGTTGCAAAACTGTTACAAGTGCTGCCCGGCTCATAACTTCTAAACTAATCATCACATATTGATCAAATTTGATATTGAGATACATAATCTCATGAAGGTGTGTCATGAAGAACAATTTTGAAAATATTTTAATAAAATTTTGCCTTGTTTGGCAAAAACTGAGGACTCTGTTGGAAAACTGTTACAAGTGCTGTCCGGCTCATAACTTCTAAACTAATCATCACATATTGATCAAATTTGATATGGAGATACATAGTCATATTAAGGGGGGTCATGAAGAACAATTTTGAAAATATTTTAATAAAATTTTGCATTTTCTGGCAAAAAATGAGGTCTCTGTTGCAAAACTGTTACAAGTGCTGCCCGGCTCATAACTTCTAAACTAATCATCACATATTGATCAAATTTGATATGGAGATACATAATCATATAAAGGTGTGTCATGGAGAACAATTTTGAAAATATTTTTATAAAATTTTGCCCTGTTTGGCAAAAAATGAGGACTCTGTTGGAAAACTGTTACAAGTGCTGTCCGGCTCATAACTTCTAAACTAATCATCACATATTGATCAAATTTGATATGGAGATACATAGTCATATTAAGGGGGGTCATGAAGAACAATTTTGAAAATATTTTAATAAAATTTTGCATTTTCTGGCAAAAAATGAGGTCTCTGTTGCAAAACTGTTACAAGTGCTGCCCGGCTCATAACTTCTAAACTAATCATCACATATTGATCAAGTTTGATATGGAGATACATAATCATATGAAGGTGTGTCATGAAGAACAATTTTGAAAATATTTTTATAAAATTTTGCCCTGTTTGGCAAAAAATGAGGACTCTGTTGGAAAACTGTTACAAGTGCTGTCCGGCTCATAACTTCTAAACTAATCATCACATATTGATCAAATTTGATATGGAGATACATAGTCATATTAAGGGGGGTCATGAAGAACAATTTTGAAAATATTTTAATAAAATTTTGCCCTGTTTGGCAAAAAATGAGGACTCTGTTGCAAAACTGTTACAAGTGCTGCCCGGCTCATAACTTCTAAACTAATCATCACATATTGATCAAATTTGATATGGAGATACATAATCATATGAAGGTGTGTCATGAAGAACAATTTTGAAAATATTTTAATAAAATTTTGCCTTGTTTGGCAAAAAATGAGGACTCTGTTGGAAAACTGTTACAAGTGCTGTCCGGCTCATAACTTCTAAACTAATCATCACATATTGATCAAATTTGATATGGAGATACATAATCATATGAAGGTGTGTCATGGAGAACAATTTTGAAAATATTTATATAAAATCTTGCCTTTTTTGGCAAAAAATTTGAACTCTGTTGGAAATCTCTTACAAGTCCTGCCTATCTTACAATTAAACTAATCATCACATTTTGATCCAATTTAATTTGTTATGGAGATACAAATCATATGTTGGTGTGTCATGAAGAACAGTTTTGAAAATATGTTTGTTTAAATATGATCAAATTGATCTTGGAGATCCAAATACATAATACATAAATTCATTCGTTTGATTTTAATTTTGTCAGTTAAGTCGAATTATGCCCAACAGTGAACATAAAGTTGGTATGATTTAGTTTTTTTATTAGAACAGTTTTGTTCATATCCTGGATTTTTTTTGTTAATTTGTGCGACAAAAATTAATCAGCAATATGATAAGGAAAACCTATACATATTGTGCAATTTGCGGGGGATATAGCTCGACCATGTCAGCTGCTTGTTATATCTAATACTTTTACAGAGATTCCTGGCATTTAATATGAACATTTTGTAATTGTATTGTTTTTATCATGCATTACATTTGAAAATGTTGATATCATATTCCACATAAATATTATCAGAAATAAACACATTCTTCATGAAAAGAAAAACATTATATCTTTATTCATATTTGTACTTGAAATGATTGATGAATTCTGTGCCATTTTAAATGAAATATTTCATGAATAATAAAATACAGAGTTAATTTAAAAGCTATACAACTATTTAAATTAAATCCTTTATCAACAATTATATAAACCAAATTATCAATAAAAAAAATTTCTGAAATTTCTAAAGACTATATTTACTTGTTTTCCTGAAAATAACTTAACTTCAAATAATCCTGATACACAAACACAAATAAATGTGGCAGTATGCATTTGTAAGATGTTAAGTTCAGCAACTGTTGGCACAGCTTATGGGTGGATGGGTGATCTCTACTTGTCACAGAATACATACAACCAATTCTCAATACCATAATTTCTCTATTAATTCGACCCTTCAATTTTCAAAAGCTCTCAAGCAAATGTCAATTGTTAAACTATTTTAAACTTTCATCCCCTAACACAGCACTATGGTTGAATTGTTAGATAATTATCAAGAACATTTTTATAGTTTTTATATATCCATTTTCAGAAGATATTTTGAATAAACAACAGCAGTGGAGATAAGTTTGCTTTGCAATTATAATTTTTCTGCAAGTTAATAAGATGGTTGATTTAAGGGACCATCAACTTTAAAGTTTTTGGCACATTGCTGAAATATAAAAAGTGACTTGACTTTGTGACTTCTGGGAAAAAATTGTGGTTGATTTATTGGAGAAATTACGGTATTTTGTCAGACAAATGTCTCTGACAACAACAAGATATTGCTTATACTTTATCAGATTCTTATAGCTAAAATCTTATTGCAGTATCAACTGGAACTAATAAATGGGTGGTAGTGTGCTGAAATTCAGTGTAGCATTGCACCCAAACCTTACTGCATATAGAACAGTTGTCTACTTCAGACAAAGTTGTCGAAACCCTTGCAGGATTTGAACCCCAGACCTCTGATCCAAAGCCAAAAGCGCTAACAACTGTGCTATCCTGCTCTCATGAAACAACTCCTCTTGCCAAGCCACCACTGGACTCATTACCTCATTGTGGTGTGGTGGTTTGTGTGCTTCGACAACCCCGAGAGCTATGCCAGCTGGAGCTTACATGCTCCTGGTAGGGTCACCCAAGCTGGACAGGTCGACGGGTAGAAGCCAGACCAAATGTGAGTCCTTCTAAAAGCTGCTTTTCTATCTCTCACTATGCCTTTCTTTCCGTCTTTTCCCTCATCCTTTCGATCCCTTTCTCCCTGATCTATCTACTCTCTTTTGGATGGCAACATCCACGTGTTTAATAACTGAAATATTGTTCAAAACACGTTAAACACCAACTCACTCACTCACTCTTGCCAAGCAACAGAAAAATGACAAGATATTGCTTATGCTTTATCAGATACGTCTTGTGGAACAACAGAAGATGTTACAAAATACTGCTTCTTTGTTAACTGTGAAGAAACTTCTGATAGCCAAAAGCCAGAAAACATGACAGAAACTAGCAACACCAGCTTAAATTTGACAAATCTGTCTTGAGATAACAACTGACATATTCAAATCATCCAATTTAATCCGACACATAATAGGTCTAAATACTAAGGATTAACAAACATCCGGATGTGTCACTATAGATAATGTTTGCCAGGATTTTGAAAGGCTGTAAGGTTAAACGGGGTGTTTAATTCACAAAAGATGTTAAAAGATTGAATGACCTCTTTAGGGTATGTTTACATATAATAGAGGAAACCAAAATAGGCATGGACTCTGTAGTTCATCAGATATTGTATTATTGATAATTATATCGAAGGATAGATTAAAATGAGATATGGTTCCTGTTGTCTGCATAATTGTTTTACAGTCACTGTACAGTAGAACAAAGATATAGCAAACTCGGATATAGCGAACAATCCAATATAGTGAAAAAAAATTTAAGTCCCCTCAAAAGCCCAACGTATGACAGCTAAATGCGAGTAGCCACCGTTGGATATAGCTAACTAAATCCGTTGGTCCCTTAGAGTTTGTAATATCCGTGTTCAACTATATTTGCTGATGATAATCTGCACTGATCAAGGCAAGTGAATTATTGTTGAGCATCTCTCGGGCAAACTTTCAACCATTAGCTGTACATTGGTCAAGGTGAGGTGAGGTGAGGTGAGGTGAGGTGAGGTGGGGTGGGGTGGGGTGGGGTGGGGTGAGGTGAGGTGAGGTGAGGTGAGGTGGGGTTTATCGCCGCTTTCAAGATTATTTCACTTATATCGCGGCTGCTAGTATTATTGCAGGGAGAAAGTCCATAACACCATTATGGCTATGTATTGCAGTGAAACCTGCGAGCATCGGCTGGAACTAGCAACCATGGGTGGTACTGCACTGAAAATTACTGTAGCATTGCACCCAAACCTTGTGTGTAGAACAGTTCTCTACTGCAGACAAAGTTGCCGAGCCCCTGGCGGGATTTGAACCAAGGACCTCTTGATCTGAAGCCGAAAGAGCTAACCACTGCGCTATCCCGCCCCCTTTGGTCAAAATTTTCAGTTTGTGAGATCTTTAAATCCTGTCCAAAGTATCAAAACTACAGATTGGAAAGAGTTTTTATACCACCAATAGCAGCTTTATTTGTGCTAGCGCCTTTAAACAACTTTTGCTCTCTCCCTCTACCTCTGTACTTGACATGAGGATTTTTCCTAATTGTACTGAAGACTAAGGGTTAAAATTTGACCAGCAGTTGGAGCTAAACATACCAATCACATATAATTTTTTTTCTGTCAAAAAAAAGAAAATAATCTAAAATTATTGAAATATTTTAAATTCTAAAAAATAAAACTTTAAAGATATTTTTTTTAAACATTTTACTATCAATTTTTGAATATTTTGCTAACGCTGCTTTTCTTCAAAATATTTGAAAATAAAAACTCTCTTAAAATTTAATACTTGAAATTTCTTGCGTTTGATAACAATCCAAGTCAATTAAAATCATTAATAATGTGTCAGAAGAACGGAAAAGGAATGTGAAATATTTCAAATGTGCTGGAATGCCACTCTAATATTCAAGTTAACTGAAATAGATCCCCTTTGGTATTATTTCTGGCTTTTAACATCTCAAGAATCGCATCAAAGATTCGTTATAATTGAGCTGTTTAACTGATTTAGGGACACAAAGTAGTTTCGAGAACAAATGACACCCCATTAGGACTTATCAAGCCCAAATCATTTTTTTGAAGACTCCAAAAAGTTTTCAAGGAGAAATTTTGAGGTATTATTTTTTTCAAAAAACAAAATCATGCAATAAATCCCACACAAATATTTCACCTCATAAAGGGGCAGTAGCAAGTTTTTTGAAAATTTTCTATTTTCAATTTATCACCGATTATTGTACGTTAAGCTGAATGTATTATTTTGATAGTGTCAAAAATCTAATTCAACAAACTACTAATCCATTGTCAGAGAACAAATTATTAAGATTCACATAAGCAATTCTTGTGTGAATACCTTCAATTCATTTTGTGTAAGCAAAAGGAATCGCATGGCATTATATATATAATTTAGTATTGCTTCATTTAGTTGAAATAAATTGTCTTACAAATGGAACCATTTATTTTCATTTTTATGACATCACCTTATATTTCCCCTAAAAACGTGCTACTGTCCCTTTAAAGAGAATATAAGGTGATGTCAGGAAAAGAAAAATTAATGGTTCCAATTACAAGACAATGTATTTAAACAGTAATAAGCAGTAATAATTCAAATATATAACTTAAAGTTTAGCCATGCAATTCCTTTTTCTTACACAAAATGAATTAAAGGTGTTCACACAAAATGGCCGCCAATGGATTTTAAGTGAATCTTCATACTTTGTCATCTGATAATTGATGATTGGCCTGTGAAATGTCATTTTTGACACTGTCAAAATAATACATTAATCATTAACTTGCAATTATCGGTAAAAAAAATGAAATATAAAATTATCAAAAAACGTGCTACTGCCCCTTTAATGGCCCATTGCGGGTATCCTTTAAATCAAGTTCAACTATTTAAATATAAAATTACAGGGGATATTTTCAACGCAATATTATCTGGTAAGAGGAGACCATCTTCAAGAGTTTTGAAAACAAAGGAAAGAATACATTTGCAGTGAAATAAGAAGATTTTCTGTAAAGACAAGAACTCAAATGTTGTTCAATTCATATTAATCTAAAATTATAAACTAGAGTTCGTGCAAGTTCTTTTTCTGCATAAATTGATGAAAATAATCTAATTGCAATTTATCATTGATTTATAAGATGGATAAAGAATCACCCACAACAATTTGCTAGAAATAAACATGTTTTTCTTTTGGGTTAAGCTTGAGAATAATTCAACTGCATTCCACAATAAAAAACTTTGATAATGCAAGTTCTGTTTTTGAAAAATGGTTCACAAAATCCTAACTTCAAATAATCATTGGTTTATAAGATGGATAAACAATGACCTATTGGCATTTGCTTTAAATAAACATGATTCCTTTTGGTATATATAGAGAAACGTGTAAAATGATTCCATCCATTCCACAATTGAAAACTGTGTTCGTGCAAGGCTGCAATCAATTTGTGCAATCAGTCGAGTGGCAAGAAGGTAGATTTTATCGCCTAATCCCATTGTCAGAGATAAATCACTGATTGTGACCTCACATGTCCTCAGAAACAATCCTACGAAGTGACCCTTCTATTCACGATGACAGAAATTGATTTTAATCGACGTTCTTCTCCAAATGGGTTTGTGACATGACAATTCTGACATTTGATAGAAATGTACTCGAAGTACTGCGACTGACCTTTGAAATGGTGGCTGACTTTATGTCTTCATTTCAAACTCCGGATCAACAATTGGGAAAAGCTAAACCAAAATGTGACTTGAGATGTTTCTTTCAAAGATATATGTAAACTGAATGTTCAAATGACAAAGTCTTCTGATGACCCTGTGATTTATTTTGACCCTTGAAGTTTTGGTTGTTCACTATATTCATATTGGTTCCAAAATAAGCAAATTAAAAAATGATACAATGACGAACACACTCAGTGACAGTTACTTTGTGACCCATTAAGTTTAATCTGAGTATCAAATTCATAAAGTTTCCAAGAAATGTAAACTAAATTTTTTGAATAAGAAAAACATTTCCAGACATCAATGTCCTATTCTAGTCCCTTAAAGGCACCACCCGATCACGTTTCGTCCGTCATTTTGAAAAGTTAGCATTGCGAGAAAACAAATGTGCTGTATTATGCTAATTCATAAACAAAACAAAGAAATAAATACTTGATTGATAGAAGAGGAGCATATTTACAAATAATTCATAATAAAAATTATCAGTTACAACAGCATTTTGTTGTAGTAATGCATTCCATGATCGTAGCTTCGATGATTGGCTTTATTTCACGATGTTTTTATTTTTTGAGCGATACACTTAACTCTTTGGCAAATTGTTTAATCTTGAACAACTGAATGCTAACCTCACAAACATACTTGAAATTAAGTGTGAAATTATCATATATAATTGTAAACAGGAAAGTCCTCCTAAATTTCGTTTCCACGAAAAATACCCCGCTTGAATGGTCCCTTTAAGATGATGCTGGCTTATTAATCTCATTTGTAATCCTTAATCAAAACCTTGTACCCTAACAAAAATACAAACTGAAATAGTTTCAATGAAACTACAAAACTTCCCCTCCATGACAAACCCTGAAACCAAAGGGCCACACAAGCACTGTTTGACATCACTAAAACATCCAAAAACATAAAAATACCATTTCAAATTCCAAGGCACCATACATCACAAAGCCTCTGTGTGTCATCGCCAAATGAAAGTGCCAATTATTGGCTCATTTCAATTCTTAAGCACAGACACATAAGCGACAGTAGGGTGGGTAGTGAGTTCAGGCACAATAGGAATGGCTCTTTTCCAGGTAAGTTAACACGCGAAGTCACACAAGCAGATCGGGACAAGACACTAGGTGTCAGTGCTGTCAACACCTTTCATATTATCACCAAAGATAATCATTATCGGGGAGGATAATTATTATCGCTAGGGACAATCACATCAGATTTCTTCATGTCATCGGCAAGTTTGACTACATTCCAGTCCTTTTTTTCGAACTTCCCTTATTGACAATAAACCACCCATTAGGGAAGTATTTCTGTACAGATCATAGATAAGATTGGAGGGAAAACCGATCCCTGCTATGACACTACAATTGGTATCAATTTTAAAAGAATTTGGAAAGAGTTAACTTTTGTTTTGTGTAGTTATGTCATATGAAATGCAATTCTTTCTTTTGAAAATTCAAAACATGTTTCAATGACTTGGAATAATGAACTTAATCATAGTCAAATATGACAGTATTTTGGAAAAGACAATTGGAAATTTCTGTGTCCACCTACATATGACTGAATATAGCAAAAGAAATGTCTTTTCACATCATTATTACTTATATTCAACATATACATCAAGTTTGAATATTTGATATCAGAATAACACATAATAATTATGTACAGTAAGTAAGACATGGAACATCAATCTTGTAGTGGAAGAAAAAAAGAGAGATATGTTGATGTTAAATTCTAATTCTTTAAGAAATGGCCTATCAAAATTATATTATCAAAAGTATCAGGCTTTATGTGTGGGAAAATTGAATTTTTTCCACATTCCAAAGAATTTATAACTTCAGAAGAATGTTTGATTTTTCCAAAGAAATCAATATCTGAAACAAAAATTCCAAGAAAATTGTCATTTGTCAGGAAATACCAAATGTTAATAATCTTTATGTATTTGTTATCAGACAGTTTGGTTGGACGTTAACATTTTAGATTTTATTGGGAAAAAATAATTTATTTATATTTTTTTACAAATTAAATTTCCACATACTTCACAGGACTTTTTGACTGTCATATATTATAATTTCTTTGATAAATCGTTGTAAAGTAGTTATCATAACTATATTAATCAAACCATTGAGATATAAACGTGATCTACAAAATAACTATGAAAATTTAACCGTACATATTTTACAACATTCTTAAAATTTCATAGAACTGATACCATTAACCAAACTTATTTCCAGTACACATGTAAAATTGATTAAAAGTTACAAAATATAACCCATATTGGTAGAACAGTAGGAATCATGTGAACAAATAAAATGAATGCAGACACAAAACAATTCTTAGAGTAAATACTGCAAGTAAATGAAACACAGAAATCCATGGATACGTAAGTGTTCTCAAACAACATGGTTCTCCAGATTATGTTTGAAGAAACTTTCTGCGGACATGGTTCATATTTGTCTATTAGCGAGCTTCATTTCTCACCTCAAATATGAAATTATCGTTTATCGATAAATACAAACATTCGCCGGCCTGGATGATGGTTTGCAAACAGTGGCTTGCAGATTAATGGATGGTGAAACAATGATATGATTGATGGTGACTGGGTCAAACAATGATCCAATAGTCGCATAAAGCTTAGTGGTGTTGCTATGAAAGTTACGCTGGATATTTCTCCACAAAAAGATATCTGATCTAGTTGATGAACTAATACAGACATGAAATGCATCTTTCAATAATATTTTATGAAAAATTATAGATTGGTGTGAATAATGGCTTGAATGTGTATTGGAGTTTAACGGCACAATTGTTACACAGTTCATGTCGCTAGGAATCATATATACAAAAATATTCTTGACAAAACACATTTAAGAAACATATTTTCCAAATAGCATTACATTATTTTCTTTATATTGCACATAAAAAATAATCAAACTTTACATTCATTATGCACGAAAGATAATATCAGGCTTTGCTTTCTACTGGAAAATAAGCAAAATGGCGGTAAGTTGAGTTAAGATAAAATGAGATAACATGAGATAAAATGAGAGATATAATGAGAAAAGGTGATGAAATGATCTTTGGAAAGTGCTTCTGTTATCAATATATCAGGGATTTCATGATCCAAAATTCAAAGGAAAGAATCACAGAAATCATTAATCCTGAAATTTGATGCAAAACATGATTCGTTTCATATCATATCATAAGTGCAAAAAAAGAAACAACCACAAAATATAATTTCCAACAGTTCTAAGAACAAATCAAGAATCCCCTGTAAAGAAACAACCATCAAAATGTATCCTGGAAATTACAACGCTAAGCAGAGTAAAAATATTCATATGATAAGAAAAATCATGGACTTCTTTCAAAAACGACGACCATCAAAATCTAACTTTCTGCAAAAAAGACAATTATCGAAATCTACCTCTCTGCAAAAAAGACAACAATCAAGATTTATATATCAAGATTGATCATCCTGCAAATGAGGCCATGAAATTGAAATAATAAGAAATATCATGCACTCCCTGCAAAGATGACAACGATGAGAGTTACCTACCCTTTTCTGCCACCAGATGGCTCTGCCTCTTCCTTCTCCCCCTGGAACGGACTGTCATTCTGGTATCGAAGCACCGGGTCTGTTTCCGCGCGATGCATCCTACTTTTCCCATCATTCCCTGCCTTGTGAGTCGGACTTTCATTCTGCTGTTGGGTAAACATTCCTTTCTGAATCTGATCACTTGAGTTCGGACCATATATATATAGACCAGGCTGATCGTCACTTTTCGGGGCCTGGCCGCACCCGTTGAGAGGAAAACGGTTATCGTACAAAGTACCTGCGACTGATGATGGAACAATCTCGCTCATTGGCCGGGGAAGTTTACGTTTGGGGGAATCTGAGACTCCATTGGATTGAGATTTAGAGGTAGACTGTATGTTGTGATCGTCGAAACTTCTCCACGCGGGCACTGATGCACGATGTCGGGGGCTGCCGTAAAGTTCTTCGATATTCCGCGGTACTGCTGGTAGTGGCCTATTGGCCATCGAGTGCCTCTGCTGCTCGAATCGAAACTGGAAAAGAAATAATTCGAATTTGATGGTGGAAATTTTGAATTTTTTTTTAGAAATTTTGATTACATATCTGAAGTTTATTTCAAAATTAACAGAGAACAAATTTTCTTTACAATTTATGACCAACTTCTTGCAGATGACCTAAGTACATATGTTGATTGTCACCAAAACTGAATTAAGAAGTTGTATTTTTGTATATTGTACTTATCATCCTTCACATGTGAATGTTGAAAAAATCCATGTAGGTGTTCAATCTACCAAATGGATTAATTTAGGACCCCTTATTGAACAAATAAATTTCATCATTTTTTCAGAATTTATTTCTCAAATACTATCATATTTATATTTGACAGGATAAGGTTGGTTGCTTGAAGTTTGACACCATAGTCAAAAGAAACTTTTTTTTTTTTTAAATTATGCTCGGAGAAATTTTAGTGAACATATTGACGATATACAAGACTGAATAGAACATGAACTATGTAGAATTGGGGTGTTCGTGAAAAATTACTTCATAGTCAGAGGACTTGCCTATGTCAAGAAATTAGCTTGTAAAGTATTCAGTAAATAAGTGGAGATTTTTAAAAATTGATTTAAATATCGAAGAAAAAGTTACCAGCCCAGACCAAGAGTTACGAAATGATGAACAGGCCTTATTCCATATACTGGCAAACCTCAAAACAATCAACTAGAAACTTTGACATAACTTCTTGACGAAGTTCTGTTGCAAAAAAATCTTACGTTAGTCCATGGATTAACGATCTCATAAATTCTTTTATTTGCAAGAAGTTTGTTACTGAATACGAAGTCCAAAAATGCTGACATCCAATCACTGATGAAACTTATCAATATTGATAAATGAAAAATGCTTGTAAATCAATTGTGTGAAAAATTTATACCATTGCAAAAAAAATAATGGATGATAAAATGCTCATTTCTTTATAAAGTTAAATTTATTGCATATTATCTTTCATATCAGATTACTTATTTATAGGGTACGTGAAATTTAAATGATGGATTTCTATAATACCATGGACCACAAGTCAGTTTTCATTACTGAAGATATTAATCATTATAGTCTTAATCATTAATTTGCGTAGTGCCAAATGTGGCGATAATAGAATTACCCGTAACCTTTTTAATCATATAATTAGCTTTGATTATCTAATATAACAGGAACATGTCTAACAAAATCACCTTAATATTTGAGGGTAAATAGAATAAATTTTCAAGATTTCTGTAATTGATAATATGGGGAACCCACTTTCCAAAATGGAAAAAAATCAGAGATATTTGAAGAACAAAATAAATTTTCTTTCCGTTTTGACTACATGTATAGAGTAAATAAATTTAACTGTTCCAATTCTGAAAAAAATTTAAAAAAAGGTCCCTCTCCAGGAAATGAAGATAATTATGTCCAATGTATAAAAAGGTTGAAAGCTAGGGTCAAATATAGACCAAAAGTAGGTTGATGAAGATATTTCCCAATTAATAGAATCAATGAAAAGAAGCGTTGAAAATGACCAATGAAATGGCTGAATTTATGGTAAACTATGGTATATTTACCAGACTCAGAGATGCTTTCTTGATATGTATTATCATGGATCTGACAGAAAATAACATGAAATATAATTGTCTTACTTTTTATATGTTTAAACAATCTAAAATACACAGTAAGTACCAATGTTTACAATAAAAGACACATCACAGAAATATTACTCACAAATTCTGTAGAAATAAATCATAGAAATATCATTCACAAAATCTGTACAAACAAAAAACCGAAATATCTATTGGATAGTGTAGAAACAAATCATAGAAATATCACTCACAAATTCTGTAGAAACATATCCTCTTCAACTTCTTCAAAACTGTTTTTTACAATATCTCATGGGAAATGTCTAAATGTCTGGATAGATCTGGTAAAGTTGGAACTAGAAGATCCCAATACAAAACAAGGAACAAAGACACTGGGCCTTGAAAACTTTAACAAAACTGTTGATTTGCTTGAAGATACAACATCTGCATGTATCAGTTTCATGCAATCAGATAGAAAGGAACATTCTTCATATGATTCTTCTAATTTGAACATCCATGAAATCATCATTAAATCATCCTTCAATTCAACAAAATGTTTGTCCTGTAAAACAGGTATAATCTTAATCACAACAAACCTTTACATTCCTGATAAGAAAATTGGCAAAATAATCAAATTGTTCAAAACATCCTTCCACGAATAAGTATGTTATACCATCAAATATAGAAAGGATGGACATTGAAAAGATAAAAAAAAATAGATTGAGTGTATCCAACTACAGATATGTTTTCATAATCTGCATCACAGATATGGAATGAAACAATACTAAAGATATTCTTTAAAGAATTACATATGTAAATTTTTGAATCCACTACAAATGGCATAACAGTACACAGAAAACAACTTCTTCAAAGCATAACACTATGTACATTTCATTCACCACCCAACTTGGGACAACGTAAACCATGAAAAAATCCTTTCAATATCCTGAACACTTAATCCTTCAGAATATAAAACCATGTATTGTTCTTAATCCTTCACACATGACATAAATGTTCAACACAAAAGAACTTCTTCAAAGTATAACACCATGTAGATTTCATTCCCAACTTGGGACAACGTAAACCATGAACAAATCCTTTCAAGAAATCCTGAACACTGGATCCTTCAGATCAAACACCATGTATTTTTCTTAATCCTTCACACATGACATAAATGTTCAACACAAAGAACTTCTTCAAAGTATAACACCCTGTACATTTCATTCCCCTCCCAACTTGGCCCAACGTAAACCATGAACAAAATCCTTTCAAGAAATCGTGAAAACTGAATCCTTCAGAATATAACACCATGTAATCCTTCACACAAATGTTCAACACAAAAGAACTTCTTCAAAGTATAACACCCTGTACATTTCATTCCCCTCCCAACTTGGCCCAACGTAAACCATGAACAAAATCCTTTCAAGAAATCGTGAAAACTGAATCCTTCAGAATATAACACCATGTAATCCTTCACACGAATGTTGAACACAAAAGAACTTCTTCAAAGAATAACACCATGTAAATTTCATCCATCACAATATTTGAATAAATGTAAACAAAGTCCTTTCAAGTGTAACAGTATGTACATTTCATCCATCAGCAAGAGATATAAATGTTTAATACTGTTATCTACTCCCTCTGAATAAATGGAATGTGTATCGTTTCAACCACACAGAAATATATGTATGTCCCCTGTGGAACCGGTACAATATATCAATATCATTCAGTGTGTTCACTTGTCTGAGACTCGCTTTATCAATAGGCTCCGTTACAGACACAAACAGTCATGGATTTTTTTGGACTCAATAGTAGCCTGTAGAATTGGTTAATATCTGAATGCAATTCCTCGTTGTTCTTGAGAACCATTGGTGCTTAGAAAGGGTTCTTTGTCAATGATGAATATTTGGAAATGAATTCTTGTTCTGGAGAAAACCATTGGCGCTTGAAAATGGTCAATGATGAATATCTGGATCTGAATTCTCCTTGTTCTGGAGAAAAACCATTGGTGCTTAGAAATGGTCAATGATGAATATCTGGATATAAATCCTGTGTGAAAGCCATTGGCGCTTCTTGAAAACGGTTCCTGACAATGTTAATATCCCTGAATGTAACCCAATATTGGTTCTGTAGAATACCATTGGCTATGTGATAAATTCTTCCCAATACCAATCCTCAAAAGCAAGAGATAGTGTATTCCATGACATGAGAGGCTAATGAATCTTTCAATAGATTTCTGACCTCTGACCAAATGTACCTTGAATCACAAGGAAATGTATGTACTTTTCCTGTTGAACTGGCACAATTTATCAATACCTTCCAATCCACTTCACTGGGAGTATCACTTTCTACAATAGGATCTTTTACGGACACATGCTCTCACTTGAATGCTTTTAAACACATAAAACTGTATGTACTTTCCCTGTTGAACTGGCACAATTTATCAATATCTTCCAATGTCTTAATCCACTTCTCTGGGAGTATGAGTTTCAACAATACGATCTGTTTCAGACATAATTTTATGCTCTTATTAAAATGCCTTAAATCACAGATGAATGTATGTACTTTCCCTGTTGAAATGGCACTATTTATCAATATCTTCCAATGTCTTAATTCACTTCTCTGGAGGAAAGGTTTCAACAACACAATCCTTCACAGACATATGCTCTCACTTGAAAGCCTTTATACACATAGAAATGTATGTACTTTCCCTGTTGAACTGGCACAATTTATCAAAATCTCCCAATGTTTTTGTTCAACTTCTCTGGGAGTATGAGTTTCAACAATTCAATCTTTTACAGACACATGCTCTCACTGGAAAGCCTTTTAACACATAGAAATGTATGTACATTCCCTGTTGAACCGGCACAATTCATCAATATTTTCAATGGTCTTAATTCCCTTCTCTGGGACTATAAGTTTCAAAAATATGATCTTTTTCAGACATGCTCTCACTAAAATGTCTTTATACACAAACAAATGTTTGTACTTCCATGTTTTAATTCAGTTCTCTGGGAATATGGCTTTCGTCAATAGGATATGTTACAGACATAATATCATGGAATCAGTTCCTGACATTACCAATTTAGATGCAATTTCTCGGTACACCATCATTTTATGAAAACAATTCCGAACACTTTTAATTTCAATTGAGGGGTTCACATTGCTGATTTTATTGAACACCAATAGTTATTCACTATCTCTAAATATAATCGTTGACACTTTCTGAAAACAACTATCAATCTTAATTTCCTCTGACAGTCATTCATTACTTACACCAACAGTTCTTCCTGAAAAATTTATAACAATATAAAGTTCCTCAGAATGTTCACATTACTGGTTTCATAAAACATCAACATTGTTTTGAACACTTTCTGAAATCAATTCCAAACAATTCGAATTTCCTCAGCAAGTTTCACCGATTCCAAAGACCACCAGTGGTTCTTCTTGAAAACAGTTTTTCACAATGGTAAAAATCCCCAAATTCCATTATTGGTAGTGAATAATACCATTGGCGCCTTTTGAAGACGGTTCCTGGAAGTGATAAATCTATACTAAGTCCTGTTAAACAGCAGATGAATCCTGTAGATATCACAAATAAAGGTCTTTTGGAGAAAACCAGACAAAATTATGACACTGAATGGCTGTTCTATTTGAACTTACAAACTAATTTCAAGCTCAAATAAGCACTTCCAATGCGAGTTTCGGAGAGTTCTTCACCAAATATAAACTTCCAAAGCAATTTGGCACCAAATCTAGGAAAATCTACTTTTATGCTTGAGGATGTCTATCATGTTGTCCATATGTAAACTAGAAAATCAATTTTGAAGACAAATAATTGCAGTTTATAAAGTCGTTGATGAGAACATATTCAAAAGCTTTTTTCAAAACAAATCTTGAAGACAAGTTCTAACAACTTTGCTTGATTGTATTAAATTTCATTAAATCTTAAGTAAATTTTGATTGACAATTCTAAAGATAAATTGAAAAGCAATTTTATGCTTAAATGATTTTAAAATATAGTGACAGGGTGTTTCAGAGTCTTAACTGCAACAAAAACTTTCCAAATTAATTCAAAACCTAGATATAATGACAAAATTCAGGAATCTGGTGGATGTGAATTTCAATAAGTTCTTCAAAGGCAAACATGCGAAGAAATTTCAAAGCATAAATCTGAGAAAGTTTTCCATCTAGACATGGAAATGAATTGCAAATGAAAAATTATTCGGTAAAAGATAAACTTAGAAAGCAATTTCAAGCTTTAACAATCTTGACATTTACTCTTTGATTTTTTCAGGCACAAATAATTTCAGCATTCTTATATCACAAAGCTTAGAAATTTGAATTTAAATGACTTTCTTTTCCGAGACAGATTTTCAGTCCATATTGATTTGAAAAACATCCTTTGAGGAGAGAGCAGAGGTGAAATGAAGGGACAAGCTAGCCTGGCTCACAGTTTCCTAAGACATTTAGCATTCACTTCCTCCTTAAAGAGACACAGAGTATGTTGATAGGATCCCATATGTCAAATTTTGAAATCGATGTTATTACATCAGGAACCACTAACTGTTACTGAAAATAACAAGTTAAAGATCAATCAGTACATTAGAGCGAAAATACGGCCATTCAAAGTCAGGATTTTGATCGAAAACTGGACAATGTGGCTCGAGTGGCGCGCGCATATTCGCCAAACGTAATTTTAAGACCTTGTCATAAGCTGACAGGAAGATATATTCGATTCGATAGTGTTTATTAGGTATTGTCACTAATAGGTAGATTATTTGGATGCATAATTTAGATTATTAAACGTATTTGAGATGTTTTCTTGATTTTACCATAAAATCAAGCATTTTAGAGATATTATTCATAAATGAATATATTTGCAAGTCCAGTGGTGAGATATGAACTTCAATCAGCATATAAGATATTTTGTAGCTTATCAAAACCAAATAAAATTTTAAGAAAGATACTCTGTGGCACTTTAATGAGAGCCTTTGGAATTGTAGTTAGATGCTCAATGTAGAAGGCAGATAATACCAGGGATCTCTTAGAAATCTTAAAGATTTTAACGAATCTAGTTTGAAGATATTTCATTTATCGTTGTAAATGCTGCAAAATTTAACAATGGTTATTCTAGATGATGTAATTCAATATATCCATGCACATGTGATTTGAAAACAGTATCAAATCCTATGTTGCAATTCTATGAAGAAAGACTGGATATGCATAAAAATTTGCACTTCTTCAAAATGAACAATTAATACAAAGTCTTCTAAAATATTTGAATGACTTAGCAAAATCAGCTTTGGTAGTAATAAGGATGTTTGTTGGACAGGAATGAGCACTTGCTAAGGAGAGTTTTATACAATACTTGAAAATTATCAACTTTTTCATTTTAATAAAACTTTTGAAGATGTTTATGTTTCTAAGCCGACTTTTAACTGTTGTAAAGTCAATCATCTGATCTTTTGATCTGTTTGCAAAACGATTTTCAATTCTTAAAAAAATGCGACTGAAAGGAAGTCAAGATGGAATTTTTTTTATGGTTTCCATCCATGCATGGGGGAAAGTGGCAATACCTGGATGAGATTGTGTGAAACACTGTTTTGATTTATACTAACACTCGTCAGTTCTTTTTCCCTGTGCGCGACTAATTAACAAATTTTGATAAAATGTGACTGAAAGAACGTCATGATGGAAACTTGTTTATATCTCCATCCATGCATGGCGGAAAGTGGCACTACATAGATGAGATTGTGTGAAACACTGTATTGATTTATGCTAAAGAGGTTTGATTAATCAAGATATGTTGGGCTGTTACACAAATGAGCGTAACAAATAACACTTATAGATTAACTTTTTAATCATTTACACATTGGATTTCTAACAGTCTACTAAACAGATCCTATATTGAGTGGCCCTCAAAACACTTTTCCTTGATAATACTTATCAATGAACATAAACAGTTTTACATCAACGAATTTAGTCATTACTGTTGGACACAAATGCAATGAGCAGCCAAGCACCATTTGCCCATAAAATAAGAATGTCCTTGCGATTTTTTTGCCACTGTAGCAGCAGATTTTGGTTGAAATAAGTTGGTATTTCATAAGTGTGGCATATATTCATAATCATTTGAGAAAGTTTGACAAATTCCATATATATATCTTTTTTGTATTTTTCAATGTTCATTACAGTATATTCAGCTATAGGAAAAAAATTGATAAGAATCCTTTTCAAATTCTGTGTTCCATTGTAAATAAAGCTTAAACCTTTTTCATTATTCATAAATAACCTGACATAGTAATGGGTCACCAATTCGGCGAGATGATCACAAGAACATTATTCCCCAAAAACATAAACATAATACAATAATACTTACAGAATTGAATGTTTGACACTAAACAATAGTGACACAATGAATAAATTGTGCACAACGTAACGTTGATCTTCTTTCATCTTCAATCCAAAGGGAGAAACTATCCTAGAATTTATAACCCCTATTCCACAGGGATAGGAAGAATTATTACCGGTACTCTTGTTGATTGTAATGTAAGAAAAATAGATGGGATATTCAGTTTAACAAAATAATCATTTGAAAATTCGTCTCATGTTTTGTTAGTTGCAGCAGTACAACACATAGCTTATAAACAATCTTTTTCTTCTTTCTTATGACTATATAGTTACCACTTTATCATATGAGCAGAATGGTCATATAGAGCATTTGGAGGACAAGAGTAATTCTATGGATGAACAACTTCTTTTTTGGACGGTGGCGACGTTTCGGTATAGATTCTTATACCGTTTTCAAGCATAGAATGCCACTCAAACAGCTCATATAGAGCATTTGTTATCCATAAGATTTTATTATTGTAAATATCAATAAAAAGAACTCTGAGGTGGAATTTTACATTGATTTTTATGTTCAAATTTTTTGGCTTTGAGGTGACAATCTGAATTTTTTTTCTCCAAATTTCAAATATCAAAAACAATTTCAAAACTTATGGCCAATAAACATATTCCAGAACACTGAATATGTTTCAAGCATTTAAAAAAAAACAACATTATCAGACCATATAAGAAATCAATATTTCCTTACCAGCCAATCCCAGCATAATCTTCAGAATCAAAGTGAGAAATGGTGTCACACTGTTATAAGCTCATAGATATGTCAAGATAGCTATTTTAGTGAAAAGCAAGAAATCTGGTGCCTAAATCAATTATAAACACCAAATTGTCTCAATCAGCTACCGCTAAACCAATATACCCAGTATTCTGTCACTTATAACTCTTTGTATTTGATTATAGTGAGATATTTTGGACGTGACATTTCTCACGTTTTATATAACATCTGGTGTAACATAGTCACTATAAGGATGGGTATTGTTCCTCTTTTTTGTATTGCAATATATTGCAATACATAAAAGCGTATTGCAATACCTACTGCATTATATTGGTACTTTTCAAATTCAAAAATGTGCATGCTATCTTGTCTAAATATAGACATAAAGAAAAATTATTATTGTTCAGCTGTGAAATGTGATATTTTTCAATCACTGTTTATTACATTGTTTTGACCATTTTCACAACACAACTTCATACTTTGATAAGAACATTCCGTACGTACCGATTTGTAACATGTTGTTCCTGTATAGCGCAATATATCAATATATCTATTTTACTGTTTAATAGTATATCAAATTTTGTCTTATATTATCAATATTTTTTACATTTTAAGTTAAGTCTTGTCTTTTTTCGCTTGCAAATATCACTAATTACATGGATATGTATTTAATTTGAGTGAGATCCCTTTCCAAATGTAGATCATATTTCATTAACTTATCCCCCAATATTTATCAAAAATATGTTTTAGATTGATTAACATAAGATATTTTAATCCATAAAAGATTCAATTAGTTTTTCCTAGGTTTAACTTCAAACTTTAAGTTAATTTTTCACCAAAAATGTTTTTTTAATTTGATACTATATTTCAAGACAGTGACTTAAGAAGAAATAGAGTAATTAATAGCTGAATTATTTTTCATGAGATGTTTACGGATAACAAATTATAACATAGTTGCTTTAATATTTTTATTTCTTACAGAATACCAATTATGTGATTGTCAAAACAAATATAGATCTCTTCATTTCTGTGCACATAATTATTATTTTTCAAGTACTATAAATCAAAATCTCTTGATAAATCCAGGTAATCTTTCTCAAAATAAATTTGATCTTTTAATTAGATGAATAAAGAGGTAATTTGATCTTGAATTACATTTGATATCAATGTTTTATGTGTTAGAGATATTTTCATCAATAAAACACATACTTAAATAAATACTGATGATAATTGTTCACTCCCATCCATTTAACCAAATTTCAATTTATACTGGTATAATATAAATCATGTTAACAACAATAAAGACGGAAATAATAACTTTAGATTAATCATATTTGTTGATAATGAGCATAAAGATGGAATCAAAAGTTAAGTTAATGATAATTAAGACTAATAGATATATAATGGTTGATCCGTTTACTTTATTATGGGCATTAATAGTAATAAATGATATCACAACAATGTTAATGATATCTTTACTGGTAAGAGATACATCTAAAGTAAATAGGAGAGAATGAAATTGATATAAGTTATTGCATACAATGGGCATTACCAAAGCAAATGGTATCATCATTAATTCCCCACCTCATTTAAATAAAATCATAAAAATCAAAGATAATTGAATTAATCATAGAAAGTTTGAAAATGAAATAATAAAAACCTTCATTGCAAAAATTTTTAAACAAATTTGTTGAATTGCAGCAAAATATCTTGGTCTTATGGAGATATTATACAACATAAAATGAAATAAGTTGAAACATATTTTCTTCAAGTCGTGATTTTCTATCAAACATATTAACCACTATCCAAATATATCCCTCAGATGAACGAAAAACATGATAAAAGCATTTGAATTATGATTATAAGTATCGATAAAAAGGCAAAATTTACACTATGTTTACCCTCAGTTGGAATAAAAAATATTCATAAATGTTCAAAAATCTACTCTCAGACAAAAATATCAAATCAATTCTTATAACAATTATTACCTCACCCATCAAGTGAATCAAATCAAATAATGAAAACATTTATTACAAGTTAATTTCAAAAGTAATACTTTCAGTAGACACAACAACGACATCTTAACAAATATCACTCATCAAAAGCATATCAAATCATACCTCATTCTCCCATTGTGGAATCAGAATCTGCAAACAGCGTCTTACCCTGTAGTTTGTTCTCTGTTAAAAATCCCATGTTGGGACGAATTTGGACGCAAAGCGTACGTGAACTGATCAAGTCAGGCCATGCTAAGAATCAAGCAAACAGAGGCCACTTGGAACAATATTTACCCACGGGGAAGTCAGGACTTACTAAAATCAATGAAGCAATTTAATGCCGTGACATAACTCCTTTAGAAAATAACCCAAAACGATCAAAACCCTTCATGATCAATACCCACAATCATACGAACAGAGATAAAGATTCCAGAGGTTGTAAGTCTTGTTAAAGTGCTTGTAGCCAAAGCATATGGGTTAAATTTTGATCAAAGGCCAAATTTGAACATGCTGGGTATGTTGAGCATGGACTAAGGGGAGATCACTCTAAATGGAATGAGAACCATGTGGAGTTCGTGGAAGGCTCGGGGCCACATGTTAAACTGTGTTGTTGAATTGTACTGCAGATTTTGAAATAAATTGCGCCTATTGTTATTTGAACACATAGGGTTAAGCATGGACTAAGGGGAGATCACTCTAAATGGAATGAGAACCACGTGGAGTTTGTTGAAGGCTCGGGGCCACATCTTGAACTGTGTAGTATTTCAGAATTATTTCGAAAAATATTTTTTATTGTTATTGGAACATAGGGTATGTTGAGCATGGACTAAGGGGAGATCACTCTAAATGGAATGAGAACCACATTGAGTTCGTGGAAGGCTCGGGTCACCTGAACTGTGTTGTTGAATCGTATTGCAGATTTTGAAATAAATTGCCTATTGTTATTTGAACATATAGGGTAGGTTAAGCATGGACATGTTGAACATTGATGAAATGAATTGTTGAATTGCATTTAAGAAATAATTCATTTTATTGAAAAATGTGTTGTAATCATTCAGTTTTCTTGGGTTTTCATTGTAGCTAGGCAACAAACATGTGAAAGACCACCTGGTTATGATGTATTGCATTTCCACCTCAGAATTTTAAGTATTTACAATTCCATGTATTGTTCACGCTAGAAACCCTGTTTAACTCTAAATGTTCAAAAGCAATCACAACGGATGAGATATTTCCTGTAACTGAACAACGGACAGGCTAGTTGGTTTGGGCTTATTCTAAATCTTCTATACTAAAATAGACCCCTTGTCTCTGTAGCTCATCAGGCTTTGTTTGATATATTACTTCATGTCTAAAGAGTCAAAAAAAGAGATAAATTGTAATCAATGAGTTTCAGATCTGTTGAACTTTTGCAATGGGAGAAGAAACCAAGAAAAAAAGGTTTTAGGGCATGGCCCATATATATATAAGTTCATTTATTATGCGCTAAACTCCATTCACTAGGTGAATGCTCATAGCGTATGTCTGATGATCCACATTGTACAAGAAGTCTGTCCACAAGATTTCAGAGCTTAGAAAATATGCCAAATCAGCAGAGACTTCACTGACAGATGAGGGGATCGGAGAAGAAACCAAGTGAATGTTTTCAGGGCATGGCCACCAACTAATAGTCCTCATCAGAGAAATTTGTCTACAAGATTTCAGAGGTTTCAGAAAATATGCCAAATCAACAGACTTCACTGACAGATGAAAGGACAAGCTGATGGACAAAAACATGGGAGAAGAAACCAAGAATTATTTTTTTTCAGGACATTGCCCCTCTGATGCTTATTAGTGGCCATCAACTAATAGTCTTTATTGGAGAAATCTGTCCACAAGATGTTAGTGTTTTGTTTAAATGAAGTCAATCAACAGAGACTGCACTGACAGATGAGGGGATCGGAGAAGAAACCAAGTAAAAAAATTCAGGGCATGGTACCTATGATGATTATTAGTGACCACCAAATTTATGACTGACAATCCTCATTGTACAAGAGTCTGTTTCAGAGGTTTCAGAAAAATGTCAAATCAACATAGCCTTCATTGACAGCATCCTGTCTCAGGGTACGAATGTTACACTAACTCCACAAACTGTACCCTGGGCTAATAATAATAATAAATATAGCCGCAAAGCGGCGACAAAAGGATTCAGCTGCAGTCATAACATCAACAAAGTATTAAAGGACCAGATACTCAAACGATTTTTACTAAATGAACTTACATGTAAAATCATGAATATCAAAGCAGGCTCAAAGCAAGTCTAGAGCACTCAAGCGCCGCATGATGGGTCAAGCTACAATACACAGCCAGCTTGGCCTCTGCCTGACCTCGCACAGCTGTCACTAGAAAGCACTACTGCTGGCTTAATATTGAAAACTTAACTCACCTCAAACTCAAGATCTATGCTACCTTCAAATTTGTCACAACTAAATTTACACTTTTTTTGCTTAAAATGTCATTGCGGTTCGTTTGGTACTCAGGAGCCTTTTTAGCATTTTTCTTTTTGTTTAGACCTGTTTTTCTATCGATTTTGATCACAAATTCTGAACGCAATTGACTGTTTGTGAGCAATGTTTTGATAGATTCCTATTGTATGTATATTTGTCTTATAATCCTGAAAAAAATTCATAATTCTGAGAATGACTTTTTAAGTTATCGCCCTTTGAAAATGACACCTTGTACTAAGTCACCCAACTTTGAACGCTTATAGAATAAAAAGTATTTGAGGTACGGTCTTCGAATTATTCAAATTTAATTCTCAATGCCTCAGCTACAACATACCAAAGTTGCAGCACTTTGGTGCAAGTATCTTCAGAGCAGAAGATCTTCAAAGGTGCATGGGGTCCGGAAATTCTGAAAAGTTGAAAAATCCAATATGGCGGCTAAACCACGTGACCTACGACTTCGTAAGGATAGTTTTTTTACGTAGAATTTCCTTGCGCACCCTCTCATACAAAAATTTTGAATTTTTTTGGTCACGTTTTTTATTTATCTGCATTTGAAGAAAATCATTTTTCTAAGACACAGCAAACTTTGAAGGAGTTACTACCCATAAAATATGCATTATGCAGTATGCATTATTCATGGCATAGATTGACATATCAGGAGTCAGTCCTGAAAAGTTCATCAAGTTCTGCTAACGTGTTAAGCTTCAGGAGCCTTTTTAGCATTTTTTTTCTTTTTCGACATTATTTCTATCGACTTTGATCAGAAATTCTGAACGCGAATGTCTGTTTGCGATCAATAATTTGATAGATACTTATTGTCTATATACTTGTCTTACATTCCTGAAAAAATTGCATAATTCTGAGTGTAACTTTTTGAGTTATCGCCCTTTGAAAATGGCACTGTGTAATAAATTTTTAGAAAATGTGAAATTTTGAAAGGATGCTGCGACAAAAGTATTTCGAATTTCTTAATTCTATAACAAACTTGTTAAAGGCCAATGACTTAGCTACATCGTGTGTAAATGTCAGCTATCTAGTATCATTAGTAGCCGAGTGGTGATTCACCAAGTGTGCACGGGGTCGGACTTTTGTAAAATGTGCTTAAATCCAATATGGCGGCCAAACCAAGTGACCTACGACTTCGTCATGATTGTCTTTTTTTCATCATTTTTCATTGCGCTTCTTTTAAAAAAAATTTCAAGTCTCTAAGTGCATTTTGAAAAAATTTCCCATGTTAAAATTTTAAACTTTACGCCTACATAGGCAAAATATGACTGAGCCGATTTGGCCCAAAAGCTTAACCTCGCGATTCCAGGGTAAGGTCTACAAGTCTGTAAAATTTGGTATCATTTGCTTGTGTCGTTTTGGCTAAAAACTGTGCTAAAGTTTCGTGGAATAAAAAAAAAAAAAAAAAAAAAAAAAATATAGCCGCAAGCGGCGACAACAGGATTCAGCCGCATTAACAGCAAGTTCAGTACAAAGATAAACATGTCAGGAATGAGTCCTGAAAATTTCATTTATTTATCTTTATGCATCAAGCTTTAGGAGCATTTTAAAGGAGAAGATTCGCTAAATCCAAGGGGTCCGGAAATTCTAAAAAGCACAAAAAATCAAAATGGCGACGAAACCACGTGACCTACAACTTTGTCTCGATTGACTTTTTTGCTTAGAATGTCATTGTCCAACTCTATGTAAAATTTCAAGTCTCTAGGTGCATTTTGAAAAAATTGCCCATGTTAATTTTTTTCACCCTTACGTTCGGTCATCTTTGACTCTATTTTGTCATCGCAAATGACTGTTCGCGATCAATGTTTTGATAGATACCTAATGTATACAACACTGTCTAACATTCCTGAAAAATTTGCATAATTCTGAGTCGAACTTTTTGAGTTATCTGCGCTTGAAAATTCGATTTTTTAGAACATGTGAAATTTTGAAAGGATGCTGCGACAAAAGTATTTCGAATTTCTTAATTCTAAAACAAACTTGTTAAAGGCCAATGCCTTAGCTACATTGCGTGTAAATTTCAGCTATCTAGTATCATTAGTAGCCGAGTGGTGATTCACCAATTGTGCACGGGGTCGGACTTTTGTAAAATGTGCTTAAATCCAATATGGCGGCCAAACCACGTGACCTACGACTTCGTCATGATTGTCTTTTTTTCATCATTTTTCATTGCGCTTCTTTTAAAAAAAAATTCAAGTCTCTAAGTGCATTTTGAAAAAAATTCCCATGTTAAAATTTTAAACTTTACGCCTACATAGGCAAAATATGACTGAGCCGATTTGGCCCAAAAGCTTAACCTCGCGATTCCAGGGTAAGGTCTACAAGTCTGTAAAATTTGGTATCATTTGCTTGTGCCGTTTTGGCTAAAAACTGTGCTAAAGTTTCGTGGAATAAAAAAAAAAAAAAAAAAAATAATAAAACATGCCAATAACAATAAGGATTCAGCTTGAAAAGCTGAATCCTTAATAAGTCTTCTTATATGGCGCCAATAATCAAATCAACTTGTGGTTGCTCTAGGCGCTACATTAGATAAAAGTCAAACTGCGTGATACTTCCTGAACAGGAATGTCTTTATCTGGGTTTGAAAGGAAGTGAGGGAAGGACAGTTCTTTATGGAGAGAGGCAGTGAGTTCCATGATGTGGCGGCAGTGAAAGCAAATCGTCTGTGTCCGAAGGATTTTAGATGGACAGATGGTGGAGTTAACTGGAGGCTGTTCGATGATCGTAGAGACCTGGTTGGCCCATATTCCTTGATCAGACTGGCCAGATATGTCGGAGCAGAACCATGGAGACACTTGTATGTGAGGCATAGGATTTTGTACTCAATTCTTGCTGGCACTGGTAACCAATGGAGGGTAACTAGAACAGGAGAGATGGAAGAGAACTTCTTGGTTTTTGAGATAAGTCTGGCTGCTGTGTTTTGGACTAACTGCAGCTTCTTGATCAAATCAGAAGCTAGATTCGCTCGTGCGACCCGACTTGGGATATAGCCAATCAAATAATTATCTCGCCACCCTCAACATTTCAACGAGAAAATGATTTGGTTGGCTATATCCAAAATCGTGTCGCACGAGTGAATCTAGCTTCTGAGCCCAGGGTACTGATTAGTGAAGTTAGCATAACGTTCATACTCTGAGACAGGATGCATTGACAGATGAAGATAGACCAATGGACAAAACATTTCATGCCACAAGACAAACTGGTCTTACAGGCATGATGAGCTAAAAAGTACAAACGTGAGAAGATATTGCACGTCTGTTGCACCTAACCAAAACAAGACCCAATTGTTTATCCATCTGCTCATCAATAACAGCAAGTCAATTTCATCCTTCTCCAATAAAGATATTACGTTACATCTCTGAAGTTTCGGGTTAAATGAAAGACAAGCGCCAAGCTGCTCTTGAAAGTTGTTTTCTCTGTCTAAGATAAATAAGTTTAGATTCAATCAACTTTGAAATTTCTTTTACTTTGATTGGACGGTTTGAACTTGAATTGTCTTACGAACTCGGATTAGATTGAGAATTTTTCCCCAGGATTTTTTCTTAAGGATCTCAGTTTCAAAATTGTTTTCCTGAAATTGGGGGAACAGTCTGATATTTATTTTAAAAGAATATGAAAATTTGACTTTGAAGTTTTCTAAAACTATGGCAGAATATGTAAATCAATCTTTATTTAGTTGACCTGAGTTTTTGATTTTTTGAAAATGCCATTTAATAGTATTTTTTGTCTTGTCCTGTTTTTAATTGATCTTGAAGAAATTGTTTTGTGAGAGATTTCAAGCCAAATTCTGACATGAAATTAATGTCAACTGAACTATTTTTTTGTTATTTAAAGTTTTTAAAAGATTCCCCAGACAGGAATTTAACCTTAAATATCATATTTAAAGAGACATCTTTATTTTAAGTATAATTTCATTTAAACTGACATTAACATTTAACCAATAATTCATCTTTCCAGACGTTTCCAGAAAAAGATTTCTGTCTAGTATTCTAAGATATAAGAGTTAAATTCCATTAATCATACTTCCAACATTTAAAGGGGCAGTAGCACGTTTTTATGGGGAATATAAGGTGATGTCAGAAAATGAAAATTAATGGCAGACCAAACCAAATTATCGCCCCTTATCCCTAATCCGCTAGATGTCACGTTGACTAGGGACCAACAACACTTCCGGTCTCTTAGGATTGCATGGCTTTTGGCATAACATATCGTCATAGAAAATAATGCCCTCGAGTTGTTGTTGTGTACCTGGCTGTTCAAACCGTAAAGGTTTGCGGTTTCCTAATGACAAGGATCTGAGAAAACAATGGATGGTAGCCATTAGAAGAACTGACCCGTTCAACAAATCCAATCTTTGGGAGCCGTCACCTCACAGCATTGTATGTTACTCTCATTTCAAGGACACAGATTTCCACTACGTGAATTTGACAGGTACACATCTTACTGAATATAAATTAATATTCATCTTTTAATGTTCACGAGTTTTGTTCCCTTTTTAAATCTATCATGTGCGTATGTTTATATGGTAATAAATTATACTAATAATATCCCTCGTATATACGATTAGGCATGATACCCTCGTGTTACCTATTTCCGTGGCAATAAGATATAAATTTCAATGAAATTAAGTGCTTACAATAACATTATGAACATCATAAATTGTTAGGAGACATGATATTTTATAGAACTTGATGTTAATTTTATAATTATTTCATTCTCTTGTTGATTTTGATTGACATTTTTCAAATAGCTGCAGATTTTGGTTAATATTTTTGGTGTCACCTGTTTTCATGGTACTTGTCTTTTATTGTTTTTCAAAAATAGGTTGATGAAGTTTAATAGAATTATATCATAGATGTCTAAAGTAAACATAATTTCCATGCCATATTCAATAATTTCGCTGTCACAAATAGCCAAAATGTGGAAATTTTTAATAAGGAAAAGAATTCATACAGAAACTTAGTTCTTATTTGGTAACAAAAATCATTTTAGAAGCCAAATGACTCGCAAGTCATGAAGCTAATTTTATAACGATTATATAAGACAGATCCAAGCAAAAGTTTTGTTGTTAATATACAATACATATACTTCTTTGCACTGGAAAATCATGCAAAATAGCTATTAAAAAAAATAGGCTTTCTGTTACTCAGGTTTATTTTAAATAGAAAATGAATTATCATCTTAAATTATTTGATTTAGAATATTGGTAAAATTGACCTTGCTGTAAAACATTGTCTGAACATTTTTTAAGGGAGTTTTTTTTTTAAATCACCCAGAAAGGTTGTCGCAAAATGTACATTGTGAAAAGCATGAATATTGTTATTTTATCATCACTCAAGTGAGGAGTTGAACATATTAATTGAATGTTGATAAGTTAATTTCTGCTTGGATTCAGATCAACTGATCTACAAAATAAGCTCTAACTTGATAGGAACAAGAGTACAGTTAGTGAGATATGACATCATTGGTAAATACCACAAAAATAGGTGACCCATGAAAACAGGTAACTCGAGGGTAATATACCCGACAAAATAATTATAGGATATTAATGAATAGTATTTAATGAATACATCATTTTTCAAAAATTCATATATTAACAAATATCTTTATTTATTTTTGTCCATTATAATTGCAGTGACTTAAAGAAACATTTATTAGCAAGTTTTGTGTAGTAGTCAAAATAGTCAATTAGTTATAATTCATAAATGTACAGGGATGTTTAATGGTATTGAGATTTTGTCCATAAGGGGAGAAAAGTATATCGATCAAAAATTTGTGTTTCTTATTTCCACCAATTGACTTGTGCACTTTTTGATACATGAATTTTCATTGACATGATCCAATTTTGTTCACATTCATTGTTCATTGAGTTATTAGTTTGGTTCATATTTTATTCTTTTCAGTTCAGACTTCACTTGGTTGGCAGTTATGCTGTTCATGAACATTGTTGCTTGTGTTTCATGCACCTGTATTGATTTTCTTAAATGACTCAGTTCTAGGTCAATGGTGAGTATGTTTATTATTATTCTTGTACTAGTTATTTGTATAATTTAATTAACTAGTGATAACTTCAGCATTTAATAGTGCAGACATCAGATTTCTGAGATTTGTCCATAATCCCTAAAACTGTCTTAAAAAGAATTAATGTTGATGTATCTATCAGTGATCAATCTACAGATATGAGTACAGGGACTCCCTACCAAAGAGTCTTGTGAGTCCTAAGCTGATTAACATGAGTTCTTTAATAAGTAAGCACATAGTATCACCAAAAAAATATGCATCCCAGGACTCACAGCTTAAATTTCTACGAGTCCTTTCTAAATTTTGTGAGTATTTGAAGCAGGACTCGCAGGTAAATTTATCCCTGATCTATGTTATAATACTTATCAAAAGTTTATTCAGCTGCGAGATAAAAGTTACACCGAATTATATTTCAATGCATAGATTTATGTACATTTGGTAACAAGTATCGCTTTTGATGTTCATAATACATGACTATGAGTACAAGTCATGGATTGAAATTGAACATTATAATTTTAAGTTGTACTATATTTCAATTTACCATGTATAAAATGTAGCTTATATTTATCAAACTCAATGTAATTAATTATCATGTTTTCAGTACACATTTTAAATATTCCATGCCATTAATTACCTCTTAACATATGATGTAAAAATTATATTTGTCAATTTTCAGCTGATTCCCCTAGGAGAAGACAGAGAAACAAGGATGTTGTTCCGTCAGTCTTTCCATGGACCTGTAACCAGCTTGAAGTCCAAGACCAGAGATACGGAAGACTGCGGCAGAGACGAGAGAAACTTGCTGAGAGCACATCAGCCATTGAAACAGAGGAAGAATACGTTCCCCATCCCATGGATATTGCTGGAGAGATCTTGATTGAAGACTCGAATGATGATGATGCTGTTGATGTGGTTGATGAAGAGGTTGGTTCAAATATTTCAACAGAAAGAAAGACTTGCTTTACACAGACTGAAGATTCACCAATGTTTGGCATTGACAAGATCAAGGATAATGATGACACTTTCTTGTTTTACACTGGTTTAGCAAGCTATAGAGACTTTAGGTATGCTTTATCTAGCCTAGGTGATGCTGTGCATCACTTGAACTATCTGTATAATACTGTCAGAAATGTTACTATTGAGAATCAATTTCTCATTACTTTGATGAAATTGAGGCAACATAAAGCTAATATTGAATTGGCATTTTTTTTCAATATCTCTGAAACAACAGTAGCAAATATTTGGATCACATGGATTAACTTTATGTACTATCAGTGGGGTGAATTAGAGAGCTGGCCAGAAAGACATCTTGTTAATTTTTTCTGTCCATCTGATTTTAAGTCAAAGTTTCCATCAACACGTGTTATTATTGATGGTACTGAAATACCAGTCATGAAGCCCAAACCACCAATTGCTCAGCAGTCCACATATTCTACCTACAAAAACAAGAACACTGTAAAAGTTTTGGTTGGATCTACACCAGGTGGTCTAGTCTCCTACGTATCTCCGGCTTATGGTGGATCAACCAGTGACAGACAGATTGTAGAGCGCAGTGAACTGGTCTCGGCATGCGATCCTGGTGACTCAATTATGGCCGACAAGGGTTTCAACGTGCAGGACATTTTTGCTCCAAAAGATGTGACGATCAATATCCCAACCTTCTTCTCAAGAAAGAATCGTATGTCTACCCAAACAGTAATGAAAGATAGGAAAATTTCAAGCAAACGTGTCCATATAGAACGAATTATTGGCTTAGCCAAAACATTCAAAATTTTGACCTCTCCGCTTAACAGTACAGAGACCAGATTGGCAACTGAGATTATCAGTGTTTGTTTCATGTTGTGCAGGTTTAAGAAATGCATTGTGCCCACTACATCTTAAACTCTCTGGTGTAATCAGCAACAGGATGAAAATGTAATGAAGCCTAGTTCTCTACTTTTTAGCTCAGATATGGGCTTATGGTATTGGCTGTTTCAGATTTGTATTACTTGAGTAACCTAATTGATTAATTATAGTTTTCATACATGTATATTTTTAACGTAACTCCCAGGCTATATAAAAACAATAAGATTTCATGTTGGATTGATTTAAATTCCTTCAGCGTAATGATGTTGGTAGCGCTTTGAGCAGGTACTAGTATCTGGAAATCTAATTACTTTAACTTAAAGGGGCAAAGTCACAGTTTTTGAAAATTTATGATTTCAATTTTTTTACTGAAAATCTTACAATAATAATAAATGTATCATTTTGTAAGTGTAAAATTTTCATTAAACAAACAATAATCCATAGTCAGAGACCAAATGATATAAATTCACTAAGTCAATTGGTTATCATTTTTGTGTGAACACCTTTAGTTCATTTTGTGTAAGAAAAAGGAATCGCATGGCTGAAAGTTGCATTATATATTTATTTTGATCTGCTTCATTGAGTTTAAATACACTGTCTTTCATTTTCCTAACATCATTCTATATGCCCCCTAAAATCATGCTACTGACACAAACCAAAATGATAATATGACATAACCACTCACTGAAGATATTTTCACTATGCTACTTTTGAGAAGTTATTGTGTACTTATAATACAAGTGTTCTTCATATATTTTTGATGGATCAATGAAATATTGATAGAACATGAAAGTCTTGTTACTTAGAACAACTTGTGAGGTTTTAATACTGATTGGTCAGTCATATATGATACTGAAAGCTCATTTTGAAATAAATACTCATAAAAACTTGTAGATTTCTGTGTGTTTATTAGCTTATCAGGCTTGAAAGGCCACATGAGCTTTTGTCATGACCAGTCTTCCATTTATAACCATTTGACATTACATTGAAAAAACACCACATAATCAATCTTTGTCTAATACACATTAGTGATCAAGATAAGTCTACATACAGGATCATAATAAGACATTGTTATTCCAATATGACGAGATAAATACTTTAATATTTCATCTTGATATGTTTGTCAATCTGTACTAGCAACTTCTAGCATGATACTCATTTTTTTAAATGTTGACAATAGAGACATTTTGCGTTTCTAGCAACTTGTTTATCCACAACATTTTGTCAATTCTTGATTCTTGCTTTAAAAAGTAAAAGGATATTTATAGTAGCTTCTGAAGAAACCTTTATCAAGAACTACTGATTGGAAATGCTTGTTAAAGAAGTCATCAAGTTTAGTTAACATCTTTCTGATAAAAGCATCATCTCTGGCAATAGAGATACATTTAAAGTCTTTGAAAGTATACACAAGGAACTTGCATCTTTGCCTGTCCGTACAATACATCTGTCCTTGCACTTGATAGTAATAGTCTTTACTTTCATCTAGATACAAACAATCGCCATTGCGCTTCAAGTATGGAACAGTGACTTCTGTAATCAGCCTCTCTCTTGCAGCGTAAGGGCATTTAACTTCAATAACTTCATCATCATCAAGGATAGCATCCGGTGACGCAGCCAGATAGGGACGCTCTGTACTTACATACAATCCGCACTTGGATGTTTTTCGGCCTGAAAGTTGTTCAAACTTTCTGATTGCAAAAGACTCATATTTCCGTCCATGACGAAGAGGAGCACTGTTGATCTGTTGCATAGGCTGGGTTAATGCATTAGCAAGCTTATCCAAATCCTTCCTCTCTGTTGCCAGACAAATTTTCCCAAAAGATGATGAAGTAATCCTATGTGAATGTTCATATTTCCAAATATTACTTTGAGCCTGATTACGAGTTGCTGATTCAAGATCTTGCACATCACTGTCTGAAATGTCTGTCACTTTCTCCTTTTCAAGCCATGTGTCAGATGTGAGGGATTCTAAATAATCATGATCCTTGTTGACTGCATAAGTATTGGCTGGACCAAACATCTGAGACACAGGATATCTGTTGACGCTGGGATGATTAAGCCACGTTGAACGAAAGTGGTCATGGTAGCCTTCACAATTTCTAAGTTTTGCTGGTCTGGGGTCAAAATTTAAATTCAGATCCTTGTTACTGAGAGGAATGTCCTTAGCTTTTATTGGACTCCCTGTGTATGTTCTGCACTGATGAAATGTCTGTAGTTTTTGCGTACATGTCTGTTCAGTTATGATTTCTCCAGTAGTAGAAAACATGTGAAGAGCGTAGAGTACAGCACAAACATGCTTGCAGTGAGCAGTTGGGCCTTGACCTGCTGCACACTCACACTGACCTTCAATGATGCATCCGTCCCCATCAATGCATACATCCACCATATAAGTACAATGTTTCTTCATCTCTGCTTTACATGATGATCTGATATAATACATGTTTTCAAAGGCATGTAACCTGACATATTTCAAAAACTGACTTGTATACAAATTTCTTGCTGCTGATCCAACCTTCTTCTTGAAAGGTTCTAAATAGTAATTTATAGCAGCAAAGGCTATCTGTGGAAATGATGTATCGCTATTCACATCCTTGTAGTTTGTAAGTGAGGGAATGTCCATATGATATTCAATTTCCATATCATCAGATCGCCCACCAAAGTCATGATTTCGGTCATAGGCTTCCAGTCTGCAAGAAAAAAATAGGATATATTGTACTTAACCTCAAGGCAATCCATCATATTGTAAGTACCGTAAATCTTTTAATAATCGCCTGCATTGAATAATCACAGAGTCTAAGTCCTCTTTGAAATTGAGTATTGTCTGCCATGAATGGGCTTATACTAAGATCATTTTCAATATTACAAATTAAATTACATGGAAATTTGTGTTTTTGTTATACCCACATTTATGATTATATCTCCAAAAAATATAAACCTTGCCTTCAATAATCAAAATGTTTGAAATTAATAATCACCTGCATGATTATTAATGGTTTAACAGTAATTATTTTTTAAAGGTCAAATATAATAATAATAAACATGGCTATGGTTTCATTGCACATCCCAATCAACCAATAACAGCTGAAAACGGCTATGATAAATAATTACTTGTTTAGGCTATTTAAATTGAGCTGTATTATTTAGCAAATTGAGAAAACAATCAATGCTTTCAAGACTGATTAATTTCATCACATAAATACAAGTCATTTATGTTGTGATAACTCGTTTTAAATCAATGAAATTTTACTTATTTACCTTTATCCTGTATACAACTTTTAGTAAGATCATTATTTATTTATGTTCTATGCTTACATATTGCCTATATTTTGGGGTAATTACAAATTATATTTAAAATATCCTCTTAATAAAAGAAAGAAAGATCCCTGAATTACACAACACATTAACATTGCAAGCAGAATATTAATTTCAAAGTTATTTCAGCACTCTTTTTTGTTATTGTCTGATCTTTTTAGGCAAGTATTACCGCGAACAGGTGTGCACGAAAACCGGTGGTCTCATTACATGAATGCAACTTGCGATTTTTTAAAAATAAATTGCTCACAATGAAAGCTGTGCTTGAATATTAATTTATGTATTTGTGATTCCATAATTATGATTATTTTTTTTTATCAAACAATTACATGAAGATGTCATCGAATGACGGGGTTTAGCTGATCGTATAATGCAGATGTCGATTGACTTTTACATTTGAGACAGGCCTATTATAAATCGGATTATTCATGAATTAAAACTTTAACTTACCGGTCGATTAGCTCGGTTTTCCGACCCGACAGCCTTGCCCCTCGAGATTTTAATTCAGCTTTAATCTCTGGGAGCTTCCATGTCTCGTATCTACTCATCCTGAGAGTTGCGGTGTGTTGTAGATGTTGCGATGGCGGCAAGTTTGACAGGCGCGCCTTGGTCCCTAGAGGGCGCTCTCCGATATTTAGGTCAGGGGGAGATAACTTTTGTTTGGTCTCCCATTGTTCCAATTGAAAGACAATATATCTAAACTAAATGAAGCAGTATGAATTCTAATATATAATGTAAAGTTCAGCCATGCGATTCTTTTTTCTTACACAAAATGAATTAAAGGTGTTCACACAAAATGGCCGCCAGTGGATTTTATGTGAATCTCCATACTTTGTCCTCTGACTATGGATGATTGGCTTGTGTTATGTGATTTTTGACACTGTCAAATTAATACATTTAGCATTAACTTACAATTATCAGTGAAATTTTAAAATATGAAATTATCAAAAAATGTGCTACTGCCCCTTTAAGATCAGCTCTTTATCAATGATTCATAAACATTCATCAATGCATTCAAACTAGATAACATTTCATTAAACCTTTATCAACTTCCAAAATGATGAGTTAAATTTATTTCTAGCTCATTTATAAGTAACTTGAAATTCAATTTGACTTGATATAATATACCTTTCACTTTTTTTTTAATTAGACAATTGAACAAAATTATACACATTCAACGTGAAATATGCGTAGGCATAAAGAACTATCTGAAGATGAAACATAATTTGCACAAATTGCTGAATATCAAAATAACAAAAAGTTGTGATTAATCATTTAAATCTTGGAATGCTAGAACTTACCAAAACCATCTTAACATTAGCTTATAAATTTATTAAAAAAAGAAGATATTTTTCAACAATATGGTTTTACATTTTCTAGAAAACCTTTGCATAGAAAACCTTTTGATATGAACCAGAAGTTATTAATTATACAACATTAAAATACCAATTCTAAACCACTTCTAATAAATAACTTTTTGTTAAGAATGTCATCTAAAATGAATTTTGTCTAAAAAATAGTTCATCATTTATTTGATATTTACGCAATGAAAGATTACAATTTTGATATGGAATGTCACAGGCCATTTGTGATAAAGAATTTTCACTTAATCATTCCTCATTTTCCCTTTTCAGACCTGATGATGTCTTTTATAGATTAGACTCTATTTTTTTTATCACATTCCAATCCTGTTCTTCTGTAACCCTCACTGAATTTGTTTGTTCAGCTTTGAATACCACGAATTAATTAGATTCTTAAAATTGATAATCTTTTACAGTTTAACATATCAACTCAGGTATAACAGTACAATCTTTTAATAATCAATGGTAAAAATTTCGGGAATTTGGAAAAACAGGAATAAAAATAAAGCAAGATACTATTTGAAATACAATGTTCAATTATTTAATGATTTTTTAAATCCAATTTCCGGAGACATTTTGGGAACATTTGTAAGAAATTTATCACTGTAGCTTTGTTCAAAGTGATTTTATGAATGCTTCTATTGCACATTCAATTATTGACTTTATTTTTTCAGAGATATCAACCCCTATTTATATTTATTAAACAAGAAAAGATTAATTCAAAGTCATTCTATTGCTACTCCTAATGCATATTCAATTTTTTAATATACGCCGTTAAGAAAGCTTCATTCAAAGTCATTAGTGGCCGATTCAAAAGCATCAACACAATATGACATAAAGAGTGATCTCCCTTGTTCTTCTAAAGACAGCCACATGATAATTGCATATAAGCACGTGGTGTTTTACTTACTACAAGGTTGCTAGTATTATTGCAGGAAGAAAGCCTAAAACAATATGGTGGCTATATGCATTGCGGTGAAACCTGCATCTGTTTGACTGAGCAAATGATGGACGTTACTGCACTGAATCCAGTGTAGCATTGCACCCAAACCTTACTTTATGACAGCCATGGCAAACATTTTAAAGTGGGTAGTAGAAAAAACAACAGCATCATAAAGTATCCACGTATATTATTCAAAAAGCTTAATTCATTTAAATCTGAGCTGTTTCCAACATTAAAAGTATTCCATCTCGTGCAAAATTGACTCAAGTCTACACCGAAATTTCACGCCCATGAAAAAGGATGTTTGCAAATATTACATTTCTGTTGACAATCTGAAGACCACACAGTCTTCTGTTTCGTCTTATGAAATTGCTTATAAAATGGGCAATAATCGTTAAAAAACAAGCAAAAACTCACCCTATCTTCATGCCGACCAAAATTATCCGAGGCCGAATGTCGAAACTGGACTTCCTGCATATAACTGGAGGACTTTGACGTGATCATACTTTGAGGTCGTTCTGTGCGAGGGGGCGAACTTCCATTACACATGAATCTTCGATCTATTTCGTTCTTTAGCGCCGTCACAGGCGATCCTTTGAATTTATTAGAGTTGTTCGTATTATCCAGCGTTTCACGTATAGCTGCCACCGTTAGAGAATGGTGTGGAGAATTATGGGATGGCACTTGCGGAGGGGTTGAATTACGCTTCGATGCTGCCACTTGTAAGGCCGATCTAGGTGTTGCAATCTGATTGGTCGAACTAGAGGTTGGGGGCGGAGACTCTGTGCGTCGGTGAACAGGGGATGATGGGTCGGTGACGGGCGATCGATGACGTACACGTTCAACTACTTGTTTGGCCTGGAAATGAAAGTTCTGGGTTGAAGTACTGAGAATGTGTGATGACGAAAGACGTATATGATGAATATTGTTAATAGCATGATTTGGTTAATAGTAATGATCTTGAGATGTCTGTCATACAAATTTAGATATCAGAATGATCATTTTTAATTTGATATTTCTATCAATGATCTGTTTTAATTCACAAATCTATCAATGTTTAGAAATTAATACTAAAAGATGTATTTGATAACGTGATTGATATAGAAGTTGTTTTCTTTTATAGTTATCCAACCTACTACTATATAAAATTTAAGTCTTTTAAAGCTTAAAAGGGACTTAAAACCTGTAAAAAATACTTTTGATAAGAAAATTGAGGTAAACTGTGAAATACTTTTGTGTAAATGGTTATAGTTGTGCTTTGTGTCTTTGACTTTGATGTTTGTGTGAAAGTGATGAATTTTATATTTTTGCTTTTTAATCCCTATCCAATAGTGAAAAGCGTGAATTTGATTAAAAATAGCAAGCTATCATCTGAAATGATTACTAAATGGCACTAGAAATAATAGAATATACTAAATATTGACATAATATCATGATTTGAATGCCAAAAGATAAATTACATTCGAAGATTTGTACATATACCTGAAATTAAAGTTAAGTACATTAACTAACCTAATGATATTAGTATTACAATTAAAATATTTCTTCACTTCACATTTTTTATTGTCAAATCTTCATGAAGCTTATTTGAAAAATATATAATAAATCATTCTATTCAGATAAAGACATTTAAAGCAATTAAAAGATTCTCAATTTTCTTGCTTGAATAAATTGTACAAATAAAATTGAAACAAACAAATTACATATTACAAACATATGAAAACACACATAAATGGGAAAAGTTGTAACCAAGGAAAGCTTGAAAAACATAGACTTATCTTGAAAATATTTACTTAAAAGTGCAACTTAAAATAAAGCACAGCTAGGAAGGCCTAAATTGGAACCACGAAAATATTTCCATGGAAAAGCTTTCATAATCCACATGTAGCAAATGAAATTGATCAAATCATGATATTAAATTATTCTAATTAATCCATGGGTCACACAAATAATGGCAAATAAAACTAAAGCACAAGGAAATGATAATTATAATAATCTCATTTTTACTAGTTGATACCAAATCAGCAAATAAAAGTGTAGCAATGAAAACATAATAACATTCCAAAACGCAAAATAGGCCCATACCATAATATCATAGCACTTGTAATTAACTGCATATTTTGAATAAAAGATGTAAATCCAAATAGGTGTTCCTGAGAGCAAAGATATAAAAAAGCTTTACACAAAAAAAAATTCTATGTTTATCTTTACCTTGATATTTTAAAAAGGGAACCTATGGTTTAATTCTTTGCAATAAACAAAACTGAAGATATCAACAAAACATTTTCCCTTACAGATGTGATACATGACATGAACTCATACAAGATGATACATAATGGTACACAGTAATACGAAATGATACGAAGCAGAGTAGTGGTGAGGACTACAGATGCCCATGCGATACGGAGACGAGGGATAGGAAATGATACGTACTACCTTCCTAGGACTTCGTAATGACAGCTGCAATGGAAACTCAACATAACAGAACAGGAACATGCCAAAACACAATCCTATCAAAATCAGCTCTATATGGCACTCATACGACATAGTGTTTCTGATTTGAGCACTGAGTTTTTACTCAATTTTACAAAATACAGGCCTGGGCTTCCTTTCACAAAACACTGAGGTGATTGTAAGTCCTAAAGGTAGTCTTAGTGCAATATAAAGAATTGGCGCTTAGGTCAACCATACTTAAGATTGCTATGTGAAAGCAGGCCCTGATAACAATTGATGCCAACCATTATGACCCATTACCAGTCTAAGTAAACCTAGCCTCAATATTACCTGTTTCACTCCTATACTGAGTCTAGAAAGGCCTAAATTAGAGTCGTGTAAGCCCACGTATTGAATTGACCAATCAGAACTCATCTTACCAAGCCAAAATAGTCTGCCTTCGCACGTATAGCATTGGAGGGTCATAGGTCGCAGAAAGGTCGGCTGACGCAACCCTCAACTAGACCTTTCTAGACTCAGTATAGGAGTGAAACGGATAATATTGAGGCTAGGTTTACTTAGACTGGACCCATAACTGACCATAGGGTGAAAAATTAGTAGTGACATATTTTCAATATGAGCACATGTGCAGATATCAGTCTTCCTTGAATTTATTGTGGTGCCGCAACTTTCTTTTTTTTATATCTGTGATGCATATAGCCATAGTTTCTGGCGTAATTGTTGCAGGATGGCGCAAGGCAAGCAGATAGTTTTCTGGAAATTTCTAAGAGAATCAAATGGAATAGAATCCTTGATGATGAAATTAAGACCATCAGAAGTGTGTCATATGAAAACTCTTTCTAATTGTGTATCAAACTTGCTCTTGCTTCATAAATACAAACAATAACACTTATTTGGTAAAAGTCATAAGAAATACATCCTCGGGAACTAATCTCTTTTTATAGCCTCAATTTGATTGGCTGTGGTTGATGTTGATTGGCTGTAGTGAAAAGTTATTTTGCATAATTCCTATGGAGCATGCAGTTGTCAGACCAGAAACACTGTGACGTACTTATGTCATGTTAGATATGCTTTTAATGAGATTAAAGAAAACATGGCTGTTTTACAGGACAGTTACATTCTGTTTTTTGACCAGCCTAAGAATAGATCAAGTCCTGATTACATACACAGATGCTGTTTTTCGAGCCCAAGATACAATGGGTTGCTTTAAGGTTAAATGCACGAATTTGAATTGACAATTATGTAAATTTTCATAATAATTTAAATGTTATTGCAGCAATTACTTCACATGCTTTTAATGTCAATAAATGAAAATAGACATGAGACAACATGAAATGTTAAAATTGTCACTTAATATGAACTTTGATGTTTTCTTAAATGCCTAACATGTTAATTGTAATTAGTATATTCACATTCAATGTAATGTTGGTATGAACTCTTAATTGATAACATGTTTTAGATGGCAGAAAGCCACAATCGATTTAATTTTTAATGGTATTTCATGCTTATTTGAAACAGCACAGAATATTCAAAGGTCATTAAACAACTTATCATTCATTTAAAATATCAGTATAGAACAAACAACAGCTAAAGATTTACATTCTCTGTGAGAAATGACATAGTCAACAATTCTTCTGCAAATAAATCCAACATTGAATGGAAAATCTCAATATTTGAAATGAATGAAGATGAATATTAAGACAATATAATCTAACTAGGGCTAGCACATTTTATTGGACAAACTGATTTATATCATCATGCGATTATTGACATGAAAGGCCCATCACCAGATATCACAATTTATGCTTAAAAATTTCATTTTTAGAAAAGAGTGATTAATAGACACTTCTAGAAGCTGAATATTCTGATTCCTTCATTACCTATTTATGATATTCAAAAATAAAACATTCGCAATGAATTTACAAAGTACTTTAAACATACTCATTTATTGAAGAGTTTATCAAAGATCACAAATAAAAAACGTTTTCTTTCGGATGAAGTCCCAACATTGCATTTTTATTAAATTAAATATAAGTTTTGCTGCTCATTAATGCTCATAATGCATGAAATAATCCATTTGAAGTAAAAGATTAGGAAAATGTCGAGAAATTTCGGAGATATTAGCTTAGCTTAGAACACAGCATTTTTTACAAAAATGAAATATAAGTTTTGTTGCTCATTTATGCTCATAATGCATGAAACAATCCATTTGAAGTAAAAGATGTATGAGAATGTAGAGAAATTTTTGGAAAGGATTAGCTTTACATTGAGATGCACACAAAAATATGTATCGAAATATAACATATCTAAAGAAGTTAACGTCTGCATATTTCATCATTACAGAACCTGAATTGCTTTGAAAAGAAGCTATTCTTTGGATGACATAATGCCATGTTTTTAATATTTTTGTACAATTACATTCAGCAGGCAATGAAGATGAGCAAGAAACTACCTCAAAATCTAAACTAGACCATATACCAGGTTCAAAAAAGCTAAAAAAATACACACCCAAACTTTATTTTTGCCGACAGCGCTGTCACGTTCAGCCTGTTGTTGTTGTTGTAGTTGTTGTTGTTGGTTCTGTAACGTCTCATCACTGATCTGTCTCCTCATCTCCATACGTTGTATAGCTTTCTCCGAGAACGGAGTAGGAGTCGCGATCTCTGTCAACTTCTGTTGTAAGGCTCTGCAATATAGGTATATGAACAATTTAGGGCTGAGTATCATGGGAAATCTCACGATTTGATATGTATCACGATACAGAGTGACGATACAGAATGTATCACGATACATTGTATAAAGTATAACTTCATGCATATTTTTTGTGAAATATTCCAGATGAGATGAGATGTTATGAGATGATCACAAATCGAAGATTAAAACAGTTATTTATGAATCAGATTGCTTCATGCTTACTGTAGTTACAATTACTGCACAACACTAGCTGGTTTTATAGTGTTCACTTAGTTTTTCTTTTCATTTTTAAGTAAGTGAAATCTATTTGTATTGTTGATATTATGATGTCACAATGAAAATGTGGTATGGCATCAAATGAATAATATGAACCGAGATATTACTGCCCTCATAAGTAATAATGCAATATATTGCAATAAAGAAATTGCCATTCTCAGCCCATCTAAATCATCATAGTTATGGAGAGCTCCCATAATGTGCCAGATCTCCACTTGTGAACTCAAAGAACACTTTGCTCAATCACTCTGGTTGAACCCAATCTGAAGTATGTTACCAATGCTACTTTTACTAGATACTCATTTCCATCACTGGGTAAACTGTAGCAAAATGTGAAGAAAATCACTAGGCCAATTTTACAGCACAAGTCCATCACCCAACTCTTAGTTCATGAGCCATGTCTGATGAGGTCACCAACCATCAGCACGCAACTTGCAATGTTCACTGACAGATGTCAAACAGGAAGTGCACAATAATACAAGACACAAAGAAATTTCCATTTGTACACAGACACAGGACTCATCTGAATAAGACGTTCTAGAAAAATGGTTGAAAATAAGCTTTCCAGTGAACAAATTTCAAATTTGTAAGTGACACACGTGTTTATAATAGACCGATCCAGTCGAGAACAGTTAGGCCCCGCCCCCTGCGACGTGATTGGTTGAAATATTTGAGGGGACAAGTTTCAAGCTCAGGCGAGCCGGGCAGCGTATCTCAACAATGTCACTAGCCGAAGCTTTTGGCTTGCGTTCATGCTAATGTCGTTCATAACGCACATTACCTAACAAATACATTCAATATATGACCTATAGCTTAGATAAATCTCATTTTATCAACAAATGAAGCGTAATTTTGACACTTTATCAATGCCCAGAGCGAGAGAAGTCGTCGACCACTTTTTAAACAAACGCATTTCAACTCGGAATATTTCCTTCACTTTTGTAAAAAAAAAATCATACTCGTACAATCCAGGTAATTAATAGCTCACACATTTTACCACCAGATGTTTGATTTCATAAATCATCCACAAGTTAATTTTTTTCATATTTTGTCGAGAAACCTTTTTTACTGAAATATGTTGAGTAGTCATTGTCATCAGCTGGTCATGGTCGCATATGCTCAGTTCACCAGTTGTTGACAGTGTGTAAATTTCACATCTAGATCAGTGAACTTAACTTTGAAAAAAAACATCGAGAATTTTAATCCTTGAAACCAAATTTAAAACTAGTTGCCATATTATTTTTTTTTGACATACAATATTTAAAAGGCTAATTATTGATATATCTTTTTATATTGACACAGATATCATAATCATGAAAAGTCAATATTCTCAAAATATTATTCCAGTATATGTAATTTATAATATCCTTAAAATGATAATCATTTTCACGTTTCCTTCAAATGCTACCTTCCTTTTGAATAAATTTAACTACCAAAATGTTAATGAGTCTACCTTCAAAAATCAATTGACTGTATCTATAAATCATTAAAGATGAATTTTGAATCACAAACACCATTAGAAAATATCATTGCACTACATACAATCAAAGTTTTCATTTATGTTTTGCTTTTTAAAAGTCATATTTCTTTCAGGATCTGGAAAATATCAATCTGGGTTAATCTAGATCAACAGATCTTATATTTTGTCTTTATAGCCAAATATGAATGTTTTATGGCATAGATTAGAACCACAAACATCTACTGTAATGGGAATGTAACAGGGATGATTTTTATTTGACATTAAAAAATATATATTTGACAGGCTTCATTCAGGATCTGGAAGACATCAATCTAAGTAAATTTATATCAACAGATCTTATATTTTTTCATTCAAGTTAATAAACAGTAGGACCTTATCCTGCTTCTAAAAAAACTTGTTGATCCAAATTTATTTAGATTGGGAAAATATGGTTATGATAAAAAAATTCAATTAGAAAGGCTTACAGCCATACATACATATCACTATACATAATTATTTTAGAGAATTCAAAACTGAAAGATCCAAATAAATTAAGTGACTATGAAGTTTTTTAATATATAATTGTTAAACAAATATTTTTGTGTGAAAATAACACAATATCAGGGATCCTGGAATTAATCAATCTTGGAAATAAAAAATTAATCTTTGCTTTACATAAATATTGCATTTCATGTTTCCAAAGTAAAAACATGCATTAGGATTGGATTTAAAACAATTGTCAGGTAACATATGAGTCAACAGCAATAAAAAATGTCTTTTCAAGATTTCACATGTATGTGAAATATTATTTTTTTATTTATTATTTTGGTTTGTCTTATTGTATTCCCTGGTACACCTAAAAATCATGGACATATATGCACCAAGTTTTATTTGATTGATAAAGAATAGAAATCAGATGTACTGTTGTTAACTGATCTTTGGTCACTATTAAAACTTACCCCATCTAAAAATGATAGTTTTGAACAGTTTGGGTTATTGACTCATTCAAAATGTTATTGTTATAGCTTTGACAGAAAAGTTAATTGTTGTATTGCTGATATACCTAGACTTCAGGGATTACTTTGGACTGGGATTTGGGGATATTTACCAATTGATGTATCAATATATCCCATTATCAATACTAATGAGGGGAGAAAGTCTCATTGCAAAAATCAAAACTATTAATTTTCTTCTCAAACATCCCATTGCATTCTCTAAAAATCCCATTATATCAGGCTTAGGGAATTTGTTTTATCCCTTTCATACTTTGAACCAGGGTGTTCCCTGAGACTTGCAGCAATTAATCAATGAGGCAATCACTGAGTAGTTTGTTTTGAATAGCTAGGTTTTCATTGATCAAATATTTGGAAATAAATCTAACCATTGAAGTGAAAAATTTAAATATTTGAAATGAACATTATTGATATTCCATGTTTTATCTTACAGGCAAGTTTATTTTCAAGTTGTGTTAGTATCAAATACCTGAAAGGTTATGGGACATAGCCTACTGTTTGAAAGCTATGTATACATGTACATTAATCTTATGGGTTTGGGCATAATTATGGAACATAATGAGTAAAATGGAAATGCAGAAAAAGCTTATATTTATCAAATATTCAATGTCTGCCAGTTTCTTTGATATTTAATTATATTTGAGTGGGATATTTCACCGTATTTGGCACAAGTCGTTTAACATAGTTTGTTTACAATATGGCGAAAGTTTGATAATTGCCGAAATGTCAACGTGTAGAATTGTTATAAATGATCTCGATCAACTTCAATGAACTGTTGATTCAGAAACATAAAGTACCAAAGATAAATTATCAAAGGGTACTTAGAGCTGTCACCTTGTGGAAAGTTTATGGGAGTGACTTGAAAAGTGCGTAGTTCGTGCAAATTCTCACCTTCGAACACTTGTCCGACCAGCGATTGTTTTTTTACCATGTAGTGAGCCTTTTCCACAATTTTAGCGATGGATAACGGTAACCTTGTTACCCTACACAATGAGGAATACTTCTGTCATGACATCGATGCATAAATATCGTAAAGAACGCCATTTTAAATATTATTTGCAACAACAGAATCGAGCCGCCATTATCGCGTTGTTTGTCCCCGGAAGTAAAGTTGACAAATTCGCGTAGCGAAATCGTCGCTCTGATTGGCTGATATAACGCATGCGCGAGATTTGATTGACAGACTGGATCGGTCTATAGCAACTCTTTTTTTCCCTTTCATATTGTTAATTTGCTATTTTCTTTTGTCCCTTTAAAAACAGCATACACATACAGCACCACTTCAATCATTGCTGTATCATTATAATCAACTCTTTTATTGTAGAAATTCCCCACAAGCGAGACACTTCAGAAAGGATTCAAAATACTGAAAGAAGCATGAGTAAAATACCTTTCAACAAGTCATGTTGTGTTGGATACATGATATACAGACGTCTCCTGCTGTTCAACCAGTTCACAAAAGATCTGGTGCAATTTTGTTAAATGATAATAACAACAATGATTTTTTTCCCTGTTCCTGCACCTGGCGGAACTTTGCCTGCTCCTGCTACTCAATTTCATGGAAATTCTAGTACAATTTTGATTAATGATAATGACAATAATGATAATGCTTATCATCCCATACCTTTTCTCCTGTTCTTGCACCTTTGCCTACTGTTCCTGTTGTTCAACAAGTTAATGGAAAATCGAGTACAATTTTGATTCATGATAACAAATTAATGAAAATGATCATCATCCCATATTTTCTCCTGTTCCTGCACCTGTTGGAACTTTGCCTGCTGTTCCAGGACTTGCTGCTCAACAAGTTAATGGAAAGTCTGTTACAATTTTGATTCATGATAACAAATTAATGAAAATGATCATCATCCCATACTTTCTCCTGTTCCTGCACCTGTTGGAACTTTGCCTGCTGTTCCAGGACTTGCTGCTTGAGCAAGTTAATGGAAAGTCTGGTACAATTTTGATTCATGATAACAAATTAATGAAAATGATCATCATCCCATACCTCTTCTCCTGTTCCTGCACCTGTTGGAACTTTGCCTGCTGCTCCTGCTACTCAAACATTTCACATAAAGTCTAGTACAATTTTGATGAATGATAAAAATAATAATGATAATGCTTATCATCCCATACCTCTTCTCCTGTTCCTGCACCTGACGGAACTTTGCCTGCTGCTCCAAGACTTGCTGCTCAATGAGTTCGTGGAAAGTCGGCTGCTTTTCACGCTGCTGGGCATACGCCATCTTGAACGCATTCCCGATGATGGTGTTCAACTCTTCCGCCTGGAACAAAATTTTGGATTTAAACATTTGGTTTGATAATTTTGAAATTAAAATCATCACATGGTACGTGAACTTAATTTGGATACAGTAAAATTCCTATTTTGCCTACGTTGATACCTTTTTGAGCTGTTGCTTTAAACCTCATTCAATCAACCTTTAAATCGTAAATCCTTGCTCAGAACCAGAAATGATATTAACATGGTCCATTTTGAAGAACATCTATGAACCAGAAATTATGATTATAAACATTGTCCATTTCTGAAGAACATTTATCCTTGCACAAACCAGAAATTATGTCAACATTGTCCATTTCTGAAGAACATCTCTCCTTCCACAAACCAGAAATGATATCAAAATTGTCCATTTCTGAAGAACATCTTTCCTTGCACAAACCAGAAATGATGTCAACATTGTCCATTTCTGAAGAACATCTTTCCTTGCACAAACCAGAAATGATATTAAAATTGTCCATTTCTGAAGAACATTTATCCTTGCACAGAATCAGAGTTGATATCAACATTGTCATTTCTATAAAACATTTTTACTTGCACAGAACCAGAAAATGATATCAAAATTGTCCATTTCTGAAGAACATCTTTCCTTGCACAAACCAGAAATGATGTCAACATTGACCATTCCTGAAAATCATCTTTCCTCGTACAGATCCATAAATGATTTCAATATTGTCGGATGTCACAGGTCCATCTGTGCTTGCACAACAGGAAAGATATTAATCTAGGCACATCATCCACAAATGCACATTCACAGGAAAGTCAGTTTGTCTTTCTCCATTACCAAACTCATCCTTGCACATTATACATCTGTTAATCCATTGCAATTGGGAATCCATGAATTGGAATACAGGAACACCACCAAAAAGTCATTTCTCATAACCAATCCATATCCACATGTTTCCTTTGCGAATCTGTAGTAGACGTTGAATAACTTCATTAAGCAGAGAACGACACAAGAATCTGTATCGAAACGTCGCATACAATGAACAAAGAAGTTGTCATCCATATATTCCTCAGCATTAAATCTCTGGTAAAAAAATAATCTCTCATAACTGACATTGATTTCGGTATTTTGTTGAAAGAAATCCCTGCTTCATATGGTAAAATCCTAGAATTCACATAGAATTGCACAAGAAGAGAGTATCATCCAAGAGTCATGGAAAGCACTTTCTCTGATGTAAATTAAGTCACCTCATCCTTCTGAAAGCACACCATCTAAATCCACAATATATTTGAATAAACACATTCTTGATGTGCCAGGTAGTTCATTTCAAAGCACATCCTTTATTGTAGATTAATAAAAGTGTTTGGAGAACTCATCTCCCACCGTTAGTCTGTTTCATTGAATAAACATCTTTATTCTTGCCTCTCATAGACAATCCAAGTATATCATTTTTCTAAGTGAGTTCATATAGAACCATGCCTCAAAAATGTTTGGCAATCAATTTGTATATTTTCATCAAATTATGTTACATTTAAGTCCAAGTGTGAATGTTAATCTTTCCTAGAAAACTTAAGTGTCTAATGTAAAAAAAAACAATTGATGATACTAATGAGAATCAAATGTAATTATATCAATATATCAGCTGTAATGTCTATTTTAAATTTTAATGTCATATTTGAATTGCGTATTAACCTGCTTTCTGAAATATCAGGTTTCAGTTATTATATCACTATATTATATATATATATTTAAAATTCAATAATTGTGTAAATGATTTCCATTGAGTAAATTTCAACATAATTTTCGAAAGTAATGTATTACATCATGCATAATGCCAAATCCGATAAACTTTTATATTATGGTAGTTTAATATGCTTTCTGATACAGAATGCCAATTCAATATTACAAAGTGATCATGTTTCAGTTTGAAAGAGATACAGCATAAAAAGAAACGATAAACCAATAAGTTGCTGAAAGTGAGTTCTTGATTTCATTATAAAGTTATCACAAAAAAACCTAAAAAAAACTTTGAAAAATATTTTTATGAATAATAGATAACACTGACGTAATTATATAATTGTGCAACCAGTCAAGGAGATAAGCAAGTTAAATTGTCATAAATAAGTGAAATTCTAGATGCTACTTGCAATTAAACAGTTCTGAGCCATAAATAACCAAACGTATATTAAAATGTTTCCATCACAAAATCAAATTACCTTTATCAAATAAAAGTGCAAAAACATATCTCCTTCCAGGCTAGTGCTTTGAAAAATCAATAGTTCATATAAAACTACAAAAATTCTTTCAATCATCATCATCTCATCATCATCATCATCATCATAACATTCTCAATAACCATCTTCATAATTTGGATATTTCATTCTTTTATCATTTATCATCATCAATATCACTTTTTCAATAGCCATTAACTCATATGTTCAATCATCATCATAATCATCATCATCATCATCAAATTTTCAATCATCATCATCATTATCATCATCAAATTTTCAATCATCATCATCATCAAAATCAATAGTTCATATAAAACTACAAAAAATCTTTCAAACATCATCATATCATCATGACATCATTTTTTCAATAACCACAATATTTTCAATCATCTTCATCTTTTTGATATTTCCATTCATCATCATTATTATCATATTTTTTAAAATCATCCTTACCCTCAATCCCCTTTCCAATCAATATAATAAAATCAGGAGTTTGAATCCTGAAAATTTAGCCACTATATCATATGCAGTGAGGTAAGGTGTAAGTGAGTAAGTCAAACTTTATCTCATTATAGTAACACTGGTCGCCATCATAAAATGAAATAAATCTTGAAAACAATGTTAAATCCATATCACAAAACTTAAATATTGAATGTGGAGCGCGGTGGTGTAGTGGTTAGCGTGCTGGCCTGTCACGCCAAAGACCCGGGTTCGAATCCAGGTGGAGACACCAAAGATTTGTGACCTGGTCTTTACACTGTGTTGTGTCCTTGGGCAAGGCACTTTATCCACATTACACTCCATCTACCCAGCTTTACAATTGGGTACCTGAATACGGGAAGTCTGGACCTATGTGGTCGCGTGGAGCGCTTAGTAGCGGCTTTGAAAGTACAATTCCTTCAGGGTAATAATGTACAGCCAATGAGCAGTGCTTGCACTGGATATTAGGCTTAAAAATTGTCATTATTATTATTATCATTATAAATATTGAATGAGGAAAAAAGAGTAACGACTCTCATATCTTTGATCAACCTACAATCAGCTGGCATTATGTGTACAAATTCTTTGAGTGGCTGAATTACTTGTTACAAAAATGGTTTAATCAGAGATATATGTAGGGCCATCACACTCTATGTATTGTCGCCTTACAATGTTAGAAGCTGTTCATTTAATATCTAGAAAACTCCAAATCTATAAAGTGAAACCATTACCTTAGGTGGTCACTGAGAAGAAAATCGTTGACAAAACCCTCTGAGGTCACACTGACCCGAGAGTAAATAACAGAAATTGCTCTGTTACCTGGCTGACCTTTACTTACTGATTACCTACGTGTACTCATTTACCTTGGTGTGTAGTATATACAGCATTCCAGGTTAGACTTACATTTTACACCAAAAACAATCAAAAGGTAATTAGGCTTTACCTACTTATTACCTACACCAATACTCGTTTACCTGGACATATTGCATATACAAAATTCAAGGTAAAACTAGGACTGCCGCGGCAGTACTTAGGTCTTCAAGATTCCTGTTTGACCTTGACATACTGTTTGACCTTCACATGCATGTTTGACCTTCACATGAATGTTTGTTAAAGAGGGTTCAAACATACTCAGGAAAACACCACCTTTCCATATGCAAAATTTGACCCTTCCTCCTGACCGGAAATGACTGTTCGCGAGCGATTTTATTCTTTTATCTTGAAGACCTTGCTCATGTCTAACTCTCATGCAAAAATCATTAAGTTCTAAGGTCTGGTTTTTTAGTTATCTGCCCTTGAAGTTTGCGATTTTGAGATTTTGGTCAACTTTGAAAGGTCACAGCTCAAAAAGTATTGTAGTAAAGTACTTTAAAAGAAAAGATTTTAAACTACAATGCTTCAGCTACATTCAGTATGAATTACAGCTCTGTAGTGCAAGTATCTTCAGAGAAGAAGATTGTCAAAGGCGGGTGGGGTCGGAAACGGTCGAAAATGCACTAAAAGCAAGATGGCGGCCAAAGCAGGTGACCTACGAATTTGTCCTGATTTCCTTTTTTTCATTATTTTTCATTGCGCTTCTTTTAAAAAAAATTTCAAGTCTCTAAGTGCATTTTGAAAAAAAAATCAATGTTAAATTTTCGACTTTGGATTCGAACTGGACCTTTAATGTAGGAGCCGATTATGCCCAAAAGCTTAGTTTATCGATTCCAGGGTAAGGGGTACCTGCATGTCAAGTTTGGGCAAATTTGAACAAGCGGTTTGAGCTGTGGATCCGTCACAAAAATTGTACAAATAATAATAATAATAATAATAATAACTAGGACTGCCGCGGCAGTACTTAGGTCTTCAAGATTCCTGTTTGACCTTCACATACTGTTTCACCTTCACATGCATGTTTGACCTTCACATGCATGTTTGTTAAAGAGGTTTAAACCATACCGAGCAAAACATCACTTTTTAATGTGCAAAGTTTGACCCTTCCTCCTGACCGGAAGTGACTGTTCGCGAGCGATTTTATTCTTTTATCTTGAAGACCTTGCTCATGTCTAACTGTCATGCAAAAATCATTAAGTTCTAAGGTCTGGTTTTTTAGTTATCTGCCCTTGAAGTTTGCGATTTTGAGATTTTGGTCAACTTTGAAAGGTCACAGCACAAAAAGTATTGTAGTTCAGTACTTTAAAAGAAAAGATTTTAAACTACAATGCTTCAGCTACATTCAGTATGAATTACAGCTCTGTAGTGCAAGTATCTTCAGAGAAGAAGATTGTCAAAGGCGGGTGGGGTCGGAAACGGTCGAAAATGCACTAAAAGCAAGATGGCGGCCAAAGCAGGTGACCTACGAATTTGTCCTGATTTCCTTTTTTTCATTATTTTTCATTGCGGTTCTTTTAAAAAAAAATTCAAGTCTCTAAGTGCATTTTGAAAAAAAAATCAATGTTAAATTTTTGACTTTGGATTCGAACTGGACCTTTAATGTACGAGCCGATTATGCCCAAAAGCTTAGTTTATCGATTCCAGGGTAAGGGCTATCAGCATGCCAAGTTTGGTCAAATTTGGATAAGCCGTTTGAGCTGTGGATCCGTCACAAAAATTGTACAAATAATAATAATAATAATAATAATAAGAAATCGGATAAAAACAATAGGTCTTCACGACTTTGTCTTGAAGACCTAACTAGGACTGCCGCGGCAGTACTTAGGTCTTCAAGATTCCTGTTTGACCTTCACATACTGTTTGACCTTCACATGCATGTTTGACCTTCACATGCATGTTTGTTAAAGAGGTTTAAACCATACCGACCAAAACATCACTTTTTAATATGCAAAGTTTGACCCTTCCTCCTGACCGGAAGTGACTGTTCGCGAGCGATTTTATTCTTTTATCTTGAAGACCTTGCTGATGTCTAACTGTCATGCAAAAATCATTAAGTTCTAAGGTCTGGTTTTTTAGTTATCTGCCCTTGAAGTTTGCGATTTTGAGATTTTGGTCAACTTTGAAAGGTCACAGCACAAAAAGTATTGTAGTTAAGTACTTTAAAAGAAAAGATTTTAAACTACAATGCTTCAGCTACATTCAGTATGAATTTCAGCTCTGTAGTGCAAGTATCTTCAGAGAAGAAGATTGTCAAAGGCGGGTGGGGTCGGAAACGGTCGAAAATGCACTAAAAGCAAGATGGCGGCCAAAGCACGTGACCTACGAATTTGTCCTGATTTCCTTTTTTTCATTATTTTTCATTGCGCTTCTTTTAAAAAAAATTTCAAGTCTCTAAGTGCATTTTGAAAAAAAAATCAATGTTAAATTTTCGACTTTGGATTCGAACTGGACCTTTAATGTACGAGCCGATTATGCCCAAAAGCTTAGTTTATCGATTCCAGGGTAAGGGGTACCTGCATGTCAAGTTTGGGCAAATTTGAACAAGCGGTTTGAGCTGTAGATCCCACACAAAAATTGTACAAATAATAATAATAATAGGAAATCGGATAAAAACAATAGGTCTTCACGACTTTGTCTTGAAGACCTAACTAGGACTGCCGCGGCAGTACTTAGGTCTTCAAGATTCCTGTTTGACCTTCACATACTGTTTGACCTTCACATGCATGTTTGACCTTCACATGCATGTTTGTTTAAGAGGTTTAAGCCATACCGACCAAAACATCACTTTTTAATATGCAAAGTTTGACCCTTCCTCCTGACCGGAAGTGACTGTTCGCGAGCGATTTTATTCTTTAATCTTGAAGACCTTGCTCATGTGTAACTGTCATGCAAAAATCATTAAGTTCTAAGGTCTGGTTTTTTAGTTATCTGCCCTTGAAGTTTGCGATTTTGAGTTTTTGGTCAACTTTGAAAGGTCACAGCACAAAAAGTATTGTAGTTAAGTACATTAAAAGAAAAGATTTTAAACTACAATGCCTCAGCTACATTCAGTATGAATTACAGCTCTGTAGTGCAAGTATCTTCAGAGAAGAAGATTGTCAAAGGCGGGTGGGGTCGGAAACGGTCGAAAATGCACTAAAAGCAAGATGGCGGCCAAAGCACGTGACCTACGAATTTGTCCTGATTTCCTTTTTTTCATTATTTTTCATTGCGGATCTTTTAAAAAACAATTTCAAGTCTGTAAGTGCATTTTGAAAAAAAAATCAATGTTAAATTTTCGACTTTGGATTCGAACTGGACCTTTAATGTACGAGCCGATTATGCCCAAAAGCTTAGTTTATCGATTCCAGGGTAAGGGGTACCTGCATGTCAAGTTTGGGCAAATTTGAACAAGCGGTTTGAGCTGTGGATCCGTCACAAAAATTGTACAAATAATAATAATAATAACTAGGACTGCCGCGGCAGTACTTAGGTCTTCAAGATTCCTCTTTGACCTTCACATACTGTTTGACCTTCACATGCATGTTTGACCTTCACATGAATGTTTGTTAAAGAGGGTTCAAACATACTCAGCAAAACACCACTTTTCCATATGCAAAATTTGACCCTTCCTCCTGACCGGAAATGACTGTTCGCGAGCGATTTTATTCTTTTATCTTGAAGACCTTGCTCATGTCTAACTGTCATGCAAAAATCATTAAGTTCTAAAGTCTGGTTTTTTAGTTATCTGCCCTTGAAGTTTGCGATTTTGAGATTTTGGTCAACTTTGAAAGGTCACAGCACAAAAAGTATTGTAGTTAAGTACTTTAAAAGAAAAGATTTTAAACTACAATGCTTCAGCTACATTCAGTATGAGTTACAGCTCTGTAGTGCAAGTATCTTCAGAGAAGAAGATTGTCAAAGGCGGGTGGGGTCGGAAAAGGTCGAAAATGCACTAAAAGCAAGATGGCGGCCAAACCACGTGACCTACGAATTTGTCCTGATTTCCTTTTTTTCATTATTTTTCATTGCGCTTCTTTTAAAAAAAATTTCAAGTCTCTAAGTGCATTTTGAAAAAAAAATCAATGTTAAATTTTCGACTTTGGATTCGAACTGGACCTTTAATGTACGAGCCGATTATGCCCAAAAGCTTAGTTTATCGATTCCAAGGTAAGGGGTACCTGCATGTCAAGTTTGGGCAGATTTGAACAAGCGGTTTGAGCTGTGGATCCGTCACAAAAATTGTACAAATAATAATAATAATAACTAGGACTGCCGCGGCAGTACTTAGGTCTTCAAGATTCCTGTTTGACCTTGACATACTGTTTGACCTTCACATGCATGTTTGACCTTCACATGAATGTTTGTTAAAGAGGGTTCAAACATACTCAGCAAAACACCACTTTTCCATATGCAAAATTTGACCCTTCCTCCTGACCGGAAATGACTGTTCGCGAGCGATTTTATTCTTTTATCTTGAAGACCATGCTCATGTCTAACTGTCATGCAAAAATCATTAAGTTCTAAGGTCTGGTTTTTGAGTTATCTGCCCTTGAAGTTTGCGATTTTGAGATTTTGGTCAACTTTGAAAGGTCACAGCACAAAAAGTATTGTAGTTAAGTACTTTAAAAGAAAAGATTTTAAACTACAATGCTTCAGCTACATTCAGTATGAATTTCAGCTCTGTAGTGCAAGTATCTTCAGAGAAGAAGATTGTCAAAGGCGGGTGGGGTCGGAAACGGTCGAAAATGCACTAAAAGCGCACTAAAAGCAAAATGGCGGCCAAAGCACGTGACCTACGAATTTGTCCTGATTTCCTTTTTTTCATTATTTTTGATTGCGCATCTTTTAAAAAAAATTTCAAGTCTCTAAGTGCATTTTGAAAAAAAAATCAATGTTAAATTTTCGACTTTGGATTCGAACTGGACCTTTAATGTACGAGCCGATTTTGCCCAAAAGCTTAGTTTATCGATTCCAGGGTAAGGGGTACCTGCATGTCAAGTTTGGGCAAATTTGAACAAGCGGTTTGAGCTGTGGATCCGTCACAAAAATTGTACAAATAATAATAATAATAATAATAATAATAATAATAATAAGAAATCGGATAAAAACAATAGGTCTTCACGACTTTGTCTTGAAGACCTAATAATAATAACTAGGACTGCCCCGGCAGTACTTAGGTCTTCAAGATTCCTGTTTGACCTTCACATACTGTTTGACCTTCACATGCATGTTTGACCTTCACATGCATGTTTGTTAAAGAGGGTTCAAACATACCCTGCAAAACACCACTTTTCCATAGGCAAAATTTGACCCTTCCTCGTGACCGGAAATGACTGTTCGCGAGCGATTTTATTCTTTTATCTGAAAGACCTTGCTAATGTTTAACTCTCATGCAAAAATCATGAAGTTCTAAGGTCTGGTTTTTGAGCTATGTGACCTTGAAGTTGGCGATTTTGCGATTTTGGTCAACTTTGAAAGGTCACAGTACAAAAAGTATGAAGGTTAGGTCTTTTAAATCTATAAATTCAAATCTACAATACTTCAGCTACATTCAGTATGAATTTCAGCTCTGTAGTGCAAGTATCTTCAGAGGAGAAGATTCTCAAAGGCGGGTGGGGTCGGAAACTGTGAAAATTGCACTATAAGCAAGATGGCGGCCGAACCACGTGACCTACAAATTTGCCATGATTAACTTTTTTTCATTAATTTTCATTGCGCTTCTTTTAAGAAAAAATTCAAGTCTCTAAGTGCATTTTGAAAAAAAAATCAATGTTAACTTTTCGATTTTGGATTCGAACTGGACCTTTAATGTATGAGTCGATTTTGCCCAAAGGCTTAGCATGTCGATTCCAGGGTAAGGGGTATCAGCTGTGAAAGTTTGGGCGAATTTAGAGCAGCCGTTTGACCTGTAGCTCGTTCACAAAAATTGTACAAAGAATAATAATAATAATAAGAACTTGAAGAAATCGGATAAAAACAATAGGTCTTCACGACTTTGTCTTGAAGACCTAATAATAAGAACTTGAAGAATAAGTGTAATAACAATAGGTCTTCACGACTTTGTCTTGAAGACCTAATAATAATAATAATAAAAATCCGGATAATAACAATAGGTCTTTGACTTTCGTCTGAAGACCTAACTAGGACTGCCGCGGCAGTACTTAGGTCTTCAAGATTCCTGTATGACCTTGACATACTGTTTGACCTTCACATGCATGTTTGACCTTCACATGAATGTTTGTTAAAGAGGGTTCAAACATACTCAGCTAAACACCACTTTTCCGTATGCAAAATTTGACCCTTCCTCCTGACCGGAAATGACTGTTCGCGAGCGATTTTATTCTTTTATCTTGAAGACCTTGCTCATGTCTAACTGTCATGCAAAAATCATTAAGTTCTAAGGTCTGGTTTTTTAGTTATCTGCCCTTGAAGTTTGCGATTTTGAGATTTTGGTCAACTTTGAAAGGTCACAGCACAAAAAGTATTGTAGTTAAGTACTTTAAAAGAAAAGATTTTAAACTACAATGCTTCAGCTACATTCAGTATGAATTACAGCTCTGTAGTGCAAGTATCTTCAGAGAAGAAGATTGTCAAAGGCGGGTGGGGTCGGAAACGGTCGAAAATGCACTAAAAGCAAGATGGCGGCCAAAGCACGTGACCTACGCATTTGTCCTGATTTCCTTTTTTTCATTATTTTTCATTGCGCTTCTTTTTAAAAAAATTTCAAGTCTCTAAGTGCATTTTGAAAAAAAAATCAATGTTAAATTTTCGATTTTGGATTCGACCTGGACCCTTAATGAATGAACCGATTTTGCCTAAAAGCTTCGCACGTCGATTCCATGGTAAGGGGTATCTGCATGCCAAGTTTAGTTGAATTTGGAGCAGCCGTTTCGGCTGTAGCTCTGTCACAAAAAAAGTACAAATAATAATAAGGAAAAGAACTTGAAGAAACCGGATAATAACAATAGGTCTTCACGACTTTGTCTTGAAGACCTAACTAGGACTGCCGCGGCAGTACTTAGGTCTTCAAGATTCCTGTTTGACCTTCACATACTGTTTGACCTTCACATGCATGTTTGACCTTCACATGCATGTTTGTTAAAGAGGTTTAAACCATACCGACCAAAACATCACTTTCAAAAATGCAAAGTTTGACCCTTGCTCCTGACCGGAAGTGACTGTTCGCGAGCGATTTTATTCTTTTATCCTGAAGACCTTGCTCATGTCTAACTCTCATGCAAAAATCATTAAGTTCTAAGGTCTGGTTTTTTAGTTATCTGCCCTTGAAGTTTGCGATTTTGAGATTTTGGTCAACTTTGAAAGGTCACAGCACAAAAAGTATTAAGGTTAGATCTTTTAAATCATTAAATTCAAATGTACAATACTTCAGCTACATTCAGTATAAATTTCAGCTCTCTAGTGCAAGTATCTTCAGAGAAGAAGATTGTCAAAGGCGGGTGGGGTCGGAAACGGTCGAAAATGCACTAAAAGCAAGATGGCGGTCAAACCACGTGACCTAGGAATTCGTCCTGATTTCCTTTTTTTCATTATTTTTCATTGCGCTTCTTTTAAAAAAAAATTCAAGTCTCTAAGTGCATTTTGAAAAAAAAATCAATGTTAAATTTTCGACTTTGGATTCGAACTGGACCTTTAATGTACGACGCGATTTTGCCCAAAAGCTTATTACGTCGATTCCAGGGTAAGGGGTATCTGCATGTCAAGTTTGGCCGAATTTGATCAAGCGGTTTGCGCAGAATCTCAGTCACCAAAAAAGTACAAATAATAATAATAATAATAATAATAATAAACTTGAAGAAATCGGATAAAAACAATAGGTCTTCACGACTTTGTCTTGAAGACCTAATAAGAAATCGGATAAAAACAATAGGTCTTCACGACTTTGTCTTGAAGACCTAACTAGGACTGCCGCGGCAGTACTTAGGTCTTCAAGATTCCTGTTTGACCTTCACACACTGTTTCACCTTCACATGACTTTTTGTCTAAGGGGTAAACAGTAACTAATACATTATCAAAATGACCACATTTCACTTGATATTCAACGTTTAAGCCTTTACAGAAAATTTAACATGGCTGCAAACATGAATCATCTCAGGTTATACAGTCTTGTTGCTGCCTGATGATAGATTAAACATTGCCTAGTGTTTTATTGCCAATGAACTACAATGTTTCAATCATTCTTATATCAGAATCATTCCAAACGAAAGAAGGATTGACCACATTTAAATGCTCCTAATTCAATGTTAATGTTTAATCTAATTTTAATGAGATTTATCCAAGATTGTATGATTTTTTATCTTTCATTTGATATATAGAACAAGTATTTATCATGTGTCGTTGGTTTACAAGAGTTTTTCAAACATACCCACCAAAACACCCGTTTTCCAAAAAGCAAAGTTTGACCCTTCCTCAGAACCGGAAATGACTGTTCGCGATCGATTTTATTGCTTTATCTTGAAGATCTTGCTAATGTCTAACTCTCATACAAAAATCATCATGTTCTATGGTCTGGTTTTCGAGTTATCTGCCCTTGAAGTTGGCGATTTTGAGATTTTGGTCAACTTTGAAAGGTCACAGCACAAAAAGTATTAAGGTTAGGTCTTACAACTTTAGGAATTGAAGAAAACAATACCTCAGCTACATTCAGTATGAATTTCAGCTCTCTAGTGCAAGTATCTTCAGAGGAGAAGATTGTCAAAGGTGGGTGGGGTCGGAAACGATGAAAATTGCACTAAAAGCAAGATGGCGGCCGAAGCACGTGACCTACGAATTTGCCATGATTTCCTTTTTTTCATTATTTTTCATTGCGCTTCTTTTAAAAAAAAAATTAAGTCTCTAAGTGCATTTTGAAAAAAAAATCAATGTTAAATTTTCGATTTTGGATTCGAACTGGACCCTTAATGAATGAACCGATTTTGCCCAAAAGCTTCGCACGTCGATTCCAGGGTAAGGGCTATCTGCATGCCAAGTTTTGTCAAATTTGAAGCAGCCGTTTGAGCTGTAGCTCTCTCACAAAAAAAGTACAAATAATAATAAAAAAAAACTTGAAGAATAAGTGTAATAACAATATGTCTTCCAGACTTTGTCTTGAAGACCTAAATATAGCCGCAAGCGGCGACAACAGGATTCAGCCGTAAATCTAACATATTCGTCATAAAGATAGTAGTGTTAGCAATCATTCCTGAAAGTTTCATGAAAATCCTGTGAAGCAATAAGCTATAGTAGCATTGGAAAGTATCATTTACATTATTCTGTCGGAGCTGACCCCATGTTAGGAAAATGTGTCATGGCGGCTGGAAATGACTGTTCGTGCGATTTTATTCTTTTATCGTAAAGACCTTGCCAATGTCTAACTCTCATGCAAAAATCATAAACTTCTATTGTCTGGTTTTTGAGTTATCTGCCCTTGAATTTTGCGATTTTAACATTTTGGTCAACTTTGAAAATTCACAGCAAGAAAAGTATAAACGTTAGGACTTTGTAGAAGTCACATAAAGAAGTACAATGCTTCAGCTACATTGAGTATAAATTTCAGCTCTCTAGTGCAAATATCTTCAGAGAAAAAGATTTTCAAAGATGGTAGGGGTCAGAAATGGTAAAAATTGCACTAAAAGCAAGATGGCGGCCAAACCATGTGACGTACGAATTTTCCATGATTTCGTTTTTTGCAGCATTTTTGATTGCACATGTTTTAAAAAAAAATTCAAGTCTCTAAGTGCATTTTGAAAAAAAGCCCATGTTAATTTTTCGAACTTGGATTCGACCTAGACCTTAAAGTTGTCGACCGATTTTGCCCAAAAGCTTATTGTGGCTTCTCCTTAATAAGGTGCATCAGCATTCCAAAGTTCACTGTCCTAGCCTCAGCCGTTTTGGCTAAAATCGGGCCACTACTTCGCTGGAATACCGCCGTGTGCAAGGTCAAAGTTCAACTCTGCCACTGCCTGACCCACATAGCCCACACGCGAGAGCATTACTGCTGGCTAAATTTTAGAAACGAAACTCATTCACTGCGCGAAAACTATGCTATCTACATGTGTCTCATAGTAGACTTTTTTGCTTGAAATTTCATTGCGCTTCGTTTGGTATAACTTTTATGTCTCTACGACCATTTTGATATTTTTACTTATCTTACGTAATTTGACACGTCCTTGGCGGTCGGAAATGACTGTTCGCGAGCGATTTTATTCTTTAATCTTGAAGACCTTGCCAATGTCTAACTCCCATGCAAAAATCATTAAATTCTACGGTCTGGTTTTGGAGTTATCTGCCTTTGAATTTGGCGTTTTTTAGATTTTGGTCAACTTTTAAAGATCACAGCAAGACATGTATTAACGTTAGGTCTTTCTAAAATATAAATTAAGAACTACAATGCTTCAGCTACACTGAGTGTGAATTTCGGCACTCTGGTGCAAGTATCTTCAGAGGAGAAGATTCTCAAAGGTGGGTGGGGTCGGAAATTGCCAAAAATGCACTAAAACCAAGATGGCGGCCAAACCATGTGACCTACGAATTTGGCATGATTTACTTTTTTTCGTTATTTTTTAATGCGCATCTTTTAAAAAAAAATTCAGGTCTCTAAGTGCATTTTGAAATTATTAAAATTTTAAACTTTACACCTACATAGGCGAAAAATGACTGAGCCGATTAGGCCCAAAAGCTTAACTTGGCGATTCCAGGGTAAGGTCTACAAGTCTGTAAAATTTGGTATCATTTGCTTGTGCCGTTTTGGCTAAAAACGAAGCAAAAGTTTCGTGGAATAAAAATAACAAGCAGCTGACATGGTCGAGCTATATCCCCCGCAAATTGCACAATATGTATAGGTTTTCCTTATCATATTGCTGATTAATTTTTGTCGCACAAAATAACACAATTTTTCCAGGATATGAAAGAAACTATTCTAATAAAAAAACTAAATCATACCAACTTTATGTTCACTGTTGGGCATAATTTGAGTTAACTGACAAAATTTAAATCAAACGAATGAATTTATGTATTATGTATTTGGATCTCCAAGATCAATTTGATCATATTTAAACAAACATATTTTCAAAACTGTTCTTCATGACACACCAACATATGATTTTGTATCTCCATGACAAATATGATTAAAATGTGATGATTAGTTTAGTTGTGAAATAGACAGGACTTGTAACAGTTTTCCAACAGAGTCCTCATTTTTTGACAAAAAAGGCAAAATTTTATAAAAATATTTTCAGAATTGTTCTTCATGACACATCTTCATATGATTACATGTATCTCCATAACAAATATGAATAAAATGTGATGATTAGTTTAGTTGCGAGATAGACAGGACTTGTAACAGATTTCCAACAGAGTCCTCATTTTTTGCCAAAAAAGGCACAATTTTATAAAAATATTTTCAAAATTGTTCTTCATGACACACCTTCATATGACTATATATACTCCATATCAAATTTGATCAATATGTGATGATTAGTTTAGAAGTTATGAGCCGGACAGAACTTGTAACAGTTTTCCAACGGAGTCCTCATTTTTTGACAAAAAGGGCAAAATTTTATAAAAATATTTTCAAAATTGTTCTTCATGACACACCTTCAGATGATTATGTATCTCCATATCAAATTTTATCAATATGTGATGATTAGTTTAGAAGTTAGGAGCCGGACAGGACCTGTAACAGTTTTCCAACAGAGTCCTAATTTTTTGCCGAAAAAGGCATAATTTTATAAAAAATATTTTCAAAATTGTTCTTCATGACACACCTTCAGATGATTATGTATCTCCATATCAAATTTTATCAATATGTGATGATTAGTTTAGAAGTTAGGAGCCGGACAGGACCTGTAACAGTTTTCCAACAGAGTCCTCATTTTTTGCCGAAAAAGGCAAAATTTTATAAAAAATATTTTCAAAATTGTTCTTCATGACACACCTTCAGATGATTATGTATCTCCATATCAAATTTTATCAATATGTGATGATTAGTTTAGAAGTTGTGAGCCGGACGGGACTTGTAACAGATTTCTTACAAAATTTACAACTTTTTCTCCAAAATCCTAAAATTTATGTAGATTTTCAGAAAATTGTTTCTCATGACACATTATTACATGTTTCTTCATGTCCATGACGAATTTGAATTGAAATGGTTGATTAGTTAGAAAGTTATGAGCCGGACACAAAGTGTAACGGACGGACGGACGGACGGTACCCATTTTAATACCCCCCGCAACTTCGTTGTTGCGGGGGATAATAATAAAACACGCCAATAACAATAAGGATTCAGCCTGAATGGCTGAATCCTTAATAATAATAAGAAATCGGATAAAAACAATAGGTTTTCACGACTTTGTCTTGAAGACCTAATTAAACTTCCACCAAATGACAACTTCGGATACAAAGAGATTGTTGGTTTTGCCAAAAAGACGAATAACATCAACATGCGAATATATTTAAACATATAAAGGATATCATATGAGTGTCCTTGATAAGCTATGTTTATGACACGAGTGCCTATAACTATTAGTATTTCCTGGAAGTAAGCAAGCGATAAACTGACACTAGGCATGAACGTCGTAAATATATTATGTCATGGGAACAAACATTATAGTCTTTTTATTACCATAGTCACAAAATCCAAAAATATATAGGACAATCCGCCGCTGGATCATGAGCTTAAAGCATTGTTTATAACATGATATCAACTAGAAAAAATTATATTTTGCTCCTGGGCATCATATGAAAAATATGAACCCAGATATGACTGCCCGCGTAGGTAATGAAATACATATCTGTCATGGGTTCAGTCCATATGGTTAATGACGCCTGTTAATCATTCATTACCTGCAGAACATGAGAAACAAAAGGAATTTAAAATACTCCCAACAATCTAATAATGAATCCAAGCCTAGACTACCTGTATAAACCTTGCTCACCTGAGTGTTACGACTAGAGGTACACAATTAGCATTCCAGGTTGATCCCCCAATCTCACACCTTGTTACACCTGCTTTCTCGTTATCTCAGGTAAATCTCAGGTTATGAACTTGCATATCTTGTGAGTAAAGTGGAACATTTCTTCAAATTCATGTTTTCTGTGACTTCAGCTAAAATCCAATATTTCTAATCATAACTCTATATATTTTTCTTAAGCAAGCCGTTCATTTGTATAGTCCTAACAAAATGGTGTGACTGTAGTTGAAATAAACCTTTTTAAAAAAATCTTTGGATTATATTTTGTTAGGTAAGCATTCAATCTATCTTAATTTAAATCAAATCTGTTGACACATAAATACAGTGATTTAAAACTTAGGATAACCTAAAAGAATTATTCATTTGGTCACTGTCTAACAATAAAACCAAACCCTCTATTAATTTCAAATTCAAGTTAACACATATCTAGCTTTGAACAAAATCTGATATGAAAAAGCTTTGTTAATTTTTTCAATAACTGTCAAACAACAAAAGAAAAGGTAAAAGAGCAAAATGGTATTTCCCCCACATATACCTCGAAATGAAATATAATTTGAATTCTTTAGCTTTAGTGTAAAACTAGGTAGAATATACTCACTGAACATACAATGGATAAGAACAGTGAACCAGTTAGCATGTGGTATGAATGCAAATTCTTATTTGCATGTTAGTAATGAAATACATTCCAGCAAAGCAAAGGAAAATAGTTTGATCTAATCGGTGCGATCAGGAAATATTACACACAATCAGATATACATAAAGTTGTAAGAATTGAACATGAGGTTATGAGGTACTTAAATGATTGACTCATACAAAAACGTACAAATTTGTTTCAGGTTTCAACTGTGCATACAGAGAATACAAGTTATAAATTTGCCACACATTTCCCCTTTTTTCTAATCTTGCAAAAATTTACATTTTCTGAAATCTTTTTGAGTATTCACATTCATTCTTGAAGTGGTAATTTTCTTACAAAGCTAATTTTATAAATTTGATACTAGGCTAAAAGCATTGTCAGGTCAAAAGAATCCTCAGTTTACAATGAGAATGAAAACTTTAAAAGAATCAACTGGCAAAACAATGTATAATGCCTGTGTGCAAAAATCTGCAACTCTTTGATTTAAAACAAGATAGTAGGGTATAGTATATCGATATAAGGTATAAAAAACATTTCAGAAACAAATTCCAGTGAATAACTTCTTACCTGTAGCAAATCATACCTGAGATGACTCAAAATCTTCATTATACCAAACATCTAGTGTACTGAATCACAAATTTCATGAAATCCTATAAGCGACTTCAACATTGAGAACATTTCTGAAACAATTGCCAGTGAATAACTTCTTACCTGTAGAAAATCCTCCTCAAGATAACTCATATACTCTTCCTTACTCTAAATATACCTAGTGTACTGTATCACAGGATTCATGAAATTCAACATTGAGAACATTTCTAAAACAATTGCCAGTGAAAAACTTCTTACCTGTAGAAAATCCTCAATATAACATATACTCTTCCTTACTCTAAATATACCTAGTGTACTGAATCACAGGATTCATGAAATCCAACATTGAGAACATTTCAGAAACAAATGCCTTTAAATCAGTTAATATGATAATCATCCCCAAGACAATTCCAAATATTCACTGAAAACAGTGTCTACCATTCACAGGTTTCATGAAATCCTATCATTAATTTTCACCTGAATTTTACAGTACACCTATCATAAATGGATTTAATCAGTACAAAAAAATATTCAGAAAATAATTAACATACCTTGAGGATATTTTGACCAAGAAGACTCATGTCAAGTTCAAAACAAGTTTTTCCCTAAACTTGTGAATAAGCTGCCAAGCCTTGCCTTAGAAATACCAAGGTTCAAATTTACCCTGAGGGAAATGGGAAGGTTATTATGTGATCATTTTCAAACGCAAAATGCAACGTAAACGGAAAAACACTTACCCATTCAGAACTCCTGCACCGAATGTCTATTACAAAGGAAAATCTTGAAAAAAGCAACCTTTTTAAAATTCTCTCACTTGAAATGTCAAGAAAAAGAAAATGTAGAAAAACTCAGTCACCCATTGAAATTTCTCTAACACTCTATGCTTTATTTAAAAAATCACTTTGTCAAGCTCGGTCTAGCGTAAAAGTAACCTAACACTTTTTCTAGGTCTACATCGTAGCGATTACGAAGTTACAACAAAGAAGAGCATTATTTTCTGTCAACAAGTAGTCTATCTTCCAAGCCTGACCTTTATATTCCCAAAAAAAACAAACTGAGTATAATAATTTCAACCATAATAGGTCATATTTACAAAATAGAAAATCACATATTTTTATCCTCTTCTGATGGAATTTCTAAGCTCAACATAAAAGTACTAAACATATTGTTCAAATACAAATTTAATTCTATATAGTATATATTCTAAGAAAAGAAGAACAATAGACACTTGGAATATTTGCTAAAAATTTATCCTTAAATGGGTAGTAGCACAATTTTTGAAAATGTTATATTTTATATTTTTAACTCATAATTGTACGTAAATGCTAAATCCATTATTTCTGTAGTGTCAGAAATCTCATACAAACCAATCATCCATAGACAGAGAACAAAGTCCATTGGCCATTTATGTGTGAACACCTGTAATTCAAACTTGTAAGAATAACTGCAACAAACACTCACCGATGGTCACAATAAACTTCCATAGAGTATAATTAAAACGCATATCACAATCATATTAGTTCTTGTTTGCTACCCACCTTTTAGGTTTTGAGTACTTTTTGTCACTAAAATCTTCAATCCACTGAGTACCTTTTGTCACTAAAATCTTCAATCCACTGAGTACCTTTTGTCACTAAAATCTTCAATCCACTGAGTACCTTTTGTCACTAAAATCTTCAATCCACTGAGTACCTTTTGTCACTAAAATCTTCAATCCACTGAGTACTTTTTGTCACTAAAATCTTCAATCCACTGAGTGCCTTTTATCACTAAAATCTTCAATCCACTGAGTACTTTTTGTCACTAACATCTTCAATCCACTGAGTACCTTTTATCACTAAAATCTACAATTCACTGAGTACCTTTTATCACTAAAATCTTCAATCCACTGAGTACCTTTTGTCACTAAAATATACAATCCACTGAGTACCTTTTGTCACTAAAATCTTCAATCCACTGAAATGTTTTGTCACTAAAATCTTCAATCCACTAAGTATATTCCAATGACATTTCAAAAAGCATAATCAGGTTCCTCTAATAGTTCCTCTCTTTGGAATGGTATCCACCTTTAACTGCAACAAACCCTACTTTACTTCCCGACACTCAATCAGCAATATCTCACCTGTGGACAGGTAACACTGAATGAAAGCAGGAACTTCAAAGGCCACTATGAACTACTCTTGAAAGCAATGTCGACCTCGTATGGCTTAAAAAGTGAATAATTAGACAGGATTGCCCACTCAGCAAACATTGAAAAGAATTATTACCTGCTTTGTGAATGAATCAAGTTCAGCGTCAGTGTTAAAAGCGACTATAAGCCTGAACGCGGAAGGGTATGAAACTGTGTCAAGGAAAGTTAACAATAACATCTAAAATTTCTAACTTTTGCAAAAGACTGGCACTCACAGACTTACTCCCTAGGAAAGCTGACTAGAGTGATGTCATGAAGATTGTTTTATGATGTCATAGACGACAAATCATGTGAAATCTTGCTTTAAATGATTCAGGGTTCTAACACTTGAAAGCAACACTAATTCAATGACTTTTCCATGTTTTTTCAAAGATGCTGCAAGAGTTTTCAATGACAAACAAAACAAGATTCAAGACACCAAATATAACAAAAATTCAGACAATGAAAGAGAATCAAAATAAATGAATAGATATTTCCACAAAAACAATCAAAATCAATGATTTTCCATGAATTCATAAATATATGCCCATTTTCGAAAAATAATTTCAATTTTCCATGACTTTTCCAGATTTCCATGACCCGTAAATCAGTTGATGCTCAACAAAATTTATATTGAAAATAATCATTTTTATATATTGAAAATCACTACATTCTAGTTACTTGTCAATCTATAGTTAATAATGAGATAAAGTTTATTCCATAATATTTGTGGCAGTATATTTTAGTGTACATAGTTAGCTATTTTAGTTTAGTTTAGTTTTGTTTAGATAAGGCATTAGTATATCATCGTATATTAATTAGTTTAGTATAGTAAAAAAAAGTGTATTTATTCATTGAGCAAGTTACATTTTAACTCTTATGTTTTAGTATAGCAAGCTAACCTGTTGCCACCTATTAATTAACTCTGCACTCACTGCACAAGCCAAGCACACATATACAATAGACTCAAGCTCCCAATCTGTCTTCTCTATTGTTCTCTCTGACTCTTTCCTGGCTATATAAGTTTGTCTATGTGACTGGACAGTGTCCTTCACATACTTCTCGCCTCAGACGATTGTTATTACCGTATATGACCGGGTATAAGCCGAGAATTTGACACCAGAAATTAGGGGGTCAGAGAGGGGGGTCGGTCTATACCTGAGTTATATGATGCAGATGAAAAAAATCAAGAGACCAAGCACGAGTATCGTCAGCCCAGCGAGTTAGCGAGTCGATGTTTACACAGGAAGCAACATGCACAATCATCGAGGTCATTTCTATATTGAACTTGTAAAATAAAAATACTTTTGTTGTGTTGTTGTTTTTAATGAAAATATACAAAGAGAAGTTGAAAATTATATAAAGATATATTAATATGAAATATTCAAGAAACCTTCACGCTGTTAGATTTCGGCAGATCAATGTGGCTTCACTCGCATCCACGATCGGCAATTGAAACCCGGTTTTTAAAATATTATCAAGAGTTATCACTTCAAAAGGCTTGTTGTCCATTTTAAAGTATTATTAAGACATATTTGCGAACTTATCAATCATATCTGATCGAAATTCAATCAAATCTTTGTCAAAGATACACTCGTGAAAGCACGATGTTTTACATTGTTTTGAATTTCAATCGTAATTTCGTGACGACGAATAACATTCCTTTTATAACTTTTTGCTCATGGTTATATTTCTGATCGTTATTCTTCGACTTTTATATACACAAATATTTCAATTAACTACATGTTAATTTTGAAAATATAAAATATAGAAAACGTGTAAGAAAATCTGATATATTTACACATTTAATATTGTATCTACAAAATGTTGTCATGAAATTATTACGACCACGTTTATGTTTCGTAGATCTTTTTTAAACCGACTTGCTGATTGGTTGACCTACATAATTTAGCCAATGAAAAGGCTTGTAACAAATATCTCATTTCCAGCAAACACTTCATGCACCAAAGGTTGTTGACTGTCGTTCGTTAACAATTTGCCGAGAATAATATGTTATATGATTAAAACAAACAACAAACACCGTAAGTGAACACTTATAATTTCTTTTATAGTTTTTTTAAATAATATACGTCTTAAATTTAACGTGTCATTTGATGATTCATGAGCTTTTAGTTTCAATGCAACGGGCATCATATCGACTTACTGTCAGCAAAATAGATCTGCGAAGAGGGGGTCGGTCTATACATGAGATACTAGGTTTTGACTGGAATTTGGGGGGTTGAGAAAGGGGGTCGGTTTATATGCGGGGTCAGCTTATACCCGGTCATATACGGTATATCTCTGCATTGGAATCTTCTTGTTGTTCTTTGGAGCCGGATTCATTTGTGTTTGGAGGATTTCATATTTCTTCAGGTTAGTTTACATTTCATTGTGTGGTATTTCATGCTTGTGTATATACAGTAGAACACGGATATAGCGAACACGGATATAGCAAACACTCGGATATAGCGAACAAATTTTCAAGTCCCGTTCCTATATAATATCATTTAAATTATCTGCGTATAGCGAACACCGGATATAGCGAACTAAATTCTTTGGTCCCTTGTAGTTCGTTATATCCGAGTTCTACTGTACTTGAATTGTGGTAGTTTGTTTGTGGTTATTTCCCTTGACAACATACTGCTACATATCCAAATAATAAATAGTCAAAAATAAAGAATAAATATCACAAATCATATCTGGAGTTCATAAACTATAAAGATTAGTATCTCGTTTCAATGATCTGATATCATTAATCTAGATTGTCAGGATAATCCCATTTAGGATAATCCCTGACACCATGTCACATCTAGTATGCCTCTTATCTGTCACTGAATCAGTGTCACCTAAAGCTTTAGATTAGTTCCATGAAACCAAATAGGTACTTAGTGATTAGATTAAAGCTCAAAAGTAAATTATCATAAAAATTCACAAAACTATAGCAGAATAATATAGTAGCTGATTGATAACCATTAAGGATCAAACTCTTTGAAACAATAGATGGTCATGACATTATCAAATAATATATCCAGAATTTTTGTTGTTCTTAATTTTATCATCATACCGATGAAATTGGAATCAATGCACCTCTTTATTTAAAAAATGGTGAACCAAAGTATGGAAACCATGATTTTGCACAAAAAGTTTTATCTACCATAAGTTGTTTTTCCTTGTTTTTTTCCCCTTGAAAACTAATAGCAAGCTAATAAACCTGAAATTAAGAATGATATATAATGATAAACAAGACTCATTAATATATGATTACCCAGAGATTGGGGAAGGCAGGGGCCATATTTTGCACATTGGAAGAAAAATAGCCCACTCCAATTTTGAAGTTTTCTTTTGATTTCAGGGCAATGACCCCTTTAAATTTAAAAAAATTACTGAAAAGTCTAGAAATGGAACTGTCAAAGACGTCTTTTCAGATCCCTGCTCTATGAACTCACATGAATACTGTTTATACTACATTAATCTGATACAGATCTACTGGATGGCTAACTGACACTTCAGGGTCACTCTAGTTAACTACAAGACAATATAATAACAAATTATACTCTTTGGTCAAATGATCATCTCATATACATGTTGCTTTAACCTGATACTTATCTTATGACAGGCCAGTTAGACACTTCATTACAACTGACAAATATGGTTTGGTCAAAGATAAGATCATGACAAGAACATGTAAAGCTCATGACATGTAGGATGAAGATCATGACATCGAGATCATGACAGATTAAGCTACCTAGATAGACGGTTTCAAAACAGAGAGACAGATAGATAAAGGTTGTATGTTCCAAGGTTAATATCATGACATGAAAATGTAAAGATCAGGACAAGAATAAAGATCATGACAAGAAAATGTAAATCTCATGACAGGAAGGATGAAGATCATGACATCGAGATTTTGACAGATTAAGCTACCTAGATAGACGGTTTCAAAACAGAGAGACAGATAGATTGTATTTTCCAAGGTTAAGACCATGACAAGAGAATTAAAAGATTGACAAGAATGAAAATCATTGCATCTAGAATAAGATCTGGATCTACCTTGATAGACAGTCATTGTATTAATCCCGGCTCCGTTATCCATCGTCAAGAACAACGTCAAGAGGCGCCACCACGGCAACTGCTTGCAAATACCTTGCAAATACTTGCAATAGGTCGCCGGTAAACATATTGTATTGATATCACTGATAGGCAAGTGTTGATCGTGATTGATCTATGGCGAGAGACAGCGAGAGCTAATGCAATCTTGGATTGATAGCAGAAGCTAATTCATCTGGCAGATAATCATTAATGTAAGGTTGACGGGCTACTTGCGAGAAGGCTCTAATAGCTGCTTAGATATAAGTTAATGTCCTTCTGAGGTAACTATATAAAAGAGTCTAAAGCAATGTATTAAAGGAAAATATTGATAATGATATTGAGTGTGCGATCATTAATGAGGGGTTGACCAGGCTACTTGACAGGCCCTAATAGATATATAATAGAAATAGATAAACGTCAATCCAAGAGTTTAAATGAAGAGTCTATATTGAGAAGGGCAATCATTGATGTAAGGATAAACTCTCTACATTTGACAGTCAAGACCTTATACTTAGAAGAAAATGTCCATTAGAGATATATTAGTGTATACATAAGTATAATGAGTTGTTTCGTACACAAATATGCAGGGATTGATGGTACACTTGACAGCAAGGGTCTACTAGATGCTTAGATATAAGTGAATGTCCTTCTGAGATAATAAGTCTATACAGAAGAGTTTAAAGCAAAATGTTGATGATATTGAGTAGAGTAATCATTATTGTAAAGGTTGATAGCAGTGTATAAAATAGATTAGAAACCTAGCCTGTCCTGACATTTAATTGGCCAATTCCTTAGGGGAAAATAAAGAAATTTTTGAAAAGTTACCAGTCCTGACAAAAAGTAGCCAGTTTAAGGACTGGCGGACGGGCTGCATTTTAAACACTGTTGATAGGCTAATTGCACAAGGTTCTAATAGATCCTTAGATATAAGTAAACATCCATTCACAAGTTTAAATGAAGAGTTTATATTGAGTAGGGCAATTGATGTCAGAGCTTTGTGGGGGGACATAACAAGAAATATAACATTTGGACATAGACAATAAAATAAAACTAGACATACCTTTTTTTCAAACCAAGGTATCTAACCTTATCCCAATGAAGCACTTTCCAGAATATTTGATTGAGAATAGCCACTTTCTAACACATGTAATTTTTGGGTTAAATGATACATGAATGATGTACTAAATGATCAACAAATTCCACGATACCTTCTTTGGGTCAATTGTCAATGACATGCACATTTAAGGCTATCCCTTGCTTGTAATAAACTTGGCCAGGGGTAGGACTTAACTGTCCCTGACCAAATTATGAACCATATCATTGAACAGGCGATTGGATTAACAATGGGTTATCTCCCCTTTGTGGTTAAATTGGCCAAATGAAGATTAAGTATCCATGACAGTAATAAACCCACTAACTATCCTGAAGGTTAATAACTGTAAAATTGAAAGCTTCCTTTCCATGGCAACCATCCACTTTAATCCAAAATTTCTTATTTGAAATTGTAAATCCAAAATAATGTAAAATTGGCATTTTAAAATCTGTGATACACAAAGACATTAAATGCTTAATTGAGTTTATGATATAGTAGTTTAGGCTAACCCTTTCAGTGATCAATCTACAGTGCTAAGATAGTCGTCGGTCAATGTTAGAATATGGTACTTACAATTATCTTAGTACTAAGAGAGCTTTGAAAATCTAAGCCCTGATGTAAATTATTCCCCCAGTATAAGCAAATAATACACATAAAAAACTTTGCTTCCTGGGACTCACATTTAATAATATTATGAGTCCTTTCTAAATTTTATGAGTAATTGAAGCAGTATACTTAGGGGCAGATTTATCAAGGCCAGAAAAAAGGTAAGCTTTTACATACTTTTCAGCAAATGCAAGTGAGAGGATAAAAAGACTTACAAACCCCAAACCTGATTACATCATCTCTATATAAAGCACAGAGAGTGTGGTATTTAGATCACAGTGTTTTGACCGTAACTGTCTATGCTATGTATACACTATATATAGTGTTGTGTAACCCGTGGCTTTCAACAGAAAAGGTCATCCAACTTTTATCTATCCAAAAGGTCATAGGACTAATGACAAACTCAAACTAGAAATACATTGAACTTTCTACATGGAGGTACCATATAGACAGTGTTTTAACGCATCAGCCCAAAGAAGGTACAGTAGAACACAGATATAATGAACTCCAAGGGACCAAAGAATTTAGTGGCTATATCCGGTGAGTTCAGGTTTGGCCACCATGCATTATGAGGGCTCTTGACAGGACATGTCATATTGTTCACTATATCCGAGTTTGCTATATCTGTGTTCTACTGTATTTTGCAAATTCCACGGTAAAATTGAAAAAAATCTTCAAAAGTTTCCAGTAACAAGTGAAAGTAACCAGGGGCTATTGGATTGGCCATATATCATACACTGAATACATATAGACAGTGTTTAACGCATCACTGTCCCCGATACCAGTATTGTCTATTGAAAGGTCATATGGCAATAAAGCTCTAAATTGTGTCATTTATCCTTGCCAGTGTTGACAAAGAGAAGAGCTTCAATCCACCACACACAGTGCTGACGTACGTGAGATCATAATATTATTATAGGACAAAATTTTGAATTATACTCATAAAAATAAGTTAAGGACCACCCAATTTACAATACATAAATCATATAATGATCCATATTATACTCAAATAATGAATATTAGTTTTGTCCCGTAACATTTTATTTTTTAAGAATATTGTATTTTATGAAAATAAATAAGTAGAAAATTTAACTGAAAATATAGGTACAACACAAAGCAATGGAACTATTAGGGGACATGCCTCTTTATATTTATATTATGGGAATAGTATAATACTAACATTGACAATCTATTTTCAAACAACCATTTTAGTCCAGTCAATCTAAGGTTTAACCTTCAACTCTCTGCAAAAGAAACACTTTTAACAGAAATACAACAAGAATGTATCCCTAAACAACATACAAAAAGTCTAGAAAAATCTAAGTGGTGGAAGTATGTTAATTAAGTAATTAAACATGGACCATTATTTGTTCAAATCGGCTTTTGTTGCTGGGCCTCCATAGTGTCAAAGGGAGATAACTCGCGACGTTTGAGATGACCCTACCGTAGGTCAACGTGAACATTTTGGGGTTGAATCGAGGATATTCATGAATACTTGGTAAGTATAAATCGTTTTTAATGTATAAATGTATCATAAACAAAGATAACGTTGTCAGATATGTTGTATACAGCACCATAATTTGTAAAAAAAGGCCTTTTCCTTTTCAATTATTACGTCACATTACTGAACGCTTCACGGTTGGAATTGTGTAAAAGAAGTAGATTTTGATGATAGAAATTGATGCCCGTGGGGATTTAATTACGTATACAGATGTAACATGTCATTTAATTGAGTTCTGAATGAAAATAATCACTTTTAGAGGGGTGAGTCTGTTTCAGAAAAAAAACTATGGAAGCCCATTTTCTCCATAATGCATCTTAACTATCACCATCACTTTCTTTGCGAGTAAACTGCTATTTTCTCATGGAATATTGCATAAAATATTAAACAAAGTTCATAAAAACATTTAAAGATATTTTGAACACATATTCCCGCAAATATCAAAGGGAAATTATCTATTACATTGTATTTTCAGTGGCTGTTTTTCAAAATCACTGTGAAAGGGGAAAGCTGTTACACATTGATGCTACAAAAGTACATTTGTACTCAGTGGTAGGTTATCTTTATGCTTATCGTTTCTGAATTTTGTTACAATGGTATCATACATCTTCCATTGAAACCCAAAACATTGTTGCAAATAATACAATAAATGAATTAAGATGAGGATTGTTCACATAACAATAATATATTTTTTTGAAATGTATTGAAAATTACTGCTTCTTTCAATACGTCAAAAGAGTCTATAATTTTCTTAGAATTTTGTAAACATGCCACAAAACTTAATAGAAACTTAATATCAAAACCTGTGATTACATTTGACCAGCCTCTTTACTGGAAAGCCTTTACAATTGTCAACAATGAGCCCGTCCAAAGCAATCTGAAGAAGATCATCCTGCGACTAGGCGGATTCCATACAGAAATGAGTTTTCTAGGATGCATTGGCTACGTTATGGGTGGGGCAGGATTGCAAGAGACACTTGAAACAGTATATGCTCCGAATGCTGTAGTCCATATGCTAAGTGGCAAAGCCATTGCACGGGCTGTCAGAGGTCACCTTCTTGTCAGCAAAGCTCTCAATTACCTTCTTGTCAACAAGGCTAAGGAATCTGATACAGATGTAACACAAGAATGTGATGGCCCACCTACTTCCACTTTGACTGATCATCTTTGTGATGCTGCTGCATTATTTGAAAAGATGATGGATGAACAAATATCTCCTACAGATATTGAAGACAGACCATCTTTGACTCACATACAGGAAAAGCTTTGCAAGACTAAGAAGTCACTTTCTCATTCACGGACTTCATCACTTTGGCTCCTGTATATGGACATGGTTGACATCCTGAAGAAGTTCTTGACAGGGGAACGCACCGGAAACTGGAACCTTCATCTCCAAGCAGTTATGGAAATGTTGCCATTTTTTGCTTCATGTGGACATAACATGTATACAAAGTCTGCCTATATCTATGTGCAATCAATGCAGCGACTTCAACATGATCACCCAGATATCTATCTTGCTTTCTTATCTGGACACCACGTCATCCGAAGAAGTGACAGGTACTGGGCTGGATTATCATCTGACTTAGTCATTGAACAGGTCCTCATGAGAAGTTTGAAGTCAACAGGCGGGATGACAAGAGGGCATGGTATGGGCGAATCACAGAGATCTCAGTGGTTACTCTCAAGACCAGCATGTGTTGAAGTCAATAATGCGATGCAGTCTCTCACTAACATTGGGTACCACTCAAGTGACCAACATAAAGACACCACAAAGTCTAGGAAAGCCAGAGATGATAAGGATTCCTCTACAATTGTCTCTTTCCTTGAAGAAAGATCCCCCTTCAACGAAGACCCATCCTTACGCAACATTGCAACAGGTGTTACAGCTGATGACTCTGTCAACATCGAGCAGTCGCAGGTTATTGGAGAAAAGATTTTGCAGTCAATGTGTGGTGAGAAGGTTGTGAAATACAGCTTCAAGAAAGCCAACCAGGCTGTCCCATTGAATACAAAAGTAGCCATCAAATCAGACACAGATCTACACATTGACCATCAGCTACTCTTCCAAAGATTGGTAACAGCAGCAGATACAATGCTCGATAACATTCCAGACCTGTTCAGCTATGAGTTATCTAGCTTTCCTTCATCTCTCTTTGACACTTCAGGTTTAATGCGAGAGGCTCAGAAGTCTGTGATGGCCGAATCCATATGGAAAAAGCACTGCAAAGATTTTCCACAACAGAACATTGAAGATGACACCTTTCACTATGTCCTTGATGGGGGAAGTCTTCTCCAACGCATTCCATGGATCATTGGCTCAACATTCTCTTCAGTTTGCCAGACCTATATAGAATACGTCAGCAGAAAATACATGGATGCTACCATAGTCTTTGATGGATATCTGACAGGACCTTCAACAAAAGACACAGCTCACCTAAGACGAACTAGAGGCATCTGTGGTCCAAAGGTTAACTTCACTGAAGACATGATTCTGACATCAAAGAAAGAACAATTTCTCTCAAACAATGAGAATAAACAGTCGTTCATTGACCTTCTCAGTTCAAAATTTGAGAACATTGGGTACAAGGTAATCAAGGCCTGTGAAGATGCTGATCTCCTGATTGCACAAACGGCAGTGCAGAGTGCCATTACCAAACAAACAGTCCTGATAGGGGAAGACACAGATCTCCTAGTTCTTTTGCTTTTCCAGGCTGATCCTGCAGCAAATACTCTGATCTTCAAATCTGAGAAATCCAAGAAAGTGCCAAGGGTATGGAACATCAACAGCTTGAAGGAAAAGATCGGAAGAGACACATGTCAAATAATGCCTGTAATTCATGCCTTGACAGGGTGTGATGCAACATCTCGGATGTTTGGAATTGGCAAAGGTGTAGCACTGCACAAGATATCTTCAACGCCCATGGCTGTCAAATTTGCAAAGGTCTTTTGTTGCAATTCAACCAGGGAAAACATTATAAATGCAGGCGAAAGACTGATTGTTCATCTCTATGGTGGCACCGAAAATGAGCGTCTTGATGATTTGCGATTTAGAAGATTTTGTGAGAAGGCTGCCACATCTCTTGTTCCAGTCAATGTGCTTTCTCTCCCACCTACGTCAGATGCTGCTTCCTACCACACTCTACGGGTCTACTACCAGGTTTGCCAATGGACAGCAACAGTTACAGACATGCAACCTCACCAATGGGGATGGACGACAGAGAAAGGGAGATTGATGCCGGTAAAAAACAGCAAACCACCAGCGCCAGAACAACTTCTACATGTCATCAGATGTAGCTGTAAACGAGACTGTGAGTCAAAACGTTGTTCTTGCAGGAAACATGGACTGAAGTGTTCAGTTGCATGCGGAGAGTGCCGTGGACTCAGTTGTAGCAATTCAGCTGTTGTCTCGTGTGACGATTTGGATGATGACTTGCAATAGAGACCCAAGGTACTATTTGCACTCAATTGTGACTACAGATTTGGAATTGATATTATAATTTACTTCTCAATCTATCTCTTGTTGTCTTTTTTAAAAGTTTTTTTTGCAATATGGAAAATCTTGTTTCATGAAGTAATATTACCCTGGTGTAGATACAGGGTTTTCTACTTGACATTTAGTCATGGCGTTGCGTAACTTTTGGCCATCAGTATATTCATAAAATTATTATAACAGAAAAGGGCCAATACATTTATATCGCTGTATAAATATTTATTTGATATACTTAGACTTCATATGCATTATAAACTTTAGGTAAAACAATGAAACTATTCGACGTTTGTAATAGACTTGGGTAAAGAAACTGCGGTCAGCACGACTATATGGGTTAAATAAGAATACATTTTTCAAAGTGTTCCACCTCTTAGATTTTTCTAGACTTTTTTTCCCTCATTCATACACCTGTCTACTTTGAAAAAAAACATAAATCATTTCTTTTGCAAGGAGTTGAAGGTTGACCTTATATTTTGCTTAAATTGACTGGACTATTTATGTCATGTATTTTTAATGTGAAATGACATGAAGTATGTGTTTGACTTTCTCTCATTTTCTTAAAATCATCTCAATCAATTTGCCTTAAAGGGGCAGTAGCACGTTTTAGGGGGAATATAAGGTGATGTCATAAAATGAAAACAAATGGTTCTATTGAAAGACAATGTATTTAAACCCAATGGAGCAGTAATAATTCAAATATATAACGTTAAGTTTAGCCATGCCATTCCTTTTTCTTACACAAAATGAATTAAAGGTGTTAATCCTAAAATGGCCGCCAATGAATTTCAAGTAAATCTTTATAATTCTTTCTCTGACTATGGATGATTGGTTTGCGTAATGAGATTTTTGACACTATCAAAAAATAATACATTAAGCATTAATGTCCAATTATCAGTGAAAATTTGTAAATATAAAATTGTCAAAAATCTTGCTACTGCCCCTTTAAAATGACTCTATGAATATAATTATTTTATGGGAAAAAATTAACAGAATGAAAATAGGGAGGGAGAAATTTCATAACAAGAATAACAGAACCTAAACATTAAATAACTGTCAGCAAGAACATGACCATTTGAAGCACGCTCTATCCCTTTATCAATGTACTCTTGATTTAAATTGTCAAGCAGCAACTTAAATTCTTGAATAAAGTATAAAACAAAATAGAACCCTTTTTCAAAGAAACTTACAAATTGCATTGTCAATCAACCATTGAACCATTCAATCAATTTGACCTATATCCCTTTGAAGTTTAAGGTACTTGAGATATCTAAAGGCAAATAATAAATACAGAAAGATTACAAGTCACTGTGGCAATTATTACAAAAGTGCAAAATACTTAAGTAGCATTAGCGAACAATAAATGTTTACGAGCACAATATCCTCCACTAATTTCCTCCTTTGTCTGTAAGCCAGGTGATCTAAGCACCTCTTTAAGGATTATAACACAGTAACAATGTTACTAGTTTACTTACAACTGGCTCAGTGGTATAGGTTCTGTATTTACATAATGACAATGTCATGATTAGGATGATATTCAATATTGATTACCGCTGTAGAGATTATGCTTTGCAATTTATTTTTTGGGCAAATTAAACAATGATTTTAATCAATGGTTGAACATAGGAACATCAACTTTTAACTTTTGCACCTGGTTGAAGTTTTAGAAGTGATTTAAACTTGTGACCCCAGAATATAATTGTGTGATTGAATTATTGGAGACATCAAAATAATGGAGAAAATACGACAAAAGACAAATATAGATTGAAATGCATTCAATGTTATCTTAAGTTTCCATAAATCTTCATACATAGCAGCTTGCTGTTTTAAATGTCATTAAGAATTTGTTATCTAATAATTGAGAACTATTGAAATATTCCCAAAAAATCAAATTCAAACTAAAACAATCCAATTACCTGATTGTGTTCCAAAATTTTGTAAATATCCAAAATTCAGACCTGATGTAACAGGTATCCAAACTTTCAGAACTGTGATGTTAGAAAATGTATCCAGGGCTTCAGCAGTCACAACTTTTAAAACTATCAATTGAATATCAAATTCCAATGACAGGTTACAAAATCTTTATCCATTGAACTCCAATGTCTTCCAACACATCAGAATAAATATCTTTCAAATTCAACTATCCAAAGTTCCACTTGTGCTGCCGCTTTTCAACAAGTGCTCATGATGCTGTGTAAATTATATTCCAATCACAAAGAACTCTAGGTCTTCAATTGATAGCCTGCCACACAACCGATAAATTGTCCATATCTCCAAAGTTACACATGTGACCATAATGAGTACTGAGTAAGTTATTATCCATGCAATCACAAAGAACCAAACAAATGTACTGCTCAAATCCAGGTCTACCACTCATCCAATAAAATTGTTCATTTATCAAAATAAAGGTCTCCAAAGCAAAATCTTTGCAACCACTTTTCAACAAGTGCCCATGATGAGTGCTTAGCAAGTCATAATCCAATCACAAAGAACCAAACATATGTACTGCCCAACTATAAGTCTTCAATTGATAGTCTACCACACTTGTCCATTTCTCAAATTCAAACTCACCCAAAGCAAAACCTTTGCAACCACTGTTCAACAGGTGTCAATGAAGGACTGCCATGTAAGCCACAAAACTCTACATTTGTGTAATGTATATATTCCAAACTTCCCATTTTCCCACACCCAAACAAACTCCAGCGCAGACACTGAGGTATTTTTATAGTCGATGATCTAATTTTAGGAGTTACCTTTATCTATGGGCAGTCTGCATTATACACCAGCTGATATAAACTGCAGCGTATTCTTTACAGCAGACAGACTGGTTGCACTTTATTAGAACCTGAAGTCCAAACTTTAACAAGAAGGCAGGGGTCTCAAATAAGGAGATTATTTTATCACCACTAGGAAGTGATCGTGATATCAGCTAAGATTATAAAATGAAAATGTATCTAATTCTTGGCGCTGTCTACACAAATTATCATCATATGACGATACAAACATTCTTATTTTACAAGTTGAATTGATGTAACGGAATGGTTGTAACTTGCAAACCAGATTCAAACAATCTTCTTTTATATTATTATCTAAATTCTCTAAATGGGTATGTTTGGATGCAATACATGTAGACTAAAATTTAGTCCATGAAATATTTAAAATAATTACCGTACATTCATCCATGTCATTTTATTTCTTGAGGCTTTTCATATTTGTGTATTCAGTCAATCTAGACTTGCAGAAATAGGACATAGACTGTATTAAAGGCTTCTATTTAATACACAGTCATGAAGCCGGACAACAACACTACAATCCTTATATTCAAAATGAGAAAGATCTGTATTAGACTAGATTTCAGTCTCTGAAATGAAAACCTCTAATTGCAACTACTTAGTATAAAGAAGCCCAGTGAAGCTGTAACAGCAGACTTGCTACAGACTTGTTTCATAAATATTTTGTTTCAGGGGCTGTTGACAGACCAGGGCCTAGATCTTTGAGCTCTCTAAGTGCTAAGAATGTCGTAACAACAAATCTTTAACATAGACTTATGACTACCTTAGCACAAAGAGAGCTTAAAAAATCTAGACCCCAAACTGTGTTATTTTTAATAGATAAATATGTCTTTTCCATTGATTGCCTAGGCTATATCACACTCTACAGGCTACTAATAAATCCAGCTTTTTGGATATCTTGGAGAATATATATATTGTTACAAAGACATTTATCCTTCTATATGCTATATTCAAAATCTGAACGATCTGCATATATCTTATGTTTTTTAGATATAAATATGTATTTTCAAGTACTTCCCTAGGCTATATCACATAGGCTACTAATAAATCCAGCCAGCACCTTGAAAATTACTCTGTTATCAAATCAATTATCCAAATCACCACTTTCAAAAAGACTCCCTGAAAGTTTGAATCTAAGAATTGATACTACAATTAGTCACTGATATCATAATTTGATACTGTTATTTCCACGAGGCATCAGATACCTTTTCATTTGAAATAATGATGATCTATTACCAAGCAGCAGTTATCTTAGTAATCCTAAGCTCTCTCATTATTCCACTTCAACAACTTCTTTGATACAAAATACTTTCAAGTGATGCTGATGAAATATGACACTTCATCAGAGAGTATCCTTTGCGTTGAAAGCACTTATGTAAGTCAATCCCTTTCTCAATCCACATTCATAGGTAAGTGCATGACTGCCACTAAAGTAAATGTAGATGAATTGTTAATTGTAAAAAAAAATTCTATTCCTTCAATGTCACAATCCAAAACTAGTTCAAAATTAATCTTATTTACGAAATGATTGAAATAATTTTCTAGAAAAACATGCCTTTCAAATAGATATTGGGTTAAAAGTGCAACATGGTTTCTGTAACAACAAACCAAAATTTCTGCCTCTTTAAAATCAGATATCACAACCCTCTTCTCACAAAAAGAGAAAAGTAATGACTGAGTAATTTAAAAATTTATGGTAAAAACACAAGCAGCTGACTTGTTTAATTAAAGCAAATATAGTCTTAGAAATCCAACAGTTAAACCTGCATGGATTATAGTGTATGTTGAAGAATATCACAAATTCACGTAAAGAAAGCATACTGTGATCAGATCATAACTGTTTTTAAGGTTGTACAAACATTACTTACCAGGCCTATATCAATATCTATTAAAATAAGTCATCTTTCATGTGTTCAACTCATTTCAAACACAATTGACAACCACAATTGCAACTGAACTATGAAAAATAATACAACACATCAACCAATGAACTATAAATATACTTACAAAAATTTTCCTGTAAGAATATATATCCCTTGAAAATTTTAGTACATCCTTGGTCCATAAGTGTAATCCTCTTCCACATATAAGTAAAATATATCAATGTGCTAAAGAACATATGCAATTTGCTAACTATAAAAATACTTAGGTAAGGTTTCCTTCACAAGTACCCTTTGAAAATTGTAGATTATCCAACTTCTCCAATACAATTCTCTCTTATATATAAATAATACTCATCAAGGTACAAAATACCATACATACAGTGCTCCTGATTAAGCAGGCAAGCTTAAATTGACAAGCAAATACAAAAGTTGTCCTTGATAAGTTTGATGTTCTTGAATAAAATCCTATCTTACATATATAGTAATACACATCAAGGAACTAAAGAACATACATACATTTCTTCTGATTAGGCAGGTAAGCTTGAAATTGACAAGCAATCCTTGGTGCTGACAGGTAAAAATAGATCAGGGTCATAGTTAGTGACACTGTCTACATCATCGACCCTACACAACCACGCTCAACGTGTTCTACAGAAGAGGAGCTGACACAGTTAAAGGGTCATGCTCACGTTTTCTACCTAGATTCTTCAAGAGAAAAGATCAAAGGCATAACAATCCCATGTAAAGGAAATACCTGTAATGGGCATGATTTTACACCTGTTTCTGATTAATAAGCATAGTAAATATAATGGATAAAACTAGGATTGACGCGTCAATACTTAGGTCTTCAAGACTTCCTCTTTGACCTTCACACAGTGTTTGACCTTCACATGATTTTTGTCTAAGAGGTAAAAAGTAACTAATACATTATGAACATGACCAAATTTCACTTGATATTCAGTATTAAAGACTTTTCAGAAAAATTCACCATGGTGACCAATGTCAGCTATGACTTCATTCTTCAGAGAATATCATTCTTAGAAGCAGAAAAAAATTTGGTTGAATTATCGATCACCGTTTTCCAGTTACATGTGATTAAAGGCTGTAATGTAAAGTTGACTGTTTCAGACCCCTGTATAATGTAATGAAACCTAACACTTTTACTATTGATATTTTACTGATAAGGTATATCAGAAACAATGTTGGTCTTGTTTATCCACATACAAAGATGTTTGATTTGTTTGGATAACTTAAATAGTAAGGGAGTAATGAACTTTGGAACTTTATTGAAAACACTGAAATGTGAAGATTTTTAGACCCCTACTCCATGTTGGTCCCTCTAGCTCCTTAACTATGAAACTTTTTATGATAAAGTGCAACATAGCAAAATATGTGCTTGGAATAGCGCATGTAAAAATGCAATCAATTTAAAGATATCTTTCTTAAAAAAGAAACTGTGGAACTTTGAAATGTGCCAAAAATGAGGATTTTCCAGAAATCACAATATTCAAGGACAGGTCATGGACAGAAAAAGAATTATGATGAGTTATATGATAATGATCTGTAGTGACTTTGTTCAACTATCATTGTAGAACAGAATGCAATTAACAGATTTCTTATTTGATGTTTCCTTACAAAGAAATGTCCGTTTGAACGTAACATGAAAAATGACCCTTCAAAAAAATGTCGAAATTCAAGGGCAGATAACTCGAGTCACAGATCGAAATTAAAAATTCGCTTAGATAAAGTTTTCACACACTCATTAAGCTTTCGAACGAGCTATCACACTAGTCTGTAGGTATTGCCGTTTGTGAGAAGAAGATTTTCAAAGACCCGCACCGTCAGAACCGCGAAATTTCAGAAAATTTTAAGTTTTTCGACAATAGAAAAAAATCTATTTATACGGCCGAAACCCGCTATGGGTGCATTCGATGTAGAATGTTGTTGGCCACATGTTGGTGAAAGTTTTGTGAAATTATCTCCCATAGTTACCGAGAAATCGAGGTTTGAAGTTTTTCCTTTAAGGGGAGATAACTCGAAAGTAAAATCGAAATTCACAATTCGGGCTCGACACAAAACGAGTTCATGATACGGGCTACAATCCCTGAACATTTCATGAAATTCGATCGAACCGTTTCTTCAGAATCTTTGCCACAAAAAACGTGCAAATAATAATAAGAAAAACACGGATAATAACAATAGGTCTTCAGACGTAGTCTTGAAGACCTAATAACTTAAACCACTAGGAGTTCAGCAAGGTAGCTACTCTGTCCACTTGTTTTCATTTACCTTGCATAATTATCTCAAAATCAATAAAGGAACATCAAAGATTTTGCAAAGAAAGCAAGAGCAGTTACTCTTTTAAAATTAATACAAACTTCAGCAAAGTGAGATGAATAAATTGACATTAAAAATTATATATATTTTTAAAACTAAAACTCAAAACCTCACTTCAAACTACAGAAAACATACATTTGTAAAGAAGTTAACAAGTATTTAATTTTTAATTCTAATACCAATTTAAAAAGGATAACATTGACATTAATTGCTGATTGACAAGGTGTGTTTTTCTTTCTTTCGTTTTCAATATATTCATGCTTTTTCTATTTCTTAATCACGTTGAAAACTCCAATAAAGATGAAAAAGTATAGTCATTCAAACTGAATTAGTGCAGCAAATTTCAAATATTCAACGACATGTGATAGAATTAAACTCTTACCACTTGGTGTTAGACTTCTAAGTAAACTTAAACATTGTTTTTCACTTACCATGTCTTTTGTCACCATGTCTTGAAAAAGATCAAAGAACCCACAAACCAAAGGAAAGGAAATAGCTTGGATGTGGTACGGCAAGGAAAGTGCTTTATGTATGCCTTTGAAAATCTCAGAAAAACTTCTCTACATATGAGTTTGATACAACATCATGTAGAAGTTTGTTATTTTGGATTTCTGTTCTATATGGGAATTACTGTACAAATATATATAAGACATATGATATTTTATTTTGCAAACACTTGTCAAAATAGTTTGAATTATTAATATCATTTATCAACATGTAAACTGGACAAGAAATATAAACAAATCTTATTATGACAGATGTTGGTACTCGATAAACCAATATTGAAAACTGACACCAAATTATTAATTTTGTACTGTAGATATATGATTTTTAATAACTATTAACATCAAATTTTGTATCAGCATGCATGCTTTTAAATACCAAAAGATGTATGAGAGATGATGAATCTCCTCAAAAAAATGATTTATGTTTTTCAAAATTTTAATTAAATCAGAGGAAGAAAAATAATACAAAATTCAGAAACATTCTGAGATCAAATTTTGTACAATAAAAAGTATTAATATATCTGCTATATAACTCAAATAGATGTACAAAATAGCCACAAAATCATAACATGAAAAAGAACATATTTTTTTTAAAAACATTTTATCTTTAATTCAGTATAACAAGACAAAGGCCTACTACCTCTGATATAGAACACCAATTGATTTACAACATTGTCTAGGCGTGAGACAAGGTCATCTACTCTCTCCTATCTTTTTCACTTACAGTGTATTTTTATCTCTGTGTCACTCTGCCCTTATTGACAAAGGAGGATTGTGTACCTGTCTGCAGGGCTATAGCCAGGGCTTTAAACTGGTAAGAACAGCCAGTGTCCTTAGCTGGACTAGCTTAACCCTTGAAGTACGGTTTTAAGAATTACATATCAAACTTTCAGATGTTCAGGAAACTTAAAAGATGAGGTGAGGTGAATTGAGGTTTAACGCAGCTCTCAAGAGTATTTCACTTCTATCACGGCTGCTAGTATTATTGCAGGGAGAAAGCCAGCAACACTGTTGTAGCTATGCATTGCGGTGAAACCTACGAGCAACAGCTGGAACTAGCTAACCATGGGTGGTACTGCCTTGAAATTCAGTGTAGCATTGCACCCAAACCTTACTGCGGGTAGAGTAAACTTTAATATATATCCTGACCATCTTCATCTGTCAGTTCAGTGATATCCCCAGCTGCATGGACTAGGTTAGCCCTTGATGTACAGGTTTTAAATTTACAAAATTTCCAGTATTTCTATATACTTCACCATTGAAAGTAGACAGGTGTTAATGAACGTGTTACTTCAAAACAATAATAAGTTTTTGACTTGATTACAATTGTGACCAAATGTTATTTCTTTTTCAAAATTTGGCTTTGTTGTTTGAAACATTATCCTAATTGATTTAACATATTATTGTCAAGATTATTTGTGGAATTTTCTTATGAATCTCAACCCTGCTGGAATTGTATGCAACAAACTTAGTATAAGCTGATGAATGCTAAGATAAGCATATAGACTTTTGTTTTCAGTTCAGCCTTACAGACTTGTTGTCTTAATTTGTAATAAATGAAAGAATATCATTGCAAAGGTTAGGCTCAGGATTTCATTGGACAAAAATCTCCAATAAAACCAAAATATATGATGAATCAATGAAGAAGCACTTTGATTTAAACTGTGATTGCAAAACCTTGTGTACTTTTCAGTGGCAAAAGCTATAGGTCAAACTTCAGGCTAAGCCAAATTTGGTTTCTGAAAAATCAATGAGAGCTGAATTCACAATGCAAACCTGCAGATTGTTGAGAAAAATATAGGTCTTTAAAATAAGAAAATAAATTGACACCCACTGAAAGGTAAGTATTCACCTACTTGTGACACAGTAAATCATTAGCAATGCATAACACATACACTGAGTTTACGCCACTCATTCAAAGTTTAGGCAAAGACACAGGGCACAGGTTAAGTTTATCTGCAGGTTTGTAAACACCTGAAGGAATTGTCCACCCAGGTAAATAAAGACAGGTACCTGTCATCGTTAGCACCTGTTTGCTTGCACAGAACAGAGCATGTTTCTTAACGAGAAAAGCGTAATACCTTGGGTAAGTGAACATTAGAAAACCTGTCATGAATGTTACAGTTTTTCGATCAGCTATTTCTTCTAAATCCTTGTGCCCATGGTATGGTTTAGACTTGGAGGTGAGGTGACGTGATATGGAGTTTTATGTTGCTTACATCACAGCTGCTAGTATTATTGCAGGGAGAAAGCTTGCAAAACTGTCGAGGTCATGCATCGCCGTGAAACCTGTGAGCATTACCTGGAAGAAGCGAACCATGGGTGGTACTGCGCTGAAATTCAGGGTAGTATTGCACCAAAACCTTTTTGCATATAGAACAGTTCTTTACTGCAGACAATATTCCTGAGCCCCTGGTGAGATTTGAACCCCGGAACTCTTGATACAAGGCTTACACGCTAATCACTGAGCTATCCCACCTGTTTAGACCTGAATCACCACAAATTTCAGACAGCAAATAATATATCATTGCATAATCATCTTTCTACTCAAATTTTAGTTCTGACATCAGACCTGCCAACTACAAACCTCAGTTAACCCTTTACTTGGTTTCAGCATATATCATGATATTCATTTTAATATTAAGACTTCTTTAGCTGATAGCAAATAGCTGAGTCTAACTAAAAGTATAGGTAGAAACTGAAAACCACCTTGCATATTGGGGACGATGACACCTGTTTCAAATAAAGATCCATGAGCAAGTCTAGCTGAGTATACTGAGTATATGTAGAACCTGACAACCTCGCCTGTTCCCCTATCACTGTCTGACAATGTGGACCCTGCTGTGTCCATGCAAAAAACAACCAGACTCTGAGTGCATAATGCATGTCTCAATTGTAGGTTAGAGAATACAAGTGATAAGGATAGTTCTTATCGTGTTGAAATGTTCATATATCCTACATACCATTTACAACCAGACCAATTAATTTAACAATTTATTTGGGAGGAGAAATCTGAGATTATATGTGCTGTCTAAACAATGCATTTGTCACAGAATCAAACAGAATATCCTGTCAGAACAATCTATTAGTCAGGAGGTCTTGAATTTTACTTTAATCTCTTTGCAATAAGCAGTGATTGGGAAAGGCAGGGTCCATAGGCCATTTTGCAAATTGGATGACAAAATGGCCTATTACAATTTTTAGTATACTATTGCTATATGAAATTCAGAAAATTGCCAAAAACTCAGAATGGCCCATTGTCAAAGATGTCTTTCCCAAGCCCTGAATAAGGAAAAAATTTGTACACAGAACATGTGGCAATTATCAATAGGCAGCTGGTATTCCGAAACCACAGCAACCAGGAAATAAGATTTATAGCAGTATGAAAATGCATCCATTTATTAGCACTGGGCTAATAAGTTGTTAGGTCTTAAAGATATATTAAAATCTCAGCCCCAGCTGAAAAACATTACTGAAGCAAGTGTTTTGTGATCAATTATTTACATGTTATTTGCTTTCGTTTTATTGATGTTTTCATAGCAATCAATCACAGCTAAGTGGTTGTTGATTTCATCGTCAATTTAAAAGCTCATTATTAAAAGCCATTCCAAACTATATTAGAAAAAATATGCATAGCTAGAGAGCTTGAAATTAGATGAGAGTAAAAGAATCATCAAATACTCCCCTAACTCAAAATATCTTTAACCATAATGAGCAACAAAAGTTCTTTTCATTCCATTAAAAACAGTGTAAAGTTCATTTTTATGAACAAATATCTGTGTCACAGGAACTAAAGAACTCCATATATGTCAATCTTATACTCAATTTGCACCCAAGATTTCTTTGAAATTAATCAGATAAAGTAAATTGAATATGGTACAGTTTGGATATCATTTCTACATGCACAAGGCAATGAAATTGTGTACATATACAGTGTCTATATCATCAAAAAGTCTAGGCTGCATGTAGATTTCATATTCTTCATTGTGTATTTCATGCAATTGACAATACTTCACGTAGATTTCAAATTCTTCATTGTGTATTTCATGCAATTGACAACACTTCACGTAGATTTCATATTCTTCATGTACAAGACGGTGGATATTTCAATATACAGTGGTGTGTATTTCATGCAATTGACAGCACTTCACGTACATTTCTTATTCTTCATCACACTCCAGTGAAATTCAGCACTGCCAACCACTTCCAGACATGAGGTAATTTGTGTGAGAGCATTTTCATCACACTAGATTACAGATACCCTTACAATGATCTAATGGTGCACTTCAAAATACAAAGAAACTAATTTGATTTTTACAAAGGAATTGAACAGTGATATTGATTTCTCTAAGTGCATATCAAGTTCCTCTCATAATATAGATTTATTTTGAGATGGTAGATTTTCGTGTTATTGTAAATTGTAGAGTTTTGACGATGTATTTTACATGACATTTACCATGTATACAGGTTTATTTATCCAAAATACATCTGAGCAAATTCCTTTTTTTGCGGAGGGGATTAGTGCCCATGATTGTAAGGTCATATTAATGTTAAGGGATCAATAACAATATAATAGGAGACTTGTTTTTAAAAAAGAATGATTACTTAGGGCTCATAAGTGGATTTCATATTTAGCTTTAAACACATGACAAAAAGGTTCCAAATAAAAAATCTTTTTTGATAATATTTTTATTTGCAACGCCTGTGTAAATGCACTTACAGAAATGATTTTTAGATTCCTTTAATTAGACACTGATATAATCATATCAAATAATTCTCTATTTTTTTAACCCTTTTTTGCAGAATAAATTTGTGCAAGACTATTTTTAAGTGACACAACTTCTCAAATCAATCTTCCTATAGAAATTCTCTGGAGGATGAGAAATTTCCTTATTTGATATCGTACACTGAAATTTCAAAACCCATTGTCAGGCAAACATATCCTGGATAATTGACAGTTGAGATTCTTCATTACATTTTTCTTTGAATCTTATAAAGAAAATGTAAAAGTCAGAATCGACCGCAGTATTACAGCAAATAACACCTCCCTACAATTTCAGCAATTTTGGCACAAGTCCACAAAAAAAGATCTATAATCACCTACCTACATAAGATATCTCCATGACGATAAATCCAGCTATACATATCCACACCTTAGATGCTAAATGAACCCAAGTGTGGAAAGAGGAAAATATTTGACAAACTTATGGCATTAGTTCTGCTGATTAAGCCCGATAGCCTATCACCATTGTTGTTTAATGGGCCATAAATTAACCCTATTGACGGCAAGAATTTCACTGGTCCTCGGCCAAATGTTTTCACTGCTGTTCAATGAGTTTTAAACAAGAACGAGACCTTTATGTTAGGTTAGATGGTATTTATGATAGGAACCTTGTCATGTAGGACCATTTCAACAGCTCTTCTAACGGTTTAGGTCGGATGAATTGAATGTGAATCGATATTGTGTGACCAGTAACAGTTGGCTAAAGAGCTTTGAAATCAATTAGCGTAAATGTCAAACTTCTTTATGACGGTCATGATTTTGACATGTCAACAATGGATGAAATTTCAGTTGAAAAGTTTTGAGTTTTGAGTTGTTTGCTTTGCATTGTGTAAACAAGGTGGCAGGCAGGTAAAGAAATATTTGTGAACTCTTGATACAAATGCCTTGGAAATATGTGACATGAAATGAATGAAATAGGTAAAGGAATGAAAAGAATAAGTTCATTCAATTCATTCATAATCAATATATGGAATGAGCAGAAATGAATAACAGTGTAATATATAATTTTTTACAGAAATGACAAAAAAGGAAAAATGGTTTAGTTAAATACCGAACAAAAAAAGAAAAGACCAAACAAAATATAATAGTGTCAACAGTAACAAAAGACACTTGAATGATTGTAGTTTTACTTTGGTCCATATGGTATTTGAGCAAAGAATAAAAGAACAAAGAGAATGTATATTGAAATATATTGACATGTTTGACAGGCGTAGGACTAAGAAAAATAAAGCTTCAAACAGACAAAAGAGATAGCAATGAACAAGACAAAACAACGATAACAAGAAGTAAGTAAATGAATAGAAAAGGTTTCTAAAAATGCATCAGTTTGGCACTAAAATAAGGGTACACAAAATATTGATATGAGTTTGAAAAATGATCATTCAAGAACTATTCAAGATAGTATTCAACTGCCATTCTAAAAATGCATCAGTTTGGCACTGAAATAAGGGTAGAAAAAATACTGATAAACACAGGAAACATCAGTTTGAAAAATGACCTTTCAAGATAGTATTCAACTGCCATTCAAGAGGTTAAACTATACAAAGCAAAGATATATAAAAAGAAAAATAAAGAACAAAAGCATTGCAGAGAGGAAATATTTAGTCTTGAATCCCTAGGATAGAGCATTACATGCACTGAAACTTGTCTGCTTTATTTACAGACCTTTCAAACAGATCTATTCTTTTTTACATGGCAATAGGTCATGAACATTGAGGATGTATCTTCATTATGTCCAAGAATCTAACTGAAATCCTCATATCTCAAGAATTCTCAAGAATCTTGACAAGTATGGTCTTTAGTAGATATGAGCATTGATGATGATGTCTTCAAAATATCCATGAACCTAACTGAAATCTCCTAATCTCAGGAAATCTCAAGAATCTTGACAAGACTGGTCTTTAGTAGTTATGACCATTGATGATGATGTCTTCAAAATGTCAAAGAACCTTAATGAAATCTCCTTATCTCAAGAAATTTCCAGAATCTTGATAAGATTGAAATCTATAGTTACAAGTTATGACCATTGATGATGATGTCTTGAAAATATCCATGAACCTTACTGAAATCTCCCGATCTCAAGAATCTTGATAGAATATGATATTTAGTAGTTGAAAGCACTGATGACATTGTCAATGTATGAATGTGTAACAGCCTAAACCTCTGATTTTCTTCAAAGCTCATGAATCTTGGAAATATGGGTCTTTAGTTACTTTGTGAACTACGATGCTTTCAAAATGTCCAAAAACCTAAAGATCTCCTAGTGTCAGCAGATCTTAAGAATCTTGACAAGATAGGTCTTTATAAAATCCTTTGAATTTATGATGGTGTTTCTCAAATACCAATGAACCTAGGCAAAATATCCTTATCTCAGCAGATCTCAAGAATCCTTGGAGACAGGTCTTTAGACTATAGTGTTCAGCAGATCTCAAGAATCCTTGGAGACAGGTCTTTAGACTATAGTGTTCAGCAGATCTCAAGAATCCTTGGAGACAGGTCTTTAGTCTAGTTTAGCAGATCTCAAGAATTCTTTGAGACAGGTCTTTAGATAATAAGGTTAGGCAGATCTCAAGAATCCTTGGAGACAGGTCTTTAGACTATAGAGTTAGGTATTCTCAAGAATCCTTGGAGACAGATCTTCAGCCCATAGAGTTAGACAGAAGACACAAGCATGAAAGTGTAAAATGCATTCAAGACGATGGCGTCTGCAGGAAGCAAGCAGTGAGTGTACAGGCACCTGTTAGTTTGTTAGTGCAAGTAGGAAGAGCTGGAAGAGATATGCTATCTAAATTGTTTATGCAAATTGCAAAGCTATCACATGCACAACTGTTCTTATCATATTCGTCAGGTTGATCCGTAAGTAGTTTTAGAGGCCCTTATTCCACAGATTGATAAGGATTTTCTGTGTATAATAACACTGATTACGTAGATTTTTGTAGAAATACCAACTGAGTGGTTGTTCATACCTAAAGACATTTAAAGATGGGAGATGTTGCTTCCTTGCCTTATTCAACAGATTGATGAGAAGTTTCTGTGTTTAATAACACTGATTACATAGATTTTTTGTCTAAAATACAAACTTAGTTGTTCGTCATACCAAAAAAATTTAACAGATAGATGTTGGTTCCTTGCTCTGGCAATATAGAGAATAGAACCTTGCTTGAATTGGCACAGCACTGCGGTTGCCGGGTGCCGAGAGGACAAAACTAATATCCTAAAGAACTTTGTAACTATGACAATAAAGAGTTATTATTATCATTAAAATTTAATGGATGATGAAAACGGATCTTAAAAATATTCCTTTTCAATCAATGCCATATCTAATTCATTTTTGTAGCTTTGTCCTAGCTTATACTATCATATATATAATTCAAATATGAATCTGATTTGAAGATGACAATTATAATTCTATAACAGTATGACCAGCTTTAAACTTCTGCAGAGCTAAAAACTGAAACTAAAAAGCGCTTTGAAGCGAATGAAAAATAAGAGACACATACCATTACACTTTGAGGGTGAACTCCTAATGAAACAGAAATATTAAATTTAAGTCATGTACCAAATACAATATATAATAAAGACAAACCCTCAAACTAAAGCTACGATTAGGTTTAGTTGTATACTTTAGAACTGGCTTGCAGCCAAGTAAACAACTCTAAAATGAGTTTTTTGGCTAATTTAGGAAACCTAAATAAGGTTAAACTTTTTGGGTTGATTTCTGGTCATTTACCAACTAACTGGATAATTCTACATTGATTGGAGAAAAGGCAACTATTTTGAACATTCTCTTTAAAATAAGAGCTATATCTTCTGCCTAATTGAGGAAAAAACATTTAATTCAATCATACAATCATATTCTACATGAACTGTAGCAGTGAATACGATACCTACTCATAGTCACAAAAAGCACTTTTCAGAGATAAAGGGTATGAGGAAAATACAACATAATCTAATTTTGTCATTATTTGTCCTCACAGGAAATATTGCTTTTAGGATATCGTTTTGACAGTAATTTTAACAATGACCTGCCATTGTCAGGAAAATGACATCATATATGTAATGCATCATCAAGTAATGACATCACAATTAATGCTATGACATCATAAATATGATGATTTCACAATGCTATTTTTCTCTGTATTGGGAGTCTTGGGTCTACGAAGCTCTCTCCAAAGATGTAAAGGAATGTGATGAAAATTATTTTGGATAATACATAGATCACAACATTGTATCTTCTGATATCAAATACATCATTGAGATAAGTATAACTATCAATGCCAAGCCTTATACTCGAGGGGTCAGACTTGACTCGGACTGGAATACCCAAATTCTTATCTTTACATAAGATCTCATATCATATTTTTGTCATCCCAGATGTAACGTTTACAGACGTCAACTTAAACATGGTCATATGCAGTACATGCATGTGCATTAATGTCCTGAAATGGCCATGTTGATCGTCTATCTTCACAGGTCAATGACAAACAGCCTAAAATAATCTAAATAAGTAATAGTGATCTCCCTTTATGAGTTTTTAAGTGAAAGAAAATGGACTCAAGTCCAGCTGAATCAACTCTTCAAGTTCTCAGGTACCCCTGAACAAAAGTGCAACTTAAACACTTGTTGGAAGGGGTCAGGTATGATGTAGATAATCAGCTGCAATCAGACACCTGTTGTAAGTACATAAGGCAATGTTGGTGCAGAAAGTCTTATCTGGTGCAAGTTGGGACTCAAAAACTTGGTTAATATGGCAGATATGTGTGGGAATGGCTCGAGTACTTGGTACAGAAGCAGTATATGTAATGTGAGGTGATCTTTGGGTTAACGTCGCTTTCAGTGTATTTCACTTATATCACGGCTGATAGTATTTATGCAGGGACATATCCAGCAATGCATTGCGGTGAAACCTGCAAGCAGAACTGGACCTTAGGAACAATGTGTGGTACTGCACTGAAATTCAGAGTAGCATGTGCCCAAACCTTACCGGATGTAGGTCAGTTCTCTACTGCAGACGAAGTTGGTAAGGCCGTGACGAGAGTCGAATCCAGGACCTTTTAATCCAATTTACATGCTTACCAATTGGCTATCCCCTCCCCAGTTGCCTTGGTAATGATTCCATTATAGCTTTAGTATCTTGGTTTCCACCAAGATGATTCAGATGTAAAATAGTTGAAGATGAAGATCACAAAATGTTTAACCAGATGTGTTAAATCTAGTTTAGTATAGACCCCTCCCAAATTCCAGTATTTACATTTTTGAATGATCCTTTCCTGCATTGGAACAGAAGCAGTGGATAATATTTGGTGTAGCAAGTATCTAAATAGATTGAGGAATTAGTTAGAGAAAGAGTACATTCATTTTCATTGGAGTGGGATGGTCAGGCCTATTTATATAAAGTATAAGTACAAAAATGTTCTCATATCTGTTGTTTCAGAAAAGTTTCAGTCCACTTCAGGTGAAAAAGAAAAGCAGGAATGGTGTATGCGAACTAGATTTTATAGAACTCCGCAGAAAAGTGGTAATAGTACAAAATACTACACAAGTAGGAGTATAGGAATGACCTTTATATAGGGTTGATTTGTGATAAGATTTCATGGATGCAGAAGTATTTGAGTTTTACATAGTTCTTAGTATGTGATTTGAACAATTTTCTATATATGGGTCTCAAAAGTCTTATGGTACATATTCGTGGGTAATATTTCTTTATTACCAATTCTATTTGCTTACAGAGATCCAGAAATCAGCCTGTTACCCTGGTGACGGCTAGCAACAGTGACAAAAAGAACAATGGTTTTATGAATTAAGTCACATGTAAAGGTGAAAAAATTTGAGAAAATGCAGCTACAAAAATCGTTGCTAGGCAAAAGTGACATGTGCTCATATTTAAAACATGACACTACTCTTGTTTTACCCTGTGGGTAATAAAAAAAAAATACATGCAATTATCAAAGTCGAAGCGTTGTTCCTAGTTGATTAGGTGACCATTTGGTATCCTTCTTCTAAAAGCGCGATATAAATTTTCTCCCTCAAAGTACAACACTTGAGTCTGTATAAAATACAGTCTGACGATCAAGTTTTCAGTTGAATTGCATATTTTGGTTCCGCTGAAATAAAACACGCTGACCCTTTTCAAGTATACAGATCAAACCAACAGGTCTCACATCCATGTCAAAACAAAGTTGTGTAACAAACATAACAAATTGATCAAGGAAAGACAACTCTGTACTCACCTCTTCGGAAGAGTTGGTGCTGAATGCATGGCAGTATTGGATGTTGAGCTGTCCTTTGGGTTCTCGGGCAAGGAAAGAAAACTGGCAGTAATCCGGGTCACAGGTCGCGTACGAGATCCGTTTTAATGCATGGGCCATGTACACACTCTGTAATGAAGAATTGTCGTTACAATAGGTAAGAGGTTTGCATTCTAATAATCAAAAATTTTCCAGAATCTATAAAATCATCAAAAGACAAACGACTTGCCGCCTTTTTCAGTAATGATTTCAACAGTTAACTCAAAATAATAAGGTAAACAAGGCTATTCCTCATGACAAAATACAATCCTGACACGTTGCTTTGGCAATAATTTTGGCCACCTTAAAAAGAATAAAGATGACCAGTAATTCGTCAGACAATATAGAAGGTAGGGTAACCTTTTTCGGCAAGTTTCATTGAATAATAAGTTACTTTTGTCACTTTCATAGAATAAACAGTTCACAACAACAAGCTTTTTTCAAAATGAATTATAAAATCAAACATTTCAAAACTGCAATCTTAAAAAATCTGTATTCAGAGAGTCATAACTACATCATTATCTCTTGTGTAGTTAGTTTCCTTATATGTTAGGAATCCGCATAGTCTTCTGTACATATTCAATTTTATACTCCACATAAATGGCCATATAATCTGAAAGATATTCTTTAACCTAACTTCAACCCCTTTTTTACTTTCCAATAACCATGCTCTTAGACATTGACTCAGACGTCTTCAGTTTGACCGCCACCGGATAAATCGAAACTTCAAAGGATACTAACTTCTTTTTCTATTTTTAAGCAATATTTGCAAAACCAATCCCAAGAAGAAAGTTTTCCTTTTTGAACTGAAAAGCCCAATAAAATTTGCACAGGAATAACATAAATGATTTGCCCCTTGAAACATGTCTGCAAGCTATCCTCAATATCAAAATCTAATCAATATCTATGGATAGATTTTACACTTTGCACTACAAAATCAGAATTGGAGAGTAGAGATTTGTAAAGATTTTTATATCTATGCAATCTAGCGCCATGGACTTAGTTATATTTTTGTTGAAAATACAGATATTTTAAAATTTTCCAAAGGATATTTGCAACACATTTTCTTCAATATAATAACAAACAAGATTCAAGTATCATTACAGAATAAAATGATTTGTAAAAAACCCTCTTTCTTCACAACCAAAGGTTAAACATCTTTTCACTTAAATCCATACTTCCTTTATTTGATTTCAAAATTTATTTTCTGATTAGATCACCCATTATTCATACTCAATTATAAAAACAATCACAATCACAATAAACACTGAGTGTCACCATACAAAATTTGCCACAAAATAAGAAAACAACCAACCAACCTTCTTAAACTGAAGCGAAATCCATGCTTAATAAAAAGACTACTTCCTTTGCAATAAAAGGGTACAGCCAAAATCGCTAGGCGTGACCTAACTAACAGAAACGTGTTCGGAGTAGTGACAAATACAGTCATTGCATCAATGATCTCTTGCCTTAGCCGTCAATACACAGGAAAGATGAACTACAGACCATAGCGGAAAAGACGCATTTGTATGTCTTCCTTGAATAGTTGGTGTTTAATTGACTGTATCCATATATTGACAATAAATACGGTCTCAAATATGGCATGAGTATAACGGCTTCATGTTTTTACAACTGAATTCAGGCGTGATCTTGGTGTTTGTCAAAGGTTTTGACAAGAATGTACCTTTTATGAACAGGAAAAGTGCTTGTATATAAAGACCTATGATGAAAGGAATTTTCTTTCATAAAACTTCAATTCACTTCTTATTTTTTTCAATTTAAAATAAAATTACATTTTTAAAATCCGTGAAATATTTGATATCCAACCATCATTCTAAAGTGTCCATTTCTTCTGGAATTTAAATAAAGATTAAAGAAAAATGTCAATATCAGCAGTTTAAAGTCCTTTGCAATAATTGAAATTGTTATTCGCTTCAACAAACATAAACTTAAAGAATATGTTTAGAAGAAAATGGAGAAAGATATATATCATTTGACCATAATATGTAATAATAAAAGTACCGAGGGTACAGAAGCTCACCTTAAAATGAATGATGTGGTAAAATGGTTTAATTATACATGTAACCATCTTTTTAATTGATTATGGCTGCCATCATGATTTTTTTATCTTTTAAATTACTAGTCTTCTTTTGGAAACGACTAGAGCTTGAACAAACATTAATACACGAATGATATAATCATGATAAGTTAACAAGCAGTAGGTTTTTGTATAATTTGTTTGTATATCTATGGCTGAATTGGTGACCATCTTGTACTTTTTAATCTTCAAAATGCTACTTTTATGTGGGCATCCGTATTAATTTCATTATGATATCTTGATTGGTTTAGGTGTATCCATTTAAATGTCAATCATTACTTACAGGATGGTGGCCACTTACATTTGTTTTGTAGTGAATCATTAATATGATTTCAAGATTATTTCACTGATGGTTATGCTGCATGAGATATTGAGAATCCCAAAAGTACAGATTTTTCAAGGAAAATGAATGACTGATTGAGAGGAAAGTCATAAACACAGCAATGCATAAGACACGTATATTTTGTTCACATAATATTTACATGTCAAGTGACCATGAGATGTCTTTCATTAAAGTATCAATTTATTTAACACTCATACAGTACTATAATGGTAAACATTTTTGCATTGTCAAATCAACAGAGAGATATGACAAATCAAATTTCCTTATTTTTCTTACTAAACCCTTTTTGATTTTCATCTGCATATTTATTCCACATCAACTTATCATGTAGATTGCTAAACACAAAGCTTATTGTAGACAAGTTTTGTGTAAGTTGTTATTCTTAGAAAGAACATATCACTGTCATGAGAATACAAGTCCATAACTTTTATTGCATACACATGGGCCATGGCCATATAGCATAATGCTCTACCATATCAATTGGGTCAGGTTGATTATGCAACAGACTAGCAGCTGACACTGTGATGCAAGCAGCCTGCCTTGGGATGTGTATTAGACAGCATAGTGGAATATCTGAACTCTGGTTGACCCCTTATGTGTGGTATTCAAAGGAATATAAGGGAGATACCATTGTTTATAAATTTAACATGTTTAATGTGATTTGGTTTTTGCAGCTAGTTGCCATAAAGATTTTAAACAAATTAATCAATTATGTTTGTCTTTCATCTTAATTTTTTTTAGAAACACTTAAAAATATAGAACAACTTGCACGACAATCTTAAATATTCCATATTTAAGATAATATTATGATAAGTAAGTTCAAATTAGAGAATTTATATGGTGCCAGTGATCACTTGATGAAAGCTTAAAGTTTAATAATAATGATGTGTCATCTGCAGCTGAAAAGGCAATATGGCTGCTATTGCGGCCATCTTGGATTCTCAAAACTGAAACGTCTACTTTTCTGTGCGGAATCACTATAGGTATAACATACTACAATATAAAAATAGAGCCATTGGCTCTGTAGCTCATCAGGCATCATATCAAGTTTGCTTTATACAGGCAAGATGAGCTAAAAATGAAACTGATATTAGCTATTACAAGAAAACCTATAAAAAAATTACAAAACAAATGTATTATTATTCAACACTTTCTAGATCGCCAATATCAGACAGTGAAAGAAGTCCTCACTAAAATATCCAAGGAGAAATAAATTTGTCAAAGACTGTCATCTAATGGAGAAAAATAGGTTTTTAAGATTGTGACCCCTGTGACCCTATTTGGGGTCATGGGGTCACAAAACCTACAGTTTAGAATCCCAATTGGCCAAGGAGTCTACATGCAGTCTTTCAGCTCAATAGACCTTTAGGAGCTAAAGATGATGATGAAAATAAGTTTTTAAGGTTGTGACCCCTGTGACCCTATTTGGGGTCATGGGGTGACGAAATCTATAATTTAGAATCCCCATTGGTCAAGGAGTCTGCACATATAATTTCAGCTCTCTAGACCTTTTGGTACTTGAGAAGAAGATGAAAATAGTTTTTTCAGGTTGTGACCCCTGTGACCCTAGTTACAAATTAGAATCCCCATTGTCCAAGGAGTCTGCACATATCACTTTCAACTCTCTAGTCCTTTTAGAACTGGAGAAGAAGATGAAAATAGGTTTTTAAGGTTGTGACCCCTGTGACCCTATTTGGGGTCACAGGTTCACCAAAGTTACAAATTAGAATCCCCATTGTCCAAGGAGTCTGCACATATCACTTTCAACTCTCTAGTCCTTTTAGAACTGGAGAAGAAGATGAAAATAGGTTTTTAAGGTTGTGACCCCTGTGATCCTATTTGGGGTCACAGGTTCACCAAAGTTACAAATTAGAATCCCCATTGTCCAAGGAGTCTGCACATATCATTTTCAACTCTCTAGTCCTTTTAGAACTGGAGCAGAAGATGAAAATAGGTTATTAAGGTTGTGACCCCTGTGACCCTATTTGGGGTCACAGGGTCACCAAAGTTACAAATTAGAATCCCCATTGTCCAAGGAGTCTGCACATATCACTTTCAACTCTCTTGTCCTTTTAGAACTGGAGAAGAAGATGAAAATAGGTTTTTAAGGTTGTGACCCCTGTGACCCTATTTGGGGTCACAGGTTCACCAAAGTTACAAATTAGAATCCCCATTGTCCAAGGAGTCTGCACATATCACTTTCAACTCTCTAGTCCTTTTAGAACTGGAGAAGAAGATGAAAATAGGTTTTTAAAGTTGTGACCCCTGTGACCCTATTTGGGGTCATGGGGTCACGAAATCTACAATTTAGAATCCCCATTGGCCAAGGAGTCTGCACATATCGTTTTTAACTCTCTAGTACCTTTTAGAACTGGAGAAGAAGATGAAAATAGGTTTTTAAGGTTGTGACCCCTGTGACCCGATTTGGGGTCACAGGGTCACCAAAGTTACAAATTAGAATCTCCATTGTCCAAGGAGTCTGCACATATAATTTTTAACTCTCTACTCCTTTTGGAACTGGAGAAGAAGATGAAAATAGGTATTTAAGGTTGTGACCCCTGTGACCCTATTTGGGGTCACAGGGTCACCAAAGTTACAAATTAGAATCCCCATTGGCCAAGGAGTCTGCACATATCATTTTTAACTCTCTAGTCTTTCTGGAACTGGAGAAGAAGATGAAAATAGGTTTTTAAAGTTGTGACCCCTGTGACCCTATTTGGGGTCACAGGGTCACCAAAGTTACAAATTAGAATCTCCATATGCTAAGGTACTTGTACACAAAATTTCAGCTCTCTAATGTGTATGGTTCATGAGGAGAAGTCGAAAGTGTCAAAAGTTTACGGACGGACGACCGACGGACGACGGACGGACGGAAGCCGGACGACGGGCCATGCCATAAGCCCATCTGGACTTTCAGTCCTGATGAGCTAAAAATGATATCTAGATTGGTTTAGGAGAAATAGTCTTTGTCATGAAATCTAATTGAAAATTCAATATGGCTGCCATGGCGGCCATATTGGATTCTCAAAACTTAAACATCTACCTTTCTGTGTGGAATCACCATAGGTATAACATACTACAATTTCAGAACGATATCTGTATTCGTTTAGAAGGAGTAGTCATTTTCATGAAATGTAATTGAAAATTCAATATGGCTGTCATGGCGGCCATCTTGGATTCTCAAAACTGAAACGTCTACCTTTCTGTGAGGAATCACCATGGGTATAACATACTACAATTTCAGAATGATATCTGTATTCGTTTAGAAGGAGTAGTCTTTTTCATGAAATCTAATTGAAAATTCAATATGGCTGTCATGGCGGCCATCTTGGATTCTCAAAACTGAAACGTCTACCTTTCTGTGAGGAATCACCATGGGTATAACATACTACAATTTCAGAATGATATCTGTATTCGTTTAGAAGGAGTAGTCTTTTTCATGAAATCTAATTGAAAATTCAATATGGCTGTCATGGCGGCCATCTTGGATTCTCAAAACTGAAACGTCTACCTTTCTGTGAGGAATCACCATGGGTATAACATACTACAATTTCAGAATGATATCTGAATTCGTTAAGGAGGAGTAGTCTTTTTCGTGAAAGTTTACGGACGGACGGACATAATTCTAAAACAATATTCTGAAGTTAATTCTTCTAGCAATGAAATACAATTGTGAATATTAAGAATTATGATGATAAACGTTTTTCCAGTCTAAGCTTGAGATCACTGTGACACAGTTTGGAATTCTCAGCATGTGATTACACCTGAACCCCCTTCCAACACACCATCCCACTCCAGTTACAGTCATTCACATTTACCTATAAACCAGCATACTAGAACTTCACGATTTAGTCTAGCTGCAAACCCTTATTATGGCAGGGTTTTTCAATCCATCGAACTATCGATGCATCGCAATAGTAGTGTCCTCAATAGTATCTATCGATAGTAACGTTATAAACCAGTTACTGCAATAGTATCAATAGTCACTTTGACTATCAATAGTCAATCGTTTTATGGTTTTTATAAAAAAATAATTGATTTTATGGCTACATTTAACTTTGCTGTCATAGAAGATGTCCAAAATTTAAATAATAATTCTGTAAAATCTAATTGAGGAGTTTGCTCAGAAAAAAACATGGATGTATGTTATCACCTTTTTTCCTATTTTGAGTTTTAACTGCACTTGACACTTGAATTTCATTGAAAATTTAACAAAATAAACAAGAAAATATCTATCGCAATAGTATTACAATAGTTGACTGCAATAGCCTATCGGTATCGCAATAGTATGTAGCAATAGACTATTGGTATTGCAATAGTTGCTTAGGCTCAATAGTCTCCCCTACTTATTATGGCAGGGTTTTACGGGATGCAACTTTCCTGAGTATTTGATGCAGAAAATGTCAGGAGGACCCCCAAAAACTAATCATGTGGGTCCTCTGTGACTCAGATACTGATACAAATATCTAATCTTTCAATGAAAACACATTTCAGTATGATTTTCATGTCAAGATGGTATTAAAACATCAACAAATAACCATCCCATTAAAGGCAGTTCTTTATCAACCTTTCCATTAAGTATGAAACTTCTATAATGTTTTTAAGGACTCCTGAAATAGGGAAAGGACTCCTAAAAATATATGCTCTGAGTCCCCAGGACTCTCGGTTTCGATTGACTATGTAAAACCCTGTTTATGGGATATCATGAACAGAACATCATATGATGATATTATTTCAAACCATCTCAGATTTTCAAATGCAATGATAAATCTACCCCGGAGTCCTGCTTCAATTATTCATACATTTTTTTAGGACTCTTAAAATCATAAACTGTGAGTTCTGGGAAGCAAAGTTTTTTATGTGGTACTATATGAAATGAAATATGAAATGCCAATATATTTTTTTACCTTATTGAATGTTGTCAGCATTTTAGTGGATAATTTTGACAACAACAATTTTCTACCATCGATGTGTGACTAAAACAACATACAGACTGTCTGTTAAATTATATTTTTGAAATTTTGAAGTTTATGTTCTTAACTTGTGGCAGAAAAAGTAATCAACATCCCCCATCAAATTTGTTTTTATCTAGCTCCCAACATTTTCCTATATGCGCTTTGAGCATGCAACTTGTGTATGGATATAGCGCATTATAAATGCCCATTATTATTATTATTATTATATAAATGTCCAAAAATACAGCTAACAAGGGCCATAATTTTGAAAAAATAATTTCATGCTAATGATTTTTGAACTCCATCAAGGTATTGATACCCTGAAGACACACAACAAATATGGTCATAAATGGTTTCTGAGAAAAGCTGTCCCTTTAACACAGATGGACGGACGCTATATACACACAGACGCTAGGACAGAACCAAAACCTATATCCCCCTCCCCACTTTCTCACTGATGAAAATTAACAGTTGACATACTAAAATTCTAATCTCTGAATACTAGTTATTATGTAACCTGTTTGTTAAAAAAATTAATTCTTGACACGGCTTACCAAATACCAGTTGCAGTGGTTCACCTTTATCTACCCACCTACCTACCTCCCTACCTACCTATCTTTAAAACCTTTACCAAGACAGAAAGGTTACTCAATGACTTGCAAAAAAAAGTTGCAATCGTAAGCCAATAGCTAATGTAGGAAGAGCCATGACAATAAATGATGCATAAGTTCCACAAAACATTTTCAAACTTAATAATATAACTGAATAATATTTTGTTGCCTAATTGAAAAAAATTATTTTGAATTAAAAATGTATTTCATCAGTATTTATCCACTATCATGGACTATAATACCATACAATATTATGTACTTATTATTCATCCTGTCCATTTTACATCTGTCTTAGTCTTAGATTTGTTTGGTCTTAACATTTCAGATAATCGTTGGAATTATAATAAGAATTGATTGGAATTCGTCACCAGGAAATATCTGTGAAAATCTTTTGTCACTTAATGCCAAAAATTCACTTGTCATTATTTCTAATTACCTAAATCATCACTCAATCGTCAAGGTATGGTAATGGCGTAAGAAGAGGCATCCCTTTAACAAACATAATGTACATTAAATCCTTACATAAATTCTCTTAACTCTTCATTTAAACAACCAAAAGGAAAAGAAGTTCCTCATATTCTTTCTGATTTCCTCACACAATGTAGTTTTCCGAAGTGACAAATTCACATCAAGTTCAATAGAAAAATCCCTCCATTACAAAGGACACATTAGGAAGTGAGTTCCTTTCAACTTTCTCCTCTTTCTTGAGACCTCTCTTTCATCTATTATACTTTTTAAATCTAAACAATAGAGATTTCAAATCTCTCGGCTTTCTCCCTGTGCAAAAGTTACGGCGTCCCGGCTTGCTATTTCAATTATTAAGTTTCCTTTTGATTTGAGCATGCATGAGTTAAGTGAGATAGTTTCACTAATCTCGTGTTTTCTCTTCAATGGATGTACATAGGAAAAGAAGGTAAAAGAATTCCTTTGCAGATAGCTCTGGAAGTTTAATGGAGGAGAAGAATTTGACATGCTTTTTGAAGCTCTCGAAATGTTTTATGTGAGCTTAGGGATTACCATGTAATGTATTTATTGCCATATTCCTATAAAGTTTGGCAAAATATTTCTTGGTTGTTCTTGTATGAAATCAAAAAACTTCACAATAAATAATATTGAAATGATATTTCATATTGAAAATTGAGGACAGGTGTGAATTAATTTCATATGTACTGAACACAATATTCAAATTTTGAATATTGGAATTGTACATATCAAAACAATAATATCAGTCTATAAATATTCCTAAATGTGAATGTACATTAATTTTTTTGTGGTATGCAAATCAAAAAGTATATCAGAGTTACCTCCCCATCACAGCTGCAGACCTTGACCCCTGAGAGAGAAATGACTAGAAGGACTTTCTTGCTCTTGGATACATCCTGCAACATGAAAAGTTTTCACATGATTTTATTTCAATTTCATGATATACATAAATATCCATTTTTTCACTAAGACAAGATAATCAGAACTACAAAATGATATGAGGCAATCATTTCATAGTGGCGAGCATAACTGCGGGAAGAAAGACACCATTGCCACTGTATGCACTGAAATCACTGCAGCACTATAATGATTGGCCCTTACAGAAAAATGTTTGTTTTTGATTGGCTGATAGTTGATACATTTTATTCAATGTACCCGTCGACTCTCAGGGTATACAAATTTCATATACCTGCTGCCATGGTAACAGCTTCTCTTTGAAAAGAGGTGTTGCATAACGTTTAGATGACCTTACCAAATGATGCACGCATTGTTTACGTTAGTTCAATCTGCTGTAACCATGAATATTAATTACAGATTTGTTGTCTCATCTGTTTGTTTTATTTGGAACAAATTACATATTGCATTACTTACATCCAATAAGATCAAATCGTTTTAAAGCATGTTTCGGCTAGTAGTTTTACGCAACACCCCTAACTTTTCAGTTGAAATGGATGACCCCATCTTGTATTCACTAGGGTCAAGGCCATTCAAGCAGTGAATGCTCATCCCTTATCAACAGTCAAAGTTAAATACCATATCTCACAATATTTTCTTCTGACATGGCGGTATGGTAAATATGATTCTCCCTACGATCTTCCGGCTCTGGCGACATTTTTTGCAGAAGACGATACATTAGACATCAAACAACTTATTTGATATATATACCAAGATCCATGTTTGGTTGGGTGATTGTTTCAAAAAAATACCTCCTATGACCCTTCCCACTAAGTTAAGAAAAGAGCGCGAACCAATGTCAATTTACGTGCCCCTTTCTTTTTAGATAAGTTACACAAGAATTTTACAAAAAAACCTCTCAACTAGGAACACTTCCAATATTGTAAAAAAAATTAGATTGGTCTGAAAGCATTGGACCAGTTGCAATAGCAAAAGTTCTTCTCAAAATATTATTAGAAACCAAGCCAAAAAGGGCGGGAAAAATTACCAAGGAACCCTTCTATAACCATTTGACATTATAAGTTTTCTTTTTTTTCACCTTAAATAAAATCATTTCCCTTTTTTGTCACATTCAATAAAATCATTTCCAGTTTTTGTAATTCATGCATATCAAGGTGATAAAAACCTCAGTTTGACCAAAAAGTTTCACACTGTATCATTATCAAACAAACCTGAAATTATTCAAAATATTTGTATGAAAATTCCAAAAACACAATCACAAGCTTATATCACAAATTTATCCCCAAACAAAATAAAAACTTACTCTCATGCCCTCCAACTGGTGCTGAACGTACTCCACCCTCGACGTCTGATCGCTGCCGTTCACCGAAAACGAGCCAATGTACTGGAAAAGAAAAAGTCGTGTGACAAACGTTTGCAGGTTTAGAAGCAACGTAAGAGTGAAAATGCATACTACGTCCACAAACCCAGCATGGGACAGTTTGCTCAATGCTCGGTACTGGCTAATGTCACCGACGGCCCTGGATGGCCGACAAACAATGCCGTTGGGCAAACCTTTCGTTCATGTTGGTGTGTGTTATCTTTACACTGCTTCTCACAAACAATGCATCGACAGCTCTCTGCTTGTTTTTACCTCTTTTTTACTTGTTTTTTAGGTCTAGAACAGGATGTAGGGCAAAAACTACAAGAGACTTAACACCCCCAAACATTGGGATGTGATCACAATCCTGGCTCACGGATGGCATAGCAAGGTCTATCAACGGAGAAGAATGGTGTCAATCGGCAAAAAGTGATTTAAAAGGTTGGAGACGGAAAGGTGTCATGATTGGAGCAGAAAGAACATCATCTTGTGATGATATGCCGTGGAGCTAAATAGGGATAGATGGATATAAGGCTGGCAAAAGTTTTTGGGAAGTTGAGATATGTTTCACAGAGGTATAATTGGGTAAAATTTGGATTACTGCAAGATGATATTTAAAGGAAATCCAGTCAGAGAGAGTCATTGGTAAACAGCTTGAATACAACTATTTAAAACTGACTTTATAAGGGGACAAAATATATAAAATAATACATAATACTTCATAAATCAAATCACTTTGAAAACTTTTGTTAGAATAGTAAATTATTAATATAGAATATGAAAAAATAAGATATAAAAATATTAGATAACATCTAATCACTTCTCAACAAAATGTCAGATAAACATTGACTGTGCTCCTTATTATATTCCTGAAGGCCTCAAATTAAGTGTATTTATGTGAATGTGTGTGTGTATGTGTATTTTATGTAAATAGACTTTTTATTAATATTTAACTTATTATATAAATGTCCATATGTATTTCATGCCATGAGCTCTATTTGATTCAAGAAGAATTCCCTTTTGGGTAATAAAGTGTTATCTTATCTTATCTTTTCTTATCTTTCTCATCCAAAAGATTTGCTAAGTTCTGTGATTTGTGGGGACTTTTTCCTGCTTGATTAACAAACCATTTTTACGTAACTTTAGACAGCCAGGATTGTCTCAAGGTAGCAGACTTGTTTTAGGGTAAATGATGCAAGTTTAACCGCCATAACAAAATCTTTAAACTCAAGATATGTATATTAGTCGATCATGTTTATGGCATTGCTAATGTATTAGAGCAAGGTGATGTAGTTTTCATAACAATATTTTTCTTTCATGGATTAGGGAAACATTGCTTTAGCAGAAATTTAACTTGTTGACTGAATGTGCCGCATAATTTCTAAGAATGTTTCTTAATGAGAAATAAGCAGAAATCTTGAAAGATTAACATTGCTCAAGCAGTAAGTTAATGTTTTGACTGAATGTGACGCATAATTTCTAAATGAGAAATAAGCAGAAATCTAAAAGATTTAAATCAAAAGTTAACAGATCATCTAAATTCTGATTAATATTTAAATTATTAGTTCCATATTAGAATAAAATATCAAAGTATCCAATTTCTACTAAAATAGATAATACTAAATTACATGAATTATTAACGCATAATATGAGGCTGATAATCAATGTTTAACACTTTCTAATTCTGTCTGAAACAGAAACAGCATTTTCAAAAACTGATAAAAATTTCAATCATTTAAACTGGCGGATTTCAAATTTGTTGGTTGGAATTATGATAGACCTGTATCTCACAAATACTTGGAAATATCTCACATGTGTCAAGGTAACAGATAGGTTCAAATAAACCTGAACAAACAAATTCTTACCAACAATTATTACAACTATTTCTTTTCTAAAATAGTCTTCCCAAGTAGCAAATAAAAGTTATTCAAACAAACTTACACCTAAGTTTACAGCGAAAATAAAAATCAATGACCGCCAAGGTCGAACTGCACTGAACGTTTCAAAGAATATATATATTCTACTTTGAAAGTGCTGGATGCTTGATTCTGATTGGTTCTCCAGAAAAATCAAACATGATGAATGTCCTCTGATTTTGAGGCCTGCCAGAAGTGGAGACATTTTCCTAAGTGTAATCGGCTATGACAAATAGTTCATGATTTTATTTGCCACGGTAGAATGGAGATAAACCTAATTAAGTTTTGAGTTATGAGTTATGAATTAATGCTTTGTGGTCCTGTGCGATATGCTCATTATCACACTATTTGTGTACCTAATCTGGCACACGTCTCAGTAATGTTTGATCATTTGTCTGTTCAAGAATAGAATTCAAACTGGATGATTTGGACCTTCAAGTAAAGGGTTAACATTAAATCACCTACTTCATATGAAAATTGTCACAGATAATACTCAATAGGTTTCACCCATCAAACTCAGACTTGTCATCAGCCTGTGGTATGACTTGTGTCTGTTCAAGATTCTAGATAATAAGTAATTTGTTCAAGAAGAGAATCTTTACTAGCTGAATATTTTGGACTCGCCAGTTAAGGGTTAACATCACATCATCGTTTCCTCTGCAAAGTGTCACAGACTCTGTCCACAGATATCAGTCAACCGCCTCCAACTTGTCATCATCCTGTGGTATGTGTCATCACAGCTAGATAATAATTTATCTATTCAAGAAGCATTTGTAACTAGCCGAATATTTTGAACTCGTCGGTAAAGGGTTAAAATCATATCGTCATTTCCTCAGCAAAGTAACACAGACCCTATGTGAATTTATCTTCTTATTAGAAGCATTTATAACTAGCTGAATATTTTCAACTTGAAAGTAAAGGGTTAACATCATATCATCATTTCCTCTGCAAAGTGTCACAAACCCTGTCCACAGATATCGCCCAACAGTCTCCAACTTGTCATCAGCCTGTGGTATGTGTCATCACATCTAGATAATGTTTGATCATTTGTCAGTTCAAGAAAGGGATGACTTAACAAGTTAACACTGAGCAAGTGACAGTTACATGTCTTCCGTTTCTACTTGGATAAATGACGAAGAACCCAAAACACAAATATGTTACTTTTTAAAGCCAATTGCCTATAACAGTATTCAGCCTTTTGTCAATTATTTTATTAAAATGTTCATATTTGTTGAGTTTCAATTACAATCCCGTAACCATTTATTTTTTTTTAAAAAACTGTGAAATAATCTTGTACAAATTCTTTTCGACTTCTACTGTCTTAAAAATATGCTCGATTAATATTTGATTCAAATAGACATGGGACTACAAGTAAAACAATAATTAATAATCTTGCAGACATATGTACATGAAATCAATATTATACACTACAGATATATAAAGAAAAAACAAAATGAAGCATATTAGTGCAATAATTCTTCAAAGGGTAGTACATATGCAGCATTAGTCCAAACTTATCCAAGCATCATTATATGCTTTATAAATATAAAGATATGTCTTTGTTTTATATCGGAGGAAAAAATTCCCCTAAAAGGAAATTTTTGCACTTGTCTAAGTGGCCTTTAGAGAAAGTGCATTACATAGTGATAACTTTAACCCTGATTATGCATCAAATACTCATAAAATGTGGAAAGGACCCATAGAAAATTATTTGTGAATCTTTGGATAAAAAGTCTTTTCTGTGGTACTTTTTGCCTATGTATTAAGGGACTTGCTTATGTGGTGAGGTAATATAAGGTTTATCGATGCTTTCAAGAGTATTTCACTTATATCGCTGCTGCTAGTATTATTGCAGGGAGAAAGCCTGCAACACTATTGTGAATATGTATTGTGGTGAAACCTGCGAGCATCGGTTTGAACTTGGGAACCATGGGTGGTACTGCGCTGAAATTCAGTGTAACATTGCACCCACTGTGCGATCCCACCCCCGACTTGCTTATAAATCTGCTTGGACTCACAAGGCCATATAATGGCAGCAAGTCCCTGAACTCAGCAGGTCAGAAAAACACCAATATTCAGATTATAACTCTATCAACAGCTAAAGTGTTAAATGATCTCTGAGGTGAAATAATCTCCAGACAAGCCCCTCAGCAAACTGCATCAACAGGTGTACTGGATTCCGTGTACTGAATGGAACTTCTATTTATGTACTGGAGTGACTCAGCTGCTAATTTTATACACACGGTCATGGTCAATCATATTCTACAGGCCTGACAGGAATTAGTTTATTTCATTAAAAAACATTCCTGGAAATATATCACGTTCAGTCTTGACCATGCATATAAAAAATGAAAAATAGAACAAGTGGTGATGGGGTATTGCAATTTAAATTTGCTCATTATTCTTTATTCTGATCATGAAATTGCACAAATGATTAATTGAAATATCAAATCTATATCATGTGATAATTTTATATGCAATCAAAAAATGTGCAGGCTCAAATTAGAGGAATTGTATAATATATGCTAATAATTAATAATTTGTATCAAATTCTGGGGAAAAAAGGAAAATTTGAAGGCTAAATTTACAGAAAAATTTGGTACTAAGAAATTATGCTTCTCCAAGGGCTAACTTGAAATCTGGTAACGAATTTGAAAAACAACAACTTTTAAGGAACTGCATTTAATTATTTTTAGCAGTTTGTTATGAATGAAATTTCAAACAGAAACTTGTCACAGAAAAAGCCATGATCAAAGGGAGATAATAACATTGTCAAACTCAGGATTCTCAAGTTGAAAAGGATTTGCAGAGTTTTAGAAATTATGCAATTTAAATGTAAATGTTATTGTCAAAGAAAAAGATAAAGTTAAAATGCAACCATAAAGAGGTATAATTTCACTTTTTTATAAAACCATTGGATAAAAATAAAAAATATATTTAATTGCCCTGATATTTTTAGGAAATTTTTCATTTAGGGTTTCATAGTACTTTCAAAACTATTTCATTTAGCTCATTATTCATAACCACTATTACTAAAGGACGATAGATAATAAAATGGAGCATTTTGCTACAGGAAACTTGTCCCGGAAAAGTGTGGGACTGTATTAATTGCTTCAATTGACAACTTTATATTTTCCATCAACTACATGAATGAAATTTTCTAGATAATTAGCTCAGTTAAGATGCATATATGATTGTGTCAGCAAAAACCACTGATACTGCAAATCATATGCATGAGATGTACAACATTAACTTCATGTCATCAACGTGCTGAGAACAAAAATGGATGGAGCCGTTCATATGAAAAATCATAATTCCTCCCGTCCTGATAATTTGTACGCATGACATTTGTATTTGAAATAATGTCATATTTTATCATTACCATGGAAACGATCTATTTATATAAAGCTGTCAATGCTGAAATTGTCTGCAAGCATTCATGGGGGTTTTTTTTGTTAAAAACTACATGGTACAAAATAATTTAACAATGTACTACCATATATGGATGCATTATTTAGAAGATGGTTAAGAATAGTTTTTTTGCAATTTTTATAGTGAAAGCCCTTTATGAACAAGCATATCTCTTGAATGGCAATGCATGAATTTCAGTGCATTGGTTGCATGCATGCATGTTGACTTCAGGACATCACTTGCATATTAACAAAATAAAAAAATATAAATTTCATTCAGTGATTACATGTTGAAACCTTAACAATAATAGTAAGTTCACAACAGATCTAAATGTCAAGTTTAAAGGAATCACCTTAGAGATACATGCCATTTAGATAGTGAACAAATATAACATTGTTGAATTTGGGATCCACTATCTGAAATAGTACAAATATGAATATTTTTATGTCAAGTTCCCAATATTCGAACCCACATCATCAGACAAAACTGCAAGCACTGACTATACCAGCAGTAAACCCACTCACCCATCTCACCTCGAAAAATCCCTTGGCTGCAGAAAGCTTATCAAAAGAAAATTCTGGGATCTGCCTAGTAAAGGTTTTATATTGCATTGATCATAACAGACAACATTAAATGGCCAATTTGATTAACTTAAAACTCAGTCTTTTATTTTAAATATTTCATCAAATATTCAAATGGAGCCTTTCATTAATGGATAATGATGTAAATCGGAATAAAGATTTGCCTGTACGAGTTTTGTTTAGGAACAGTATAAAGTATCAAGGTTAGTTGACTTTAAACCAATGTACATACCGTATTTCCTCTAATAAGCGCCGGGTCTCCAATAAGCGCCGGGCCTCTAATAAGCTCGGGGGGGTCATTAGTAGTTGAGAAAATAAGCGCCAGGCCTCTTATAAGCGCCGGGTCCTAACCATTAGAAAAAGGCTCCCTCAGTAAACATTTTACAGGTATTCATGGTAAAAGACGGCTTACAATGATTTTAAATTTCTGGGAAAGAAATAAGCGCCGGGTCTCCAATAAGCGCCGGGCCTCTAATAAACGCCAGGGGGTAAAGGGGTGCTGAAAAAATAAGCGCCCGGGTGCTTATTAGAGGAAATACGGTAAATACATATTATCAATTGATCAATATGTGCACCAACAGCCAAATAGGATACTAACTATGTTTAGTCTGGATTACCTTTTTTACCAAATCCCCATACATTTGCTTTATGCTACTAAAAGTGACAGTTAATTTGCATGATGAGATTTGAGACAAAAACTCCACATCACTGCTTGTAATTACTGTAATATGGAAAGAGGCAGATTTATGTCGCTGTGGGGAGTTTGGAATATTAGCTCTAAGGCTGCTGGTAGATGCAATCGGTCATCGACTGCAGCATCCAATATCAGAAACGCTTTGTCACGAACATGCTTTGAGGTAGAAGCAGAATATGGAGCCAGGGGTAATACTTAAACAATATCTACACAAATATGTCAGCCTTTGAAAGCCTTTGATTTTTCTATGTGAGTGGTTTTGTAACATAGACCTTGAAGTAAGGTAGACTGAAAAGGTAACTGAGGTGAGGTGAGGTGAGGTGAGGTGAGGTGAGGTGAGGTGAGTGAGTTATTGTTTTACGCAATGTTTCAGCCATTAGCGGCGTGGAGGTGATGTGAGATTTAACACCGCTTTTCAAGATATTTTCACTCATATCATGGCTGCTAGTATTATTGCAGGGAGAAAGCCCGCAACACTATAGTGGCTATGCATTGCAGTTAAACCAGCGAGCACCAGCTGGAACTTGCGAACCATGGGTGGTACTGCACTGAAATTCAGTGCAGCATTGCACCCCAACTTGACTGCATGTAGAACAGTTCTCTACTGCAGACAAAGTTGCCGTGCCCACAATTCGAACCACAAAATGGCAACTGAAATAAAGAATAGAAACATACATTGTATGTATCCTGTAAAGACCACGAAATGTCTGTATCATCACAATTCTATCAAATACATGTAACAATTTCAATGTCAGAGATGACTCGAATCTGTGAAAAGTGATTTATCTAAAAATATGACCTTCTTGTTCCAGGGACTTGCAATCACAAGGCCTTGTGAGTTCTAACAGAGTTCGTCAATATATAACAAGCAGAGAACCAAACAACATCCCAGAGACAGCTAAAGATTTAAGGGTCCTTTTATAAATTTTATCGGTATTTGATATTAAATTTATAATTATTGAATAGGATAATTATAATTCTTATCCAGGATCATTTTCAAAGTATTATTGACATTGTGGACAGAAAACATATATATAAAACCTGTTGTGATATAATCTTGAGTTGAGTAACTATAACAGAACAAAGAAGAAGGCTAAACTTTGTTGAATCTAAAACACAGATTTAAGGCTCAACTAGCAAGTCCTAGAACACACTGATGCAAAATGTAACACTTAGGTGTCGATACACAAGCAAAGGGGGACCATCATCTCAATATCTCCCCCCCTCCCCCCGTTCCCCTCAGACGTCCCCACCCCCTCCCCAAAGTTCCCCCCCTCACTCCCAATTCGGCACACTTCACAATGCCATCAATTGTCTCTTCAACCAAACACAAATGTTGCCCTTTACAAATCCATCAAGCGTTTTCCATATTTGATTAGACAGTGAAATTTGGCTTTGTCAACATGGCGTGCGATACAAATCCATATGGTTTTGTGTAATATCTAATACAAATCAATTTGATGCTGGAGATCTTAACATCATTGTCAATTGAAAATTATAATCATCATTGGTTTTGAAGGAATTTGAATTATTTAAAATATATTCAAATTCTGACACAGTATTTGAGTTTTTAAAAAATATGTATATTTCATATAAAATAATTTTTTGGGTTGATATTTATGTTTTCAGCAAAAAATGGAAATAGATGATATAGCTACCCTTCATGATTCAAAGAATTTACAAGAATATCTTCCATATAAATACTTGTAAGAGTGTAACTTTAAACTTGTTAAGTGGCAATTTCCACAGAATATCGGCAGGAGTTTTCCTTCAATTCCAAGTTTACAATGTTATTTTCTTTAACTATTTTTAGTGAATGTGACATGAAAATATACAGGCCCTTAGACTTGCAAATTTTCAAGGTAATTGAAATTAATCTGAATACGTTGCAATTTGCAGGAAATGTTCCTTTTGACAAGACAATACAAGTTCACTTTCACAAGAGGACCATGCATGAATTTCAGAATATCTCATATCAATTGTTAATGCGTATTCAGACATCTTCATCAAGACTATGACATTCCAAAGAAGATAAACGTATAGCTAGCAAAAAGATTGTGTACCTTTAAAAGAAAGACATTTGTATTCCATATGATTGCTAACAAGGCATATTTGCAAGAGTTAATCTACAAGCAATCTTCATAAATTCATTTATACATTCCATATATTACATATATTCCATTTACAGTTTGGCAGAGTCTCATTTCCATTTTGCCAGAGTATTCCTCGCAAAAGATGATAATGTTCCATATCGAATGCAGAAGACTGTATAATGAGCTTGCATGTCGTCTACCACTTTATCCAAAACAATCACCATAAGACTATGTATTTCCCATAGAGACTTTCACAACACGAAGTTTGCATGACTGTTCCGAAAGAAGCAATCACCAATAGACTATCAAAATTCTATAAAGACATCTGAAGGACATTAATTTAGCATGAATAACACCTTTACTAAAAAGCTATCACCATAAAAATAAATATATTCCATTTAGACTCAAATAGCATACAACATGCATGCAGCTTGCTAGCCAGTCCATAAGACTACGTAAACCCCAGAGAGATTTATACAATACACTAACAATTCATGTCAAGACTTTTCCAAAGAAACCATCGCCATGATACTGTGTATATTCCATATACCGTATCCTCGCGGGTATATGACCACCCTCGAACTAAAGACCACCCCCCATTTTTCAGGGTTGAGCAGGTTGGGGTCATTCACGGTTTAAAGCCCACCCAATTCTGAGAAATCTGACACGATCGATGTCAGACGATCGAGTTAGCGATGTTTACACCGGAAGCAAAATGCACAAGTTTACATCGATGTCATTTCAGTATTGAACTTGTAAAATAAAAATACATTGTCCTGTTGTTAACTATATACATTGTGAATTAATAGAAATAACATAATATAGGCCTATTGTTTTAAAATATTCATGCATCATTCACGTATGCTGCTAAATTTCGGCAGAAATCACGATGTATGTGGCTTCACTTTCATCAGCAATCGGGATTTGAAATATTTGATTCCCAAAATATTATCTAGATCTAGACAGCAACCGAACCTTGCATGCACACATTTCCCAAAGATGCCCTCAGCATAAACCATATAGTCATTGCTGATAGATAGAGACAGCACAATGACACGAACATTGCATAAACTGTTTCCCAAAGAACTAATCACCACTAACCATGTACATCTATATAGAGTTTGACAGGATCACCAATGCCCAAGAGAAAAAGCCTTGACATAACTGCATTTCATGATTATGGATGAGCATCATTTCCTTGTCTGAATCACTTTGCTCAGTTTTGTATCAGGAAAGAGCTTTCAAACCCAGATGCTTGTTCTGTTAATATTTTTTGCATATGTAGCTTTTGCAACTTTTTTTATGGATAACTGTTTGTTTTTTCCGGCTAATATCTTCTTCCAGGTTATATCTTTTTCCCATCAAACCAGTGGTCATGTTGCCATGGCATACAATTTTGAAAATCAGGAAGTTGATCTTTCATAAATATCTGTGTTCTCTTTGTGGTATTGTATCATATTTAATGTTTCAATTCATCTTATAAATAATAATCCTAAATGGTCCTAATTAAATAAAATGGCATATTTTGATTATCAGAGTCTTTTTTTCACTTAAAATACCGCATAAAAATATTTTCAAAATTTTTCAGAGTTTGTACCGAATCAAATCAATTGATACATGACAAGAGAAGATTTTTTTAGAAAGTTTTTCCAACTTCACATCTCTTATACAAGACTAAAGATAAAATCAAGGATAGTACTTCTTTTGATAGGAGAAACCCTGCACTGAAACAAATTAATTGATTTATGACAACAGGAGATTCTGACTTCACATTAAACATCTTCAGGCTATCTCAAATTCAGATCAATCGATGGCTAAAGATTAAATCAAGGACAGCACCGTGCTGGACTACTAATGGCATGATCTGTAGTGACATGAGACTAACTAACACAATTTAGTCAAGTACTTCACAAGATCCCCCTAATGAAATGAAGAGATCACATTAGGAAATGGCTACTGGCAAAATCAAATGACCCTTCAGATTGTGATCTTGGAATAATTTGGAGACCTTTGGCAAATTACTAAAACCTTTGGGTCATTTCTGATGAGGAACTTTGGTAGCAAGATGACGAACAATTGTAAAACTTCATTCAAGAGATCTATTGGGCAAAATGGACTTCAACTGTCGTTTGGTGAATCTAGAACCTTTGGGGTCAACTGATGTGGACAATATTGATATTCAGTTATTGATATATGATTTTTCAATATATCCAATTGGAAACCTTTTGCGTTATTTCTGATGAGGAACTTTGGTTGCAAGATGCAGTGTTTAAAATAAATCCGAACAATCCTTAAACTGGCTGCTTTTGCCAGGACTGGTTACTATTTGGTCAGGACGGTTACTTTTCAAAAATTTCTTTATTTTCCCCTAAGGAATTGACCAATTAATGTTCAGGAAAGGCTAGGTTTCCAATCTATTTTAAACACTGCAAGATGACAAACAATTTTGTCTTCATTCAAGATATCAATTGGACAAAATGGACTACAACTGTCCTTTGGGAAATTCAGAACCTTTGAGGTCAACTTAAGTTCTGTGGACAATATTGATATTCGGTTATTGATATATTATTTTTCAATATATACAAATATAATATCCACTGTGGTTTTGAAACAGGAATTCAAAAGACCAAAGAGTCTAAGAAATGAAAACTAATTTTGCTATGAATTTCACTGAAAGTTATATTTAGTTGTAACTGAACATCTCAAATATTTCTTCTTGCCTGAAGCAAATATGTTACAATTAAGTAGTTATTGCAAAAACAAATATTGAGTGACATTGCATATTCTTAAAATCAACTATGTAATCCAATCATGACATTGCATTTTTCAAATTTAACCTTTTCCTTTGAATCTCATTTCAAAGTGATTTTCATTATCAAACGATATAGACTAAACAAACCATTACCGATAATAATGTTACAAGAGAACATTCCTGGAGAATTAAGGGTTCAGATTATGCAAAGTCATTTCAGTTTGATCTTCGAAAACTGGTGAGTCATAATTGTCTCCGTTTTTTTACGCACACGCTGTTTACCGTTACAACACACAACCATTAGAATTGCACTCCCTGCCTACCACATGCATCAATACGATGAAATAAAGCTACTTAGATTGGACATGCTTGGTCAAGCGTGATTGGATGATTCAGCTTAGGTGTGAACACAGGCATCCAATGACAGTCTGACGATTTGTTTATTTTTAGATGGGAGATAAATCAGCCTGGATGACTCAATGAGTTCTTGTTCCTCAAAAACAAACCTTAATTATTTTTTTCAGGTAAAAATTGCAAGGTTGAACTCATAGACTGCATGAATTGAAAGATTTTGTCATTTCTAAATCAAAGTAGCAAAATTAGGGCACTTTTCCTCAGTGACTATGAAATGCAATGAAATCTGTGAGCATTGGCTGAGGTGAGGTGATCTGGTGTTTGACGCCGCTTTCAAGATTATTTCACTTATATTGCGGCTGCTAGTACTATTGCAGGGAGAAAGCCCGCAACACCATTGTGGCTATGAATTGCCGTGAAACCTGCAAGCATTGGCAGGAACTAGCGAACCATGGCTGGTACTATGCTGAAATCCAGAGAAGCATTGCACCCAAACCTGACTGTGTGTAGAACTAGCATTGGCTGAGCTACCAGACTTGGTAGTAGAAAAGACAAAATTGCAAAATCAGAGTTGATTTGATTCTCGATCTAGTGACATCAACAAAACAAGGAGAAATTTCCAAAGAACTTCTAGAAAAAATAATGAAAAAACTAGAAATATGTGCATGTGATGCACTGTGATGTCCCCCGCTAACATTTCATCCGAAAGTGACCCTACCCCCATTATGTACAAATTTCCATGGAAACCAGCAAAATAACAATTCAGAATAACCAAAGTAGCAAAAGGCACCACTCCCCCAGTAGTTCTAACCACATATCAAGTCTAGTAAAAATATTTTGAATAGTTTTTAAGCTAAAGTACGGAAACAGACCCTACCCCCCATATACACCTAGTTCAACTTGTTTCTATAGAAACCAGAAAAATAATTCAGAATAACTAAAATGGAAAAAGGCACCACTCCACCACTAGGTCTAACCACATACCAAGTTTCGTAAAATCATATTAAATAGTTTTTGCGATATGGCCCCGAAATGGTCCTCACACCATATGTTCTAAGTTGAAACTGTTGCCATGGAAACCAGGAAAAATCATATAATTCAGAATGACCTAAATAGCAAAAGGCACCACTCAACCACTAGGTCTAACCACATACCAAGTTTCGTAAAAAAATATTGAATACCTTTTGAGATATGGCTGGGAAACAGTCCCTACCCAAATATGCACTAAGTACAAACTGTTTCCATGGAAACCAGGAAAATAAAACATTTAGAAAAACCAAAATAGCAAAAGGCACCACTCTATCACTAGGTCTAAGCAAATACCAAGTTTAGTGAAAAAATATTGAACGGTTTTGGAGATTGAGGCCGGAAAAGGTTCCTACCCCCAATATGCACTAAGTTCAAAATGTTTCCATGAAAACCAGAAAAAATAAAAAATTCAGAATAACCAAAATAGCAAAAGGCACCACTCTATCACTAGGTCTAAGCACATACCAAGTTTAGTGAAAAAATATTGAACGGTTTTGGAGATTGAGGCCGGAAAAGGTTCCTACCCCCAATATGCACTAAGTTAAAATTGTTTCCATGGAAACCATAAAAAATAAAAAATTCAGAATAACCAAAATAGCAAAAGGCACCACTCCATCACTAGGTCAAAGCACATACCAAGTTTCGTGAAAAAATATTGAACGGTTTTTGAAATAGAGGCCGGAAAAGGTTCCTACCCCCAATATGCACTAAGTTAAAATTGTTTCCATGGAAATCAGAAAATATAAAAAATTCAGAATGACCAAAATAGCAAAAGGCACCACTCCATCACTAGGTCTAAGCACATACCAAGTTTCGTGAACAAATATTGAACGGTTTTTGAGATATGGCCCGGAAAAGAAAGCATTTAGGAATGACGGAATGACGGAATGATGGAATCACGGAATGACGGAATCACGGACGGAGGTGAAAACATTATGTCTCCCGAAAAATATTTCGGGGGACATAATAACATATATATATGTTTGTTTCAATGCGTAGAATATAAATTATTTGCAGTTTGTATTTTCCACATATGCATAACAACTGATAATTGGTCATGCATGACTGGACATAATAGGATAACTGAGGCGTGGTGTCGACATCACAAAACATCACATTGAAAAGTCTTTCTGTGAACATGCTATGTGGTTTGCATAATCATTCATTCAATTCAATTCACGACAGGATATACATTAATCAATATTGTATGTATTGTTAAAAGCTGGATATATTTAGTTGTTAAGGAGAACTAATATTGCTCTGGACATTTTAGAGAGAAAAGGGTAATTTTATAACCAAAAGATGAAAAAATGATGACAGCCTGACAGGTATCATTTAATTTGAAAAATATTCCATCTGAGTTGTTTGAGAAGCTTTTTAGATTGTAGAATGCAGCGACATTTCGGTATAGATGCTTCGTTTTCAAGCATGACATACCGAAAAGTCGCCATATTCTACAATAAAGAAGTCGATAATCCATTAAACTCCTTGTCTTCTTGATATTCCATTTGGTCAAACGATGGAAGTACAAATGTTTGGCAAGGTCCCAAAATTACATTGCTGATATCTATGAAGAAATGTGGTTCCAATTCAAATTTAAGGCTATATTGTTAAACCCATCAAGTGTGTAGAGACAAGGACATTCTCATATAAACTGTTCTCAATAAGAGTTTCTTCCACAAATGGTGTTCTGAGCCAGACAGCCTTCAAGAAACTAAATTTGTTTTCATTTTTTATTCATAACCTACATCAAAACTTTCATTCATCAAAGTTTATTTCAATTTCCTTATTTGCAATATTGATCTTTTTGTTTTTTATGATGCTTGAATGGTTTTAGAAGCAATGACTTGAAACATGAACATTCATCAAGTTGCTTATCTAATTTCTTCATTTTGAACACAGGTTGAAGTTTAGGCACATTCTTTAATTATGTTTTAGGAGAAATTTTTTCCAGGTTTTATATTGATGTTGTTTATCATATATACCGGGGAGTAGCTCAGTGGTAGAGTGTCCGCTCGTCACCCGGAAGACAACGGTTCGATTCCTGGTCGCGTCATACAAAAGACGTTAAAAGGTGGTAGTTAATGCTGCCTTGCTTGACACTCAGCATTGAAAAGACAGAACAACGCATGAACTGCGGCTGTCAGGTGCCATGGGCACAAATCAAATTTCCAATGTACATGTACTGAGGACAATAAAGTGTTATTGTTTTAATTTAATAAATTAATATTATCCAGTCCATTTGGCATGATTCACACCTTTTGTTATGTGAAATGCAGAAAAACTTATAAAACCCAGTAACGATTCTAACCCTAATTTGAACAAAAACATTGAGAATGAAAAGCTATAAACATCCAAGCAAGTCACAAGAGAATATCTTTTACCACAAATAAACTTCACTGCCAGACAGAATTTACTAATCTAAATGTGTTATTATTCATGTCTGGTTTTTTATTCATTCTTATCTCCTTCAGTATAGTCATTTATAAAATTTATGTTCTTTGTGAAAAAAAGATGATATTCCCAACAGTGTCTGGGGTCGAGAAAATGAAAACCCAACGATTCACCCCCGAGGATAGAACCCATCACAGTATCAGCATCAAAGTCTATAGAAATTGACACTTCAAAATGATATTGATTCCATAAATAGCTTGGTTGTCAAGTGTGCTCGTCAATTTCTTTTTTTGACACTGAACATGAATGAAAATGGCAATGGGTGCATATGTGGTTCAGATGTAAGAAACTTGATTATCTATATCAATTTTTTTATCTGTTTCAGTTCCAGGAATTTTGAAAGGGGTGGGATTCGACCTCTTTTGGTCCAATGTTGTTATATAAATGACTTAAATTGTGATGGTAAATTTTGAAAAAAAATGGAATGTTCAATTAGGTCATCCCTAGGATTGAATAAAAGGTATTTTTGTATCCTGCAGATTTTGAGTACACTATTCCTGTTCACAACAGTTAAACTGTAAACAAAGTGTGGACTTATCAAAGAATCATCTTTATAATCTATATCATGATAATTTTGTTACAACATAATTATTACACATTATGTAAATACTGAACTAAAAAATAAGGGACTTTGGTATATTATGATTGCTATTTTATCAGTATGTATATAAATATATGAGTTAGAAATATCTAGATGACGTAAAGTGTTATGGATAATCAACTTCTTTATTGTTGAAAGTAGCAACATTTTGGTATCCTTAAACTGTTTTCAAGCATGTCTCCTTGATGAATGAATGAATGAATGAATGAATAGAATATTGTTTGTAATTAACGAATTGACATTTACATTCAATTTGTCCAATAATCATTTCAGATAAGCATATAAATCTAGATCTGGGAGTTTGACCTTATCAAAAGAACAACTTCATCAATTAGAAGCTTCATTCGTTGCAATTTCTGGTATCCCTTGTAATAGGATTAGCTCATTTAGGGTTCTAACTATCTAAAGATTTATCCTGCAGCAAATTAATAGTCAGGTTCCTACCACGTAGGTTCACGGTGTGTATAGCGGTGACTCAACACGTTGCATCGATTATCGGCTGAAAGCTAGGCCAGACAACTTACTTTGTAGGGCAAAAAACTGGGGAAATCAATAACCTGCTTCAGATGGACAATGTTGGTGCAGATGTACATAAAGTAGATGTTTGCTTGCTGATATAGACTTAATGATATAATTATATAATAATGATAGTTATAAGATGTTTTTTGGTGGAAACATATATGTTTGAAATGATAAGAACATAAAGATGATATAATAGGCACGATGCTAGGTGATCAGAACATTTTGGAAAATTCAAACCAGATTGTACCCTTTCAATGGTAAAAAAAAAAAAAAATCTTTTTATGTTACAACCCGTTTTTTTGTTTGTACCCTTGATTGCTTGATTGATTGATAAATAAGAATTCTTTGTTTTCTGCAAGACATTGCACATTTGAAATTCTTTGCAGCAAAAGTTCAAGCGATGTTTCTATCCTCATAATGCTGAGTGTCAAGCAAGGAAACAACTCCTATGTTTAAACGTCTTTTGGTATAACGTACAGGACAAGGAATCGAACCATGATTACTAGGTGGTGAGCAAACATGATATGAAGGCTATGATACAGTCATAGATCATAAGTAAGTAGAAAAAGATAAGGACATTATGGATTGACCAGTAAAATTGGAATTTATGGGTATGATCTTATGATATAGATTACATCCATTAAGGTATCCAGTCGAGAATTATATTTGAATCATTATGTATATAGTTAAAGAGGAGAAGTTGGGACATATCAATAAGAATTTATGGCATGAAATAAACTGAATTGACATCACGGATGTATTACAGAAATTGATTATGTCAGTGATAGTAAATCTTGATAAGATGATTATAGATAGTTCATAAAACCATTCATGTGAGCTAAAAATGAACCAATGGAAAACTTGGAAACTGCAACCAATATAGTATGATGTGATGATTCTGGGTAAAACACGACTGAGAATTTTGATCATGCACTACACTATATCACTCCTTGCAATTTTCATCAGGAAAATCTTAACTGAACCTTTCTGTCTTTGATTTAAGCCAATTATATTGTGCTTCAGGGATTGAATCTGAACTGAAAGTATCTGACCTTGATTTGAGTAAACCAATTTATTTCATAAAAGCTACACTAAAATTTAGTTTATGAAATATTTGAAATAACTATATTATATATAACTATATATAAGGGGCATTTTAAAAGTTGGAATGATGATAACGAAGAAACATATATGGAACTTAACTTTTCATCTGCTTGAAAATGACACAAGAAACTGTGTCGAAACGTCATGAATAAAAGAGTTGTCATCCATATATGTTCCTTCATTATTTGGTGGTACTGGGCTGAAATTTAGTGTAGCATTGCACCCAAACTTTACTGTGTGTAGAACAGTTCCGGGCAACTGCAGACAAAGTTGCCAAGCCCCTGGCGGCATTTGAACCCCGAATTTAGAATAGATCATCACAATGGTTGGGGAACAATTATCAGTCAGACCTACCCCTCAATCCCATTCTTAAATTTTTAACCAATTAAAAAGGGTTCCTAAACAAAGACAATGAACGTTCAAGATGACATTTTTGTCAGATCACCTTGAGAAGTAAATTGGTCATAACATCAAAAGACCTCCATTCCTTTTCAATAGATTGAAAACCAAAAGGGCATCAAGATGACCTTGTCTGATCACCTTGATGAACTAAGGTCAAAAACATATTCTTTGTAAGAAGTTTTATTAATTGATTCTGTCATGGTTGCTGTTAGTCATTTCTTGCAGGTTTTTGCCAAACAAGGAGAAAAGAACAGGGTGTACCCTAAATCTTATTTAAAAAGCTTTGTAAGTTGGACCGGTAACAAAGAACACCATGAATAATATCCCCTAGGTTTATCACCTTAGAGAACTGCTGTGATCAATAAATGTTATATATAGCTTCTTTAAATGGACTCTGGCATTTTTTTTTGGCTTTTCATTTCCTTGCTTCCTGGTTCTGATCCTTAATCCCATCTAACGTTTTTAGGTTTTTAAATCTTTTCCAAAATATTATTCCGACCAAGAAGTTTCATGTCCAGAATGATCTTTTGAACTGCATCAGCCATGGATCAATAACTGAGTCTATCAGAACTGAAATCTTTGGCACAATCTAGTTCCTGTGTTAAAGTATCAACTTGTACAGCTGGGTAGACTGAGTGCAATGTTGATGAAGTGCCTTGTCTAGGGACACAACACAGTACACGGACAAGGTCATAAATGTTTTTTGCCACCACGAGGATCTGAACCCAGGCCTTTGGCATGAAAGGTAAGCATGCTAACCACTACACCGCTGTGCGAATAGATTTGCAAAAGAATAAAAAGAGGGTGATTATTAAAAAAATAAAAACAACGAAATTTTTTGTAATATTTTTCTGCATGACTAACGCATGATCCATGTATGAATAGGTTTTGGAAACTGACAATTCTGAACATAAAACCCAGAAATACTGATTTTTATAAAAGTGAGTAACCAAATAAGAAACAGCAATATTCAATAAAATAACAGACAGACCATGCAAAAAGGAACAAGAGTTATCATAAACAAGCAAAGAACTATGCAACTCTGAACATGTGATTGAATAATGTCATGCAAATAGATAATTAATCAAAATTAATATCCTTACTTGGGACAAGAAAAACAGATAGATCAATATTCCATGTATCAAATTTCCTCAAAATAGGTCAATATTTGTTTTTCTTGTTGTTGCAATAATCTCTGAAAGTCAATTTATAACAAAACAAAAGAGAAATAAGATCCAATTTCAATGATAATTTTTTAAAGGATATGTACTTGTGAAATTGGTTTGCACCATAAAGGAGGATTGTCGGTAATGTATTAGCACTTCATAGGAGCAACATGGCTATTGTGAATAGCAGTTTGCACATACAATATTCAGTGATAGTTTACAAGAACCATTATTTATATATGTACTTGAGGTCACAAATATGAGGGGGGAGAGGATGAAGTTGATACATATAACGGAAATGAAGAATAATTCAAGTTGAGTCTGACTGTAAAATCTAGAGCTTTAGTTGAAAACAGGGATCATGAAACATTGAACCACAAAAAATACCAAAACATCTTCAAACCTTTCAATCTTTATTAAAATTGGGATATATCTAAAAACAAAATCTTTATTTTCTCTTTCACACATACACTAACATCAGGATCAGTTACAAAGATGCTAATCATCAAAAACAACCTAAGAACAACAACATCTCCTTCAGGTCCTGCAAAACAACACTGTTGATGACTCTATGAAGTCCATACTATAAAGACTGTTCAATCATTGGCAAAGATATTGAATAAGATCCATATCAAGGTACTCAAAGACAAGGAGTTACTATATGTCCCTAGGGATCGTCTCATTATCAGAATGTCCCCTCCTTGAGGCATTACAGCCCTTTATCACTGGGCTATCAAATAAGAAGAGATTCCTTGATATCTGCATGGACCCTATGAGTGTTATGATGAGTAAGAATATGAAGGGACAAGCCCCTTTCTTTGTATATGAAAGCTGGGGTCTGTAGTCCTAAGTTCCATACTTGCTGTATTCCTGAAACCGTACTCGCCCAATGACATTACAGCTAGCCAAATCCATCTACATAACCATATCAAATAATGGTCCGGAAACAAAACAAAGTCAGAAATGTTATCCTTACAAAGAAGCAAAACAACTTCAGAACAACAACACCTCCTCCAGGTCCTGCAAAACAACACTGTTGATGACTCTATGAAGTCCATACTATAAAGACTGTTCAATCATTGGCAAAGATATTGAATAAGATCCATATCAAGGTACTCAAAGACAAGGAGTTACTATCTGTCCCTAGGGATCTTCTTCTTATCAGAATGTCCCCTCCTTGAGGCATTACAGCCCTTTATCACTGGCCTATCAAACATGAAGAGATTCCTTGATATCTGGACTCCATAATAATGAGCAAGAGTATGAAGTGACAAGCACCTCTCTTTGTATATGAAAGCAGGGGTCGAAGTAGTCCTAGTTTCATACTTGCTGTATTCCTGAGACCGTACTCGCCCAATGACACTAAATAAGAACAAGAAGAGATACCTTGATATGTGGACTCCATGAGTGTAATGATGAGTAAGAGTACGAAGGAGAAGCACCTCTCTTTGTATATGAAAGCAGATGTCGAAGTAGTCCTAGTTCCATACTGGCTGTATTCCTGAGAGCGTACTTGCCCAATGACATTACAACTAGCCAAATCCATCTACATAATCATATCTTTATCAAACAAGTAATGCACCGGAAACAAAATAAAGTCAGAAATTTGGTAATTTAAGGGCCAAAATTTCAAAATTATTTCTGCCCTGGTATTGTAACCTCCAAAAGGCACATCTACACCACATAGGTAACAGTCTTACTAGGGGTGACTATTGACCCCCAAGGGACTATTGCGATAGCGATAGTCTATTGCAGGGTACTATTGCGATGGCTATTACGAAAGTTTATGAATAAAGAAAATAAAAACAATTTTCAAGAAAAACAGTGTTTTATTGACTTTGTCACCGCTTTGTTTGTAACGATTTCAAAATCGGCAGCACTCGTGGAAGTCGTGGAAAGATAACTCGTGTTTTCCTGTTGCAATTTTTAGCTCGCGGCGAACTGTTTGCTGTTAGCCGTTTCCAGTATTTTCCAAATGTAAAAATACGTGTTTGTGTGTGTATTTTACTTTTAACATTCAAGTTAACAACTGATTTTTTCAAATTGTCAATACTATCGATAGTTAAGACGGGCTATTGATACTATTTATCATTTCTAAAAAAGACTATCGATAAAGTACTATCGGCAGAGCAACTATCGCGATAAGTCGATAGTTGGATCTATTGTTACACCCCTAAGTCTTACCAAATTTGAAGTTTTTAAGTCAAATAGTTTTCAAGTTATGCTCCTGAAACGATGTCGGACGGACGTACGGACAGACACGAGGATGACGTCGTAGCGTGGTATAGCAAGTCCTTGAGACTACCAGTCTTCGCATTTTACTAGCCAATCATCTTTTTCACTAGCGATGGGCTAGAATGCCAGTCAAACAGTCAATGGACTACCAATCTAGTGCTAGATTTGAATCCTGTGAAAGCATACATTCTGTTAACCAAACCCTTAAGAAGATAAAGATAAACCCTTCAAAAGATAGATAAGTCAAGAAGACTTCAGAGCTTAAGCTATGATATAAAACAGATTCTTTTTCAATTTTTCATTTCTTTCCCAATTCTTAGATTAACTGGTCAAGTTTAAATTAAAAGCAAAAGTCAAATATGAATAGAAACCTTTTTTCCACAGACCTAATAAAAATATCAACACTCTAATTCCATTCAAACCAAAAACGTGCAAACATTTCCAAATCGTGATACTAAGTTCCAAATTTGTCCAAGTAAGATCACGACAAGCACCATATTCAGAATCTCTGATATACAAGACAATAGAACAATGGGAAGATAATCAAATGCAGGAAGAAAATCTTGCGGAAGAAACTCTGGAATTTGGAAGGAACCAGGTGACGCCTATAAGTTCCATAAATTACCACCAGATGTCTCTGCAAGCTGGCAAACTGGTAATAGAACAAGATCACTTCCTCAAACCGCAACTGTTGTGAAACTTGATATACTGACATTTCTTTCGATTCACATAGCTGGGTGAGATCATCAATTGAAGAAAGAATGTCGAAAATTCATCAAAATGTCAACTCGAGTCATTACTTATACATGATTTTGTAAACTTACAATTGGACTCTGAATGATATTGTCATTAAATCTGACCTTTGAAAAAAATTATATACAATGGAAAGCAAACTGTGTTTTCTTCATTTTCAGACTCAAACCCTTTATATTTTTTTTTAGTCTTCATACATACTTGCTTTGGCTTTTATCTTATAGGGTCTGGCTGACAAGGTGAATTTGCAGTATGATTGCTGTAAGACATTGAAGTCATCAGAACAATGTTTTGAAGATGCAAACCTTTTTTTGTGAGTCAATTAGAGAAACAACCAATAGAGAAATTCAAACATATCATCATTTATATCTCAGCAAATGAAATATTTCTTTTTCATGAAAATTAGAAAATGTGAGTAAACAACAATGGAAGAGAAATTGATGTTTTCTTAAAAGTCAAAGTTACCCAAATTAAAAATGAGAAACATAAAAATCTCATCTCCAGAAAAGGACAAAATTTATAGAATCATTTCAAAAATCAAACTTAATACAAAAATTTTGAATTAATTCAGAATAACAAAGGATAGCACATACATATATACCTTAAGTGAAAGATTATGAAAGAATTGTCAAATGCTCATTTCTTTAGAGATTTTATATAGATTTGAAAAATACACAAACAGTGTCAATAGTTAACCTTGCCACAAATTTTAAATAACTGAAAATAACAAAGGGTAGAGTACACAACCCTGTATGTATACACATAAGTGTGAGGTGATGTTAGGAATGTCAAAAGCTCGTCTTGACATCAGGAAGTGAGAGATCAGTTTACAAGCATCTGGTGAAGAGTTTCAGATAACTTACAGGCACGACTCTAGAATATTGAATCTTCATCTCGTCACACAACATGCATGAAACTCCTGTGCCAATTTCTTATGAAAAAACTGTTCATACATGTTGTTCAAATTTCATTTACATTCTTTTGGTCCTGAGTGAATATGATACAGGATGATATGCATGAACACAATGATGCATAGATAATTTGCATCACAAAATTCCATTATTATCTTATCAATTGTATTTATTACAATTAACCTATTATTCAAATTACTTTAATACAAATGATGATTTATGAATCATGAATTTGAAATTGAATTTTCATTTTTGCTATTTAAGTTAACATTTTGCATAATAATTCAGGGAGAATTTAATCATAACTTCCTTATCTTGAATCACGCTTCGTTTACTATGAGCATTATGTTATTGCACTTTAGTATGAATGTTAAATAAACATTAAATCAATCTTGAGAGACAAAACAATGATAAAATTCCAAATCAATTTCAAGTCAAAGTTGCAGCAAACATGCAAGGAAGTTGTATTTCTTTTCAAATATTTGATAACAAATAAAATCATTATTAGGAAAATTGCCCTAAATATATCACAATCTAAAAACATGTTAGAGTCTTATTACCAATTCTGAAATACATTATAATTATGAGATTGGAGGTTGTAAGGATAAAAGCCTTTTGTTTAATCATCAAACAAGAGTTCACAAAACTCATCAAAATATTTATCAAAGGATGATCAATTTGTCAATTGTTCCCAAAACATCTTCATTCTATCAGATCTGTTTGACCATTTCTATAAGTATAAAGTGACTGTGGAGCAAATAGCTAAGAGGAACTGGCTGGTTTTCTTTACTCTCCATGCAATTGTTGCCAAATTGCCAAAACGTCTCAATTAGATAATTGTCCAAGGAGGTCCAAAGCATCGTGCTGTCTTTGTTTACTTATCATGCATTTGATGCCAAAACCGTCAAATATATCTCAATTAGATAGCCAAAACCATCAAATATATCTCAATTAGATAATTGTTCAAGAAAGTGCATAGCATCTTGCTGTCTTTGTTTACTTATCATGGATTTGATGCCGAAACAATCAAATATATCTCAATTAGATAATTGTCCAAGAAAGTCCATAGCATCTACCTGACTTTGTTAACTCATCATGCATTTGTTGCCGAATCATCAAAACGTATCAATTGGATTACTGTTCAAGAAGGTTCAAAGCATCATGCTGGTTTTGTTAACTCATCATGCAATTGTTGCCAAATCATCAAATATATCTCAATTAGTAATTGTTCAAGAAAGTGCATAGCATCGTGCTGACTTGTTTACTCGATCATCGTGCAATATTGTTGTCAATTTTAAATCATCAAATATATCTCAATTAGATTACTGTTCAAGAAGGTCCACAGCATCGTGCTGACTTTGTTAACTTATCATGCATTTGTTGCTGAATCATCCGAGCAGCTTTATTTCTGATAATTGTTCAAGAAGGTTTCAAGTCCATTTCATCAGATGGACAAATTTTAAAGTGTTAGTAGAACAAGTAAGCTTTTGAAAGATAAATCCTTTAACCATATCAGTCTTGTAATTCAAACAAATCTTTCAAAAAAATTATTTGATGGTTTCAATTAGAGGGAAGTTGCAACTTTATATTGTAACATGACTTCGGTAAATACTCGTTTCTGATTGGTTGATTTGAAGGATTTCCAGGTGTTGAATGGCAATGAACACCTGCAAATTGGCTTAGGGGAATCACCGCGAAAGGATACATTATTTGGTCCGCCTCAACATTAAAATGTTCTGATTCTCCCAATATTCGTGCCCGATTCATATTTAACTGTTGTCGTTGTCATTTTCTAACTTGCGCATTCCCGTAGATGCCAAAAATTCTGTTCTATTTGCTTTAGTTTTATGTAACTAAACCTTTCTTAATTTGCTAAGTTTCTCCTAATTTGCCGCCTTGTGCCATGCGGCCGGTTTCTTTTGAATGCCGTTCCCATGGCACAACGTCACAAAGGCCAACGGTTATGACGTCATAATGATCGCGTCACCGTCACAATGGTCTGACCGAGTTTAAGAATCCAAACATAATCCAATCTTCAAATGTTTCAAGTCAATATCCATGAGCATTTCAAGTGCATGGAACTTCAACCTGGGAGATAATTTTGATAATGAACCCAAGCATATCCAGACTTGATAGGAGCTATTAGACCAATAGAGGTTCCTAAGTGGAACAATTAGCTGAGAGGAGGTTGGAGGTTATCAGCCAATACAACACAGGTGCTGGTTATATCTCAACCCCCACAGCGTGGAGCTTCTCTCAGGGATCTAAATACTATATCAACATGCTCTGATGATTGTCTCTCTTGCTTTAATCTAGCTGCCAGTCCCATTCGATGCACCTTAGCTTTCTGATAACCCTTTACCCCAAGAGACCAAATTCTAACAGCAGTGAGTGTTGTCATTTTCTTGATATTTGGTATTTCACAACAGGGTGTAATTGTTTTTCACTGGTAGTTGTTTGTCTTTCCTGCTTAAATCATAATGCAAGTTCCATCCAATATACCTAGCTTTCTGATTAATCTGAGACATAATTCTGGAGGCAGTGGGTGTTATGTCATATTTTTGATATTTGGTATTTTACAACAAGGTGAACTAGTTTTTAACTAGATTAGCGTTTGCGGGATACCGCAAAAGCAGAGCAGCCCCGGAACTTTGGGTTTCGCCTTACCCTGTTCCGCATTTTACAGGCCTCACCAAATTGGGAATTTTCTCGTGACCTTGACCTTTGACACTCAAGGTCACACAATCAATGAACACATTTCATTGAGTATAACATTATTGTAATGAAATAAAGTGTTAAAAATTAAATTAATCCATTTTCTCCATATATGTTGACCTTGCTGTGACCTTGACCTTCGACAGTTCGTACCCAAAACTTTTTTAAAATGTTGTACTTCTGAAGAGATAATATTTACAAAATCTAAACTTCATAGCACAAAATTTTCAAGTTATTGTGTTTACAAGGAATAGCAATAACTCATATCTCATGACCTTGACCTTTGACCTTCAAGGTCACACAATAATTGAACACTTTTTATTGAGTATAACAATCATGTATTGATTAAAAGTGATCATAGTTAAAATTAAGCATTTTCGCTAAACCATGCTTAAGTCATGACCTTGCTGTGACCTTGACCTTTGTCAGATTGTAGCCAAAACCTTTTCAAAATGTTTTACTTTTCCAAGGATGATATATACCAAGTTAGAGCTTCATAGCACAAAAACTTTTCAAGTTACCATGTCTACAAATAATTTTGTGGTGATTTTATAACTCGTGACCTTGACCTTTGAACTTGAAAGTGAACATGTCATAATGATTCCCTGGAAGTATTAACATTTAGACATGTTCATGAGTTCTGAAAAGCTAAATGGGATAAAGGTATACCCCAATTTAGTGCATTTTGTAATAACTCATATCTCATGACCTTGACCTTTGACCTTCAAGGTCACACAATCATTGAACACTTTTCATTGAGTATAACAATCATGTATTGATTAAAAGTGTTCATAGTTAAAATAAAGCATTTTCGCTAAAACATGCTTACGTCATGACCTTGCTGTGACCTTGACCTTTGACGGATTGTAGCCAAAACCTTTTCAAAATTTTTTACTTTTCCAAGGATGATATATATACCAAGTAAGAGCTTCATAGCACAAAAACTTTTCAAGTTATCGCGTTTACAAGGAATTCTTAGAGTGAATACATAGCTCGTGACCTTGACCTTTGACCTTGAAAGTGAACTTGTCAAAATCGTTCCCCCGAGGTATGAGTAGTAAGGTATGAATAAGAGTTCTGGAAAGCTTAGGGGAAAAAAGTTATAGCTAGTAGTACGAGTGCGGCGGCGGCGGCAGCGGTGGCGATGGAAACTTCACAAAAACTGATAGCAGCCCCGTCCTTAGACGGGGCTGCTAATAAGAACCCATTTGTCTCTTGATTTTACCTTGATGCCAGTCTCATCCGATGCACCAAGCTTCTGATTAACCTTTACCCCCAAGAGACTCCAATTCTGGCCGCAGTGAGTGTTATGTCATATTCTTGAAATTTGGTATTTAACAACAAGATGTACTTATTTTTAACAAGTAGCTCTGGCTTATCTATGTCTTAATGACAGTCCCATCCGATGCACCTAGCTTTCAGATTAATTTTTAACTCCAAAGAGACCAAATTCTAGCAACAGTGAATGTTACGTCATAGTCATAATATTTGGAATTTCACAAAAGTGTGTACTTGATTTTAACTAGAAGTCATTTGTCTTTCTTGCGTTTATCTTGGTGCCAGTCCCATCTTATGAACAAAGCTTCCTGTTTACCCTCAATCGCCCCCAAAGAGACTCCTATCCTGAGCAGTGAACATTATGTCATATTCTTAATATTAATTGGTATTTCACAACAGTGTGTACTTGCTTTTAACTAGAAGTCATTTGTCTCCATTTCCTTTATCTTGATGCCAGTCCCATCCAATGCACCTAGCTTTCTGATAACCCTTTACTCCAAGTGACCAAATTCTAGCAGCAGTGAGTGTTATGTCATATTCTTGGTATTCTTTGGTTTTTCATAAAACTTTTAATCCTTTGCCAGCTTTGAAATACCTTCACACATTATATAATTTGATAGCACTTCATAAAACCATGTGGACAGTGACTTCAAAACTACAGTGAGTTTGATATCATATTTCACCAGTCCGTCCTGAAAACTTAAGAGAATGTTTGAAATATTTCACAATTCAATCAATTGACATTTACAATAGTTTCATTTGTATACCACCTCAAACACCTCAAACTGCCTCAAAAGTCCAAAAGTGAAATTCTTCCACCATGCATAATTACATATTTTCCAAAACCCTCTCAGATTTCCAAACCCCCATGAAGAGCCATGATGAGAATGCTTCATCAACATGCCCAGGTTAATTTGCTCCTCTGGGACCTGTGAAATACCACCCAAACTGATAGCTATACCAATTTCATCAAGCCATTATTCATCTGTCAGGTCTTCATGGTCAACAACTTTCTTAATCAGTATCAGTTTCCTTGAGAACAGCTCATGGCAAGTTCTCATGCTAAACACCTCAGATCAGATGATACGTTTTGCAGGTACATTACTGTCATTTCTTGAAAACAACATGTAATCTGGTTAAATATTACTGATATTTGGTATTTCAGGAGACCAATGATGTAAGATCAGTTGATACATTTTGCAGGAACATTACTGTCTTTTCTTAAAAAGAACATGTAATCTGGATAAATATTACTTACATTCGGTATTTCAGGAGACCAATAGATCAGGTGATACGTTTTTCAGGTACATTGCTGTCATTTTCTCAAAAAGAACATGTAATCTGGTTAAATTATACTGATATTTGGTATTTCAGGAGACCAATGATGTAAGATCAGGAGATACGTTTTGCAGGTACATTTCTGTCATTTTCTTAAAAAGAACACGTAATCTGTGAAATATGAGGTATGTTAGGCATTTCAGGAGATCAATAATGTCAGACAACATCTTGCCATTTATTGCCTTAAATGTGTAAAAGATGCAGAAGATTTTGAAGATCCTATCAAAGGTTGATTTGATGTTTCAGAAAAAACCTTTGTGCTTGATGAAGACCATCTTCCTACGCAGAGCCTAAAAGGCCAGTTTCCAAACTGTCATTTTATGCCTTGCTGCATAGCCTTGAGATTTCTGTGCTTGCTCTCAACTCTGTAGGGGCACTATAGCAGCACAGAAAAGTAAAGTCTCTGCAGCAAGGCATAAAATGACAGTTTGGAAACTGGCCTTTTAGGCTCTGCGTAGGAAGATGGATGTAGACAAATAAGCATGAAAAAGCTCTGAAGTTATTTAATATTAACCCTCTGCTTTAAACATGTCTTCACATAAAATGATTCATTTCAGTGACATATTATTGACAAATGATCAGCTTATGTAAATTGTTACAAAATGTGCAACTCCATTCACAACAATAAGAAAACTAATAAGTATTCCAGTTAACATGCTTTATCCATGCCAAAAGAAATCTTTCAACACCAAGACATGAATATTCTTTATAGTGGAGTCATATCCTATTTCAGTCATTGGATCCCATTAGGTCTTTTCCCACTGTCCTTTCATATCAATCCCATTATCATTTTATTACAATCAGACACGTCTCCTTTCATCTTTTCCTCCTTTTCTGGATATATATACCATTACATCCTATATTTGGATAGATTATTTGGATGAGGGAATCCATTGATGAGGTCTTGACCTTTCTACTGAAGACAGTCCACTCAACAATATGCAGTGACCATAGATGTGCTCGAAATCAGTCCTTTTTCAAGGCATATGAAGAAATTCATAAAGAATTTAGTGAAATAGAATAGGGAAAGAGTTCTTTTGGATAAAAGATGAAGTGTCTGCATTTATTCTCGGAGCCAAAAGAAGTACTTCCTTTGTTCCCATCCTGTCTCAGGGTACGAACGTTACATTATAACTCCACTAATCTGTACCTATATGTCCTATGACCTTTCACTACAGCCAATCAGCAATTTCTTGCCACAATCGGGTATCTAAACAGGCCTGTGATTGGTTGAAAGATGAAAAGCCACAGACAAGTGTGACATCACCAAGAGATATGCAAGATGCCACCTGAAGTTGATGTACAAACCAGGGTAAAGGGTCAATATCCAAGAATAAAACTAAAATCAAGAAACCTTTCAACTTGGTACCGATGAAACAAAGATCTAGTTAGACGAGAGAAACAAAGACATATGTCTGGCCTTACTAATGTGTATTTATCTCAGGAACAGACAAGAAAGCAGATTAGCGAACATGAGTCACAATTTACACTCAGACCCTGTGCCGGATTAGATGGCTTACAGAGTCTCTCAACCAGATCATTTTGCAGACCCATTAAATAAGAGACATGCATGTATTGATTAGGTTCCAGAATTTATACTAAAGGACTTAGATTTTTATTAGTATATGATGTGCTGAGTTTGAAATAAGCACAAGTCTGGTAGCCAATGGCTCAAACAATGCAAAGTCCAAGGGGACTAGCTGAAATTGAACAAGATAACATTATGTAGATGCATTTGGCTAGATGGATTGTCTTTGGGCTAGTACACTCAGGAATGCACTAGTCTGAATGACTAGTATTGGAAAAAGACTTATTTTGAACATTTTGGGCATGCCCCTAGCAAAACCTGAAATTTTTCTTTTGTAAATTGGATACTCTCCTGTATTCAGTCTTCAAGAACTTTTTCAGTCAGTAAAGGGTTAAGAACATCACAGTGCTGAATTATACTTTTTGCAAGATTCACAATGTGCAAAAACAAGGTCTTCAACAGTATCATTTTACTGTTTTGCATTGTGTTAGAGTCGTAGGATTATTGATTATCAGACAAAGTTACCTGGTGCTAGAAATATGACAAAATGATTACTAGACATCAAAGACATTGTCACATTAGTTATCTGTGCCACAAATACAGCTCACTCAATCTTACCAAGAGAGCTTCATAATGGGATGATGGCAACTTTTCCATTACATGAGAGAAATGTCAAGTCCTAAATGGGCATATATATATAAATGACAAGCAAAATTCTCTGGGATACAACTATTTAATTGGAAATACATTGCATTATAGAGCATGCTTAATTCTTGCTCATTCTAAATACTTGAGACATAATGAAAAGCTAGGTTTAAGTTAAAATCAGGATTTTGAAAAACTTAAAAATGACCCATTGTTAAGTCTTTCCAAATCTCTGTTCATCATCTACAAGTTTGTCATCATTTTAGTGCTTTGCAGATTGTAGATCCATATTACCTAAGGGGCCTTTGGCAATGAGCTGATTGAGCTCCACATCAAAGAAGACAACTTCTGCTTAATTTTTGTCATTGTTTCACCTCTGGCTCGGTGCAAAAACTGCCAGAAGTTATAGGAAAAGATGATCTTCATTATACAGATCTAGGGTTCCTTCAAATCAAACAGAACAACAAAAGAATCAGACCAATTTCATTCTCATCGTGCCTGAAGCTTCTAGGATAACATCACCAAGAGGTACTTATGTCATGTGTCAGATAATCCCATAGTTACCGACAGACATTCTTGGGGAAAAACATTGACATTCCAGCAACAAAGAAGATAAAGGTACTGGCAGTGCTACAAGTCATTATCATATTATCTTATTCCTTGCACATTATCCGTTTGTAAACCAACATTACCAACGTTAACCTTTACCAAAGGATATACTAAAATAACCTTAGCAACATACTAGATATCATTCTATACAAAACCTCAGGGTTCATTAAAGAAAGTCTTGGTCAAATACTGTATTTTGATAGTATCCTGAAAATACATATTAAACTGCAAAAATATTCACAGTCTGAGACCTGAACATGAAAAAGATTTAAAAATACCCTCCATTAAACAAATATTTACAGAGACTGAAAATTCATCTTCAAATGACAAAATCAATGTAATATCTCTTACAGATGTTGATTACATAAATACTGGAAACAGTAATTTACACAAAATTCTCAATCCACAGGAAATCCATTATTTTTTTAGCACAAATTCTCTTCCCTATAAGAATGCATATGAATGGAGTAAATGGATAACAACTTCACACACCCCAATTTTAGGAAAATCATTTTATTCATCATCACCACACAAAAAACAGTTCTGCACCATGCACGTGAATAGCTTAAATGGAAATTCAGATTCAGAAGGATCTTCAATCATTGATCAACCACAGAAATATTTGCAGAGACTAAATGTTAATCTTTCAATGGCCAAATCAAAGTAATAGCATTGCTACAACTGATAACTGTCAGCGCTTAGACCCAAGCAAACAAGATCAAATACTAGCGATTCTACTCATTATTGTCATGGAAAATCTGACCGATTCTGCCATTGTCAAGAAAACCAAAGTAATACAGCCAATCAGAGGCTCGTAATTAATCGCTTTGGATTTCTTGGCGCCAGTCTGTCTGAGAGACGGCGCTACCACAGCCTAATTTGCTGAAATATTGACTAAGCAACAGCGGCAGTGTGCAGACTTGACATCATTCCTGCAAGTACCAGAGAACTAGGGACATGCCGCTGCTCATTCAACATACTCTTGGATCAATACTGTGTCTACCTAACAATGTTGCTTTAAAGGGACAGTTCTATTGGGGCATATGCTACTAAAAGGTCTCAATGAACAAATTCTTGATCAATACCTTTTCCACATAACTCAAAGTTGCTTTAAAGGGACTTCGGCTTCGGATCAAAAGGTCCGTGGTTCGAATCCCGCCAGGGTCTCGGCAACTTTGTCTGCAGTAGAGAACTGTTCTACACGCAGTCAGGTTTGGGTGCAATGCTACACTGAATTTCAGTGCAGTACCACCCATGGTTCGCTAGTTCCAGCCGATGTTCGCAGGTTTCACCGCATTGAACATACACTTCATGACTTGGATCAATACTGTGTCTACCTAACAATGTTGCTTTAAAGGGACAGTTCTATTGGGGCATATGCTACTAAAAGGTCTCAATGAACAAATTCTTGATCAATACCATGTCCACATAACTCTGTTGCTTTAAAGAGACTTCGGCTTCGGATCAAAAGGTCTGTGGTTCGAATCCCGCCAGGGGCTCAGCAACTTTGTCTGCAGTAGAGAACTGTTCTACATGCAGTCAGGTTTGGGAGCAATGCTTCACTGAACTTCAGTGCAGTACCACCCATGGTTCGCTTGTTCAAGCCGATGCTGCACCGCAATGCATAGCCACAATAGTGTTGCGGGCTTTCTTCCTGCAATAATACTAGCAGCCGCGATATAAGTGAAATACTCTTGAAAGCGGCAATAAACCTCACATCACCTCACCTAACCTTTAAGGGACACTGTTACTAGGGCATAATTTGTTACTCAATGAACATATTCTCAATCAATACATTGCCTACCTAACAATGTGGCCTTAAAGGGACAGTTCAATTGGGCATATGCTACTTAATGAATAAAGTAATGATCAATATCATTCCTACCTAACAATGTGGTCTTGAAGGGACAGAGTTTTGGGGCATTTGCTGCTCATAGACAAATATTAAACCAATATCTTGCCAACCAAACTATACCTAACTAAGTTTTAAAGGATCAGATCTATAGGGCATTTGTTACTCAATGAACGTGCTCTCGGATAAATATCCAACGACCAACCAATATCTTGCCTACCAAACTCTACCTAACAAGTGAAGAAGCGAGCAAAGCTCACATACCCCCGCTCCCCACTTTGTTCGAAGAATTTCAAATAGTAAAACTGATTAATATTGGTTAAAGTATGATAGTTGAGTATACAGTAAGTCATTGTGTACCAAATACCGAATTCATTAATAGGTTTTACAATTAAAAGGGTACATCTAGAGATAATGGTTGATCTTTGTTTCAAATTTGAGGTAGTTATCATGAATATTCTACGAGATGCACTGAAGACAAAATTATTTTTGTTGAGTCACTTTGTAAGTTATGTTTTCCAAAGAAACCACAGAGAAGAAAATCCATATATATCGTTTAACTCTCACAAGGCATATCCAGCAATCACGATTGACATATGTAGCAAATTTGGTGAAGCTGAGATGTATATTTCATGAAATATGCTCAGGACAGTAATTTATCATAGAATCACTGTTTTAGTCATGTTTCCAAAAATTAAAAAAATGTGATGGTCTAATCCTCAAATGGCACATCTAGGGATCATGGTTGATAAGTGTATGAAGTTTGGTGAAGCTAGAATGAATAGTTTGGGAGATATGCTCAGGACCAAAGACTTGGTCGAAGAGTCACTGTTTTAGTCATGTTTCCATGGAAACCGCAAAAAATAAAAATAATTTGTTGGTCTAACCCTTAAAAGGCACAACTAGGGATCATGGTTGACATCTGTATGAAGTTTGATGAAGCTAGCATGCATAGTTTTGGAGATATGCTCCGCACAAAACGACTTCCTCAAAGAGTCACTTTTTAGTCACGTTTCCATGGAAACCGCAAAAATGAAAATTCAAAAATAGTTCTAACCCTCAAAAGGCACAACTAGGGATCATGGTTGACATCTGTATGAAGTTTGATGAAGCTAGCATGCATAGTTTTGGAGATCTGCTCCGCACAAAACGACTTCCTCAAAGAGTCACTTTTTAGTCACGTTTCCATGGAAACCGCAAAAATGAAAATTCAGAATTAGTTCTAACCCTCAAAAGGCACAACTAGGGATCATGGTTGACACTAGTATGAAGTTTGATGAGGCTAGCATGCATAGTTTTGGAGATCTGCTCCGCACAAAGTTTTGGGACGGACGGACAGACGGACAGACGGACAGACGGACGGAAAGAATGAACGCTATATACCCCCGCTTACGCTGTAAGGCGGGGGTATAACTAAGTTGTAAAGGAACAGTTCTATAGGGCATTTGCTACTCGATGAGAATCCTTTTGATCAATACCTTTCCCACATTTGCCTTAAAGGGACGATTCTTTTGGGCGTTTGCTACTCAACAAACATACTCTCAATCAATATCATTCCTACCTAACTGTAGTTGTAAAGGAGCAGTACTATTGGACGTTTGGATACTCAAAGAACATGCTCTCCGATCAATATCCAACGACCATGAACATAGTTCAATTCCATAAGGGTATTTTTAGCAGTTTTGACTATTTGCAGATCACTGATGAAAAAACAATTGAGATCTTGAACTGAATGATGTTCTAAACATTGAAAATAATGTCAAAGTGATGAATATTAAAATATTGCTTTTTTAGTTATTCAAAAAAGATATTTGATAGCCAATTACAAAGAATACAACCTCAAGTACAAACAAAAGTGAACAGTTAATAGGTTATTGATACGCATCATAATCTGAAATAATGTATCAACATATTGATAGCTCTTATCTCTGCGAGCCAAATGGATCATTGATTCATAATAGAGATCTTAAACTGAACCAATAAAGATCTATAAATGTTTAGCTTCAGGCTATGTAATCAAGTACAGGGTTTGAAACTAGTACAAGTTCACTAGCATTGCTAGATCATGCAGACTAGTAAACTGCAACACGGCTAGTTAATGAGACAAAATGAGCTTATGAATATACTTGGAGAGCTGGTTTATGTTTTGTAGATTATGAAAGAAATTTGCACCATATTTTTTTTCAATTCGCACTTGTTGAAGTTTACTCCATTAAATATACGGTTGTGTAAATTTGGAGGATGAAACTTCGTGTCATTATTCAACCAGGTCCTGTTGTAGCAAAAGATATCCCAAATCAAGTGGGAACTGCACTCTGCCATTTAAATGAAAAGACCTTTAATCTTTGAGTGAGGAAAATGTATTTTAGTAGTTTGAATGAAGATTTTGAATTGATGGATTTCAGGATATGTGTAGGAGCTACAAGGATACAAATATGCTGATTTAGCAGAATTTGCTGTACTGATATCAATGTAACATTGCACACAAATGTTATTGCAGGAACTGTTCTTTTTGGCAGACAAACTTGTCAAATTCCTTAAATGGTTTCCTACTCTGCCACTTGATCATGAGAAAATCAAGCTTTATCCTTCCCCTTTCAAGCTCGGAAAGATAACAGTAATTTCACTTCTATGCTCAAAATCATTTGAAACCCAATCACTCTGTTAAAATAAAGGATTCTATTCCCAATCTTGATTACAGACAATACAGAATTTAATCATATTTATCAGATCTTTATTACATATCATCTTTCAGAGCCATATAAAGAATGCAAATCCTAAAGGGAAGTTTTATTCTGATAACAGTTATAACTAATATCACACATGGGAGAATATAATAAATTTATGTTTCATATCATTCTCATAAACTGATGCACCAAATAACATGTTGGAGACATTTATATAATACATAAAAGGAGTTTGACAGATAATACTCTAACACATAACAATACATTGCACGTATCCAATGTCATAGAGAATGGATGGGCAAATAATGAACAGAGAGCATCTATTGGTTTCAATGACAAGCTACAATGTTTTCTATTTCTACTCCCCTTCTTTTTCAATGGAGAAAATATGATTAAAATATCTGCAAACACAGTTTTAGATATGTTGCAAGAACTCAAAACTTCAACATTTGAAATTTTTATTGAAATCTGTTTTGTAAATTCTAATCATAATTTAGCATTTTCAAAAGCATGAAAAGATCGAACCCATGGAAAAACAAATTCTATGTATACAAATATTTCAAAGTTATAAATATTATTTAAGATTTATAACAATAAATATTAAACATTATTTTTGTTTCTAAGAATTATTTTATTTGTTCATCTCAACATAAAAATCAGTAAAGATTCAATCAAAACGACTTCCAATAATAGTTCCCTCTTGTCCCTAATTGGTAATAACACCTTGATCAAAGTCAGGACAAATTTTCCCTAATGAACACTGTCATAAACGGATGATATTTCCATATGCATCTAACAGACCCTTAGGACAGTTTATGGCATTTCCATATGGCCTTGAACTCAACAAATGGCTTGTGGGAATATTAGCGGTTTATATTTGAAATGAGCATTTAGGCTGTTACATATCTGCTCATTTGAATATACTGAATAAAGTACATGACCGTCCTCGGTCAATATTGTTTTACTTGTGTCTATCAAATAAGAATTGACCACATCACCAGTCCATAATAATTATAGACTATTTTGTTTATGATGTCATAAAGAATAACATTGGTAAAGATTAGACAAGCGGATGTTATCATTTACACATCGTCACAATATAAACAAAGACCTTATTTCAAAGGGGAAGAGATCATCGAAAAATCTTATATAGACTTTGATTTGATGTATATTTCGTAAATTCCAATATGAAATAAGTAAACATCAAGAGCCGCAAAAAATGTGATTTTCATAGCATAGTCATAAATAAATAGAAAACTGAGATAAAAAATAAATATTTCAAATTTAAGGTTTTTGTATTCTTATCTTCATTTCATATTTTCTTCATTCTAATATAACAGGAAATGTCCCTTTTTGTATTCGAGATTTCAGAATTCATTGTCACGAAAATAGTTACACTTCACCGTTTTACCTTTTCGTGCTAACAATTTTCAATATCGTATTCACAAAATCTAAAATGAGCTTCTCAATTTTTCCCTTGAAAAAAGTTTGTCTAAATTGACTTCCTGGATGTGTGATTATTTTCAGACACAAACCAATTTAGAATATCAGTTGAAGACATAGATCAGCAGTTGCCATGTCGATAAATAATTCATGGAATCGACTCGAGGTTTGAATTAGAACTGTCATTGGAATTGATTTTGTGCTCTGAAAGCCTACAGGTAACAAGAAAAACAAAACATGCGGAGAGAACAAAAGTTAACTTTTTAATGTCTACATTAGACTTATTGGATTGATGATGATTCTGTAAAACAATGAGGATGGTGATGATGATGATGATGATGTAGGTGATGGTGGTGATGATGGTGATGGTAGTGGTGGTGGTGGTAGTGGTGGTTGTGGTAGTGATGATGGTAACAATGGTGGTGGTGGTTGTGGTAGTGATGATGGTAACGGTGGTGGTTGTGGTGGTTGTGATGATGATGGTGGTAGTTGTGGTGATGATGGTAACAATGGTGGTGGTGGTTGTGGTAGTGATGATGGTAACGGTGGTGGTTGTGGTGGTTGTGATGATGATGGTGGTGGTTGTGATGATGGTGGTTGTGGTAGTGATGATGGTAACGGTGGTGGTGGTGGTTGTGATGATGATGGGGGTGGTTGTGATGATGGTAACGGTGGTGGTTGTGGTGGTTGTGATGATGATGGTGGTAGTTGTGGTGATGATGGTAACAATGGTGGTGGTGGTTGTGGTAGTGATGATGGTAACGGTGGTGGTTGTGGTGGTTGTGATGATGATGGTGGTGGTTGTGATGTTGGTGGTTGTGGTAGTGATGATGGTAACGGTGGTGATGGTGGTTTTGATGGTGGTTGTGGTAGTGATGATGGTGGTTGTGATGGTGGTTGTGATGGTTGTTGTGGTAGGGATGATGGTAACGGTGGTGATAGTGGATGCGGTGGTTGTGGTAGTGGTGATGGTGGTTGTGGTGATGTTGGTGTCGGTGGTAATGGTGGTTGTAAAATTAAGGATGAATCATTGACACGTCAACATCAGAATGAAGAAGACAAGACTTGATAATCCTTTTGAAATTAGACATGATATTGTTTTTATGAAATTTACAAGTCTGTAAAAGAGGCAGAAAAATGCTGTAAACCATTGTTATAAGGAAACAAGTTTTCACATGTGTAGACAAAAACAGAAAAAAAACCAGGACTGGTTATTTTGTTTCCATAATAGTTAAAGTGTTTGAAAAGTGTAGTAAAAAAAACCATTTTATTGGTTAAGCGATATAAATTAAATCCAGTGATGTCGAAGAATCCTGTCTCTAGTGTTCTTTTGTAAGACTTCCTTAACACAATAAATGAATAATTGACAGCGAAAACAAAAGGTCAAATAATACAGCAAATACAATTTACAACCAAAAAACCTAAATTCAGATATTACATTCTATTTTCGTTGTCATAGTTGAAAAGTCACCAGAAAGAAATAAAATAAAGTCAAGGGTTAATTTATTTCAAGGAATCCACTCGAGGAAGACTTTCATTCAAAAGTAAGTCAACTATCACTAGAGAAGGCTTCACAAGGAGAGGTCAACATCAAGTTATTGGGTCAATTTATGCCAAAGTTTCTTAAAACAAACATCTCCAACTCTATGCTATGTGAAATGTCATCTTCTTGAACTAAAATGTGCATGTACCCAATAAAAAAAATGTTAATAACAAGATGTGTTTGTGAAACAGGAATGCCCCCCCCCCCCCCCCCCCCCGATGCATCCTGCTCGCTGTGTCAAGGTCAAGGTCACAAGGTCAAATGTCATGGTGTCATCTGAAAGGTCTCATCACAAGGGATCCATATGTCAAGTATCAAAGACCTAGGTCTGACCAATCAAAAGTTATGACCAAGGTTAAAGTTTTTGTGGACAAACGGACAGACAGACGGACAGGTGAAAAACAATATACCCCTGGAATCTCCGATTCGGTGGCATAAAAAAGATCTCAAACTCACAATAATTGAATTTTTTTAAAGAAATAGGTGAAAAAATAAATTCATATACAATCTAAGCTAATCTAAGTACGTTTTATATTCAAAATCATTGTCTGGGAATCAAGTCATAACAAATTCAAGCTAAAAGAGGTCAATTTATGACAAAGATTCATGAACAAATAATTCAATACAAAACTGTCAACACAAACAAATGGTTGAACAAATATATTCATAAACAAACTTCCTTACAGAACCTCAAATTCCAAATCATAAACAGGGAAACCAGACATAACATAAAAATGTCAAAAACAATTCAATTGGTCAAATGACTCCAAGCAAAAATCTCAATAACACAATAAATGAACTATCAACAGAGAAGCTTTGAACAAATAAATTCCACAAACTATGCTTGGAAGTACAATGTTATTTCAAAATAATTGTCTTGGAAATATATCATCACAGAGTTAAAAATAAGTTAATTGGTTGAGTGATGGTGATAAATGTATTCTCTCTAAACAAACATCTCTGAAATAAACAATAAACGAACAAATTACAAGAAAAACTGCCTTTAGGTCTGAACAAATGATTGCTCAACAAACAGACTCAACACTATTTCTGAAAAAAAGGTCTCTTAAACAATCTTTTATTATATATGGGAAAGGTTAATCAGAGAAATGTTGTTTTAGTTTAGGTCAAAATATTATTAACTACCGGTAGCAGTTTTGGTTTTAGAGGGGGTCCTATGAAATGTTTTGCCCCCTTCAAAGGGGCAGTAGCACGTTTTTTGATAATTTTATATTTCAAATATTTCACTGATAATTGTAAGTTAATGCTTAATGTACTATTTTGACAGTGTCAAAAATATCATTACACAAGCCAATCACCCATAGTCAGAGGACAAAGTATGCAGATTCACATAAATTACATTGGCGGCCATTTTTGTGTGAACACCTTAAATTCATTTTGTGTAAGAAAAAGGAATCGCATGGCTAAACTTTACGTTATATATTTGAATTATTACTGCTCCATTTAGTTTAAATACATTGTCTTTCGATTGGAACCATTAATTTTCACTTTTCTTACATCAACTTATATTCCCTCTAAAAAGGGGCAGTAGCACGTTTTTTGACAATTTTATATTTTCAATTTTTCACTGATAATTGTACGTTATTGCTAAATGTATTACTTAGATAGTGTCAAAAATCTCATTACACAAACCAATTATCCATAATCAGAGAACAAATTATTAAGATTCACATAAAATCCATTGGCAGCCATTTTTATGTGAACACCTTTAATTCATTTTGTGTAAGAAAAGGAATTGCATGACTGAACTTTACATTACATTTTTGATTTATTACTGCTTATATACCTTGTCTTTAGATTGGAACCATTTATTTTCATTTTCCTGACATCACCTTATATTCCCCCTAAAAACGTGCTACTGCCCCTTTAAGCTTGATGTCCCTTAAAATTTGGAGAAGTAGGATACTTCTACTATTACAAAGGGTCACATCATCAGAATAGGCCAAAATGAATTCTTCAGTTGATCACCTAGGATCAACACTGAACTAATGTCTGTGTGTTAGACAATAAATTTGGGGTTACTTATACTTCTAAGGGTCCAAATTTGACTCCAGTCAAATGTCAGATTCCACATGCACCCAAAATTCTTATTTTAAAACAAAAGGTCATGTAATGGTCCTGCCGAGATATAATACTCATAACATACATGGTTATATTATGCAGTGTTCTTTCTGGGGGTCCACAGGGGAAAAATGCCTGGTGTCTCATAAAATGTGAAAAATAGAGCCATTGGCTCTGTAGCTCATCAGGCATCATATCAAGTTTGCTTTATACAGGCCAGATGAGCTAAAAATGAAACTGATGTTACCTATTGCAAGAAAACCTATAAACAAATTACAAAACAAATGTAACAATTTCGGAATAAATTTCCTTACCCAAATGATTTATTATTATTCAACACTTTCTAGATCGCCAATATCAGACAGTGAAAGAAGTCCACACTAAAATATCCACGGAGAAATAAAGACTCTCATCTAATGGAGAAAAATAGGTTTTTAAGATTGTGACCCCTGTGACCCTATTTGGGGTCATGGGGTCACGAAACCTACAGTTTAAAATCCCAATTGGCCAAGGAGTCTACATGCAGTCTTTCAGCTCAATAGACCTTTAGGAGCTAAAGATGATGATGAAAATAGTTTTTTAAGGTTGTGACCCCTGTGACCCTATTTGGGGTCACAGGGTCAACAAAGTTACAAATTAGAATCCCCATTGTCCAAGGAGTCTGCACATATTACTTTCAACTCTCTAGTCCTTTTAGAACTGGAGAAGAAGATGAAAATAGGTTTTTAAGGTTGTGACCCCTGTGACCCTATTTGGGGTCACAGGGTCACCAAAGTTACAAATTAGAATCCCCTTTGTCCAAGGAGTCTGCACATGTCATTTTTAACTCTCTATTCCTTTTGGAACTGGAGAAGAAGATGAAGATAGGTTTTTAAGGTTGTGACCCCTGTGACCCTATTTGGGGTCACAGGGTCACCAAAGTTACAAATTAGAATCCCCATTGTCCAAGGAGTCTGCACATATCATTTTTAACTCTCTACTCCTTTTGGAACTGGAGAAGAAGATGAAAATAGGTTTTTAAGGTTGTGACCCCTGTGACCCTATTTGGGGTCACAGGGTCACTACAGTTACAAATTAGAATCCCCATTGTCCAAGGAGTCTGCACATATCATTTTTAACTATCTACTCCTTTTGGAACTGGAGAAGAAGATGAGAATTGGTTTTTAAGGTTGTGACCCATGTGACCCTATTTGGGGTCATGGGGTCACAAAATCTACAATTTAGAATCCCCATAGGCCAAGGAGTCTGCACATATTACTTTCAACTCTCTAGTCCTTTTAGAACTGGAGAAGAAGATGAAAATAGGTTTTTAAGGTTGTGACCCCTGTGACCCTATTTGGGGTCACAGGGTCACCAAAGTTACAAATTAGAATCCCCTTTGTCCAAGGAGTCTGCACATGTCATTTTTAACTCTCTATTCCTTTTGGAACTGGAGAAGAAGATGAAGATAGGTTTTAAAGGTTGTGACCCCTGTGACCCTATTTGGGGTCACAGGGTCACCAAAGTTACAAATTAGAATCCCCATTGTCCAAGGAGTCTGCACATATCATTTTTAACTCTCTACTCCTTTTGGAACTGGAGAAGAAGATGAAAATAGGTTTTTAAGGTTGTGACCCCTGTGACCCTATTTGGGGTCACAGGGTCACCAAAGTTACAAATTAGAATCCCCATTGGCCAAGAAGTCTGCACATATCATTTTTAACTCTCTAGTCCTTCTGGAACTGGAGAAGAAGATGAAAATAGGTTTTTAAAGTTGTGACCCCTGTGACCCTATTTGGGGTCACAGGGTCACCAAAGTTACAAATTAGAATCTCCACATGCTAAGGTACCTGTACACAAAATTTCAGCTCTCTAATGTATATGGTTCATGAGGAGAAGTCGAAAGTGTCAAAAGTTTACGGACGGACGACGGACGGACGACGGACGACGGACGACGGACGGACGGACGCCGGACGACGGGCCATGCCATAAGCCCATCTGGACTTTCAGTCCTGATGAGCTAAAAATTAAGATTCTTTTACCATTGCAAGGGGTCCCATCTGCTCAGAAAAGGCCAAAATGACCCCCTTAACTGACTAACAACACTGATTGTGTATATTTTAATGTCTTGACATGATCATGTTGATCATCTTAGTTGACACATCACAGACAAACAGTCTAGACTATGTTAAACATGAGATGTTCTCTTTTTGAGTCTTTGAGTTGGACGGAAAATGTGATGAGTACAAGAGTACCCATGAAAGCCCTAGTTACTAGTTGCCGTCTGCTACACAAAGGTGCCGTCTGCCAAACAAAGAACACCATTTCTTCAGCACCAAATCTGCTTGACCTATCTCTTACATATGGGGTACTATATATAGCACACATCATGTTAGGGGGCCATTACCTTACACCTAGACTTTGTTGCTTCTTCATTGTGTTGGGTTCAGAGCTGCCAGCCAATGGCTGGTTACTATTGAATAGAGCCAGTAACAAATTGACCAGCAAACCTATCTGCCTTTCAGTTTTTTGGAATAATAACTAATATGTACTCTTTACAGCATTTACAGCCAATTTTGGGTTACTTTTGGATGCAGGGGCCAGTAACAAATTGACCAGCAAACCTATATCTGCCTTTCAGTTTTTGGAATAATAACTAATATGTACACTTTACAGCATTTACAGCAAATTTCGGGTTACTTTTGGATAGGGCCTGAACAAATTGACCGGCAAGCCTGGCTTGTAGGTTTATTATATAGTAACAAATATGTACACATTACAGGGCCTCTCAGATTTGAGAAGACTTTATTCAAAACATAATCCTGTAAGAAAAATATTGATAATGGATGAATATTTAATCTGAGAAAAAATTCTAAATTCACATGCAGCCTTAAAATTATTGGTCGGCCTAGAGGGGTTGTAGGGGTTCATATTTCAAAAGAGATTACAAAATATTATACAAGCAGAGAAGTCATGTCATTATGAATGATGTTTGCACCAACTCCAAATGAAGAACCTGGATCCACCCTTGGGTGCAAAGGGCAGGCTACTCTAGTTGGCAAGATTCAAGGAGTTAACATTCATAAAACAGTTATTTTGATAACTTCATTGCTTTCAATTTCAGATTTTTCAGAGATGTTAAATACAACACTTCTATCTAAAATAAAATACTTCGCAGAATGAAATAAAATATTTCTAAGTATCTTGTTGTGCCTTGAGCTGACATCTGTCTTGATTAGTGGACTGGAAATGTTTGCTTATTATATTATTTATCATTATTATATTAGAGGAACAACGTTAGTCTATAGACAATGTGTTACCAATTACCATTCATCAGATTTCTCTTCTCACTCCACAGCTGAGAACAGTGATGTACACATTCCTAGCAATACCAAGCATAATGTTATGAAATGTTATAACGTTTCTGCCTCATGAGATGAGATAAACATGAAATTGTCAAGAAAGACAAAATTTATATTTATTTTATGCTTTAATCTTGGAATTTTGTACCAAAATTGAAGCAATTTACATCAGTCCGCTCAAGAGAGTAAGGATGGGTATCGTTCCTCATTTCTGTATTGCAATATATTGCGATACAGAAAAGCGTATTGCAATATATTGGTACTTGTTTAATTCAAGAATTTGCATGTTATCCTGTCTGAATATGAGCATTAAGAATGAGCATCATTGCTCAGCATTGGGTCATTTTTTAAAGGAATATCTTTTCAATCGCTGTTTATGATCTATATACATATTTGAGCAACACAACTTCACACTTGGTAAAGAACTTTCCGTCGATCAAGTTTTATTTGGTTGCGTTTTTTGGCAATTTTAAATGGAAAAGGCTTGTTTCAAAACGTACTATATGTTGGATATTTTCAGAAGTGTGTACCGATATAAGTATCACATTGTTCCTGTATTGCAATAATACCGATATATCAATAATACTGTGCATGCTTACAAGAGAGCGCCAATCGCATAAGCAATAACATGACATCAGAGCATTGTTCAATGACATCTCTACCTCCGAAAGATGAGATGCACATGGGATTAGTAATAAAAGACAAAATTTCTATTTATTTTATTAAATAATTGCCAAAATTTAAGCAAATTGACATTGAGATCGCTCAAGAGAGAGCCCATCGAATAAGCAACAACATTACAACAGCAACATCAGAGCATTGTTCTATGACATAGGATCATTGTGTTATCAGCCATTTTTGATTGATAACAAACGTTATGTTCACTGGTGACTGATTTCACTGGCAAATGTATAATAATTAAGGTATCTCACTGTGCCTTGAGAAGGCATATATCTCTCTTGACCAGTGCATTAGAAACACACATTTATTATATATTTGTGATTTTTCATTATGTGTTACCAGTTACCATTCATAAGATTTCTCTCTACACTTTCTACGGCTGAGAGCAGTGATGTGCAGTGCACATAAGATGCAAATCTATGCACAATGTTATGAAATAATTCTGTATTGCTATTTTGTATGTGCTGCTTTCATTTCACGGTACATTAAGATTTCATGCACAGCTGTAACTCTTTACTTACTGCATATATAAAAAGTTTTCTTTTTCATCACCTGCTGTCACTTTGACTTTAAAATTTAACTATCAATATTCATAATTCAGCATGTCAAAAAGTAAGCATGGTGCCCTAAAGGCTGCATATATAATATGGTTCATAAATGATAATGATGATAATTTTCTACATAATTAAAAAAACAACTTACATTGTATATTGTTTTGATTTAAAACAATGAAATATTTTCAAAAAACAAGACCTCAAATATACCGGTAAGCTAATTCAACATTAACTAACACATACATAATTTCTTCTTAAACAAAACAAACTCTCAAATCATTACAGAACAGAACAACAAATGGAAAAGAAAACAACCCTGGGGTATTCTACAATGAACCTGTGGAACAATAAAACATGTATCACCCTTGAGTCAATATTATGACAGAGCCGTGACTGACCTTAAATCCATTTATTCTTGTGTCAGCAGTTTATTTACAAAGAATATTTAGGACAACAACCACCAGAGATTTTATAGAAATGGTTTATTCTTGTGCGAGAGTGTAAAAATTATATTAATTCACATTTAATCAACAGAAAGATCTACATAGGACCAAGGCCGCTTTATTTCTTACAAGAATTGAGACTAGAATATCATTTGAAAGACAAATTTATGGATGACAACTTCTTGTTTATAGAATATCATTGTTATATCATATCATATCCAAAACAAAGAATATAAATCAAATATGGTGTATTAATGAAGATATGCAGTTCATGATATTTTTTATTAAATTATCCATTTAAGATTTAAGTGTATGACCAGAGTATCGTCTGAGTTACTCATACATGTATAAGTCCTTATACACATAGAGTCGAGATTTTGCAAGTTCCAAAGTGGTGAACTAAATAAGATATTGGCTAAGGAACCATGAGCTAGTGACCAGACTGTAGTCTCAGTAATTAATATAGGTCCTTTTCCAAAATGGAATTAAAATTTTACAAGATTCAAACCCAAAATGAGGAACTAAATAAGTATTGGCTAAGGAACCATGAGCTAGTGTATAACCAGACTATCGTCTGCATTACTCATATATTAGTCCTTATACACAATAGAGATGAGATTTTGCAAGTTTCAAAGTTGTGGAAGTGGTGAAGTTTTACTAGATTCAAACCAAAATGGGGAGTTAAATAAGGTATTGGCTAATATAAGGAACCAAAAATTTAAGCTTGCATGTATATGACCAATCTTACAACTCTGTAACTCATAAAAGCCTCTATATAGAGATGAGATTTTGCCAGATTCAAAGTGGTGAACTAAATAAGATATTTGATAAGGGGCCATGAGCTCGTGTATGACAAGAGCATTAACTCTGTAACTCATATAAGTCGCTCCACACAATAGAGTTGAGATTTATCAAGTGTTGGGTTAAGTGACAAGGAGACCCCATTGTAAGAAGATCCCTTCAGGGTTATTGGAGTCACTAGGTCCATTATAGAACACTCAAACTCGTGACAGCTCCAATCTCATCTTGTAATTGCCATTGTTGGTGGATCATTGTAATTTCCATATCATAAAATTGCTATTGTTCGATTATTGTACCATCAATATCATAAATGATGGATTATTGTACTGTTAATGAACATTTATACAGAATATGTGAAGTACATGATTTTGATGAGTTGATATTGACAATTATGGAAATATCTTTACAGCAGAATCATGATTTCATAATTATGAAGCATAAGCAATCTTAATTTTACAATCCAATTCTCAACCTTTTGTTTTAACAAACTCATTGAAATACATAGAAACAGATTTCACAATACCTATATATATATTATTATATATATGACAAGTTATTTAGAGACACTATTCACTAAAAACGGAATGAAACAACATCATGTTTTACCTTAAACAACACATGTTACAATGATCATTTTCAATTATTCCAGTTTGAGATGATAATTTTATAATATTTCAAATAATCATTAACCTGCATAATTGAGATCAGGGTTGTTGACACCAAGCTGTTGTCATCTACATATAAGACTTGTTGATATTACCAACTGTTACTTGAGTCAATAAATAATCTCCTGCATACATATAATATACGAGACCTACCATATTCATCATAAAGTTCTTCTTAAACATGAGTAATTTTCAATTAAATCCGATTTATTGATGAAAATATTTCCTTCTCTAATTAACAGTATGTTCTACATTTCCTAGGGTAAATAGGAGTTCCTAACAACTAATTTAAAATGAATTAAAACTTGTTATTTTGTGTAACATGCTAATAAATGGTAATGTTTGAATAAAAGAATATGCTTTTTATTTCAACCCGGTTCTAATGGATTTGTTCTTTGTTCAAAGTAAAACATATTGAAAGTAAACAAATGTAACTGTTTACGAAATGGCATTTATCATTTAAAGGGGCAGTTTATAATTTGTTCTCTGACTATGGATGATTGGTTTGTGTAAGGAGATTTTTGACACTATCAAAATAATACATTTAGCATCAACGTACAAACATTGATTAGGGCGATCAGGGCAGAGTTTTACCTAGTCAATAAAAACTGGGGGTCCTGGGGGCTCAGAGTATTTATTTTTAGGGGTCCTTTTCCTTTTTCAGAAGTCCTAAGAAAATAATGAAGGTTTTATAAAAATGTTGATAAAGATTTGGATGGTTATAAGTTGATGATTTTAATACCATCTTGACATGAAAATCATACTGAAGTGTAGTTTTCATAAAAATATTAGAAATATCTATCTAATAAACCTGAGTCACAGAGGACCCACATAATTATTTTTTTGATGGTTCCCCTGACATTTTCTGCATCAAATACTCAGGAAAGTTAAGTCCTGTAAAACCAGGTTAGGTTTTTTTTTTTATACGAAAGCGGGTTACATTGATCTTGCATATATAGAACAGTCAGAACAATATACCAATTCAATATCATGTATTTAAACTTAAAGCATTATTGAACTTATTTCCTTGTTCTTACGGCATGTTGAATACGGTATGTGACATTTTGGGTCTCTATGCTGTAACAGCTGTGACACGAGATTAACTTGCATATGAGACCCGTCATCTTAGCTACAATAGTTTTTCAGGAAAACCGACAAGGAAAACATAAATATCATACTGACAGAAATCAATAATTCAGGCATAAGCTTTGGGCAGAGATTTTTGGGTTATTTTTATACCTTTAGAGATAAATTTAATGGAAAAATACATTGAATATACATATTCTTATCATTTTTTAAAACATATTGGCAACAAATACATTATCAAGCAGAAGAGAAATATTTTCATGAATGATGGTGAAACAGTGTGTAGGAAAGTTATATTTTAATAGATTTATGATTACAACATGATTGAATATATTCATCACATTTGACACTACAAAATCTTTATAATTATGTTGTCACAGAGTCAGACTTTTCAAGAAAGAAAACAATTGACACTGATTTCTAATAGAGTGAAATATCTTTATAACTACCCAATATGAAAATGTTGCCAATCCACAATTTTCAATGGTTTCGACAATTAACAGATATTTGAAAGTATACCTAAAGTAAAATTTGTTTATGGTACGTCACTCCAGGTAAACTAGATAATCTAAATGACTTGCATCACTTTTATTATTTTATCCTAAATATCTAAGCTTTTTCATTTCTGAGATAAATTTCAAGTATAAATATTTGTACTATTATCATCTTTACCCTTTTTCTTTCATTTCAAATGTCCATATAGTGAAAGGCTAGAAAATTACAAAAGTAAATACAAAAATAAATATTTTATCCAAAATATCTAAGCTTTTTCATTTCTAGGATAAATTTCAAGGATAAATATTTCTTCCAGTATCATCTTACTTTGTCTTTCATTTAAAAATAACCATGTACTGTAAGGCTAGAAAATTACAAAAGTAGATATAAATGGAAATATGTACAACCAATTACAGCCTGAAAATGAGAGTGTGAATTCAAAAATTTCAAAGGACTGGAACAATAAAGTACAAGAATTTGTTATATTTATCACAATTTGTACTATTGCAGATAGTCTGACCCCAACCATAACAATGTTGCAATCAATATCTCATTTATCTATTGCCACTGTAAGAAATCCCCAAATCAACCATTATACAATAAGTAAGGTCCACATAGATGTCGTGGTGTTTGAATTTGAAATACGTCAAAATGAATTTAAAAAATATACACCAGGGTGTTATCAATTTCTCATTTATCTATTTCCACCGTAAAAAATCCCAAAATCAACCATTATACAATACCAAGTAAAGTCCACATAGATGTCATGGTGTTTGACGTCAATATTAATTTCAAGAATAACACAGGGGCGTTATCAATTTCTCATTTATCTATTGCAACTGTAAGAAATCAAAAAATCAACCATTATACAAGAAGAAAGGTCCACATAGATGTCTTGGTGTTTGAAATAAGTCAATATTAATTTCAAGAATAACACCAGGGCGTTATCAATTTCTCATATATCTATTGCAACTCTAAGAAATCCCAAAATCAACCATTATACAAGAAGTACGGTCCACATAGATGTCATGGTGTTTGAAATAAGTCAACATTGATCTAAAAAACAACAACAGGGTGTTATCAATTTCTCATTTATCTATTGCAACTATCAGAAATCCCCAAATCAACCTTTATACAAGAAGTAAGGTCCACATAGATGTCATGGTGTTTAAATTTGAAATACGTCAAATTAATCTCAAGAACAACACCAGGGTGTTATCAATTCCTCATTTATCTTTTGCAACTGTCAGTAATCCAAAAATCAACCATTATACAAGAAGTAAGGCCCACATATATGTCATTGTGTTTGAAATAAGTCAATATTGATCTCAAGAATAACACAAGGGTGTTATCAATTCCTCATCAATCGAGTGTCACTGTTATCCTAGCTACAAGGATTAGCCATTATACAAGAACTAATGCAACAATTGCCTATCAGCCCCTTGACTAATCCACACTGAGTCCAACAATTGGGAAGGATTTAGAACACAATGCACTTGACCCTGTGTATCATTTAGAAGGTAACCACCCACTGAGTTTAAGTTACACAAAATTATGGAATACTCTTCTAGAGTTGTAACCCTTTTGTCTGAAATAAGTGAGACTGAAATTGAACCAAGTATTGAACCAATCCCTAATCCACCCAATCCTTATAAGTCTTCCCAAATCATTTTTAGTCCTTTCAAGAAAGGACAAACAATAGAGTGCAAATTGGGATATAATTGATTTATTATATTGATGTAATTTTTTGGCTTAGTAGCATTACCAGATTATGTTTAATTATGGTGTGATGGTGAATTATATTCTTGATTTATTATGGTGTACAAATAAAAGTGACAGAGTAAAAAAGGCATCTGTTTACAGACATACATGTTTTATTTGAAACATTTATCCTATGGTTAGAGTAAACAATGTTAAAACTTATGGTTATCAACAGAAAACAAAAGAATATACCCTGTAAATACTATCATCTTAGACTTGTCACTGATTTTTTTTTTAATCTCCAAATAATTTGGCATTGGAGAATCAATAAACGTCACTTTACACTAAGGTCCTAACCTTTTAGCTTGGTTTCCCCTCAATTTGAAAAGTGACGTATAATTCTACTATTGCAAAGGATCTCAATAGGCAAGAGTTGGCTATAAAGACCCCTCAACAGATCACCTAGGAACAACACTGATTTTATAGTTCTATTGCTCAAAATCTTCATTTTTTATTTCACTTCTCAACAGCCAAAAGAGTTACCCCTTCATTTAAAGTGGTAGGTTCCACAATTCTACAATAACGCTGAATTTCATAGTACGTTTATTTCAAAATCTATTTCATTTTGCTCATTCCCTTCAGCCATCTCAGTAACTGTTTCTGAGCCAGGATTCGAACCCAGACAGCAGACCTTTTCACCAAAGAAGAAAGCCCTATCCACAGGGCCATAATAACCATCTTTGAGTAGAAAGACAGACGCCTCAAGTCAAGCTATTCCTATTTTTATCTGAAGATCAGTTGATCATGCCCAGCAATAAATGATCCTCAGTAGAGCAGAAGATCAATGATCATTACATTGATTAAAGTATTAGCGATTTTATGACTGATGTCTCGGATGGTATTCTTGATAAATCAGATTAATATCATATAAAACTGTATCAGTGATCGTGCATAATGGCACCAAACTTCTCTTTCCTAGAAAAACATTTTTTTCTTGTAGCTTATGAATATGAAGAATTTCATGATGTTGGTTCTTTGAGGTCAAAGTGCCCTTAATATTCAAAACAAGAAGTAATGGTGTGCTCCAAATGCACAAATTTGTCCATTTGTTTATTTCTGACATTCAAGAAAAACATTTGACTCATTTATTCGTCACACTATTCAGGGAAACTATTTCTCGGTCTATTTGTTATGCAAATCTAATCGTTTTCCTCTCAAATCAAAAGCAGCGATAACACCCTAGACGCTAGTTTCATAATTTGCATGGGGCAAAAAACTGGAGATTTCTTTTGCAGGCTGATAAATATTCTGTCAGAATGTAACAAAATGTTAATTTAGCTTAAAAATCACATGAAATTCATAGACAAACTTTATACCAAAAAGTAACATTTTATTTCTATAGGTACCTTTTTGCAAAAATACATTGCAGTGATCAATCTACAGATATGACCCTCTGAGTCAAGGGACTCGCTACCAAAAAAACTTGTGAGTCCAAGCTGATTTACATGAGTCCTTTAATAAGTAAGCACATGGTATCACAAAAAAAACTATGCATCCCAGGACTCCCAGCTTAAATTTCTATGAGTCCTTTCTAAATTTTATGAGTATTTGAAGCAGGACTCGCAGGTAAATTTATCCCTGCATTGTTGTTGGTAATGTTTATTTATTGTTTGTATGATTACCCTTGTCATTATCTTATCTTTGTCAAATCTAAATTCATAGACTGATATCCTATAAAAACATTTGACTCATTTATTCCTCACAGTAGCAATATAAGGAAGTGATATGGACAACTCATCATGAACTGTCATAGAATCTGGGTATTATCTGGAGATATAAACATCTTGTGTAAGTGTCATCAATGTATTGCAATAAAAGGAATTAAATCAAATTGATAAGAAATGGACAACTCATCATGAAAAGCATCTATCAAGAATACAGATTTTTAAGATCATATCTTAATCATATTACAAACAAATAGCTATGAAAGGAAATGGTCAGAAGTAATAAATCCATCACCAAAGGAGCATTTCAACAGATGCAAATGAGCACATTTCAACAGAATGGCCTTATAAAGAGGACCAGCTGAAAATGAGAAACCATGTGTTTATTGAGTACTAGCATTAGCCTTATAATGAGGGATGACCACTGACTCATACCATGAAGGCTTATACTGGGCTATTTACCGAGGCCCTTACAAGCTGAGATTGTCAATCCCTTTCTGGCATGACTTGATTACTAGGTGTCATCGCTCAAGTTCAACACAATGATTTGATCAACAGCTGATTTCATTGAGAGAGTGTTTGAGGTCATTGTGTAAATTTTGTGTTCACATATCAATTATGTGTCCATTGTATAAAATCTGGGCGTTTTGTATCAATTGTGAGTCTTTTGCAGTTTGGAGTGTGTTCTATCAAATCTGAGTCAATTTATTAGGTTTGAGAGCTTTATAAAAATTCTTAGTCTATTACATGAATTCTGAGTCCATTGTATCAAATAGTATTCATAGTATTGGTGGCAATTTTTCTTGTGAACCAAGGTTGAAATGGACGAGGCGGTCAATGATTGACAATGTGATTAAATGGCCTGTGGTCATGTGATCAAATTTAGTTCATTCTATCAGGTGTCTTTTGACATGCTTTGAGTTCATGCATATTGGTTTTCAGCCTCAGGGAGATTTAATTCAATGAATGTCAATTAAGCAAACAGTCTATTTGTGACCTGACAAATGCTTGAGAGAATCAACAGATGTGATTTGGTGTTGTTTAGTTGACATTTATTCTTTCTGTGGCTCATATTTGTTCTTCAGAATCCTCAAGAAAAATATAAGTATTGACAGATAGATATATCCACATAACATATATTTATATTTTATCAAATGTAAAGAAAACCATACACCACAAGCTTAATCTACAAGTGACCCTTCGGTGTTGTGACTGTTGTAAAATTAATTGAAAAATGTTGAAAGATAAAATTTATTTTTAACAAAAGTTTTTAAAATGTTCATTCATTTATTTCTTAATCAAAAATTAATATTCTCATAAACAAATCTAAAACCAATACTGAGACTATTATTTAATAATACCATTAAAATTTGAATAAGAAGAAACTTTTGACAAAATTTCAAGTTCCAAAACGTAAACAAAAAGTTTTCAAGAGAGGCACAAGACTGACTGAAGTTTTGATTTTAATAATGTAAGCAAGATATAAAAAATAACTAACCTCTGCTTCTCTTATGGCGGTATCATCCGATTTTTGTTCACTTTGAAGAACATTCTTGGGTCTAAAACAGGCACCATCCGGTAAATCATCAAGTTTGAACTCAGCAACTTTTTGCACCCGGTCCGGAATAACAGACGTGGAATTAGATCGCTGGTATCCCCGCTCCACAAAGCGTTCTTTCCTTTCCTGTAATTCCTTGACATCCTGTTGCTCAAGTTGCTTCTTCGCTTTGATGAGATACATCTTGGAGGATTTTCATACTACCATTAGCACCAAAAGTTCCCACAACTAGTTGAGTACCAATCTTTGTTTTGCCAATCCGCCATCTTTCTTTGACAGATGCGCGTGCCCGGTCAGTGCTTCCGGGTCAATGGGTCACATCTTCAGAGTAGGGGGCGTGGCATAATAACACGCTTCAAGGATCAAACGAGTGTTTGTTTGTTACTGTGAATAGAAAACGGGAATTTAACGGGAGATGGATTTCATTATGCAAAAGATAATCTACTGTTGCCCCGTTTTAGCGAAAGCTAACCAGGACAGCCGTAGCAACTCGGCAGCGATCAATAAGTGTATTTACAAAGCATAGGCAATGTTTGTCGCTGTTCACACGAGGCATAATGAGAGTAATTTAAAGTTATTTCACTACTGTAATTTTGTTTACCTGTGGGGATTCGGAGCTGATTTCTTTTGAACTTGGTTATGCCAACTTGAAACGCGTCGTGTCTTTTGCTTTATCTGGATTAACTCTCAAAACCCTGTGAAACGTCACGTAACCAAGTGTACAAGAAATCGGAACCAATCTTATCTTGTGATAATGAGTAAAATGTAGACTTTGAACTTGATATTAAAGTTTATGGAATTTTCTTTCACTAAAGTATAACATGAAGTGAGCTAGCTTAAACGATTTATCATCTACTCTTTGTTACGTACGAGTAATTTTTTAATATATTTTAACGTTTTTATCCTAGGGGATTCGTGATATCTTTAGTTTGTTTGTGGCAAATATCTAGATCTAAGTAAGAATGTAAGTCATAGTTATCAAATATGTATAGCCTTTTTTGTATAAACCAATGACTTTCATAAAAAGCCTTATAGGCCTACGGACGATGTCAATATATTGGAAACTGTGGATGAATATTTAAAATTACAGCCTAATGCTAGTGTTACGTGAAACTCGATTGTATTACTCAAATGATACTGTACAGTAGGCCATTTCTATTTTGATGTATTAAAAGAAATAAGTTTTAAATGATAATAGCATTGTTGGTGATTTATTTCAGTCCAGCTGTCACACCAAATTTTTTATAACAAAATATTTTTATCGTTAAACGTAAAAAACACATACATTCCGACATCAAAATTATACAAAGACAACTGTAAATGACTGAATGCTGGAATAAAAACAATTGAGAAAAACTATTTCCAACATAGAAAATTTATTGATCACGTCCGATTTTAACTGTAATTTCTAACTTTAATTTATTTTCAGAAATATTTTACCTGTTTTAAAAATTAACGTTCGTCAAGTTTAATTTTAGCAATCGTGACATCGTGTTAAAACAGTTGTGTATCCTCTCTGATTTTGTGTCAACAGTCGCGGGCCGTGTTTCCCTCATGTTGTATTTCAGCTGACCTTGTAAATATACAAATCTCCAGCCCGTAGGCACGGAAGAGTTTGTTTGTTTCAGAGCTCCAGTCAACAGGTCAACTTGACCTCATAACACCTGCCTTGGGGTCAATAACCAAATAAAACACACCTTGATTCCACAAGCCGGGCGGCGCGCGACCCAGTTTGTTTAGGATATTATACGTGCGCATCTCTCACTTGTTGGAATTTGACTGTCGTAAAACTGTCGTACATTTTTTGTACTGTTAGGACATAAATTTAAGGAACTTTAATTTATAAGAGATACGTGTATTAGCATCGACATTTTTTATAAAGTACGGGAATGTTTATGGGTTTGCGTTCCATTGAAATACATGTATAATTACATGCTATAAATTAATGTTGGACAAAATCAAAATCTTGGGTATGAAATCTCTCAAAGCTGAATATATTCCTAGCTTAGTAGTTTTGAACGATAAATACATCCCATTGTGTGCACAAAGTTGATGTCCCTTTGTGACCTAAGCGATCTTGGCTTTTGCTTTATTGATTACATTTTTGTATAAATATTTTGGAAAGAAAACTATAATAGCCCTGCCACTATTCCCAATAGCATTAAATTTCTTAAGTGTGATAATGAGTTATCATGTACTTTACATACATATCGTTTTTTTGTGCTCATAATTTAAATTCTATATTTTATATCTACAATAATTGTCCTTTTATTATTCCATAGATGTATTTTATGTGTGTTTTGTTCTTAAATATTGTATATTTGTTAATTTTTAGGTGAGGTGAGGTGATATGGGGGTTTAAGGCCGCTTTCAAGATTATTTCACTTATATCGCGGCTGCTAGTATTATTGCAGGGAGAAAGCCCGCAACACCATTGTGGCTATGCATTGCGGTGAAACCTGTGAGAATTGGCTGGAACTAGCGAACCATTGATGGTACTGCGCTGAAATTCTGTGTAGCACTGCACTGTTAATTTCGAAGACTCTGTGAATGTAACCCTTTCTGGTAATGAAGTATTATCTTATTTTATCTTATCACTAATGGCTGAAATACTGCCAAACAGCGTAAAACTTTAACCCAGTCCCTAAAATAGCCAAGTTTAACACAAACTGCATGCTATAGTGCCTCGAAATCTTGATGCAATTGTCTAGGAAGTAATGATGCACCTAAATATTGTGGAGATGATTACTTCATATGAAAAAAATACGGAACACTAAAACATATTCAATCTTCCTTTTATTAAATAAAATTCTTTGTTGAAAATGGGCATATATAAAACATGGACAGATGTGGTCACAACATGGTAGATGGACGTTCACTGATGCCAAACTATACATGTTGTTTGAGAGGCATTTTAGAAGTTGGATATATCAAGAAGATTTTATGGATGATCAACTTCTTTATTGTAAAAATATCAAGACAGTAGCAACGTTTTGGTATAGATAGATAATATTATACCGTTTTCAAGTATAAACGTTTTAAGGATCTATACCGAAAAGACACTATTTTCTACAATAAAGAAGTTGATAATCCATAAACTCCTTGTCTTGAAACTGTAAATGAATCGTATACTTATACGAGGGACAATTTCACAACACAGAGAAAGTATTTACAGTAAAAGTGTACATGGTTGTTCTTATGCATGTAAATGTACATTGTCTCTTTCAAATGAATCTTTACATGTGTATGGTTGTATTTTTGCTCATGCATTTTCTGAATTTGGATATAAGCATATGAGTTTTGTCATTATATAAGTATGACAGCTCATATCAATCAAGTTATTGTGAACTTTATTGAAAGAATGCAATGTTAATTTTTCGACGTCATAATTTACAAAGTTGTAAACCAGTTATATTCCTACATAATTTGTAGCTAAACCAATGAGAGCCGTATTTATACATTATTTGCAAATATCCATTTTTATAAGTTAAGTTAGTCTAATAGAACATTTAATGTTTAATATTGAACTAAAGTTAAACAAGTAGATGGGTATATATTGCTAACATGGTGACATAAATATACAGTAGAACTCGGATATAACAAACTCCAAGGGACCAGAGAATTTAGTTCGCTATATCCGGTGTTTGCTCCTCGCATATGACCGCCATGCCGGCTTTTGACAGGACTTAAAAACTTGTTCGCTATATCCGAGTTCGCTATATCTGTGTTCTACTGTACTACCAAAATACTGGGTACTTACTTATGGAAACAAAACTTCTAATATTACGTGAAAAGATTGGGCTTAATGACCTTAAGAGCATTTTGAATTTATAAATACTCACACTGCTAATACAGGTTAGGCAATACAGGGCTAATCTGCTTTAAGCTTTATACAAGGCCACTGAATATTTCTCTGAACACAACACTTATTATATCACAGTATTTACAGAGATGTACATAATATATAAGATGGGGTTGCATGTCACTCATAATTTATTATTTGTTCTTGACTATTTCTTTTAAATTTCATATATACACTATACATATGAAAATTGAATTTAATACCATTAAATTATTGGATGTCTCCTGATATTCTTGACGGGCCTTATTTCATATCAACGCTGATATATGAAATCTAGATTTAAAGGCACTACTCTATCGGGTTTCATCCGCCATTTTGAAAGGATAGCATTGCAAGAAAACAAATGTGCTAGATAATGTTTATTCGTTAACAAACTTGAGAAATAACTATTTGATTGGTAGAGGAGGAGCATATTTACAAATAATTCATAATGAAAGTTATCAGTTACGACAGCATTTAGTCGTCGTAATGCATTCCACGATCGTAGCTTCGATGATTGGCTTCATTTCACGATGTTTTTATTTTTTGAGCGATACACTTTATTCTTTGTCAAATTGTTAAATGTTGAACAACTGAAATATTAAACTCACAAACATATTGAAATTAAGTGTGAAATTATTACGTTAAAATCATCTATTTTTTTTACAGGAAAATCCTCCTCAATTTCGTTTCCACAAAAAATACCCCGCTCGAATGGTCCCTTTAATACAAGCTGTAGAAATGCATACCCTCAATTCACTAAAAGGAAATTAGGCCAGTAGCCAGAACCTGGGTTTGGGTCAGGGCTGGTAACGTTTTGATAATTTTCTTCCAATTTATTATTAAATCTACGTAATACCACTGGCTATATTTCAGGCTTGTCTCATAACCTTTCTATATGTCAAAACAGCAATTATGATGATATTCACAAAAGTAATGCCACATGTCCAATAATTGATGATAACTGGTTTTCAATGAAATTCATGTAATATCCTTATATTTGCACAAAAGATGAAATCATAAGACTGGAGAGTTACTAATGCTATGATTTTGCATTATTCTTAGAGAAAGGATGCTTTGTGAAAATTAATTAAATGCTCATTTGCAGCAAGAAACATTAAATATCATATTTAATATCAAAATATGTTTAAAGAAATCCTGAAATGATCACGATTATTATTGTGATAATGATGATGAACATAATATTGACAATGTCAAGAATTCATCTATAATCAAACATTCATCTTGACAAGAATTTGGTCATTTTGTATCATTTTTGTATCAATGAAATCCAGTCCAAGTTTTGTGCCATGTTAATTATTACCCAGATTGTAAAATTCTTAATGTTTTAATTTTTCAATCATAATTTGAAAAATCACTCTTTCAGGCTTGTTACTTTCAAGCTCATTTCATACACAGTTCTTAATTACATTTTAACTACAATGAAATTCACTTTCTCCTTATGAAAACTTGTTCTGTTTTTGACCATCACAAACTCAACAAGATATTCCAGCTCATCTTGTTCATCTAGCTAAGCAAACTGACCCATTTAGCTCATCACCTCAGGAACTCAAGTCCATATTTGAGAGTTGGAATCTGTTATTTACACTGTTTGTCACATAAACTGTCAAAGGTAGATAGTTGTTTCACTGTTAACAATTTTCCCCACAAGTATACCAGAAGTCTTCAATTCAACTGGTCAACAGTACATGTTAAAAGATCAAACTCACCTTGCACTGATTTAATACTTCATTTCCTTTCATAAACTTCAAATAAATGCAAGAAAAGATATGTCCCTTTTATCTGAAAACCATATTTCAGACTCAACACCAAGCAAATTCTGCTTCGTCACTTCTGGTCACGGTTTTCCAGCTAGCTGATTTTCAATGTAATATAAAACATATTATTGAAGGCTAAGTGGAGCAATTATACCTTCAACCTAGTAATGAACCTGTCATGAAATGTTCACCAAATATATCTTAATTTTTCTCACATTTGTTGCTTGATGAAATTGAAGAGTCCCAAGAGTGCGAACCCTCCAAAAGGCCATTGTACTAAGGAATAAAGCACTCATAAAATCTTCACCTCATAAATTCAAATTTTTTAAAGTTCAAAAAAGTTTTCCATGTTGTTTTCTACGTGGATCTAGAAGTTCATGCATCACATAAGGTTTGTCAAATCCACTGGTAACGAAGCACTCATAAAATCTTTGAGCTTTAATCCTCCCTTAACTTCTTCCCAACTCTTGCATTGAAACATATTAATTCCACTTGGTGACTTTCATTGACCAGAAGAAGGGTTATTACATGAAATTCATTAAATCCATTGAAACACTCGTAAAATCCTCCAAACATAAATCCACTCTCTCACAACCAGTGCTTGATGTTATGGAAGAACCAATCCCATTTAGTGGTCCAGGAATCACCATAAGCGTTACCAAACTTCTCCGTGAAGTATTTTACGGCATCTTTCTCGCTTTTCTCAACGGCAAGAGTTTTTCGTATGTATCCGATGTCGTCAAGAGATTGAAGTTCAGGAATTCCACAGGACAACATCAGGGTGAAGAGGGTGATGAATAAATGGGAGTGTTTCCTCAGTATGATGTAGGCAGAGATACAGAGTTTCTGGAATCTGTGGAGAAAAATTGATATTTTTCAATAAATAAAATTTTTGATCATTTAGTTCAGCTTTCACAAACTGTTGACTAATGATATATGATGTAGGCCGAGATACAAAGTTACTGGAATCTTTGGAAAAATATTGATTTTTTGAGAATCAAACTTTGGATCATTTTGTTAGGTTAATAAATTGAGATATTGACTTACGTAGGAATATAGCGAATAACCAAAATTTGCTGATAAAGGAGTTCACTAGATTGCTTTAAATAGTGAAATACATCTCTAGCAATCCATTCATTAAGTCAGTGAGGAATCTTACAAAATATTTTGCTTCGAAAAACATTTCTTTCGCACAAAATATTTTCAGAGAGAAATTGCAAATATTGGCATATCAAAATTGAAACAGTAAATCAAAAGAACCCATTTTTTATATTTTTTTTAAGAACTAGAACATATAAATGTGATGTGTCAATGCTTGTGATATATCTTAGTAATATTTTTGAAAAATTATGAACTGTTAACCTTTTGTATTCCTCCTGTTTCGAAGGTTGGTCAACTCCTTTTGCTATCACACGGATGAAATCCTCAGTCAACACAAATGGTACACGCTCTCTGTTGATGCCAAATTTCTTCTTCTTGTGGTCCAGAAAATGTCCAAAGTCAATATGAAATACCTGGAAGTATTAAATATGGTTATAAAAGGTAAATAAGATCACTAGAAAGTTAAAAAAATTTCACATTTATCAGTATGTCAACATGAAGGATAAACTTTTATGATATTCATTTTAACCTATGAATTTTGTTATGGTTATACCACTTCTTTATTGTGAAAAGGTGACGTTTTGAGCAATATTGACAACATCTTTGTCAGAATGCCGTCAACTAAGAATAAAGAAGTCATGAATCCATCAATGTCATCTTTTCCTCTGTCTTGGTAATGCTAAACATGTGATCGATAGGGATATGGAGCTGGAGTTTGCCAAGTGGAGAGGAAACTCCAGACTAGGTTCAATCCTCGATATGGTTTATATTTCTAAACTTATATTCCTTGGAACTTGGCTAATCAGACTGCTTACCTGTCCTTCCTCAGTCACCATGATGTTTTCCGGGTGACGATCACCGATGCCCAGAACAAAGGTAGCAACACAGTACCCAGCACATGACCTGGTGAAGGCATCAATTGCTTGGTCGTATCTACGGAAATGGAATCGTCATCTCTATAAACTTTGGCATATGGAAGTGGTAAAAATATGGTGGAAAGCACTTTGTAATATTTACATTTTACAATTCAATATATGTCATACCTGTGTTAAACTAGATTAGTGTTTGCGGGACACCGCAAAAACAGAGCAGCCCCGAAACTTGGGGTTTCGCCTTACCCTGTTCCGCCTTCTACAAGCCTCAGCATATTGGGCATTTTCTTGTGACCTTGACCTTTGACACTCAAGGTCATGCAATCAATGAATACATTTCATTGAATATAACATTAATGTAACAAATTAAAGAGGTAAAAGTAAAAATAATCCATTTTCTCAATATTTGTTGACCTTGCTGTGACCTTGACCTTTGACACTTCATACCCAAAATTTTTCCAAAATTTTGTACTTTCAAGAGATAATACATACAAAATTTAAACTTCATAGCACAAAAACTTTTCAAGTTATCGCGTTTACAAATAATTTTTAAGTGATTTTATAGCTCGTGACCTTGACCTTTGATCTTGAATGTGACCATGTCATTGTAAGTCCCCAGAGGTGTAAACAATTATACATCTTTATAAGTTCTGAAAAACTGAATTGGATTAAGTTATATCCATATTAGTTCCACATTGTAATAACACAAATCTCATGACCTTGACCTTTGACCTACATGGTTACACAATCAATGAACACTTTTCAATGAGTATAACAATCATCTATTGCTTAAAAGTGTTCATAGTTAAAATAAAGCATTTTCGCAAAACCATGCTAAAGTCATGACCTTGCTGTGACCTTGACCTTGGACAGATTGTAGCGAAAACCTTTTCAAAATTTTTTACTCTTCCAAGGATGTTATATATCAAGTTAGAGCTTCATAGCACAAAAACTTTTCAAGTTATCGCGTTTACAAGGAATTTTTTAGTGATTTTATAGCTCGTGACCTTGACCTTTGACCTTGAAAGAGAACATGTCATTGTAAGTCCCCAGAGGTATGGACACTTATACATGTTTATGAGTTCTGAAAAGCTTAATTAGATCAAGTTATATCCAAATTAGTTGCACATTGCAATAACACAAATCTCATGACCTTGACCTTTGACCTTCAAGGTTACACAATCAATGAACACTTTTCATTGAGTATAACAATCATCTATTGATTACAAGTGTTCATAGTTTAAATAAAGCATTTTCGCAAAACCATGCTAAAGTAATGACCTCGCTGTGACCTTGACCTTGGACAGATTGTAGCGAAAACCTTTTCAAAATTTTTTACTCTTCCAAGGATGTTATATATCAAGTTAGAGCTTCATAGCACAAAAACTTTTCAAGTTATCGCGTTTACAAGGAGTTTTTTAGTGATTTTATAGCTCGTGACCTTGACCTTTGACCTTGAAGGTGAACATGTCAAAATCGTTCCCCCGAGGTATAAGCAGAAAGTTATAAATACAAGTTCTGAAAAGCTTAGTAGAAAAAAGTTATAGCCATTAGTATGAGCGCGGCGGACGCGGCGGCGGCGGCGGCGGCGGCGGAAACTGCACAAATACTGATAGCAGCCCCGACTAAGTCGGGGCTGCTAAATACTCAATATTTGTTTTTTAAATTATTATATTTATGAAAAACACCCTTTATACAAATACATTGATTTTTAGTCAAAGATAAATAACATACAAAGAATGTATTAAAATCAAGACATTGCCAATAACATGACAATGCCCTATTCATTCACCTGTACAAGATTTTACTTCAATATATGATAAAGAGTTTGAAAAGTCCTCAAAGTGACATGTTGCTGTGGTGATTCTCAAAATAAGGTCATCAAAACGAACTGGTGTCTGCGTAATCCCTCAATTTAGGCTGTGGCAAAAAGTTTAACTCCTTGTATGCAAAGGTTTGTGAGATACCACTTCAACAATGATACAGAATATTGTAATAGAATTTGTTTATATTGTCATAACAAAGGAATATCATTAGTTGAAGATGAATATCACTTGTTAATGGTTTGTGAACTCTACAAGGATGCAAGAAAAGAGTATATTCACCATGATGATTTTATCAAACTTAGTAAGGAAGATTTTGTAAGACTTATGTCTTGTAAAAATGTTAATGTTAAAGTGAATATTGCTAAATTCCTTTTGCAGGCTCGTAAAATTAGAAATATGTAACTTTCATTCAATAGCCTATATAGTTATAAATTTAGTAACTTGACTGTATAGAGTAGAATTCATGCAAATTGTTGAAACCTTCCAGATATTTTACGGACGTTTCGTCCAATTCTTGGATTTTGTATTTTGTAACAAGACTACCAGCAGCACATAAAACTGTAATATTTTTGTAATATGAGCCATGGCCTTGAATACTGAATAAATACTGTCTGTCTGTCTGTCTGTCAATAATCATCACGAATATCTCGATTTCTTTGGTTCTGTTATCAAGTTCGGCTAACCTGTCAGCATTTTTCTCCTTGATCCAGCGATGCAGTTGCGAGGAGTCCATCTGAATGGCTGCCCGCGCTCCGCCGTGAGACTGGATTGACGTGATTGTCTTCGCATTTCTCACAATCTGGATCAGACCTACATCCTTCCCCGTTGATAAACATCCATAAGGAATCATCCTGCGTAGAAGAAATCAATCATGAAATAGCCAGTCTACATGCTCTTTGAAGAAGGAAATTACCAAATCTTTTGTCTACACACTCAGCGCATTTGAGGCATATATTTAGTTTCATCAGGACCATCAAAGTCACTATTAAGTCCGTTTCTTGCTTACATGAGCAACAACGACACAACCATCTTCCTACGCAGAGCCTAAAAGGCCAGTTTCCAAACTGTCAGTTTTATGCCTTGCTGCATAGCCTTGAGTTTTCTGTGCTTGCTCTCTAGTCTGTAGGGGCACTATAGCAGCACAGAAAAGTAAAGTCTCTGCAGCAAGGCATAAAATGACAGTTTGGAAACTGGCCTTTTAGGCTCTGCGTAGGAAGATGCGACACAACATGAAGAAGAACAAATTCTTATGGATAGTCAACTTCTCAGTTGCATGAATTTAATGCATTTCATGCAATAAAGATATTTATTATCTATGAAATCTTGTTCAAACCAGCTTCTAAATTGCCTCTCAAAGAAAATAATATGCCCATAATCAGTGTATAAAATAGATTGGAAACTTAGCCTGGGCGATCGGGTTATATTTTAAACACTGCCATAATGCATATTTTCGCTATACTTTGTTTTCAAAACAGCATGGTTGAAAATTGCATACCCTTGTCATACCTTCTAAATAAACATTAACCTATCACTATTCTTTGCTGAAATTCATGTCTTCAAATAAATTCTTATAAAACCTCAATTCATGAACACTCCTTTTTACATAATTTTCATATCTTCAAAAGATAACATAATTATATTTAAAAGGCAAACATTTCCACCCACTACATGCTCAAGCGCTACCAAAAGTAACACCCTAGTCTAAACCAAGACGACATATTGGTCACAAGAAGTTCGAAGCATGCCTCTGTCTGAGATTGAACCTCAAGTGTCCTACAGTTGTCTGCCGACCGTTTTTATTCTTCCTAAGAAGTTTTTTGTACTCAGTGACCAGGAATAATTTCACTTAGCGCTTTTAACATGCAATCACAGGATAATTGCACATATGGACTATCATTATTATTTTATTTTTTTTCCTGCATAGTAAAGAGCTAGACTGACCTGAGGTCAAGACCTTCTGCTTTCCAAATGGTGTCCATCAACCGGATGACTTGTAGGGTCAGCATATCCTGTCTCAGATCTGTCAAACAATATCAAAGACAATGCAGATTGATAAAATAGAGCCATTGGCTCTGTAGCTCATCAGGCTTCATTATCAATTATGCTATATATATTAGGGGTCACAGGACCACCAAAGCTACAATTCATAATCCTCATCAGTCAAGGAGTCTGTACACACAATTTCAGCTTTCTAGGCCTCATGGTTCTGGAGAAGAAGATGAAAATAGGTTCTTGAGCATGGCCCCTGTGGCCCTTATTAGGGGTCACAGGGCCACCAAAGCTACAATTTATAATCCTCACTAGTCAATGAGATTGTACACAAAGTTTCAGCTTTCTAGGCCTCATGGTTCTGGGGACAAACATCAAAATAAGTTTTTAGGGAGTGGCCCCTGTGGCCCTTATTAGGGGTCACAGGGCCACGAAAGCTACAATTTATAATCCTTACTAGTCAAGGAGTCTGTACACAAAGTTTCAGCTTTCTAGGCCTCATGGTTCTAGGGAAGCAGATCAAAAAAGGTTTTTAGGGCGTGGCCCCTGTGGCCCTTATTAGGGGTCACAGGGCCACCAAAGCTACAATTTATAATCCTCACTAGTCAAGGAGTCTGTACACAAAGTTTTAGATTTCTAGGCCTCATTGTTCTGAAGAAGAAGATGAAAATAGGTTTTTAGGGCGTGGCCCCTGTAGTCCTTATTAGGGGTCACAGGGCCACCAAAGCTACAATTTATAATCCTCACTAGTCAAGGGGTCTGTACACAAAGTTTTAGATTTCTAGGCCTCATGGTTCTGGAGAAGAAGATGAAAATAGGTTTTAAGGGCGTGGCCCCTGTGGCCCTTATTAGGGGTCACAGGGCCACCAAAGCTACAATTTTTAATCCTCACTAGTCAAGGAGTCTGTACACAAAGTTTTAGATTTCTAGGCCTTATGGTTCTGGAGAAGAAGTCGAAATTCCACAAAGTTTACGGACGGATGGACGGACGGACGGATGGACGGATGGACGGATGGACGGACGGACGGACGCCGGACACCATGCCATGCCATAAGCCCATCGGGCCTTACAGGCCAGATGAGCTAAAAATGTAAGCAATTGTTTCCAATATTAGGGCAATATTTTCCATCAATACAAGGATTTCATAAACGCTCATACCATTTTCAATTTAATTATGTGAATCCATTCTCCATCTTCAAATGATTGAGAAGTTTTAACACTAAAATGGCAGCCTGCAGTTTTATCTAGACACATGAGACCATATTCTATGGCCACAGATATCCAAGTTAGTAAATTGATCTTCTACCAAATGGATACAATATATTTAGCATAACTAGTACATCATTGAAAATATTTATACAAATAACTCATCAAAAATAATAATCTATCCAGTCTTAACTAAAACATAGTAAACAGATAGTACAATATGCAAATGTACCTCAAAGTTAGTTGTTAGCGCTTAAATCTCACCCAGTAATCAATGTACAGATATGACCTGCAGAATTAAGGGACTTGCTATCACAAAATTTTGTGAGTCTTAGCAGATTAAAATGATCTCTCTTTAAAGGGGCAATAGCACGTTTTTAGGGGGTATATAGGGTGATGTCAGGAAAATGAAAATTAGTGGTTCCAATTGAAAGACAATGTATTTAAATTAAATGAAGCAGTAATAATTCAAATATATAATGTAAAGTTTAGCCATGGAATTACTTTTTCTAACAGAAAATGAATTAAAGGTGTTCACACAAAATGGCCGTCAATGGATTTTATGTGAATCTTCATACTTTGTCCTCTGACTCTGGATGATTGGCTTGTGTAATGAGATTTTTGACACTGTCAAAATAATACATTTAGCATTAACTTACAATTATCAGTGAACATTTTTGAATATAAAATTATCAAAAAACGTGTTACTGCCCCTTTAAGTAAGCAAATAGTACCATAAAACACTTTCTATTCCGGGAACAAAAAGCTTAAATTTCTTTCACCTTGAATCTTTTCTAGGTATATGAGTATTTGATGCAGGACTCATGTAGGTAGATTTATCACTGCTTTCCAATATGCTGTAGAAACAAAGTAAAGAAACCAATAGTTACCATCTCCATTCTTGAACATCAGTTTGTAGTCTGGGTCATGTGCATCTCTCATGGGGTCAGGGTTTGTCCACACCAGCCATAGAGGGCGCTTCTTTGACGTCATCACACGACAGTCAGCTTGCCTGCAAAATTGAATTGAATCATTATATTACAATTACACTATGTCCAACATGTTGAATCAGTGCTTTGACTTACTTCATCAAGAAACATCATGACCTCAGTATAGAACACTACACTACCCTACACTAGGTCTGACCACACCCGATTAACTTACATCTTTTTACCAGTTTAGTTCAGCCAAAACCCAGTCGTTAGAGGACCAATCACATTGTCTCTTTTATAAGGGCACTAGCGGTGATCATATTCAAAGCATGATTAACAGGAGTTACTGATACTGAAGGCACTTTCCGGCGGCTAGCAATTGGTTAGATAAGTTAACGAAAGAAAATGCAACCTGCAGTCTGCGGTCAGACTCGGTGGAGAGGAAACCTAGCAAAGGAAACCTAACAAAATAACTACAAGTTTTAATTTCGATAAATAAGAGTTAATATTTTAAAACTTTTATTCCTTGGAACATCACAAATTCTTCTGAAAATCTAAAAGAATATTGTAGATTATCAAAACATTTATAAATACTCACATGACCTCTCCGAGGATATGAGAGGTGTTGAGGGGAGATGTGACGCTCTGTAACGCCTCCTGATAGTCCGGCTGTTGAAGCTGCTCCTGCAGGAACTTCATCTGCTCGTCCTGCAAGTATCGGAGAGTTCTTACTCTGAGTTCTAAATATCTGCCTGCATTTATCTTTAGACAAGGCCAGTTGCAAAAGAGGCAAGAAAGCAACTCTTGCTGGTGCGAATTTTGATATACTTTTGTCCATTTATTCCAAAGTCTCTTTTGAACAGGTGAGGTGAGGTGAAGTGGGGTTTATCGCCGCTTTCAAGAGTATTTTACTTGTATCGCGACTGCTAGTATTACACATTATTGAACAGGACTAGTCAATTATTTTTGCCAATGTGATGTTCAATATAACATTCAGCAACTTTTATATTTGTCAAGCATGTTACAATTTTACAATGATTTTTGGATGACATTTTAATTTTTCTGTACTTATGTCAATTCTTTGTTAGGTCTTATATTTTCATAAGGGCTAGTTGATTATTTCTATACAAGCATTGTTTGCCAGTAATGTGGGCTTAGTGGGAAGATATGAGTTAGTCAGCCTCTATGGAAAGAAATACATCTACACGGCAAAGTTAAATAAAGTCTCTCAATCATCGTTTTTTGGGATCACTCACATCTTTGACCTCTGACTTGAGCATGTCGGTGAGTTTGGTGAGTTTATCGAGGGCCTCCACCTGCCTACTGAGAGTCTTCAGGAAAGATCCACACCCCCGACAGTACGCTTCGAGGATCAGTCCGAACCTCAGGCGTGATGATGTCTGGTGCATCTCAGATCTGGAACAGATTTACAGGATATATAGACAGGCCCGTAGCAAGTGGGGTCACCGAGCCGCCCCACACAGGCGGTAGCAAGCGGGGTGACCCAGCCCCCCCAAAGACACTTAGCTAAGAAACCAAAAAACTAGCGCCCCTCCCTTCTGAAATTGGTGCTACGATCCTGATGGAGAAGACTTAACAATCTTTTATCAAAGTCTAATTTTTGGTTTTGGTGAGTTATTGTTAAAAATGTATAGAGGATATTATATGAGTGTCCATGACATACTATGTTTACGACACGAGTGCCTAAATATTAGTATTTCCCGAGCGAGAGCGAGTAAACAAAGTATGTCATGGGCACGAATATAATATTCTGTTTATTACCGTAGTCCCAAAATTAAAGAAAATACTCAAAAACTACTTCCAAGAATAGGCGGACTAGCCGCCGCCGGCCCGTTTAGATTGTGACGTCATAGGTGAACCGTGACGTCAAAGCATTGTTTATAACGTGACGTCACAATGAAAAAGTGATATTTTGCCCTAGGGCAACACATGAAAAATATGAACCTCGGTATGACTGCCCTCGTAGGTAATAAAAGTATTTAAGTCATTAGTGGTGTTTTTTAGATCTGAAAGAAATTTAGAGAAAATATATGAGTGTTCTGTTGTAGCGAAATGGTTGCAAAGGCTGTTGAATCCTATAATTTTCTCTGGGACTGTTAAAAACCTTCAACAAAGTTGAGCAGCAAAAGTGAAAGTACCATAAGTATTCAAGGTTACACTTTATTCATTAACAGATTCAATGTGAGCAAAATTTAATCAATTGAAAAAAGATTTATGCAATTGATTTTTAATTGAGGAATTTAACTTTCAACACAATAGTTTCTCCCTGCAGTGAAATTGATATTTGAGAAAGCTAGAAGAAATAATTACCAAACTTTTGACAGCTTGTCTTTTGACTGAGTTTGTACGTTATTACTTGGCAATATTCAGTCATTATCCAAATGCATTTTATCCTACCTCATGTAAGAATCTTGATCTCTGATTGGTTCACGTGACCCTCGATAACGACTGATATCCCCCTCTTGAGCGGGATGATAAATTATTTATACCCCGCCATGAACCAATCACGTAAAAAGCGTGCAAATTGAACTTATTTATACCCCGCCATGAAAAAAGCGTGTAGATTAAGCTCCTTGAAGAGTATGTTTCACTGAATACATTGATGCTACCTTTGCTCAAATAATATGTAGCTTTAAGCAAACTAAAGTCAAAGTAATTGAAAGCTATATAAATGCAAAAAAACATACATGGAAAATGCCATCATAAGCTTATTAATCTAAGATTTGGTGTTAAAAAAGTTTCTCGTCGAAAAAAAACGTCAATACTGTGTCGCGGCTTTCCAGTCTGATTAAAATTGACCGTGCTCCGAGGAATAAAATATCAAAAACATTCTCTATCGGGGCTCGAACCATTAGGGATATCCTCTCCGTCTCGGTCTGAATGCACCACCTCTATCGCGTGTTGCTATAACTAGTTTAGCGCAGACAGATCCAGTCGTAAGCTATCCAATCACATCCTAGTTTTTAAATAGCGTTTATCGGCGATTATGTATAACGAATGGTACACTGGAGTTACCTGCCCCTGAGGGATACCGAAGCCTTCACTGCGCTCCTTCGATTGGCTAGATGAGCTTGTGTCAGAACATGCCGGCAATAGGGGTGCCTTCAGACTGTGAATGAGAGGCAAAAGCCGGGCTGGGCGAGGTTCGAACCCCGCTAGAGATAATATTTTTACACTATTTCCTCGAATCACAGTCGATTTTAATCAGACTGGCGGCTTTCTTGATCATTGCATATAAGAATCGGTTCACATTTATTCGAAATATCAGTATTCACTCACTGTTTCGTTGTGTGTCTTGCAAGGAAAGTCGTTTAACATCGAAATTATGCTTCAGGAACTGTGTTCATAAAAAGAAATGTCTCTGACTAAGCGAGGCACTGACACGATTGATGTAGTTTACAAAACAACACTTCCGGTTTGTGACCCTGACCTTTGTCATGTGCCTAAGCAGTTTCTAACCTTTTTAAATATGCATTGTGTTTAAACATTCGGTAAGATAAATTCGTTATAACATTGCTTAGCCGGTTACAAAGGTATTTATTATTCCCTTGAAAGGTTTTATGCAACTCGTGTCCCGCTCGTTGCATAAAACCTTTCGCGGAAATAATAAATACCTATATAACCCGCTATAAAGTAATGTTATAACTAAGGCTGCCAAATGAATATACATACTTGAGATGCCAGAAGAAGAAATTTCCTATCCTCTGAGACAGAAGAGCTCGCTTCAACAGGAACTTGGTCATCGGGTTGTCTAGGTACGGTTCGTACTTCATCGCCTGAAACAAGGTACCGGTAACAGTTTATTTACCAAGTTGGCTAGATGGCATGTATAATGTGGAAAACATTGCATGGAGACCCCAATCTTGGTTTGGATGGTATACCCACTGTTCTCTTTTCTAACTTTCTAATGTTCTACATACGTGTATCCTTTAATGGATCCTGATAGCTGCCAAGAACCCTAAATTCACTCTCAACGTAGACAAACCCCTACCCCTTCTCTTCAATTGGGATAATAATCTTACAGAGTCGAGTTTGAAGTACTGGTAGACTGGTGTTGCACCGTGGGTGCTGAGACAAAATCGTATTTCCAATATGTATGCTTGTAATGAGGAGAGGAAACCATAATGATATTATATTATTATTATTAGACCTACTGAGAGTAAGACAACGAACCTGAACCAGCTGCAGCAAGTATTGGGAGAGTTTGTCGTCCTTCAGACCTTTATCCAAGCACTCGACGGCGAACTGACGGACCCGTAGGTCTGAGTAGGAGCAGTCTAGCAACTCCAGGGCTGCCTCAGGGGACATCATCGGCCATCGCCGCAACAACACGTACAGCTGAAAAACAAATGGATACATGATAATGTGATTTGACTTGTCTTGTTTAATTCTTTGATAAATGAAGCGTAACAGATTGTAAGGTCTTTGATTAAGGATAGCAACTACGCTACCAACATTTAAACAAGAATATGAAGAATTAGATTAAGCCTTTTGCAATTTTTTTATTAAGAATCTGGGATTTGAAGATCTTTATTAAAGAATTTATTATGGAAATTACCACCTATCACTGCAGAAACATGAACCATTTTGACCTTAATGCACACAAAAACTCCTAGCCATATTCATATTCATTTGTATTAAAATAAATACTCATTTTTAGACAACTTTCAAAATAAGTATATGTTGCGTGAAATGAAAAATTCTGCAAGTATTCTATGAGTAGGTCATATCTTGGATATATTCTGCATTTGTTGAATAGCAGAACTGAGAACAGCATGACTATACCAACAGTCTGATTAAGATCGACCGTGCTGAGAAAATCATGCTCGGGGCAGGTAACTCTTGTGTTCGGTTTGTAACACATGATTGCCGCTAAATGCTTTTTCAAAACACCATGTGATTTGATAGCTCATGACTGGGTTTTCGCTAAACTGGTTACAGCAACATGCGACACAAATATCATATTCAGACTTTGATGGGGAGGATACCCCGGCTGGTTCAACCACTGGTAGAGACAATATTTTTTACTTTTTTATTCTCCAGAGCATGACCGGTTGAATCAGACTGTTTTTACCAATTTCATACCTGTGCCACATTTTCTCGATCATTCCACTTGACAGAAGACAGCAGTTTTGGCAGAGAATGAGGCCGGCTCAAACAATGTTCCCTGTAAAATATATTATCATCTTTAATCTTCTTCTGTTTGCAAGACATGGTAATATATCATCTGAATTATTTTAAAGTAATCTTAATGAATAATTGAGAAGCGAGACTCATAAAGTGCATTGTTTGAAACACTGATTTACTAAGGATTACTTTACCTCCTTTTCCACAAGATTTCCTTATCCTGTTCAGAAAGATCTGAAAGTGGGTCACGTTCAACGATGTCATCCAACATTTTCAAATCTCGCTCAAGCTCAGCTTTGGTGTCGATCTGAATTGAAAGAGGCGTGAAAATAAAAAGACTATGTTTATGATATTCAACTAAATACAATAATCCTGTCTCAGGGTACGAATGTACTCCACTCCACTAATCAGTACCCTGGGATCAGAAGCTAGATTCGCTCAAGCAGCCCTACTTGAGATACAATGTATAGCCAATCAAATCATTTTCTTGCTACCTTCTCGATAAAATTTCAACGAGAAAATGATTTGATTCGCTATATCCCAAGTGAAAAAGGCAGGTACATTCAGACCGTGACAGAGAGGATATACGGGTTGGCTGGACCGCCAATAGAGATAATATATTTACTATCTTATTCCTCGGAGCACGGTTGATTTTTATCAGACTGTGACATTCATCTCACTGCTGGACAGATACAAATTACAGAGAAGTTTGAAGATAGTTGTTAATGCAGCCTTTTTAAAATAGCAAAGAGGTAGTCAAAAAAGCAGCTGATTTAAATCCATCATCAAACTGAATGATACATGACATCGAAGAATGACGTACCTGACTGTAGGTGTCCCTGTGAGTGATGTGATTGGCCAGCTGTTCGAAGTGAGAGTCCGGGGGGTAGCGCACCGGGTGGCTGAACCGGTCAAACTCCAGCTCTAGACAGGGGCAGTCTTTGTCTGGGTTCGAGCCTACGGGATAACCATAGGAGTTAGTGAGGTGAGGTGATTTTGGGGATTAACACTGTTCTTTTAAAGTATGCACTTATACCTTGGCTGCTCCTATTATTGCAGGGAGAAAGCCTGCAACACTATTGTGAGTATGTATAATGATGTAACCTTGGGGCAATGAATGAAAAAAATAGAGCCATTGGCTCTGTAGCTCATCAGGCATCATATCAAGTTTGCTTTATACAGGCAAGATGAGCTAAAAATGAAACTGATGTTACCTATTACAAGAAAACCTATAAAAAAAATACAAAACAAATGTATTATTATTCAACACTTTCTAGATCGCCAGTATCAGACAGTGAAAGAAGTCCACACTAAAATATCCAAGGAGAAATAAATTTGTCATAGACTGTCATCTAATGGAGAAAAATAGGTTTTTAAGATTGTGACCCCTGTGACCCTATTTGGGGTCATGGGGTCACAAAACCTACAGTTTAGAATCCCAATTGACCAAGGAGTCTACATGCAGTCTTTCAGCTGAAAGACCTTTACTTTAGGAGCTAAAGGTGATGATGAAAATAAGTTTTTAAGGTTGTGACCCCTGTGACCCTATTTGGGGTCATGGGGTCACGAAATCTACAATTTAGAATCCCCATTGGCCAAGGAGTCTGCACATATAATTTCAGCTCTCTAGACCTTTTGGAACTTGAGAAGATGAAAATAGTTTTTTAAGGTTGTGACCCCGGTGACCCTATTTGGAGTCACAGGGTCAACAAAGTTACAAATTAGAATCCCCATTGTCCAAGGAGTCTGCACATATCAATATTAACTCTCTAGACCTTTTGGAACTGGAGAAGAAGATGAGAATTGGTTTTTAAGGTTGTGACCCCTGTGACCCTATTTGGGGTCATGGGGTCACGAAATCTACAATTTAGAATCCCGATTGGCCAAGGAGTCTGCACATATCATTTTCAACTCTATAGTCATTTTAGTACTGGAGAAGAAGATGAAAATAGGTTTTTAAGGTTGTGACCCCTGTGACCCTATTTGGGGTCACAGGTTCACCAAAGTTACAAATTAGAATCCCCATTGTCCAAGGAGTCTGCACATATCACTTTCAACTCTCTTGTCCTTTTAGAACTGGAGAAGAAGATGAAAATAGGTTTTTAAGGTTGTGACCCCTGTGACCCTATTTGGGGTCACAGGTTCACCAAAGTTACAAATTAGAATCCCCATTGTCCAAGGAGTCTGCACATATCACTTTCAACTCTCTAGTCCTTTTAGAACTGGAGAAGAAGATGAAAATAGGTTTTTAAGGTTGTGACCCCGGTGACCCTATTTGGGGTCATGGGGTCACGAAATCTACAATTTAGAATCCCCATTGGCCAAGGAGTCTGCACATATCGTTTTTAACTCTCTAGTCCTTTTAGAAATGGAGAAGAAGATGAAAATAGGTTTTTAAGGTTGTGACCCCTGTGACCCTATTTGGGGTCACAGGGTAAACAAAGTTACAAATTAGAATCCCCATTGTCCAAGGAGTCTGCACATATCAATATCAACTCTCTAGACCTTTTGGAACTGGAGAAGAAGATGAGAATTGGTTTTTAAGGTTGTGACCCCTGTGACCCTATTTGGGGTCATGGGGTCATGAAATCTACAATTTAGAATCCCCATTGGTCAAGGAGTCTGCACATATCATTTTCAACTCTATAGTCATTTTAGTACTGGAGAAGAAGATGAAAATAGGTTTTTAAGGTTGTGACCCCTGTGACCCTATTTGGGGTCACAGGTTCACCAAAGTTACAAATTAGAATCCCCATTGTCCAAGGAGTCTGCACATATCACTTTCAACTCTCTAGTCCTTTTAGAACTGGAGAAGAAAATGAAAATAGGTTTTTAAGGTTGTGACCCCTGTGACCCTATTTGGGGTCATGGGGTCACGAAATCTACAATTTAGAATCCCCATTGGCCAAGGAGTCTGCACATATCAATATTAACTCTCTAGACCTTTTGGAACTGGAGAAGAAGATGAAAATAGGTTTTTAAGGTTGTGACCCCTGTGACCCTATTTGGGGTCATGGGGTCACGAAATCTACAATTAAGAATCCCGATTGGCCAAGGAGTCTGCACATATCATTTTTAACTCTCTAGTCCTTCTGGAACTGGAGAAGAAGATGAAAATAGGTTTTTAAAGTTGTGACCCCTGTGACCCTATTTGGGGTCACAGGGTCACCAAAGTTACAAATTAGAATCTCCATATGCTAAGGTACTTGTACACAAAATTTCAGCTCTCTAATGTGTATGGTTCATGAGGAGAAGTCGAAAGTGTCAAAAGTTTACGGACGGACGGACGACGGACGCCGGACGGACGCCGGACGACGGGCCATGCCATAAGCCCATCTGGACTTTCAGTCCTGATGAGCTAATAAAAATAGAAAAGGATAGATTGTTTAACAGCACTAACCCAACAAGCCAAGCTGTGAACCGAACAAGGGCTAATTTTGTATATGTAACACCATACACACACAATAAATAGGGACAATATTTATGGATGAAAACTTTTTTATTCATACAGAGCAATAATTAGATGGATAGCAATTCAGGGAGAGATTCCTGTGTTTGAGCAGCTAGCATGTTTACATTCAACCACAATAAAAGTACAAGGCAGGTGAACTTGACCTTTCTGATCAAGACTGTACAAAGGAAAAATAGAGCCATTGGCTCTGTAGCTCATCAGGCATCATATCAAGTTTGCTTTATACAGGCAAGATGAGCTAAAAATGAAACTGATGTTACCTTTTGCAAAAAAAACTATAAAAAAATTACAAAACAAAATTTAATGTATTATTAATCAACACTTTCTAGATCGCCAATATCAGACAGTGAAAGAAGTCCACACTAAAATATCCAAGGAGAAATAAATTTGCCATAGACTGTTATCTAATGGAGAAAAATAGGTTTTTAAGATTGTGACCCCTGTGACCCTATTTGGGGTCATGGGGTCACAAAACCTACAGTTTAAAATCCCAATTGGCCAAGGAGTCTACATGAAGTCTTTCAGCTCAATAGACCTTTAGGAGCTAAAGATGATGATTATAAGTTTTTAAGGTTGTGACCCCGGTGACCCTATTTGGGGTCATGGGGTCACGAAATCTACAATTTAGAATCCCCATTGGCCAAGGAGTCTGCACTTATAATTTCAGCTCTCTAGACCTTTTGGAACTTGAGAAGAAGATGAAAATAGTTTTTTAAGGTTGTGACCCCTGTGACCCTATTTGGGGTCACAGGGTCAACAAAGTTACAAATTAGAATCCCCATTGTCCAAGGAGTCTGCACATATCAATATTAACTCTCTAGACCTTTTGGAACTGGAGAAGAAGATGAGAATTGGTTTTTAAGGTTGTGATCCCTGTGACCTTATTTGGGGTCATGGGGTCACGAAATCTACAATTAAGAATCCCGATTGGCCAAGGAGTCTGCACATATCATTTTCAACTCTCTAGTCCTTCTGGAACTGGAGAAGAAGATGAAAATAGGTTTTTAAAGTTGTGACCCCTGTGACCCTATTTGGGGTCACAGGGTCACCAAGGTTACAAATTAGAATCTCCATATGCTAAGGTACTTGTACACAAAATTTCAGCTCTCTAATGTGTATGGTTCATGAGAAGAAGTCGAAAGTGTCAAAAGTTTACCGACGGACGGACGGACGCCGGACAGACGCCGGACGACGGGCCATGCCATAAGCCCATCTGGACTTTCAGTCCTGATGAGCTAATAAAAATAGAAAAGGATAGATCGTTTAACAGCACTAACCCAACAAGCCAAGCTGTGAACCGAACAAGGGCTAATTTTGTATATGTAACACCATACACACACAATAAATAGGGACAATATTTATGGATGAAAACTTTTTTATTCATACAGAGCAATAATTAGATGGATAGCAATTCAGGGAGAGATTCCTGTGTTTGAGCAGCTAGCATATTACATTCAACCACAAATAGGTACAAGATTAATGAACTTAACCTTTCTCATAAAGACTGTACAAGGGAGAGAACTCTGCACTCACCAGGAGAGCCAATAGGGTTCAGGAGATCGTCCATTCCTTGGGGCATCGGCCAGAGATGGAGACTGATCTTCTCTGAGAGGAGTCGATCATTGAAGTCAAACATCTGCAGGTTACCCCACGCTAGAGCATTGTAGTCAACCTAGGGATAAGGAATGCTTGAGATATGGAGACAAATGGTCAATGAAGAAGTCCTATTTTATGGACTTGCTGATAAATTTTTAAATTCTGTATGTTGACAGCATTGTAGTCCACCTTGGGATTGAGAAATGTATGAGATAAAGCTGAATATGATAATAATAATAAGTCCATTTCTAAAGCGCTAAACTCCAGGCCGGGGGCATGCTCATAGCGCATAAAATTGATCTAACTGCAGTCATATGAGGTTGAGAAGAGGTGAGTTTTTGAACAAGTTTATGACAATTCAAACATTGTTTGAAAGGTGATATTACAGGTGAGAAAACAGACTTTTAAAAATTTGATAGATATCTTGATATCTCCTAACGGTACGATTTGATATGATACATGTTACAATACAATAGCCATTTGGGAATGAATATGCGAGATTTTTTTAATTAATTTGCTTTTTTTCATATCAAACAAAATCTTATTTCATAAATGAAACTAAAAAACAAGGAAAAGTTCTTTACATCTTACATGGGAAAAGAATAATGATAAACTTTTTTTTTCACTTTTCACGTAATTTTTTTATTTCTTCAATCCCTCACCTTCTTATTTTTGCGTTTCGACACGGAGCAGATAGAGAGACATAGTCTGGCGCTGCGAGGAATGTCAGGAATCGGGAGGAACTCCAGCCACTGGTCCCAGCGCGAGTTGGTCGAGTCCACCTGGTGGGTGTTCTTAGCTTCACAGAGAGGCTCCGTCCCGTGGTACACACACGCCTTCACATAGATCTGCAAGATGCATTTTGATTGGTTAGTTTGTTTCAATATCGTGCATTTTGATTGGTTAGTTTGTTTCAATATTGTGCATTTTGATTGGTTAATTTGTTTCAATATTGTGCATTTTGATTGGTAAGTTTATTTCAATATTGTGCATTTTGATTGGATAGTTTGTTTCAATACTGTGCATTTTGATTGGTTAGTTTGTTCCAATATTGTGCATTTTGATTGGATAGTTCAATATTGTGCATTTTGATTGGTTAGTTTGTTTCATTATTGTGCATTTTGATTGGTTAATTTGTTTAAATTTGTGTATTATGATTTTGGTTAAGTTGTTTTAATCTTGTTTTCAATGATTTCAAATAAAGAAAAAAGATGTTTTGATATCCAAGTTGCTGATTTACAAATTTGTGATGTTTTGACATTGAGGCTTATACCATTTTTAAATAGCTAATTATCAAGTTGAAACAAAATCAAGTGTACTGTGTACCATATCAAAAGGGAATGTTGAAGAAGATTAAATGAACCAACTTTGTCTGTAAATGCACATTTATAACTTTTTACAGATGAAGTCATACAAAAGCCTTTGGTCAATGGTCACCTATCACTGCAGGTGAAAGGTTACAGGTGACCCACCTTGCCCAACTCCTTGACGTTGATGTAGCTGGCACAGTTCATTTTGATCCTGAGGGGTGCCTGGACGTCCCACATGGATAGGGACTGTAGGTTGTTGATCTCTGTCAGTGCTTGCACCCCTGTAGAATAATAAATATAGAGTCTCTTCAGTTCTTTAAGTTTGCACCAACCATACAATCGGGGGGCATACTGTTAAAATATTTAGAAAGCAAACTTGAGTTATACTCCATCAACTTTTTATTCCACTGCAAGGGGGAGGCTTCATCAGACCTGTCCGCACTCTACAACCTTACAAATGTTTACATCCGATTATTTTGTATTGCATTTGTATAGCAACCAAGTTCTTTAACCCCATATTGACTCCCTTTTGACAAGTGCCTTCCTTCTTTCATTTTTTCAAATCTTTAAAGTTTTAACCTTTAAAGGGGCTCATTGTTATAATATATCACTGTGTGCATAAATTCAAAAGAAAAGTTAAATTCATGTGTCATATCTCAAAGTTCATATTTAAGCTTGCATTTTCAACAGATTGCAAAATGGTTTCCTAGTACGTTTACCCAAATTGGGTTACACTTGGGAAGTCTTTTTACCAAATGCCATATCACAGGTTATTCTTTTCAAGACCTTGGTAACATGATCACAAAAAATGTATTTGTTAGGAAATTTCAATGCAAAAATTGGAACTGAAAATATTGGTTAGAAAAAATCTTCATGATCATAACTCGATAAATTTCACAGCTAATCTTTCGGAAAAGTTTTGCCTGTGGACAGAGATAAAGCTCAATCAATATGAGTTGTGATACCTATAAATCTGCCACTCAAAAATGTTTAAGAACGTACCTCGAAGAGAGTAAGAGGGTAAGAAGAAGTCGTTTTCATGGAGAGAATGAAAGACGTCCTCCATTTCTAACAACAAGAGCTGGGGAATCTTCTCATTGGCGATGCACTCCCGGATTGCCTGTAACATAAAGAGGAGATTGGTCAATTATTTCTTGAGCTCAGGTGCTTAAAGTTACAATAATATCATTGATTATATCATTAAAATCAATTCTTTGTTAACTAAACAAAATAAATTACGGACCACCACTTTGTTAATATTGAGATCACAAATAAGTTGAAATAACAATCAACATGATGCTTGAATATTGAAATTTAACATTCGGATCAAGAGGTTTGAATGATCAGAATTCAAATCCCGCCAGGTGCTCAACAACTTTATCTGCAGAAGAGAACTGTTCTACATGCAGTCAGGTTTGGGTGCAATGCTACACTGAATTTCAGCGCAGTAACACCCATGGTTCGCTAGTTCCAGCCAGTGCTCGCAGGTTTCATCGCAATGCATAACAACAATAGCATTGCAGGCTTTCTCTTGCAATAATAATAGCAGCCGTGATCATAAGTGAAATACTCTTGAAAGCAGATTTAAACCCAAAATCACCTCACCTTACCTTTGAGACCAACAGCAAACTTGTGTCAAAGTATCACATAAAACTATCATGAATAATGAAGTTAATTCTTTTTTTAAATAAAAATATTGAAATAAATGATTATCTACTCAATTCTCCTGTACTACTGAGTTCCTGTACTAACCTTGTATTGACTAATCGGGCAATCCTTCAGAAAGAACTGATTACATCCGCACACCTTGAGGGCGTACGAGTGACTGTACTCCTCAATACATCGCTGAGTGTGTTCTTTTGTCATCATCATCAGTCGACTTCGCCGCCGGATTGTCTCCGCTATCACGTCGGTCGGTGTAGCCGTGTGGGGGACTTTGACACTGTATTTAGTCTGATTGTTGTCTTCCGACACAACCCATACACAGATTATCACACTGTTGTCTGTAGAGGAATAAAAGGTAACATTTCTATCGTATAAGATGACAAGGCACGGATTGGGAAAGGCAGGGGCTATAGGCCATGTTCCTCATTGGATGAAAAAGTAGCCGATCAAAATTCTGTTACAACTTCACAAGATAATTTCATACAAAAAGGAGGAGAAAAGTTTGGTATATCATAACTCTAAACATTGTTATATATCTATATTGAAGAATGTTTCAAAGACAATATTGAGTGAGTGAGTTATTGTTCAGCACCAAAATACTGGATAGCATTATTTCAGTCATTGGCGGCAACAAAGACAATATAACATTGGTATGTCTAATGATTTTAGAGTACAATAACAACAAATCATTGCTAGATATGAAGGGAATTGAAGATAAACTTGGATCAAGGATTCGTGGAATTGTATGAAAAAATTCTGACACAGAAATTTCAACTTCTCAGTTCAGATATCAAGGGAAGACAACTCTTACCATCTCCAAATTTCTTGAGTTTCTCAGTTAGATGTGGAGGAAGATCGTGGTACGTCTCTATATCGGGAGGGTACGCGTACAAGGCTCGACTCATACGACTCTGTGTCTCTCGCTGCTCAATGGACTCCTTGCAAACATTGAGGACGCTCCGTCTGAAGGTCATTACTTCCAGATCTTTCATCTCGTTGAATTCATTCACAGGCACTCCAATCAACATTCCTAGAGTGAACAAAATATTTTTTGTAAATAATGGTGCAACATTGTTATATTTGGCATCAACGGTACAAACTTATAAAACATATTTCTACATCTTCAAACAAACTAATAAGTTTAGATTTACTTGAACAAAATCCTCATTTATGGAAATATTTTTCAGTATTATTCAAAGATATATGCCTTACCAAAAATTATCATAACAAAAAAATCAGAAATATTTGTATAATATGTGATCCAATGAGCTGAGGACAAAATCACTGCTATTTTAAATCCTGGACTTGTAAAACCATAAATCTTTAAAATATTTGAACCACTACCTACCTATTTCGTAGTTCAACATTTTTTCCTCTCTGTTACCGATAGGCTCCATTACTTTCAGAGTCGCTTGAAACAGTCTTAGGTCACAGAGACGACGAGTCTCATCGTAAAATTCCTCTCGCTCTGCGTCTTGTGTGATTCCAACAAATATGTAGGATTCTGCACCTAGTAGATGTCCGAACAATGGATACTTCTTGGACTCCATCCAGAGATCGGATTTGATCTTTTCGAGAGTAGCATCTCGATTGCAAAGCATCGGAACTATGATGCCAGTCGGGAGCAGACAGTCGACCGGTACCTGTGAGGGCATCAAATGATGCCCCCATAATTCCCCAGAACTCGGCGGCATCCTTGATGGTTGTCTTTCTTAAATCACGGATTCATTGTTGTTGTTAAAATCTGAAATAAACTAGATTAGCGTTTGCGGGATACCGCAAAAGCAGAGCAGCCCCGGAACTTTGGGTTTCGCCTTACCCTGTTCCGCCTTTTACAGGCCTCACCAAATTGGGAATTTTCTCGTGACCTTGACCTTTGACACTCAAGGTCACACAATCAATGAACACATTTCATTGAGTATAACATTATTGTAATGAAATAAAGTGTTAAAAATACAATTAATCCATTTTCTCCATATATGTTGACCTTGCTGTGACCTTGACCTTCGACAGTTAGTACCCAAAACTTTTTGAAAATGTTGTACTTCTCAAGAGATAATATATACAAAATCTAAACTTCAATACCACAAAAACTTTTCAAGTTATTGTGTTTACAAGGAATTGCAATAACTCATATCTCATGACCTTGACCTTTGACCTTCAAGGTCACACAATAATTGAACACTTTTTATTGAGTATAACAATCATGTATTGATTAAAAGTGATCATAGTTAAAATTAAGCATTTTCGCTAAACCATGCTTAAGTCATGACCTTGCTGTGACCTTGACCTTTGACAGATTGTAGCCGAAACCTTTTCAAATTTTGTTACTTTTCCAAGGATGATATATACCAAGTTAGAGCTTCATAGCACAGAAACTTTTCAAGTTACCGTGTTTACAAAGAATTTTGTGGTGATTTTATAACTCGTGACCTTGACCTTTGAACTTGAAAGTGAACATGTCATAATGATTCCCTGGAAGTATTAACATTTAGACATTTTCATGAGTTCTGAAAAGCTAAATGGGATAAAGTTATACCCCAATTTAGTGCATTTTGTAATAACTCATATCTCATGACCTTGACCTTTGACCTTCAAGGTCACACAATCATTGAACACTTTTTTTTTGAGTATAACAATCATGTATTGATTAAAAGTGTTCATAGTTAAAATAAAGCATTTTCGCTAAAACATGCTTACGTCATGACCTTGCTGTGACCTTGACCTTTGACGGATTGTAGCCAAAACCTTTTCAAATTTTTTTACTTTTCCAAGGATGATATATACCAAGTTAGAGCTTCATAGCACAAAAACTTTTCAAGTTATCGCGTTTACAAGGAATTCTTAGTGTGAATACATAGCTCGTGACCTTGACCTTTGACCTTGAAAGTGAACGTGTCAAAATCGTTCCCCCGAGGTATGAGGAGTAAGTAATGAATAAGAGTTCTGGAAAGCTTAGGGGAAAAAAGTTATAGCTAGTAGTACGAGTGCGGCGGCGGCGGCGGCGGCGGCGGCGGCGGCGGCGATGGAAACTTCACAAAAACTGATAGCAGCCCCGTCCTTAGACGGGGCTGCTAATTTACATAAAAGCTTATACTGACTGTATGTGAAAAAATTTCTGTTTGCTTTCCTGATGTTGTGAGATTGTTGATGTTATATTTAGATCATTTTCAAAGGAAATACATATGTTTGATCCTTGACTAAAAATAAACATGAAAAAATACTGATGAGATATTCCTAGCTTCCAGCTATTCTATTTAAACATCTTGAAAATGTTTGGATTTTAGGATTTTCTAAGATCACAGGTGTAATAACAGTGCTTAAAATATAGCCCGTTCCGCCAGTCCTTGACTGGCTACTTTTTGCCAGGACTGGTAACTTTTCAATTTTTTTCTTTATTTTCCCCTTAGGAATTGACCAATTAATTTTCAGGACAGGCTAGGTTTCCAATCTATTTTATACACTGGTAATAACTGAGATAAAGATTTCCTTTCCTTTAATTTATTATCCATTTCCGTTAAGCAATACTGATAAGAATTTTTCCAGTACTATCTGTTTCTAAAATGATCTGTTATTATTAAATCAAAGCCTAGACGTAAGAATAAATACATCATTTTTAAATAAAAAGGAGAGAAATGTGAGGTCATCAATGACTATGAGATAACCATAATGAATGTTAGCTCAATCACAACAAAACATTGATGATCACAAAGGTATTGAATTATATTAAAGAAACAATATCAAAACATTATCATAATACAGTTAACATAAATTATTAGTTATTGTCATGATGACTCAAGGGCCTTCTAAAATTTGAAGATTTCAAATCTTCCAAATGATTTTTTTCTTCTCAATCATACCTGAACAGATGAAACTCAAGTGGCACTGAACAGTACTTTATCTAAAATGTTCACCACGTGTTTCTCAGACAAACAAGTAGGTAGGCTAACAACAAAACAAAGGTCAAAGGTCGAGACACTCCTGTACTTTGTAGTTAAAAACAACACGTCACAGTCAGATGGTCATCAAATTTGTAAACAGACAACATCCTACTCATAGGTTTCATTTAAATGAGTAATTTGAAACAATATGGTGCCTTTCTGAGATAAATGTACATACCTCAAAAACTATCATGTAAAATGGAAGTTGATAAAACATTTCTGCGTTAAAAGCATTGTCCCTACATCATGTTTGAAATATATTTGAAGGGGTTTTGTGCATGAATCGTCTTCTTTGGAAAAAATATCTTACTTCCGGTTTCCTCAAATGCAATTATCCTAACAACATATTCAAATAGGGATTTTTTTTTAGATGTTTGGTTAATGCCATAAAACTGTTTCTATTGTCAAATATTTCCAAATAGAATAAGTGGTATATATTGCAATAACTTTTTATATGATAACAAAACTTGTTTACGTAAAATTTGCGACATCGTAACTTATTTTGCGAACTCAACAGCTAGTTTTCTAGCAAATAGCATGAAAGTGGACTACAGGTACCCGGTGTAATGCTAGTTTGTTCCCTATCACATTTTATCCGTTGATATTTTCTTCTTTCATTTTGGCGAAAGAGTTTCATGCTGAAACGCTCGCTCGCTTCCAAAAGAGGACAGATCATTTTTATTTTTGAAACGATTGAGTTTGTGATGATTATTACGAATGTGTACATTGATATTTCTTTGATTTCACATTCAAATTATTATTTTTTTAAATCTCCATACTAAACATTAAATTTTGTTGTCCCAGTTCATCATTCATTATAATTTCATTGGTAATTTTAAAAGGCCTTTAAACAATGACAGCTACTACGACAATCAAATATTTTTTTTATACGGTAGATTACAATGGGCCATGTTTTATCTGACTTAGTAACCGACGGCCATATACTAGTTCTTTTGAACTAACTTCACCTCACACTCTGGCCATAGAATGTTCTTTTAATTTATCAACAAGATTTTAAAAAAGAAAAGCAATCACACTTGTTTTGGTCGTTAACAAGCCGTTTAAAATAAGCATGTAGACAAGGTTTTTCGAAACGAGTAGGCCTACATAGACCAATAATTTAATACACGAGGATTACGAATTATTATCCTTCATGCATTCCATATAGTTTCTGTGGATGTTTGAGAGTAAATTCCTAAGATAACAGTCAAAGTGTTTAAGTAATGGTTTTGTCAGTATTTTCCACAAAGTCTTGCTTGTCGGCAGGTATTTTCTTTTAAGATGGGAGTATTTGTCACATGATATTGATTTTCTACAGTTGTGATATTTTTTTTTATATGATATTTTTCTTTTAACAGTGATCGCACTATCTTTCCTAATCTTTCTTCAAGATCAGAAATCATAGAATAATAAGTCATGCAGCATTTAGTAAGCTACAAGCGGGTTCGAATCCAGCGAATACGTTAAAACAGAGACAGTAAATATATAATGTCTTTGTCTTTTGCATTTAATGATTATCCGAAATAATTTTAACTATAAGACACAGAATGATTCATTAGTATTTAAGTCGAAAGCACTGCACTAAATAAAGAAGTGATATACATTTTAATAACAAAATATTTTCAACCTCTTTATTATGAAATTATGTCGGCGTTTGTGCTTACTCCTTAATAAAAAATGAATTCAATTAATGTACATGTACCAGGTATGAAAATCCAATTTATTACTCGCCCGTGTAAGATACCGCAGTGTAATATTTATACGACAATATTAAACTAGTGTAATAACACAATGCAAGGATGACGTCATAGAAGTGTGTTGTTGTGACGTCACAGTGTAAGCGCGCCGTCACAATGGTTGGTGAGTCGCGAAAATGTTAGTTTCGGCAACTTATCGGCAATTATTACCCATATGGTTGAAAGTAAGTGGTGACATATTTTCAATATGAGCACTAGTGCACATATCACTTTTGCCTAGCAACGATTGTTGTAGCGCGAGTTCCCGTATATTTTCGCCTGTGACGTCATAACATCATTGTCCGTGACGTCACTATAGCCGGCCGTCGCAAGTGAAGCTGCAAGTTTCTTTGATATTTCTAAGATGGTAAAATGGAATAGAATCGGTAATAAAGAAATTATTACTCTCGGAAGTGTGTCAATTGACTTTTACGAAACTCGTGCAAATGTGTGTTTAACCCTCGCTCTCGCTCGGGTAATACAAACATTCACACTCGTTTCGTAGAAGTCATCTGACACACTTCCTCGGGTAATAATCTCTATTTATGTTTGACTTTTAGGGCAAGTAATAAACAGAATACTAAACTCCCTTCCATTTAATACTATTTTTTATTTAACTCGTGAATGATTTGGTATCAAACTCGCTTTCGCTCGTTTTATACAAAATCATTAACTCGTTTAATAAAAATAGTATTAAATGGAAGGTCGTTTAGTATCCTCTATATATCCACGTCTAGCGGGATTCGAACCCGGCACCTGGGGGTTGAGAGTTAAACACTTTACCGATTGAGCTAGAGAGATATCCCTCCAGACAAAGCCAGTTGTCCAGAATGCTCCCGTTACGTACAAAGCATTGAATTGCTTAAAGTAATTAAATCAAATTAATTTCTTTCAGGAAAAGTAAGCTGTCATTGGCAACTATTTATCATAAAAATACTATTCAAGTTCAGATATTCACCCTGTCAAACTCCCCATAGAGTTAAAGTCGCCGTAAATCCCTTTTAAAACTGATGTGCCTTTGTAAAATATAGAGACTCATGATTGGTCACAGTCATAGTATGTTCAATATCAACAATACTGGAGTTCTTTCACCTGTGAGGACGCACATATCTTTTGTAAACAAGTAAATATTGAATCGGAGCCGAAACACGATCATTGATTGAACGAAAATAACGGAAGGGCGTATCATTATTTGTTACCTTTCCCCATTTTTTAGCTCATCTGGCCTGTAACGCCCGATGGGCTTATGGCAGGGCATGGTGTCCGGCGTCCGTCCGTCCGTCCGTAAACTTTGTGGAATTTCGACTTCTTTTCCAGAACCATAAGGCCTAGAAGCTGAATCTTTGTGTACAGACTCCTTGGCTAGTGAGGATTATAAATTGTAGCTTTGGGCGCCCTGTGACCCCTAATAAGGGCCACAGGGGCAGCGCCCTAAAAACATATTTTCATCTTCTTCTCCAGAAGCATGAGGCCTTGAAAGCTGCAATTTTGTGTACAGACTCCTTGTAGCTTTATAATAATAATAAAGGCAACAGGAACGTCCTTCAAATCTATTTTAATCTTCTCCTGAAGTATAAGGCCTAGAAAACTGAAATGTGTCGCCTACATACAGTGTTTAAAATATTGCCCGTCAGCCAGTCCTTGAACTGGCTACTTTTTGCCAGGACTGGTTACTTTTTGGTCAGGACTGGTAACTTTTCAATTTTTTTCTTAAATTTCCTAAAGGAATTGACCAATGAATTTTCAGGACAGGCTAGATTTCCAATCTATTTTATACACTGCTATATACTTAATTTTATGATTGGTGACCCTGTGGCCTCTACAAAGGGGGAATCACATTGACCACACTCTACATCATCATGATCATAGTTGATGGTGAAGCCTGATGAGCTACAGAGCCAATGGCTCTATTTTTGTGAGTAAACTTTAACAGGACATCAGAAAAATAGTTTGTATCCTTGGCGGCAAGACAACTAATTGTTCACAAATAGAATCTCAATTTTGCTAAAGAACAAACATGTTTCTAGCAATTTAAATAATTTAATTACGCTTGAAAAACATCATTTTAGGTTTTATAGTTAAAAAATGTGAACAAAATAATTTATTTGATTGAGCATGTCAAATAAAATATATTTTCTGAATAGTTGGGGAAAGTTAGAAAAGAAAAGGGAGCTACTTAGCAGGTGCGCGTCTAAATCTTAATTTTCATGGGGCGTTATCTGACAGTACACCGAAAATAAATAGGTCATGGACCTCTGAAAGATAAAAAATTATCAGACACAGTTGAATCTAGAGCACTCGTCGATGCATTGTTTATTCAAAAATATTGAAAGCTACGTAATTTAACGTAATTAGCGTTATTTGAATTTTAAAATGTGAAGTTTTGCATCAGTCCTGGGCTGTCACATTATTCGCCCCTTATTAGTTAGCGATGGCGGAACACCCTGACATTCAAGCTTTTAACAAGCTACGGCAAAGGAAACACTTTTTTGCAGCTTTAGACAATTAATTGCAATTTATTTCTTCACCGACGATGACTTCAGGTTATCAAGGTGAGTTTGCCACCAAACTTTTGATTGTTCGCCGCTTCGTTTCTAAATTATCAGTCAAAACATAGGCGATAAACACCGGCATGCCGAAGTTGGTTTGTAAAAAAAGGTGGAATTTTCCGTATGTTTTCAAACATAATACGCAAGGTATTCTAAAATTTGTCAACATACTCTATCGAAAGAAATTAACTGTACACAAAAACTTGTCAAATTCGACATACAAACCGGTCCTTTTTCCACATTTTATGGTTCACAATTTTCCTTTGGAAAGTAAAGAAGCTTGTCTAGATAATACAGACTTACTATAAGTCTCCATTTCCTGTGTTTATTTCTGAATAATTCATGTTTTTGACTTATTTAACTATTTTTTACATATTTACATTGATTTTGTATAAAATATACTATTTTTCTATCTAACGACGATGCATTTGATACTTCTACAATGATAACATCTAGGTAATCAGGAATATAGTCACTTCATATTTTGACATATTTATGCTTATTAGCCTCTCAGTAAAATTTTATATGTGATTGTTCCATAATTTCTGAGATTGGTTTTAATGCATTTATCTTTACTTAAAAGAAGTTTCTCTTTTGTACATTCAACTTATAATGATTTAAGTGCATTAAGAAGTGAAATAAATAATAAATTCATGATATCTGTATAAAAAATTACCATTAGCTTTTGTCTTACAATATGGCTAATCTCATAAGATTTGATATGATTGTCTATAGAAATATATATTCAGCATAAAATCATTCCACTAAGGAAATGAACATTAACATGCAATTGAATTATTATAGCTCTAGGCTTGGTTTCAAGTCAATTTTTAGAGTCTAAGTAGGGAGGAATAATACTAAGTTTAACCAAGTTTGAATTGACTCATGAATGTGATTCACAAACTAGGCACTTAATTCTATTTAGAGATCTTTGGCAGTTTTAAACTTAATTTCAAGCTTCAACAAAAAATAAATCTTTTGAACACTGCTAAGCTCACTTATTACTAGTTGAGTAACAAGTTATAAGAATCAATGTTTGCTTGTCTATTGAGCGAGTGCATCAGTACAAAACTTGTTAAGGCAATTTATAAGGATATTATATTGTGAGGGAATACATCAATGCAAAGGTATATTTATATCATATTATATAATTAAAAATAGAATTAGCTCAACAGGCTTTTAGGGCATAATAGACCTAGTTTTTCATTTGACATTTGTCCTTTTATTATGTCCCCCGCAAAGCTTTGCGGGAGACATAATGTTTTCAGTTCCGTCCGTAATTCCGTGGTTCCGTGGTTCTGTAATTCGGTAACGCTTTCGTTTCCGGACCATATCTCCAAAACCGTTCAACATTTTTAAACAAAACTTGGTATGTGGTTAGATCTATAGTACTTGAGTGGTGCCTTTTGCTATTTTGGTTATTCTGAATTTTTTATTTTTTCTGGTTTCCATGAAAACATTTTGAACTTAGTGCATATATAAGGTGATGCTTTCGTTTCCGGACCATATCTCCAAAACCTTTCAATATTTTTTAACATAACTTGGTATGTGGTTAGATCTAGTAATGGAGTGGTGCCTTTTGCTATTTTGGTTATTTTGAATTTTTTATTTTTGTCTGGTTTCCATGGAAACAGTTTGTACTTAGTACATATTAGGGTAGGGACTGTTTCCGGGCAATATATCTCAAAAAGTATTCAATATTTTTTTACGAAACTTGGTATGTGGTTAGATCTAGTGTTGGAGTGGTGCCCTTTGCTATTTTGGTCATTCTGAATTATGTCATATTCCTGGTTTCCATAGCAACAGTTTGAACTTAGAACATATGGAGGGAGAGGACCATTTTCCATAATGGGAGGGTCACTTTCGGATTAAATGTTAACGGGGGACATCACAGTGCATCACATGCACATATTTATGATATTTCTAGTTATTACCTTTCTTAAACATACCTTTTAATGAAAATAATAGTAATAATATTGGATATTTATTGCACTGCATCTTTGTTGCTGAATTTCTTTCATTTGATAATCTTTGATATATCTCTTCCAGGCTACTATGACAGCTACCAATACAACCAAGCCAACTACAGCTACACCTCGGACGCCTACAGTCAGGTGACATCCTACCAGGAACAACCCCCTCCGCCTCCCGCAACCAGTACCCAGTACCCACCTGCCTACAACCAAAACAACCAGTACCAAGGTTTGTGCCCAACCAACGACTACGCCAACCAGCCAAACTACGGAACAGCATATAATCAAAACAACACTCGATATACAGGGGGCCAATATGCAGCCCTCAGTACAAATGGAACCCAGTTTCAATCCTCGAGTACAAATTATGGACAATATTTAGCCAACGATAATGAGACAAACTCTTCATATGGATATGCTCAGAATACCTTTACAGGCACCAACAATGCTGCGTATTCTGGCACACCTGCAAACTATTCCAGCTTCAACCAGACGCCAGCAGCCAAAGATTTTAATCAAAATGCTACCAATTATGGGCAGAGGACTTCGGAGAACACTGGCTATGTTCAAAGTGCAACCGGATACACTGATACAAATGTCTATGGACAAAACAGTGCCTATGGCCAAAATGCGGCTAATTATCAAGTAGGGGGTAATTTGAATACAGCAACTAACACCGCTTATGGACAAGCTTCTGTTGGGAATGGTTACGGTCAAACGTCTGGTCAGTATACGGCCGGGCAGTTTGGGCAGAATCAGTACCAGGGTAAACAAGATGGCGTCCCAGCACAAGGGGGAGACTACTCTGATTTTAAGTTTGACTCTCAGCCGCCTCCGCCTCCTCCCCCATCTAATGTCCAGCAGACGGCAAGATCTGGAAGTTTTGTCGGAAATGGAAATTCACGTTTTCAGGAATCTCGAAGCAGGAGTCAAATGTTTGACCGTGGGTCAAGGGGTCGTGGTGCCGGGGATCATTATCATTCAAGAGGTCAAGGGTCATCAAGGGTCAACCGGGGAGGTCAAAACACATTCAGTGGACAGTATTCACATAATCAAAGTGACTCTCCAAGACCTTTCAACAGTCGAGGAAATCGGGGTCGCTATGGCAACCAGTCGGGTAATCGTGGAAATGGCCGTGGTGGATTCACAAGGCCAAGGGATAATATCCCGAAGGATAGTCTTCCGAATTCTGACGAGGTGATTGGATGTGATGTGAAAAGTAGGTCAAATCCTGGCAAGGAAAATGTTCCAAAAATAACTGTGAATGAAACTCTAGAATTGGTGGGTACGACTTTGATAGAATCCCAGAGTCCTCCCACATCGTACGTGATTCCGCAAACAGCGTTGATGGGTGCCGGGGACCAACCTTCTAACCCATTGGTGGAGGCAAAACTGAGAGAGTTGATGCAGCCACTGTATTGCAGGTAGGGAGTCTTTAACTATTTAGTAATATAAATTTCATAGCACTTCAGCTGGAGGTGTGACGATATATGGTGATATTTGCGAATCGTGGTACTTAATCTGACAATACATGTATTGTGATTATTCTCTGTATTGTGATACGTATCGTTGACTTTTGAAGAACCTATTTTGAGAAATTTATGGGTTTTTTTGTCGAAAAACTTGATATAAAGCGGCAAAAATATTTTTAACAGAGTTATTGCCCTTGTTCAGTGTTTTTGGACTGTTGGAGGGTGTCTTCAAAGGGGACAGTTTTTAACTGTTTAAAATAGGATAACCAAATTTGTTGGAGTTAGAAAATGAGACTTATGCAATTATGTATTAATGTGTTATTGTCCCTGTAGGAAATGTTGGGAGCTGAAATTACAACTAATTTGGCAGGGGATGTTAATGACCATGTCTTGTTAGTGACAATATTTGTTTGTATAAAATGTCATAGTCATAGTCACAATGTTTATTCCACAGACTATGTAGTGTAAATCTCAACGCGACATCTCAAGCCCAACAGCATTACGAGGGGAAGAATCACGCCAAGAAAGTGCGCATGTTCCTCGCCAGTAGTTCGGCAACATCTCCTGAGAAAGATTCACCGCTGGGTGACGGGATAATGGACCAATCAGAGGACTCCGATGCTTTGAAGGAAAAGACCAAAGAGGTTCGTAAAAGCCTGGGAAAGGCCTGGAATTTGAGCATTTAGCCTTAAAGCGCCTTAAATATATATTCAAACCTTCAAAAGCTTGGAAAACATATTTTGTCCCTCAAAGCCTTTAAAATATCTAAAAAGTCCTTTATTCACTACCAAAAATCTCATAGATTTTGAAAAGAGTTACTTACATTTGATTGATGTAGATGTAGAGTTTCTACTTTAATATTGGTCAATTCTGAAATCTTTATGTGATTCCACCATTTCAAAATATCAACAGAGATCACCGAGCAAGCTCAAGCACTTACATGTGTGTTCCCCATAATTAATATACTTGTTCTCACTTGTTTGAATAGTTGGCCTTAATTTTGCCCAGAGAAGTCTTTTTTATTGGAAAGCCTTAAATTGGTAGTAGCACGTTTTTTTGTAATTTTATATTTTAAAAGTTTCACTGATAATTTTGTAATGCTAAATGTATTACCGGTACTTTGAAAGTGTCATAAATCTCATTACGCAAGTCAATCAGCCATGACAAAGTATGAAGATTCACATAAAATCCACTGGCGGCCATTTTGTGTAAACACCTTTAATTCATTTTTTTGTAAGAAAAGGAATCACATGGCTAAACTGAACGTTACATATTTGAATTATTACTGCTCCATTTAGTTTAAATAAATTGTCTTTCAATTGGAACCATTAATTTTCATTTTCCTGACATCACCTTATATTCCCCCTAAAAAACGTGCTACTGCCCCTTTATGTAGCGTTATTTTCTGATTTGATTCGAAGAAAATGTTAATGAGACACAGGCTTGATACAGTGAATCGATATGTAGTCTTGTGTTGACAAAACTGCCAGGATACATCAAAGTTCAACATTCAATTACTCAAATTGTGCTATGGCAGGCAGACATGTAGTCTAACAATTAGACTCTGAAATGAATTTTTTTCAATAAATCTGAAATTTGGAGACTGAGATTTCTTCATTTTCAGATTGAAATTAAGCTCTCAAGTCTTATTATAGACTTGCTTAGGCTTGCATTTTATTTTAGGGTCTGGCTGACAGACAAGCAGACATGACTTACTGTAGTAAAGGCATTGAAATAACTAACTAGAAATATATCAGATTTCCTGAAGTTTCTACCTTATTGATCATGCAGAAACCTATCTAAACAGCCTTTAAAGGGGCAGTAGCACGTTTTTTGATAATTTTATATTTTATAGTTTTCACTGATAATTGTTAGTTAATGCTAAATGTATTATTTTGACAGTGTCAAAAATGTCATTACACAAGCCAATCATCCATAGTCAAAGGACAAAGTATGAAGATTCACACAAAATCCATTGGCGGCCATTTTTTTGTGAACACCTTTAATTCATTTTGTATAAGAAAAGGAATCGCATGGCTAACCATTATGTTACATATTTGAATTATTACTACTCCATTTAGTTTAAATACATTGTTTTTCAATTGGAACCATTAATTTTAATTTTCCCGACATCACCTTATATTCCCCCTAAAAACGTGCTACTGCCCCTTTAATGTGACTGTCAAAATCAATATCAATAACTGTGTCTATTCTGTTAGATCATGTTGCATTTTCTTTCCTTGTTTGTTTTTAATGATAAAAATTAAAGTGTCGCAATAGATATTCTATCATTTGTCACCCAGCAACTTATATCTGGATTCACTTAGGTGCACAAAGTATCAAAGTGTAAAGTTGTGTTGTGAATATAGCTCAAATATGTATACAGATCATAAACAGTGATTGAAAAAATATCTTTTCCCAAAAGGCTCATGGCTGAGCAATGATGATCGTTCTCAACACTCATATTTATACAAGATAGCATGCAAATTCTTGAATTAAAGAAGTACCAATATATTGCAATACGCTTTTCTGTATCGCAATGTATTGTAATACAGAAAGGAGGAACGATACCCATCCTTACTTCCCTTATGGTGTCTATCTGATTGCTATTTGTGAAATGGCCAGTGAGCTGAATAATTATTTTCATTATTTATTTCAGAAGACAGAGAGTGCCCCGCTAGACGAGGAAGTGTACTGTAAGATCTGTGACGTGTCCTTCACCTCGGTCAAACAGTCGACTCAGCATTACCAGGGGAAGAATCACGCCAAGAAGGTTCGACTAGCGTCTGCGGCCAACATTACCACGCCGAACGATTCGGTCATCAAGGGGTAAATATGTCTCCTTTCAGATACTGAATTGGTTCTTGTCAAGTGCCAAAAAAAAAATGTTTCTGGTCTTTAAAGACAGACGAAAGTGATGTGATGATGTCGACTTTGTTTTTTATTGTCCCACCCGCCGCGAAGCGCGGAGCGGGGGACATAGTATTCAGCTTCGTACGTACGTCCGTCCGTACGTACGTACGTCCTTCCCGCTTCTTGTTAGCGTGATATCTAATGAACCGCTCAACCTTGAATCTTCAAACTTGGTACCAGTCTTTATCTGGGGAATACGCAGACCTGAAAAGTTTTCGGTAACCTTGACCTCGTTTTCAAGTTCACGGCAAGGCTTTGACCAGTTTTGAAAATGTTGTTAGCGTGATATCTCATGAACCCTTCAACCTAGAGTCTTCAAACTTGGTACCAGTCTTCATCTGGGGAATACGCTGACCTGAAAAGTTTTCGGTGACCTTGACCTCATTTTCAAGGACACGGCGAGACTTTGACCAGTTTTGAAAATGTTGTTAGCGCCATATCTCATGAACCCTTCAACCATGAGTCTTCAAACTTGGTACCAGTTTTCATCTTGATAATACGCAAACACCAATTGATTTGGGTGACCATGACGTCATTTTGACCGTTTTTTTAAATGTTGTTGGCGCGATATCTTGTGAACCATTGTATTAAGTATCTTCAAATTGGTACCAATCATTTGGAGAATATGCATGCACCAATCTGTACTAATCTTTATTTCGGAATATGCAAACGCCAATCAATTTGGGTGACCTTTCATGTCAAAGATGCAGAAAACGAATGACATTCTCATAAAAATAATAACAATTGAATGAAATATTCTTGATTACGGTGGGGGAAATGGTCACGTTTGTGACAATTACTTATTTCATTATTTTTTTGGAAAAAAAAAAAAAATGTCAGATCAATGTTATGAAGGTATACTTATGAAGGAGTTGAAGGCCGTCATCTATTTCCATTGTAAAAAATAAGGCTTTGCACTTTATTATCCATCCATTTGTTAAGCCTTCAAGGTCATCATCTTCCATTGCAAAAGGGGTTGGGATAGTGCAGTGGTTAGCCTGTTCTGCTTCGGTTGAACGGCTTCGGTTTGAATCCCTCCAAGGGGCTTTGTATCCATTAGAGAACCTGTTCTACATGCAGTAATAATTTGGTGCAATGCTCCACTGAATTCAGTGTTTCCGTTGTCCGGTATATACCGGTCATAGTCCGATAAAAAATCAACATGTCCTGTATTTTCAAAGGCTGTCGGACATCATGTCCGGCAAAAATTTCAAATTCAATATATATTTTCAACATTTTCAATTTAGATTCATTTGATAAAATCAGGACATTTTCAAAGACATTGACGTATAAACTAAATCTAAGCTTTACCAGTTCGAAAGTGGAAAACCCAGGCCATAAATAGACAAAGTTCGGCAATGAGATAAGCGTTATTGGTCCTCATGGTAGTCAATAGATGTTCAAAACATGCTGTAATTATAAGTCCAAATTGTATCAGATATATCTAAAATAAGCTTAAGATGTCAAAACTTTGTGTGAAAATTCAAAATTGTTTCATGAAATAGACTTACTGTTCAATTTATATAGAAAACTCAATATTTTTCTACCCAAATTATGTTAAACTTTTTTTTCATTCTTATCAGTATTATACATATTAATACATAAAAAATATAACACCCGTTGCAAATATAACTGCTTTGGGTATGTCTGTTTATCTTAACTGACATTTTGTAACATAGTTTAAGGTTTTGGGCTTTGGAAAAATAATGCTGTTTGTCAAAACGAACCCAAGGCAGGAAAAAAAGTCATAAAAGAAAGTACCCGGATGTCATTAATCGGTCTGAACATGAAGAGTCCATTTTCTATGTAGGGATTACCAAGTGACAAAATTTGCGTATAATTAAAAGGTGAAATATTTCTTACATTATTTCTTCCCTTATAAAATCTCAATTCAGATATTATCTTCAAACAACAAAATGTCCAACAAGTGAATTGACATTTAACAAGTAACTCAACAGACACTAAAAACCTGTCAACCCTACATGATAATAGGCCTTTCCAAGCACAAACTTCTTGAACTGGGTCAACACTTTGATTGATGTTCAAGGACATCTCTCAGCTGACAAATATGTGAGCCTTTTGTTTTGATTTACGTAAGAGTTATTTTCCTCTTAGGTTTTGAATAATAAACTAAGCACAGTTCATATTTTCATGTTATTTTGTAAAGAATATTAAAATCATTGTCTATTTATTTTAATTGCTAGAAACTAGCAAAACTTTCAAAGATAAATTAAAAACTTCGACAGATTTAGTCTCTTACTGTATTCCACCTTCAACCGGTTGACTGGTAAATATCGCGACTCGCAGAAAGCAAACTACACATATATTCAAGAATATGAATAGAAAGATTTGATTAAGTAGTTTTTGTTTTATTTTCTTTGGTTTCATTTTAAATGACTTGTCCAGTAAAATATACAAATGTCCGGTAATTTTCATGCTAGCCGGACACGATGTCCGGCTGTAAAAAAAGCCAGCGGAAACACTGGAATTTCAGCTCAGTGCCACCAATGGTTCGCTAGTTCAAGCCGATGATCGTAGGTTTCACTGCAATACATACCCACAATAGTGTTGCGGGCTTTCTCCCTTCAAGAATACTAGCTGCAGTTATTTAAGTGAAATCTCTTGAATGCAGCACTAAACAAATGATCTCACCTCAACTCTTTTGCAAAAATTAGTGTTTTCACTTTATTTGTAAAGTTATTGTTAACTCCAAATTTAATTAAATTCTATGTATGACTGCTTTACATGTGATCAATTCCTGTTTCTATTAGTCAGCGAACCATCTGTGGCTATATATATATCACTTACAGACTATTGTTTATGATTCTCATCTTATTTAGAAGTAAACAAGTGTTTTTGATATTAATGATTTGATATGATTATGTTTATCATCTTGTAAATCATTATCAATTTACTAATTACTATGATATTAGCTCTTAAGCTAATGACTTTTTGGATTGAATTTTCAGGAACATTATGTTAAGTTTTAAAGTCTTTGATCTATAAATCCCATTGTTGTACAGGTATCATATTTAATAGCATGTTTTCCAAATTCAAATGGTCTCATCTACTATGATCTAGTGTTTGAAATATGTTTAGTCTTACTGGTAAAAGGCTTTTGGTTTATGCTACATTTATGAAAAATTTGACAGCACCTGCAAAATGTTTACAAATAGAGGGAGGCACTTATTCAGTAAATTAAAGGGACATTAGCACATTTTTAGGGGAATATAAGTTGATGTCAGGAAAATGAAAATAAATGGCTCTTATTGAAAGACAATGTATTTAAACTAAATGAAGCAGTAATAAATCAAATATATAATTGTAAGTTCAGCCATGTGATTCCCTTTCACTAGTGACTGATAACAACAATGATCTGACGTCATCGAACAATGCTCTGACGCAATGACACGCTTATGACGTCGTGTTGTTGCTTAGGCAACAGGCTCTCATGGGAGCCGACTCAACGTAACTGCGCTTCAATTTCGTAAGAAAAACAACGATTTAATCATAAAGTAAATAGAAAATGTGTATTTTCTTGACAAAAAAAGAAAAGTTTTATATTAACACTCGTGGCTTCCTCACTCAATGGGATAAACATGGTATTTGTCAAGAAAAGACAAGTATCCTCTAAATATATAAACTTTTAGAGTTAGCACTATATCTGTCAAAGTTGTGTTGACCGTTTTTGAAAATATAATATAACAAACAACATTTGATCAATACTTGTGACTCGTATTAGTCAGCAAGCCACCTGTTGCTTTATCACTTACAGAACGTTGTTTATGTTCCTCACCTTATTAATAAAAAGTAAACAAGTGTTATTGACAGTAATTGATTATGTTATCAATCTTTGCTAATTATCATCATATTAACACAAAATCTGATGAATTGATTTATACATTTTTTTTCCAATTTGGTTAACATTGCTATTCTTTGAGTTGTCGCCACCTAAAAGTAGTTTTACAATGTTTGGATTTCTTTAAAATTTATTTTTATGCCCCCCGAATCGGAGATTCCGGGGGTATATTGTTTTTCACCTGTCCGTCTGTCTGTCCGTCCGTCCGTCCGTCTGTCCATTTGTCAACAAAAACTTTAACCTTGGTCATAACTTTTGATTGGTCAGAGCTAGGTCTTTGATACTTGACATATGCATCCGGGGGCATTCGTGTTTCACAAACACATCTTGTTATGATTTTATTATTTCTAAACACAATAGTGAAATTGATTGTAATTAAGTTGTCCTCTCCAAATATCTCCTGTTCATAATTACAATGTGTATACAGATAATATGAAGGAATTTTCTTAAAAAGAAATGAGAAACAATTAAAGAATTGAGGTGAAATGGCAAACAAAAAGTATTTATTATCATTTTTCATCCTGCATTTCAAGGGTTAAACTTCCTGTGAATTATGAACTATCTATTTGTGCCTTATGCTGCCAGGAAGTCTTTATTTATATAAACTACATGTGGTCATCCGGAAAGATAATGTACTTCTTATACATATTCATATTTATGATTGCATTATTTATGTATGGTTCCCAAAATATTGATTGCTCTCAGTTTGTGAGTTTTATATAAAAAGGCAGCTCTGAAACAATATGAGGGGCGGGATTGCGCAGTGGTTAGCGCGTTCGGCTTCGGATCAGGAGGTCCGTGGTTCTAATCCCGCCAGGGGCTCTGCAATTTTGTCCGCAGTAGAGAACTGTTCTACAAGCAGTCAGGTTTGGGTGCAATGATACACTGAATTTCAGCGCAGTACCACCCATGGTTGCTAGTTCCAGCCGATGCTCGCAGGTTTCACCACAATGCATAGCCACAATAGGGTTGCAGGCTTTCTCCCTGCAATAATACTAGCAGCCGCGATATAAGTGAAATACTCTTGAAAGCGGCGATAAACCCCACATCACCTCACCTCATCTGAAACAATATGATAGTGTACACTTCATGTTTGAAGACTTGCCAACTTTTTGCTCTAAATGCCATGGATTACCCCTTGGATTGTACTCAGTCTATTATGTTGCCATGGTTATTAAGTATAGATATTATCATGTATGCTACCACATTGTAAATAATGAGCAAGATTTGCCAAGTTTTATTATTATGATCGGTGTTGTTCAAGATGATCAGCTGAGGGGGTCATTTCGGCCAAACCTGAGCATGTGTGAACCTTTGCAATTGTAGAAGTATCCCAATTGTCAACATTTATTTGACACCAAACAGCGGTGGAAAAATTTCCCTATGACCTCTAGGAACAACACTGATGATACTTAATCAAACTTTTAATTACTTGTTTCCATATTTACAGTTTCAAGCACTAGATTTGATATTCATAATCTTGGAAATTATTATGTGATTAAAGTAATAATAGTATTCACTGGTGCAGCAGACCAATTGGGAATAATTGCGACAAAGCTCTATCTATTTGCTATACTTTAAAGGGGCAGTAGCACGTTTTTTGATAATTTTATAATTTAAATATTTCACTTAAATTTGTAAGTTAATGCTACATGTATCATATTGACAGTGTCAACAATCTCATTACACAGGCCAATCACCCATAGTCAGAGGACAAAGTATGAGGTTTTCTATAAAATCCATTGGCGGCCATTTTTGTGTGAACACCTTTAATTCAGTTTGTGTGAGAAAAAGGAGTCGCATGGCTAAACTTTACGTTATATATTTGAATTATTACTGCTTCGTTTAGTTTAAATACATTTTCTTTCAATTGGAACCGTTTATTTTCATTTACCTGACATCACCTTATATTGCCCCGAAAAACGTGCTACTGCCCCTTTAAAGGGGCAACAGCACGTTTTTAGGAGGAATATAAGGTGATGTCATGAAAATGAAAATAAATGGTTCCAATTGAAAGACAAAATATTTTAACTACATGAAGCAGTAATAAATCAAATATTTCATTCAAAGTTTAGCCATGCGATTCTTGTTTCATGCAAAAATGAATTAAAGATGTTCACACAAAAAATGGCTGCCAATGGATTTTTATGTGAATGCTTATAATTTGTTTTTTGACTATGGATGATTGGTTTGTGTAATGAGATTTTTAACACTATCAAAGTAATACATTCAGCATAAACGTACAATTATCAGTGAAAAATTTAAAATATGAAATGTTCAAAAAACGTGCTACTGCCCCTTTAAAAACTAAAGTAAACAACAAATTTTGCTTGCTTGTGTTTTATTTTCGAACGTGTGTTTTTTTGGTTTTGATAAGAGAGCCCCCCAACAAGAAAAGCAAAGAGCACTTTGGATAAAAGTTATGTAAAAAAGGACAATTGTTTATGTGCTCACATTAAAAGATCTAAGTTTCTTTCTAACAATATATAATGTGTATATATATATATGATGTAATTTTCACATTTTCCATTTCAAATTTATTCAATTTTAAACTTGTTTACCTTTTCCAGGGAAGGGTCACTGTTCGAGTGTCTGATGTGCAATGTGCATGTGACGTCACAGGAACAGCTTAACATGCACATTAACGGCGCCAAGCACAAGAACAAGCTCCGCCTCCAGCAGCGATCAGCCCAGGCACTCCAGGGTCGCTGGATGGGCGGGGACTGGGGAAGTGGGCGGGGCCACGTTTCAGGGGGCGGAGTCATCGAGGTCACCGGAAGGGCGGGAGGTCATGGAAGAGGTAGGAGGATCAGTTTTGTAATCATCACTTTGCCTCATATTTAATTAGGGGATAAATCCATTCTGTTTTTCATTTTGGGGTTGTATGTCGTGCATTCTTTACCCCTAAATATAATTTCAAACCGAGCTTGCGAGGTTTGAAATGTTTATTTAGGGGTAAAGAATGCACGACATACAACCCCAAAATGAAAAACAGAATGGATTTATCACCATTCTAACATGACTAATTAGTAAAAAAAGGTGGAACTATTTTGACTTGCGCAAAAGCAATGTGATTAGGTCAAACCGGTGCCGACCGGTTCCACTTACTTGCAAAACAACGGTACAGTCCACTTTCATAAAAAATACATAACAATTAAAATGTCATTACATACAGAAAAAACGTGTTTAAATATACTCACCTGTAATCTATTGAGCATATTATCAATAGAAAACAGATTTACATGTCGTCAAAGTTACGATTTTTTACCTAAATCCATGGGTCGACCCATCACCCCTACAAAAGCGACAAGGACTGACCAAATCAAGGGACGTTACTCTGAAAAAAGTTGTTCACTACGACGTCGTTTCAAACTTAGTGGAAGCTGTCAAGAAAGTTATATTTTGTGTAATGGTTGGGGAGACTGTGACAGGAAAAGTGGTCACTTGTAAATTAGAGGTAGGGACAGTGACAGCATCCTGCGAAATTAAAGAATAAAGACGCTTCTGTTCATTTGACGAATCGCTGTTTGAGAGGTGTGCGATCGTTGATTTTGTTTATAGATCTGTGGACTGTGATTAATTTACATTGCGAAGCAGTAAGAAACACTTCAAACAGGACCTAGTTATTCGATTAAAATTTGTAGGTGTTTCAAAATGTCGACAAGTTTCTGATATTGAAATTTTAAGTGTCGTCGCCAACATTTCTATATTTGTGAACAGCAAGTCGCTGAGTGCAGATTGACAACGCGTGCGCGGAGGAATGTGAAGCGGTCGTAAATATTTAGAGGTGATTATCGGTGAAATAATTACTCCAAAATGTGTACGAGTAACCAATCAGAACGCAGTATTTTCAAACTAGTTTTCGTGTCATGTTAGAATTAAATATTGTCGACAATTTCATATTTTTGTAATATATATGTTTCTATGTCTGATTTCAATAAATTTTTGTTAAGAGGTACAATATCTGTGAAAGATTGACTAGGATATGAACTCAGTCAAACAGAGGTTTCCCCTTGACACATTTTGACAACAAATGAAAGAAAAGGAACTTATCACACTTGCCTTTAAAATGAAAGATAGGGAAGATAGCTTAGAAAGAATGGTTCTCCCATCTACTCAGAGAACCTAATAGGGATGTCACGATACAGGTACCTTGCAATACGATACATATCACGATACTGAGGTCACTATACGATACATATCATGATACACTAATGTGACATTTGTACGATGAGATAAAAATTCAGGGATCTAAATTTATTTTCTAAAGAAACTTATCTGAGTAACCAGCAATTGGACACAAAAATAACCCAATATCAGCATGAAAAAGTCATTTAAAGCTATCTTTACAAGGAATTAAACCAGCTCTGGATTTATTTATTTGATATTCAAACAAAAATTGAACGATAGTCACAAAACTTTTAACGATATCTATTAAAATTTTTATCATGATACAGTTAACTGTATTGTGTATTGTATCATGAACTGTACCACGACGATGCATCAATGCATTGGTGTATCGTGACGTCCCTAGAACCTAATACAAAGTATGGTAAATAAAAAGTTATGATTTATGATAAGTTTACATTATCTACAAACACACCCTATGTTTCAGGTTTCAAGAGACCGTTTGGCAAAGGGAACAGCTGGTCATCATTCGATGACAATTCACGAAATTTTCAACCATCTGTTCCAAAACGTCCTCGACAAGATTTTTCAAACTATCGAACACCAAGCGGTAAATTTTACTGCTCAAGTTGTAATGTGACTCTGAACGTAGAAAGCCAGTTTGCACAGCATGTCGCTAGTAAAAGACATAAAACCAATCACGCCATGCAGCGAAATTCATCAGACCATGCAGACACCCATTGATTTGATTGGCCCATTGAGGACCTTTGTCTCTTGTGATTGGCTGATCTGGAATTCATCAACTCACGCAGATGTCAATCAGTCTTGTGTGATTTGTGTCTATAAAATGACAAGAAAATTTTCAAAGCAAACTAGTCTTTTGGTGACCTTTGGACCATCAGTGAACCAGTGCATGCCAAAATTCTTGGACCATTTGGACAGTTGTGATTCTGATTGGCTATTACCGAACTTTTGCTGTTGATGTGACTTGTATTCTCAAGGTTGACTATATTCTGTTTGTGGTCTTGTGGATCAGCTTTTGTTAATGTGGAATATTTTTGAATGAGACTTTGGTGTGATTTTGTTGTCAATGGATATTTTTGTGATCTTCTAAAGATGTGATCAACCTTTTGCTTGTAAAGTATGAGCTTACTTTGAGGACAATAGTCCCATGGGGCTTGCAAACATCCATCAAAATCTTGAATGATAAATTGTAACTTAATGACTTCATCTATTTTGCTCCTGTTCAGCAGACAACTACAAGATTGTCTCTTTCCCAGCAAACGCTTCTGATGGGCCGATAACAAGACATCTACTGCACTGTGATTGGTTGATTTTAAAAAAGGAATTTAATGGCTGCCATGAAAGTACATCTGTTTATTTCTAAACAATTTACTAGATGATGATCAGGCTACTACAATGTGATTGGTTCTTAGTCACAGATAGTGGTGCATTTGATTGGCTATTTGAAGATGAAATAAAGGTATTTGATTGAGTCTTGACATCAAGGAATTTGATTGGCTTTGTACAAAGAAGATATTTAATTGGCTCTCTACAATGTAGGCAGTTGATTGGTTCTCTACAATGAAGGTATTTGATTGGTTCTCAACAATGAAGGTATTTGATTGGCTCTCTACAATGAAGGTATTTGATTGGCTCTCTACAATGAAGGTATTTGATTGGCTCTCTACTATTGAGGTATTGGATTTGATCTCAACAATGAAAGAATTCGATTGTATCTTGATGATGAAGGTTTTGTGGCTCGCTACAACATAGATAATTGATTGGCTCTCTACAGTGAAGATATTTGATTGGCTCCCTTCAATGAAGATATTTACTGGCTCTTGGCAACAATTGGCCTTAATTGACTGTCTGTAATGAGTTGTTTTGATTGGTAAGTTTTGATGGTCCTGTATGATTGGATCTATATTGTTTAGCTGTTCAGTATTCAAGATTAGGTTTCTTTCAATGGTATATCATAGTGATTATGAATGATAAGTAGACAGATACAATTGACTTTCTCGTGAAGAAAATTGTTTTGGACCAGTACCAACAAATGTCCACCATTGTAATATGGAATTTCTCACACCTGAAGATTTAAATTGAGGAAGAGGAACTTTTGACTTATTTTGTCAATTCAAAATAATTTGAACTTGAAATTCATCAATAATTCAACAGTCTCTTGATAGAAATTTCAATGAAGAAGAAAATAGCATAGAATATAAAAGAATGTGTATATATGTAGATACATTGTCCAGAATATTTCTGGTGCATAAATCGGTCTTCACACTGAAGAGTTCACTGTACATTGAGTTATCTCCCTTTGAATGGGATCCTGAACTGCCACACTTATCTCATATCAAGCCATTTTTCAAATTGGAACATTTTGATGTCGACTCAGACAATCATACTCATATCATAAGATCTTTGAAATAATTTACTTAATTTTGAGAGTTTTAACGAAATGCTCAAAACTGACAATCAACCAGGAAGACCAAGTGCCTAATCAACATAATTTTTTAAAATAATAATTAAAAAAATAAACACATTTTGATATTTAAAAAGTTTCCTCCTCAGAGAATTTTCACTAAAATGCACTTATTGAAAGCCACTTAACAGAAGATGGTGATTGAAATGTATTTTTACATTATGTACGTAACTGTTTTCTGGTTTCAATTTCAACTCAAAAGGCTGAATTCCAAATTCTAAATGTAATCAAGAGCTGGGTTTAGAATGAAGGCATTTCTTTCAAATTTCACATTTGTAGTAGATAATGTACATTGACGAAGATGTAAAATTATGTAAATGTCATAAGTTTATGATGTACAAAGTATCACTTTTTGGCGCCACACTTTAACATGTATATGTAGTTTGGTAGTCGGTGTGTCATATCAATATTCATGTACAATGAAGGTGTTATCATTTATTAAGTGATCTTGGTATTTTTTTATTTTTGTAATATTTTAGCTCAATGTTTTATGTCTCAGTACTTATGATCATATAGCTACATTCCTGTGTTTAGAATTTTTTTTTGCATGGGTTATGGGTTAGTTTTTGACAAATTATTGCCATTTTTTTTTGTATGAAAAAGTCTATTAATCAATATTTCATTTGATGAAATTGGATGGAAACTGTTGTATTATACAATTCAGTATTATTATTTAACATAACCATATCTTTATAAAGTTCCTATAAAGTTCTGATGGTTGAGATACAAAATATTAATAATAAGGATGTGATTTCAGTCTTGCCACACTATTAAAGAAGCTTATGTCTACGTTGTCTATCTGTCTTTTCAGAGGAAACCTAAGTCATATATATCCATATTAAAACTTACCCATCAAGCAGTGAAATTTTGTAATACTAAACATTATCCTTACATTTCAGGCCTACCAAAGAAAAATCGAAACGCTACCAAAAGCAACAAAACAACACATAAATGCACGAAATATCATAAAAAATAGCTTTACGCGTCGGAAATTACCAAAACAGCTATATCAAAGCCTCGATATAGCAATTTAAACGAGCGATAGCACAAATGAAACACTCGATATGCAACATTCTTACTGCGCAGGCGCAGTCACTGAAGTAGGTCAAAACCGAAACTGCCTGCACATTTTCTATCACTGTATCGTTTAACATGGCACTCAGCCGTGAGTCAAACATTAGCAATGAGCTTTGGAAAATAAAATTAATAAATATCCAAAACTTTATCCAATTTTTAAGATTATAATATATCACTCATTGTGAACACAACAAAGAGATATCGTGTTTCGCTTCAAATGAGCATGCGCAGTAAGAATGTTGCGTATCGAGCCTTTCAATTTGTGCTGTCGCTCGCTTAAATTGCTGATCGTCAATTTAATGTTGCTGTTTCGTAAATTTTCAATGTGTATAGCTATTTTTCGATGTTATGTCGTGCATTAATGTGTACGTTTGCTGCATTTCATAGCGTTTCGATTTTTTCTTTGGTAGGCCTGCATTTGTCAACAACAAATACATCCCTGCAAGATTTTATGACATCTTAGCTTATTTCCTAAAGAAATGTATTCTCATATCTAAACAAAATAATCTCCTTCAAGCTATACAAATAAAGTCTTCAGTTAAAGAGGTTATGCAATGTACTTTTTCTAAAAATGATAGATCAATATCTCCAGTACTATTATCTATGAGAATGCAATGAGCGTATAATTGAGACAATACACACATAAATTAGACTTTTAATCAGCATTTTATACCCGGTTTTTAGAAAGCCGCCGAAATCAACAGGCGAACGCTTTGAAAACTCATTAGAGCGTGACGCCCCGCCCACCGGGCCTGTCTCCAATTGCGTGTCTACCATAAAGTCTGGAGACAAACCTCCTTCAAACCAAACGATTTATGTGTTAATTTATGATTAATAAAAAAGGCAAGAAGCAAGTACGATAATATCTAAGAAAATACTCTGTACTACTTTTGTTGTCGGAATCGCTTTGATGGATGTGACTGTACCAACTTAGTCGGAATGTTATATGCAAAACAGTGTGATCCCAAATATAACATTGTTTCATTTTCGATACGAATTGAAACTTTATATATCTTGCATAGATCAACCACTGTTAAATAATGTTTAATTATTTTATTATTGATATGTGTTGTAAAAATACGGACATTGATCATAACGTACTAAAGATAATCAATCCACTGTGGCGCCTATCATTTCAGAAGAGAAAAATATAATAATAAATAACATGAAACTGTTCACACTTTTCCTTTTGTTTCAAACCATAATGGTAAAATTATTCACCGTCTATTGGCCTCTTTAAAATATATCTTTATAGTGCAATAAACTCACAAAAATTAACATTGTAGGTATTCGATTGTAGAAAGTAGTCGGTTTGTTCACTGAAAACATTAACGATTTGTTATTTGTCACCGTCGGAAATAATAGTCAGTGTATGTTATGTACGATTCAGCAAACAACAGACAATCAGATTATCACTCTAACGGACATGTCTAGCCATAACGGCGCCAATTTAACAAGGCAGTCGCCTTTTTGCGTCATTTGATATGGTTTTTAAATATACGATATTACATGTTTATACAATAATCCTTGGCTTGAATCCATCGTTATTGAGTCGACGGATTACTAAGCTTTCGGAATATACAAAAATTTAGCGTTTTTTGTGAATATTTGTATGTTAAACGAACGATTAAAAAGGTGTCATTTCCCGTTGAAAAATGATCATTAGGTGAAACTACTCGCCTACTGCTACGTCACAGTAGGTAGACACGCTCGGGCCACGCTTCAGTGACCACATATTCTGTTCGCCGGGGCTAATTAGGCAGTGTATTTTAAAAGCCGTATTTAGGCAGGTTGCCGTTCGATTTCGAAAATTCAAAGTTGACTCTCATTCAAATTGCAAGCAGCTTTTTATGAATCCCGAAAGTGGCCATAGACCATTTCAGTCCCCCTTTAAAGATTTTCAGATTTTCAGAGTTGAGCCAAGAAAACAGCTATCTTGTAACAGTGGTTAAGTTGAATATATGACTGAAGTTTCCACTGCGAGGGCAGATTGATAATAATGTTATAACTGCTAAAAACCCTTCAGTATTTTGAATTTGAGCAATAAGATGTGGTAGAATTATTTGTAGATTTTGCTTAGGAAATTATTAACAAATTTATTAGTTTTTATGTGAGCTGGAATGATAATTTAAGACATCCAATGACTTAACCCTCTCGATGCCATAGGACCAGTATTAGTCAATGTGGTTAATTGCCATTCAATAAGTTTCATTTAGAGGTTTTTCAAAGACATTCACGATTATTTCATTCCGTGGATCGTACAAATGTTTTGTAATTGTATTTATTTATTGTGATTTTTGTTCTATTTTGATTATTGTCAATGTATATGAAGTGATAGTTAACTTAGTCAATATTCATTGTTGTTTATCACTTGAATAGTTATTTTGGTAATCAAAATATTTATTATGTGAAAAGTTGATATTTGATTCATAAAAGTCAAGGTTGGTTGTCTTTAAGATCTGTAAGGTTTCTGAAAGCATAGATAGTTCATTCCAAAACCTAACTTTTATTATGTATTTGTGAAGATTTTATGAAAACAATTCATTCTTTCACACTATAGTCAGTAGTATTATCTTAAAAACCTTTTTGTAAAACAGATTTTCCCGTTATATTGTCAAATCATTAATAATCATAAACAGGAGGCTTTGTTCCTTGTAGATTTGATCATTTCAGAATCTTGTCTTCATCAAAGCCATTTTGAGATTTTATGGTTATGATGATATTGTTTTCATAACTATTCATAAAGTAGTATAATGAACATGTAAATTAAAGGAACTTAGAATAGTGTGTATACATAATTCTTGTGCCATAATGTATTTTTGACATTTTATGGTAAATTTTGATATTGTATCCAAACCAAAGAGTTGAAATTGAAATTTTTTCATGTGAGTTCAGTATTACATTGTGGTCTTGATATCCAGTTTTTTGTTATGACTTTTAAAAAACGTCTTGATCTTCCATTAAAGGTTCTTATCAAGAGAAAATGGCTTTTTCGTCACAATCGAACTTAAGCTATACTCACACTGTGTTTTGGATAACTTATGATCAATATTATGAATAGTGAAGTTTGTATTTTATTTTCAGATAAAGCAGAGTTTCAATGCATTGTTCATGGAAAAGTTGGAAATAGAAACTTTTTCCTAAATCAAAGAAAAGAAGAGAGAAAACCTTATCTCAAAAGAGAGAAAAATGTAGAAAATGAGGAAAAAATTATTTTAAGTTAGGAATATCTTTATAATTTTTTTTCGTAAAATATGTATTTTGAACAAAGTTGAACATGGCCTTACGTCAGCTCACAAGTCATATTTGCCTATAGTGGGAGCCCTAAATTTCAGAATATGTCATTGAACATGTACTGAATGAAAGTTTTGAAGGTGATGAAAAAAGGGTAAAATTTGGAGTTAAAATATGTATTTTCTGACAAGTTTGACTATTCAAAATGATAAACATTCTATAGGTATTTCATTGTATATGTGAAAGTTACACAAAATAATTGTGACAAGGAAAAAAGTTATTTGGGCATTTTGGTAACATATCTAGACAAAAAAACTACATTGAGTTGGAATTAGCTTGTAATATTTCCAACAATTTGTATTTACCTGCAAAGTCCAATTCATCTGATTTTTTCTGAACTTTATGTAGCCTTATTCTAAAAGTTATCTCAAAGTAGATTTAGCTAAGATGGTGGAGCGTCAGATTAACAATTGGATGACTGGGGTTCGATTCAATGCCTTGTCCTAACAGAAAATGGTATTATTTTCCTCATTTCAGTTAACACAAATTTTGCTCTTTAATGCAACACCAGAAAAGGTGAACAATTTCAATACATAGTGCTACTCGGAATACATTTCAAACTGGTGCCAAACAAAGACAATTTTGATCTAAAAAGCATGTTACCATCCTGCTAAAAACCTTTAGAAAAATATTTCTTCCTCAAGACAATTTTTCCCCCGACTTGCCTTGAAATGTTTTACCCCAAAGGTTTGTGAAACAATTTATCTGGCCTTCAATTTGATTTGAAAAAGCCTTTAAATTGATTGTTGTCACTCATCATGTTCATGCTGGTTTAAAACCTTATTGATTGATCAAAAACAAAAACAATATTGTTGATGCCTAGCACAACTTTTTCTTACTAACATGGTTAAACGAACCAGTGTTATACATGTATTTGTCATGTGCGCACATATCACTATTGCCTAGCAACTACTTCTATGAGAGTTCTGATTATTTTGTAATCAATAATTAGTTGTGTTTCACTTAGCAAATAGTTTCAGAAGAAATTTTGTTCTTGCTTTTTGGACATTCAATTTGAATGAATAAAAATTAGGTTACAAAACAAAAGTATTACGTTTGAAATGTGCCCAACAGGTTTTCGGCTAAAAAGAATAAAGTTCTCCGATTAGGATTTCAATGGATTTTGGACATGAAATTAAGTAGAAAGTAATCAAATTTATATTTTGAAAAAATTTCTGAATGACTTTTAGGCTGCACATATTTGTTTTGTTTTTCTCATCTCAGACTGCCTTAAATCTTGCTTTCAACTGGGGCCGATTCAAGTCAATACAATAATGTTATATGATAATACAAGCTGTCCCCCCATCCTTTGACAATTTTTTAACGGAACCCGAACCCAAATCCCCCCTCCCCCTTTCAAAAATCCTGGATCTGCTACTGACTTTTTTTCAAACGGTCCACTCCTCACAAACACCTATTCGGAGATGAGACACATAAAAACAAGTATGGATGGCTTCATTATATTATTGTTTTTTGCCTTAAAGAAAAAGTATTGATTGCCAATAGAAGTCTTGTGTATTTTGATCACATTAGGTCTGATATATCTGTGATACAGTGATATTTTATCATTTCATACACAGAATAACCTTATTTGTTGTTCAATGTGATGCTGCCTTACTTTTCTGCTTGATTGTACACTTGAAAATTGAGTTTGTGATTGTGATATATAAGTTGGCTACGTGTGGGGGTGTTGTGATTCACCGCCTGTGTCAAAAGGGTCGCAAATTTCGGCTTGAAAATGAGCCTATGATTGATAAAAGCTTTATAAGAAGCAGTGTTGTTCCTAGCTAGCTGCCATGGTTCGCTAGTTCCAGCTGATGCTTGCAGGTTTCACGCAAACCATACCCACAATAGTGTTGGGGGCTTTCTCCCTGCAATAAAATAAGCAGCCGCGTTATAAGTAAAATACTCATGAAAGCAGTGATAAACCCCATATCACCTCATCTCACCTAGCTAGCTGATCAGTTAAGGGGGTCTTTTGCTCTTTCTGAGCAGAAGGGACCCTTTACAATGGTAAAAGGGGGCGGGATAGCTCAGTGGTTAGCGTGTTTGGCTTCGGATCAGGAGGACGGTAGTTCGAATCCTGCAAGGGGCTCGGCAACTTTGCCTGCAATAGAGAACTGTTCTACAGGAAGTAAGGTTTGGGTGCAATGCTACGCTGAATTTCAGCGCAGTACCACCCATGGTTTGCTAGTTCCAGCCAATGCTCGCAGGTTTCACCACAAATAGCGTTGTGTGCCTTCTCCTCGCAATAATACTAGCAGCCGCGACGTAAGTGAAATACTCTTGAAAGCAGCGATAAGCCCATCACATCCACTTACACAACTGTATCAAGCGTTATTTCTACTGTCAAAGTTGTCGCCTTAGATATGCTAGTTACCTCCCTTGTTTAGATAACCCCCTTAACTTTTTGGTTATCTCCCTTTAGGTCAAAAGTATTACCGGTATATCATTTTCTTGAATCATTAGTTTATTCATTAAATTATTAAGCCTTGATTGAGTTTCAATTTGTGTCATGAGATTCTGTAAAAATAATTGCAGAATTTTAATCATTTTTGTTATACATCATTTCTCAATTTCCACTAGAATGAAGTGTAATTAGTGTTTGTAAATGGTTGTAATTTGAATTTGAGTGAAGCAAATGATCCATGATTTATTAAATATCTTCAAATCCTTATGTAATTGTATTGGTTTAATGTTAGATATAGTTTTCTTACTTTTTCTAATCATGTGTTAAAATGTGGCACAGTTTGGAAATGATAAAGCTGTGATGTTGGTCATAAAAATGATATTGCCTTCTTCTGTTTTATGTTTAGGTTTTGTAAAGTTTGATAACCTTTTGTCTATAAGATGTTGATTTTCAATTCCAAAAAAACATCTTGTTTCAATGGTTGTTATGTTTTAAAATAAAACTGTTGTTCATGCAAATATTGATAATCTAACACATATGTGATAGCAATATTCATTCCAAGAAAATATTAAGAAAAAATCTAATTATTTAAAACAATTTACTTTTCGGGTTATTGCTTCCAAGAATTATCTCTCTGTATATAAAACAAGTTGCAATATTTGTTTACAAAAGTGTTTCAATTAAAAGTGCTGTTTTTAGTACAATACGTTAAAAGCAGTGTATAAAATAAATTGAAAACCTAACCTTTCCTGAAAATTAATTGGTCAATTCCTAAGGGGAAAATAAAGGGAAAAAAGAAAAGTAACCAGTCCTGGCAAAATGTAGCCAGTCAAGGACTGGCGGATGGGCTACATTTTAAACACTGTTGAAAGCTTATGAAAACAATAAATCTTTAAACACTGAATGTAAAAATTGATAAACAATTGAAATGTCAATTCAAAATTTTATTCAATAAATTTTCTAATTTCAAGTGAATGATGTTTCACAATGAAAATAATATCGAATGTGATAATTTTTTGGCAAAAAGCAGTGCATGTTTCTTACTTATCAATGTAAGCAAAGCATAAAGGATGGGCTACACCGTTGAACTTTACAAAAACAATACTAGAACTCAAGATAGATAAGATAGTAAATTTAACACTGATAAAAAAAATTTTTAGTGACAACATTTTCTTTCGTAATCATCTAAACTCAAGTATTCAAGAAGATGCAGTAATATCTAGGGAATAATCCTGGATGGTTTATACGGTGGAAGATTAATTATTTCAACATTGTTAACAATGCATCTGACTAGTCCATGATCTTAACTAGTCTTGACTTATAGTAAGGCAGACTGTCTCTATTTCATTTAATAGTAACTACCCAGGGTAATGTGATTAACAAACTCTAATTCATGTTTACCCCTTCATAACAAATTTAACCCAATTCTTTTAGAATTGCAGGGAGATATATCGTTTTTGAGGAATTTGCAAAAGATATGTACATCAATTCTGATTTCTTCCAAAAAATATATCACATTAGACTTTGTAATTTTCAAAAATTAAAATCATGAAACATGTCAGAGAACTTTCTCTTTTAGGGTTGGACTCCAATTGATTTTATAAAAGAATTAAGAAAACCTGTGTAACATTAAAATATTTTTTGCAAAATATTCACTTGTTTCAAATTATTAAGGAATTGTTATTGATAAGTTTTCTTGAGTGATTTAGTTAATGTTTAGTGTAGAATCTCAACCAGTCAGATATAGGTTTTTTACTTGATATATATACAATTATAGTTGGAAATGCTTTTGATATCATCTTAGTGAATGTATAAGTTTGCTTCAGTGAATGAGAAATTCTTTCATCACCATTATTGTGACTGCGCAACTGTTGAGTAAATCTTTGGGCATTTCTTTTTAACTTTGTGGGGAATTCCAGTGCTGGTCACTTGTAAGGTGAGATTTTGAATATAGTTGGCAAACTCAATGCACTGTTGCTGATTTGAGCATATGAATGTGTAAATGTTTGAACTTCGCTTGATTTTGATTTATGTGATAATGATTTAAATAATTTGTCATATCTTTGTACAGAAAATTAAAATGATATTCTTGATCAACAGCATGTTATAAGAAAAAAAAACAATTTTTGGGAGAAATTATTTTGAGGTTGTGAAAGGTCATGCTATAAAGTTTATATGTGTACAAACAAAAAAGGGATTTCTGACGTTACCCAAACCATACTTCATGATTTAAAGATGCTATATCATAGTGCAATAATTTTTTAAGTATTTTTAATGTATACGTTGTATTTTTAGAAAAATTTAGCGACCAACCTTGAGAAAATCGGACCAAAATTCATCAAATAGGAGATAATTTACCAAATAATACCGAAACGGCAGTCGACATAAGGGCGAATCAAGTGTGGCCATTTCACAACTTCCGGTTTCTAAATGTACGCTTGAAAACCGTCTTTGTCGCGCTCAACTAGATTTTATATTCTTTTTCTCCAAATAAGTTATTTGTTGCTGTCAAAGTTGATACCCATCGAACGCAATTACGGTAGTTGAGACACGGTGTAAATCCTACAAGCATAATGATTACGTCACCGAAAGCGGGTTCGTAAAAAGGCATGCCCTTTCTACGAGGGTACTGTGCTTTGCGTGTCGAAATAAGTATGTTATTGTTGATTACACAATCTAAATATGATATCAAAATTTCGACGAAAGATTTTTCTACAAAGTGATGTATTTCATTTCTCAATAGCTAAGTTTCATCCTGAACCGCTTGCAAGTATGATACAGCATCTTTAAGCATATTTGAGGTCAATTTTCAAAAAACGATGTAATGTTTTTCAAATATGAAGAAAATGATTGACATAAATTCTTTTCAAAGACATTTCTCCAAAAAAGATGTAAAATGTTTCAAATATGAAGAAAATGGTTGACATTAATTCTTTTCAAAGACATTTCAATGAAAAAGAACACCAAAGATTTGAATTGGCAAAATGATGACGTTCACGAAATATACTTTATCAATGCAAATTATGAAAATTCAGTATTACATTATTATGATAGTTCAAAACTGCTCTAAGACTTTCCCTGAAAATAATTATATGTTGAAACTGTTCTTTAATAGATTTTTACAATTACATTTTGAAAAATCATCTGACTGAGATAATTTTTCTTGCCAAAATCTTTTCACTCAATTCCAAGATAATGTCTGGCATGAAAAATGCAAACTTTAGAATTCCATAACTGTTGTCAAAAGGGTTGATATTGTATGATGGTTTTGATTTTAAATGATTAACATGACATGTAAATTGTTTGAGAAAATCTTTTTTTTAGATCCATACAATTAGATAAATATGATTCAGTTAAAATCTTTGACTTAATTGTCAAGTTATTATTTTGAAGCATGTTGACTTATGTTAAAAATGCTCACCAAAATCCATATCATTTTTTTTCTCGATCATTCTAAACCATTAGTTCATTTATGTTTGTTTACCTTAGTGGTATAGACTTTGGTGCAGTTTTGAGAAAAAAACATTGATGGCCTGCGGGGAATTTTTTTTCAGTTTTCTGAGCATCAAAAGTTGTCTTTTATCCCTTAGTTACTTCTCATCATATTTGTTATTTATATGACAGTATCTAGTTCAGACTAAGTTATCATTTTGTGCTTTTGTATTTTTGAAATATTTATTCACTTTTTTGCTCATTGTATTCTATTTTCATTGATTATTACCATTTGTACTTTTGACAAATTTTTCACAGGTATTAAAATACTACATATCTTGTAACATTGTTTTTTGTTAATTGAAAAATTACAAAACAAATATTGTGAACTGTCGCTAATTTCTCAAAATTAATACAAAATCTTTTCATTGTGAATGTCATCTTTTTTGAAAAATTTGTAAATATATTTTCTGATAATCTTGCTTTAAACTTTAATATCAAAAGGTATTTTCTCAAAAATCGTAAGCGAAAGAAAGGATTGGATTGCACTGATTAGAAATTATTGTTAAATTTTGAAATATTCAATCTTTGTGTAAAATCGCAAAATTGACAGAACGATCAGTCAGTATGTTGGTGAAACTGGATAATTCAGAGTAATTTTAAGTGTAATCAAGAAATTTGTTAACTGCATGATCAGGCAAATGAAAATTGAGTGTTTGAAATGTTCATTCTTTGAGAGAATTGGTTGTAAAAATTTTGTATTTTAAGTCATTTTGAAGGGTTTGAGAAGCAGATATTGCCTCAAACAGCATGTATCTACAGTATTATACATAACATGTTATTGAATGAATAAACTTAGAGAGACAAGTCCCTCTTGTGTTTTGTTCTTATAAAGAATTGGATGCGAATTTCTGACTGTCGCTCCCTGTACATTGTTTAATGAGTGGACACTGGCGCTATACAAATACTGCCAGGTCTCGAAAAAGTAAAAAGATTACAGTCAAAAGTTTTTGAATTATTTCATTTCGTACGGACGGACACTGCCCAATACTTTATCCCCCACTTCGCCCTTAACATGCGGCGGGGATAAAAATAAAAAACAAGATATCCCTTTTCAAAATTTATTTCATGATTTATCTTTGACATGAAAATATTTTACAGATGAAAACATACCAAGAAATAACAACATAAACACAGGTGTTGTTGAAAAACAGTAACCATAAGATTCAGTTCTCTGTAAAATTAAGACATTTCATAAACTTGGTTCCTTCTGCATAATCATCCTGCTTCATCAGGTGTATCTAAATTCCTCAATTACCTTATTGGATTTATCCTGTATAGCAAGCCAATGAAACAGTCTGATCAAAAACATCTGCTCTCCGAGGAATAAAATTGTAAAATAATATACTCAGTTCATATGGGTTCTCTTTCCATCTCGCTCTGACGTAAGCTCATCTAGCCAATCACAAGGACTCCATCAAAAGGTTTCCGTATCAGTATTTAGGGGCAGGTAACTCCAGCGTACAAAACACAATATATGATACCCACATGACACTATAATTCCAAAGTGACAAATTTGATCACTTGAAGGCCTTATTGAGGGGAAGCTCTTTGACAGAACAAGTTCGATTTTAGGTAGTCTCAAAATCTTGAAACTTTTATTCCCAAGAACATTTGTGATTTTAATCAGACTGTCCGATAGTATTACTCAGATTCAAGCAATATTGGTAGTTCCTTGATGAGAATGCTTACAAGAGACTTTATACTATTCATAACTAGGAACATCCTTGCTGGTTGCAAAATAAACTTTTATTCATTATTAGTGTTCTTCATTTTTAGCCCGAGAAGTGCTTGTATTAAAACAGAGGTTAGTGAAGGATTTTATGAGCAGAGCTTCTTCTTCTTATACTTATATCCTTATATTCCCCTACTGCCCCTTTAAATCCACGTATTAGTAAGATTGGAAAAAAAAGCTGATAAATCGCAAAATGAATCTTGATCATATGCTAGCACTGTTAGTAACAGCAGTAGCCCTAGATCCACATTTAAATAAATTTGATAATAAAATAATAATTTTTTAATATTATAAAGAAAAACTGATGATTTGCCAGACAAACAGTTCTTTTGTTAAAAGTTGATTCAGGCCAATTCAAAACAATGAATTCAGAAAAGCATTATCTTAACTCCCTGTTCCGAAGTCTCAACTCTTTTCTCCTTGCGGCTCCATTACAATATTGTCCAACTCAATCTCAATATTGTTTCTCATACACTCAATATGGTTCCACAACATAGTTGTACACAAACAAAAGGTTCATAGCATTGGTATCTTGCTTAATCCACACATTGTGAAGAGCTGTCCAATCCAAACTTAATGAAGAACATAAACTCACCCCTCTTTGCTCACATAAAGGACCAAAATGATTTTTCACATTCATGATTCTTCCTTCTAAAAGTGTTGGTACTGATAGTCACCGTAACCTTGGTAATCCCCATCTTGAAATCCTTGTTGACCACCCATCTGGTACCCCATCTGACCACCGGTCTGGTACCCCCCTTGAAAGCCTCCCCTCCCTCCTTGTCCCCCCTGAAATCCTCCTCTTCCAGACTTGGGCCCCATGATAACCAGCCCATCTCCTGTTTGAAACTTCTTAGCAGCAGGTTGGAACTGTATGAACTTGGTATACTTGCTGTTGTATCCCCCGCCACCTTCCTGCTGCTGGCCCCAAGGGCGCTTCTGGCCTGCAAAGGGTTAATGTCATTTTAGTCATTACCTTCTTCTTGGATATGATCACGAGAACTTTTATCAAAGTTGTGCATTGCATTATTATTATTTTGGCCTGCAAAGGGTTAATGTCCTATTCAGGTTTATGAATTTTTCATTAATTTTCACAAATGAAATGTCACAAACTAAAAACAAGGGACCAATAAAATACTGGACAAAATAAGAAAATTCTGTAATTATTTATATGCTTATATAATATTAAATAAATAATATGAATTGCCACAACAACAACAAAATCAATAAACAAGATAAATGATGTCAAAGTAAATATAAGAATTATGTATGTTACAAGTATATTGCAATATGTTTTCATTGATATAATGACAGTATACATCCAAACAGAGTTATCTCTTCTTACCTTTTGCAAAGCTACAGCCGTCGCTTTTTCCCTGACCAAAGGCAAATCCATCTTGTCCCCCTTCCTGACCAAAGGCGAAGCCCCCTTGACCACCATCCTGTCCACCGGCGCCTCTGATTGGATGACCAAAAGTAGGTTTCGGGCCGATAACTCCAGACTTGCCGCCGATTCCTCCTCCTTTCCTGACTTCTCTTCCTCCAAACCCTCTTCTTCCATCACCTCCATCCCTCCCCCCTCTACCGCCCCTCCCCTGTCTTCCTCCCCGGGCCCCCCTGCTCTTAGCATAGATCTGCCGAGCTTTCAGTTTGTTCTGATGTTTCATCCCGACCACATGTTCGTTGAGGCTATCTCTGGAGTTGAGAGCAGCATTGCATAGAATGCATTCATACTTGATCTCGTCAGCTCTGTGAAATAAGGATGAAAATTTTAAATATAAACAAGATGTGTTTGTGAAACACGAATGCTCCCGGATGCATCCTGCTCGCTGTGTCAAGGTCAAGGGCACAAGGTAAAATGTCATGGTGTCATCTGAAAGGTCTCATCACAAGGGATCCATATGTCAAGTATCAAAGACCTAGCTCTGACCAATCAAAAGTTATGACCAAGGTTAAAGTTTTTGTGGACAAACGGACAGACGGACGGAGGGACAGGTGAAAAACAATATACCCCCGGAATCTCCGATTCGGGGGCATAAAAATGATTCATTTCTAAATCTATGGACCATGTTAGAAATTAGCTTGAGGTGTAGGAATCCTTATAGTGATTTCTTTAATAGAGAATACTAAACTCTGTCCAGTTGCATAACATTTTTATGAAACGAGTGAATGGGTTGGTATTTAATGAGCGAAAGCGAGTCAAATACCTATACCATTCATGAGTTCATGAATAGTTATATGTACCATTGTCTTTTTATAGAATGACGGTAAAACTTTTTTGATAATTTTTTATACTTTAATTGATATATTTCACTGGCAGTCATATAATAAATAAGAATGCATGTCAACATGGTCTTAAGATTTAACCTGCAATTATATTTTCCAAGCTTTTAATTATCCAAGCAGAGAATTAGTTTTGACCCTGAAAGGGACAGTCCTATCAGAGTATATATTTTTGAGGTAACACAAGTCAAGGGTACTTCCCTGTACTTATATATGATCATAACATGATTATTTCACACTAATTTTCATATACGTTAGTGATGGTAACATTTAAGATGTTTTAGATTTAACAATTTGATAAAGAAAAGAATCCATCATTGAGTCCTCTTGAATTTCATTTCCAAAAAAAATACCCTGATAGGACTGTCCCTTTAACATCTTTGGATTTGTATACAAGCTTTGTTAGCAAATTCGAAGGAGAAAATTACTAACCCGAGGACAATCGCATCATCCAGGGTGAGTTTACGCTTGGCAGCTGCCATGGTTAGTTTCCTGTCATGACCTTTCCCATGGTAGTGTTCCAGGGCAGAATAAACGGAGGAAAATCCAATACCACACACCGCGCAGAGAGTGTCTGATTTCTCTATCTTGGTCATCAGCCATTTCTGTAACAATCAATCATAATCAAATTTTCAATTTCAAAAATAATTTCAAAGGTAACAAATCATGCAAATCTGGATTTTATTCAAAGACTTATGCTACTGCTTCTGATACTTCTGTTGCAAATGCTACTGCTATTACCAGTTCATCCATTTCTACTAATGTTATTGTTCCAACCATTCCTACTTTTGCTACTTCATCTCCTATTGCTAATACTTCAGTTGCAACTGCTACTGCTATTACCACTTCATCCATTTCTACTGATGATATTGTTCCTACCAACCTTGCTTTTTCTACTACTTCTACTCTTATTTCTACTATTTCTACAGCATATGCAACTTCTAATTATCCTACTGCCTCAAATATTACTAAATTTGCAACTTAGTAACTGCCTTTATTGCATTAAGACAAAGAGTATTTCTATGGATAACTTCTTAATTTGACAGCAGCCACGATTTGGTACCATTTTCAAGCATACCAGAAGGTAGTCACTGTAAAAAGGAGTTGTTCATCCATAGAATGTTTTTACTAGGCCTAAGTAATGAACCAACCTTTGCTTCTCCCAGTGTCATTTCATCCTCTTCATCGCTCTCATCTTTAAAGGCTGGACCCTTCACCATGGGATCGTTGATAGCTGCATCGAATGGAATGATTCCCCTCTGCTTCAGGGACAGAACCATCTTGGCATGAGGCTTGCCGCTCAGATGAACATTCTTGTGATATTCATCACAGTATATGACATTGCACACTTTGCAGCAAAGAGGAACTCCACCTTCGTCCTTCTTCTCCCCACTTTTTAGAAACGACCGCAGCTTTATGAAGTGCCTCTTTCCCTCGTAATGCTGTTTTGAGGACATTGTATTCGGGAAGACTACGCTGCAAAGTTTGCAGTACCTCAGCTTAACCAGCTCAGCCAGTCTTGCAATCCTCTTCTTTGAGCTTGTTTCCTTCATGTCTTCTGGACAACTGTAAGCCTCCCTCGGAACCTTGTAAAAAGAATTAATCTCGCTTTTATCTTTGCCACTTGGTGTCAAACCTTTGCGTTGGTTTTCGTTCAAATACTGATAGTTTGCGAGTCCTTGTCCTGTAGCAAAAGCTGGACCCTCTGGTGCGATCCTCTGTTCATGCATGTTTCCCGTGTCTAACCAATTCCACTGTTGTTGATTCTGTGTATGGGGCCCATAGACCGGTGTATTCTTCTTAAAATTCATTGAAAATTGACCTTTGGGCTTATTTGAAGTGTTTTTGTTTAATAGTAGCGATGGATTTGTAGGATTCTGTTTGAATAACTTCTTTGGAGGCTCCTTTTTAACCACACCTGGACCTTTGGATGGTTTGGGGTACTTCCTTACTGGCTGTAGAGGCTGGGCGTCCTCTTTGACCAAGCCAAGGAGAGCTGATAAAGATCCTGCCATTTTATCTTCAAAAGTGACAACATTTCTATCATCTTCCTCATCATCAGCATCATCATCAGCATCATCCTCTTCCTCCTTTTTAGCAGGTGTAACCTTTTTTGCAGGTATAGTTTTATTTACTGCAGGTGTAACCACCTTTTTTGCAGGTGTGACCACCTTTTTTGCAGGTGCGACCACCGTTTTTGCTGGTGCATCCTTCTTTTCATCTTCAAAATGACACAATAGGGCTGATAAAGACATCATCTTTTTATCTTTGAATGTCATTTTTCCACCTTCCTCTTCCTCTTCCTCTTCTTTTTCCTCATCAATTTCCATATCATCTTCTCCAGCAGCCTTAGAAGAAGATGCAGACGTGGCTCCAGAACCACTTGCTTTAGCTCCATCGGGCTCGCCAGTTTTGGGGGGTGGAGGGAGAGGGGGAGGGGGTGGAGGAGGCGAATCTGGAAGGGGAGGAGCCACTTCTTTGGCTTTCTTGGTAGCGGTTTTATTCCCTTGTGCACCAGTTTTAGCCACATTGGAAGCCTTGGCGCCAGGTTTTCCACCTCTTTGCCTGTTCACTCCCGGAGCACCTCTCCCTCTTCCAGGATTCATTCCAGGATTTCCACCAGGGAAACCAGGAAAGTTTCCATTTCCTCCAAAATGTTGGTACATGTTTCCTTGAGCATCTCCATATCCTTCGTAAGTCCCATACTGTCCGTAGCCTGAATAATCAACCTGTCCGTATCCCATTGGGTAGCCCGATTGATCGTATCCTTGTCCATAACCCTGTCCATATCCCATGTCATAGCCATAGCCCTGGTTGAAATTGCCCCAGTTTCCTGTAAAAAAGATTATCATTGAATGGTAAACATATTTGAAAAACAGAGTAAGTCAATTATTCGTTCTGAATTTAACAATATTTTTTTAGCTTACTTTATTTATCTGGCAATACGAAAAATGTCATGGCTAAAATATTTCCCTTAATGAATGGTCTGTCATCTTACGGGAGATAAGACATGCAAGTTACAAAATATCGTCCTCTGTTGGACTTATTAAATTTCATGTTCAAGAGGTATTAAAACACATGGGTCTAAGTGTTTGTTGTACATATATTTAAATGGAAATGATTTCAATAATATTTGATTAAGTTTTATGTTTTTTGTCATCAACGTCATTGCGCATTATTATATGATGGACGTGTGATCTGTCTTCTGATTGGTCGAGGATGGTGGTCACCGACAGTGATCAAACCTTATGTTGACCGCGGGAAACGTCACGCGAGGTCAACATAACAATCCAATGACAGGGGTCGAAATTAGTCCTAAATGGGTACTAGCCATTCGGACTAGTGCATTTCTGTGAGCACTAGCCCAAACATATTCTGACTAGCCAAATACACAGATATAATCGTATTTTCTTTAAATTCAACTAGTCCTTCGGACTACCCATAATTACAATTCACTAGCCCAGCATCTTTTTCACTAGCCATTGGCTACCGGGCTAGTGCTAATTTCGAACCCTGAATGACCTGGAGCTAAAAATAGATCGCCACTACAAGGAGCGCCGTAAAGATTTGCTTTCAACATTTTTTTTAAAATAATTGAATAGTTTTCAAAATACCTGAAACTTTCATAAATCATATAATAAAACAGTTGTTGACTTCAGATATCGGTAAATTAACAAATTAGTCCGCCGCATAGTCGAAGTATGGAGGCTGAGAAAAAAGTGCCGAATTTTGACGTCATGTTTGCATTTCAATTTGAATTAACTTCACAGTGATGACGTCAAAATTCGGCAAATTGGCACCAAAATACACTCATTTATCGAGTAGTACAACTTCCCGTTTTAAGAACACCAGTCGATGAAAAGTCAATGCTGCAGTTTATGTAAGTTTTGGAAACTTTAGGGCTGTTTTTGTGTTTAATTTCACGTTTGGACAATTTGTTCACGGACCGTGGTAATGTTTATTGCTGTCAAAGTCTAAAAGTAGAAGTTTTTAAGTTTAAAACTTCATATAATCGGCAATGTGATAGATGGCGTGTTTGATTAGGTACCTGCCGAATACTCGGAAAACGGCGTACATTAATCATCTGACAAAAATAATCAAAATACCCCGATCGACGTATGGTATTCTACCTAGATCGGACTATTATACGTCGATTGACGTATAATACGTCGATTTCAGGATTTCCCCAACCTGTTCAATAGAAAATTTAAACAATAAGAAACGTCTCGGTAAGTCGGCATAATTACAGACTTCAGAAACTGGAAACACTAATTCTTATCTTGCTGTCAAAATTAGATTGAATTTACGAAATCTACAATGACTGGAAGAGCCATGCAGGTAGAGCCTCTCGACCTAGGGGTATCATGGGGCCCTCTATTATCGCGGTAGTTAAGTTTGTCGCTTCCGAAAAATCGTATCAAAACTCGCATGCATAAATTATTGTTGTTAAATGTTCAACTAGGATTTCTTCTTCAATTATCATGTATGAAATTAATATTCATACCATTATTCATTTATCGCGAGAGCTATGAACTTGCCTGCCATGTTTACACCGGAAAAAGTCGGCACTCTCTATTATCGCGGCAGTTCTATTTTTAGCACATATGACACGCCTGTCATAGCAAAATGCCCAATGCTTACCGGAAACGAATATTTGTTATATTTTCATTTGATTAAAGATCGAATTTAACAGTTTCATTCAATATTGGATAAATAAATAATAGTTAAATACGTAGTTGACATATTTTAATTGTTTTTCTTAGTTGCTCTATTTGCAGTGAGAACCAAGGGATTCCTTACTCTGCCTGAAAACTCTGACATCTGTGCAAAGAAGGAGAGAGGGGCCCAGAATCGTCACGTGTCACATTGTAACCACTTGCCAACTGATTAATTTTCTGAATACTTCACTACTAACGGAGAAAACTTCAAACAAACAATCAAGACATCATCAAGAATTTCAGAGTCGGTTCTATCATCACTGAGTAGATCCACTAATAATAAACTGATGGCTCATGGTCGACTTATGATGGCTTGAAAGTCTCAAAAGTTATTATGTATAAAATTTTCTTTTCGTTTGAAGTTGTTTTATGTTTTGAAGTTTTCTCTTTTCAAGTTCGTTTTCTTTGGATTTTTCATTTTTTTTTTTCGGATTTTTTTTTAGTTTTTCTTTCAAAATTTAATTTTGTGTACTTTCTTAACATCAAATTAAATAAAATAGTTTGGTTTCTTTATTGTTATAATTTATGAAAAGTTAGAATTCTTTTTAGAATTTGTCATAATTCCAGTGTTGCTAAATATTTTCTAACGTTCCCATCAAATACTGCTTCGAAACTCCTCGAATGTAACCAATGTTTACACTTAATTACAGCAAAAAAACACAAATATCTCAATTATTGACAAACAGTCTCAAATATTAATCTTTGTAACAGACATTATTCTTTTTTTTATATTGATTAAGGATGAATATTGATATAAATTTACGTTTAAATTCTTTTAAAACAAGGTTTATAAATATTCATAATTAATGAAACATTAAGATCGTGGATAATCAAGGGAGATTTTTAAAATATATCATTTGAGGGGGAAAAAAAGATTTAAATTGAAACAAACGAGAATGTTTTAAAATAGTATAAGGAACTCAATATAAATTCATTCTCCATACAACCTAAGAGGAATTGGTCTGAATTTTTAAGTTCATATAAACAAAACAAAAATAAACAGGTGCCCCTAAAAATGGGAAGGATACTGATATCAGTCATAATGACCTTAAATTTTTACACTAAACAGAGTACCGTAACTTCACAAATAATGTGAGAAACGTCACTTCCGGATCTATTTTTAGAAACTTATGGATACAGACGACCTTTTGCTGGTCGAATGATTACCTGAAGAGGGGTTTATTTTTTTCCAGGATTATTTAGACAATGGCAGGGGTCCGGCGATTTTCAAAGGGATCCATGATATCGTAGTGATGCCAATATTTGACTATTTCTACGATCTAATGATTCATTACGGTGAGAAATACTTTTCTACCGAACCGGCGAAACTTGTTGACAACATATGCATATCGCAACAGCCGATAGGGGTCGCGGTATTTCCGCATTTACGATGTTTTCACGTGCCGCGATAATAGAGAGCCCGCGATAATAGAGAGTCCGAGTACCGTATTTCCTCTAATAAGCGCCGGGTCTCCAATAAGCGCCGGGCCTCCAATAAGCGCCGGGGGTCATAGCTTGTTGAGAAAATAAGCGCCGGGCCTCTTATAAGCGCCGGGTCTCTAATAAGCGCCGGGTCCAAAACATTGAATTAATGTCCCTTAGTAAATATTTTAAAGATATTCAATGTAAAATACTGTCTAACACCAACTTCAATTTTCTATGAAAGAAATAAGCGCCGGGCCTCCAATAAGCGCCGGGCCTCTAATAAGCGCCGGGGGGTAAAGGGGTGCTGAAAAAATAAGCGCCCGGGCGCTTATTGGAGGAAATACGGTATACTTGTGACGAGAATCAGAGATTCCAAACACACTTTTGACTTTCAATTCGGAAACCTATCTTTGATAGTTACAAGCAAAAAAAGAAATAACAAAGACTTAAACTTACCTGAATTCCATGATGGATCCATGATCTATCAATCTATTCCATAAAGCAATAATTAACGTAAACGACAACAAAAATCAGCCAAAAAATACAACCACTTTCGCACGCCGATTACTTGCCTTTACCGGTGTAAACGTTAGAATTATTTCCTGTGTTTTTTTGTCAGACTGCAATGCGGCCAAGAATTCTTTTCCCTGCCGAATACCAGATGGCATCCTATTACATGCATATATTTACATAATTTACTAAAATATTGAGACGGGTAGTATGGGATGCGTACAAAAGAACATATTTTAAACTGAAAACTTTCCTATTTAGGTGCGTTTATTACAGCAAGCTATTTTAAACAACACCGGTTTTGCACTGCCCTCTGTCGGAGGAAAATTTTCATTCGGAAAAGCAATATAAGAATTTAGAACCTTGGATTTACACACGTAAACGGACATTGTCGAAGTCATTCGAATGCAATCCACTTGAACATTGAGTTATCTTTCGTTATTCAAAATGTCTACCGACGAAAATTCAGCCACAAATGCCCAGCCACAACCGGGTTCCGGACAAAGCCAACAAGAAGTGAAATCAGCTGGAATTCCTCTGAGTGATTTTGTATTACAGCTGGAAGATTATGCGCCAACTGTGAGTGTTGATCATAACTTAATTTTCCCATTATTTGCCAGGCGCCATTTGACATAACTCTTCCATAACACAGTTCTAACTTCATAATCATGATTTATGATGTGGAAAAGGAAAAAGTGAACACGTTTTGAACTTTTGTACAAGTAACACCTAATCAGAAAATATATTATTATACGTGTTCTGTTCCTTTTCTTTACTTATGATTATGATTTATCCTCATTACTCTAAAGGGATTATTATTATCTTTCCTGTGTTTTCTCTTTCAGATTCCAGATTCTGTTACCGGTTTCTATCTTGGTAGGGCTGGTTTTGAAGCTTCGGATCCAAGAATGTGAGTTATTCCGAGTTATTTAAGACGGCTCTAATAAGACTATCGTTCAAGTTTGCAATTTTAAAGTTTCAACGTAATCACAATAATTATTGTAGCTACAGCTAATATTAAGCAAATTTGAAATATAAACACTGTTTTCAAAAACTTTTTTTTTTCATGTTAACATTTAAAAAGAGGGTATCATTAATTCTAGCCTGTTCTTGTAACTGAATTGTTGAAGTTAATTATATTACTAATTTACTATACAATCGTAATACTGTTGACAGTTATCAGTGTTTGAAATAAGCTAAAAATGTTGCCAGCCCAAAATTGGTATTTTGTAAATTATAATGGTAAAATTTAAGGAAAAGCTCAAAAAGTTACCAGTTCCGACCAAAAGTAACCAGTACCGGGCTGTCGGACGGGCCTTATTTCATACACTGCAGTTATTTCCAGTTTGGACGTCCAAGTGTGATTATGCTGTCACTTTTATCGTGTCTGCTCCATACTTAATTAATTCAATCTTAAAGGGGCACAATGCGCTCGCGGGTCAAGGCGAATTGACCACCGTTAATGAGACCGTTACGTAATTGATTTAGCGGGTAGCAAGGTCACGTGGTGAAGACTGGGCACTGGCCCAGCGAGATGCGGTCGTAGTTTTGGCAGGGGAATCCCCTTCATGACCGATTTTTTTCAGGGAAAAAAGCTTCGTGGAGGTTTTTAAATTTTCATTTAATATTGTGAATATATATTATATAGTTTGATGTAATATTTACAAAGTATCTACTCAGTTTATTTATACAAGACATAACATCGATCGTATTTATACATTGGATGTACAATTATTCTCCTTTGAATTTGTAAACTATCATTTACAATGATAATTTATTGCTTATATGAACTTATTTCACAATTTGTCACTCTATACGAAACACTGTTTTTCATTACGAACCTGTAAAAATCCCATCTACGAACCCGTTTCCTCTACGAATAAACCTACACAAAGGTATGGTTGCTTCTCTTTCATCTTATCATATTTTTTTACGAAATATTGAATGAGGGGGGGGGGGGGGGGGTATTTCCTTAACTCGTATTGAACACGATAAAAACATACCTGCTAGAAGCATCCATGTATATGATCCACTGTATTTGTTAACATCATACATGATCCATCAAGGTTTAACATATAGTGATGAAGGGGAGTCCTATGAAATAAATTTACATTCTTTTTCTGCTTTTCATTGGTTGGATTATATTCTTCAATATCATTGGTTAACATTTTGTCTGCAGAAAGGTGCCAGGACAATTGGCGGTCCCTGCCATGTACGAATACGTTAGTCACTAGTCTAGACATTCGGTCTGCAGTAAGATACCAAGACAGTCGGCGGTCACTGTTATGTACAAATTCGTTGGTCACTAGGCCAGACAATCTGTCGCCTATTGTGATGACAAGTTAGTTAGTGCCCGGACAGTTATGTCACTGTTTATGTCATACGACTAGACATTTCGCACTTTCATTGCTATAGATACACAACGTATAAAATGACAGGTGTCCGGTCGTCATAAAAGAAAATTACAGAGATAGATAAGGTGGTACTAACGAGATGTATATTTTATCAATGTATTGGGTGTGATTACAGTGATTACAAATATCAGCGATGTATTTTATTATCCTCACAATTAAACAAGTAAAAATAGTCCTGTTTATTTCACTGCCTGAAATCCAAGGAGACATTACTGTTTATGATACCTGTTAAAGAAAGATGATAAATATTTGATCTATTTGAAACATTTAGACAAAGATTAAATCTTAACTCAATTTAACAACAGCAACGCACATTCATAAAAAAAATCTTTATGAAAGGTTATAATCGGTGTTCGGTAAAAAAAAGTCCCGGTAAAAAGTCCTAATTTTGCCTAGGAAATAAGTTCTCGGAAAAAAGTCCTATTTGTAAAACCCAAAGATTTTGATTAAAAAGTTCATTTACATGTACTTTGTATATGATTCAACATACATTTATGATATCGTGATATTTGTGACATTTCTGAATCACATTAATATTTGGCATGTGATATTGAACTAAAAAATTTGTCTATTACCTCATGATAAACTCACGAAGATATATTAGTGAATGTTTTAATTTTTGGTACGTAATAAGTTTTCAGATGTTACTGGGTATGCCTAGTATTGAAGTTTGATTGGACATAAGGATGATTTTATTCGGCCATATTGTTTGGACTTATAAACAATCTCGTATCCGGTTGAGTACCGCGCGAGTAGGGCGCTGCGCAAAACAAACATCGCTGAGTAGTGGTCACGCTGATTGAGATTTCCGACCTCGTTACGCTTGGCTAATTAAGCTTTTCCAACAAATAATTAATTAACCCGCGAGCGCATTGTGCCCCTTTAATTTCATGACACTTCAAGGCTATAAGCATATTTTGCTTGACTGAGGTAATAGACATAATACTAGAATCTAGATAATACTTGATGATTGGTATCAATTTCAATTTTTCAAAACCAAAATGAACACAGTTGATAAAACACATATAAATAAAAATCATCCCATGTGAATTTGTTTCATCATCAAGGATGACAATTTTCAGCTGATCAGCTGAATTCAGCTGTTGTTGAGCTTGTCCTTACTGTAGTTTTGTTCATATATGACCATCCAAGAACCTAAATTCCCTACATTTCAGCTGTTTAGCAAAATCACCATTGTCATCCCTGCATCATTGTGGAACATTTTGATCTATATTTCAGAATCCGGCTAATTTCGCTAGCAGCTCAGAAGTTTATATCTGATATTGCTAATGATGCACTTCAACACTGCAAGATGAGAGCTTCAGGACAGAGCTCCAAGAAACAGGGCAAGGTATGTCTTGTACAGATCAAAAATAACCTTAAAGGAATATTCCAGTACGATTTCAACTTAATTCTAGCAAAAGTTTGAGTTATAAAAGACATTCTCACAAATTATTAAATTTTTCTGTCAACGAGATAAGTATTTACAGAATTTTAAACCTTCGTCTTTGAGCGATGACGGTGGTCGCCATTTTATTTGAAAATGTGACGTCATCGACACACCACAAGAAATCGATGCAAGGAGCTTACATTATAAACTCCGTACATCTTTGTGCAGTGGAGTTTCCATGATTTGACTAGTATTGCTGAATGTGTGCGCTGCGCACTTTGTTAACGTAAAACATCGTTGTGCCTACAGAACGACCCAGTCGTCGGATAGATCATTCAACAAGCAACTACGACTAATATGCGGTTTTGTCTAGTATTATTAACGATATGAATTATATAAAAAAAAAACAGAAAATAAATAAATAAATAAATGTTTTTAAAAACGATCAAGAGAATTATATCTTGTCGTGTTCTTTGTATTTTTTTCTGATTAAAACATGGTATGTTTACCTGAAAGATGTTGACGTACTCTATAACTACTCCTTTTTATATAAAATTTACACTTTCAAAGTAGAAAACGTTTCCTTGAATTTTGATACATCAAACGTGCATGTCAATGATTTATCTGTTATATACATAGGCCTATTATCAATCACTAAGACCTTTGCATATCTTTTTTTTATATCTTTCCAAAAATAAGAAATTATATTTTTTAATATTTTATTTTCACAGAGTTACTACGATAGGTTTTCTTTAAAAATGTGGCACTCTTTCACATTCAATCTGTGGATTTTCAAAAACCCTCTAGTCAGTTTGAAAAGGGAAAAACATTTTTTGTTATGAACGTGTTCACACCCTGTAATACGCTACTGCGTGAGGACGTTTGCTAGTTGCCGTTACGGTTTGCTATGCTAGAAGCAACGGCTCGCTATCACAATCATAGATCGGCTGCTTCGCAAAACAGGTATATAATGTCATATCTTCACCTTATAGCTTCGCTTTTTGTAAATGAAAGTTTGCCAGTATCTAGATACAGTTTTCTAAAATATATTTGCGCTCTAAGATATTGTTTTAAGTGTGAATTTAATAATTTCTTGTAAATTTATTACAAGCAGTAAGGATATTTTCGATTTCAATTGTTTATTTTCATGTTATTTTGTTGTAAAAAACACTGTAACCAATATAATTAAGTCAAAGAAGTATTGTTGTAACATGATTGTTAACTGCATTGGCCGCACTATGTCAGGCAAAGACTGAAATGACCAAAACTCATAAACAGTTCGTACTTTTGATGCTACGGTTGCTAATGGTAAGCCATGTGCATAAGTACGGTTTGCTACGATGTATGTTACGGTTTGCTATGCCGTCTCAATATGACATAAACGGTTACTAAAGTTTGTAAAAATACATTTTAAGATCTCATTGGATTCAAAATAGTTATTTGATTTGAAGCATTATTGTATGTATCTGATGGCATTATGGTATTTCCAAAAAACAACATTTAAGTAATTGTGTAACATTGCAGAAAATGACAACATCAATAATAATAACATGCCGAACGACCACGTGGATGGTCCGGGCATGCCCGAAACCAGAAATCAGAAGTGATCTGGTTACGGTAAAAGGAAAGTTGACACAAATAACAATAAAACTAAGCAAGTTTTCACAGAAATGCCTATCAGCGAAAAAGGGGGAAGGCGTAAGGTATCCCTTTGTTCCAAGGAATTTGGAATGCATCTGTCGACTCCGCAAGGGGGTCGGGTTTCCAGCTGCAAAAGGGTTTTATCTGGAAAGTTAGTCTCGAGGCCTAGTGTTCTGTTGCACTGCAAAAACAAGGTCTGGTTCAATTTCCATTCGCTCGAGTCCTGGAAGTGTCGAGACTCCCAGTCCGCATGAATGTTCTCTATCCCCGGCAGGTAAACTGCTGCAAGGTAGAGATTGTTTCGAAGACAGAATTCCCAGATCAGTTTTGTAATCTGAATTAGTGTCTGAGATTTGGTCCCTTCCAGCCGATTTATGTATGACATTGCCGTCAGGTTGTCTACCTGTACCAGTATGGAAAGGTCTTTCTTGTCCTTGCAAAAGGTAAGGAGAGCCAAGTGCATTGCTTTCAACTCCAGTGCATTGATATGCATGGTCTGCTCTTCCTCTGACCATCGGCCGCCTGTGAACGATGTCCCGCAGATTGCCCCCCACCCCATCTTTGACGCATCCGTCTGTAAAGACATGTCTGGATGAGCAACAAAGATCGGTTTGCCATTGAAACTGGAAAGGTTGTTCATCCACCATTCCAGTTCTCTTAGACAGGGGTCTGGCAGTGACATCATTGTCCCGTAACTCTCAGATCTCATCAGCTCGCGGCTTGATTGCATTTGTAAATAACGGCAGTGTAACTGGGCTGGAATGATTGCCCGCATGGAGGCTGTCAGCATTCCAATCAGACTCGCTAGATGCCTGATTTTTACTTGTCTTTTCTTCAGGAAAAAACGGCATATTGAGATAATATTCTCCACCTTTTCTTGTGGAAGTATCAGTGTGAGGGAGTTTGAATCCACTTGAAACCCCAGGAAGGTTATCGACTGGGTTGGAGACAAAACTGATTTCTTCAAATTGATCACAAAACCCAGGACCCGAAGTAGAAAGAGCAGAGTGTCCCTGTGTTGAACCATAAGTTCTAGGGATTCCGCAAAACAAATAATGTCGCCCAGATAGATAATCAGACGAATTCCTGCACGTCGAGCTAGGCTCACTACAGGCCGAAGCAGTTTCGTGAATGCTCTTGGAGTCGGGGCCAGGCCGAAAGGTAAACAACGGAATTGGTAACGGAAACCCTTCCACTGAAATCGGAGAAACCTTTTCAGGTGCAAGGCCACTGGAACGCTGAAATATGCTTCTGAAAGGTCCAGTTTGATCATGTAATCGCCCCTGCGGAGAAGATCTCTTAGCAGGTGGAGACCTTCCATCTTGAAATGCTCGTACGGAATGTACGTATTCAGGGCTTTCAAGTTTATTATAGGTCTCTGACCTCCCCAGAAATGTTTGATTATCACATCAAAAAGGTCACTTTTGACGTCGCACTCATGGCACCTGTACTTCATGGCCCTGCAAGACAAATGATGTTGTTGTAGTTGTCTGATTGTTATTGTCATAATAATAGCTGTAGCACACCGTAGCTGTAGCAAACCGTAAAACAGTGCTAGCAAACCGTTTCACCAAGAACGAATTACCACCAGCTACCGTTGTCACGTCATGTAGCAACCGTTGCATGTCGAATTTATAAATGTCTTCATATTGTCATTATTTAATATAAATTATCCATGCCAACTTACATACATACACTTAGTATTACTTATCTTCTATTGGCACATTAGTTCATGAATTGAACGCTGTTTAGACAATAAAAACAAGTCATTTCATCACTTGCAAGTGGTAGTATACCACATAACATCGAATATTTTAATAATTCCTATTTCATTTGGTAAGTGTTTTATGTCAACTTCATCGTTAATTAATATTTTACCAAATCACGACAAATATGTGTCAAAGAAGCTTAAATTGGGACTTTACTTACACAAATTCTGCGGCGATACATCATTGTGAAAAGTGATATTGTGATAGCGAGCCGTTGCTTCAAGCATAGCAAACCGTAACGGCAACTAGCAAACGTCCTCACGCAGTAGCGTATTACAGGGTGTGGTGTTAGAATCATTGTATTATTTAAAAATAAATATAAAAGGAAATATTCAATGTAAAACATGCATAAATAACGTAAATCTAGTATTTTGTAAAAGAATTTGAAGGTTTAATTAAGAGACAAACGTTGTGATAATTTGTGCATTGTTATCATTAAAATCATATCCTTCTGTGAATATAAAAAATCATAGTTATAAGTTAAATAATTTTATTTACTAAAAGATATAATAATAAGAAAACTCCAAACAAATATGGATTATTCAGCTACATCATAGCAACTTAGATAAAAAAAACACTCGATGATATAAAGAAACTTTGTGAGTATAATATTTTGTATTACTTGCTGATGAGTTGATAGATCTTTAATATTATTCAAAACACCATTCCTTACTGATCGTTTTAGTATACTAATGATATCTTATAATTCCATTTTAATTTCGTTACGTATTGTTTAGCAGAAATACCTTTGGAAAATAATCAACATGGTATGATATGTGAACATAATAAGGAATCATTACCGGTAACAATCATTCCGATAATATTTCATACAGCATGTGCGCCTCAGTGATTCGTAATCAAAATTGGTTTCGTATCGGCGACAACTAAATAAATAGAAAAATATTTTCATCCTCAAACAAGCCAAGATTTATGTAATAAAAACGAGAAGTAATTGCCAACATAGAAAATGCCATCTTTCAAATTGATCAAACGTGTTTTGATTGATATAAACAATTTCATTTTGATTACGAACCATACCACCATCATCGTGGATTCGCTTTTTAGGATTCGCTTCGACAATAGGTCTTTTTTTCGAGTGATATAATCAATAAATAATTATTCTATGTTACGTTTAGTTTTTTTTTACAAATGCACTAATATAAGCAAAGTCATTTAACACTTTATTTCAACCTTATGTATGGTGTCTATAGCTTATAAAAATTCTTAAAAAATGACAGTGGTCAGTGTTCAAACCTTGTGACGTCCGCACATGGGAAATCTTTTCCAAACTGTACTGAAGTTTTGCAGCAGTCTGCTGGTCAGAAATATTTATTTATTGCTTTGGGCATCATAGAAGTAGAATATTCTGGACCCGGCATGTCTTTACTGAAGTCGTGACGGTTGTTACAGTCTCATATTTGACGGGCCGTCACCGCCCACCATTGAATCTAACGGCGTCTCCTAATTTCGTGGTGTGTCTTGACGTCATATTCCCGTTGTTTCTCGCTCTCGTTTACCGTTCGAGATAGCAATATGGCGTCCCCCATCAATGCCGGTAAACTTGATTTTTCCCAACTTTGAATTTTTATTGCAGATTTGGTGATTAAACTAAAAATTATTGGTCAAAGTTGAAGGATTTATCGATAAACATTGTTTTAAAAGGCTCTTTTTCATTTTTCATTGGAATATTCCTTTAAAGGAGAATGCTAGAGAAAATAAATCTTTGACATGTTATGAGGCTGGCACAGGTCACGTGGTGTGATGAAAGAGTTGGTCGTCGCTCTCGCTGAGGCATAGAACTTTTGGTTCATAGTTTATGATAATCATGGTATCTTGGGATAGCGATGTGGAATTTCATGCGTTCTTATCAGTTTGAATCAATTGTGAATTAAGATATCGCTGAACATCAAGAATCAAGTGAGGACGAGCTCTCAGATGTCCTCGGTTTGATACTTTAGAACACATATCCCCATGCTACCCAATATACCATGTGAGCCCGAAATTCCGAAATTCTTCCTCCTCACATATAGCAGTGTATAAAATATAGCCCGATCACCAGTCCTTAAACTGGCTACTTTTTGCCAGGACTGGTAACGTTTCAAATATTTTTTTTATTTTCCCCTAAGGTATTGACAAATTAATTTTTAGGACAGGCCAGGTTTCCAATCTATTTTATACACTTCATATAGTTCATCCTGATAAAAAATACTTTTTTCTAACATTTTCCTTTAAACAGTGTAATGTCAGTTCAACAATATTTGCCTTTGTTTGTTACCGTACTTGTGAGTATACTTCACAAATCAGACATACCATTTAAAAGAATACCAGTTGTGAAACTGTTTTAACACTTTTTACAAACAAACTTTTTCCGATCAGCTTTACTAAAGTTCAAATAATTGACACTCATAATTGTTTTTCCAAAATGTTATACTATTACATGACAATATCATAATTTTCAACAAAAATCAGTTCTTAAAATACCGTTTATTCATTAAATTTGACAAACATTATATCACAAACTCAAAATGTATCTCTTTAAATGATAAAGACTTCAAGTATCACTTTTGAATAAGGACAATTTTATGTATGTCAACTTCTTTATTCATAGAGTATAATGTTTCGATACAGGTTCTTGTATCATTAGCCTATGCTTGATAACGACACAAGAATTTGTTTTGAAAACGTCATACTCTATGAATAAAGCAGTTGTCATCCATAAATATTGTCCTTATTTGACTTTCAACCTCTTAAATACCACTCAAATAAATCATCTACCACAAAGCCAATTTCAAGTTAATTTCTTAAATTTTATCTTCAATTCCCTTTGATTTATCAAAAGTGTTTATTTTCCACAGGACAAGAAGCACATTCTAACTATGGAAGATCTTACACCTGCCCTGTCGGAATATGGCATCAACGTAAAGAAGCCGTGTTATTTTTACTAGTCAAACTTGAAGACAGACATCATCAGACAAATCCGCATTGACTCTGAATGTGAGAGTCCCAGATTAAACTGGGAATCAGTAATGCTAGACATTACTCACAGTAATCAGTAATGACATTAGTATCGAGCAAATAGATTTGAATTGATATAGAATTTTTCTATCAACACTTCTCACATTGACTTCAGCTGGCAGTTAGGTAGAAAGCATTGCATCTTTTTATTTGCTTTTCAAACTGTCTTTTGAGTTCTATTTTGCTTAAATTTAAGGATAATATTTTCAGCTCTTCCTTTATTTAGATTTATCTTTTGTTGATGACAAATTGGACATATTTTTCCATCAAAATTAGATTTACTCAACGTCTTTTGAACTGGAGATTTATTTCTCATTTCGAAGATTATGAATTTTGTTAAAAGTTGCAAGATACATTTGATTGAGTTCTAAAGTTGCAGCATGTTTGGGTGAAATATTCCTGATGTATCGGTGTAGTATCTAGTACTGTTGAATATTTTCATTGTTTTCACTTTATTTATGAAGCTTCTGTTACTTGAGTTAATAATGCAGGTCTTTTTGAAAGGGACATCCTTGATACGTAAGTTTCCCTGGAATATTTGTCATTGATTAGAGAACTTCATAAATATTTTAAAAGGATCATTTCTTTGGGGTGTTTTAAATAATATGGGGACATTCTTGTTTATTAATTTATGTCAGTAAAATTGATTATTGATTATATCATATTAATTTTGGAAAATTGATCAAGGATGGTGTACATTTTAATTTTTTATATTCTATTTATCAACAGTTTGAATGTTGAAAACATTGCTTCAACATGGATAGGAATCTTAGTTTAATCATCAATTCAAGGCTGAAAGTTGAGATTGAGTGTTAACATCTCCGTAAATGATTCCTTAAATCAATGAGATTGTTCTGACCTTGTGGCAAATCAGTTGATGTAAACAAAATGAACTGCAGAAAATATGATCGTAGGCAGTGAACACCAAAATCTGATTGCAAATATTTCAGGGTTAATATTATTTGAAGTTTGGGTTAAAAAGGACGTCCTTTAAAATTAAATACACTTTTTTTCGTTGCATTATTTTTGTTTTAAGTGTAGAATGCCCTGGAAACCTGTGTTGAATTGTGTCAAATACTGGGTTCTTCCAAAAGCAAGCCATATATACGGAAAATAAAGTTTTTGACAAGTGCAACCAAATAGAAAGAGAAGGCCACTTTCATTTGACACACTTTGGACTAAAATAGAAGCCTCTAATGGGCCTCTATTCAGAATTATTTTTGAAATTGTAGCCCAGGGGCATGGGCCCCGCTATCAGGGATCCCTGAATGGGTCTCTGATAGCGGGGCCCATGCCCATGGACCTCTCAATGAGAGGGCTTGCTTTCGGAAGACCCTGGTAGTACATGTTACGTACCTATCGACTGGTACACAATAGAGATTACTTATCTATTTACATGTACCAATCGACTGATTCGACTCTTGTTTCCAGAATGAATGTAGTCAAATCTTTATTTGTTGATGATGGTGCTTGTTTAGTTGTGTTCAGGGAGTCATCATCATCATCATCATCATTATCATCATCATCATCATAATATACTGTGGGCTGAAACAGGAAATGTAGATAGTTTTGAGGCAGTTTGACAAAATTTCCTACTTCGGCCTACAGTCTATAAGTTACCCATTGTAGTTGTTCCTTCATTTCAGCTTTCCATATTTCAAAGTATTTTTTTGCAAATATTGTTTTGATATAGCATGGCTACTCCTTTGATGTTTATTGAGAACAATGGAATGTCATACCATAACTACTTTGTATTGAAATATTCAGATGGATTTAATTGATTTTGGACTTAGTTTCTTTTATTTAAGAAACACTTATTAAAGAGTTCTGCCATTTACATGAATATCGGTTATTATTTATTTGAAAATTTTGAGAATTATTTTGCATCTCAATTCCTGAGCAAAGACGAACATATAAGAATTCAATTGAAATGTTATTAACCATGTGCGAGTTCTCTTTGAGAAATGTTCTCGACGTGAAAATGAAACGTGAAGCTTGCTTATGTATTTAGTACTAGTAACTAGACTTTCATTGTCATTACACCATTCATTACCATTGTTTGTAAATAGTTTAAATATATGATGTAAGCTGCAGATATATGCTACTCTGTAAACCAGGAATAAATATTGTATATTATCAACTTCTTGTTTTTCCTTTGAAATGAATGTTGGTGCATCGAACATGCTGATTTGTAAGGGTGCATGGTATAACCAATATATCGACTTATTGCCCATATAGTTAAAAATAAGTAGTGACATATTTTCAATATGAGCACTAGTGCACATATCACTATTGCCTAGCAACGATTGTTGTAGCATGAGTTCCCGTAATAGTTTGCCTCTGCCTCTGACGTCATAACACCATTGTTCGTGATGTCACTGTATCAGGCCATTGCAAGGGAAGCAGCCCGTTTCTTGGATATTTCGGAGATGGTAAAATTAAATAGAATCGGTAATAAAGAAATTATTACCCTTGGAAGTGTGTCATATGACTTTTACGAAACACCTGCAAATTTGTGTATAACCCTCACTCTCGCTCGGGTTATACAAAAAATCACACTCGTTTCGTAAAAGTCATATGGCATACTTCCTCGGGTAATAATCTCTATTTATTACCCATATGGTTGAAATAAGTGGTGACATATTTTCAATATGAGCACTAGTGCACATATCACTTTTGCCTAGCAATGATTGTTGTAAAGCAAGTTCCGTATTTTTCGCCTGTGAGGTCATAAAACCATTGTACGTGACATCACTGTAGCCGATTGTAACAAAGGGAAGCTGCCCGTTTCTTGGACATTTATGAGATGGTAAAATGGAATAGAATTGGTAATAAAGAAGAATAAAACATTATTTTGACAGAAAGTTGTCAAAGTGTGAACTTGTGTTGTGAAGAAAAGAAAAGATGCGTTTTAGCTAATAACCAGTCATTGAAAATCCCTTTCTTAAAAAACGAAGGAAGGCTCGACAAAAATACTGTTCTTATCAGATCATGCACAATCTTAAATTTGAAACGTTCCAAAAAATTGTAATACGTACCGCAATAAGCTCTTTTGGTATCACAATTTATTTATTAACTATCAATGATATGGCACTTATACAATTTATACGGCCTGCACAATACGAATCCACAACTGGGCCAATTCAGGAAAACTGGGCCAATACGAGCAAAACGGAGCCAATACGAGCAGACTGGGCCAATACAAGTCTGAGCATGCGCATACACACAAATGGCGAGAGTCCGAAGCTATCGCTTCAAAACTTTCAACATATATGACAGTTCATCAATCTCATTGATAATTTTGATTTCGGTAAAAAAAAAAAATTGTTTATAACGTGACGTCACAATGAAAAAGTGATATTTTGCCTTAGGGTAACATATGAAAAATATGAACCTCGATATGACTGCCCCCGTAGGTAATAAATTGCAATACCAATATAAGGAACAATACCCATCCTTATTGTAAGTAATTTTCTAAAGGACTGGTGATCTTGAAATCTTAAATCACACCTAAATGATGTTCTTCCGATGTTTGGCAGTTTTGGTGATATTAATATGTCTAATTTGATAAAGATATCGAACATAATTGAAAATTCGAAAATTCACATGTAAATGAACAAATGGAGGGTAAAATTTATAAACATAAACATTCTTAATCTAATCGGCAAGTTACTGATTAGATAGAGAATGTTTAGGAATTATATGATAAGTGGCAACAATAATCCTCCTGATTAAACCCTTTAGTGTTAGTCCCATTGGAATGGTATTAATAGACAAACCATCGTCATCAGGAATTAAATATTAATATTGTTAGGTTTATCAATGAAATTGAAAATGTTTGTCGAGATATTTACATAGTTCTGTCACTTAAAGGGGCATTAGCACGTTTTTTGATAATTTTATATTTTAAAATTTTCACTGATAATTGTAAGTTAATGCTAAATGTATTATTTTGACAGTGTCAATAATCTCATTACACAAGCAAATCATCCATTGTCAGAGGACAAAGTATGAAAATTCACATAAAATCAATTGGCGGCCATTTTGTGTAAGAAAATGGAATTGCATGGCTAAACTTTACGTTATATATTTGATAATTACTGCTCCGCTTAGTTTAAATAGATGTTCTTTCAATTGGAACCATTTATTCTCTTTTTCCGGACATCACCTTATATTCCCCCTAAAAACGTGCTACTGCCCCTTTAAAATACTAGGTAGCTTGGAAGAGACGGTCAATCACATGTCTGGAACAAAAGAGCCCATGTGAACATATATTTCACAGACAGATGTTAATTCTTTTGCGTGTTTATCACCACAGAGGCTCAAACTTCGGATTGGACCCGATACCCAAAAAAATTAAATTCCAAACCTTGACTATATCATTAAGCATTTTAAGGGGCAGTAGCACGTTTTTAGGGGGAATATCAGGAAAATGAAAATTAATGGTTCCAATTGAAAGACAATGAATTGTATGTAAATGGAGCAGTAATAATCCAAATATATAACGTAAAGTTTGGTCATGCGCTTCCTTTTTCTTACACAAAATGAATTAAAGGTGTTTACAAAAAATGGCCGCCAATCGATTTCATGTGAATCCTTATACTTTGTCCTCTGACTTTGGATGATTGACTTGTGTAATGACATTTTTGACACTGTCAAAATAGTACATTTAACATTAACTTACAATTATTAGTGAAAAATGTAGAATATATAAAAAAACGTGCTACTGCCCCTTTAAATGATAAGTAACACATGTCCCTTACCCAGTGGCGAGAAGTTTTTGTGCCTAGTGGTTAACCCTTTAGCGAGAGTACCATTGGTATAACCAATGAACTATCGTCATCAGGAAATGAAATACTAATATTGGTAGGTTTATCAATGATATTTAAAGTATCTGTCGAGATATTTACATAGTTTTGTCAGCAAAAATACTAGGTAGCAAGTTGTTGCAGTGTTATTTTACGGATAGCAAATTTGCTTCCTCAGAGCATTGAACCCTGAACATTATGTGGAGAACAAACAAAAATAAGTTTATATTCTGCAGCACGCATAGTCCTTTCGGAAACATGTTTTAACGAAAGGAAATGTTGCAAAATAATCACAGTAAGTAAATTCCGTCAATGCGGTCTTAATAAAATCTATAAAGAACAAATATTCGATGTCTTTTATTTCGCAAAAAACATGTGCTAAGACGAAGTTTTAACATGGACGCAGTATATGGTACGTTGAATACACTAAACAGATGTCAAGTATTATTAAGACTCTTGTTTCTGCCCCCACACCATGACCGTTTGGGAGAGACGGTCAATGACACATGTCTGGAACAAAAGAGCCCATGTGAACATATATTTCACAGACAGATGTTAATTCTATTGCGTGTTTATCACCACAGAGGCCCATACTAAAAAAATAATTCCAAAACCTTGACTTTTACTCTCATATAGAATTTTAATATGTTGAGAAAAAAAGATTTGAGTGTAATTCTCGTTCTATTACGTATAGAAAACATGATGTCTAGAAAACATGATACCCATATGATAGATCGATAATTACGCTCAAATCGTTTTTTCTTGACCGATCTCGTTCAAATTTGAAATATAGGTTTATCTCAACATATCAACAAAACGATGTATAAGTGCAAAAGTTAAGGTTTTGGAATTTTATTATTATAGGGTCCACTCCGAGATTCGAACCCAAGTGTTTATCATACCACACGAGTCCAATGCACATTTATCACGGTGTTTTTCTAGGACAAATCGAAGAATATGAATTGTAATGGCCATGCAAGAGTATAGACGTGTAACGCAATTTCAATCTTATATTAAAATGTCTTCGCATATGAGAAAAAATATATTTCAGTTGTAAAGAAATTAACAACATTGGAAATGAATTTTATTAAGAAGTTTTGACTTTTGTGTTTTTCTGTTCCTCCTAAAATCTATTGTTCTCATGTGAACCACAGTTTAATTTGATAAAAACAATTTCTCAGAAGGAAAAATAACATCTTTGTGTAGTTCAATGTCTTTTCTAAAAGGAAATACCGTGGATTTTACTTACATATAAATTCAGATTTGAAATGTAAGCGATGTGATCCCTTATGCTTGGATTTAAAAATATTATGTTGCCATTATACATTTCAATAAGCCCTAAATGCAGATTATACAATCATAATGTCGTATTTGACCTTTACGCAAAAGCTGCTTGTGGATTGGACGAAACAATGTAATCTAAACGGAGCATCTTATCTTAACAATATTGTATTGCGCAGTGATTAAACCAATATAACATACAGCTGCATACCAAAAGTTTGTTCACCTGCTTGTGATCTTAGTGCAAATATCATGTAATTTGGTTTCCTTTTGACGTTCAAAAAATAACCCCAGGATCACTACAGAAGATCATCAGTTGTCCATGTGTAAAATAACCATTCCCAAACCATATGTCGGGATTGTCTTATCACTGGTTCTTAATGTCGATATTTGGCATTGTTAAATAGACAGATGGGGTCATATTTGTGAAATTCGTATTTTCTTTAATTTCGATTAAAATCATTCATGTAAACTTTTTAGGGAAAACATCAGCACAGTTACGTTGCTTTAGCGCAAAGGAACACATATGAATAAAATCTAAAGCTTTTGATCACTTATGAAGGACTTTGTAGAGCAAAATAGAAATCAGTGTTTTTCGAAATTTTGACCCCTGGTCACTTCAATGACCTGCAAAATTTGTTACAGCTATCTGCTAGGTATGACATACGAATATGTCAACGCTAACTGAATCTTAACTTATACAGTGAAATTTCATCATTATCGGTTTCGTTTTCACAATGATATGATGTCTCAGAGACGTTACAAATTACATGATATTTGCACTAGAATACGAAGGTAAGTGAACAAACTTAAGATACGCAGCTGTATATATAGTTTTCGCCATTACTTCATGAGAATGCCTAGATTCATGAAAACAATTAATTAGAAAAATATGTTCGATATTTTTCATAAACTACTGTGTAAGCGGAACAAGTTCTTAAAAGTTCGACTTCCTACTGTCAAATCGAAAGACATGACCTTTTTCAGAAACTTCTAGATATAAGCTCTAAACGATAGAAAAATCTTGTGTGAAATATTATGAATTCATATCAGCTTTTTAGTAAGAAATCCAGCTGTGATAACATATGCAAAACAATAACATTCAAACATTTATTCTTTTACAAATTGTATAACTGAAAGAAAAAATCCACCATGTCATGTACATTTGACAAAAAAACATCTGTGGGTATCTCTGAGACCTATAACCTATTGTACATATTGGGAAGGTAAAAGGACAGGTGGTAATATCTTTAAATATATGTATTGATCGTTTTGTCTACGAAATGAAAGAAAAGATTCCTTTATTACTTATGTATATAAATACTGCTTCAACCATTGCTTCATCGCAAACTTGCCCAAACCAAAGATGAGGGTCTTTATCTTGGCTCTGATAAGCACCTGCTTTTCTGGTTCCTTCGGAGGTAAGTGTTTTTTTATTCATATATTTCTCTTCCGGAAATTACTCACTCATGGCTGATGAAAGCCAAAGTAAATAAATATCATATTCCTATCCTTAAAATTTCTACATGGTTGCATGACAATGTCCCCGAAGAAGTTCTTATTTTGCTGATTATGGCCTTATTCTCCGAGAGGCCTATTATGGCCGCAACGGACAAATTCATATCCTCACAAAAATCTTTATGACTGATTATGGCCCTTGTGAAATATCAAATGTATCAAATGTGCATCTTCTTCCAGGTCAAGATTTCCTGGGGACGCGTCATAAACGTGCAGTAAGTATCTTCCACACTACTTCCTAAAATATAAAGTTTTTTTGGCTACCGTTGAAGAAAAAAGGAACCAATAACACAGTTCCAAACAGTAAATTGCTTCTCATCGCTTTGTCTTGTAGCTTTTCATTATTAGCTGTCAAAACACTTCTGCGTATCATAAACGAGTTATAAACAGGACTATCTCTTACAAAAATCATTCTTTCAATATCTCTTTGATATCACAATGTCTTCCCTTTGGCATTGCAATTGAACTTCTCCTCTAAACAATTTAAAGTGATGTACAACGCTTCAGGAGAAAAAATACTCCTTAAAACGCTGAATTTTCGAATTTCAAATCATTGAGAATTTTGTTTAACATTTGACGGTTTATAAGCTGGAGAAAACACTATCCCTCGGTTTTCTCAAGGTCGGGATTGTCTATGGGATGAAATCCCTCATGGTAAAGCTACTCCTTTCCGTTTTGTCGACTTCAGAGCCATTCCTTCAGATCTTTTGTTGTTTTTGCTTTTCCAGACGTGTGCACCAGAATTTTCATTTATCACTCCAACCCATTCGGCCTGCAAGGATCCATCCACCCAAGCAACTCCTAATCCATTCACTCCAGAAGAACAGGATGTCATCATACAGCAACACATCGACTACAGGGCACAGGAAAATGCATCTGCGATGATGAGACCGGTAAATTATTTGAATGAATTGTAATTGATCAGTGTATTTGTAGGTGAGTGTATGAATATGTCGGTGTATTGGTAGGTGGGTTTATGAATTGGTCGGTGTATTGGTATGTGAGTTTATGAATTGGTAGGTGTTTTGGTAGTTGAGTGAATGAAGTGGTAGGTGTTTTGGTAGGTTTTAAATTATGCATATCACATGTTTATGAATGCAGCACACTATTATTCCAATATGTATATATATATATATGTGTGTATGTAATATATTTAACTTTTCTCTATGTCACTGTTGTGAATTATGAGAAATAAAATTCTGTTCTGGTAGGCGAGTGAATGAAGTGGTAGGTGCATTGGCTGGTGTGTGTATTAATAGGTCGGGGTTTTGGTTGGTATATGATTGTATGAATTTGTCGGTGTATATGTTTTTTAATATGAGTGTAGGTATTGATCCTAGTCTTACATTGATACTGTAGTTAATATGATTTTGACCTTACAAAACCTCTATAAAAGAAAGTCTAGAACATTGAACTACATTTCAAATTCTCCGAGGCTCCTTAATTATATTTAATAAAATCAATTTGTTTTTGAGAATTTTTTTTCAGATACTGAATATAAGTCTAGTAATAATCGGTGTATTGGTAGGTAGGTGTGTGGATTTGTAGGTGGGTGTATTGAAATGTTGGTGTACGGATCGATACGGTGAGTGTATGGATATGTGGATGTGTGGAAAGCTAAGTGGTTGTATGAAATGGTCTGTCTATGGATTGGTAGGGTGTTGTATGACTAGATTATGTATGAATTGTAGGTTGGGTAAGGATTGGTCGGTGTTTTGGTAGTTTGGGAAAGGATTGGTCGGTGTTTTGGTAGGTGGGTTAATGAAATAGGTTAACTAAAAGAGTATACAGCATTAACTTCATTCGCGACATAATTATCTGGGGATACTTTTAAACTATATGTTGAAATCTAATTAGAGGTCTGTTTAAAGAGGATAGCACGAATGCAATAACGGTAGGGCGTATATTTGCAGAAGGATGATTATCAACCAGACAGTAACAAAGAAAAGCCAACTCTATTGAAGTTAACAGTTGTGTTTCTTCATTCTTTTGCCAAAGAGGTAGCTCACATAATAAAATCAAAATAAAACTTCTACAGAGATAGCTCAGGTCTTAAAATTCTGCTCTAACCTCTGCTTTAATACGACCACTTCTCGGGGTTCCAGGTCATTTAGCGGCTATTCATCTAGAATTTTCACAACACATAAGGCTGCCTGAAAAAAATAGGCCAACACTTCTTGCATACCTGTGGTCAACGAAGTATTTGTCAATATTCAGTCGCCGGATAACGTGACTATATACAATTTTACAAAAAGTTTAGTGTTAAGTTGATAAACATAAGTTTTCACGAAGCATGTCCTATAACGGCTTATCTGATTGCACTAATAGCTTTAACGAACTGTATCCTATCAGAATGTTTTCATTTCTTGCCCAAAAAGTGCTCGTAACACAACATAAGTTGGATCAAGATTATACGACTTCAGTCAAACGCCAAGTATAGCGTTTTCGCACAGATATGAATGTAACCAGTTTCCCATTGCGCGACAAAGTGACACTTCACGTCTGGAGAAAACTGGTTTCTTTCATATCTGCGCGCAAACGCCCTCTTCGCCCATGCTTGAGTCAACTCTGTTAGTAGAGAATAATGATATCTCTGAGTGCAATGATATTTCAGGTATGGGATGATGATATCGCTTATGTAGCTCAGAAGTGGGCCGACCTCTGTGGAGAAGAAGGTTCACACGACGGAACTCTCGAGAGATTGGTCCCAAGTAAGATTTGCTCTGTTTATGCAATATCTTTTTTTGCTATATAATTTGTTCAGACTTTATCTGTGGCTTCCTAAACTGTCGTCAATATTATCCGTTTCACTCCTATACTGATTCTAGCAAGGCCTAGTAGAGGGTCGCGTCAGCCGACCTTTCTGCGACCTATGCCCCTCCAACGTTATACGTGTGAAGGCAGACTATTGTGGCTTGGTAAGATGAGTTCTAATTGGTCGCGACCCTCGACTAGACCTTTCTAGACTTAATAAAGGATTGATACGGACAATATTGAGGCTAAGTTTACTTAGACTGAGTAAAAGCTATGTCGAAAACAGAAATCAAAACAATATACAAAAACCACAAAACCTCATTCAAAAACGCAAGCAAAAAGAACGCTACAGAATTAAGCAAGTACATTTGGCAACTAACTAAAAACAACTCATTGGTCAACCATTGGCCATGCTAACCAATATTCGATAGGGTAGTTCACAACAGTTATCAAGTTTTGACATGTACGTGTGTTTAAGGCCTGATGGGTATCTACGTTGGACAGAATGTTGCCTGGGGCATAGGAAGTCATTTGACCTATGAAATAGCGACTGACCTTTGGTATGCTGAGGTCAAGGACTTCGAGCATGGTACTGGCGCTGTTCCAACTGGCACTGAAGTTATAGGCCATTACACTCAGGTACCGTATTATTTCTAAGGATGGGTATCGTTCCTCCTTTCTGAATTGCAATATATTACAGAAAAGCGTATTACAATACGTATTGCAATATATTGGTATTTTTTTAATTGAAGAATTTGCATGCTATTTTGTATAAATATGAGAACGATCATCATTGCTCAGCCTAGAGCCGTTTTGGAATGGATATTTTTTCAATCACTGTTTATGTTCTGTATACATATTTGAGCTATATTCACAACATTACTTTACACTTTGAAACGAACTTTACGTAAATCTTGTTACATTTGTTTATGTTTGTTAATAATTTTCGATGGAAATAGCTCGTTTTAAAATGTTCGATATATTGAATAATAAAGTGTGTTCCTGTATTGCAAAAGACCGATATATCGATAATACCGCGCACCCTTAATTATTTCATATTTCAAAGTGACAGTAGCACGTTTTTTGAAGATTTTTTATTTTCAAATTTCCCCTGATAATTGTACGTTAATGCTAAATGTATTTGTTTGTGTATATCATTACATTCATAATCAGAGAACAAATTATTAAGATTCACAAAGTCCATTGGCGAGCATTTTGTGTGAACACCTTTGATTCTTTTTGTGTAAGAAAAAGGAATCGCTTGGTTGAACTTTACATTATATATTTAATTCACCACTGCTTCTAAATACATTGTCTTTCATTTGGAACGATTTATTTTCATTTTCCTGACATCACCTTATGTTCCCCCTAAACGTGCTACTGTCACTTCAAACATACCCATGTTATTCTAACAGGAAAAGTGTATTGTCTTTTAATTGAAAAAACATCATATCATTTTTTGTATTTACAAATTCTCCTACATCAAATCACTTGCTTGATAACGGTGTTAGAATCGACACGGAAACGTCGCATTTCATGCAATAAAGAAGTTGATTATCTATAAGAACTTGTTCTTCTTCATCAAACCGGTTTCTAAAATGCCTCTCAAAAAAGGAATAGTGTAATAGTTAATATATTTAATCCTGTCCGCCGCCGCTTGCCTGTTACACGACGGAGCCAAGTTAATGGAATGATTGGTTACTAGGTTAGCACGGAGAAAACCGATTCATTAGTGGACCAAGCACATCGACGCGTGTTAATAGCAAGATGACTGTGACCATGTTTAACAGATCGATGGTACACAGGAGTTTTAAGCATCTACGTTATTATACCGAGGTCATTCGATTGGCTATCTGAGCTTTCGTCAGAACATGCGACTTTATGGGCTGCTTTCAGACAGTGTAGAGAGGGAACTCAATCCTCGAAACACTGTCTGAAAGCCGTACATCTTTATCGGCGTGCATGGCTTAGATGACATGAGGGCTTTTTATCTTTAATTACTGTAAGAAATGGATAACAGGGAAAAAATAGAGACCCATAGAATACGAAAGACAGAACCGTATTGAGGACATATAGGAACCTTTACATTCACGTTGCATCAACAAATGATAAGTAAATTGTAAGTAAAACACCTTGTCCTACATTGCAGTATGTATCTATTTTGGAAATAAAGTAAAGACGTTTGAAACTGTTTTGTTTTCATTCTCTCAAATGATTTGTGAAAAGATTGGTGATGAAATGTTTACTTTACTTACTCGAATAAAGTAAAGACGTTTAAAACTGTTGTGTTTCATTATATCAAATAATTGGTGAAAGTATTGGTGATGAAATGTTTATGTTCAAATCAGGTTGTGTTGGCCGATGTATCCAAGATTGGATGTGGAAAAACAGATTGCAATGGCAAAATGCGTATTGTGTGCAACTATGCCAAAGGGTAGGTATTTAAAATTTTAAGATGCTTGAAATTAAGTTGTGTAGTAACTATTTACTTTGGTGTATTTTACGTCATCAAAATGTGAATTTTTTATATGCTTTCAGAATGCTTTTTACATATTTTTCCCCTTCACTGAGACAAGGATTTCACTATTGTCCTCATGCATTTTTACGTCATCAAGATGTAACCTCACAGAATGCTATTTTACGTGTTCTGCCCATCCTTTGCATCAAGGTTTTGATAACGTAAAGCAGTTATATAGAGGGTTGGATACTCACTATATGATGTGGAGCTATGTCCACTTAACTACGGAATAAAATTTGGATTATTCAGAAATATAATGTATTGTATTGTATATGTATGCTTTATATAGAAAAGTTCGAAATGGAATTGTTTTAATTTTTTGCTGAACTATTTTCACTGTTCAAATATAATAACGAAACAGAATATATATGTTAATCAACACAATTCAAATTTACATTAAAAACTTTTTTGTGGATCTTTTTCTGGTTAATAATGTTATTTTTATTTTCTGTAGAGGTATTTCATTTCGACATAGAAATAATGTGTAAAACTCACTATTTTACATAAAACTTGGATTTGGATTGCAGGCAACTGACGTCTGATAAACCAGTGCCTTTTGATCTCTGTGAGGATCCAACTTGCAAAGAGAACTGTCAAACTAGAGATGAAAATCAACTCTGTGGTAAGTGTTTATCTCAAAACATCTGTGATTGTTTACAAGTGTATACACATCATCAAAATGGCGGACTATCATCCTTCAGTGTATGTGTGTCATCATCTTCCTTACAAGTCAGTTTTAAAACTTGGTAATTCAAGCCTTGCTGTCGACACTTGACATTTCTGAGTTGCACATATTCTTCCGTATTTGACAAGCAAGATGACGTAAAAGTGCGTGACACATCATCTTCCAAGAAGATATTAAAACGGAAGCCGTGGATCTTCAATCAGTAAGTTTTGAAAATGGCATTCTAAGCTTGGTGCATTCCCTTCGCACAAAGGAAGATCATGTCATGAAATGTTGATCGAGTTCTGTTCTTTACAGACCAATTCCCCGGTTTCCGGCAGTTTCCCCTGACGGAAAAACATTCTTAAATCCATTTTGATTTTTTAAAACAAATGACAACGCTTCTCGCATCGAAAGGGCGGTTCATATCACATTGCATTTGACACAATTCAGTAGCCAAAATGATAATTTTTAAAACAGGGTCGCTGATTGCACAACTAACTTTGATTGCCTCCAATCAGGTATCTCCAATTCCATCCCACAAACTCGGCGAATAAGGACAGAGGCTCGATTAACATATGACTGGACTGCCTGGAGCTTTGAGAGGATGGTGATTACCATAGTGCAGATGTATTCATTTTGTGTACATTACATATAATGCCGAAATGTTAGCAGGCCTTAATTCCATAAAGTCTCTCTATATCGATGTTTTCAGACTGTGGTGGTTTGATGTGCCTCCATCAAGGAACTCTAGACAAGACGACCTGCACGTGTAGTTGTAAACCAGGCTTCTCTGGTCCTTCATGTGAACAAGGTATTGTTGGCGAAGGAGTGGGTGTGGGTTTTTTTTTGGGGGGGGGGGGGGGGATTGTTATGTTAAGGGATTTGGGTTAGGGAGGGTGGGAGATGAGGGTTGCATGGGATTGTTTTGTAAAGGGGTTGGGGGTGGGGAAGAGTGGGTGAGGGTCGGGATTGGTTTGTAAAGGGGTTGGGGGTGGGGAAGAGTGGGTGAGGGTCGGGATTGTTTTGTAAAGGGGTTGGGGGTGGGGAAGAGTGCGTGAGGGTCGGGATTGTTTTGCAATTGGGTTGGGGTAGGATTTGGGAAGGTGAAGGAGGGTTGGGATTGGTTTGTAAAGTGGTTGGGATTGGGGTAGGGAAGACTGGGTGAGGGTCGGGATTGGTTTGTAAAGGGGAGGGGAGAGCGAGGGTTTCTACCTGGACATGCTTGGTAGTTTAGATTTAGCATAACTCAGAAAGTTCATACTTCAATACGACACAAGTCTTCATTTCTCTCGGTTCTTTTACTGTAACAATAAAGGTCTTCTTCCAGGTTTGAGGGGATGGTTTGTGGGCTCACATTTAAGAGAAGCATGGTGCTTTAATAGAGGAGTGTTGTGCTTATACCAAAATTGGTTGTGATTTAATGTTCTGATGAAATAACGAATCGTCATTCTCCTCACAGAAGTAAGTCAATTTATCTAATCCGACGCTAACTTCTGTTTTGATACGAGCACTTCTTGGGTTTCTGGCAGATTACCCCAGCGACAAACATAGTTCACAGTTTATCTGCAAAACTTCAGTAGCCCTTCTTGCATGGAAAATTTGCCTAATGTCACCGAGTCAGTGATGCAGTGATGCAGTCGCCATTTAAAGGGGCAGTAGCACGTTTTTAGGGGGAATATAAGACGATGGAAGGAAAATTAAAATATTTGGATACAATTGACATTGTATTTAAACTAAATGAAGCTGCAATGAATCTAATATATAATGTAAAGTCGTGCGATTCCTTTTTTTACACAAAATTAAGCTCACACAAAAATAGCCGCAAATAGACTTAATGTGAATCTTTATAATTTGTTCTTTGACTATGGGTGATTGGTTTGTTTAATCAGATTTTTGACACTATCAAAATAATACATTTAGCATTAACGTACAATTATCAGTGACAAATTTAAAAAATACAATTTTCAAAAAACGTGCTACTGCCCCTTTAAGAAACAGTGTTCTATCAAGAAGACTCAAACGGAAATCTTGAAGGATACCGAAGACTAGGGAAATGAATGAGGGGTTTTGTATGAATACCTTTACAACTCACTTTGCATCCAATGAGACATGGCGATTTCTAATCCAAACTGTTTTCTGTAAGATACAGACTTGAGGTATTTGTATGGGGAGAGAATGGATCCTTGCCTATAGCTATGTTCAGTAAGAAATGATTGATTTCGTTAAAGTCAGAATTACACTTAAATGGACGAAAAAATAAAGCCAATACCTTATTTGGCGAAGAAGAAAAACTTAGATGGACGGAGACGTAAACTTTAAATATCTGCTCCCCTGTTGCCCTATTTCTGTATTGTTTTTTAAAATTCCAGCTATAACATAAAATGTCCCTTATCTTTATACAGCTGATTGTGCCAACATGGCCCCTGACGTCTCTTATTGTGCTAAAAGCAAATGCGTATGGTATAGTGGAATCTGTACGAGAATGTGCGGAGTTTGTGATACAGGTCGGTATATACTTTCTTCTTTTAAGTTAAATTTTTAAGATTAAACAAAAAAAGAATTTTGCCAGTGACCAGTGACCAGTGACCAGTGAAAGTCTAGTTTTACAAACACTTAAGATGCGGAGCTCAAGTGTTAATAGCAAGTCACATTTTGTAATAACGTAAAGATTACATAAGAGTTTCTCGGATATTTTCTTCAGTGATATGACATCTCTAATAACACCTTCACTCGTAAAGGGTGAACCTATGACACTATAAAACACAACAACGGCTGGTAATTTCTGTAATTTCTTGTTGATATCCCAAGAGGTGATACATACTCAAAGAACTTAATTTAGCACCCCAAAGTTTTTTAAACAGAACAATTGTTCTAATAAGAAAAAGACAACTTTTCATATAAACAATTAGCAATATTAGCAAGAGAAATTATCTAGCCGTGTAGTTAAACGCATTTCAACTTACTTTTTCACTGAATTTGGAAAAAAACCCTTTTACGATAGCATTGTAACTTGACGTCAAAATACAAGTTATAATTGAAAATGAAAGTCACTGTTTATTGCTTTTTTCCATTATTTAATTTGTGTTGAAGTATTAAAACGTTATTAAATAACCTGATATCCAAAGTAACCGGTAAAGCAGTAAGAACCTTCGAAATCGCAAAGAGTTAGGCCTAATTCATACCCACCTCACTTTTCCAGCATGTGACACAGTTACCTGTGACAATGGTGGCACCATGAATTCCTATATCTGTAAATGCACATGTCCAGAAGGCTTCAGTGGTGATACCTGTTCGGTCCAAGGTAACCCCTTTTAAATCCGGGATTTTACGAGCGCTTCAGTTTCGTTTTTTTACGGGATTTCATTTCCCGCGAATATTGATCTTGAAATGTATATGTAACCTGTTTTCTTTCCGACTAAAAGACAACATGTATGAAAATACTAAGATTTCATTGAAGAATTTTTATTTTTAATTATTGTTTATTGCTAAAGTTTATACCCACAATGTAGTATAGGAGGGTGTCCGGATACGGATAATCATGGTCACAGATTTCATGTTTATAAATTCAAATTTTGTTGGTTGATTTGTTAAAGATACAACAACTGCAACGACATCAAATACTGCAACGACATCAACGACTCAATCCACAACTCTATCCACAACCACTCCAACTACCACTACAATAACTGATTCAACAACGCCCTCAACATCTACAAGCACAACAGCCACCACCAGTACACCAACAACAGCTACAACTACTCAAACAGACACTTCAACTGATTCAACTACACCAACAACAGCAACAACTACCCAAACAACAACGACAGACTCTACAACTGTTATAACAACAACACCAACAACAACTTCAACAACAGCAACAACAACAACAACGACACCATCAACCACTGCAGCTTCATCCTGTGCCACAGCTCCAGAGATCCCGAATAGCGAGGTGACTGTGACTGATGATGTAGCTACCTACACGTGCCAGGAAGGAACTCTTCCCTTTGGAGGAGTGGACTCTGGGGATACTTCAACCTGCACTGATGGAGTCTGGTCTCCAACTACTCTCCAGTGTCGTGACGGTATGGTCATAGATATTCCGTTAGATTTTAACAAGATGGCTAAAACTGCTCAAGTTTGTCCCAAACACTTTGTTCGCTTCGTGTATGGATAAATCGTATGTATATACCAATTGACAATATCTGATAGCATTGGCTCAGGTATTTGAGGATAAACCAACCAGTCTCGTGACGGTATCGTGTTAAATACCTTGTTCAGTAGCTGACCAAAGCTTTGATCTTCGACTATCAATAAATGTATATCTGCTCATAAAAAAACTGATAAGGTTTATTGTATAGCTCATACAGAGCGATATTTCAATCACATGATTTGACCATGATTTGAGCATGTCTTTGTGTACAGCGCTCAATAAATCCAAAATGACTTTGTTTTATAATCAAAGGCTTTCACTCGTGTTAATTGAAATATTCAAGCCTTCTTCTCTTTACAAATTTGCTTGGTAGACTGTCTGTTCTGTGCTAAATGTGCTGTGTTCTAGCAATTCAGCTGACATAATTCCAGTATCAAGCTGCTATCAGAAGTCTGGACGGAACGCTGTGTACAGTGGAACGCAGTCCACAACCAACGGTGGACACACCTGCCAAGCTTGGAGTGAGCAGTCACCCATCGCCCACAGCCATGGCAGTAAAGACGTTCACTTCAATACAGTTGCTGGATATACGGAGAACCCGACAGTTGAAGCACAGAGCAACTTCTGCAGAGATCCCTACGGGTTCGGCAAACCCTTCTGCTTCACCCTGACACCTGGTGTAAGAATAGACTACTGTGATGAAGTCATACCACAATGCGAGTGTCCTGATCCTCCGATTGTTGCCAATGCTGAAGTGGTTGTGGTTGGAAACAAAGCCACGTATATCTGTAGAGAAGGATTTGTAGCAACCTCACCAACAAGCTCTGTGTCCACCTGCACAAACGGACTGTGGTCTGCTGTTAACATCAAGTGCCATGATGGTAAGAAAGCTTTAACAAAATCAAACACCATATTGTTCTCTCGCTCCATTATTTGTCATTAATGAAACTCGACCTACAACAATCGTTGTTAAGCAATAGCGATATGTTCACATGTGGTCATATATAACTAAGTCATAACTCATTTTCAACCATATGGCTAATAATATTTTTCTTCTCAGTGTCCTAATGCTACCTTGTATATTTCTTCCTAGCCTCCCAGTACTGCATTATATTTTCCTTTCAATTGTTCTTATGCTAGATATTCCTTCCCAGTTTCAAAAAGATGCCTTTTTATATCTTCTCAGTGTCCCAATGCTACCATGTATATTTCTTCTTAGCCTCCCAGTGATAATTATATTTTTCTTTCAATTGTTCTTATGCAAGATATTTATTTTCAGTTTCAAAAAGCTGTTTTTTCTTCTTCTCAGTGTCAATGCTACGCTGTACATTTCTGTCAAGCCTCCGTCGTTACATTATATTTTTCTTTCAATTGTTCTTATGCTAGATATTCCTTCCCAGTTTCAAAAAGCTGTTGGTTATTTTTTCTCAGTGTCCCAATGCTACGCTGTACATTTCTTCTAAGCCTTCCAGTGCTGCATTATATTTCTTCTCAGTAAGCAATTGCTACTTTATATGTCTTCTCAGTTTCCTTATGCTACGTTATGTGTTTTTTTCTCAGTGTCCCAATGCTACGTGGTGTCTGGCGGAAGTCGTCACTACACTGGAACCCATTCCACTACCAGGAACGGCAACACATGTCAAGCATGGACGGACACGACTCCCCACGTCCACTCCTATGAGGCTAAACACTTTATCAGAGTGGCCGGAGAGGACACCACTCTAGCTGAGCACGGCAACTACTGCAGGGACCCTTCAGGCTATGGGCGTGCATCTCTGGGATCTCTGTGGTGCTTCACCACCAACCCCAGCAGAAGACGGGAAATTTGCTCTGATGTTCCAAGATGTCCTCTCTAATTATGTCCTTGTGAACACTTAATGTCCTTTAGTTAATGTTGTATCTTTGATATTGCATGATTAAATGATGCGCTGTCATTCAAGATTTTTTATTTTTTGTGTGAAATGATGGATTAAACGATGCCCCGGTCTTCTTATCTTAAAGCCGCCTTGTTTCAACTCCCATTACCTAACATGGCACCAAGGCTACCTCAGTGACTTGCGATCTTGAATTTTGTAAAAGGAGACCTTGTTTTCATAACAGTTGATCCATAAATGTTCAAAAATATAAAGCCAGCTGGAAGGCTCTTTGATTAACCTGTATACACTGAGGGGCAAAAGAAACGATACCATATAAAATCCATGATAGGTTAAGCAAAGAGTGAAACAACGAGGCTGAAACAGGATTATTTCATGTCAACTGAACTAAGTTTTTAATTTCAAAGCTATATTTGTTAACGCTTTTGAATAACACTCATTTAAAAAAAGTCGTTTAAAATCTCCATTAGCTAGACGAGATAAGATAGTGAAAATGGCTCTTTGGCTTGCCCTCAAACCAACTTACAAACAAAATTCACGACCAAAACAGTTTTTTTTTCATATTGAAAACCTTTTTAATTTATAAATTTTTTAAATTAAAATTACAAAGATTATGACCAAAAATAACATTGAAGAAGGTATTATAGGACCCCTCGTGCAATTTAACAGTTATACAATTATAAGTAGTATACTTTGTTGTTTGAAATTGTGAGAAATTATTCACAAATGATGTGCTTATCATAAAAGTTCGTAGTCGCATTTCATTAACAAGAGAATTTTGTCTCTTTTGAAAAGTTGGTATCGTTTTTTTGCTCATTTGTGTACAGCCATCTTTGGTCACCTTAGGGCCAATACTCATCATCGGAACTTAAAAAAGTAGAAATTAGTCGTCCCCCTTCCCTTTTTATCATCATATCAACGCAAGATAATGCATGGCTTAAAAGCTTGGTGTTTGAATCGTTATTTTCAGCGCATGCCTAGAGTTTTAAATTTGAAAAGCTCAAAATCAAGTAAAACTAGAAAAGTTGTGTCCATTGGACACAGATGCCCCAGCTTATAAAAAAGCTGTCAATGTTTCCAATCATAGAATTTAAAAAGAGATGCACATCTTAAGCTTAATTTAAGTTCAAACATCCATAAAAATGAAGAAAATTTAAAATTCCCAAAACATAATATAAGGTGCACACCTTTAGGATACATATAAAGCATGTTTGGAAGAAAAGCATAGTCTATCCAGTACTTTTTGAGGAGTAGTGGATAAACAACACCCCCTATCACACTACAATGAGCTTTCATTTGCACAAAAATTCACCTAAGTTCAACATGTCAGAAAATTGAAAAAACATTCAAAAATAGAGCCATTGGCTCTGTAGCTCATCAGGCTTTATATTTGATTTTGCTTAAGGGTGTGGCCAATGTGGTCCCCCCTTAATTAGGGACACAGGGTCACAAAAGCTACAATTTATAATCCTCACTAGCCAAGGAGTCTTTACACAAAGTTTCAGCTTTCAGGGCCTTATGCTTCTGGAAAAGAAATGAAAATAAGTTTTTAGGGTGTGGCCCCTGTGACCCTTGCCACCAAAGCTACAGTTTATAATCCTCACTAGCCAAGGAGTCTGTACACAAAGTTTCAGCTTTCTAGGCCTCATGGTTCTGGAGAAGAAGTCAAAATTCCACAAAGTTTACGGATGGACGGATGGACGGACGGACGCCGGACACCATGCCATGCCATAAGCTAAAAATTGAAAAACAAAATATGAGATGCACACCCTTAGGATGCCTAAAAGCCATGTGTGCGATTTCAATTAAATCTGTTGAATGGTTAAGTGGTTACGTACGGACGGACGGACGAACGTAAGGACAACCGAGGGTAATCCAATATGCCCCTGTCATATATGGATGGGGCATAAAAACATAACAGAAAGCTGGGATTCAAAAGCCAATTGTCTCAATTTCATAAAAAAGCGTATTATACTATGAAGGTCAATTATTGCATAACGTTAATGTCTTGAAGACCTTACTTCTGCATTAGCAGCCCTAGTTATTATCATTATTACTTTTTGTCCAGAAGATTCTGACTAAACGACTGAAGCTAATGCCACCAAACTAATAACGCTAATAGCCCTTACTGAGGACACGACAGGTGAAGCTTTTGGCCCAAATCGGCCCAGTCATTCATGGGACAGTTTGGCCAAAAATTGGAAATTCTAATAAGTGCAATTTTATAAGAAGCGCATTAGCAATATAGCACTCATCGAATACTTGCAAGAAAGAGCAACTTTTCAAAGTTAGCAATTATGAAACAATGCAGTTTTTAAGGCCAGAAAAAAATCTGACCGACGAATATCATGATTTTTGCAGGAGAGTAAGACATTATTAGGTCTTTAAAATTTGAGAATGCAATCGACCCAGAGCTGACATTTCGGGTCACAATGGAGGGGCAAAGAGGGATCATTTCAGCAATTTAAAAAATAAAGACGCATTAACAAAAAGTAAATCTTCGAGATGATTCTTGCACATTATGTAGCTGAAGCCTTGCCCTTGAACCAAAGGGCAAGTGTAGCGTTTGTGCGCTGATAATGAAAACAAGAAGACATGGTCATCAACATCCTCCGCCAAATAAGTTTTCATCAAAGCTCCCAATATTTTCCTAAATGGGCTGTAACTCTGTAATAAGTAATTGCATTTACCTCATTTTTAACTCAATCAAGGTATTGATACCCTAAAGAGACAGTGCAAATGTTATTATTCTATCTTAAATAGTTTTAAAGAAAAGTTGTCCTCTTTGAGGACATCTTCGAACAGAGTCCAAAGCACGAAACACAGGCAATAACTCCGTCAAAAGCAATTTTGCGGTTCTGATTTTCGAACTCCATCAAGGTATTGATGCAATGAAGACACACAGAAAGTTTGGTGTACCTATCTTAAATAGTTTCTGAGAAAAGTTGTCCCCTTTGACGACACCCTCGAACCCAAAAAATACGAAAAAAGGGCAATTAACTCCTTAAAACATAATTTTGCGGTTCTGATTTTCGAACTCCATCACGGTATTGATACACTGAAGACAGACAGCAAAATTGGTTAATCTATTATAAATAGTTTCTGAGAAAAGCTGTCCCCTTTATCTCTGCCGGACGGACGCACGCACGGACGGACCCCAAACCTATAGCTATATCCCCCTTCCACTTCGTGGCGGGGGATAATTACAGTTTTCCCTGTGTGCGAACGAAGTGAGCAAAGGGTGGCAACGACTTCCTTTCGCCTGAAATAAAAATAATTTGTGTGTGTCAAAACTAATTGTTCCAAAAATTAAAAGAGTGTTTTACTCTCTTAGTTAACACCTCAGTATTTTTATTTATTCACGTGAAATTTATCAAAATGAGCATTTTAATCGCTCAAATCTGCCCCTCAAGTGAAGGAAAAGGTCTAGGCAGTAAATTAGGAAGATAAGGCCCAATTTTGTCATATAACGTTTTGGTTTAGATTAAAGTTATGAGGTGTGGTACTTCTTGATTTCCAACTTTGGCAACTTATATGCTAAAATTTGGGCATGGCAAAAAGCCAATGTCAAAGCGAGATTAAACAAACCTGCAAAGCAATTTGCACGGGATGCACGTGCGTTGTCACAGCAACGGTGAAATTGACATCGAATTCTCGTTAGAAACAGTATTTGTAACTCACGTGATTTTTTAATACTATTAGGGAACAAATAATGAATAAATCGTGTACTTTTCCGTGACAGAATTGAGATTAACATAGGCCTACTAATGTTTGCATAAGAAATATACATGTATACATGCCTTTGCGCATCTATAGCAATCTGCCGGTTCGGGAAAGCCGTTTCGATTTTTTAATTCTTATTTCATGAATAATAATCTGATTTCAGGTTTGATTGAACCTATGGATTTCTGTATAATAAGTGAATATGTTAAAAATACTTTAAAAGTTATCTATATTACTAAAATTCTGATCATGGGACTTTAAGAATTATTACAAGGTGTCCCAAACGCGTTAAACTCTGAAAAAACTAATTACTATTTAACATTAAAATTTCAACACTGTATCATGTCGAGAATATGAATGTTAATATATTGATCATGTATTTAGAGTGACTTCCCTTTGCCATTGTTTTTTTGCTATTCACTCCCTAAACCGGACGCTTGTGGGGGTAATGGACCCGAAGAACGATTTGAGAGGCAGTGTTGAGCGATAAAAATGCTCAATTTGATATATATTTTACGTGATTTAATGAAATTTCTGAGATCTTAACCAAGAGATCAAAACCTTTTGAAGACATATATGCCGTATTGAATTATTGGAAAATAAGTTTTGACACACCAAATTTATTATGATTCCAGGCGAGAGAAAGTCGCACATTCGCACATAGTGAAAACCATTCTCGATAATCCAGAGTTTACGTTCCAATAACATCTCCACTAACCTATGGAACCAATATGGGCTCAATGCGATTAATAAATTACCTCCCCTTAGTGGCATATCGTGCCAATCGCATGGCTTCTTTCATGACACATGCAGAAATGACATCCAAAGAGATAGATTTCGAGACTGTATTTTTGTGTTTTTGTCCATTTAAACATGTGGGGTATATCGATTGGTACCTAGCATTCCCAGTTCTCGTCAATAGAATACCTCTGGACTGTAAATTTTGTATCGCATGGTCTTTGATTTTCTTTATTAAAGAGTGAGTGAGTTGGGGCTTAACGTGCTGTCAGCAATATTCCAATTATATGAAACGTGGATGCTGCCATCTACATTTAAGAGAGTTGACAGAACTGTAAGGAACTTACGACACAAGTTTTGCATAGATAACCGATGGTAGGTGGATTTAGTTGCTTCATGTATTATGGAATGTTTCTGACTTGATTATGTGCCATCTCACTTGACTCAAAGCCTTATTGCGGTGTGGTGGCTTGTGTGCTTCACCGACCCTTGGAGCTATGCCAGATGGAGCTCACTTGCTCGCTCCTGGTAGTGTCACACAAGCTTTAATGGTCAATTGGTAGAAACCAAACCAAATTTTTGTCGTTCTAAAACCTGCTTTCTATCCATCTTTTCCGTCTGTTCTCTCATCCTGTCGAACTTCTTTCTCTCCGATCCTCTTTTGGATGGCAACATCTACATGTTTAATAGCTGAAAAAAATGCTGATTGTATGTTAAACTCAAACTCACTCACTGTTTATCTGCCTATATGATTTCCTTCCTATTTCTGACTTGGACTAAAGGCCTATCTGATTGGCTAATGAAAGACGGTGTGCATTATGCAACTAAGGGGAGGTAATTTATGAATCGCATTGAGCCCATATTGGTTACAGAGGTTAGTGGAGATATTATCGGTTATCGAGAATGATTGAAAACTGGTTACTGGTCATATCGCTAAATTGCCCTTTGACTAGATATACAGATATGAACTATGTTTTCCAAATTAACTTCGCATTGGTATATCCATGCTCTCTCAATCCCCACCATTGTCTTCCCACAGAGGCAGATAAAGTCATGAAATGTTGATACATCATTTGATCTATTTTCCGGCAGTTTCTCCTGGTGGAACAAATTGCAACACTATCCATTTGAATTTCTCTATCAAATGACAACGCTTCTTGCATGGAAAGGGTGGTTCATATGACTATGCTTTTGCCATGATTCAGTAGCCAAAATTATGATTATAGAACAGCGTCGCTGGTTGCACAAATAACTTTGATTGCCTCCCATCAGGCATCTCCCGTTCTATACCATCAAAGTCGGCGTAATATCACAGAGACTGTATCAACATTTCATGACTTGATCTGCCTCTGTATAGAGAGAACGAATCCCCGAACGAAAGCTTAATGTGTAGGTTCAATATTGTAAAGAATTTTTTTCTAAAAAATGCAGTCACCCATGAGACCCTTATAGTTATATCCCTTGGAAATCGTGTTTAAACGGTCGTGAAAAAACTTAAAGGTGGGTGGCGAAGACATCATAAGAACTCCGCCTAACATTATATTTGATGTTTATACTACTATTTTAATTGGAATAGGAAAAGCCTAAAATGGATGGTGAGTTCCCGTATCTCTATAGTATACTGAGGGATATGTGTTAGTGGGGCCCCAAGCCACCTCTACGCTGATGCTAAATGTATCTTTTTGATAGTGTCAACAATCCCCTGACACAAACCAATCATCCATAGTCAGAGAACAAATGATAAAGATTTACATAAAGTCCATTGGCGGACTTTTTTGTGTGAACACCCTTTATTCATTTTGTTTAAGAAATAACAATGGCATGGATGAACTTTACATTATAGACTTGATTTATTACTAATCCGTTTTGTTTAAAACATTGTCTTTCCATTGGAAACATTTATTTTCATTTTCCTGACATCACCTTATATGCCCCTTAAAACTTGCCACTGCCCCTTTAATTTCCGCTTCGTTATTTTTTTATCAAAACACCATCGGGAGAATGCCATCTGATAGTGAATAAGTGAAATAAGTAAAGTTTGCACAAAACCTCCTCCCCAAAATAATGCTGATGGAACCGATAATTAAATGCATTTTATCATCCAAAAGTGTGTTCCACAGGAGATATCGCTTTTGGAAGATAAAGCGATATCTTCTAGGAGATATCGCTTTGACAGTAGATTTTGGACAATACCCTTTATCCTACCTCATGTAAGAATCTCGATCTCTGATTGGTTCACGTGACCCTTAACAAATTCCCATATACACCTTCACCGAGGGAGAATAAATCCCTTATACCCCGCGAGTAAAGCGTGCTTCCACGTCAATCATTCAAAGTCACGTGATAAGGTCATAGGTCAACCAGTATGCCGTGACTCGGACCTTTGTTGTTGTTTTGAAATAAAGGTTTTGTTCACTTCTGATTGTGTTTTTAACAATAGTTTTAGACATTCGGTAAGATAAATTCGTTATCACATTGCATAGCGGGTTACATCGGTATTTATTATTCCCGCGAAAGGTTTTATGCAACTCGCGTTCCGCTCGTTGCATAAAACCTTTCGCGGGAATAATAAATACCGATGTAACCCGCTATGCAATGTGATAACTTATATTAATCAGAAAATACATGACATCACAAACGTTTTACATCATCAGAAGTGACGTCACAATACTGTGACGTCATAAACACAACGATGTCACAATGCTATGACGTCATTAACATGATGACGTCACAATGCTATGACATCAGTGGTTAAGGAGGTTTAGAGCTTTGCAGTGTTCAAAGATCTATATTTTCATGCTTATTTGATGAAAATTTTTGGATTTTGGATGATAAATAGAATCTCACCCTCGTGTCTTTTGATATCAAAAGTAAAAAATTATATTTGATGTTTATACTACTATTTTAATTGGAATAGGAAAAGCCTAAAATGGATGGTGAGCCTAAAATTGATCAGCAAGCCTCGGATAATTGTTACTTTTATCAACTTGTGTTGATATATTTGATATCAGAAGACACTTGGGTGAGATTCTCTGTATATTAAAAAAACAAAAAACGATCAGTTGAAAGCTTAACGTTTAATCATGCAGTATCAAAGATACAACATTTCATAAAGGACATTCAATGTTCACAAAGACCATAGACCATGGAACATTTATGGATCAACTGTTATGAAAACAGGGTCTCCTCTACAAAATTCAAGATCGCAAGTGACTAAGGTAGCCTTGGTGCCATGTTAGGTAATGGGAGTTGAAACAAGGCGGCTTTAAGATAAGAAGACCGAGGCATCGTTTAATCCATCATTTCACACAAAAAATAAAAAATCTTGAATGACAGCGCATCATTTAATCATGCAATATCAAAGATACAACATTAACTAAAGGACATTAAGTGTTCACAAGGACATAATTAGAGAGGACATCTTGGAACATCAGAGCAAATTTCCCGTCTTCTGCTGGGGTTGGTGGTGAAGCACCACAGATATCCCAGAGATGCACGCCCATAGCCTGAAGGGTCCCTGCAGTAGTTGCCGTGCTCAGCTAGAGTGGTGTCCTCTCCGGCCACTCTGATAAAGTGTTTAGCCTCATAGGAGTGGACGTGGGGAGTCGTCTCCGTCCATGCTTGACATGTGTTGCCGTTCCTGGTAGTGGAATGGGTTCCAGTGTAGTGACGACTTCCGCCAGACACCACGTAGCATTGGGATACTGAGAAGAAAACACAAAACGTAGCATAAGGACACTGAGAAGACATATAAAGTAGCAATTGCTCACTGAGAAGAAATATAATGTAGCACTGGGAGGTTTGGAAGAAATATACAGCATAGCATTGGGACACTGGGAAGAAGAAAAAGCATCTTTTGAAACTGGGAAGGAATATCTAGCATAAGAACACTTGAAAGGAAAATATAATTTACACTTTTAGGCTAGGAAGAAATAAACAACGTAGCATTGGGACACTGGGAAGAAATATACAACATAGCATTGGAACGCTTGGAAAAAATTAGAAAAAAAACCGTTCGGAAAATGGTTAGAAATATGTATATGTATGTATATATTTTAGAATATATTAGATATATTCTGTGAAGGAAATAAATAAAGTAGCATTGGGACACTTTGAAGAAAATATATAACGTAGCATTGGGACACTGGGAAGAAAATGAATAACGTAGCATTGGAACGCTGTGAAGAAAATAAATAACGTAGCATTGGAACGCTTTGAAGAAAATATATAACGTAGCATTGGGACGCTTTGAAGAAAATATATAACGTAGCATTGGGACACTGGGAAGGAATATAAAACGTAGCATTTGGATAAATGAAAAACGGAAGTTTTGAAATTTCAAATGAAAAACTTAAAAAAAGTTATATACAAAGCTCTTCCATGTACGAACAATAATGGAGCGAGAGAACATTGTGATGATGGTGAGTTTGATTTGATTGAAGAATACTAACCATCATGGCATTTGATGTTGACATCAGACCACAGTCCGTTTGTGCAGGTGGACACAGAGCTTGTTGGTGAGGTTGCTACAAATCCCTCCTCACATGAATACGTGGCTTTGTTGTCAACCACAACCACTTCAGAATTGGCAACAATCGGAGGATCAGGACACTCGCATTGTGGGATGACTTCATCACAGTAGTCTATTCTTACACCAGGTGTCAGGGTGAAGCAGAAGGGTTTGCCGAACCCGTAGGGATCTCTGCAGAAGTTGCTCTGTGCTTCAACTGTCGGGTTCTCTGTATATCCAGCAACGGTATTGAAGTGAACGTCTTTACTGCCATGGCTGTGGGCGATGGGTGACTGCTCACTCCAAGCTTGGCAGGTGTGTCCACCGTTGGTTGTGGACTGTGTTCCACTGTACACAGCGTTCCGTCCTGATTTCTGATAGCAGCTGGATACTGGAATTGGTAATATTTTTAGATGTTGGAGAAATAGTGTTGAAATACAAGTAGTTCCTTTTAGAAAGAATTGCAATAAAAACGTGGGAATGGGGAGGGGGATGAGAAATTTTGTTCAGGTACCCATGCACTATGCTACACCAGTCAAAACAACGTATTAATCGATCTATTATATAAAGTAAAAGTAGAAGTATATGTATATCATAAATATAACACTGTTAAGGATACATCACTGGAACGTGAACGATTCGAAAAAAATGAAATGAATTTCAAGAAACAGCTATCAAATCAACGATTCTCAGCGACACTTCAATATACTTACAAAAATGACGAGGTTGGTTTATTCTCAAATACCCGAGCCAATACTTTTGGCGTAAAATATTGTCAATTGTTATATACATACAATTTATCCATACACAAAGCGAACAAACTGCAGAAAACATCTATTTAAATGTCGATATTGTTTCGGTCTGTAAGTCGTAAAAAATGGTGAATTATTTTTATAAGCAGGCATTTATAAAACATCAAACTTACGCTCAATTATTTGATTTTTTTTTTATTCCATCCTGCAGGGCAATTGAAGACGAACTTGAGAATTTTTAGCCTCCGGGTTTTATCAATGGAGAAAACAGTTGAAAATACCATCCTGACAATGCAGAGTAATGGGAAAAACTTGAGCAGTTTTAGTCTTGTTGTTATTTCTAAAGGACAAACATTATCACCATTCATTAATGGCGCTGGAAAGTAGTTTGTGACAAACTTGAGCAGTTTTAGTCATCTTGTTATTTCTAAAGGAATATCTATCACCATACCATCACGACACTGGTTGGTTTGGACAAACATTATCACCATTCATTAATGGCATCGGAAAGTAGTTTATGACAAACTTAAACAGTTTTAGCCATCTTGTTATTTCTAAAGGAATATCTATGACCATACCGTCACGACACTGGAGAGTAGTTGGAGACCAGACTCCATCGGTGCAGGTTGAAGTATCCCCAGAGTCCACTCCTCCAAAGGGAAGAGTTCCTTCCTGGCACGTGTAGGTAGCTACATCATCAGTCACAGTCACCTCGCTGTTCGGGATCTCTGGAGCTGTGGCACAGGATGAAGCTGCAGTGGTTGATGGCGTCGTCGTTGTTGTTGTTGCTGTTGTTGAAGTTGTTGTTGGTGTTGTTGTTGAAACAGTTGTAGTGTCTGTTGTTGATGTCTGCGTAGTTGTTGCTGTTGTTGGTGTTGTTGATTCAGTTGTAGATGTAACTGTGCTTGTTTGTGTTGTTGTTGGTGTAGTTGAATCAGTTGTAAAGTCTGTTGTTTGCGTAGTTGTTGCTGTGGTTGGAGTAGTTGTAGTAGTTGATGTGCTTGTTGACGTTGAGGGCGTTGTGGAATCAGTAATTGTAGTGGTCGTTTGAGTTGTGGTGGTCGGAGTTGTAGTTGATGTGTGCGTAGTTGTTGCTGTTGTGGTTGTTGTTGTTGGTGTAGTTGAATCAGTTGTTGACTCTGTTGTTGATGTTTGGGTAGTTGTTGTTGTGGTTGGAGTAGTTGTAGTCGTTGATGTGCTTGTTGACGTTGAGGGCGTTGTGGAATCAGTTATTGTAGTGGTAGTTTGAGTTGTAGTGGTCGGAGTTGTAGTTGTGATAGTTGTTGACGGTGTTGTTGTTAAGGTTGTAGTAGTGGTTGTGGGAGGTGCCGTCGTTGTTGCATCTTAATCAAGCAATCAAAGTGATGTGACAATAACAAATCAGCACAAAATGGATTTTCATCTTCACATATTTGAGCTACAATTATACGAAATCAAAGAAGATTATTTATACATATAAATGTATACAGTTGGTGAAAGATGAGATGAGCACCTACCCACACATTCACAGAGGAAGTCGTCGAAGACCTGGGGTGATGAACAAGAACTGGAGTTCAGGCTACAGGCAGGGTCATCTGGTTTCATGGAATATATAATGTATATATATGCAAACATGTATTCAGGAACTGAAGCTAAGGTTACAGAAACATTACACTGACAACAAGATGGTATTATCACAATGGAAGGTACGAATTTATTTTGTGTGTGTGCATAACTGGAGGGCAGGTAACATGACGTGATTCTGTTGAAATGGAAACCAGTATATATTTCCATGTCTAGTTATGCTTTTAGAGTAATTTGTCTCTTTATATTACTATATTTGATTTTAACAATCTGGAGATCAGTTTGTATACTCCTTTTGGTTGCACGGAAACAATCGTTAACGTTAACGTTAATTAACGTAAGATAACAAAGACATAATTTAGCGTAATTGATACAACATTGTTGTAATTATGAACTTCAAACATCATCATCATCATCATCATCATTATCATTATCATCATCATCATCATCATCATCATCATCATCGTCATCATCATCATCATCATCATTATCATTATCATTATCATCATCATCATTATTATGATTATTATGGTTATTATTATTATCCCACTTACACTGTTGGCATGTTTCACAGCAGAACTTCCTGTTCGTCTCTGAGCACCAGCCTGCATGTTGAATAAACTCTGAACAGTTCTTTCCATTAGTACGAAGCCCGAGTTCGTCTCCCCATAGGCACGTAGCTGTGAAATAACAAGTGGAACATTCCTTAAGAACATAGACAAGCCAAACTTCTATCATTAATGTAGTCTCCATTTTTGGAAGATATATGTGTTATGAAAAAGTCAGATTACAATGCTTAATTCTAAATTACGACCGGAGAATTGGAGTTCGACACCAAGCAATTTTAACTTTTTAAATGAGTTTTTTTTAAGATCATGCGACATACAGGGACGCATTCAGGCCGAGTGGAGAGAGTTTCATATTTTGATAGAGTTGATATTTTGAAATGTTTATTTCTCGGAACAAAGTCTTTTAATGAGACTGGTATTTTGAGTCACACGAAGACCATGTCTATATGCTTTAGTTTTATGATAAAGTTTGAACCTGACAAGACTAAACATTTTAAATATTGAATTAACAACTGTAATGACCATAATTTTAGACTCTTCACAAAGGTCGTGACTGAACTTATCAACTTTTCTCAAGATGTTTCTAGATCTAAACTACTATTATGTTCCTGAGAACGTTGACCAGCGTTCAAAAGAAGAAAGGTATTATAATGTTACATTAGCGTATTTATATCCCCATATCTACTACAAATACCTTGATATCCTTCAAGACAAATGACTCGTATCGTTACTGGTATCCATTAGTAACATCAGCTTTTTCAGCCATGAAATGTCGTTTTAGGAGTAACCTTAAGTTAAAAATCTTGACCCCTGAATTCCTAAAGCTGAATGCGAGTTATTTCATTGGCTGAGTTGGTAACATAGAGATCTGTACGAGACTTTTGGCCTGAAGACTATCAGGGTGTTATAACAAAATATATTTAAACCCTGAATTCTTCGGAAGTATCGCTAAAGGTTGATGCGATTCATTTCATTGGCTGGTTCATTGAGAGCTGTATGAGGCTTTTGGTCTGATGGATATCAGGGTGTTACAGTAGGTCACAGTTTCGCGGTAGCTTGGGTCGAATTATCTTTAGACCCTGCATTCTTAGGAAGTATCGTTACAGGCGATTCATTTCATTGGCTAGCTCATTGAGAGCTGTATGAGGCTTCTGGTCTGATGGATATCAGGGTGTTATAGTAGGTAACAGTTTCGCGGTAGCTTGGGTCGAATTATTTTTAGACCCTGCATTCTTAGGAAGTATCGCTACATGCTGATGCGAGTCATTTCATTGGCTGGCTCATGTAGAGCTGTATGAGGCTTTTGATGTGATGGATATCAGGACATATGTAGAAGCTTTTCATGATGTAGAATGATGAAGTTTCCTTACGATCAGCACGAGGGGCATCAGGATGATATACGCAGTTACCAGCATCACACCACTGTAAACAATAAACATCGAAAATCAATATTTTTTCAACAGCATTCATATCAAAAAAATATATATGTAAATGTTAAGTATTTTAAAAATCAGTTATTTCACGGATGACTTATTTTCAAATCATTTTGATATGAAAGATATTGGGGTAAATCGAAAAATTTATTATTGGAAAAAAGTGCTACTGTCCCGCTTACCATTCTGTCTCCACAAGTTGTTCCTTTGATGCCATACTCTTTATAACAGTTTGATCTCACAGGATCCCAGCAGTACATATACAGACACACGTTGCCTTTATCTGAAGCCTGATATGCAACATCTTTAGCAAATAAATAGCATTTTTACTTCCTTAGATATCATATTTAACTTTATTGTTTTCATTTAATAAATATAGCATCTTCGCGTCATATGACATTCTTTTCTTCCTTAAATAGCATATTCACTTCATCATATAGCATTTTTATTTCATCAAATAGCATTTTCTCTTCATCAAATAGCATTTTGCCTTCATCAAATAGCATTTTCACTTCATCATAAAGCATTTTCACTTCATCTTAAAGCATTTTCACATCATCAAATAGCTTAAAGTACACTTGTTTCCTTTCTTGAAAATTTTAACTTCATGATATAAAATTTTCACTTCATCAAATAGCATTTCCACTTCACGAAATAGAATTTTCACTTCATCAATTAGCTATCATTTTACTTTATTGATATTGTTTTCTTTCTGGAAAAACTTCACTTCATGATGTTAGATTTTCCCATCATCAAAAAGCATTTTCACCATTTGGGATAGCTTTTAACACGCTCAAAAAGAATTTTCTCTTTCGGAAACAGCAGTTCACTGAATCATTACCTCAAATATATTACCAATTATTACCTACGAGGGCAGTCATATCGAGATTCATATTTTTCATATGTTGCCCTTGGGCAAAATATCACTTTCGCTCTCGCTCGGGAAATACTAATATTTAGCCACTCGTGTCATAAACATAGTATGTCATGGACACTCATATAATATCCTCTTTTTATTAACCCTCTTGATGCCACACCTACTTTGCAGTGATAAGAGTCCGGGCCGTAGGCGTCACGACATTGATCATCTGTGCTCTTCATCTGACCAAGATTTTCGCCACTTACATCCGGGACATCAGCAGCGGAAAGCGGCTCATAGAGGCACTGAAGGAATTCGCTGCGTCTAAAAATTGTTGGATATTCTCAAATAATATCCAGAAGGTACGGCAGCAACAAAATCAAAGACCTTTTAATGAAATCGATGATACAAATTTTAAGCAAATACAATTTTTCATTTAAGTAAATTAATAAATAAGATTAACATCCCTGGATTATTGAACATCATTATCATGTTACAAACATGTAATTTTATCATTCCAAGCTAATGTCATTCATATTGCCTTTCATCGCAGTATATTGTATATCATGAAATATCACACTAATTGTTTATAGTAATACGAAAAAATTCACTCGGGCTTAAAACATTTTAAAAAAACCTATTTTTACTTACAAGAATAACTTGTATTTTAATATAGCGAAAAGTACAATTTCGTTTTACTCCTAAACCGAATTAAACCCTTAGATATATCGTACACATGATTAGTCAGCCCTTGAGCCTGGATGATATTAACCAATAAAGGCTTATTATGAGATTAAATATCATATTTCCAATTAAACTATAGCAAAAAATTATCTTCAACTTCAACTTCAACTTCTTTATTTCTCCAACAACCACCCAGCGGTGGTACAAGAGTACAAAGTTATCAAATTACATATATACAATCACAAGATGGGGCAAATTAACTTTTAAAATGTGTAAATATATACTTAATAAACATTGATAGTTTTTTAATTTCTGATGTTTTCTTTGAGCACATTAAATGCTTGAAGGAAGTAAGATTCCTCCAATTAAGATATTGAGGAGGAATATATTTCTGTCTAGCTTCATTAAAGTAAGTACATCTCAGTAAATAGTGAAGTTCATCCCCTAATGCTGGGGAGTCACACAACTTACATATTCTATTTTCTCTTGTAATTCCCTCCCACCGGCCAGTCTCAATCGGTAGAGTGTGGTTAGTTGTTCTAAATTTCAGTATTGGGATAAAAACATTTGTCGGAAGAAAGAAATAGCGTTCAAATGTAATGGAATCTTTTATAATTTTATAATAAAGTGCTTTTGGACTATCATTTATTAATGAACACCAACTCTGAAAAAAATGGTCTTTTAAGACAGATTCTACCTTTGAGGCTAGCCATTCGGTGTTAAATGATTCCGGGTTCTTGAAAACATTACTTAAACCAAGATGATTCAACGTGTGTTCTACAGCATTTAACCACTTGTCATTAAAATCGTAGAGTTGTTTTTTCACAGAAACAAAGTTGTACAAGGTGTGGGAAAGTTTAAGATTTATGGTTTTAGGTACAGCTAGGGAATGCCAAAATTTAATCAGTCGCTTTATAATTTTAATTCTCAGAGGATATCTTCCCAGTTCCCCATACACCATGTAGTTTGGAGTGGATACTTTAAGGTTACAGATCAACTTTAAAACTTCAAATGAACTTTTTCAATAAGTTCTAGTGATTCGTGACCCCAGATTTCACAACCGTAACAAAGAATAGGAACAATCATAGTATCAAATGCTCGGACTAAGCAGTCAATAGGAAGATTGATATTTCTAGCCCTTTTCAAGAGAGAAATCGTCAATTAAGACAATTTTCATCCAAAAGGAATACGTGAAACATTGAGAGAACAGGAGGCCCTTCTTCAGTATATATGCTTGATATAAACCTATAAGGTTTGTAATTACATTAAACCATACATTTAGTAAAATGCCCTTGACTAGTATTTAGTAATTTACCCATCCTCAATAAGGGTGTTGATATATTTGCCAAAGTAGTCGGCAGAGCACTGAGAGAACTGGAAGGGGTTGGTATCAGTAAAGTGGGAGGCCGCTCCTGACATGATGTAGTTGTCACCACTGTCACAGGGGTTTTGTCCTAGACCGTCGTGGGGGGAACCGAGGCTGGAAAAGTTAATGTAATTTCAATCATTATGTATCATTTTTTCAATTGTCATTAAAAGATAGATTTTTTATGTTTTGTGGTTGCATATAAACTAAGAAACAAACAACAGATATTGTTTTTCAAATGTCATTTAGAGAAATAATTTTTTGCTTTTTTTGTTTTTATAAAAACTTTTTTCACACAAAGAAATAAACAAAACATATCGTTTTTCAAATACAATTTAGATATGGATATATTGTTTGGTTGTGTTTATGTTATTTATATCGCTTTTGAATGTCATGTTTTACTCAAAATAGAACAAGGACCAAAATCACTCACCAATGTCCAACTTCATGGGCCGTGATTCTAACATCGGAGGAAAGGTTGTCTTGAAATTCAACAGTTGACACTGTCTTTCCGCTATATTGGCATACACGAGAGAGAGTGGCAAGGCCTGAAAGTAGATAGATAATTTTCTCTCTTTAAGATGAATCAAACTTTATCTTTGAATGTAGCATCTACCATATTTGATAGTAAGATCTCACCAATTCTGCTTTATGGTGCAGAAATATGGGGTCATACATATCGTGTAAATATTGAAAAAATACAGAGTATAAATTTAAAAAATATCTTTGTGTAAGCAAATATTTTTCCTCAAATAATGTACTTGGTGAAACCCGAACCCGAAAAGTATATTTTAGAGCTACATGTATGTAAATAAATGATAAAGATCTTTAACGTGTTTTATTCAAGTTCCCAGATGTGAATCATAAACTTAAGATACAACTTTGTCGTTTTATGAAGTTGAATGATTCTATCAATTGTGATATGTGTATATTACCAAAAACTCAAGATGAATATATTTGTATCTTTTTTATATCCATTTTATTCTCAGGGACGATCATTGTAGATTCCTGATTATTATACTGCAATTCCAACCAGAATGAAATTCAACCAATTGTTGGAAACAAAAAATGTAAGACTACTAAAAATATTATTATTACCTGAATTTGTTTTAACCTGTATGATAAATAACGTATACCCGCCTGTACATGTGCAAAATGTGTTTTATTGATTTGAAATAAATCTCTTCTTCTTCATATGTACATTCCATTTTTTTCATCAACTTATATCATATATAAGGATTATTTGCACTATAAGAAAAATTGCTTTTGCTTCTTTTTCTAAGAGTGTATATCCACAACTTACCTGCTATATCTTGAACGGCGCCATTTTTAACCCAGTACATGTCAACACTGGAAAATATTATTTTCAAGAAAGTAAGTTAGAACATCAAAACACTAGTTACAAGAATAAAACCATGAAATGATCGAATGACTTTGAATTATTGCAAGGTACCTTGAAAACACGTTTAAAGGGGCAGTAGCACGTTTTAGCACGAATATAAGGTTATGTCAAAGAAATGGTTCCAATTGAAAGACAATGTATTTAATGCCTCCATCAAGGAACCCTAGACAAGACGACCTGCACGTGTCGCTGTAAACAATATTTCTCTGGGCCTTCTTGTGAACAAGGTAAAGTTGGCGAGCCGGAAAGGGGATTCAAACCCGGAAAGGGGGATAGGAGGATTCGAGCTCAATATATAAACAATAGTGAATTGGTTTGTTTGAAGTATTTTTCAAATTGGATATATTTTTTAAGTATTTTCAAATCCAATTGATTTTTTTTAAGTATTTCTTTTTGAAGAGGACATTTGATGTTATTCCGTCAGAATTAATATTTGATATTTAATCATCATCAAAGTTATTGACAAATGTCATTGTCAACAATATGATATACAAAATATTTTCCTAATCTGTGCTTGCTAAAGTCCAAACTTGTCGTTCAATGAGGTTAAATATTTCAGTGACTAAAGCCCATATGACTGTATAGTCTTCTGAGACAAATATCAGCCTTGGCATGTTAAAGGGACAGTAGCACGTTTTGTGGGGACTATAAGGTGATGTCAGGAAAATGAAAATCAATGGTTCCAATTGAAAGACAATGTATTTAAACTAAATGAAGCAGTAGTAAATCAAATATATAATCTAAAGTTAAGCCATGCTATTCATTTTTCTTAAACAAAATGAATTAAAGGTGTTCACACAAAAATGGCAGCCAATGGATTTTATGTGAATCTGTATCATTTGTTCTCTGACTATGAATGATTGATTTGTGTAATGAGATTTATGACACAATCAAAATGATACATTTAGCATTAACGTGAATTATCAGTGAAAATTTTGAAATATAAAATTTTCAAAAAACGTGCTACTGCCCCTTTAAAGATTATATACTGCCTTATTTATATCTCGATCATCGTTGTACAGCGGGTGGACATAATACCTACATCATCATAATGATAATAATAATAATAATAATAATAATCATCATCATCATCACCATCATCATCATTGTCATTACTATTATCATTACTATTATCATTATTATTATCATTATTATTTTTATCCTCTGCCCGGTGATCGAATAACGCTTCTTTAAACAAAGATATGTGCAAGCCGTGATTAATATGTCCCATTAACGGTTATGAAGTTTTATTAATAAACATCCGAAAAGAGAAATTATGTATATGTAGCTGAGATGATTTTCAAACTGCCTGCAAAATATAATAACAAAGGATTTCTAGTAAATTTATAATAATCATTCTCGCAACAGCTTATTGGCATGTGTGTATATGGGAATTAGTCACTTGTACGTAATAATGTGGTCACTTGCTGTACTTTAAATGACAGTTTCTTGATAATTAGGACTGAAAAAGCAACAGCATGCCCTAATTTAAAGAACCCCGATGAGCTTAATATCTAGATTGTAAAATAATGCTTATGAACAACGACAAATACCCTGTGTCATTTATTTATTGTGGAGAAAGTGCATGTATGTTCTTGTTATTCGATAATTTGTCAATGGTATATTTTACATGTAATTTTAATAAAAGAATATTGTCTATGTGTCAGCAAATGTTCAAATGTTATAGCGTTACAAAACGTAAGATGCCTATTACATATAGAAGAATTCTATTTGGAAAAATTCTCAGTTTGAAAATCAATTTGACTGACATAAAAATTCTTCTCCCTATTGGTGTGACCTGTGATGATCATGATAAACCTCAAATGGTAGCAAAATAATTATATTAACCATGTTGTAGTTGTTGGCTCTTATGACAGATGATGACTGTCTAGTAGCTATTGGTAATGTGTTGACATGCGCTAGATTAAGACAAACTTTCGATACATTCTTAATGACTTGAAATACGCCATGGTTACCCTTCTACAACATTAAATGAGCACGGGTAACCTTATGTGATGTGTCTAGGTTATCCTCAACGTCAATATGAAATTTGGTTAATTTTTAATGAAGTTGCAATTGGTTAAATCTGTTATAAATAACATTTTGGTTATCTCATTTATGAAGGAAAGCAATCAGAAGTAACAAAGAGTGCATTATTAACGACTTATCACTTCCAATGTTTTGCTAACGCATTTTTTGCATGTATATGAATGACTGAGGGTCAGCTTGAACTATGACGTCATCTTAGCGGACATTAAGTTGTAATCCATGTCATAAAACATATATTTTTACATTGACACTTGAAAGTGAAAAATATGTCTTCCTCAATCTGATGATTTGAGTGGTATTTTGGATGGTTGATCAAAAACGCTGAACCAAATAACCTGAGCCAATTGGAAACGTTCATATTTTGATAAATTCTAGTTTACACGAAGCATACGGACTTGACTGATGCTTACAAATTGAAATAGTATCGCCCATTGTATAACTAACTTTGATTGCATCCGATCAAGTTTTTTCATGTCGTTCCCGAGAACTGCTCAGCAGAGGTTAGAGCAGTTTTTTTAGTAATGCTGAATCTTTGGCTATATTTCAAAGTTCCTTGAAAACCTATCTATTTCAAAGATTTTACATTCTGCCCCAAAATCCCATCTATTCTGCAGTGACCTTTAAATTATTATCTCATCGCTATGAGTGTCTGGAGTATATGCGCTATATAAATTTTGCTTTATTATTATCATATGAAGCTAAGGGGGAATGCGTTACCTTGGGAAGGATGTGAAATTGAAATAGAATCGCACATTGCATAACTAACTTTCGTCCTATCAGGCTTTGTCCGAGAACTGCTGTAACGACACAGAGGTTAGAGCAGTGTTTTATCATATTAAGTTAAGGGAGAGAATGCGTTACCTTGTGAAGGATGTGAAATGATCATGGACAGGGATTCCTTCAGTCAACCTGTAAACGTTCATCTCGTCCAGCAGGCCAGGAGCGTATATCTTGGTAGCGTCACTCGGAGTCTGGGTTGCTACCACATTCTCGAACCAAGCACCACTCGCCTCTGTCTGTATATCAAGTATATCACCATTTAAAGGGGAAGTCGAATCGTCATACCGAGTAAGAATCTTACTAAGCTAAGGGAGAGAATATCATGGTAGGGTCACTCGGAGTCTGGGTTGCTACCACATTCTCGAACCAAGCACCACGCGCCTCTGTCTGCATAACGATCGTACAGGAGTTAAAGATGAACTCTTACCGAGGTAATTCATTCACAGAATTCTGAATTAATCCATGTTCATCATAAATTAAATTGATCCTGTCAAAGGGTTACTGATTTTATATACCTCACAGATGTCAACATCCATGGAATACCAATGAATGCGAGAGCCTTGCCAATACTTACAAGCCGTCCTAGCCGGTTATATCCATATTGATATCTTGAGATATTAACTTAAAAATAAAAGATAGTGTGTGAAAAACTCTTTCGAGAAAAAGCTCCAGAGTCTGTGACGTGAACATCATTATACCTAATGATCAGTTAAGAGGCCACAAAGTGAAATATGGATTTGTAAAATGAAATATGCCCATTGTATTACTATTCAACAGTGAAACAAATTCAGTTTGCAGAATCAAACAATATAAATCACATTCACCAAAATTTGTGATATGAAACAATGTGTAGGACATTTAACCCACAAACCTCAATGATGGTGGCAGCAAGGTTAATATTGAGTTTTTCAGAAGCAGTTTTGAAGCGGACATCGACCTGAAAATACAAAATCAACAAATGGTGTAAGTCTGACCTTAACCCATCTTTGAGACAATTGAAATATTGTATAGTTGATCTGTTTGGTCTTGTTGGATGTCCTAAAACATTCATGTTTGGTCTTTGAGATAATTGGAACAAGGCATATTGGGTATTTTTAGATGTTCTAAAGCATTTCATAATTGCATGTTTTTTCTTTGAGATAATAGAAACATTGCATGTTTTTTCTTTGAGATAATAGAAACATTGCATGTTTTGTCTTTGAGATAATAGAAACATTGCATGTTTTGTCCTTTTGGGTGTCCTAATGCATTGCATGTTTTGTCTTTGAGATAATAGAAACATTGCATGTTTTGTCTTTGAGATAATAGAAACATTGCATGTTTTGTCTTTGAGATAATAGAAACATTGCATGTTTTGTCTTTGAGATAATAGAAAAATTGCATGTTTTGTCTTTGAGATAATAGAAACATTGCATGTTTTGTCCTTTTGCGTGTCCTAATGCATTGCATGTTTTGTCTTTGAGATAATAGAAACATTGCATGTTTTGTCTTTGAGATAATAGAAACATTGCATGTTTTGTCCTTTTGGGTGTCCTAATGCATTGCATGTTTTGTCTTTGAGATAATAGAAACATTGCATGTTTTGTCTTTGAGATAATAGAAACATTGCATGTTTTGTCTTTGAGATAATAGAAACATTGCATGTTTTGTCTTTGAGATAATAGAAACATTGCATGTTTTGTCTTTGAGATAATAGAAACATTGCATGTTTTGTCTTTGAGATAATAAACTAGTGTCCAAAAGAAACGATACCAAGTTTTCAAAGTCGTCTGAAACAAAATTCTATAACCTGACCTGACAGAGTCGAATTTAAGTGTGTCTAACAGGTTTCTGTCTTGTAAAGAAGTATGCACATTTTCATGTTTCTCGCAAACAAACATGAAAAGATTATGTTTCAAACTTTTGCATAGAAGTTAGTTGACTACTGAGGAAATCATATTACTATGTTTTAGTCTTATCAATCTGCAGTGGATTGAGTTATTTTGGGATTTGTATGGTATCGTTTCTTTTGGACACGAGTTTAGAAACATTGCATGTTTTTTCTTTGAGATAATAGAAACATTGCATGTTTTGTCTTTGAGATAATAGAAACATTGCATGTTTTGTCCTTTTGGGTGTCCTAATGCATTGCATGTTTTGTCTTTGAGATAATAGAAACATTGCATGTTTTGTCTTTGAGATAATAGAAACATTGCATGTTTTGTCTTTGAGATAATAGAAACATTGCATGTTTTGTCTTTGAGATAATAGAAAAATTGCATGTTTTGTCTTTGAGATAATAGAAACATTGCATGTTTTGTCCTTTTGCGTGTCCTAATGCATTGCATGTTTTGTCTTTGAGATAATAGAAACATTGCATGTTTTGTCTTTGAGATAATAGAAACATTGCATGTTTTGTCCTTTTGGGTGTCCTAATGCATTGCATGTTTTGTCTTTGAGATAATAGAAACATTGCATGTTTTGTCTTTGAGATAATAGAAACATTGCATGTTTTGTCTTTGAGATAATAGAAACATTGCATGTTTTGTCTTTGAGATAATAGAAACATTGCATCTTTTGTCTTTGAGATAATAGAAACATTGCATGTTTTGTCTTTGAGATAATAAACTAGTGTCCAAAAGAAACGATACCAAGTTTTCAAAGTCGTCTGAAACAAAATTCTATAACCTGACCTGACAGAGTCGAATTTAAGTGTGTCTAACAGGTTTCTGTCTTGTAAAGAAGTATGCACATTTTCATGTTTCTCGCAAACAAACATGAAAAGATTATGTTTCAAACTTTTGCATAGAAGTTAGTTGACTACTGAGGAAATCATATTACTATGTTTTAGTCTTATCAATCTGCAGTGGATTGAGTTATTTTGGGATTTGTATGGTATCGTTTCTTTTGGACACGAGTTTAGAAACATTGCATGTTTTTTCTTTGAGATAATAGAAACATTGCATGTTTTTTCTTTGAGATAATAGAAACATTGCATGTTTTTTCTTTGAGATAATAGAAACATTGCATGTTATGTCTTTGAGATAATTGAAACATGGAATGTTTTGTCCTTTTTGGGTGTCCTAAAGCATTGCATGTTTTGTCTTTGAGAAAATTGAAACATTGCCCGTTGGGTCATTTTGGATTGCCTAAATTGGTCTTGGATCTTGGATTGTATATATCTTTGACTTTGGAAGGTCATATGCTTGCTCGTTTTGATATCGTAAAGAGAAATCTTGGTAGTAAATATTAACGAAACATTGATTTTTTTGGGTTTGACATAGGTAAGTGTCAGATAGGGTAGTATCAGAATTACAAATGAATCAAAAACATTCCTTGGCCTCTACTTTGTGATTGTCGATAGGAAAGTTTCCTCGTTAAAATGTCAATGTCAATGTGAAAACCTTTTTTGCTTGCCAATGGTTTTAGAGATACACTTTAAAACAATATCACTAAGTAAGTAATATCATTTATTCCATTTATTATATTTATGCATTTGTATCTTTGGAATGTTTTTTCTATACATGTCAAAACGTGTGAAACAGTCAACTAATGCAAGCGAAGCCAATACATGTCAAAACGTGTGAAACAGTCAACTAATGAAAGCAAAGCCAACTAAAGTCATAAAGATGAAATTCACAACAGTTTGGATTATCAGGCATAATTGGCATTTCAACTTATTGTTGAACTAGCCTGCATATGCTTTTGATGCGCAATTGGAACTTCATTGTTTAATTTGACCTCTCCCTTTAACAAAATTTAATTCACAATAAACTTATTCCCTCTTATGTGAACAGACTGTGCCGACTTGCATCTTTTAATGGAATACCTTTCATTAAGAGAAAGCCGCTAATGGCTGAAATATTGCCCAAGCGGCGTAAAACAATAACTCACTCACTTCTTTAAAAGAATTATCTAGGATGAAGTTTATCGAAGATTGAACTTATGATTTATTCAGTCTAAGTAAACCTAGCCCCATTGATATCCGTTTCGGAGTGAAACGGATATATTTAGGCTAGGTTTACTTAGACTGGTGTTTATTTTAAAATAATTTGATAATTGCAACTCACAGCGTTGAAGAGATGGGCGAAGTGTCTCTGTAATCTGTCAACAGTGTCTGCAAGGGCTAGGGCGGGGTCAGTCTCTGTTGATCTATCGTAGAAACTGAAACGTAATCAGAAGTAGATATTCTATCATTACCATTTCGTGCTGTGGTTGTCTTTCATCTAGTAGAGTTAAGGTCTCTTAGCTCCAATGACCTTATTATTGTGATTGTGATAATTTTGATCTGCAATCGCCTATGGCTTTCTGATTGGGATAATTTTGATCTATAGCGCCAATGACCTTCTGATTGTGATAATTTTTGCTCCAGTGATCTGCTGATTGTGATAATTATTATTTCTTTGCTCCAATGACCTTCTGATTGTGATGGTGGCAATTTTGATCTCTAAGCGCAAATGACCTTCTGATTGTGATTGTGATAATTTGGGCATGCAAAAATACACGGAAGGGTCAGTACTTTTAAATTCTGGTTTTGGAGTTTAAGGGCTATCCAGTGATCAAAGATGTACAATTTTTCATGCTAATGTGATAAATGATTTTGAATGATAAATAATTTCACCCTCGTCAAATATATCAATACTCGTTGTTACTTTTATCAACTTGTGAGAATATAACTTTAAGGCATGCAGGTGTATGTTTTTTGCTAAAAATGGGACTTTTTAAAAATTCATATCCTATGGATCCCTTGTTGTTTTTGAAGCTCCTTATAGCTACGTTTACACATAGAGTCCTCTGTGAAAATGTCTGATACAAGTTTACATACTCAAGGAAGACTGAATAGTGGATAAGAGCCACGATGTCGATATAGATATCCTGGTGGATGACGGGATCAGTGGAAGCTCTCTTGAATCTGTGTTGTAGGGTACTATCATCCTCTGTGAATATATAAACAACAGGATTACAAGAAATAAGAACAAATTAACCAAAAAGAATGACAAGAACAAGTATTATTTCAATTCAATTCCATAGGATATTCAAGTCCCACAACGAAAGAATGGATTTTTTAAAGAAAAATCAATAAAATCATGTGAAGTACTATAACTAAAATACTGACATGCCGTCTGGTAGCCTAGTGAAATACACAACATTAAGCAACATACTATACGAGTGTCAAGCTCCAAAACTGAAAACACCAGAAATAGAGATGGATAAATCCTAGAAAAACTACACTTTCAAGTAAATTGCATCAAATTTATGCAGCACATACCAGTCAGGCGATAAAACCAGAAAACTCCAGAAAAAGGAATAAATTTGGAAAATCATACAGAATTATAAATAAAAAACATCAACAACATAAAGAACATGCTATCAGATAGTCAAACTCGAAAAATGAAGACTCCAGAACAAATAAAAAATAAACAAAAACGAGAAAAAAATATAACAATGCAATACATAATACAAGACAAATATTATGGATAACAACTTCTTGAAAAATCAATAAAGAAGTTGTTATCCATAACATTTGTCTTGTATTACCACACCAACTTCTAAATGCCTTTGAAGAATGCAAGACATACCATCGGGTAATGCAGCAGTGAAGACCGTTGAGTCGGTATTCTCCAGTACAAGGGCGTACAAGCCGTCTTCACCAACATTCACTATCCTGTACATCCGGTTGTCGGACAACTCGATACTCCCCTCCTGTAGACCAATCAGAAACTTCCATTACCTCTCTAAGGTTGTTATTACTGAAGCCTTAGACAACGTCATTCTTGAAACACTGAGGCATATCATGAAGATGGTAACACAAATATATCAATCACACATCTTCTTGCAAAATGATTCTTTTGCTTAAAAAAATCAGTAAAATATTTGAAGGTGGTGAAACACAAATATTCAGTGAATCAAACAACTTCTTACATGATTATGGTAAAGCTAAATCAGAATCAGCAACACATTTGAAGATGGTAACACAATTATTTTAATGAATCAAACAACTCCTTACAGATGATGCTTAGGCGACATGAGTTTTAATAAAACATTTGAAGATGGTAACACAAAATATTTCAATCAATAATACAACTCCTTGCATTTCTTCAAGACTAAGGCTTAATCAGTATCAGTAAAACATTTGACAAATATTCAATACATCCTACAACTCCTTACACAATAATGGTAAGGCGAAATGAGTTTCAGTTAAATATATGAAAGTGATTTCACACATTTTCAAATCAATCATACAACTCATTTCAAAATGATGGTGGGCCTTATCAGTATGAGCGGTAAACATCTTAATCGCAATATGATTCTTGTGTTTTTAATACATGACAGGAAGACATATCAGTTGAAATGCTCAACTTCAAAGATGAATAATGTAGAAAAGCATATCGAAATGCGCAATGCACTATATTGGCCCTTTACAAATTTAACATATGTTCTCTTGACTAAATGAAAGGGTTAAAACAGCATTCATTGTTGGCTTGTTGTTATACTTACCAGTGAAAGTTTGGCACGTCTATCTTCCATTCTACAAAATACTTCTACAGCAGCTAAATTTGAATTGCCTCGGTACAGGATGCCAACCTAGAAAAGACATTAGTCAAACATAAGATGAAACTCACAGAAGAGGAAATTACGCATGGCGTCAGCAACTTCTTGAAGGGGCAGTTTTTGAAAATTGTATATTTTCAATTTTTCACTGATATTTGTACGTTCATGCTAAGAGGTATTAATTTGATAGTGTCAAAAATCTCATTGCACAAACCAATCAGCCATAGTCAGAGAACACATTTCAAAGATTCACATAAAACTATTGGCGGCCATTTTTGTGTGAACATTTTTAATTCATTTTGTGTAAGAAAACGGAATCGCATGGTTGAACTTAACATATATTTGATGTATTACTGCTTCATATATTTTTAATACATTCCTTCAATTGTAACTATTTATTTTCATTTTAAGAAATAAAGAAACTTACATTTTTTCCTTGTGATTTGTTGTCAACCAGTTCCGGTTTTCCGTTGGTACCAGCCTTCACTAGCAAGATTTTTCCATTTTCTTGAATCTTACTCTTCGTCAAGTCAAGATTAATGGTCTGGTCTTCAACAACCATTTCTACTTTCAGTTGTGTCGGAAGTTTGCAGTTCCTTGTAACCATTGACGGTAGCTCAGGAAATGTGACTCTGGCAGTCAAATCTGAAAAGGAATGATCTTGTTGACTTACTTATTTTGTTTAATTTTATATTAACTAAGTATGCAAATCTTCTCTTTTGTACCAGGGATTCCGAAATTAAAATTATAGAAAATATATTCTGTATTTACTGAATAAATTGACATGATTTTTTTTCACATTTGCTTAAATATATTTCATCTTTCCAACTCAATAACTTAATCTCTTTACAGTTATTTACCTTAAATTCAAATACTTGTGTATTCTAGTGCAAATATCATGTATTTGTCTAAGAGGTTAGATAACATTTCGTAAACAACTTATGTTGAATTTCACTTCTGAATTGATTGTTCAATTACTTATTTCAATGTCATACAGGTTATGGTAACAGTTTTGGCATGTCATTGACGTGACCAAGGGTCAAAAGATCGAAAACAGTGCTAGTTACAAAACCCAGCTATATGCACAAGTCGATTGTTTTCCTTTTGCACTAAGTCAATGTTATATGATATTCTCTCAGATAGTTATAAGCATATTTTATCTAAAATAAAGGAACATCGTATTTCCAGAGGTATGACCCCTTCTGTTCTATCAAGCCAAAATTCCACAATTTGCACGGAAGACCAGACGATGCTACAAATAACATGACAAATGAACTTGTCTGACATGGTAAGAGTGGTTCATATTACAATGTCCTTGACATGATTCAGTAGCCAAAATGATGATTTTCAGAAAAGAGTCGCTGATTGCACAACTAACATCGATTGCCTCCAATCGGGCATCTCCTATTCCACACCACATACTCGGCGAATAAGAACAGAGACTCGATCAACATTTTCTCCTTGATCGACCTCTATGGGGTAGGAATCATTCTCCCTTGACTCTTGTTTAAAACATTCTGCAGAGTCATCTCCGGAAGTTAAATATGAAATTTTCTAAAACGCTTACCTCCAAAGGAACCGGAAAAGCAGATGCTTATCAGAGCCAGGATGAAGACCCTCATCGTTGGTTTGGGCAGGTTTGCGATGAAGCGATGGTTGAAGCAGTATTTATACACATAAGTATAAAATAATCTTTTGTTTCATTTCGTAGACAAAACGATCAATACATATATTCAAAGATATAAACACCTGTCCCTCAAACTTTTCAATCTGTACAATGGGTATGACGTCAAAGCGATATCTACAGATGGTATTTTGCCAAGTGTCCATGTCTGGATGTAATTTTCTTAAATTGTACAGTTTGTCAGAGAAAATATCTTTTGAATCTTTTGTTTTTGAATATCTTATCACAGGTGGGTTTCTATGAAATTCATGGATATGAATTCATGATATTTCCCACAGCAACCTTTCACGTGTGAAAGGCTGAAAAATGTTAAAAAAACCTACAGGTTTGACAATAGCAGACCAAACCTGAAAACATGTTCTCATTTCTAAAAACCTTTTTTGCAGATTTTACGAGGGGTGTTTATTTGAAGTCAAATTAGACGACGGAAGGGCAGTTGCAGGTAAATATTATTTTGTGTCGTTGGTTTACTGCAGGTATTCGTAGTATACCATAGATTAAAAATAAGCAATGATTGTTTTTATCTGAATAGCCATAAAGTCGTTTTCTAGTTGTTAGATACTAGTTTTTTTTAGGAATTGTATATAAAGTTTTTAAATATAACTTCTTTTAGGTTCGGTCCTCTCCATTTTTTCCGACATACATACAGACTATTCATTAACGCCTTACCTAATATGATATAAAACATATTTACATAATTAAAACACCTGCCTTTTTGAAGTTTCAGCGGTATATTTGAACAAATTTCAAATCTAGATATTAAAGAAAACACTAAAGACTATTAAAAAAATTCTTATGAACAATTTAAGATTGCCTTGCAGGTTTTGGCACTAAGATGAACAACATTTGGATGGGCCAAGATCAAACATAAAATACCATGATCGCTTTGTTTATATAAAATCAGGACAAACATCATAATAATTTGTTAAAAGATTTCAACTTACATAATCATAAACTCGAAACTGAAGTAAATATGCATCTCATCCTCCTTGAAATCGGATCAATTAAAACACACTTATCATTAACAAGAAAGTATTTTTGTATTCTTCATGATTGTTAATGTAGATGAGTTGTTGTGCAGGAAATGAGATTCCAAATTCATACATTCTCTGAAGAAAAATATCATTTGATACAGGACATTGAAGGAACATGAAGTTTTGTACATCAAATAATCGTTGATAGTTAAAGCAATGACCAGCCGATGACCATAATTTGTGTTAACGTTTAGTCAGAGTGCTTTTTCCATCGTTGTCAGAAATTTTTCGTTGAGATTGTCCAAACGTTATCAAAATATATCGGACATATTTACAATCTGTCAAACTTTCATTATTCTAAACTTTTAGGTCGAGCTACTTATATAAAGCGATACACGTACTTTTGTAAAAGAACAGAAATTCTGTCTTAGTCAAGAGAAATAAAATCATCGCTTGCATTCACTTAGTTGAGAATTGCTTAAATATTGTCAATCTTAGCTTAGAGAAGATTATTCAATCTAAGTTTTTAAAGATTCTTTTTAAGAATAATCGGCATTTAAGTTTGACAATTTAAAGTATGGAAATCAAGCAAGATGTTGGCGATTTAATACACTTTCTTGGACATCAATTAATTATCGCTGTAGGACAGTTTTAGATAAAGACATGTGTTCTCTCTGATATCGAGCCTAGTTAATGTAATTAAAATCGACGTGCTTTTTAAAAGGTTTTATTTCATAGATTTTTAACAGATAGATAAATGTTTGGGAATTATACATTCAAGTAAAAGTCACATCAGGACAGAAATCTTTGAACTATATTTCAAACATGACAATCTTTTTTTTTTTTTTTTTTATTTCATTTTTTTTGCATTTACAGGCATACAGTCCTTAACAAACAGTACATTACATATATATAATTAATGAAATTGTATACAACATAAGAAGCTCAAAGTGTAAGTAATACATTGTATAAAATTAACTCAATAACAAATGCAACGTTGACCAGAATTTAACAAATTTTTGTTCAGTACCATTTGATAAATTGATATATTTGGTGATTTCATAGTATTTAATAATTTCTCTTTTAGTGAAACAGATATAAGGCATATAACTCCCCAAAGCACATCTAAAAATATATTGTTTTATAACGAGGGTGATTGCATTAACAGGATTATTATTAACACCTTTAAAACCAAACAAAACATTTTCACAGGAAAACTTAATTTTTATTTGAACCGATTGAAGCCATTGTTCTACTTCAGACCATATTGCTTTTACAATTTCACATTGCCAAAAAAGGTGTTCCACTGTTTCTAGATCTTGTTTACAGAAAGAACAAAGAGGTGAATCTGTGTATTTTATTCTGTAAAGTAAGCATTTTGTTGGCAGAATATTGTGAATAATCCTGTATTGCAACCATCTTAACTCAGTGCTTTTGGTACATGTTATTGGAATAATATTAAAAATCATCCATTCTTTTTCAGTGAAATATGTATCTAAAACACGTTCCCATTTGGAATAGCATGGTAGCATAAAAAATGATGAATTCAATAGGGTATTATAAAGGTGCTTATTTCCAGCAGGCGTGTTCATCGCTCGATAATTAAATGGAAAGATAGGATTGTGCAATCGTTCTCCAAAATTATGAATATTAGATTTACGTGCGTGTGATTTTATTGCTGCCTTTAGTCCTTCAAAAGTTAGAAAATTTGTTTTTATTCTATATCTTTCCCAAAATTCTTCGAATGTCAACAATCTGCCTTCTTCATGAATAATATTGTTAACGAAAACAACGCCTTTATTTTTCCAATTTTCGTAAAATATCGGTTTGTTATCAATTGTAATGTCATGGTTATTCCAGATTGTTTGACTTTTGATTTGGTCTTCTGATAAGGTATTGGATTCATGTTTTGTGAAAAATATCGCAAATACTGAAAAAACATCTTTCCAAAACCTATTGGATAATTTTGGAATACAAAATTCTTTAATGTATTTTGAACTGCCAGACCAGATGTGGTATGAATAAGGTAATTTTTTCTTGATGATATGACTCCATTTATTGTTGTCAGTAATAAGTCTACTTATCCATTTCAATTTTTGTGCATAGATAACATTTCTCACATCTGGAACTCTAATCCCACCGTGTTTTGGATTTAACGTAATTATACTTCTTTTTATTTTATCCGGTTTACCATTCCAAATAAACCGAAAGCATGATTTTTGTAACCTTTCAAGTAGTTGCTTTGGTGGATTAGGTAGGGATGAAAATAAATGATTTAATTGTGAAAGCAAAAGGGATTTCAAAATAGTATTTCTTCCTAAGGGAGTTAAAGAACGAGTTGACCAAATATTCATTTGTTTCTCAAATTTTTCAATTTTTTCTTTATAGTTATTTTCAATCATGCTATCGAGATCAATATCAAAATTAATTCCTAATAAGTTAAAGTCTGTTTTTGACCAGTCGAAGTTATAGTCTTTGCATAGTTTGTAACGTGACCTTTTTTTTGAACCAATCCAAATGAGTTTTGTTTTGTCAACGTTTACTTTCAATCCAGAAAAGCGTGCAAATAGTTGTAAAACGTTTAAAACTGCATAGAGGCTTTTTTCTGATCCATCTAATGCTAGGGTTGTGTCATCAGCAAATTGAGCAAGAATATATTGTATGTCACCAATAGTTATTCCCTTGATTTTACTATCATTACGTATCATTATTCCTAATATTTCTACACAAAGAATGAATAAGTATGGGGCAATGGGGTCTCCTTGTCGGCATCCACGTTCAATTCTAAAGGGATCCGTGGCAAATCCATTTACCATAATCCTTGATTCTATCCCATTATAAAAAGTATTTACCCATTTGAGAATGCTCGAACCAAAATTGAAGAAAGATAAAACATTTGACAAATAATTTCTATCAACTGAGTCGAATGCTTTTTCAAAGTCTATTGATAAGAGAAGCCCTGGTATCTGATAGGATTCAGTATGTTCCATCAAATCGTAGATTAATCTGGTAACTTCACCAATGAATCTTCCTTTGATAAAGCCTTTCTGGTCCTCATTTATAATAGATGGTAACACGTTTTTAATTCTATTGGCTATTGCAGCAGACCCAATTTTATAAGAGGTATTCAAAAGTGATATTGGCCGCCAATTTTTTAGGAATTGCTTTGGTTTATTTCCCTTCGGGATGCATGTTATAAGACCTTGCTTTTGGGTGATTGACAAGCTACCCTTTTCATACCCGTAGTTTAACGAATTTAGCAAAAATGGTCCAAGATCTTTCCAAAAGAATTTAAGAAACTCTGCTGTAAATCCATCAGGGCCGGGACTTTTGTCATTTTTCATTGCCTTTAATGCTATCGACAACTCAACCAGTGTCAGTTCTCCTTCTAGACTATCAGATACTGTAGTAGTTAGTCTTGGTACATCAACATCTTTGAAATAGTCGGACAGGTCTATCTGACTGACGCTAGTGGCTCTGTAAAGTTTTTCATAGAAGGTTTTAGTTTCTTGCTGCATTTTTTCAGAATCTGATATAATAGTTCCATCGGATTTCTCTATTTCTACAATAGCTTTATCTAAAAAATGTCTCGATTCGAGTTTAAGGAAATATTTACTTGGCTTTTCACCGTGTTCAATCCAATTAGCTTTTGACCTTACCATCAGTCCTTTAATCTTTAAATTATTGATATCGTCCAATTCATTTTTAATAACATCAATTTCCTTTAATAGGGCTAGTTTTTCATCATGAGCACTTGATTGATCTAAACTTTCCTCTAGTTTTTCTAGCTCTAAGTCTAAGGATTTTTCTTTTTCTACTCTTATTTTCTTTTTCGTAGAAGAATAATATATAGTTTTTCCCCGTATCATTAAAAGTAAGGTCTCCCATAATAATTGATCATTAATTAAATATTTATCTAAACAGTTTTCATCTGTGACTTTGTATTCATTCAAAGTTCTTTTAATGGTTTCCTTAACAAGGTGTACATATTTTTTGTCTTCCAAAAGGGAATTGTTAAATTTCCAAAAGCCCGTTCCTCTACAAAGAGTGGAAGAAGAAAGTGTTAATTCTACTAGGGAATGATCTGAATTTATACTTGGCGAAATATTACATGCGTGTACTGATGGCATTAAATCGTGTGATATCAAGAAGAAATCAAGTCTAGCTTGTTTCAGGGGATTTGGCTGACGCCATGTGTATCTTTTGCTGTCATAGTTAAGTTCTCTCCATGGATCCTTAAGGTCAAAGGTATCAATTAGTTCCAAAACTTTGTCTCTTGCTTTTAAATTATTTTCATGTTTGTAATTATAGGTGTCTAATCGCTGGCTTAATACCAAATTCCAATCGCCACAAAGACAAATTTCATCACTGTCAAAGTCTTTAACTAGCTCAATAATATTATCGTAGAACTCAGGTGAATCATCATTGGGTCCTTAAATAGCAATAACTGTATAAGTAATGTTATCTTTGACGATTTTTAAGGCTACATAATTACCATCTTCATTCAATCTAGAACTAATGACGTTGAAACTAAAATTGTTGTTAAACAAAATAGCAGTGCCTCGAGCATTAGAAGTGTAGGTACTAATATGAAATGACTTGCATTTCTCAATACTTTACTGGGAAACGAGAATAAACTTCCATTTTTAACCTTAAACTGACGACAACTTATTTTCATTCTGGGTTCTATTGAATTTTTGCTGTACATTACTAGCTCTGCTCTTTTAACAGCATTCAGGATTAGACGTTGAAACAATATCTCAGATGTGATCCTAATGCCTTTTAATTAAGTAGAGGTAAATTTGTGTATTCTCGTTGATGATATTGATGTACACGTTCTTTGACTCTGCTCTATTGAATTGATATTGATGCATTGTAATAGATGTTAGTGAAATTATGATAAAGTCTTGTTTTAGATATTAAACTTCTTCATTAGACATATGATTTATACCGAAACGTCACTACTGAGTGATACGTTGAGTATTCATTAATCACTATCTACACAATATCAAGCTCTTGTGATGTTTTAAGAATACAGAAGATATTCTACATATACTACTTAAAAGAATCTAAGGGACGCTTCAATAGTGTCCCCTTTGAACTTTATACCTCAGCGTATAGACAAAGTTATGTATTTCATGAAATAAACACTGTCTTAAAGGAGCAGTAGCACGTTTTTAGGGGAAACATAAGGTGATATCAGGAAAATGAAAATAAATAGTTCCACTTGAAAGACAATGTATTTAAACTAAATGGAGCAGTAATAATTCAAATATATAATGTAAAGTTTAGCCGTGCGATTCCTTTTTCTTACACAAAATGAATAAAAGGTGTTCACAAAAAAATGGCCGCCAATGAATTTTATAAGAATCTTCATACTTTGTCCTCTGACTATGGATGATTGGCTTGTGTAATAGGATTTTTGACATTGTCCAAATAATACATTTAGCATTAAGATACAATTATCAGTGAAAATTTTAAAATATAAAATCATCAAAAAACGTGCTACTGCCCCTTTAACTGACATATTGGAATTGTTGAGAGTGATGCAGTTTCTGTATTGTACTCTTGCAATTTTGACTAGTGTGACTTAATCGCTCTGAAAATTCTATCCCTGGTAGTGAAAAGCCTTACGAATACATTTTCTCTGAAACAAATGTGATAAAAGATTCCAAAATTCAATTTTTTTTCAAAAGATTAAAGTTCAGTAGCCCAATGTCAGGTATGCATGTTGGTATGGACAAAACTTCATACAAAACACTTCTCTTTGAGCTGCTGACATTTAAAGTTTGTACAAATGATAACTTCGGTGTTCCTTAACTTCAAATGAGTAGTGTATATACGTGTTTATATTCACTAAAATGTCTTTTTTAAAACATTTATCGTTTTTGGTTCAGTGGAAACGTGTGAGAAAAAAGAAATCCAGAAACCTGACATCTGTCTCCACATTCGTCGGTTTGCGTTTTTGTTCTAGTCATGTTTTATCGACTATATCAGTCAAGATGCGTGAGCAGATAAAGAGTTGATATAAAATTCGACATCTTTGCTTTTGAATTTTTTTTATCATTTACCTTTTCCATTTCTTAATACTGTTCTAAGTATTTTTTTCGGGACAACGAAAGGAACGTATGTTTCATATATATTTCTATTGGAGACAGTTGCGGTTTTGTTCTAGTCATGTTTTATCGACTATATCAGTCAAGATGCGTCAGCAGAAAAAAGAGTTGATATACAATTCGACATCTTTGCTTTCAATTTTCTTAATCATTTACCTTTTCCATTTCTTTATACTGTTCTTAGTATTTTTTTCGGGAAAACGAAAGGAACGTTTGTTTCATAAAGATTTCTGTTGGAGACAGTTGCGGTTTAGATACGGTGGTGATAAAGTAACATATGATTTTAAAAAAAAAGTTTTCGAAAGACTATTGAAATAGGAAGAAAACAATAAATAAAAAGATATACATGTTATATGAATAACCAGCATGAATATTTCCACTGTTTCAAATTACTATGTATTATGGGCCTGAGGTCTTAATTACTGAATAAATATGTCTGTCTGTCTGGCTTAAGAAAACAGCCTGTTTGAGGCTTAGTATATTACTGTTTAAAGGGCAGTAGCACGTTTTTTGATAATTTTATTTTTTTAAATTTTCACTGAAAATTGTATGCTCATGCAAAATGTATTATTTTGGCAGTGTCAAAAATCCCATTACACACACCAATCATTCATAGTCAACGGACAAAGTATGAAGATTCACATAAAATCCATTGGCGGCCATTTTGTGTGAACACCTTTAATTCATTTTGTGAAAGAAAAAGGACTAGCATGGCTAAACTTTACGTTATATATTTGAAATAGAACTGCTTCATTTAGTTTAAATACATTGTCTTCCAATTGGAACCTTTGATTTTCATTTTCCTGACATCACCTTATATTCCCAATAAAACGTGCTACTGTCCCTTTAAATGTCGCGAGTAACAAATATTACAAATTTGAAAAAATATATCATCATCTTCACAAGAACACAAGAACCTTTAGAGCGGAAATGCTGTGTACATGAGACTAGAACTTTTGTGTTTGGATAATATTGATTTTCATAACTGTCATCGTCTCACGAAAAGAGCTCTACATCTCCACCTTTCATCAGAGAAACTTTGTTGATGGCAGCATTTACAGTTACTTTCCAAAAGTTTGCACCAACGTAATTTCTCATATACTTACATGCTATGTTAATTAGCAACTGCAGAAATCATTTTCACGAATTAAGTTAACCCCCATTTGTTTTGGTAGTTTTCAAATACATCGAAGATCATCCCAGTACAATCACACAATTACCATTATTATCTACGTTAAGTAGTTATTTGATGACACAATTTTAGTCATAACATGTACAGTACAACTTGTGATCTCAAAGTCCCATTGACGGCAACGGCATGTTTCAAAGATGTTATTAGATAAAATTTATTTTTTACAATCATCAGGCATTTAAATTATAATTATGTATTTGTAGCCCTGATGAGTTCTGACATGCTGGTAGAGATTTTAAATTAACCAATAAACAATTAATTCGTAAAAATTATTCTCGCAAATGAAAATTAACACGTAAATCTATGGAAAAAACGTGAGTGCGAATAAAGCATTGGTAACCGATGTACGTCGTAGACAGCATTGAGTGGACGCACAAGTCTATGGACAGTGGTGAAAACTTTAAAAACAACGGAAATCACATCTTCCTACGCAAAGCCTAAAAAGCCAGTTTCAGAACTATCAGTTGTATGCCTTGCTTCGGACCCTTACGTTGTCTGTGCTTGTTTACTAGCTAAATATAAGAGAAAGCAATTGTCCAATCAAAAAGTAACTGGAGATTGCTAACAATCGCCTGTTGAGGCGCTGATATCAGCACAGAAAACGCAAGGGTCGGCAGCAAGGCATAAAACTGACAGTTCCGAACTGGCGTGTTAGGCTTTGCGTAGGAAGATGCGGGAATCAGTGATAGACGTTCTGTTCGTTACATGGCTTTGGTCTCATGTTTGACAGTGGGCTCTAGTAGGCTCAATTATTGTTGCATCTTTAACCAAAATGTTGAGTTCCGAAACTGGTAAAACTTTCAAAAATCATAATTCAATGTTCAGTCAAGAACAAATTCGAATTGTCTTGCTGCAATTTCCGTGGTTTAATTTTTTTTCAAAATCAGGCCTGCCAAAGAAAATCGAAACACTACCAAAAGCACCGAAGCGTACACCGAAAGTAAGAATGTTGCGCATCCAGTGTTTCATTTGGCGTTGTCGCTCGTTTAAATTGCTGATCGTCGCTTGAATGTTGCTGTTTCGTTAATTTTCGATGCCTAGAGCTATTTCGAGATGCTATAAGTGCATTTATGTTTACTTTTCGCTGCTTTTGGAAGCGTTCAGAATTTTTTTATTTAGTAGGCCTGACCTATACTTTCTTTTGCAAGGTAGTTTAGTTTAAAGATCAAGTACAACAAACTCTGAGGTTTACACTGCATTAACAAAGAGTTATTGCATATATTATTGATTGGATATCGAAGATTGGTGTACATCGGCTTCTTCAAGAGGACACTGGAAAAGAGAAAGTTCATCATTGAAACTAATATTCATTATCACAGTTTTTCAATATCATAATATAAAGATGGTCAGACACTTAACTAAATCGACTCAATGTTACTCAATATATCATTTGCAATTTTGGACATTTCTTTCCTGGACTATGCTATCACTTTGTAGTGTATAAGTATCTGCATCATTCGTATTAGGAGGTAAAAAGTAAACCTTCATAGGTCTGGACAATGAAAGTTTAATCCATGTAACTTCTACCTCAGAGTGTAAATTTTTATCCGTAAAACTACTACAATACCTTTGAGAAGACAAAAGGTTCCTATTTAACAAAAACTCGAGCAACATGGCACAACCCGAATAAGAGGTTAGGTCAGGCTCCTTTCGTATACATTACAGTGATTTCATTGGCTGCTAGAAAGTACAGGCTATAAATCGTCATGGATAACTGGGCTATTGTAGGAGCTTTTCGAAAAAAACGCTGACACAGCAGGTTTTGAATACAAATACGCTGACATAGCAGGTTTTAAATACAAATATACTGACATAGCAGGTTTCAGATTTTCAATACAATTTCGCTGACATAGCAGGTTGTGATTACATGGAAAGTGTTAAATGCTCTGGCTCCACGATGACAAACGTTAGAAAAGATTATCTATTAACAAGAAAAACGTAACATTGTAATACTAGGATCGAAGTTAACTTTTTCGTCCATCTACAGACTTCCTACAAGTTTTTAAGGCTTCCTATTCCGTTTATGACATTGTACTCGTTACCCCGCTCAAACAGATAACAGATTGAGTTTGATGCATCGAATATGTGACTTTCTTGGGTTCAACTTGTTGCTGATTATTATCATTTTAATGAAAGTCGGTCCAGCATATGAACATGTGGATGTTACAGTGAAATAAGTGAAAGTGAAATTTTTTGTGATCACAAACACAAGCATTAAACTCTTAAAATCTTAAAGCCTTAATCGAGACCTATCTTTATGTAATGAAAGAGATTTTGACCAAGAAGACATTTACCTCAACAGCAGTACGCTCCCCAGAAAGGCATATCGCAGTGAGATTCACTCCTTAACAAATTACACCTATAATTATCTGAAAATGAAAAAACAACTTTTTATAAACCTGCAGAAAATTCACACAAAGGCATTTTTTCTGTAATTATTCAACCAAGGCTTCATCTTTATCAAGTAGGACAACCAGATTTATTCAGATTCGATTGTAACAACCAATAAGTGTGACGTCACAACCAATTAGTGTGACGTCACAAGCAATCAGTGTGACGACAAGCTATGAACAGAACTCTCTCGACAGGGAGTATTTATTTATTCAAAGGAATAATGATGTCATCAGTGTTTTGAATATTCTTCTTCTATAGATTTAATGCAAATAGTGTAATTACGTTCTTTAAGAATTGTTTAAAGATTTAAGATTTTTTGTTTCATGTCGAGATTACGCCTATGCCTTTAAAGGGACAGTCCGATCGGAGTATTTTTTGTGGAAACAGAATTTAAGAGTACCTCCCTGTACTATTTTTTTGACAAAGAATAGAATGCATCGATGTGTCCTCTTGAATTCAGCAATGAATCTTGATTTGTTATTGAAGAAATCCCGTATTTTGGTTCAAACTGGCACTTTATTGCGGTCGGCAGTGTAGAGAAACCTTACCTGGATTCCTGCAGTCATCGATACTTGTGTAGCCGCTTTGACAGGTACATGTGCAGGTGTCGCTGTTCAAAGTGCCGCCGTTTAGACAGGTGAGGGAACAGGTGGGCTCTATATGAACATATCATACATATTTACACGATTGTAGGGTTGCTCTCTTACATTACATTGTACTTGAGACTAAAATATGTGGTTAATTAAATACGATGGATACGTTTCTTACCGATTCTTTGCTTGGCTTAATACGAGCGCAGGTTTTTGAAAGACAAGCGCCGTAATATTTATATTGATAAAGTGCTGTAGCAATGACGTGAAACTCTGATAAGCCGAAGCGAATCTTAACTTGAGAAGAGGTTAATGTTTTAAATGGAACAGCTACACTAAGATGCAAAAGAAACGATACCACGATAAAATGCACGATAGGTTAATCGACGAGTAATATTTACGGCTGAAACAGGGTTAATCTTCAAGAGCTAAGTGAACTAAGTTTTTAATTTCAAAGCAATATCTGTTAACGCTTTTAAAATCTCCTTAACTAGACGAGATACGATAGTGAAAATGGTCCTTTTGCTTGTTTGTAAACCAACATACAGGCAAAATGCGTGAAGAAATTAACATCTTCCAGGGTTATATATATTGATGAAATCTTATATTTATTAGATCATTTCATAATGTTTTTTATTCCAATACCAAAGATTATGACCAAAAATAACACTTGAAAAGCTGTTATGGGACCCCTCGTGTCTTTGAACATTCATACAATTATAAGTATCATGCATTGATGTTTGAAATTGTTAGTACTTCTTCATAACTGATGTGCCTATCACAAAGGGTCGTAGTCCCATTTCATTTACAGCAGGAATTTGTTGTGTACTCTTTTGAAAAGTTGGTATCGTTTCTTTTGCCCCTGGGTGTATACAGCGGCATAAAATTGCGAGAAACTAGGCGCTTGTGAAATCTAAATTAAAAAGTGATTCAATTGTAATATGTGGCCAGATAAAACAGGTATATGCAATAGCAAAGATTCGACAACTGAAGCGCTCGTAAAATCTTGAATCTAAAAATATTGAAAAGGTTCAATTCTAACGCAAACAACGTTTAATTCTGATAAGCTGAAGCGCACATAAAATCACTATCTCTTAATTAAAATGGTTTACTCTTAACCTGGGACGGAACAGGTTTCCCCAGTGAAGCCAGGAGGACATTTGCATTTACAGATGAATGTGTTCATAGTGCCGCCATTTTCGCAGGTTACAGAGTCACATGCTGCAAGGGAAAAGCATGGGAAAACATATGTATCATACCAGAATTTAAGAAAATGTTATGATGATTTATGTTTATTGTTATTTTTGTCTCGACAAATACCGATTCACAGACGTCACAAACAGTGTGATTATGACGTCACAGGCGTTAAAACACGAGAATTCGCTCGTAAAAATTAATTAATATATTTATTGTATTCTATTTGCCCGCCCTTGAATCTTGTCATGAATCAATAAACAAATGATATAGTTTGATACAAAAAGATGGAAATTGGTGTAACGCTGACTTTAAAACAATTTCCTTAAATGGAACTTAGAAGTTAAAATCAATAAGGAATGACAAGTACTTTTATGGATAGACGACTTCTTTGTTATGTGTAGGCCACGTTTCGACATAAATACATTATAACGACATCCGTATCTATCGAAACTTCGCCTACAGAGAATAAAGCATTGAAGTTATCTAACGTTAAATACTACTGATTTTTAAACAGTTTTGTCAACTATGTCAATAGGCCTATTGTTAAAATTCTTTTAAGAGGTTCGCAGATTGAAATTGGCTTATTTAAATAGAATCAAGGACGGGTAATTTCAGAAATTATTGTTCTGATGAATAGTCCCAGGGGTGTTGAAGTATAGAACATCGGAACATTAGCCCTAGGCGCCCGAGGGTGTAAGTTCTTCATTAAATTCCTAATTCTTGTCCCTAGATCAACCAATTTTTCGGACGATAACAGTCATATTGGTTTATTCATATCAATTCAAGGGCGGGAAATTCAGAAGAGGTTTTTCGTGATGAAAGGTCTCAGGGGTTATATTATGTAGGGAATTGAAACATTAAGCCTTAGATGATCCAGGATCTATTCTCCCTTTGCATAACTTCCTTTCATTTAGCTAATGAAAAAACAAAATGTCGGACCTAAATTCATGGTTATTAACAAAAACATAAGGTCTTTTTTTCATATCTTATCAGTACTTGTCAACCAAAGAAGAATACGAAGTTAACATCTCATAAAAACCTTACATGTTTCACAAACGCCGCATAATCTTGGACAAACTGCGCTTTGAGCCCAGCAGAAGCTTGGATCGCAATATGAGGCATCGGCGGCAATAGTTGCACAGTCAACTGCATTGAAGAAATGTATCCCATTGTTAGCATTATTTTAACAGGAAAAATTAATTCTCGCGGAAAGCGGTGCAAAGTGGCCTTTAAAGGGGCAGTAGCACGTTTTTTTATAATTTTATATTTTAAATATTTCACTGATAATTGCAAGTTAATGCTAAATGTATAAATTTGACAGTGTCAAAACTCACATTATACAAGCCAATCATCCATTGTCGGAGAACAAAGTATGGAGATTCGCATAAAATCCATTGGCGGCCATTTTGTGTGAACAACTCTAATTCATTTTGTGTTAGAAAAAGGAATCACATGGCTAAACTTTACGTTATATATTTGAATTAGTACTGCTTCATTTAGTTTAAATACATTTTCTTTCAACTCGAACCATTGATTTTCATTTTCCTGACATCCCCTTTTATTCTCCATTAAACGTGCTACTGCCCCTTTAACATGCCAAGGCTGATATTTGTCCCAGAAGGCCATACAGTCATATTGGCTGGAGTCACTGAAATATTTAACCTCATTGAACGACAACCCTGGACAAGCACTGATTAGTAAAAATATTTCTTATGTAATATTGTTGACAATGACATTTGTCATTAACCTTGTATGATGATTAAATGTCAAACATTAATTCTGACGGAATAACATTAAATGTCCTCTTCAAAAAGAAATACTTAAAAAAATCAATTGGATTTGAAAATACTTAAAAAATATATCCAATTTGAAAAATACTACAAACAAACCAATCCACTATTGTTTATATATCGAACCCAATCCCCCTTCCCGCTTTCAAATCCCCTTTCCTGCTCGCCAACAATACCTTGTTCACAAGAAGGCCCAGAGAAATATTGTTTACAGCGACACGTGCAGGTCGTCTTGTCTAGGGTTCCTTGATGGAGGCACATCAAACCACCACAGTCTGAAATAATAATTTGTGATAATGTAACAATATGTACCAATGTAATGCTACGTTACAAAATGAACCAATGTTATAAAGATCGCATGACAATCGGAAAGTTTGGAATCTTAATCAAGAAAGTATTGTTAACGGTGGTATGCATTTGAAGCATTGTATGCTTTTTACGATTACCTCCCTTTGACCGAGTAAGACGTTTGCAATAAGTGACAAGACACTCGGCTCGTCCGGTTTAACAAAGGCTTTACATCTTACTTATCGATCGCGTTGTTCGAAGTTGTAGATTGAAATGTAAGGGAAACAGCATTCGGCAATTTTAGTGGGAACACCTAAAATCGTTTGAATAAGGGAAATGAGTTTTTTCTCAAACAAATATTGTACGTTCGTAAAGTATATATAAAAACATTTAATTTTCTTATTGTGTTTCCCAACTTTCTTTAAGAAAACGCTACGGGGCCTTTGAAATGTTAATTCAAGGATAAGTATTACCTAAACAATCTTCCAATGTGTGTCTCAATGGGGTGGATGGTATAACTCGGACGTAAGAACGAAAAAGGAATCTCATATAGATAACGACAGGCCCTTTAAATAACATAGAAACTTACCACAAAGTCCATTTTCATCTCTCGTGTCACAGTCATCTTTGCAAGAGGGTTCGTCACATTGTGTAAAAGGTTTTATTAAGTCACCGGTGAATTGCCTGCAAAATTGGATAAAAAAACGTTATCTAAATCTAAAGTTCTGCAAGTTCATTATAATTAGCGATAGGTTTTATATCTTCATCAAAACTAAAAACTGTGTATAAAATATGAGATAGTGTCATCAATCATGATAAAGAATACATGAAATGTAATACAAAAACATATATTATTGGTAAAAATATAAAATCAAACCATTTTTGCAGTATTTTATTCGGCCTGTTAAACGTGTAGTGTTTTATTTTGACAACTAAACGAGATCAATTACACATAGCTTAGTGTCATTTTTCAACGGTGAACACTTCTTAAAGTAAAGTAGTCTCAGTAATGCATCTAGCGTCATTATTACCGCACCGCACTGATCAAACCTCTGTTATATACGAGCAGTTCTCGGGTTTCCGGAACATTCACTCGGCGGCAAAAATGTGAAAAAAACACTTCTTGATTGAAACCAAGCAGATGTTGCCTATAGTCATGGTGAACCGCCTGTTAGCACAAAGGAGGCATTTGGCTTGATAGATATCAGGATGTAAAAGGAAGTTAAGGGAATTCAAAATCGCTCATGTAACAAGATGATACCAACGCGGCACGGAAAAGGCTGATGCCTTAGTTATTATGCTTGGAACGGCGTCTCCGATTGCACAACTGCCTTTGCCTGCAACCAATTAGATTTCTCCATTTCTTATTACAAAACTGCTCTTATTAAAACAGAGGTTAGATCGGGACTTGAACTACCTCGTCTGAGAGAGAAGGACGTAAAGACACTGCTGTGGAGATTCGAATTGAACAGTTTAGATTACTAATATGAAACAATTCGTTTTTGCAATGATAGGTGTAACGTAAAACATGTTGGATAACATATTGTAATTTTGCCTATATAATTTACATAAAATTATCGAATTCTTTACAATACATACCCTTTGGCGTAATTACATACAAGTACTGTCTTATCATCGCAAATTGTTTTTCCACACCCAATCTTTGACACATCAGCCAACACAACCTTAATTGAACACAAACGTTTTATTAGATAACTTTTGCAACATGCTTTTTTAAGAGATGACGAAGATCAACCATTTTCATATTCAACAATTATAATCAAGTGCAATGAAGTTTAAAAGAATTGATGTCAACAACATATCGTTTTATTCATTTATACACAACTTATGATTTGGCATTTCAATGTATACTGTTCGAAAGAAGAAACGCAAAGCCAATGTTTTTATTATATCATTTGTTAAATGAATAAGAGGCTTAGTGTAAGTAGTATATCTATGGTTAACATTTTCTAAAACCATCTTCGAGCTTGAATTCTTTTCCTTGAAAAAGGTGTTTCGAGGATGCAATGATGTCTGCTTTTTTAAAATAAAGTCAATAAAGCACGAAATGTAAAAGATAAATGCGTTTTCTATTACATTCTGTTTAAATAAAACCCAGGGATTCTGGTGTTTTAAAAATAAATAAACATTTGGGAATTTTGAAGTCAAGTCATGGCTCCACATTGTTCTGGGATACGACTGTCTGCATCCTGCTACATCAGCGGATATGTCTCAGCTAATGCTACAACCTATCCCTTGATATCCTGCTATGGTATTCTGCCGTAAAGGTCAGGGTCACAAACCGGAAGTGTTGTTTTGAAAACTACATCATCAATCCTGTCAGTGCCTCGCTTAGTCAGAGGAATTTATTTTCTTGAAGCATAATTTCGATGTTAAACAACTTCCCCTGCAAGACACACAATGAATCAGTGAGTGAATACTGATATTTCAAATAAATGTGAACCGATTCTCATATGCAATGATCAAGAAAATGCCACACAATATTGACATTTTTTTCGACGAGAAACATTTTAAACACCAAATCTTAGATTAATAAGGTAATTAAGGCAATATACATGTATGTTTTTTTGCATTTATATAGCTTGCAATTACTTTGACTTTAGTTTGTATAAAGCTACATATTATTTGAGCAAAGGTTGCATCAATGACGATGTAATCCACGAAACATACTTTTCAAGGAGCTCAATCTGCACGCCTTTTTCATGGCGGGGTATAATTAAGTTCAATTTGCACGCTTTTTTCGTGATTGGTTCATGGCGGGGTATAACTAATTTATCCTCCCGCTCAAGAGGGTGATATCAGTAGTTATCTAGGGTCACGTGAACCAATCAGAGATCGAGATTCTTACATGAGGTAGGATAACATAAATTATAGGTTGGTGATGAGGTCAATACTTGTTATTATAGACCCGAGGTAACTATATTGAAGGTAGGAAGGTCGATATTCGTTTTCTTGGGTCTATAAAAACAGGTTTTGACCGAATTCAGCAGGCTATAATTATTTTGATGTGTTTTGGTTATATATGAAAAGAGAAAATACCCATCGCCACGAAACAACGGTTTAACGTCAACGGGTTCATTTTTTGTCATTCAAGTCAATATCACTTTTGGTCGCCTGCCATGTGATCGGTTATCCACCAATGGGATTGCCGGAAAAATACATTCACAAGGTTTATATCGATGAAGACATTACCTGAGTGTAGTGACCTATGACCTCATCACCAGTGGGGACGGCGCCAGTTCCATATTCAAAGTCCTTTATTTCAGCATGCCAGAGTTCAGTCGCGATGTCGAATGTACGAAAATCGTGTGAGTACGTGGCCACATTCTGCCCAATGTAGATCCCCATTAAGCCTAAAAATAAAAATAACACTTGAATATATATGTGCAACATCCATGTTATTTTGGGAAAACGACATGGACATCACTTCGTGATTGTAAAAAAATAATAAATATAATTTTGAGAGGGTGAACAAATGTAACATTGTTATATTTGGTACCTCAATATCTGCAATAATACAGAATCTTTTACCCGATTCAAACCCATATTTTAACAATTAACTGAAGGTAGGCAAGTGGGTTATCTGCTCGTTCGGTCAATTATGGCGATGTTAGTCGTACTCTGAGGATATGGGTTCGAATCCTGGAAGAGATTCAACAAGAAAAAAAATTACTATTGATAGACTGATCCATACCAAATAACAACGTTATGATATTAAAAAAATTCAAAACTATATGTCGAAATTTTGTCAACCGCTGGAATGTATTAGTGCAGTTTTCCTGTTATATTGATATTTGTTTGGGCTTCGCTTACATTCCTGAAATTACATAGGAAATTAGAATATTCTGTGTCTATATAAATATCCCCCTCAACTGAGTCAAAAAAGAAATAAATGAACAATGTCTTGATAAAAAGGCGGTGCGATCAGATTTTTAGATTTTCTGATTTTAGAAAAGAAATTTGCCTTTGTGAGAAATAATCACCATCAGACAACCAAATAACTGGAATAACTGGATAACTCAATCTAGCTGTTATCGTCCCTTAAGCCCAATCTAGTTAAAACTAGCTGTTAGTTAACGCCCTTTAAAGTTGCTGTATCATACTTCACGCCGCTAATGGCTGTAATATTGCCCAACGCGGCGTAAAACAATAACTCACTCACTGTATCATACTTGCAAGCGGTTCAGGATGAAATTTAGCTATTGAGAAAAGAAATACATCACTTTGTAGAAAAATCTTTCGTCGAAATTTTGATATCACATTGAGATTGTTTAATGGACAATAACATACTTATTTCGACGCCCAAAGCACAGTACCCCTCGTCGAAAGGGCACAGCATTTTACGAACCCGCTTTCGGCGACGTAATCATTATGCGTGTAGGATTTACACCATGTCTCAACTACCGTAATTGCGTTCGATGGGTATCAACTTTGACAGCAACGAATACCTAATTTGGAGAAAAATAAAATAAAATCTAATTGAGCGCGACAAAGACGGGTTTCAAGCGTATATTTAGAAACCGGAAGTTGTGAAATGGCCACACTTGATTCGCCCTTATGTCGACTGCCGTTTCGGTATTTTTTGGTAAATTATCTCCTATCTAATGAATTTTTGGTCCGATTTTCTCAAGGTTGGTCTCTAAATTTTGCCAAAATACAAGGAAAACAGTAAAATTACTTTAAAAAACATTGAACTCTGATATAGCATCTTTAAGTCCTTACGATACATCTAGCTACTAACCAATGAAAAAAGAACTGGCTAATCCCTTCGAATCGGACAATCTAGTTAATACAAGCTGTTAGAATCGGTCAATATAGTTAAACCTAGCTGTAATCTGTTTATTTCCAATAAGTCATACATTCTTTTCCTTCAACGAGTTTCAAAACTGCTAGGATGACTATTGTTACCATTGCTAAAGTGACGGTTAATCATCTTGTCATAATTTCTGGAGACAGCGGTATATTACGACATCTGAGATCGCCCTAATATTTATGACGAATAGAAGACGATAGTAACCTGTCGTTTGCTACTGACACTGAAGGTTTTTGCCGGAGGTCTCGCGATTGGCTAGCCGAGGTTTCGTAAAAAACATGCGAGAAAATGGGCTGTTTTTACACTGTGTGGAGTGGAAACCCCCTATGGGAACAATGTTGTATTCCTTATCATCTCATGTTTAAACTTTTATTCCTCAGACTCACTGATGTTCTCTCTGTTTATCCTTGCTTTCTCTCAAGAGAAAAAGAAAACGAGAAATGCGAACTCGTTATATCTTTAAACTCCTCATGAAACCATAGCCATGATAAAGTGGCCGATAACCAAATAAATAATAATAAATCATAATTAAATAATCTTGAAAACCCAAACAAACAGCAATATGAAAAGGATTTCTTGGAATATCTACATTGATGAAGGTAATCAAAATTCATCCGTGTAGGTCTGTTTAATAATAATGTATTTAATAGATGCACTTGTCATTTTACAAATCTAAACCACAAAGATGTTTTTTTTAATTAATTGGATGTGCTTATTCGGAAAAATTGAGGTTATTAATGATTTTTTTCAATAAAAGATAGTCAAGATGTCATACTAGGAACCATTCTCTCGAGTGTGAGGTCGTGAGCTCCCGTCTTTCCGCATACATCCGCCCACTTCTGAGCTACATAGGCGAGGTTGTCGTCCCATACCTGTTGAAACAGGAAGACATAATGATACAGAATATTGTAGTATAATTTGTTTACATTGTCTTAGTAAAGGAATATAATCAGTTGAAGATGAATATCACTTGTTGATGGTTTGTGAACTCTACAAGGATGCAAGAAAAAAAGTATATTCACCATGATGATTCTATCAAACCTAGTAAGGAAGACTTTGTAAGACTTATGTCTTGTAATAGTATTAATAATATAGTCAATATTGCCAAATTCCTTTTGCAGGCTCGTAAAAATAGAAATATGTAAACTTCATTCTACAGCCTTTATAGTTATAAATTTAGAAACTTGATTGTATAGAGTAAAATTCATGTAAATTGTTGAAACCTTTCATATATTTTACGGACGTTTCGTCCAATTCTTGCATTGTGTATTTTGTAACAAGACTACCAGCAGCACATGGAATTGTAACATTTCCATTGTAATATGGGCCATGGCCTTGAATACTGAATAAATACTGTCTGTCTGTCTGATTTCATAAATTCTATGGCGTGGGGCTTGACATTCTATTTAGTTATTACGTAATGTATCTACTTCTTTCCTCCTTCTAAACCATTTATCTGTTGTCCAATAATCCATATATCCATCCAGTCACCCATTAGTTATTATATAATGTATCTACTTCTTTCCTCCTTCTAAACCATTTATCTGTTGTCCAATAATACATATATCCATCCAGTCACCCATTAGTTATTATATAATGTATCTACTTCTTTCCTCCTTCTAAACCATTTATCTGTTGTCTAATAATCCATATATCCATCCAGTCACCCATTAGTTATTATATAATGTATCTACTTCTTTCCTCCTTCTAAACCATTTATCTGTTGTCCAATAATACATATATCCATCCAGCCACCCATTAGTTATTATATAATGTATCTACTTCTTTCTTCCTCCTAAACCATTTATCTGTTGACAAATAATCCATATATCCATCCAGCCATCCATTAGTTATTATATAATGTATCTTCTTCTTTCTTCCTCCTAAGCCATTTATCTGTTGTCCAATAATCCATATATCCATCCAGCCACCCATTATTTATCATATAATGTATCTACTTCTTTGTTCCCCCTAAACCATTTATCTGTTGTCCAATAATACATATATCCATCCAGCCACCCATTAGTTATTATGTAATGTATATACTTCTTTGTTCCTCCTAAACCATTTATCTGTTGTCCAATAATACATATATCCATCCAGCCACCCATTAGTTATTATATAATGTATATACTTCTTTCTTCCTCCTAAACCATTTATCTGTTGACAAATAATCCATATATCCATCCAGCCATCCATTAGTTATTATGTAATGTATATACTTCTCTCTTCCTCCTAAACCATTTATCTGTTGTCCAATAATACATATATCCATCCAGCCACCCATTAGTTATTATATAATGTATATACTTCTTTCTTCCTCCTAAACCATTTATCTGTTGACAAATAATCCATATATCCATCCAGCCACCCATTAGTTATTATATAATGTATCTACTTCTTTCTTCCTCCTAAACCATTTATCTGTCGTCCAATAATACATATATCCATCCAGCCACCCATTAGTTATTATATAATGTATCTACGTCTTTCATCCTCCTAAGCCATTTATCTGTTGTCCAATAATCCATATATCCATCCAGCCATCCATTAGTTATTATATAATGTATCTACTTTTTTGTTCCTCCTAAACCATTTATCTGTTGTCCAATAATACATATATCCATCCAGCCACCCATTAGTTATCATATAATGTATCTACTTCTTTCTTCCTCCTAAACCATTTATCTGTTGACAAATAATCCATATATCCATCCAGCCACCTATTAGTTATTATATAATGTATCTACTTCTTTCTTCCTCCTAAACCATTTATCTGTTGACAAATAATCCATATATCCATCCAGTCACCCATTAGTTATTATATAATGTATCTACTTCTTTCTTCCTCCTAAACCATTTATCTGTTGACAAATAATCCATATATCCATCCAGCCACCCATTAGTTATTATGTAATGTATCTATTTCTTTCTTCCTCCTTAACCATTTATCTGTTAACCAATAATCCATATATCATCCAGCCATCCATAAGTTATTATTTAATGTATGTACTTTTTTCTTCCTCCTAAACCATTTATCTGTCGTCCAATAATCCATATATCCATCCACACAAAGTGCAATATCTAGATTTAATCTACATGGAATCATACACCATTCCACACCGTTCCTTATAGGAGCAGTAGGACGTTTTTTGATAATTCTATAGTTTAAATATTTCACTTATAATTGTACGTTAATGCTAAATCTATTATTTTGACGATGTCAACAATTTCATTACGCAAACCAATCATCAATAGTCAGAAGACAAAGTATGAGGGTTCACATAAAATCCATTGGCGGCCATAATTTCGTGAACACCTATAGCAGTAAGTGTAAGAAAAAGGATTCGCATGGCTAAACTTTACGTTGCTCCATTTAGATTAAATACATTGCCTATCAATTGAAACCATTTATTTTGATTTTTCTGACATCCCTTATATTCCCCCTTAAAACTACTGCCAATTTGAATCCTCCATTTACCAAAATCAATTAATTTACCGGTTTCATCATTGCAGATGCATTTTCCTTTGCCCTGTAGTCGATGTGTTGCTGTATGATGACATTCTGTTCTTCTAGAGTGAATGGATCAGGAATTGCTCCAGCATACGGGTCCTTGCAGGCAGAATGGGTGTCAATGATCTTTGAGAATTCCGGAGCACATGTCTGGAAATTATAATAGAAATTTCTAAAATTGCCATATTCCTTTACCCTATTTTGGATAATAACAGAAATTTTCTTTGTGCTGCATATTTGTTCCTGACATATTTGGTGTAAAAATGACCGGGAATGTAGATTAATCCCAAAATATTGGTGAATAAAGTTAAACATTTTGTTTTTACATACATGTAGGAATCATAGCAATGTTGACTTCATTTGTATTCGTTTTATACTGTGAACAATTATGCATCATACAGTATACCTCAAAGAAATGCAACTTTGGACATATTTTGGTTTCTGCAATGAATGTATCCCAAGAAAATGCCTTTTCAAATTTACTGTAAAAATTAGGAGAGTTTTGATATACTTACAGCACGTTTATGACGGATCTCAGAGAAGGTGCCTGGAAAAGAGGCACATTTGATAAACTTCGAAGATAGTTTAAAATACTGGGCCTCCTTTCACAAAGAAACCTTTATTGAAGTAAACCGTAACTCCTATTCTTTGACACCAAACTAAGGTAACCGTATGGGCAAATATAACGTCATTGTTCTGTGAAAGAAGGCCCGGAATAGAAACAATATTTGAAATACGAAATCAAATGATGACACCATAGCTTTAAGAGGATGACACCATCTTTCTTAACAGTCTTTGAAATATACTCTTTTGATAAGAAATATTCAACGGAAAAATAACTTCACGTTCTAAATTTCTTCAACAGTTTTAGTACCCTGTACTATCTGCACAGAACAATACACAAAGAAGGACTACTCAACAAACGCCCTACCTGCGACATTTAGAACTCGTTGAAGAATTCGAATTTGTCCTTCGTTATTTTCTAACACTTGAATCTTTTCTAGTACAATTATAATAAATCCAGATAACCAGAAAAATACACACATTTCAACTTTTATATGGATACCTTTTAGGTTTGAAAGCATGAGTAAACAGTTCAATCGTCATATATTATTATAAATTCTAAAACCAGATTACCTTCTAATTAAACAAATAAAAATCAACGATATTATATAGGAGTATAGCAAATAATGTTCACTCCTCGAGATAATTTAAGGAAAGATTTTGTTAACCATCATTTTTGATATATGAAATAAGAAGAAGTTAAAATCATTCCAAGAAATAAAATAATTTACCTTAATGACAACACACATGTGAAAAAATCAACTTTATCATTGAAATATATATTGATTGATATTCCCGTACTATCATGATTATTATGACCAATCCATTTTCCTTGAACACAAAACATAGCAGAGGCCACAACCTCATTTAACCCCACTATTATCAATAAAACAGATTATTGAATAGAAAACATAGAATATCAACATCCACGTTAAATTGTCATTATTTTGTAATAAATGGACAGAAGCACGTACGCGTATTGTAGGGAAACGTGGTATTTCACGTAAATGAAACAAAATACATCAATCGCAAGGCAAACTTTTTAACGCTAAAATAAATCTATTAACAAATATACAAAGTTCAATTAAGCTAAGCGAATCTATTTTCATTTTTAAAATGAATTTGAGGTGTTCACACAAATTTGACAACTCTTTTCTCAGAAAAGTGGAGAATTTCTTCAAAGACTATGCATATTGTGGATGAGTAATGCGGCGTTTTGACTCTCTGAAGATGAAACTTTTGACTCATATCGTTACGAAAACAAATGTGAAATATGATTTTAGAAAACTCGTCTTTTGCCAATAGACCAGTTTGCCTTCTCCATTTAAAAAAACAAAACTCTATACTACGAAATCAATTCAAGAGTTCTTATCATATATGTAGCATTAAAACACCTGAAATTACCTTCTACAAGGATACTAACGTATACCTTGAGTAAAGCAGATTTTACTGTCATCACCATCATAATTGAAAAGAAACTGTTTATCCTCTCCCTTTCACAATTGTAACAGTTTACAACCACTTTTCAGTAAACCACAAGATAAAACACAAAGAATTTTTATCATTATTGTCCCCTTCAATACGACAACAATTTTATTCGAATTCAACAATCCAACAAGAATTCGAGGTTTGACACTCTGCAAATGATACTTTTTGCATAGACTCATGTCTATTTATAATTTGAAAAACAAAATATCAAAAGGCTTCATGGTACCGTCCTACAGTGTAACAACATTATCTCTCCACTTTAAAGGGACAGTAGCACGTTTTAGGGGGAATATAAGTTTAAGGTAATATCAGGAAAATGAAAATGAATGGTTCCAATTGAAAAACAATGTATTTAAACTAAATGTAGCTGTAATGAATCCCATTTCTAATCTTAAATTCTTTCATGCGATTCCCGTTTCTTTCACAACATGAATAAAGGAGTTTACACGAAATTGGCCGCCGATGGACTATTATTGGATAATTGGTTTGTGCAATGAGATATTTTACACTGTCAAAATAATCCATTTGACATTAAGGTACACTTGATAAATTCAATGAAAAATGTGAAATGTTACAAAACGTACTACTGCCCCTTTAATACAACCATTATACTAAGAAACCTCAATTGTAAATATGATATGTCCCTACAGTCAACTCATAGTATTAAGACATAATGATATACCTATATACGTCATGGATAATTCACTATCAAAATTTTGTACATATTCAATTGAAATCAAATATCCCCTTACGGTAAGGCACATCATAAAAAGAAAGAACTTAACCAATTTAATAATTGCCCTATATCATAGTTGAACAGAAATAATTTACCTTCTCATTGTATAATAATAAAAAATCAAAACCACTTTACCTTCTCCTCTCACCACAAGATACAACACAAAGAAAACCAACTTCATCATTCAGGATTATTCTTCAACACTGAACTTATTTCATATATACATCAAACCTTTTAAAATTAGAAATGCGATGTTTGACACACTGAAGATGATACTTCAAGTTTTAAAAAGCCTCTGGATACCTTCCTTAAGGAATATTAATGTCCATTTGAATATAACCATTATAATATGAAAATTCAACTATGATATGCCCCTTCTGTCAATTCTTAGTATTATGACAAAATGATATACCTTCTGCTCCAACATAGAATACCAACGTCATCAAGAGCTAAGTATAATTCACTATTCCAAATTTTGTACATACAAATGACAATCAAATTTCCCCTTACGGTAAGGCACAACATATAAAGAAATAACTTAATCAATATAATAATTGCCCAACTATTACCATCTTAGTTGAAAAGAAATAATTTACCTTCACATTCTATAATAATAAAAAATCCAAACCACTTTACCTTCTCCTCTCACCACAAGACACACGACAAAGAAAATCAACTTCATCATTCAGGCTTTTTCTTCAATAAGAAAACACTTATTTTATGTCATATTTATATATTTTTAAATCTACGTCAGTCGTGTTATATATTCAGCTGAGTACACTTCCCTTTAACAATCAATGCAGTCTTACTGGTCCAGAGGGGACTTACAAGGAAGTTAATATTTGAAAAATCTGTTGTCAATATGGATTGAACATTTGTTGTGTTAGTAAACAAATACCATACAAAGAAAAGAAAACTAAAGCATGTGTTAAGATCCCACAACGACAGTTTAAGATAATGCAAATAACAACGTTTTACACACTGTGTTTCTTGTACATTATACTTACACAGACATTATACCTAAGTAAAAATATGCAATCACCTTCGGGTTTTGTGTCTCGCGACCTGATACTGATTGAGTTGTAAGTTTAAAAGAATTTGACAATGCTGAATACCTTTATTTGTTCTTGTTGAATTAACTATCAAGTTTGTTATCATATGTAACAAAAATAAATAGTGACACATGTGCACATATCTCTTTCGCTAGCAACGATTGTTGCAGCGCGTCATAATGTATGTTTATATCTGTGATGTCACTCTAGCCAGCCAAGGCAGAAAAAGCAGATCGCTAACTGGACATTTCAAAGAGAATAGAGTTCAATATAAACGTTAATAAGGAAATAAATTATTACCATCGCAAGTGTGTCCTACCACATCTCCGAAATTCATCAATTCAATTATAACCTTCGCTATCGCTCGGGTTTTACAGAAATTCAAACTCGTTTCGTAAAAGTCATATGACGCTTCCTCAGGTTATAATCTCTGTACATAACAAATGTAAATTACCAGCCCGTACAAATTATTATTCTTTATCATGTCAAGAGACAGAGACGACTAGAAATGTCCAAAATATTCCACAAAGATTCACAGAAGGCTAGGAAATCAATAAATTATTGTCATTTTCGTCGTGAACGGCAATGGTCCTATGCATTAATGTAGTAGATAATCCTCGTATCAGATGGTCAGTATTTCAAGCTTCAAGCTGTATTATCTTAGACCGTATATATTATTTATAACACGTTGTATTACCTACGAAGTTAGTCATATCGAGGTTGAAATTTTTCATATGATACCTTATGGCAACTTTCACTTTTCCTTTGTGACGTCATGTTATAAACAATACATTGACGTCACGGTTTGCCTATGCCGTTGCGTTCTTCAGGGGCCGGCGGAGGCTAGTCCGCCTATGCTTGGAAGCAGATTTTGAGTATTTTCTTTAATTTTGTGATTACGGAAATAAACAGAATATTATATTTGCGCCAATGACATACCATATCTGCGACACTCGTGCCCAAATATCAGTATACTCATCGTTCTCGCTCGGAAAATACCAATATCTAGGTTCTCGTGTCGTAAACCTAGTATGTCATGGATACTCATATGATACATGTATTATGAAATGGAGTTATGCCTAACCCTTGACTTTGATAGTTTATGACAATTCAGAGAGAGAGAGAGCAATCATCTTTTTAGCTTATCAGTGTATCTGCAAACACCTAGTACAGATTCAAAATCTTTATGGCAAATAAGAAATGTCTTTAATATGCCAAAACACCTGAACCAATACCAGAAATCCCTCAAGGTTTTACAAAATATTGACATAACGCTGAAAAGTACGTTATTACCAGATTTACCTCAGTGGACCTTAATGCACTAGTCTGGTCGACACTCATCGTGTCAGCTGGTCAATATCTCAGCAATTGCCATGGGCTGTGGATACTGTGGAAATACGTTGTATTATCAACTGTAGTTATACTTTACCGTTGACTAAATACTTTACAATATTTGGAAATATTTTTAGATCCCTTGCAGCTCGTGTTCTCTGAAGTATAGTAATATGTTACCACTAACACTAACACTTAATAGTATGTACAAATATTTGAGCTCTATAACAGCTGTTGTAACATTAAGTGTTACCATTTACAACTTACCAAATTATATAATATTTTCAGCTGCATTACAGGTCTTGTAATATCAATTGTAGTAACGTGTAACCATTGACAGCGTCAATTAAAAATATTAGAAAATATTTCAACGGCATGACAACTATTGTATTATCAAATGTAGTAATGTGTAAGCATTGACACTAACAATAAACAATATTAAAAAATAATTTAGCTGTATGACAACTAATTTATTATCAAGTGTAGTAATGCTATTTACAGTAACAGTTAATAATATCAGAAAATATTACAGTTCATGCAAGAAAAAGGAAACTTTACATTATATATTTTATTTAGTACAGCTTCATTTAGTTTCATACATTGTCTTTCAATTGGAACCATATATTTTCATTTTCCTGACAGCATCTTATACTCCCCTTAAACGTGCTACTGCCCCTTGAAACCAAACCACTGCTACTGCAATTCTTTTTACAATGGGTTAAATATATTCTTGAAAAGCTTCTTTAGGTAAACTTAAAAACTTTCACTTAGACTCACATATCATTATGTTATAGATATAAGGATAGCTTGATCTATAAAGATTTTGCATTAACCTAAATATTGATTTTTACTTGTTTGAGGCATTTGGTCATCTTATGAACGTTAAGTAAAGAGAGGGTATCCTTTGGCGATTTTGTCCCATCCGTTCAATAAAATCATTCAATGCATGTTTAAACATGCCAGGATAAACATATCGACCTCGGGCATCGTCCTCGGTCTAATAGTGTAAAATTTCGGTCGACTGTGACGTGACCTCCTTGCGACCAAACGGAAAGCCGCACTACACGATAAAATCATTTGTATCAAACAGGCTTTTATATACAAGACAATATTTTTCCAGTACCTTGTGATAGGGATTAAATTTGATGTCAGAGAAATGTATCAGTTCTGAATGTATAATGGTTACAAGGCATGCATCCGACAAATTAATAATGACACGTTGTTTTCGCATTTAGCTGCACAATCATCCCCTCTCACATGAAATAAATTATTTTTAACCAATCAACAAACAGTTTACATGATGTATAAAGTAAGAGATCTACAAATGAGGGAATACGTTATCCAAAGAATTTACCATAAACTCGAAATAGGTGAACGTGATTGACCTATTTAGAGTTCAGACTCATCAGCCAAATTTCATTAACTTGTTGTCCATATATCCCTGTACCTAAACATTATTGTTGTGCAACATTTGATGAACCTCCAATGACGTCACTCAATTGTTCTTTCTGAACAGTTTTTTCGTAATTTCACTCAGGTCTGATATTTCCCCAGATCTAAATTACGTCCCTCTCCCCCGGGCAATGATCTTGATTAGTTCCCAATATAAATGATATTTTGTTAAAGTGTCAACTTAACATCACTTTTTTGAATAATAACACAAATGGCGATATGCCGTTTCGAACCGACAAAGTTCACACTCCCGTAAGCTCTGACTACAGAGACACTGTGACAGCGCTGAAAAGGCGTGAAAAGAATGATGAATAAATATTCTTAACCGAAAATGAATATAAATTTTAAGTCATTTAATAACAAAGGTTTTGAGTTTGAGTGGTTTGATATTTTCATTATTATATTTAATTTAGGTTAACTAAGACTAAGAATATTTTTTTATAATTCTTAAAAAATATTTGACGATCTAAGGATTTTGAGTAGATTCTAAAGTAAATTCACTGCATTTAAAGTACCAGATAAATGATGTCAGCACATACAAAGGGCAACGCGGCTGCTTTTCGCTATCGAAAACACATTAATTGAATCAACCCTCAATGACACATCTTGTCAATACTGTGCCCCTTCTTTATATTTTAGGAAAAAATGTGATTTCCCGCTGTTTCTGTCGATGCTTAATTGGATAAAGCATTACCTGTGGACATTATTGACATTATGCCCTCCTCCTTCGATAATTATAAATGCCCGTGGGCCACCTGCCCATTAGCATTCACCATGGTTCATGTTTTATTCAACTTATACACCGACAGTAACAGCGGGAAAACACTTTCGAGGTGATCAGAGGTGTTCACACAAAAATGGTTTGGGCCCGATATATGATATAATGTCTTCTACCACAATGGATTATCGGGTTAAGTGATGAAGTTTTTACTCTTTGAAGATAAGACATTTGGCACAAACCAATATTTATTAAGAAGATTTTAAGGAAGAGCATGAAAAAAACCATCCTGCTGCGAACAACCAAGTGAGTGGGAAATTGTTCCTTGTTGGGTATGATTAATTTTGTTGTACTCTCTTTGCCGATTGAAAAACATATTGTCTTGAAAAGAGGGACTGTTATAATGATTATTTTATTCTCTAGGAAAAAGCAGTGATTCAGCTCCGAAAGAATAACAAACATTTACAAGTTATTCAAAGAACGAAAACAAACACTTTTTTATTTCTACAAATTGTTTGCTAGTCCAAATAGTCAAAATATTTAGGTACGAACGTGTTACAGAATTTCCATATACGCGAAAATAAACCGTGAATACAGCAGGTAACCTCAATTTCGACACTGGCCTCATTAAAACCAACATATCATATCATAAGAGAAATCTTTGTATGCTTACATAACTAGAACAACAATTCGTCTTCCTGGTCTGGTCATACGATTTTTCTGAAATCGTGATGAACGTGAACATCCTTGTGTTTCTTAACAAGAATGGATTTTTATAAAATTGATATGATGTGTTGATTAACTAAACTAAACCGTACAAGAAATATTTTAGTCAATCAAGTAAATAACTGAGCAAACAACTGTGTTTTTTCTGAAGCCCAATTATTATCCTTGTTGAGTGTTTTTTATATAATTTGTTTTGCCAAAGTTCGTTCACTTATTCCTGACACGTTAAACGTGTAAAATTTCATCGATATATTAAAAATTAAAATTTATATTAATATATATGTAAAAGACGAGGGTTTGGGAGTAATAATCTATTTGAATATTTTACAACTTTATCGCACATTAGTCTGTCAACGTCCATATAAATTTGAAAAAAAACCCCTCATCGGCACGAAACGTATAAATTTAAATTACTCTTATCCAATAACGAAAAGATCTCGAAATTTTGAAATAAAGTGTAGTACATTAACCAATCTAAAACAACTGAAGAACTGAATAAGTTATTAATTTTGTCATAACTTTTGTTTTGCGACATAAGATTCAAAGGGAATATGTGTAAAAAATCAGACTCTCAGGTCCATTTGGACTTCAAAATAAAAGACATTGTAAGTAAGTTTACAAAAACATATGGTTATTAGAATGTAAATGTATGAGGATCCATTACCAGAGCAAATATCAGTAACGTTATGCGATTTCATCATATGACTTTTCAGTATGCCTGTTAAACCTAATCGCAGCCTGTTCATAAATGGAAGGATGTTGATTCGTATTAAGCACATGTTTTCAATTGACTAAGGGTATTCGATCAACAACTAGCCATAGCATATTAAAGGGGCAGTAGATCATTTCATATTTTAATTTTTTCACTAATGGTTGTAAGTTAATGCTAAATGTATTATTTTGACAGTGTCAAAAGGCAATCATCCATAGTCAGAGGACAAAGTATGAATATTAACATAAAATGGCGGCCATTTTGTGTGAACACCTTTAATTCATTTTGTGTAAGAAAAAGGAATATCACGGCTAAACTTATATATATTTGAATATTACTGCTCCATTTAATTTAAATACATTGTCTTTCAATTTAAACCATTAATTTTTATTTTCCTGACTTCACCTTTTATTCCCCCTACTGCCCCTTTAACAATCGCTAGTTATCTTAAACAATTAAGGTTATTTCTCTCATGTATCGTATTCAATGATTAAAAACATAGTGTTGTTTTGGAATCGGATAGTTTGAATTTAACTTTTCTTATTCTCCCTGTTCTTGATGTAATGTTGATTACGGTCATATGCACGCAGGTATCTATCTCTTTGAGGTAAACATACTACTGTTTTGCTGTTTCTGGCTTGAAAAGCCTCTTAGAAACTTCACTTTCTGTCTGTAATGTGAAAACAATATACCAATACAAATTCAGGAAACATTGCGATCCTGCTTAGTCGGTAGCCGTGAACAGGGTTGATAAATTTCAAGAGGTCATTCAATGTTTTGTGATCTGCCTTACAAAATTTTAGGTAATTTTCCACATCAATATTGGCCCTGGTCCATTTTGAGCATTTGTTTATCCTTTGTATCAAAAGCAAGGTCATGTGAGGCATAGAATGGTCCCTAACCTGAGCGCCACATATGGATGCCGGTTGAATACTCCCCAGGGACTTGAATTGGAAAAAATGTTCGGACGGTGAAAGAATGCCGTTGACGTTGACCACTTCACTCATTAATAAACTGATCAGACCACTTAACGTCCCTGCAGCTTGTCAAGGACTTTTGTCGATGAATAAGATGAGACTTTCCAATAGGGTAATTAAAACTACAAGGAGTCACTTGAATGTAAAGACAAGTGGTTGGTCAACACCATACAGCTTCCCTTTGGCTATCAATTATAGCTACCCATCGTTCTCTTGAAGTCCTTAAACTATCAGGAAGTCCTGATAGTGTCTTGTGCTCTCGACGAGATCGCATCTCAATCATCATCTACATATTGACACACTGTCAAGACCTTATTAGCTAAACATTTAAGTTTCTCTTGACGTCGTCATATCCTCATTTTAGCATGAGAATTTCCTATTAGTTTCTTGTCCTCTAGCCATGATGGCTTTTCATTCATCTTCAACATATGGACACGCATTCAAGAGCTTACCAGCCAAACATTTAAATTTCTCTTAACGTGGTCATATCGTCATGTCCTATTAGTTTCCAGCTCTCTAGCATATCGTTTATCGTCTACATACACACACCCATTCCAGTGAGTGAGTGAGTTGGGATTTGAGTGTATCATCCTTTTGGTATGAAAATGTTAGACTGGTTTCTTGTCCTTTTGACGAGATGGCATTTCATTTTTTGTCTTCTACATAAAGATACACGTTCGAGACCTTAACAGATATGAACTTTAGATTTCTCTAGAGGTCCTCTTAGTATGAAAAGTATATATTAGATTATGCATCTCATTTATCTTCTACATGAAGACACGCATTAAGACATTAACAGTCATAAATTAAAATTTCTCAAGACGTATTCATTTAAAAAAAAAAAAATGATTTGTTAGTTTCTAGTTCTGAAGCCGAGATCGCATCTCATTTATCTTCTACATACATACACACATTCAAGACCTTAAAAAATTAAATTTCTCTAAATGTCCTCTTGGTATGAAAGCTTTATATCATTTTCTTGTGCTCTATACGATATTTACCCCCTAGATGTAGAACACATTTAAGACCTTAACTAGCAAGAATTTAAATTTCTCAAAACGTCCTCTTTGTATGAAAGTGAGTAGTAGTTTCTTGTACTCTAGAAGAGATTGCATCCATTGATCTTCAACATATAGAAATACTATTCTTCACACTACAATTTCTCTTGTAGTCATACCGTCCTCTTAGAAGGAAAAGAGAAATAAGTATCGTACTCTACACTCTAAACACATATTTAATGATGATAATAGTAACAATGTAATAATTAGTCTTTTATGTCCACAATAATTTTAATAAACCGACTGATCTTTACCTCAGACGCTCTACCAACTGATCTTTACCTCAGACACTCTACCAAATGATCTTTACCTCAGACACTCTACCAACTGATCTTTACCTCAGACACTCTACCAAATGATCTTTATCTCAGACACTCTACCGACTGATCTCTACCTCAGACACTCTACCAACTGATCTCTACCTCAGACACTCTACCAGCTGATCTTTACCTCATACACTCTACCAACTGATCTTTACCTCAGACACTCTACCAACTGATCTCTACCTCAGACACTCTACCAGCTGATCTTTACCTCATACACTCTACCAGCTGATCTTTACCTCAGACACTCTACCAACTGATCTCTACCTCAGACACTCTACCGACTGATCTCTACCTCAGACACTCTACCAACTGATCTTTACCTCAGACACTCTACCGACTGATCTTTACCTCAGACACTCTACCAACTGATCTTTACCTCAGACACTCTACCAGCTGATCTCTACCTCAGACGCTCTACCAACTGATCTTTACCTCAGACACTCTACCAACTGATCTCTACCTCAGACACTCTACCGACTGATCTCTACCTCAGACACTCTACCGACTGATCTTTACCTCAGACGCTCTACCAACTGATCTCTACCTCAGACACTCTACCGACTGATCTCTACCTCAGACACTCTACCGACTGATCTTTACCTCAGACACTCTACCAACTGATCTCTACCTCAGACACTCTACCAACTGATCTTTACCTCAGACACTCTACCAACTGATCTTTACCTCAGACGCTCTACCGACTGATCTCTACCTCAGACACTCTACCGACTGATCTTTACCTCAGACGCTCTACCAACTGATCTTTACCTCAGACACTCTACCAACTGATCTTTACCTCAGACACTCTACCAACTGATCTTTACCTCAGACACTCTACCAACTGATCTTTACCTCAGACACTCTACCAACTGATCTCTACCTCAGACACTCTACCGACTGATCTCTACCTCAGACACTCTACCAGCTGATCTCTACCTCAGACGCTCTACCAACTGATCTTTACCTCAGACACTCTACCAACTGATCTTTACCTCAGACACTCTACCAACTGATCTTTACCTCAGACACTCTACCAACTGATCTTTACCTCAGACACTCTACCAACTGATCTTTACCTCATACACTCTACCAGCTGATCTTTACCTCAGACACTCTACCAACTGATCTCTACCTCAGACACTCTACCGACTGATCTCTACCTCAGACACTCTACCAGCTGATCTCTACCTCAGACGCTCTACCAACTGATCTTTACCTCAGACACTCTACCAACTGATCTCTACCTCAGACACTCTACCGACTGATCTTTACCTCAGACGCTCTACCAACTGATCTCTACCTCAGACACTCTACCGACTGATCTCTACCTCAGACACTCTACCAGCTGATCTCTACCTCAGACACTCTACCAACTGATCTTTACCTCAGACACTCTACCGACTGATCTCTACCTCAGACACTCTACCAACTGATCTTTACCTCAGACGCTCTACCAACTGATCTTTACCTCAGACACTCTACCAGCTGATCTACATCTCTGACACTCTACCAACTGATCTCTACCTCAGACGCTCTACCAACTGATCTTTACCTCAGACACTCTACCAACTGATCTTTACCTCAGACACTCTACCAACTGGTCTTTACCTCAGACACTCTACCGACTGATCTCTACCTCAGACGCTCTACCAACTGGTCTTTACCTCAGACACTCTACCGACTGATCTCTACCTCAGACGCTCTACCAACTGATCTTTACCTCAGACACTCTACCAGCTGATCTACATCTCTGACACTCTACCAACTGATCTTTACCTCAGACACTCTACCAACTGATCTTTATCTCAGACACTCTACCGACTGATCTCTACCTCAGACACCCTACCAACTGATCTTTACCTCAGACACTCTACCGACTGATCTTTACCTCAGACGCTCTACCAACTGATCTCTACCTCAGACACTCTACCAACTGATCTTTATCTCAGACACTCTACCGACTGATCTCTACCTCAGACACTCTACCAACTGGTCTTTACCTCAGACACTCTACCAACTGATCTTTACCTCAGACGCTCTACCAACTGATCTTTACCTCAGACACTCTACCAGCTGATCTACATCTCTGACACTCTACCAACTGATCTTTACCTCAGACACTCTACCAACTGATCTTTATCTCAGACACTCTACCGACTGATCTCTACCTCAGACACCCTACCAACTGATCTTTACCTCAGACACTCTACCGACTGATCTCTACCTCAGACACTCTACCGACTGATCTTTACCTCAGACACTCTACCAACTGATCTTTACCTCAGACACTCTACCAACTGATCTTTACCTCAGACACTCTACCAACTGATCTTTACCTCAGACACTCTACCAACTGATCTTTACCTCAGACACTCTACCAGCTGATCTTTACCTCAGACACTCTACCAACTGATCTTTACCTCAGACACTCTACCAACTGATCTTTACCTCAGACACTCTACCAACTGATCTTTACCTCAGACACTCTACCAACTGATCTTTACCTCATACACTCTACCAGCTGATCTACATCTCTGACACTCTACCAACTGATCTTTACCTCAGACACTCTACCGACTGATCTTTACCTCAGACGCTCTACCAACTGATCTTTATCTCAGACACTCTACCGACTGATCTCTACCTCAGACACCCTACCAACTGATCTTTACCTCAGACACTCTACCAACTGATCTTTACCTCAGACACTCTACCGACTGATCTTTACCTCAGACGCTCTACCAACTGATCTCTACCTCAGACACTCTACCAACTGATCTTTACCTCAGACACTCTACCAAATGATCTTTATCTCAGACACCCTACCAACTGATCTTTACCTCAGACACTCTACCGACTGATCTTTACCTCAGACTCTCTACCAACTGATCTCTACCTCAGACACTCTACCGACTGATCTTTACCTCAGACACTCTACCAGCTGATCTACATCTCTGACACTCTACCAACTGATCTCTACCTCAGACACTCTACCAACTGATCTCTACCTCAGACACTCTACCAACTGATCTTTACCTCAGACGCTCTACCAACTGATCTTTACCTCAGACGCTCTACCAACTGATCTCTACCTCAGACACTCTACCAACTGATCTTTACCTCAGACACTCTACCAACTGATCTTTACCTCAGACACTCTACCAACTGATCTTTACCTCAGACACTCTACCAACTGATCTTTACCTCAGACGCTCTACCAACTGATCTTTACCTCAGACACTCTACCAAATGATCTTTACGTCAGACACTCTACCAACTGATCTTTATCTCAGACACTCTACCAACTGATCTTTACCTCAGACGCTCTACCAACTGATCTTTACCTCAGACGCTCTACCAACTGATCTTTACCTCAGACACTCTACCAACTGATCTTTACCTCAGACACTCTACCAACTGATCTTTACCTCAGACACTCTACCAACTGATCTTTACCTCAGACACTCTACCGACTGATCTTTACCTCAGACGCTCTACCAACTGATCTTTACCTCAGACGCTCTACCAACTGATCTTTACCTCAGACACTCTACCAACTGATCTTTACCTCAGACACTCTACCAACTGATCTTTACCTCAGACACTCTACCAACTGATCTTTACCTCAGACACTCTACCAACTGATCTTTACCTCAGACACTCTACCAACTGATCTCTACCTCAGACACTCTACCGACTGATCTTTACCTCAGACACTCTACCAACTGATCTTTACCTCAGACACTCTACCAACTGATCTCTACGTCAGACACTCTACCGACTGATCTTTATCTCAGACACCCTACCAACTGATCTTTACCTCAGACACTCTACCGACTGATCTTTACCTCAGACGCTCTACCAACTGATCTTTACCTCAGACACTCTACCAGCTGATCTACATCTCTGACACTCTACCAACTGATCTCTACCTCAGACACTCTACCAACTGATCTTTATCTCAGACACTCTACCGACTGATCTTTACCTCAGACACTCTACCGACTGATCTTTACCTCAGACACTCTACCAACTGATCTTTACCTCAGACACTCTACCAACTGATCTTTACCTCAGACGCTCTACCAACTGATCTTTACCTCAGACGCTCTACCAACTGATCTCTACCTCAGACACTCTACCAACTGATCTCTACCTCAGACACTCTACCAACTGATCTCTACCTCAGACACTCTACCAACTGATCTTTACCTCAGACGCTCTACCAACTGATCTCTACCTCAGACACTCTACCAACTGATCTCTACCTCAGACACTCTACCAACTGATCTTTATCTCAGACACCCTACCAACTGATCTTTACCTCAGACACTCTACCGACTGATCTTTACCTCAGACGCTCTACCAACTGATCTTTACCTCCGACACTCTACCAGCTGATCTACATCTCTGACACTCTACCAACTGATCTCTACCTCAGACACTCTACCAACTGATCTCTACCTCAGACACTCTACCAACTGATCTTTATCTCAGACACCCTACCAACTGATCTTTACCTCAGACACTCTACCGACTGATCTTTACCTCAGACGCTCTACCAACTGATCTTTACCTCAGACACTCTACCAACTGATCTTTACCTCAGACACTCTACCAAATGATCTTTACCTCAGACACTCTACCAGCTGATCTTTACCTCAGACACTCTACCAACTGATCTTTACCTCAGACACTCTACCGACTGATCTTTACCTCAGACGCTCTACCAACTGATCTCTACCTCAGACACTCTACCAACTGATCTTTACCTCAGACGCTCTACCAACTGATCTCTACCTCAGACACTCTACCAGCTGATCTACATCTCTGACACTCTACCAACTGATCTTTACCTCAGACGCTCTACCAACTGATCTCTACCTCAGACGCTCTACCAACTGATCTTTACCTCAGACACTCTACCGACTGATCTTTACCTCAGACGCTCTACCAACTGATCTTTACCTCAGACGCTCTACCAACTGATCTCTACCTCAGACGCTCTACCAACTGATCTTTACCTCAGACACTCTACCAGCTGATCTACATCTCTGACACTCTACCAACTGATCTTTACCTCAGACGCTCTACCAACTGATCTCTACCTCAGACGCTCTACCAACTGATCTTTACCTCAGACACTCTACCGACTGATCTTTACCTCAGACGCTCTACCAACTGATCTCTACCTCAGACACTCTACCAACTGATCTCTACCTCAGACACTCTACCAACTGATCTTTATCTCAGACACCCTACCAACTGATCTCTACCTCAGACGCTCTACCAACTGATCTCTACCTCAGACACTCTACCGACTGATCTTTACCTCAGACGCTCTACCAACTGATCTCTACCTCAGACGCTCTACCAACTGATCTTTACCTCAGACACTCTACCAGCTGATCTACATCTCTGACACTCTACCAACTGATCTTTACCTCAGACACTCTACCGACTGATCTTTACCTCAGACACTCTACCAACTGATCTTTACCTCAGACACTCTACCAACTGATCTTTTCCTCAGACACCCTACCAACTGATCTTTACCTCAGACACTCTACCGACTGATCTTTACCTCAGACACTCTACCGACTGATCTTTACTTCAGACACTATACCAACTGATCTCTACCTCAGACACTCTACCAACTGATCTTTTCCTCAGACACCCTACCAACTGATCTTTACCTCAGACGCTCTGCCAACTGATCTTTACCTCAGACACTCTACCAACTGATCTTTACCTCAGACGCTCTACCAACTGATCTTTACCTCAGACACTCTACCAGCTGATCTACATCTCTGACACTCTACCAACTGATCTTTACCTCAGACACTCTACCAACTGATCTTTACCTCAGACACTCTACCAACTGATCTTTTCCTCAGACACCCTACCAACTGATCTTTACCTCAGACACTCTACCGACTGATCTTTACCTCAGACACTCTACCAGCTGATCTCTACCTCAGACACTCTACCAACTGGTCTTTACCTCAGACGCTCTACCAACTGATCTTTACCTGAGACACTCTACCAACTGATCTTTACCTCAGACACTCTACCAGCTGATCTACATCTCTGACACTCTTCCATCACCTAGTCAAGGACACAATACGATATCGATATATGGTGATGTGTTTCAAGCAATTAAAAGGAACTTGGCTTTAATAACGTCCGACCTCATCAAAGCACTTGACTTGACGTGACATTCCGTCAGTGTCTCTTGATGTCAGATTGGTGTCGGTTTTCATCTTGTGAGTGTTCCTTAGACTTCTGGTAGTTATAGGTGAAGGAGAAGTATAAATATTGTATTTCACTGATTGGTTCTCTTCTTCTCCGCTCTTCATTTGTAAAGGTTACTCATTACAATGTCGACTGGCCTTAATTAGGAAATGCTGTATGTGTTCATTTATTATTTGTCTATTACAAAACTAACTGTGTAAAACTATTGCTTCCCTTATCTTCGGCACTAGAAGTAGAAGTTTACTTACATTGTCGATAAGCCTTTTTTTTCTTTCTAATTTTCCATTTATCCATTTCTGTGAATATTTTAAAAAAAGAAAGTAATAGAATGGAAATTAGGTTATAAATACATGTACTGTAAAGTTTAAAATGTTGCGAATCAAACAAGAACACAAGGGCAAGAAATATAAACAAAAATAGAGCCATGGGCTCTGTAGCTCATCAGACTTTTGATGGAAAAAGATTTTGACCCCTGTGACCCCATTTAGGGTCATTGGGTCAGAAAATCTACAAGTTTGAATCCCCATTGGCCAAGGAGTCTACACATAGGTTTTTAAGGTTTTGACCCCTGTGATCCCAATTGGGGTCAAGGGGTAACCAAACCTAAAATTTAGAATCCTCATTGGCAAAGGAGTCTACATACAACTTTTCAGCTCTCTCGACCTTTTGGATCTGGAGAAGAAGATGATAATAGGTTTTTAAGGTTTTGAACCCTGTGACCCCAATTGGGGTCATGAGGTCATGAAATCTACAAGTTTGAATCCCCATTCGCCAAGGAGTCTACATACAATTTTTTAGCTCTCTAGACCATTTGGAACTGGAGGAGAAGATGAAAATGGGTTTTGAAGGTTGTGACCCCTGTGACCCCAATTGGGGTCATGGGGTCACCAAACCTAAAATTTAGAATTCCCATTTGCCCAGGAGTCCACACACAACTTTTCAGCTCTCTAGACCTTTTGAAACAGGAGTAGTATATGTTTTTAAGGCTTTGACCCCTTTGACCCCAATTGGGGTCAAGGGGTAACCAAACCTAAAATTAAGAATCCTCATTGGCCAAGGAGTTTACACCGACTTTTTAGCTCTCTAGAACTTTTGGAACTGGAGAAGATGGAGTAAAATAGGTTTTTAAGGTACCTAAAATTTAGAATCCTCATTGGCAAAGGAGTCTACATACAACTTTTTAGCTCTCTCGACCTTTTGGATCTGGAGAAGATGATTAAAATAGGTTTTTAAGGTTTTGACCCCTGTGACCCCAATTGGGGTGAGGTCATGAAATCTACAATTTTGAATCCCCATTGGCCAAGGAGTCTACACACAATTTTTCAGCTCTCTAGACCTTTTTGAACTGGAGAAGAAGATGAAAATAGGTTTTTAAGGTTTTGACCCCTGTGACCCCAATTGGGGTCATGAGGTCATGAAATCTACAATTTAGAAACCCCATTGGCCAAGGAGTCTACACACAACTTTTCAGCTCTCTAGACCTTTTGGAACTGGAGAAGAAGATGAAAATAGGTTTTTAAGGTTTTGACCCCTGTGACCCCAATTGGGGTCATGAGGTCATGAAATCTACAATTTAGAATCCTCATTGGCCAAGGAATCTACACACAACTTTTCAGCTCTCTAGACCTTTTGGAACTGGAGAAGAAGATGAAAATAGGTTTTTAAGGTTGTGACCCCTGTGACCCCTTTTGGGGTCATGAGGTCATGAAATCTACAATTTAGAATCCCCAATTGCCAACGAGTCTCCACATCAAATTTGAGCTCTCTAGAGTCATTGGTTCTGGAGAAGAAGTCGAAAATGTGAAAAGTTTACGGATGGACGGACGGACGGACGGACGCCGGACGCCATGCCATGCCATAAGCCCATCGGGTCTTTCAGACCTGATGAGCTAAAAATCCAGAGTAGATATTCTTATTCAAATGGCCTTAGGCAACACATAAATACTTGTAGATGCAGTTCATCATATTTGACTGGTGGAAATTCATATCTTACGTGTTTAATAACTGAAATATTGTTCAAAGCACGTTAAACACCAATTAACGCACTCGAACATAGCTTATTCCTTTTCACAAAATCCAACAAATTCTTTTCAAAAGAAACAATCCTTTTTCTTTCCTTCTATACTTAACTCGTCAGTTTTGCATGGAGTGGAGTGCTTCTAAGACGATGCTGTTGATTAATGACATTCACTAATGCCTACATGGAAGAATGCCTACAGTCTTATCAAAACATCTTCATGCACCAGTGGCTTTAAGTTAAGCAACCTTCACCCTATTAGCAAAGTGGAAAGTTCCAACGGTGGTACACTAATGCCTACAGTTACATGTGATGGTTAGCAAAGTGGAATGTTCCAAGCCTAAAATAATAACAAAACATAATCGTTATTTTCACCGATATTTAATTTAACATGTTTTTTTTCAACATATACATGATATATACATTCAGGCCAATTTAACATGATCATATCTTGTTTTTCACAATATTTCTACAACATATACATACAACGTCGTTTGTTGAACCTTGTCACTCAGGAGATGTAGGAGACGTTCATAGGTGCGGCGTTGACGATTAAGTGTAAGGCTTGGTAGTTATTAATAATAATCTTTTATATAATTTAGTTTGTAGTAGGAATACGGAAAGTTATTGGTAATTTTAGGTATTGGCTAACAGCTGTTGTGGGTTGTTAGCGCTTACATTTTCCAGGAGTTGTCCCCTGTGTTTTTGGTATTTATCAATGAGACAGATGTTGTTGGATTGAGGTTTTACGTGTTCTTCACCATTGGGTGATTTCGCCGACTTGGGGGACTATGCCTTAATTAATTCCAATGAATGGGGAAATAAAATTTAGAATAGGTCATAGACACCCAAATAAAGTTAATAAAAGTTCTAAAGTTGTAAACATATAAGATAGACATATTTTGTACTGTATGGGAAATTTTATTTTATTATATAAATGTTAAAGGCTTTTGGAATGGAATTTTTAATTTTGATAAAATGAAATTGTAGTTGAGAAGCTATGCTGGAATAATATTTATAGTTTATTGTATTAATAATTTATGTTTGATATATAATTATATTGATAAATAGATGATTTGAGTTATACTTTTCTTTTTTGCTTGGTATACTTAGTACGTAATTCGCCGTTGTTTCCATCGTTTTAATCTTCGCAATGTGCGCTTTTTCTTTCTTGAGGTCATCTGATTGAGATTGTACCTATGCAAAGTGCAGAAGGTGGTCATTTCATACACCTATACATCTATCTGCTGGTTTATTCTCTATTGTAGGCATTACTCCAAACTAATTGGAATAGTTCACTTATGTGCAGGTAGGCGTGTCGCTGTCACAACATTCAGTGTAGGCATTGTTCCCTGTAGGCGTTCTTCCTTGTAGGCATTATTAACCCTAACCCTAGGATGTGATGATGTTCATTTATGATGGCTAAGATGTGATGCTGTTGATTTATGATGATGCTGAGGATTGAGATGGCGATGACGGTGATGATGATGTCAATGGCATGGCCAATGCTGATGATGAAAATGAAATATTTTTTGCCAATGTCAATAACTGAGAATTGTTGAATGATTTTAGGTGAGCTGAGGTGATGTTGGGTTTAACGCCCCTTTCAAGTTTGTTTCACTTATATCGCGGCTGTTAGTATTATTGCAGGGGCAGTACCATTGTGGTTATGCATTGCGGTGAAACCTGCGAGCATCGGCTGGAACTAGCAACCATGGGTGGTACTGCGCTGAAAATTAGTGAAACATTGCACCCAAACCTTTCTGCGTGTAGTTCTCTACTGCAGACAAAGTTGCCGAGCCCCTGGCGGGATTCGAACCACGGATCTCTTGATCCGAAGGCGAACCTCTGCGCTATCCCGACCCCGCATGATTTTAGGGGACTGTGCCAAGGTACATACAGTTTCTTTATGTTAATTTTTTTATCAATAGTTCATGGACATTTCATTCAATTTAAATGTCAAGTTTGCTTCAAATCATCATAAAAACATCCTTGTGAATGTTTATGCGATCTCATTTCCATACAAGAAAATATTTGTATGACTCTAGTTACAACAAGATACGTGTCAATACGCTTCTCTATCTTTAATGTCAAACTAATGATTAACTCCTGATTAAAGGTTTTGTCGTTACTTTCAAACGTAATGCAAATATCTTGCAATGTACTTGTAGTGTTCGTTCAATTTCTAACTATTTAACAACATTTCTGCAAAATTTTATTTTATCACATTCTTAAAATGATGCTCATATCAATACAGAGACACGTTTGGCAGGGAGTTATGAATACTGGAGACCAAGATTAAAAAAATATAATCAAACCATTTTCGTGATTGTCTTTTGACTATGAGATATTTTTCGTAAATAACAGAATATGATTGTCACAACGTTACAAGTTTTGACGCTATCGCAATTTTAACAAAAATTAGTTCAATTACTTTTTTCGGAGAAATAAAAACATCAAATTCCTACCTGTCTCTTTCATATAAAATCAAAATTGATTCCTGCACGCCACATTTGTTTATTTTGTTTTAGGAACTGAAGAAATGAGCCGTTAAAATATTGCTTCAAAGAAATATCTACTTGGCTATCAATGTATTCAAAATGTCCCAAAATGATGACCATTGCCAACATGGAGGCCTTCTCATCAGGTGGCCCTTTTGACGCAATGGTTGCCCAACAAGTCACGTCACCAACATTGGCCCGGATCGACAAGGACCCCGCAGTGTTCCTTAAAGTTAATGCAGGTGAGAAACCTCTAGAAATAATTGACTTTATCAAGCCGAGCTTGACGGCAAAAAGTTGTGTCCACAGACATCGGTTCACGCCTAGTGCTAAAAGTTGGTCCGAAGCGCCCCAATCTCCACAACGTCACTATGGAACAGTGGGGTGCCTCAAACTTCAGCATAATGCACGAACTCATGCAACGGAATAAATTGTAGGAGACGGAGGTGCCGCAGTATATTGCTTACTTAGTCAAGGTGTTCGAGCTTGCAGTTCAATTTGACTGGGTCAGTGTGCTGCTTTACGACCAGGTGTATCGTCACCTACAAGCCAACTATCAGTTCCCCTGGGGTGCGGATTCCCAGCATCTTTCAACGGTGATGCTCAAGCCTCAGCATTCCAATTCTGTCAGGCCAACCCATCAATCTCAGGGACCTTGATTTCACCACTGTGGGAGAAGACCAAAACGTTCACGGGAAGTGTGTCTGCTATACAACACTATTCAGCAGGGATGCAGGTTTGGTCCGGCGTGTAGATTTCTTCATGTCTGTCTGCAGTGTGGGGAGTCACACCCACAGCTTTACCATTCAAGGGAGCCAAAAAAACAGTAGACCCCACGGATCACAAGTTCCAAAGTAACCCTTTAACAGCAGCATTCAAGGCGTGGTCTGTGGAATTAGAAGATGATACTGATACTGACCCGTATCTGCAATGCCAATTATCGTCGCTAAGTATACTACATTTCTCGCAAGAGCTCTCAAATATTTCTCAGTGAGACAATATTTCAACATAGTTCAAATCTTGCATAAGGAGTGCGGGGTTCCCAATCCGACTGAGGGCAATTACCTGCTGCAGTCAATTTTTCGAGGAATTAAACGGATGAAAGGCTATACCCAGAATAGAAAATTGCCGATTACGCCGACCATCGTTCTGCAAATCTTCCAGCGTTTGAAATCTGACAATGAAGACGTTGTGTTCTAGGTAATCTGTCTCACAGCCTTCTACTTCTTGCTCAGGAAGTCAAACTTTCTGCCTATGTGCGTATTTAAAAGGTTCGTTTGTATTGATTGTATAAACACTATTATGACAATAATATTTACGCAAGCGTTATGCGTATAGAGTATAGCAAAAACATAAACGTCACTTTAAGGGAAACGAAATAAAGGGACACAACTTGTTTAAAATGAATCGTTTCTTATTTCAATATATATTCCAACTTTGAAATTAAAACGATAACTTCAAAAATCAGATATATGTTCCAAAATTAATAAAATTGTAGTGTTTACACAAACTCCTGCTTGCTGATTGGACGAAACAAGGTCTATTGGAGCAGTGTATTATTACGCAAACATGGATCCACCATAACATTGTTTTCAAAAATATATTTTTTAAATTACTAAGATAAGGCTAGATATTCATAATTAAGTTTGAGATTTATTAAAACGGTTCAATTGTCACAATTTGGGAGAACTACATTTTGTTTTTGAACAGGGGTACAGTTGCATTGATGTGAACGGAGCTTTGGTCCTGTTACATGCGAGGCGAAATAGCTGTTTTTGCATACATTATGGCTTTGCATTCAATTTCAATTTTCACATCTATTTTGAAATTAAAACCTTAGAAATGATTTTCATAACGTGTTTGTCCACACAGTTTGTACCTCTTTTAAACAGGAAAGTTATATTTTTGGATAACTGGATGCGCACCCGAATTCAAGATATCACTGTTAACAGCTTTCAATTACTTACATGTTGACTTCAACCAAAATAAGAATTAAGTTATAATGATAATAATTCAAGTTCTATAAAAAGTTTGTTTATTAATCACCCCCCCATATTTTTGCTGTATACCGTCGTGGATATGTTCTCATTCAAATTTTGCTGGTCTTAAAACTTCAAACGTTAATCTTATCACATTCAGTAGAGGTTAAGACTACAAAATGCCAATGATGCACTTTTTTTCAATAAAATTCTATAGAATGTCATGTTTCCAGTAAATCCATTTTTTTCAGTTATTGTCCGTATTTTTGTCATAATCGCAATGAAATATGTTTAAAGTCAAGAAACTGTCTACTTTGATATATCACTAAATTACATGTTTGATATTTGAATGATTGATGTGGACACTGTGTTCTATTTTTTTAATGAAATAATTATAAATAATTCAATGGAGGAAGAAATGACATGAAACATAAATCAGATTTATTGTATTTACTGCCTACTTTATCAATATTCAGTAAAACATATATTATGAATGATCATTTTATTTGCATTAAATGTACACAATCTTTAATATAACACAATTTCAGGCGATAACATGACACTAATCATATATATGATTCACAAAATTATTCCTACATGTATATGGAGTCACTTATATAATAATTCCATAAAAATGAGAGGAAATCGATCTTTCCCCTAATAATCCTGCTTTACAAAAGTATTTTTATCATATGCAATTTTTAAAACGCATGCCAATGAATAAGACCTAAAAGAGACCAGACAAATTCAGTTATTGAATCATCATTCAATACCTTACAGAGGTAGTTCAAGACTTAATATCCCAATCTTATCCCTGTTGTAATAAAAGCTGATTCGGCAAGTTAGAAAAATTAGTTAAACAATTTTCTAAGACATTTCCAAAGCGCTACCTGCATCCTGAAGATTGTACCTTCACAGCTGCTATTAAGTGCTAGTCGCAAAATTACGTCAAGAAGGCTCAATTTGTAAAGTGAATAATCAGAAGAATTCTGGTTTTCCTGTAGCATAAGCAAATGACTGCGATTTTGAATATGAACAAATCATCTGAATTATTACAGGAAATCAAAACACTTATTCAATGACTCAGTCGCATAATGACGTGCATGTTCTGTCAAAAAGGCTCAATGTGTAAAGTGAATAATTGGAGGAATTCTTGTTCTCCCTTAGCATAAGGAAATGACTGCACTTTTCAATATGAACAACATCGCTGACTGCACAATCAGCTTTAATTGTATCTTTTCAGTTTTCTCCCATTCTATTCCGATTACAAAAGAGGTTCAGGATCAAGGTTACTGAAGGTAGCTTAGCGATAAAGTACAGCAAATAAAAGCAAAGTTTAAATTTCTAATATTTCTTACTTTTCGAAGATGTGTTTTTTGAGGGTCCTTTCATAGGTGTTTTATTGGAATTTCGGTATCTATTTTCTATCTGGTATTGACTGAGAAAATTTCAAGGTCGGATTTTGACTTTCAGCTACCAAACCTATGTCTATTAAACTGTTTTATATGTAGGGAGGACTAGCACTTCGAAAAATCTAAAGTAAATTTAACAATATCACTTCTGTTGTTGTGAAACTTTGTATTAGGAAACCTTAGAATGTTATCAAATCTGCATTGCTATTTAATCCTAGACGTGATATCATATCCTGTTCGTGATACATTGACATGTCTCTGATATTCTCTCCATACATTGATGATTAGGTTTGATGGCAACCCGGAGGTGAATCAAGGTCAATGAGATTGTCTTGAAGAACTACATTGTTAAGTTGAGTAATCAAACGCGATAGTAATCCTATGACATGGTCACCTTGCATGAGTCCATCTTGTTTTCTCGAATTGTCGATATTTTTGTCCATCAATAACTTGTTAAACCAGTCACGTAGAAAGATAATCGATTGAAATGATAAACAATTGTCATTACAACTAGTTGTGAACTTCAAAGAGAATTATTTCATAACGATATCTTGTTGATTACATCTGTTCAATGTTTCAAGTCCACATAATCCACAAAAGGAGTTTGCTGTCAAATCATATGAAAAAGACTATACATCATATTATCGATCTGAGGAGAATTTTCCGTTCAGATCGATACTAAAATGCATTGTTTATTTGCGATTGTTATTTAAACCAAACACTTAATTTAGAACTCTGAATACTGCTTTAAGATTAAACTTATATTTAAACACCTCAGGTACATAATTATGATTAAAATATATAATAATATATTATTATAAAATAATGATATGATAGATATAAGAATAAGCATGAAAACCTAAATAATTTTATAGGCAACAATTAAATTACAATTGCTCCAACTTAACCTGCTAGTGACTAAAATGAACTAGTTGTGTTTTCTGTACTACTCTGCAAAAGACATCTATCTTTGCTTTAAACATGATGAAAGGATGTGTTTAACTACAACACTGCTGTTAATTATAAGACGTGAAATTCCTTCACTATTTGTATTCTGTAATTTTTGCACTCATTTATAAAGGTCAATATGTCTAAATACTTCTTGTCAGTGTTTAATGGTTTCAAACATAATTGAGCTGAATTAATGCAAACAAATCAACAAAGGGCCTTATATATAAAATATATGGATATACCACAATACTATAAAGCAATGGTGTATGCTTTCTTAACATTCTAACTGTTAATATCTTAAAGGTTACACGAACTTTTAAACATGGCATTATACATTTATATTTAAATTGACATTGATAAAGTTTGACAAATACATGTATTGCGTTCTTATCCCTTTTGACTCTTAGACGTTTTGATCATGATAAATGCACAGTATAGTATAGTTTAATTTCGTTTTTTAGGCCATCGGCCCATATACATAATTTTATACACATAAATAGTTTACAAGTGACAGATAATATGTTATGGCAGTGACAGGCAGTGTTTCACATATTTTGCTACATTTAAGATAATATCATGATTTTTACTTGATACAAGCACTTTGTAGGAATAAAATGTATAGTTTACAAAATATCTTCGTGGTATATATTTACTTCTTATCAAATCATACTTAGGGCAGATGATAATTTTTTTACATCATCTTTAACTGCATTATAATTACAATTCTTACAGATACACATATATTTATCTAAACCTTGTCGTCGACCAACAGTTGTTTGAATAGGCAGTTCCTCTAATCTTAGCAAGCAAAACAATCTTGTTAATGCACATGTACTTACCGACTCCTATTAAGATATCGCCACGAATACAAGCCTGTTTATTCAATCAATCACTAGACACGAGTGTAAAACAACAAATCTTATTTCTTATATACAACTTGGAGAAAGTTTTGCCATGAAGCCAATAGTACAAATGCACAGTATTTCGTATGTTACGTCAGAGCGCTGTCATGGTAAATACATTAGTATAAGCCTCATACACTATTTTATCTGTTAACAGATAAAGCTATGCGTGGGATAATATTTGCATGTTTTGTTTTAAGTAGCTTGACATACTTTGTTTAATTGGGATTTAGACAGAGATTATCAGGGATACATCTGCTGTGTTCATCAGAATGTAAAGGACATTGTCATAGTACAAGGTAATCGTTTTCAGTAATGCTGACGCAATAGGAGTACAAAGCTTGACCTATCTTCTATTATGAACTTTCAATTTACTTTCTCAAAACTATTTCATTCATGATTTCATGGGTCTTCCAGGTGTGTTTAGAACCCTTTTGTCAAAATATTTCCTAAACGGAATAATAAACAAAACTTGAATACAATTTGAGCGTCCTTTTCAGTCCGTTAGGAAGTACTCGCATTTCATTGGGTTTAAGCATTTCGTTTTGTTTTACCATCGACATGCAGTTCTGCTTATCAAACAATTTGGTTAGCCACATTTATTTAGCAATAGAATGTTATACTATACTCACAATTTCCTAAATATATGCTTGTAAATCGTCAGGAAACTTAGTTTTCATAAGGAATTAACAGTAAACAGAACAAATTAAATAGTTGATGTTACCAAGGATGATGATTCATGTCAACACGAGTGTACAGATTTCCTGACAAACGAGTTCATATTTATGTATTTGATCTTTTAGCAAATTCAACAGATTCAACCACGCTTCAAAGTGGTGTAACCAAACTTTATGATAAAAAGGTTTGGTTATATTCTTACATGAGACATAACGTTTTTGACATCGATTAATGAAATAGAAATAATGTTGGTTAACTGATCACATACTTCAGCTAGCATTAAAGGGGCAGTAGCACGTTTTTTGATAATTCTATATTTTAAAATGTTTGCTGATATTTGTAAGGTAATGCTAAATCTATAATCTTGGCAGTGTAAAAAATCTAATTACACAAGCAGTGTAAAAAATCTAATTACACAAGCCATTCATCCATAGTCAGAGGACAAAGTATGAAGATTCACACAAAATCCATTGGCGGCCAATTTGTGTAAACACCTTTAATTCATTTTGTGTAAGAAAAAGGAATCGCATGGCTAAACTTTACGTTATATATTTGAATTATTATTACTTCATTTAGTTTAAATACATTGTCTTTCAATTGAAGGCATTAATTTTCATTTTCCTGACATCACTTTATATTCTCCCTAAAAACGTGCTACTGCCCCTTTAAAATCACCATAAATGTTATCACTATAGATTATATTTTGAGAGAGGGCTATGTTTATACTTTTTAAATGAATGACCAAATATCAAACGGCTCATATAAAAACAATTAGAAAGGTAATCAAAAAGTTCACCTTAGAAGATATACATTCACTTGGACGCAATCATGCAACCGCACTTTTAAACCACTCATTATGGGTCTTCGTAAGTTGAACAGGCTCATACAACGTTCTTATCTTTATGTGAGATAGCTTTATACCCTCGAGATGTTGACTGACATATTCCAGCAAATAAAATGTTGCACTGTTTGTTGACATTCAGCAGTGAATAGATATTGTGATACCCATCAACACTGCACACTTCAATTAATGTAAGTGAGTACTGATAAACAGTAGTTTTCCTGTATTAAGAGACGATAAAAATTAACATCCAGCATTTAAAACCATTATATATCTGAATTATTACTTCTCAATTTAGTTTGAATACATTGTCTTTTAATTGGAACCATTAATTTTCATTTTCCTGACATCACCTTATATTCCACCTAAAAACGTGCTACTCCCCCTTTAAAACCATGTAAGAAGTAGATGAATTAAGCTTCGATGTATATCAAGAGAACATAAAATAACTTATCTAAATGAAAGCAGTTATGACACCACCAAATTAAAGAAATCATTAAAATGTTTTAATAAACTCTGTGTATTGTAAATGTGTTTTACTCAATTTAACATGTGACGATGTAATAAACAGCTTAAATATAAATTTAATTAAACTGTATATTTAAACAACCTTAATAGCTCCAACGAACAATATTTGAATATCTGAAAATAAGAAATGTTAGGTTATATCATTAATTGACCTTGCCTCGTAAAGAGATAGTTTAGGCTGAACAACAACCTGTGACATAATGTAGATTACTCTTATCTATAAAAAAAGATAGCGTTACTCTTCTTTCCATGGAATGCCTGTTTTCATTCCAGTTGTAGGTTTAGATTAAATGTGTTACCACGAAAACAACACCAAGCTGCATGTGGATCGAGTAAGATGCTGTATATGTTATAAAAATGGTTGCAATAGCACTTTTTACAGTTACATGGTAGTGTAGGAGTTTACGTTTTCTCTTCAAGGTGACAAACACACACTATAGACATGTGAAAGATTTGTTGTGTGCGAAATCTACAACGAATTGGTATGAATATACTTTATGACTGTTATGAAGCACATTTAGAAGTTCAACAAGACGAAAAAGAATACCGAACTATACATAAACGTCAAAGTGAATATTTAACAAGTTGTATATACAATAAAGTAACTCCCCTACACGTAACTGTATATTGTATGTATACTTTATATATTGAAAATAATGCACTTCGTATTGAACCAGTTGAACAATGTTTTGACAACTTTGAAATATATGTTTATGTAACATTCACTCAGTTTCAATGACAAAAATGTTGCTCAAACAGCAAAGAAAAACTCCCATACATGTCATATTAACACGCCGCGTTATAGAAGAGTGATGAAATAGTTTGTTTTCATAAGACAAGGAAGTGTGTGATTCATATATTCAAACATTGATAAAGTGTACATAGTAGACACAAGAGAAACATCAGAGACGCAACACATACTCAACTTCCGGTACAACGTTTCAGATAACCATTTATCCAACTCAATGCTATAATTAATTTGTCCTTGGAAATATATCAAAATTATACTTTCATTAAAACTTTCGTAACTGAGGGGCAAATGTACATGAGGTGAAAAAAGATCAATTTTCAAGGAATATTTATATCTATCTCTTACATCTTATAGTGGAAGCTGCAGAATTACAATGTTTAACTATATGTACTCTAGGTTGTTATAAGAATCACTTCTATTGTAGAAAAGCCAGGATAACAGGTTCAGGTTTGGACTATGAGAAGTTGTTGGAAGTGATAGAATGCGAACTGACATTTAAAAGAACAAGATACTAGCAATGAAAACAATGGTTGAAAAATATTTGGAAATGCGTATCTGGATACAGCACTGATATATCGCAGACTTTATCTTGTGTAACTTAATTAGCTGCCATAAGGTCTGAGGTCATTATACAAAATACATGCACCAGCAATTAATTTCTGTAAAGGATGCTTTGGAAACTTTTTAAGTGATTCATTGCACTGGGAGTTTAGTATGTGAAATATATACAATCTTAATTATATGAGACGTGCTGGTTTTTAGACATACGTGAAGTAAGATGCCAAAAAATTGCATTTGTATCTTGTAATGTTGACCAACAACATAGAGGAGAGTGTGATGGTCTCGATAAACCCACTAATTCCAAAACAGAACATTTGATGGATCGGATTATTGGGTTTACACTGTAGTGATAAGGAAAACGCACCTACGGAAATTAAATTTTCATATGATGTCTCCTGTCTGATCGTCTTTACTTCTGGTGAGTTTCGTACAACTTGACACTTCCACTTTGAAAAGCCGTGATATTTGTCTTACTATGGAGATAATAATTTTCATTCAATGCCTATACATAGATACATGTAAGATGTTAAACGTTATTTGCTAAAGAACTTAAGGAGTTTTCTGAAAATCGTTCAAATGACCCTCGCCCTCTTCTACTATAAATTGAATCTGAAATGTCAAAAAGTATATGTATGTTAAAATGTATATATTTTGTGCACTAAGTAATAAATTATTAATTGATAGTTCTCAAAGGCTTATTAAAGTAAAAACTTGGTTTTCTCTTGCAAAAGAATACAAGATATTTGTAGATTCCAAGTACATTTTTATATAAAATATTCACAACGAACCAGACTTGACACATATAACCGTTATAATATTCAAGACAAAGATTGACTTTCCGGACAAAACATAAATAACCTAGTTAGGACAAACTGGTGATGTATTCACATGGCCTATTAAAGAAAGATAAGCTTCAAATTTCCCCTACGCGTTGATTGATAAAACCCAGCGATAATAAATATTTATCTCATTAACGTCTAAACATCTGCAGTGGCTAATGAGAGGTCTATTGAACTTTACGGTAGATTCATATAACAGGCTACTGGTTATGAGAGAGAAATCCCAGAAAGCATTCTGTGGTTAGTTAGCTGTGAAAACCTTGACCAGTACAATCTTCATATCTCTTATCTTCTGTGTAAGTTTGAACAAGGTTAATATGCTTATACATATATAATTATTTATTTTGGATATATTCGAAAGCAAAATAGCAAAGTCTAAACTCTTACTTTCTAAGTTTGAACAAGAAAAATATGAAATACATGTATATTCAAAAACAAAATAACAGCATAGGATTTAGTCTAGTCTTAAGTAAAAAAGCTTTTGTGTCTTTTCTTTTTAGATACATGTATCTTAAATTTGATGGATATCTTTAAAGGGGCATATCACGTTTTTTTGAAAATTTTACATTTTGAATTTGTAACGGATAATTGTACGCTGATGCCAAATGTATTATTTTGATAGTGTAAAAATTCATTACACAAATCAATTATCCATAATCAGAGGATAAAGTATGAATATTCCCCTAAAATCAATTGGAGGCCATTTTGTAAGAACACCTTTAATTCGTTTTGTGTAAGAAAAAGGAATTGCATGGCTAAATTTTACGTTATATATTTGAATTATTACTTCTCCATTTATTTTAAAGGCATTGACTTTCAATTGGAATCATTTATTTTCATTTCCCTGACATCACCTTATAGTCCCCTTAAAACGTGCTACTGCCCCTTAAAAGCATGTAGTTTGTAAATGTATTGTTCAACAAATTTGTTTTTGCAAGGCAGGTTCCTTATACAATATTTGCATGACAGTCTGTGTTTAAATATTTCATTATACATAGATAGCCTCTTTTGTTTTGTACATGTGGATCTCTTTTATAGTTGCAGAACGTGTGATTAAATGATAACAATGTTGATATATGAAAAACATTGAAAGCCTTCTTTATGAGCAAGCTTCCTTATCGAAATGCTAACGTTTTATATCAACACTTGGCAGCACGTAGACAGAGTAACATGACCTATTTCTCAGTTAAAGGAGCATATGCAGTAGTGATATAGAAACAGGTTTCACACTAGGCTGTACTTCTATATAAATAGTAATTATTATGATGTTTCAAAAAGGTCAATATAAACCAACAAACAAAGCAAGACATATTTTCAAATCAATAACAATAAATATGGAAATGTGACTTTCGCAGGTTCCTGTCATTTGCCCTGTTGTTTTTGAAAGTTAAGCAGAAATATTATTTTTTGTGATTGCTCTGAATAACACTTTGTAGGATAACTTCCTGGAACACTGTGGTTAACAGTGAAGCAATTAATTTCATTTTCTTTCATTTCATTCACCTCAATAACATGTATACCTCGTTTAAAAGAAATGCAAATTTCAGAAATGAAAATGACTTTGTTTTGAATGTTTCTAAGGCTACATACTAATTCTTCAGATTTCTCCTTAAAATCGGGATTATCACTTTTGTTGACTTGAAGTCTATGTTTATATGGCTTATAAGGACGGTCTCACACATGAAACTCAAGAGGATATCAAAATCATTGAACGATCAACAATAGTTACTACGGACGCGTGGCTTGCGAATAGATGTCTTCTACTTTTTGAAACAGGATTATTCTCTTTCACTAGCGATACATACTTCATACTTCATACATTGACAGACTTGTAGTTGACTGATGAGATTGTTTATTGTCAGTGTCTTGGGAACATATTGGTTATTAAAACACAGAAAGTGTTCAATTTTCTACCTTTTCATAATTTTGATAGAATTTGTCATATGGCTAACGTAAAAAAAACGACTTTCATTACTCTATTTCATGTCGATGTCACATATCTTGATATCACATCCTCTTCAGTGACCAACATGATAATATGCATGATAAAATATGTATTAGATATGCGTGCTTATGCTTCGAATCCATAATTTATTACTCGCCCGTGTAAGATACCGTAGTCTAATATTTATACGGCAATATTAAACTAGTGTAATAACGCAATGCAAGTATGACGTTATAGTGGTGTGTTTTTGTGACGTCACAGTGTAACCGCGTCGTCACAATGGTTGCAGAGTCGCGAAAATGTTAGTTTCGGCAACGTATCGGCAATTATGTTTGCTTTTAAGGGCAAGTAATAAACAGAATACTAAACTCCCTTCCATTTAATACTATATTTATTAAACACGTGAATGATTTGGTATCAAACTCGCTTTCGCTCGTTTTATACAAAATCATCAACTCGTTTAATAAAAAAAGTATTAAATGGAATGTCGTTTAATATCCTCTATGAACATAAATCTATGACTTCATTTGGGTTCACTTATGTCGAAACATAATTTATAGAACAGCCCATCATAGAGAGTGTGAGAGTGTGTCTCGTGCGACAGCTATTATTGTTTCAACGAGTGTATTTACAATTGTTTGCACCCATACCCCCTGGATATTGGTGTAAGATGTCAGCTTCTTGTACCAAAGTGTTACTTCCTGTCAATGAGTATCATTCGAATATAGTCAGATAATAAAAAATAATTTAAGGATTAACGTTTAAATATGAAGGAATTAATTAGTGCAATCCAATACAAAACCCATCCTTAGTCTGGTTTCAATTTGAAATATTAAATTCATGTTTTATTATTGAAATTGACATTATATACTCTACCCTTCTTATTTTGCAACACTGTATATTGAAAATAAAACACAAAGTTTAGATTTCAGTTTTAGTGTTGAATTCATGGATTACGTTGATATTTCTGTAAATAAAGATTCACTTTCAAAGGAATACAGTGCATCACTAGATATAAAGGGTTTCGAATGTTTTTCAAAATATCGACACGCAACCCCTTTAATTATGGCTCTTGCGTTGTTTAAGGCTGTGTCTGATATGTAGTACTTTGGACTGTGGCCCATGTTATTCTGAAACATGTTATTCAAGATACACTCTATTCGAACAAATATGTAATTTACTTAATGTTGATGTATTTGTAAAGTTATGGATACATGATGATGGTGATGATGATGATGATAATGAACAGTTATTGAACTTCTTACTCGGAGGAATCCCAGAAAATGTAAAGGACCAGCTTGATTACGATATATATTGTCAAAAGTTATCATATGTGTATCAAACTCTGTGTCCAAATCCATTTCATGTTGTTGATTCAACAGCCCGATCTACGTAAATCATCTTTAACACTACAGGGTTGTTTGACACAGTCTGTTGTATTGAACTGCTAAATTCTCATATAATTTATTAAGGATGGGTATCGTTCCTCATTTCTGTATTGCAATGTATTGCGATACAAACAAGAGTCATCAGAAGATGACATATCCCACCGGTTCCACATGATCGTAAGATGTAAACCTTTGAAAGATAATTGTAAATTTTTCAATATAATATAAGCTAATATATATAAAACGAAACCTTTCATGAACAGAGTCCAAATAAGAGCCGTTTCCATGGAAATAATAAAAAATAAAATTTTCAGAAATGTGAAAATATCAAAAGGCACCACTTCAGTAGGTGGGCAATACACATGTAAAGTTTAAGAAAGATATGTGGACCGGTTTTTGAGTTCTGCTCCGGAAACGAAACCTTTCATGAACAGAGTCCATATAAGAGCCGTTTCCATGGAAATAATAAAAAATAAAATTTTCAGAAATGTGAAAATATCAAAAGGCACCACTTCAGTAGGTGGGCAATACACATGTAAAATTTAAGAAAGATATGTGGACCGGTTTTATATATATGAAACCTTTCATGAACAGAGTCCAAATAAGAGCCGTTTCCATGGAAATAATAAAAAATAAAATTTTCAGAAATTTGAAAATATCAAAAGGCACCACTTCAGTAGGTGGGCAATACACATGTCAAGTTTCAGAAAGATATGTGGACTGGTTTTTGAGTTCTGCTCCGGAAACTAAACCTTTCATGAACAGAGTCCATATAAGAGCCGTTTCCATGGAAATAATAAAAAATAAAATTTTCAGAAATTTGAAAATATCAAAAGGCACCACTTCAGTAGGTGGGCAATACACATGTAAAGTTTCAGAAAGATATGTGGACCGGTTTTTGAGTTCTGCTCCGGAAACGAAATGATTACGGACGGACGGACAGACGGACGGACGGACGGACGGACGGACATACAGACGGACAGGGCGATGACTATATCCCACGGTATTACATACCGGTGGGATAAAAAGTGTATTGCAATACGTAGTGCAATATATTGGTACTTCTTTAATTCAAGAATGTGCATGCTGTCGTGTCTAGAATATGAGCGCTAAGAACGATCATCATAGTTTAGCTATGGGTCGTTTTGGAAAGGGATATTCAAAAAAAAACTTTTTAGGATCTGTATACATATATGAGCTAATTTCACAACACAACTTCACACTTTGTGAGGAACTTTCCGTCAATCATGTTTTATTTGGTTGTGATCATTTGCAATTTTAGATGGAAATAGCTCATTTAAAAATGTTCGATATATTGGATATTTTCAGAAATGTGCACCGATTCGCATCACGTTATTCCTGTATTGCAATATACCGAAATATCTATTATACCGCGCATCGTTATAATTTATACATTTTATTAAACGTTTTTCTGTACTTTGCTACAACTTTAGTTGTTTTAGCTGCATCTGACCAGGCGAGTGCGACTTGGTGCGCAATGAAATGCACCTTAATGAGATAGGGGCAGTCAGGTGTTTGAAATCTTACACCGTCTGAACCAAATCTAATAATTTCGATTTAACTGATTATTCTACTGAGGGTGGATTTTTGTTGGAGACACAGTCAAATTTGCCATTGTGTACACTGAAATTACCCAGAAATATTGTTTTCTACCTTAACAAATAAGAGTTTTTTTCTCAACTTTTACAGTGAGGGTTTCGTCAAAGATTTATCCTACAAACTTGCTTTTTCAAGTTCTGATTTAATTCTTTGATTGTACTTGCAACTAGTGCATGTTTCATTCTGATAAGCTTAATGGCTGTACACAACATCTTTCAATAAACTTGAACAACCATGTTTCTTTTGTAAGTCAATTAATTTTGAGAATTTAACAGTAGGTATATTCTCGTGCACCATAAAAAGTATTGTGCTCGTTTGTGTATGCAAAGTGTCCTGAGTTTTCCTTTACAGCTTCCATTTGACCAGCCATAGTAGTTTTTTAATACATAAATTGCACGGCTTGATAATGTGACCGGCGGGGAACGACGTCGACGAGGGACGATGAAGGCAACGTTAAGGTGTGACGTTGATGATGAAAAGACGACTGGAGAGATCTTGTGTTCGTCGACCATTATTTTATTCTTGTTGGTAGCTTGTACAAACGGTACATTAATTATACCCGAGCCGGTGGTACATTCACAGGTCAGTGTAGACGCCAGGGTATCCCCATCCCCGTCGTCTACCTGAGCTGGACCGACTCGAGAGAGGTGAATTCCAAAATCTACATGGTGATGTGACCGGTCAGTCGGCTGGTCTCGGGCGAATCTATCGAGAGAGCGCTGCAGCAGCGTTATAACAACTTGCACATGCATGTTATGCAAGCTATGACCAAAATTAGAGGCCAGACGGGAAGGAGAGATCACAGGCCAGCGTGTGGTTAGCTAAGTAGATATCCAAGAATGGACATCTGCTCGTCGGCAGTATCTTAACAGAGATGATTTATTCATTGAGAATTTAACGTATATTTGGAATAAAGATTTGGAATATATTTTCCTGAATAATGTACTAAAAGATTGGCGGTGACAATAATGTGACGCACTTCCTCGGTGATCCTCAGACGCAGACATTGCCTTTACAAAACATTGTTTTCCCTCAAACACGAGCCATGGAACCAGTCTTAGTTTATTAGATTCTTAACACTAGATGAAGATGTGTTGTGCACAGGTTGCAGAGAATTTGCAGAATTGTGAATGTACTTGATATTTTTCAATTCGACACTTAAATGACAAGTTTATCACTTAGGACATTGTATAAGTTGCAGTGTACTAGCACACTTCTGTCTCAATCTGATTGAATCTAGCCAGATATCCTTCACTGTCTGCATACAGCTTACCCACTCACATGTTGTAACCGGTTTGGCACTGACATAACTCACTCATTGGCGATCCAATCATCTTGTTGTTACCGATAGTGACTGATACAGAAAGCGTTTGCGTCTTGCGGTTGGCTAGATGAGCTTACGTCAGAAACACACAGCAAAAACGTTGGGTCAGACCGGGACGGAGAGGATATCCCAGCTGGATGGGATCTGGTCAAATGGGCCAAAGGATGAAAAGGCCGATAAAAAAAGTCAAAAGGGCCGAGTGAAAAGTCAAAAGGGCCGAAGTTAATAGTCATAAGGACCGAGGAAAAAGGGCCGATAATATTTTTTCATATATTCACTGTAATCAACCTACATTTGATAGTTGTAATATGTTTACTTAGCCAAGTGGTTCCAATCAATTCCAAACAATTTGTGATTCCAAACAAAGTGGTTGGATTTATGTTATATCTACACCTAAAAGTGCTAATAGTGCTGAACAGTGTACGACAATAGAAATATTGTTGAAATGTTGTTACGATGTCAATAAAAGATGGAATCTAAATTTTTGCTATGTTTTTTGTTGGTATTTTTTGGGTTTCGGCCCTTATGACTTGGAACACGGCCCATTTGACAAAATGGCTCGGCCCTTTTGACTTTCACCTCGGCCCTTTTGATTTTTTCCTTCGGCCTATTTGACTATGCAGTTCTCGACCCTTTTGACATTCGGCCCTTTTGACTACAACCCAGCTTGATAAGGTTCGAACTATGAAACTCGTTTTTTAAAGATATTATTACGCTTAGCACGGTCTATTATATTCTGACTGACTTTTGTCTCGTAAATAGAGAGCAAATCACTTTATCATCCAAAACTGTGTTCCACAAAAGATATCGCTTGTGAAAGATCAAGCGATATCTCCTAGGAGATATCGCTTTGACAGTAGATTTTGAACAATGACCTGTCTTCACACAAAAATGTTATGACGTCATAAACACAACGACATCACAATGCTATGACGTCATTAATATGATGGTGTCACAATGATATGACACCACTGGTTTAGGAGTTTTAGGGCTATACAGTGTTCAAAGATGTAAATTTTCCATGCTTACATGTATGTGATGAAAATGATTTTGGATGATAAATAGAATCTTACCCTCGTGTTTTCTCGGGAAGCCTCGGATATTTGTTACTTTTATCAACTTGTGTTGATATATTTGATATCAGAAGACACTTTGGTGAGATTCTCGTCGAACAAGTCTACATTTACAAGACACAAGTTTATATCGATAACCTCTGTCATATTCCAAAAGAGTTTCATTCAGTCATATAAAATCTTTTTTGGCATATATGAAATACTGACTTGAACAGTGGCAAGATTATGCGACACACGTTTTTTAACGTTTTCATGTTTATCTTAGTGTCGAAACATGTTATGAATCGCAGTTGAAACTAATGATTCAGAGGAAGACGATGAAACTGGACAGATGAAACCATTCATATTCGCCTAAGATTTTGCCATTGTTGCTTATACGCATATACAATGTAAGCATATTTCGAAAAAATACATACCTTAGATTGTATGAGTGTTTCAATATTCTCATTTTAAAACTTCAAAAGATTGTAATGTCACAATTAAAAACTTCTTCATGAAAATTTGCATGGAAATTGGATGTTGGGAGACTATGGTAACAATATATACAAAATGCGGGTCATATGAAATCATATGATAACACATCTTCTTCTTCTTCGCCTTTCTCTTTTATTTTGCCTACCATCTTTATGCTGGGTGCATTCTGGTCATTTGATGGCTATCTACCTACTTCTAAATAAATTCAAGGCAGATTGTAATTTCTTGAAAAGAAGGATTCTTCACAGTTCATAATGACAACAGACAGATTGGCATTTTATACAGTAGCGGTTATCACAGCAGTACCAAAGTAGGCTCATTCTACGTTATGAATGCAATACTCTTTTAGAAACAGGGAAATGAAATTTATTGTGCAGTTTCAATTATCTTGTTTTTCATAACATTGGACTTTTCAAATATGTTTTTTGGCAAAAGAAATTGAATTAGAATTAAGAATTTATGCAAGGAAGAAATTTAAAAAAGATGTTATAAACTAAAAAATTAATTTGTTTAAGCATATTTACTTTGTAGGAAATAAGCAAATGGTCACTTTTAACTATCATGACTAGTTAAGGAAACATTTGAAACAACAGACGTTAACATTAACCAGGATTAGAAGTGAAAGAAACAGAGCTTAAAGTTTAACGTTATTGTTACAATGAACAGACATTATTTTGAAACAATAATTTTAATAATCTTAATAAAGAGAAACAATAAATCATGGGGTTGGTAAAATACGCCTTTGGTTTAGATAACAGTTTAAAGGACAAATGTATCTACAATGATGGTACTTGTAAAATGTCCCCCTTAATGGGATCGGGATGAGCATCTGTTTAAACTTTGAGACATTTCACGAAAGCAAAATCGGAATAAGAATATAATTTACATTTGCTAATGAATCACCTGGCTGCATATCTGATGTTGGTTATCTTTGAATAAAACTGACATATCAACTCATCACAAATATGTACTCTGACCCTATCTATCACAAGTAGAGTCAACGTGTTTTAACAAAACAAACAAACACTTAAATATACAAAACTTTCAAATCAAGGACAATATATTTCAGTCTGAAAATACTTTATTTCAAAATATCTGAAGTTAGTGTACGATGTATAGATAACAGATCTGATATACAATTCATTTCTAAAGTTCATAGTTAAGTAAACTCAAATTGATAAGTGATGTTTGATAAGCACAGCCCCTGCAGAGGGGGTGTTAGCCTGAAGGTCGATGTCCCTACTGGGAACTATCCAAGTACGCTCACCCTTCTTCAGATAGAAGATAGTTGTTGCACTCGCCGTCCCAAAGCGCTCGTTTGAACTCCCATATGCGTGGGCCAAGACTGTGTTCCCCGTTTTAATATGAAACACAGTAGTTTTTACAAGATCAGTTTTGTATACAATGTTTACCCACAATAAATAGGTTCCTGACACAGGGGCAGTAAAAGATCCAGTAGATTTGTTGTATCCTTTTCCTTCATTGTAGGGGACTCTGTCAAAAACGACTCTTCTTGTTGCCAAGACATGTTTTGTATCTGCCAAATAAGCTTCAAATCCTATTTCTTTATGGATCCATGCTGAAATAAAAATGAATTAAGGTTTAAACAACAAAATCAAACTTGTGACCTTAAGTACAGTATTATTTTGGACTATCTAAAATTCTTCAAGGTATAGTAAGCTATTTCAACTGTCGATTTAATGGTAGGGAAACTATAATTTAAAAGTAGATAGGAACTTATTAACAGATCTAAATACATTTTAATCTTATTTTATTCATTAATCGTCATATAATTGCATGTAAATTTCGTTAGAGGTTTTAATGTGACAAATAACATTCTTACTTATATTAAATTTACTTGAAAATGACTTACATACAATATTCTACTTCTATTTTGAATGGCAAATATGATAATTTTAAGTATTCAAAGTTGATTGTATTGCTTGAATCAGCAATCCTTTAACAAGATACTCAAATATTGCAGATTGTTGTCCATGCAATTAAAATATTGCCTGTATAGGTGACACTCAGACTTAAGGTACCCCAGATATTTGGTTTAACATGCATGTCATACTACCGAACGAAAGTTTAGACTCGCGATCATATATATAATTGCATTCATGATTGCCAAGGTCCTGTCTCAAAATAAAATAGTCATGCATTTACCATTTATGGATATTGAAGACATTATGGAACATTACTGACAAATGCTAATGAGAAGTGTATTGACATTGCTGTCATCAGGTAAGCCTTGTTACAGGGACAATGTTTCATAATAGGTCTTTAATGAAATGTTACGGTTTTCTTACATCATGGTTACATATGTCTTATGTAATTTGCACTAGAAAAAACGATGTTGACACTGATTTGAAACATTTGTTGAGTGTTATATGTGGCAAATACTTCTTACAAAAAATAAGCAACAGAAATATTTTTCTGGAAAATCTGTTAATCATTCTAGGTAGCCATACATTGTAGGCAGAGAAATATTCAAGATGAAAGAACCCTTATGAAGATAACTGATTACATTGGATAAACACAATCATCCTGAAAAACATGCAAAATGAAGGCTTTTGTGAGTATGGTAAAGAGAAGTACAACTAATTATACAGATGTTAGAATCCTGAAGAAATGACTTACGCTGTTTAGAACCAGCAAGTTGGATGTATCCAGTAGCATTCATCTGTCCAAAGATCTCTGCCAGTGAAACCAGTACTTCAGTCTCTGTCGAGTTCAGTTGTAAGAGTCCATGTTCAGTCAAATCTGATTTTGAGCAATTAAGTTGAATTGAATTAACTTCTTTTTTAACCATCTCCACAAGAGATTTATTACTTGATTGTTTCAGTTCTTTGAACGCCTCCATGGTTTTGTTGTGTGATTCTTTCAACTCTGCCAACTCCTCCTGCAGGGCCTCAGTGACGTTTCTACTTGCATTGAGTTCCTCGGTGGTTTGTGTTAGTTGAGAGAGAACACTTGACAAAACTGCCGAATATTTCTGTTCCTGAGCTTGGGCATGTGATTGGACCTCCTGAAGTAGAGCATCCATTTTCTTAACATGTTCGTTTAAGCTTGTGACATCAACATCTTTACTACTTGACTCAGCCGCAAACAAGGGAGCAATAAGAAGAAAAAAGTTAGCAAAAGCTATAAGCCAAACCATGTTCGTTACTCACTTTGTCTTGTATGTTTACTGATAAGATAACAATTAAATGCTGAGTTGACAGAATTTAAACATCTGGTATTAGATAAAAGTGAAAGTGATCTTCAGAGTATATTATCCATACGGGCGAGGATACACGAGTGGATATTTTTTTTATATCCGCACATGTGCTTTTTAGTGATTCTCAACGTTGATTGGTCGGTTCCTAAGAGAATGAAAGAAGATTGGTCGACGGAACTATTTTCAAGTTTCATTGATAAATCGAACGTGTCGAACGTATGTCGATTAGGTTAAAAATAAAATCGTAGAACGATGAATATTACTGTACATCATATAACTTACAGGTTGATATTTAAACGCAGTATTATTTGAAACTATTCATCTACGTGTTAAGTTTCATTGTGATCTCAAGATTGTGCTTTTTCCAAAGGTACGGTAAGCGCTGTCTGTTTGTAAACAAACATGGCTGCCATCGAAAATTCATGAAATCTATCCAAGCACAAGAATTTCACTGATCCATTAGTAATTATTAACACATAAAAACCACAGGGACTCAAATTCAATACATACATTCATGAAAGCAATAACTTTTACAAATCAACATACTCATAGTTGATCAGCCCTGGGAACAATCCTACCGTGATTACAGGCCGATTAGAGTTATCGTTCTTGACACTTGCTACGTGAATGAAAGTAACGTCGAAAGAAACAAATGTCGTTCAAACTTCAGATTATTTGATTATCTTGACATACAGACTTGTTTTGGTGCATTCTTTGAAAGTTTCTCTTAAAGATATTGCCATTTTTATCAAGTATAGTTTAAAAAAAATGACAGGTTTTTGACATTTTCGTTATGATTGTGCCGTCAACAACACATCACAGTGGTAGTACGGCTTGACGATCGGCTGATTCAAATACTTATTATCTTTATCAAATAATGTTGTTTGTTAAGAGTTTTATGTGTGTAAATTTGTTCAATGTTGAAAAGTGTATTATATCATTCAGGGACATTATTTTCGTCATTTTCGTATTGTTTTGAAACTGAACTAGATTCCGATGCGTTGTTGACTAATTCACTCTGGAGATGTTCGGTTGGACACGCGTATGAATACTGATCAGCTGATTGGTATCACTTACTACAGCATTACTACGATTTCACAATCGCATCTTTTCAGTCGTTTTTTAATCATATTTCATTACAAATGGGTAATATATAGAATAACCAACTCGGTACGAGTGATTACGGGATATCTGCCCTCGTCAAAATAATGTTCAGTTGCTCGCCAAGGCTCGCGACTGTGAACATTATTTCCACTCGGGTAGATAACCGCAATCACTCGTACCTCGTTGGTATTCTCTAAGTAACTTCAAACATTTTCAAACAATATGTGATTATGATCATTAAGAATATTAAACTATGTTACCAGCAGTAAACAAAGTCTTTTTGACATTGAAGTCGCGCCTAGGATATACATTCATTACATTATACAAATATTAATCACGCTCCTGTGAGCATTTGTAATGTTTATGCGTTGTCTTGACAGAATTAAGTGACAACTTATTTAAAAGGAGATAAAGTAGTATCTGGATCTGTGATATACTGGCATGTCTATTGAGAGTAAACCTTAATAATATCACATAATTCATCAGTTTGAATGTGTAGTATTATAAGAATAATCAACGAGTTGTGAGGAATTAGGGATTATCTGTCCTGAATTAACTATTGCGATAAACTCCGAGCTTCAGCGAGGAGTTTGACACAATAATTCACAAGGGACAGATAATCCGTAATTCCGAGCACCGAGTTGGTTATTCTTTTTCTTACCCAAGATCATTTTAATGCATAAAACGGGAAAAAAAGAGCAACATTAAAAATTACGCGCGGCCGGTAAAGTACAAATTGTACTCATACGCCATTCATAATGTTGCTCACTACTTCAAGATGGGCGGCTCGAACTAGTTCGCAAAATACGCTCTCATTTTAAATAGTTAATAATTTTGATGTCACATTTGATCACAAACATATTGTCTCATATGACAAAAAATCTATTTATTGACTGCGCACAACCAGAAAGAAAAAGTAAGACGTCGTTAGCTTTCGTTACGTTTGACAAGCCTAGCGAGAAATGTTATGACCTCACTGTTTGACGTCATGTTTAATGACGTCATAGAGCTATGACGTAAACAGTTCGGCTGGTGACTCTCCCACACAGATGAAGATTTGAAATAGTATTTACGGCAAAGAAAACATCAAAAGCTCTTGACTTCCAATTAAAAATGTTGTAGTAATGTGTGACTTTCGCAACTTAGGTATAAGATTTGTCATCTATATCTCTCGACTATGGATGTAAAAAAGTTCGTCAACCAATCAAAATGCGAGCTATTTTTAGAAAAACTGTAATTCCCATGACCATTATGCAAACTTTAATACCCGGCACATCCTTGCCTGCTTGGGTAAGAAGAGTTTTCATTGCTATGCCTCATTAAATTAAATCCTAATCATTCCCTTTAATTCTCTGTCCGTCCCATTTTGTGCATTTTTGAAAGATGAATGTTATAATGTTTGGACAGGATTCTTTAAATTAGATACCCTGTGCAAGTCTGTTTCTTGAATGAATAGAGACAAACCCATGACCAAATAAGTTTCATCAGCTTGTATCACCATACATACAGCCGTTTTGATTGATATTTGTTGCAAAAGAGCTTGAAATTTTAGCTAATACAAGGTATTAAGGAAATTCCACAAATGATAAGGCGTGAACAGCTTATTCAAAACGATTAGATCTAACAGTTGTCTAATTAATTGAACAATGATTTGGGAATATAATTTAACAACACGAATGTAATTTTACTAAAAAGCTCTAATAATTTTCAATTTGTTTCATCCAAACTAAGGATAGATCATAGACAAACTATATTATATATATATCAATGTTTTAAGCTCTTAAAATACACCGGCGTATCTTAAGTTTGTTCATATACTTGGGTATTCTAGTGCAAATATCGTGTAATTTAAAATGTCTTTGATGCATCCTAGCATTGCACAAACGAAACGATTATGATTCACAACATAAGTTGAGATTGATTTTTCATTAACATATCCGGATGCCCGACCTAACAGGTATCTGTAACAATTTTTGCAGGTCTTTAAAGTCACCAGGGTTGAACATTTCGAAAACACTTTTTTCCATTTTCTCTACAAAATCCTTCAAAAGTGAGCAACATGTTTAGGCCTATGTCATATTTGTTCCTTTGCTTTTAGTCAATGCCACTGTGCTGATATTGTTCTCCGCAAGTCTATATGGAATATTTAAATCTAAATTTGAAAATATCGGAGTTTAAAAAATATGACCCAATCTTTCTATTTAGACATGCTAAATTTCGAGAATCTTAACCTCTGATCTGACGATCCCAAAACATATTTGGAGAAAAATTATTTATTGTCTTGAGAACATCTTTCACACACTAAATATTATTAGATCTGAAGAGTAAGCAATTGCAGCACGTTTTAAACGGTAATATTGATAGAATTCTACAAAAGTTTCCAAATGAGTAAAAAGATACCCACATGAAGTGTTTTTATACATACAAACATAACTGTTCTTTGGCATCATATACACCCAAACACCATTAGCACTGAAAACATACTTAAATATCATTTGGTCTTTGAAAAAATCAAAAAGTTTTATGTTTGAAATTAAAGTTACCAATTTGATTATTTAAGAGTCATTTTCGCAGTAAAAGAAAGAGTGTCTGATTGGTCACATGATATTCACATATTACTACATGTATCATAGTTGATTGACCAATAAGCGTCAAACGTTGAGTTATCTCCATTCATTAGGACAAGGCTATTCCTGTCAAGGCTGTTTTCATGAGACACATTTTCTCCCCTAAACATTGGTGCCACCTGGATCTCCTCAGACATCAGTCGGGACCTTCAGCGTTAAACACTGCCTGTTAACCAGGAATTCTGTGATTAAGACTCTACAGGAAGAGATGGGAAATCACGTGATGACGGATGCAGGCCTTCCAAACAATCCTGCCCTACTGCGCCGAAAAACGGGGAAAAGTCCATATTAAACATGTAAAAGTCAACATAAATATAATCTCTCGACAACAAGTCAAACATAAACAAATAAAACGTGTAGAGTGCAGCATTCATTTCAGAACGAACGTTGACCTGTGCAGAACATGCGTGTTTGACCTGACCTAGACAATTTATTTCCGGAAATTGTGATTCCCCACGTGTACAAAATGTGGCCTTGATTTAATAATATCTTATCATGTCGTAAATACGACAGAATTACAAACTTGAGAAGTGTACATTGTACCAACACATATGAACATTTTATATTCTAAATTAAACAATAAAAATAATATAAATGAGGTGGGTAAATCAACTGCATTTTGTGCACAAATGTAAACACGAGGTAGAGCCTTGTGCAGGTGCATGTGGCTACATTTGTTGGGTTTACGTTTTTCGTTTCATGGGATTATTCATGTTGCATTCTCCACGATTAATTGAACTTTTGTTCACGTTTTTCGGCGCAGTTTTGTTTGCTTGGCCTGAAATGGACATATTCAACGCAAGGACTGTTTGTGATGTGCTAATTAAGTTGTTGTATTGTTACACAGTCAAATACCGAAAAATTATACCCTGTATGACAGTTGCCTCTAAACTTGTTCAACACTAATCATTATGTAAATAGAACCAGTTAAAAACTAGAAAATGTGTGTCTATAGGACACAGATGCCCCTGCTAATAAAAAAAACCTCAATGTTTTCAACCATACAATTTAAAACACAATAAGAGATGAACACCTTTAGCTTCATTTAAGTTCAAACGTCCATTAAAATGTAGAAACTTAAAAATCCCCAAAACAAAATATAAAATGCACACCTTTTGGATAGCATGTTTGAAAGTTCAGCGCAGTCTATCCAGGACTTTTTTAGGAGAAGTGGATAAACGATACCCTGTATAGAGTGGTTACATACCTACAACCAAGGGTAATCCAATATGCCCATGCCATATATGGCAGGGGCATAAAGATACTCTAAATTTATTAACTAATCTTATCAATTATTAACTTATATTATTAATTACCTTGGTCTTGGACTTAATGATGAGTAGAAATGTTTATGGCGACGTTTCTTGCTCTTGAGTGTATATATTTTGTAAGTAATTCTATGTAAGAATATTTCTCTTAACACTTGTTAAGCTAGCCTTACATATTTTCTTGTAACATGCAAATGTTGCCAAAGCATTCAACTTAATGCCTGATTCAAGATACTACATCTCGAAATGCATGGATTGAATGAAGTTTTGATATTATGTCGAAAATGTATCTTACATGACATGTTTAAATTGAATTAAATAATAATAAAGGTACGACATGTATCTGTTGGTGATCAATAAATGAAATATTAATCATATTTAAGAACCAATCTAAAAGTCATATCTATCTCACCTTACAGAATACAGCTCTCTGATTTCAACTAGTTTGACTTTTGAAATGAAATCGATAGCACTTACAATCAACTTGAATCATAACGTGTTTACATAGGGACAATAAGACCTGAAGAAAGGAATTAATAAAGGAATCTGCTCGCATCTGCTATGGTAAATTTTTAGCAATGCGAGTTTATTTAAATGATTTCAACGAAATAAGTTATTTATGTCAAAAAACGTGATATGAATAACACAAATCTTATATTCCCAACGATTTATTTGTCTTAAAGCTCATACATAAGCAGAAATAATATATATTAGTATTGTTTAATGAGCACAGCCCCTACAGATGAGGAAAGGGCTTCAAGTTCAACATCCCTACTGGAAGTCATCCAAGTAATCTCCCCTTTTTGCAGATAGAAGACTGATGTTGTACTTGCCGTCCCAAAGAGCTCATATGAACTCCCATATGCACGAGCCATGGTTGTTTTACTTGTTCGGATATAAAACACGAAAGTATTTAGATGATCAGTTCGGTATACAATGTTTGTCCAAAACATATATGTCCCAGACACAGGAGCAGTGAAAGTTCCCGTTGATTCGTTGTATCCATTCCCTACGTTGTAGGTTACCCGGTCAAATACAATTCTTTTTTTTTCAGGGACGTTTTTCTCTTTGGCCAGATCAGCCTCAAAGCCAACTTCTTTATGGAGCCATGCTGAAATGGAAATTAAGTTTAATCACGTTGAATCAATCCAAAGAACAAAATTAAAGCAATTGTCGTAAACAGAAGTTCAAAATTCGACTGTTGTTTTAATGTTAGGTAAATATCTTTAGAAAACTGATTGGAGCTGTATTTGAATTTATTGCAGATCTTTTTAAAACCTCTTGAATTTCTGTTTACAGTTTTCTTCTAACAGAACATAAAGAAGCAATCTACTAAGTGTTTGAAAAAAAACATCCACAACTTCTTGCCAATAAGGACTCACACTTAAGAAACTGTGGGCCCAAGTCTAAAACTGAATTTGAGTCATGCAGATTAGACCTATTCTTAAATATTAATATTCTTGTTATCAGTGTGTTATTTGTATACAACATCATTGTCATCTTAGAGGGACAGACTTAATGAATAACAAACTCGGTACGAGTGATTAGGGAATATCGAGTCAAATAATGTTTACAGTCGCAAGCCTTCTTGTGCGAATGTGAACATTATTTTGACAAGGGCAGATATCCCTTAATCACTCGTACCGAGTTCGTTATTCACTAAGTAAGACATATTTCCTACTTTATAGTACCCATTTGTAATGAAATATAATTAAAAAACTACTGAAAACCATCCTGTAAACCAGGCTTCGCTTCGAAATAGTCCCCTGTAGCCAAATGGTTTGAAATCGCTGATTCAGTAAAATGGAAATTCCCTATTCTATTAAAGGAACGCCAACCAGGAAACATGTCTCATATAGATGCAAGGCACTACAAGCTTGAGTTAATCCAAGATGCAATAAGTTTTTCAGACTCTATGCTGTATGGTTCTGTGTTTGTGTCGAGAATGATAGCTGATTAAAATCGAGTCTTTCCTGTAAATTCCAATAACTTACATTGGAAAGCAGGAGGAAGTACATGTACTTCGTCGAACTATATAATTCCTAGTACTCTCATAGGCTTCATATTCGGTAATTATGGCAAAAGGATACATTTTTTATTTTTTTATTTTCAAGGACAAACATTTGTGCATTTTGAATCATTTGCATAACACAAAAGTACAATGATCAAAATCAAAGTTTGCACTATAACATTTTGAAAACAAATGCCATGATGTATTGCAACACGATGTCTACATATTTATGGTATACAATTTGTATTAACAATGAGCAATAAAATGTTGATTATGAGTAATGAGAGTTAGTTCGTTCGTAAGGAGGCGGCACCGACTATAGAAGGACAGCGTTGATTGGATCTATAGATAAGCCATAGACTTTACTGTGATTGGTAGCTGTCGTGTCCGCGATTTCAAGGCATTCGGCTACAGGGAACTATTTCGAATGTAAAACCTCCTGGATATGTTATTACGGGAGAAAAATAGACCTCTTAACAATAGACGGAATCCCTGATAGGTTTCTTAATGAGAATGAGGAACAGAATCATGTTGAAAAGCTGTGAGCCTGTTAGGACCTGGAGATATTTGAAAGCGTGGGCCCTTGCGACTAATTATGCCTGTTTCAAACTACTGTTGACAAGTTGAGATAGTAAAACAAACTAAGTTAATAGTTGGGATTTCAAGGTGTCAATACTATTATGCATGGTTTTATAATGGTCAATGAGTACATATAGTTTAACATGCGTTGTATTGCAAGGCATTTTTGAGTTCATTAAAAGCACCAAAATGTTTTGAAACTGAAAAATGTAATGATGACTTACGCTGTTTCAAACCAGCAAGTTGAATGTAACCAGTAGCATTCATTTGTCCAACAATCTCTGCCAGTGAAACAAGTACTTCAGTCTCTGTCGAATTTAGTTGTAAGAGTCGATTTTGATTTACAACTGATTTGGAGCAATCAAGTTGAATTGATCTAACGTTTTTTTCCAACATCTCTAACTCCAGAAGAGATTGATTTTTTGCTTGTTTCAGCTCCTCGAACACCTCCATGGTTGTCTCGTAGTCAAGAAGAGTTTTGTTGTGTGATTCTTTCAACTCTGCCAACTCGTCCACGACTGTCTTGTAGTCCTGCTTCAAGTTCTCTAAGTCTAACTGAAGATTCTCGCTGACATTTCTACTTGCACTGAGTTCCTCAGTGGTTTGTGTTAGTTGAGAGAGAACACTGGACAAGACTGCCGAGTATTTCTGTTCCTGAGCTTGAGCATGTGATTGGACCTCCTGAAGTAGAGCATCTATTTTCTTCATGTGTTCGTTTAAGCTTGTGACATCAACATCTTTGCTACTTGGCTCAGCCACAAACATGGGAGCAATACGAAGAAAACTTAGAAAAGCTAATACTGTTATAGAAACCATGATGTGCACCTACTGTGTCCTACATGTACATGGGTACTGATAAGATTTCAATTCGAGTGGTGTGTTGACAGAATTGAAACATCTGGTGCTAGATAATTTTTGGGAATTGAGGCTAATCTTAAAATTTAAAGTGTTCAATCTTGCAAGCTTTAATTTATCAAATAATGTGATTATGATATTTCAAAATGTTGAAAGCAAATAAAAGAAAAGGTATATGATGATGCCGATATGTTTCTGTGATATTCTATCTGCTTAGAAACATTTTTTTTCATTGAACTAGGTTTAAATAATTTACAAGCGATGTTTAGGATACACACAGTGTTCACGACTCCCCTGTATGTTTTAAATTTTTAATGTTATTGTCTGTCCTAAACATGATCTTTTCAGGATGTTGTCACTACTCACGTTTCTATGCTGAGCAAACATCCCACATATCCGGCCCTTCCTGCTCCTGATTCCAGTACCATGTTATCACCATGAAATATGCCTTTTTGTAAATCTTAAATTGGAAGACAAGTAAGATCCTGTATCAAAGATCTTTTATATCTTAAGGGGTCATCTATCTGAAATATATTTATAATATTGGTTTTGATGTATCGTGGTCAAACAGATGACAACCGATCTACATTTAAAGACTTGTTAGTTTTGTTATCATCAAAACTTGATAACAGTCTGTGTTATAAGTAGGTACAATAACACAAATATTGGTACATATAAAGTACATGTACAATGGAAAGAAATCAGATTAAGATCATGTATAGTGTGCATGTCATAGGCAATTTTTCCAAAGTTTATATTCCTCAGGAAGAGTCAATGAATGTGATGCCCTTTATGGTGGAGTGTCTTTGGATAACTATGCTACTGATGTACAATGGTCCAAGAGATGATAACTTTACCATTAATATTATAGATTTTGGTGCCATAAAAGAGCCATTGTAACATTGTAAACATTGTAAACACCCTCCGAAACAATAGTTTAAGGCTACTGATGGTAGTGTGTAGGATTATGTTAGAAAATCATAAACTGTCAATTTTAAGTAAATAAATCATGTTGCTGAAATAATTTGTTGACACATTACAGGGTCTTTTATCTTGTCTCGGTATCAAAGCAACATTTTCAAAAACACGTCAAAGTTATATTTAATCAAATAGTTTAATTTACGTGGTATGGATACAATCAACACATAGTTTGATCATATCTTCTTTTTATTGCGTCAAAGCTGATTTTTAAAAAAATCAACAAAGACCTATAGGTCTTCAAAATGTTTTACTCTCTTTGTAAACCGGAAGCTGGTGGGGGTAAGGGACCCGAATAACGATTTGAGAAGCGATTTAAATGCTCAGTTGAAAATATTTTACGTGAAGACATATATGTCTTTATAAAAACAATTGTTGAGAATTGCGTTTTGATTATTTTGATTCCAGGCGAGAAAAATTCGATGTCAACCTTTGCTTACTTCGTTCGCACATAGGGGCAACTGGTTACTTTCATATCAGTGCGCAAACGCTAAACTTGGCCTTTGGTTCAATGTTTATGAATTACGATATTTTCTTAAAACCAACATAATTCAAACTTTATTGCTTTTCCTTTGATATTGAATATTGAGTGTATATAAGTTTTTCGTCACAAACTGGCCATGCAATCATTGTTTGTTTGATGTGAATCTGCTGCAAGTTTGTTTCATTATCAACTTAGTTGATATTTGCCATCGTTTCTATCATGTAAGTCAATTCAGTTTTGTTAATGTTCATTTGATTTTCTATTATATCATTGTTTCCATTTTTCATCAAGACCATTATCACCAATGAAAGAACGTTTCAGCCGAAGCATATAATCTTATTACATTAGCTCTCTGTTAAACCTTCCTATAACCCAAAGGGGTAAACAATGCAGCAATGAGTTCAAAGAGATAACACATCTATAACACACTATTGACCAAAAACTTGTGAGAAATAGTCTTAAAGTATGTTTTAGAAATTAATTAAATTAAATTAAATTTAAAAAAATACAACCCACAACAATTCTTTCAGCCAATCACAGCCTGCCACAAAAAAGCTGTTACTCAAGTGGCCAGACTCTGGAATTGCTATTGTTTACATCATAGAGTCAGCGTCTGAATTAGTAAGTGTAAAACTACTACCCAAAACAACATGAAAACGTTAAAGTGTGACAGTTAGATATGCATATATGGTAAATGGTTTATGTTATTGCACTGTTTATAGCTGAAACAAGGATTGATATTGCCACTTATAGTCGAGCATGAAGAGGGTGGCAAGACTTATTCTTCTATTGGATTTTAAACACCATCATAAAACGTTCAAGGGAGGAGATGTTATGAACATTGTAGAAGAGTTTGTTTTCTACAAGCAAGACAAATGTTTTCGTCTCATCATGTTGTAGTCAGTTGGCCTTTCCGCTAAAATTGTTCCATACACGTTTTACTGTGAGCAACCCGGTTTGAACTTGGCGCTATATAAAAAGGTTATTATCACTTTGAATATATGTTTTAAAATCTCTTGTGCATATCTCAATTTATTCAAAGAAACCAAATCAGATTTCAAAAAAGAAAACTTTTCATTGTGTAATATATACATATACAATTTTATACAAATATTCGTTCGTTTGAGATATTATTGTTTTCATTTTTATTCCCTTATCATACAACAAAATTTGATCAATGATCAAAGTGTTTACATATATATTTACATATCAGTGAATTGTTTCAGTTTTCCTCAGTTTCATAATGTTAATAAAACAGATTATTTTGGTATAATTCCATATCTAAGTTACAGCTGCGCCTAGCCTTAATAATGAATTACCTGTTATAAGTACCTGGGCGAATTTTTGTGCCTTCAACTGCATTTGTGTACCTTTCATTATTATCTGCCATAAACTATTTATTCATTTCTGGAAATGCATGTAAGTACATGTATTTTTGTTTCTGTGAACGACAAGCATCTTATTTTACATTCCATCACATTCTGTGAATAAATATGTTAAAACCATATTTAAGTTTAAGTAATTTAAATAGTACTGTATTCAAAACAAAGTACTTAATCAATACAGTAATCCAAGTCAAGTGCTCGAACCCATGCTTTTGCATGAGCTATGACAAGTTTGAGTAGTTTAATTTTTACTGGATCTAGTATGACCCGCAAATGACCAATCAGTGACAAAGTCTTGACAAGTTGATGCTACTAGATGAGACAAGTCAACTAGGCAGGTATATTGTTTTAATTTTTACTTCTGTCATTCAGTCAGAACTTGTCCGACCCGTTGCAGACAAACTGCACATATGTTCTACCCTTCTAGGATGGATGTACATGTAGCGCAAATTACAAGTGATGATGTTTAATATTGATTTTTTTTAATACAAATTTCTATGTTTTGTTCTCTGTCATTTTCAAAGATCAGGATTTGTCTCACCATTTGCAGAATTCATATAATTCGTTTCAATTCATTTTAGTGGGTTTCAAATTCAGTGAAAGAGACGTCTTTTAAAGTTCTGGATAATGGGATGTCTATGTTCTGGTATGTAAACAGTAATTTAGTTGGTTTGGGATGTACGGTAAGAGGTATTACAATCTAGTTAAAACTAGGTGTAATGTATATGTCCCATAAGCCCTCCGTTATATCTAGCCACTTACCCACTAGCATGCGCGGAAATCAACTAATGAAAAAAGACTGACTGATCTCTTTGAATCGGGCGTCGTTAGGATTTACATTGCATTGCACAAATTGTAACTATAGCTGTCAATAATTCAATGTAGGACTGATGGGACATAAATACTTCAGCTAGTTTCAACTAGATTAACCGATTACAACAGCTAGTTATAACTAGATTGTCTGATTCTAGGAGTTCTTTTCATTGTTGATTTCCGCGTATGCTTGACATGGGCCTATTGGGTAAATGGCTAGATACAACGTGCGAGTTATGAGACGTAAGCTCCTTCAATAGAACTAGAATTCAATAGAATATCCTGGGACATTTCATAGAATAACTCTCATTATACTTGTAGATCTTCCCTATATCTTAAAATGACACATATTAAGCCCTAGGTTTGACATAATAATAGGTTGTTGAAATTGACCTACAATCATTTCCCTGTAACAGATGGTCATAATTTGAGGATTGCACGACAGTTTTGGAATGCAGTTGGACCCTTTTATTTCTGATAGTACATTAGTCCTTAACATGTAGAGAAAGCCGGATCATTACTTACACTGTTTATTACCAGCTAGAACCATCAGATCAGGATCTGAGAATATGCTCAATGTCCCAAGGTTTCACCTTCAGACATTTGGAGCTCGTAGCTTCTCCGTAGTTGCAGCACAACATTGGAATTCTCTCCCAAATGATTTAAAGAATTTAGACTCTCATGAACTATTCAAAAAACATCTTAAAACATATCTGTATGCCATGGTATAAACCCAATAGAGCATGTGATTTGTATGACTTTGTTCGCGCTTTGAGCATACTTCAGTGTGGAAGTTAGCGCTATATAAGCACTCTTTATTATTATTATTATTATTATTGAATGTCCCCAGTCTAATTCATCTGTCCTACATTTTCGGCCAGTGAAATCAGTACTTCAGTCTCTGTAGAGTTCAGTTGTAAGAGCCCCTTGAATTTAATTGATTTAAGGTCACTCTCTAACTCTATGATGGATTGATTGGTTGATTCTTTCAACTCTGCCAACTCGTTCAGGACTGTCTCGTAGTCTCTAAATTTACTTGAAGGGTGTCAGTAAATTCTTAGTGAAAGAATTTAAACACCTGGTGAGATATAACAATCTGAAACATTACTGCTACCATTGGTAATTGTTCTTATTGAATATTTCATTAAAATCTAATGATTATTATAATGATTATTAAATTAAAAAAAGGTTTAGTAGCTCATCAGACAATATGATGTATGATTTAAATTGTTATTGGTCAGAGGGTCACAATATCAGGAGTCACATGGTCACGAAGTCATTACAATAATTTACAATCCTCAGCAATAAAATTTACATGAGGTATCAGCTCTAAGCGTTTGCTTTTCGAAAACAATATGTAAATAGCTTATAAAACGTGAACCCTTTACGGTATCCTCATGATCACAAATGAGTCTAAATTCCTCGCGTAAGTGATTCTGGAGAAGAGGATGCAATGAAACAAAATTTATGACATGACACATGGACAATTGAATGGACAATAGAAGGACGCACGATTGACGCCATGCAATAAGCCCATTGAGCCTTCAAAGTCATATGAGATAAAACTTGAAAATAAATATTTGTTTATTAAGAAAAAACATTAAATAAATAAAAATCATCAACAAAATAAAGTTATCAATTGAAATGACTATTATTCAATAATAATAGCACTAGTAGTTTAAAATAAAGTCAGTCAAGTATAACAACCAATCTCTAAATATTGAACGGAAAATGTTATTTAACATCAAAGCAGGTTTCAGAAATTTAGAGTGTGCAAGGGTCAAAATCATAACTCTATATATTATACATTTTCAAAGAAACACTGCCTGAGCAAAAATAGAAGGATTTTGGGGCGGTAAACCAAGTGCAGAGGTTTTTATATTTTGAATTTATATTGCTCGGAACAAGGCCGATTTTAATCAGTTATGGCTCTAAATAAATGTCCTTTTAAATGGCACACTTCATTTTATCTAATCACTCACATATATAATATATATATTACTTACTTACTTAATCCTCTTCGTGCTAGGAGCACATAAGGCCTCCACCAAAGATCGCCAATATGGCCGGTCCTGAGCCCAATGTTGGATTTGACCCCAGGTCCATCCCTGTTCTTTTATCTCTCTTACCACAGATCTTCTCCATGTTTCCCGTGGCCTTCACTTGTTCCTCTTTTCTTGTGGTGTCCATCTCATTGCTGTTCTAGGAATGGCATCTGGTTGCATCCTCAGTATGTGCCCAATGAATCGCCATTTTCTCTTCTTTATTGCTTGGGGCCCCAAAGGGCACCAATCATTATGATTTGATTTTTCTTAAACTTTTCTGAATTCTCTCTTTATTACTCTTGATATTTTAAAAGGGAAGCCGCGCCAATCACATGTGTTGTATCCGAATCAAAAGACCAATGAACAGAGCTGTAGCAAAAATGCATTACGTCACTATGTGGGTAATACAAACTATTTGGCACATTAAACTGTGGAATATGATTTCGCTTTAAATGTTAATATTAAAAGAGAAACAATGTTTTCTATTAAAGATGCTGATAAATGTTAACAGACTCAATCAAAAACATCTTCATTTGAAGAAGAGTCTGCATTTGTTCGAGATAAAGCATTAATTATTTCGCATTCAATAATCGCAGAATCAACTTTTTTATAACCCACGCGATTTAATTTCACGCTGGGCTTGCCTGGCGAATTAAAAGTAATGTTTGTGTAAGTACGATGGTGACATCGAAATAAGACTTATGTTTACTAATAGGTAGATCACTTACGACCACGTGACAAGTCATACTTAACGATGTCACTAAATGTTTACGTTGAAAACATGTATTTATTATCAGAGTACTGAAATTGACTCATGCTATATTTAGAATATGACCTACTTCGCTGGTTCCAAACGTTAGCTCAGCGGACCTGGGTTGAAATCCCGTCAGATCATCAGAGAGTATTTTCTTTATTACCTGTTCTACTACTGTTAATAATTAACCAGCATGACAAGGAGATATCGTTTTGGCAGTACGTTTTGCACAATTTCCTATCATTGTCAACGCTACATGGCAACACAGTGCTTTTACTTCAAGTAACTACATCACAATGCCACAACATCATACACATAGTGACCTCACTATGCAATGACATCACTGTCTTGAAAATCTAGTGTTGTTGTGTTCAGAGATTTACATTTTTTCTCTGAGAGGTCAAAAAGAGTGAATTTGGATGATAAATAGATTGTCACCATCGTGTATTTTGATATGAAATATACCAACAATCGTTGATGAATGTAAAAAATATTCATAACTTTCAGCAATTCGTGTTGATAGAAATTAATTTTGTGAAGTTAACTTTGAGTAATACTTGTGTTAATATTAGTGCTGTTATCCAGTGTTGTATATTTCACTTATCCCCCGAATTATTCGACAAATCAGAATCTCCTTCATCTGCCTATGTGGCACAAAGCATGCCTTTTTAAAGGCTTATCTTGCTACTTGAGACAGTGGGATGGTGTTTGTCCGCTTGTAGAGCTCTTCATTGGAGATGGTTACTGGCCAATAAATACCTAATATTCTGCGAAGGCATATGGTTTGGAATACAACTGACCCCATCAAGGAAAATTTGGCAATAGCATAATAATCAATAAATTATTAAATCTGTTATATTATAACAAGAGACTTCAGTTATAGAATGTTAAACACAGTAAACAAAATTCCTCTGTGCACACGACTTTCAAATTAAAGAAATAAGGTCTTATAGTCTTAAAGTTATTCATCTCAAAATATGTTAAGTTCATGAATAAAACATCTTCTTACATTCCAAACAGTTGTTTATTTGTCAAATAGTATATCTAAATTGATAAGCAATGTTTGATAAGCACAGCCCCTGCAGACGGGGTGTTAGCCTGAAGGTCGACGTCCCTACTGGGAATTATCCAAGTACGCTCACCCTTCTTCAGATAGGAGATAGTGGTTGCACTCGCTGTCCCAAAGTGCTCGTTTGAACTCCCATATGCGTGGCCCAAGACTGTTTTCCCCGTTTTAATATGAAACACAGTAGTCTTTACAAGATCAGTTTTGTATACAATGTTTACCCAAAATAAATAGGTTCCTGACACAGGGGCAGTAAAATATCCAGTAGATTTGTTGTATCCGTTTCCTTCATTGTAGGGGACTTTGTCAAAAACGACTCTTCTTGTTGCCAAGACATGTTTTGTATCTGCCAAATAAGCTTCAAATCCAATTTCTTGATGGAGCCATGCTGAAATGAAAATCCAGATGAATTCAAACAACAAAACCAGTGTTCCTAATTCAATTATTGATTATCATGTACCTGTCATTTATGTAACAACCTATTTTGACTAAGCAACAACGTCCTGTTTGCATGTTCGAATTTCAAACTTGAGAAATCATTAATGCTATATTAAAACTTAATCGAAACACCTTCTAAGTTGTTCTAGTTAAGTACATACTTTCTGTATTCTATGAAACACTGAAACACTGTTTACACAGCTGACTAAATTAAACAAGTGATCCTTTTCCCTGTGTACTCAAATATAGCAGCTAATTGTTAAGTTCACTCGAATTCATTTACTATTACCCTTGGATAAAATAATTATCTCGGGTGAGGGTTTCAAAGGTAGTTATTAGCGCGAGAGAATAGTAATGTAAAAGCATCCAGAGTGATTTGTTCCTCAAACGTTTAATTACTTACGCTGTTTAGAACCAGCAAGTTGAATGTCACCAGTAGCATTCATTTGTCCTACAATCTCTGCCAGTGAAACCAGTACTTCAGTCTCTGTTGAATTCAGTTTTAGGAGTCGATTTTGAGTCGCATCTGACTTGAGGCAATCATGTTGAATTGATTCAACCTCACCCTCCAGCTTAAAGAAAGAATGATTGTTTGATTGTTTTAACTCTGCAAACTCCTCCAAGGTTGTTTCTAAGTCCAGTGTAGTTTTGTTTAGTGTTTGCTTTAAGTCCTCCATCTCCTCAATAGTCATTGCATAGCTGAATAGAGTTTTGTTGTGTAATTGTTTCAACTCTGTAAGCTCTTCCATGGCTGTCATGTAGTCACATTGAGTGTCGTTATATGATTGTTTCAGTTCCGCTAATTCTCTTATGGATGTCTTGTAGTCATGTTCCAAGTTCTTGAACTTTAACTGCAGGTTCTTGGTGACATTTCTTCTAGCGCTAAGTTCCTGTGTATTCAGTGTAAGCTGAGAGAGAAGACTGCTCAAAAGAGCTCTGCTTTGTTCTTCCTGGGCTTGAGCATGAGATTGGACCTCCTGAAGTACAACGTCCATTTTCTTCATGTGTTCCTTTAGACTCGTGATATCAACATCTTTGCAACTTGGCTGAGCGACACTGAAGGCAGCAATTAAAATAAAGATTGGAAGAGTTTTAATAAGAACTGTATACCAAACCATGATTAACTCTTACTGTGTTCTGTATGGATACTGATAAGATAATGAATGATTCAATGCTGTGTTGACAGAATTTAAACATCTGGTGCTAGATAACAATTTCAAATCATTCTTAAATTGTTGTTATGCTCTAAAAATAAGTAAAGAATCAATGGATATTGACATGAAGCTTTTCCATCTGGTATGGTATAAATTTTAAGTGGCAGAAGCACATTTTTGGTATATTATAACTGGTATTTTCTTTCGTAAAGTTTTCTTCATCAAAAATTTACTGATGCCAAAATGTTCTTCCTTCTGAGGTTCCAATATCTTAACTTGATACACATAGTCTTGAAATGTCAAGTCAAGTATAAAACGTAACTACTGACGGTCCTTTTAGTATGATCACGTTTTAATCAATTAAGAAAGGTTAATGGACTCATTTTACAGTTCTAAATCCTTTCCCACAGGTTTCATCTGGGATTCTTTGTCCAAGAATATCATATCATCAAAAAACCTCTGAAAGTCTAGATTCAAAAGTGTGTGCAGGCATTAACAGTATTGAAGCGCCTGTCTGTTTTCCTATCTGAAATAGTTTCTAAGAACATTTCTACCTTTGAGGATACCCTCGAACAAAGTAAAAAAACACAGAAAAAAATCGATAAATTGAAATCCAAAAGAGGCACAACAAATCTGGTTATCCAACTAAGATTCTGAGAAATTCAGAACAAATCCTTGACACAGTGAGTTCCGATCTTGATCCGCTTGAACATGTTTGGCATATTTTCCACCGACTGGTACAATGTAGGGAAGCTGTAATTGAATTGCATGATGGGAGTTTGCAATATTGACAGTTTTTGTGCCTCAAGTCTTTGAATAATCCTTTTAACCAATCCCAGGTATTGTTTTGTAATTGAAATTTTATTCATGACAATCCTTTAATTTGTGTTATTTTCCGCAGATTCGAACCCCAAAATTGAAAGCAACATTTTTATACACCATGGTGTTAGAGAGTGGCCATTTATAATCCATAGTCATTAGATTGCTTTTTAATCCCTCCATCATAAAATTTCTTCCATTTAACTGTTATCTCCCACAATCACTAGACTGTCATACCCTATTAAAACATGGGGGGGGGGGGGGGGGGGTGGAACACTTTATGTGCTATGTACATGTATATGTACACCTAGACTCACGGTGTAAAATGTTGGTGTAAAATCTTCCTGTACCCGGCTGTCATAGGAAAAGCTCCTCGCTGAGATGGTTTGCTGTCAGATAGGGAGAAGATTACGTTACCAAATGGCACAAGTGGTGTAAAGCGTTTACATTTGTTTGATCAGCTGTTTTCGTTATTATTCAATATACCTTTGCTTTCTCATCTGTTAATGTTTTATTTGGGAACATGCTCCGAAATTTGCATTACTTGGACATGCTATTGAATTAAGATCAATCTCAATTAGTCTCAATAATTTTGCTTCACTATGTTGGCGTAAAGATCTCCCCAGGCTCTGTTAATTAAGCCGTCAGATAAAGCTTTGGCATCATCCACGAGTTTCCACCATAAGCCAGCAATAAAAGCTTACTGGACAAACATGTTTTCATGTTGCTGTTTACAGACGATATGGTTCATGTGGATTGCAGTGTTATCGGCTCCAGAAAAGATTAGATGAATTATCGGCCTATTGTTATAAGCGGCAACTACTAGTTTATGTAAATTAAAAATAAAGTACTTGTTTTCGTGGCATGTTATACAGTTAACCCCCTCAGTGCAGCCTTTAAAGATATCTGTTCTCTGAATTTCATCAATTTGCGTATGAATGTATTGTTATTTATCATCCAAAACTGTGTTTCACAGGAGATATCGCTTGTTGAAGATCAAGCAATATCTCCTAGGAAGTATCGCTTTGACACTAGATTTTGAACAATGCCCTGTCAACAGAAGGGACATGACATCACAAACGTTGTACATCATCAGAAATGACGTCACAATGTTACGACGTCGTAACACAATGACCTCAAAATGCTATGACGTCACGAACACCATGACGTCACAGTGCTATGACATCACTGGTATAGGAGTTTTAGAGCTATGCAGTGGTCAAAGATGTACATTTTTCAAGCAAATGTGATGAAAAATGATTTTGGATGATAAATAGAATCTTACCCTCGTGTCTTCTGATATCAAATATATCAAAATTCGTTGATAAAAGTAAAATATCCTCGGCAAGCCTCGGATATTTGTTACTTTTATCAACTTGTGTTGATATATTTGATATCAGAAGACACTTGGGTGAGATTCTCTATATATTTTAGACCAGTGCTATTGTACGGTTCGCAGGTCTTTAGTTGCAGTTGAACATGTTTCTGAAAATGTTGATAAACAAGTTCTCCTTTTTGGTTGAGGCTCTCCTAATATTACTGCTAGAGGGGGAATCTGTCGCTACTCCATTAAGGTCAATCAATATACATGTATAAGTATAATCAAGAATTGAGTTCGAATTTTGCCTTATGAGGTGAATATTTTACCGTGTGAAACTTGTTCTATTAATCCCAAAGTAGCGATAACCAGACAGGGGAGATAATATGTAGAATAATTATTCACCTACAATTTGCACTATCTATCGGGTTTTTACTCACATCAAATTAAATAAAAGAACGACCATACCGTCCCAATCGGAGTAACTCCCACATGCAATCGCCCGCTTTCATTGGCAATCACAATAAAAGCGTGAGCTAAGATTGTGTTTGTGATCATCGTTTTTACGACTAAATACATGGTGAGGAAAACCTTTTTCGAATCTAATGTGCTGTTTCTTGAGTAGATAGACGGATCGAAACTTAATATATAGATTTAATAGTTTTAACGTATAATTTCCAACAACTCAGATATAAAAAAAGTATGAGTAAAGATTTATGTAACCAACATATGACACAATAACAAACTGTTTTTGAACTTTTTCCCCCAACAGTAATTGTTTTTACTTGTACAAATGCGATTGTTAACTTGCTGTGTTTCATAAATCACATACATTAAATTAAATTCATTAAATTCTTTTAAAAAAAAAAATCAATTTTCTAGGCATTTTATATATCTGAAATTTCTTATTTAACCCTTCAATTTTTATACACATGTATGTATTTTTAAAGTTTTAAAAGGGTATTTCGATAACTTATACTTACATTTGGCAATACATGATACTCCTGTTTTGTTCAAGCTTTTCAAATTTGAGGTATCGCTCGATATGTACATTTATCTTGAGACCTTTAAAATACAAAGATGAGTCTCATCTTAAATTGGTATTCTGCGTTAACTTTAATTTCACATTTTAAGGCTAGACAGACTCGGATGACAATGACAGGGACCATGACAACATAGGTTGTGGAACATTTAATTAATTATTGACAATATTCAAGAAAAAAATAGGACATGTTAAAAAAATTTGATGGTCCAAATTTTATACCAAATGTGGCACTTGATTTTTTTGAATCGTCATAATTGATAAACAAGCTAAGAGAACAACGAAGACATTGAACACTCAACAGTATTTTTAGGATAAGTAGAAATATTCTTACAAGACCCTAACCCAAACAAAATCGATGAAAAATAAATTTATTTTATTTTTTTCGAGGCCGGGTGTCTTTGAAATCAAATATCTTTTTAACGAACATTTTTATATTGTAAATTGAAATTGCATGTTACTATTCAAACATTTTTCTACCCACACAACAGGTTTGGTTAATTTTGGTTGGTTATTTAAAAAAATGACTGATTATGCCTTCCCAAAGGGCTGAAGCTGTTTGGCACTTGGTATTAAGTATTTGCTTTTAGTTATGGATTTGGTTATGTTGGATGTATTGAAACTTTTATTGGAGTTTAAAGATAGATGTACTATGAGTGTATCTTTAAGATTTCTAAATTAGTCATTTTAATTATTATTAAATCTGAAAATTAGAAATGAACCATATCTATAATTGACATTTCAGAGGATAGCCTTATCTCAGTTGCGTTGCTCCGAACGGCAGGAAGTTTAATTTACAAAGAAGTGAAGAAGACTCCTATCTGTGTAAATCCATGTATTGAGTCTGATCATGAATGTTTTTTAATATGCCCATGTTATGATGAATTGAATCGTATTATTCTTCCTATATAAAACTGCAATAATCCAACAGTAGAAATATTTAAACAATCGATGTTAACTGCAAATCAAATACTGTTAGTTGTTTCTCGGTTTAAAAATACGTAAAATATATGTTAAAAACATTGCTGTACTATTTTGACCACTATTTTTATCTTATGGCGCATGTACCACTCTATAAAATGGCATGATGCACTGGTATAATGAGCCTGTGGTCCCTCTACAGAAATAAACTCATTCTCAGTTATTATGTGTATGGGTTTTTGAAAAGCTAAATTGGAAATAGTTATAGGCAAATTGGTACACATGACACTATAACTAATCTGGTGACCTTGACCTTTGAAATGAAAGGTCACAAAATCAATGAACACTTTTCGTTGACTAAATGTATCAATAGTTAAGAAAGCAGTTACCATGCTTAAGTCGTGACCTTCCTGTGACCTTGCCTGTGATGGATTTTAACAGAAACCTTTTCAAAATGTCTGTACTTCTCCAAAGATGATTTACACCAAATAATAACAAAAACTTATCATCTTTACAAGGTTTTTAAGCAATTTAAAAACCTGTGACATTTACTTTGAATGTGAAAGCGAACACGTCAAAATAAATCCCTTTAAGGTATAAGCTGTATGCTATGAACATGTTCGTCAGCATTAGCGGAGTCAGTCAAAACTGCACAGCATAGACGTGTTCGACAGCAGGTGATTTAGTTAGTTTAGTTAGTGATCATAGCAGTGGGACGTCCTAAAACACACATCAACAGTTTAATTTCATTTCCCTATACCGTCTTGTTCAAAAGATTTTAATACAACATTCTTCTAAAAGAGTAATTTTTCCAAAATTAATGATTATAGTTGGCTCCTTTAAAGGAGAAAAATTAGTTGTTTTTATCAAATCACACTATCTCAAGATGGTATCAAAAGAGTCTAATTGTTTGTCCCTTCTTACGATTTTCACATGCGACATCTTATGATTTCCATATGTGGCAAATAATTTTTCACATGTCATGTTGAGATTTTTTCTCAAGATAGTATGTTACAACAACCTTATTGTGGAAAATACAAACTTTTTACAGACTCATAATGAAAGTGTAGTGAAGTTAAAATTATCAAAAATATGTTTCACTGTACTCATTGTTTTTTTTGTGCAAAACTTTGCAACCAACCTAGAGAGAATCGGACCAAAATTCATTCAATAGCAGATAATTTACCAAAATGACAAAAATGGTAGCCGACATGAAAATGAATCAAGTGTGGCCATCTCACAATTTGTGTTTCCTAAACATACGCTTGAAAGACATCTGGATTTACCTCTTTTTTTTCGGAATCAGGTATCCGTTGCCATTCAAGTTGATACCCATTGGACGCAATTGCAGTAACTAAGACGCTGTGTAAATCCTACACACAAAATGATGACGTCATCGAAAGCGGGCTCGCTAAAAGCTATGGCACTTTTGCGGAGGCTACTGTACTTTGGACGTCGAATTGACTATTTTATTGTTGTTTAAAACGTGTTACTATGATACCAAACTCACAACGGAAGATTTTTCTACATATTGATGTTATTCTTTTCTCAATAGCTAACACAAACGATCACAAAACACATGCAAGTATGACGAAGGGGCTTTAAATATGATTCAGTTGTCTCTTCTTGGTCATAGTGAAGTTAAATCTAGGATATTTGTTAATGTAATGAGCAGTCAAATGGAACCCTCAATGACCACTGACTAGCTAGTTAAATGATTAACTATGTTTGAGGAACGGTCCCTTATCTGTGATTGAATGTGATAGTGTGTTAGTGTGTGGAACAAAATGTATCCTTTTCTAACACCCACAAAGCTGTTTAACACACTTTTTCCAGATTTTATACCATTCTACTTAGATAATAGATTTTAAAATGCAAAATCACTTTCCATCTATACCTTGACCAAAGGAAGGGTTCCTGACATGTGATTTCATGTGATCAGTGTGTGTGCGTGTGTGTGTGCGTGTGTTTGCGTGTGCGTGTGTGTTTGCGTGTGCGTGTGAGTGTGTGTTTGTTGAAGGGATGTAAACAAAGTTGACCAGGTAAGGGATGGATGGTAACAACAAGTAAGATGTGTTTATTTCTAGTATAATATCAGCTGGTAATTTAATTGTTCAGTTCTTTAGAAATGCTTTTGTCATGTTTTCCAAGGTACTAGAATTGAGACAAAACTCTATGAGAGTTTATGTTCAAGTCACAACCATTTATATCATGAAAATATATTCCATACAAAGTCCTGTGATCAAGTTTCAGAGAATACGATTCAATAGTAGTCTCTGCTTAAAACATGATTGCAACTACAAAATTCACAAGTTGCTTGTTTGACCCCTTTATATCAGTGGAACTTGAATGTGCAGTCAAGGCGATTAGAAATTCTTTCAGATGCACTGTATCTTAACAAAATGAGACAGAATTCTCAGTTTGGATAAAATATTCAACCTCAAAATATGAAATGTCATATATGAAAAAAACTGATAGTTCAAACCATTTATTTGCCAACAGTTAAGTAAATCCAAATTATTTAGAAATGTTGAATCAGCACACCTCCGGCAGTTGAGAAATAGGGTTCAACCTCAACCTTCTTATCAGTAATTATCCAAGTATTTTCCCCTTTTTGCAGATAAGAGATCGTTATTGCACTTGCCGTCCCAAACTGCTCATTTGAATTTCCATATGCAAGATCCAAAACTGTTTCCCCCTTCAGAATTTTAAAAACAACTGATTTGTTTGGATCGTTTCTGTATACAATGTATGTCCAAAATAAATAAGTCCCTGACACAGGAGCAGTGAAATATCCGTAAAATTTGTTGTATCCATTTCCTTCGTTGTAGTTGACACTGTCAAATATAATGGTATCGTTGGCTGAGAGATGTTTGGCAATACCAAGGGTAGCTTTAAATCCAAAATCTTTATGGATCCATGCTGAATGGTTGAATTTATCAAGTTGAAATGATTTAACCTCACTCTCCAACTTTGAGAAAGAATGATTGTTTGATTGTTTTAACTCTGCAAATTCCAGTTGAGTTTTGTTTAGTGTTTGCTCCAAGTCCGCTAACTCTTCAATGGTTTTGTTGTGTAATTGTTTCAACTCTGAAAGGTCTTCCATGGCTGTCCTGTAGTCACGTTGAGTGTCGTTATGTGATTGTTTAAGTTCCGCTAATTCTCCCATAGCTGTGTTGTAGTCATGTTCCAAGTTCTTGAAGTTTAACTGAAGGTTCTTGGTGACATTTTTACTAGCGCTAAGTTCCTGTGCATTCTGTGTAAGCTGAGAGAGAAGACTGGTCAAGAGTTTCCTGCTTTGCTCTTCCTGGGCTTGAGAATGAGATTGGACCTCCTGAAGAACAGCATCCATTTTCTTCACATGCTCCTTTAAGTCGTTGAGATCAACATCTTTGCTACTTGACTGAGTCGCACTCAATGCAGAAACAAAATGAATCATTGCAAGAGTTTTAACAAACACTGTTACCCAAACCATGTTCAACAGTTACTGTGTCATATATTTATACTGATAAGATTATTATTTAAATGCTACGTTGACAGAATTTAAACATCTGGTACTAGATAACAATTTCAAATCATTCTAAATTCTGTTTATGCTCTGAACAATAAGTTAAGCACCGCTGGCTATTTACTTCAAGTTTGATTTGGTATGGTATAAGTTCTAAAGTTGCACCTTTTCTGAAATGGTAACATAATTCCTAAAATTTTCCTCAATAAAAAAACCAATGATGTTGAACTGTTCGTCATTTGAGGATCCAATATCTCATTCTGATAATTCATAGTTTTTAAATCAAATGAAGTCAAGTATCAAGCGTAAACGCTGAAGGCCCTTTCAGTATGATCACATTTAAATCAATTGAGGAAGGTCTATGGATTCATTTAACAGCTCTGAACCCTTTACCACAGGTTATATTTTGGATTCATTGTTCAAGAAGATCATATCATCTAAAACCTTTGATTGTTTAGATTCAAAAGCCTGTGCAGGTTTTAATGGTATTGACTCTCTTGTCCGTTATCCTTTCTGAAATAGTTTCTGAGAAAATCCGTCAAAGAACACAGAAAAAAGTAAAAAGTAAATTGAAACCCAATAGAGACACAACAAATCTGGTTATCCAAATAAGTAGTTTCTTAAATCAGAGCAAATCCCTCACACACCTCCCAAAACCGGCAGTGAGTCAAAATCTTGATCCTGCTTGAATATATATCCGCTGAATATTTTCCGCTGACTGGTACAATGAAGGAATCTTCCTTATCAGAACTTGCAAATGAAAGCAGCATTACTACAGCAATTTTGATGTTTGGCAAGGGGCATGAGGTAAAGACTTCAAGCTGTCATTAAAGTGCATAGTGAAAGTTGCAATACTGACTGTTTTGATACCACAAGTCCCTGAATAATCATTTTAACCAACCCCAGTTATTGGTTTGTCATTGAAATATGATTTATGACAATAATTAAATTATTGTAATTTTCCACCGATTTGAAACCCAAAAATTAGAGCAACATTTCTTAAGCTGAGATTTATGTAATGTCACACAGTCAACCCTCTCAGTGCAGCCTGTAAAGATTTATGTGCTCTAAGATCTTATTTTAAAAACAATTCATTTTGCCTGTTATTTATTGTTATATGTTTTAGACTAGTGCTATTGTACGCTTCGCAGGTCTTTAGTTGCAGTGGAACGTGTTGCTGGCAGTTTTGATAAACATGTTTTCCTTTTGGTCGAAGCGCTCCTAACATTGCTGATAGAGATGGAGTCTGTCTCTACTCCATAAAGGTCAATCAATACATCAGAATAATCAAGAATTGAGTTCGAATTTGAATCAGGAGGTGAAAAGTTTATAGTGAGGAAGTTAAACTTTCAATTCCTAAGGGCACTTCAGTATTTGCTCTTCACTTATGGATTTGGCTATGTTGGATGTGTGGATACCGTTTATCGGAGTTTAAAGATAGATATATTATGTTTGTATCTGTAAAATTTCTTTATTAGCCGTTTTGAAGATCATTAAATCTGAAATAAGAAATGAACCATATCTATAATTGACGTTTCAGTCAAGAGGATAGCCTCATCTCGGTTGCGTTTCTCCGACCATTTTCTTCTCATAGAAGAGGGCAGAAAGTTAATTTACAAAGAAGTGAAGAAGACTCCTATTTGTGAAATCGATGTATTGAGTCTGAATATCAATTTGTTTTAATTTTTCCATATTATAATCAATAAGGTCGTGATGTTCTTCCAATGTATTACTGCAATAATCGAACAGTAGAAATAATCGATGTTAACTGCAAATCAAATACTGTTAGTCGTTTGGCAAAGTAAATCTTTCTCGTTTTGAAAATACGTAAAAATATGTTGAAAACATTGCTGTATCATTGTGACTACTATTTTGTCTTATGGCGCATGTACCACTCTATAAAATTGCATGACGTCATTGTATAATGTGTCTGTGGTCCCTGTACAGAAATAAACTCATTCTCAGTTAATTATGTGTATGAATTAAATTAGATACAGTTATAGGCAAATTGGTACACATGACACTAATATAACTAATCTGGTAACCTTGACCTTTGCACAATAGGGAACTGTTTGTGACACCAAATTTGATTGATCAATTCACAGTTTTGTTTGCACGTGAAATTTTATTGTGACGACCTCATATATTGTTTAATGTTAGAGCGGTAATATTCACAAAATGGAACCAATTATTTGGATTATCTGCAAATCGATTTTCATGCTCAGCGTATCTCAGCACAAATGGCTGTTTGATGGAGGGGTATAACTGAATCAAGCGCTCTGATTGGTCGAAGCTCATCAAAGCTTCATCATGTTGAATTTATGAATGATGAAATGAAATCTTTGGTTATCTGTTTCACTGCTGTGAGTTACCTTTAGATAAATGAATAGGTACCATTTTTACTTTCATTGAAGTAACTTTGGTCATTGAAATGTTTTATTGAAATATATTTGATTTAATCTGATGATAAAGTTAACTTAATTATTTAGTAATCTTTAATCAACACACATCCTGTAGTTGAGAAATAGGCTTCGAGCTCAACCCCCTTACTAGAACGTATAAAAGTACGTTCCCCTTTTTGCAAATAGGACACTGTTGTTGCACTTGTAGTCCCAAATTGCTCATATGAAGTTCCATATGCACGGTCCATAATTGTTTGTTCCTTTTGAAGATAAAACACAAATGTAGTTTCATCATCAGTTCTGAATACTACATTTGTCCAAAATAAATAGGTCCCTGACACAGGCGCAGTGAATTACCCAGTAGAGTGGTTGTATCCTCTTCCTTTGTTGTAGGTGAGCTTGTAGAAAATAACGGTGTCATTGGCCGAGACGTTTCTTGCCTTTTCAAGAGATGCTTTAAATCCAATATCTTTATGAAGCCAGGCTGAAGTGGAACAACAGAACACAACTATTGGTTCAAAATACAGTGAATTTAACTGTTTTTCATACCAGTGATATAAAAATATTTACTATTCATTTGTTTCTGAACTTATACACATGAGTATATACAGACTCAATAATCTTTTACTGGTCATAATGAATTGAAATTTATATTACATATGGTCATATATAGGGCCAATATCCTCGTAACGTTATTTAGAGCCAGCCAATCAATTTATCCCCTTTCATCAAAAGTAGCAAACTAGTTAACAGCCCTCGTTCCTGTGCTCACGTGGCACAGAGACACGGATGAGAATTAATAACAGTGTTATTCAAATTAACCAATGGGAGTGCTATTGCATGAATATCTCATATCCCGCTGCATGTTTCTGCTAAGCTTATAAGCAGCATTCTGTAAGATTTTCAGGCATCGCTAGATATACCAGTGTATTGGGTTCGAAAACGCTTGGGTGAAACAGACAGGCTATCATTGAGGAATTCATTTTTGGTAGTTAATGTAAAATAATTGTGTATAAAATGTGTATCATACATGTATGATTGACATAAACTTTCATGGTTGAAGCTTTCGTAGATAGCTAAAACATTTGCTTATGGCATTGCAAAGTATAACAAGTAGCACACAAGTGTTTTCTTTCGTAACAAGTTAAAAGACTTACGCTGTTTAGAACAAGCAAGTTTGATGTAACCAGTCGCATTCATCTGTCCAAAAATCTCTGCCAGTGAAACCAGTACTTCAATCTCTGTCGATTTTAGACGCAACAGTGGATTTTGAGTTGCTTCTGATTTTGAGTAATCAAGTTGAATAGATTTAACCTCGTTCTCCAACTGCTTGTTTGATTGTTTCAACCCTGTCAACTCGTCTACGGCTGTTGCACAGTCCATGTCAGTTTTGTTTTGTGATTGTTTCAATTCCGTCAACCATAAACAGATTAACCTCCACATGATATAGTTCTATGTAACAATTGTTTTTTTACACAACACTTATTCAGGTATTATTATTATTATTATTATTATTATTATTATTATTATTTTAATTATTTATATTTTGGTCATGACATTTTATCAACTACTACATGTTTGTCACGGCACAAACCTGCATGTTAATGTATCCACCATGCGGCTTTCATATTCTACCATATAACTTATCCGATTATCTCATGTTCATATACAATAATTTATATTTTTCTGTAGAAGGGTGTAAAACGAATGTTTATAATGGAAAATTAAAGCTTATATTTACAACAGTTTCTAACAAAGAGACAATAGGTCATCTTTAACCACTGCAAGTTATCACAAATGTGCCGTTAGCATTTTTAATTGGTCAACTTTAGTTTCCGTGTTTTGATTAAGTTTATTTGTATTTGATTCTAATTGACTGTTGAAAACAGATGTTTCATTTTCAATTATATGTGTGAAAAAAACATTTTCCCCATACGTCAACAGATTTATAAATAAATTTAGAATAATTCTTTTTCATCAAAACCTTCAAAACAATCATTTTTTAAGTTATTTTATTCAAAACTGTCACATTTCCATGAATTATATTCACTTCAATGAAATGACATTTCCGTACAGGACAGAAATCAAATCACACTATCTCAAGATGGTATCAAAAGTGTCTAATTGTTTGTCCCTTCTTACGATTTTCACATGCCACATCTTATGATTTCCATATGTGACAAATAATTTTTCACATGTACATGTTCCACATGTTGAGATTTTTTCTCAAGATAGTGTGTTACAACAACCTTATTGTGAAAAATACAAACTTTTTACAGACTCATAATGAAAGTGTAGTGAAGTTAAAATTATTAAAAATAAGTTACACTGTACTCATTGTTTTTTGTGTGCAAAACTTTGCAACCAACCTAGAGAGAATCGGACCAAAATTCATTCAATAGCAGATAATTTACCAAAATGACAAAAATGGTAGCTGACATGAAGATGAATCAAGTGTGGCAATCTCACAATTTGTGTTTCCTAAACATACGCTTGAAATACATCTGGATTTACCTTTTTTTTTCGGAATCAGGTATCCGTTGCTGTTCAAGTTGATACCCATTGGACGCAATTGCAGTAACTAAGACGCTGTGTAAATCCTACACACAAAATGATGACGTCATCGAAAGCGGGCTCGCTAAAAGCTATGGCACTTTTGCGGAGGCTACTGTACTTTGGACGTCGAATTGACTATTTTATTGTTGTTTAAAACGTGTAACTATGATACCAAACTCACAACGGAAGATTTTTCTACATATTGATGTTATTCTTTTCTCAATAGCTAACACAAACGATCACAAAACACATGCAAGTTTGACGAAGGGGCTTTAAATATGATTCAGTTGTCTCTTCTTGGTCATAGTGAAGTTAAATCTAGGATATTTGTTAATGTAATGGGCAGTCAAATGGAACCCTCAATGACCACTGACTAGCTAGTTAAATGATTAACTATGTTTGAGGAACGGTCCCTTATCTGTGATTGAATGTGATAGTGTGTTAGTGTGTGGAACAAAATGTATCCTTTTCTAACACCTACAAAGCAGGCGAAAAGCTGTTTTGACTGTTTAACACACTTTTACAAGTTTTTATAACATTCTACATAGATAATAGATTTTAGAATTCAAATTCACTTTCCATCTATACCTTGATCAAGGGAAGGGTCCCTGACACGTGATCTCATGTGATGAGTGTGTGTCTGTGTGTGTCTGTGTGTGTTTGTTTGTTGAAGGGGTGTAAGAAATTGGCCAGGTAAGGGATGGATGGTAACAACATGTCAATTTTGTTTAATTCTAGTATAATATCAGTTGGTAATTGAATTGTTAAGTTCTTTCAATGCTTTTGCCATTTTTACATGGTACTAGAATTGAGACAAAACTGTGAGGAAGTGTATGTTTAAGTCACAACCTTTTACATCATGAAAATATATTCCATACAGAGTCCTGTGATCGAGTTTCAGAGAATATGGTTAAAAAGTGGTCTCTGCTTTAAACATGTTTCCAGCTAAAGATTACAATATTCGCTAGTTGCTTGTAAAAGTTATCAGTGGAACTTAAATGTGCAGTCAAGGCGATTAGAAATTCCTTCAGATACACTGTATCTATCTTAAAAATTGAGACAGAACTCACAGTTTGGAAACAATACTCAACCTCAAACTTCAAAATGTCATACATGAACAAAACTGATAGTTCAAACCATTTATTTGCCAACAGTTAAGTAAATCCAAATTATTTAGAAATGTTGCATCAGCACACCTCCGGCAGTTGAGAAATAGGGTTCAAGCTCAACCTTCTTACCAGTTCTTATCCAAGTATGTTCACCTTTTTGCAGATAAGAGATCGTAATTGCACTTGCCGTCCCAAATTGCTCATTTGAATTTCCATATGCAAGATCCATAACTGTTTCCCCCTTCAGAATTGTAAAAACAACTGTTTCGTTAAGACCGTTTCTGTATACAATGTATGTCCAAAATAAATAAGTCCCTGACACAGGAGCAGTGAAATATCCGGCAGATTTGTTGTATCCATTTCCTTCATTGTAGTTGACACTGTCAAATATAATGGTATCGTTGGCTGAGAGATGTTTGGCAATACCAAGGGTAGCTTTAAATCCCAAATCTTTATGGATCAATGCTGAATGGTTGAATTTATCAAGTTGAAATGATTTAACCTCACCCTCCAACTTTGAGAAAGAATGATTGTTTGATTGTTTTAACTCTGCAAACTCCTCCAAGGTTGTTTCTAAGTCCAGTTAAGTTTTGTTTCGTGTTTGCTCCAAGTCCGCTAACTCTTCAATGGTTTTGTTGTGTAATTGTTTCAACTCTGAAAGCTCTTCCATGGCTGTCCTGTAGTCACGTTGAGTGTCGTTATGTGATTGTTTCAGTTCCGCTAATTCTCCCATAGCTGTCTCGTAGTTCTGCTCCATGATCTTGAAGTTTAACTGCAGGTTCTTGGTGACATTTCTACTGGCGCTGAGTTCCTGTGTATTCAGTGTAAGCTGAGAGAGAAGACTGGTCAAGAGTTTCCTGCTTTGCTCTTCCTGGGCTTGAGCATGAGATTGGACCTCCTGAAGAACAGCATCCATTTTCTTCACATGTTCCTTTAAGTCGTTGAGATCAAAATCTTTGCTACTTGGCTGAGACGCACTCAGTGCAGAAATAGAAAGAATAGTTAAAAGGGTTTTAACAAACACTATGACCCAAACCATGATCAACAGTTACTGAGTCCTGTATATTTACTGATAAGATTTACTGAAGTCGCATGCTGCGTTGACAGAATTTAAACATTTCAAATCATTCTAAATTCCTTTTATGCTCTGAACAATAAATGAAGCACCACTGGGTATTGACTTTAAGTTTGATTTGGTATGGTATAAATTCTAAAGATGCAGAAGCACCTTTTCTGAAATGGTAACATATTTTCTAAAATTGTCCTTAATTAAAAAACACACCGATGTCGAAATGTTCTTCCTTCGAGGATCCAATATCTCATCCTGATAATTCATGGTCTTGAAATCAAATGAAGTCAAGTATCAAGCGTAAATGCTGAAGGCCCTTTCAGTATGATCACATTTAAATCAATTGAGGAAGGTCTATGGATTCATTTTACAGCTCTGAACCCTTTTACCGCAGGATATATTTTGGATTCTTTGTTCAAGAAGATCATATCCTCAAAAATCTCTGATTGTTTAGATTCAAAAGCGTGGGCAGGTTTAAATGGTATTGACACTCTTGTCCGTTATGCTTTCTGAAATAGTTTCTGAAAAAATTTGTCACAGAACTCAGAAAAAAGTAAAAAGTAAATTGAAACCCAATAGAGACACAACAAATCTGGTTATCCAACTAAGTAGTTTCTAAAATCAGAACAAATCCCTCTCACACCTCCCATAACCGGCAGTGAGTCCCGATCTTGATCAGCTTGAATATATATCCGCTAGATATTTTCCGCTGACTTGTACAATGAAGGAATCTTCCTCATCAGAACTTGCAATTTTGAAGTTTGGCAAGGGGTAGGAGGTAAAGACTTCACGCTGACATTAAAGTGCATAGTGAAAGTTGCAATACTGACTGTTTTGATACCACAAGTCCTTGAATAATCATTTTAACCAACGCCAGTTATTGGTTTGTAATTGAAATTCCATTTATGACAATTATTAAATTGTTGTAATTTTCCACCGATTTGAAACCAAAAAATGAGAACACTTTATGTGCTATGTACATGTATATGTATATGAGATCGATGCTGTCAGATAGCGATTAGATTACATTACCAAATGAGTAAAGAGTTTACATTACTTTGACATCATTCAAATCCAGCCAATCCACGCTTACTATACTGGACAAACATGTTTTCACGTTGCTGTTTGCAGAAGATATTGTTAATGTGGATTGCAGTGTTATCATCGGCTACAGAAAAGATTAAATGAATTATCAGCCTATCCTTATAAGCAGCATATATTAGTTTATGTAGATTAAAGTAAAGTAATTGTTTTCCACAGAGGTGGTTTGTTAAATAATTATGAACGATTCTATTTCGGTTGCTCTTAATTAGACAATCCAAGATAAGATAGGATAAGACTTTATTATTCGGTGGAAATTCTTTTTACATCAACACGTCCTCACATATACATGGCACACATTGTACAGTTATTAATAAAACATCTCTTGCCGTCCTTTTAGTATTTGTTGTGGGTTTTTGTTTGGGGGGGGGGGGGGGGGGGGTTTGGCATTTCTAAAGCTGAGGTTTATGGGATGTCACACAGTCAACCCTCTCAATGCAGCCTTTGAAGATATCTGAGCTATAAGATCTTATGTAAACAAATCACCATGCCTGTTATTTATTGTTATATGTTTTTGACCAGTGCTATTGCAGGTCTTTAGTTGCAATGGAACGTGTTGCTGACAATTTTGATAAACAAGTTTTCCTTTTGGTCGAGGCGCTCCTAACATTGCTGATACAGATAAAGTCTGTCGCTACTCCATAAAAGTCAATCAATACATCAGAATAATCAAGAATTGAGTTCGAATTTGAATCAGGAGGTGAATAGTTTATAGTGAGGAAGTTATACTTTCAATTCCTAAGGGCTGAAGCTGTTGGGCACTTCAGTATATGCTCTTCATTCATTTTGCTATATGTTGGATTTGTGGACACCGTTTTATCGGAGTTTAAAGATAGATTTATTATGGTTGTATCTGTAAAATTTCTTTATTAGCCGTTTTGAAGATCATTAAATCTGAAATAAGAAATGAACCATATCTATAATTGACGTTTCAGTCAAGAGGATAGCCTCATTTTGGTTGCGTTTCTCCGACCATGTTCTTCTCATAAAAGAGGGCAGAAAGTTTAATTTACAAAGAAGTGAAGAAGGCTCCTATTTGTGAAATCGATGTATTGAGTCTGAATATCAATTTGTTTGTATTTTTATAATCAATAAGGTCTTGATGTTCTTCCAATGTATTACTGCAATAATCGAACAGTAGAAATAATCGATGTTAACTGCAAATCAAATACTGTTAGTCGTTTGGCAAAGTAAATTTTTCTTGGTTTGAAAATACGTAAAAATATGTTGAAAACGATGCTGTATCATTGTAACTATTATTTTATCTAATGGCGCATGTACCACTCTATGAAATTGCATGACGTCATTGTATAATGGGTCTGTGGTCCCTATACAGAAATAAACTCATTCTCAGTTAATTATGTGTATGAATTAAATTAGACACAGTTATAGGCAAATTGGTACACATGGCACTAACTAATCTGGTATCCTTGACCTTTAACATTCAAGGTCACAAGATAAATGAAAATTTTTCATTGATTTAAACAATCATGTTATGACTTAAAGGGGCAGTAGCACGTTTTTTGAGCATTTTATATTTTAAAATTTTCACTTATAATTGTAAGTTAATGCTAAATGTATTATTTTGACAGTGTCAAATATCTCATTACTCTAGCCAATCATCCACAGCCAGAGGACAAAGTATAAAGATTCACATATAATCCTGTGGCGGCCATTTTGTGTGAACACCTTTAATTCATTTTGTGTAAGAAAAAGGAATCGCATGGCTAAACTTTACATTATATAGTATTTGAATTATTACTGCTCCATTTAGTTTAAATACGTTGTCTTTCAATTAGGACCATTAATTTTCATTTTCCTGACATTAACTTATATTCCCCCTAAACACGTGCTACTGCCCCTTTAATGTGTCAATAGTTAAATAAAGCAAGTTTATACCATGCCTAGATCGTGACCTTACTGTGACCTCTTTCATCGAGGATTTACACCATAGAAAAGCAAAAATAATCGTCTTTACAAGGTTTTTAAGCAATTTAAAAACTTTTGACCTTGACTTTGACCGTAAATGCGACCAAGCCAAAATAAATTCCCCTAAGGTATAAGCTGTATGCTATAAACATGTGGGGCGGCAACATTTCCCTACACCGTCTTGTTAAAAAGATAATAAAACGACAATCTTTTAAAAGGGATTTTTTTCAAAATTATTGAATAACAATAGTTCGCTCCTGGAAAGATGGTGGAACTATGAGTTAGTTCTTTTACCCAATATTGATTAAACCCTTCTTTTTAGGTGGGAAGTTTCTATTGCAACTGAGTGTAGTAAGCTCCTTAAGTAAAAGATTTCAAGATTGATCACAAAACGTTTTCCCTAGATGTAGTAAAACAGGCCCTGGGCTATCAAAAGACCATAATTATTTCATAACGACCCCTTCAAAAATCTAAATGAAATTAGTAAAAGTCATATGTAAAGTCATACACATGATCTAACATAATAGACAAGGGGGGCCGCCCCACTGAACTATGACATTATGCCTCGGCCAATCAGAAAAAGTAGGGCACTCGCTGGATAATCTCAAACAATTGTTCATACAATTTCTTTCTAACAAAAGAGTAAGTATTTATATCATTAAACTAAAACCGTTTCATACAACCAAAAATGTCATCTTAATCATATTTCCTTTCAATAACGAATGAGATTTGCTTTTAAGAATGCATCAGACGACACACTGTTATTGAGAAGAGGACATACAATGTAAGGTGTCATAAGTTTCTTCCGTTCAGACAATAAATGCGTGATTAGGTACTGTTCAGACCATAAATGCGTGATTAGGTACTGTTCAGACCATAAATGCGTGATTAGGTACTGTTCAGACCATAAATGCGTGATTAGGTACTGTTCAGACAATAAATGCGTGATTAGGTACTGTTCAGACCATAAATGCGTGATTAGGTACTGTTCAGACAATAAATGCGTGATTAGGTACTGTTCAGACCATAAATGCGTGATTAGGTACTGTTCAGACCATAAATGCGTGATTAGGTACTGTTCAGACCATAAATGCGTGATTAGGTACTGTTCAGACCATAAATGCGTGATTAGGTACTGTTCAGACCATAAATGCGTGATTAGGTACTGTTCAGACCATAAATGCGTGATTAGGTACTGTTCAGACCATAAATGCGTGATTAGGTACTGTTCAGACAATAAATGCGTGATTAGGTACTGTTCAGACCATAAATGCGTGATTAGGTACTGTTCAGACCATAAATGCGTGATTAGGAACTGTTGATGACGTTGACTGATTGATTTGCGGTTTCATTTACACATATTACAAGTTATTATTAGGACCAAATATATTGTTCAATGTTAGACCGACAGTATTTACAAAATGGAACTGTCGATTTCATTTTGATTGTGATTTTAAAGCTTTCGCAATTACAAAGTATATAGAAGGCTGGTGCCTACCACAGTCCACATTCGATTAAAAGTTTACATTTACCTGGATGATTTACCTTTCCATGACAACTGACTGAAACTACCAATTATTTTTTCTTCAAATTGATGTTAATGCTCAGCGTATCTTGGCACAAATGGCGTGTGACTAAATCAAGTGCTCTGATTGGTCGAAGCTCATCAAAGTTTCATCAAGTTGAATGGATGAATGAATGATTAAATCACTTTATCGTGATAAACAATTTCTTCAGTCTGTTTCACTGCTATGAGTTACATAAATAAAGGGTTCTGTTTTTACTTCCAATAGGTAACTTTGGTCATTGAAATGTTTTATTGAAAAATATTTGATTTAATCTGATGATAAAGTTAACTTAATTATTTAGTAATCTTAATCAACACGTATCCTGTAGTTGAAAAATAGGCTTCGAGCTCAACCCCCTTACTAGAACTTATAAAAGTACGTTCCCCTTTTTGCAACTAGGACACTGTTGTTGCACTTGCAGTCCCAAATTGCTCATGTGAACTTCCATATGCACGGTTCATAATTGTTTGTTCCTGTTGAAGATAAAACACAAATGTAGTTTCATCATCAGTTCTGAATACTACGTTTGTCCAAAATAAATAGGTCCCTGACACAGGCGCAGTAAAGTACCCAGTAGAGTAGTTGTATCCTCTTCCTTTGTTGTAGGTGAGCTTGTCAAAAATAACGGTGTCATTGGCCGAGACGTTCTTCCCCTTTCCAAGAGATGCTTTAAATCCAATATCTTTATGAGGCCAGGCTGAAGTGAAACAACAGAACACGACCATTGGTTCAAAATACAGTAAATTTAACTGTTTTTCATACCAGTGATATAAAAATATTTACTTTTCATATGCTTCTGAACTTGAACACATGAGTATATACAGACTCATAAAATCTTTAACTGGTCATAATAAATTGCAATTTATATTACATATGCCCATATATAGGGCTAATATCCTCGTAGCGGTATTTAGAGCTAGCCAATCAATTTATCCCCTTTCATCAAAAGTAGCAAACTAGTTAACAGCCCTCGTTCCCGTGCTGACGTGGCACAGAGACACGGATGAGAATTAATAACAGTGTTATTCAAATTAACCAATGGGAGTGCTATTGCATGAATATCTCATATCCCGCTGCATGTTTCTGCTAAGCTTATAAGCAGCGTTCTGCAAGATTTTCAGGCATCGCTAGATACTAGTGTATTGGGTTCGAAAACGCTTGGGTGAAAACAAACAGGCTATCATTGAGGAATTCATTTTTGGTAGTAAATGTAAAATAATTGTGTATAAAATGTGTATCATACATGTATGATTGACATAAACTTTCATGGTTGAAGCTTTCGTAGATAGCTAAAACATTTGCTTATGGCATTGCAAAGTATAACAAGTAGCACACAAGTGTTTTCTTTCGTAACAAGTTAAAAGACTTACGCTGTTTAGAACCAGCAAGTTTGATGTAACCAGTCGCATTCATCTGTCCAAAAATCTCTGCCAGTGAAACCAGTACTTCAGTCTCTGTCGAGTTTAGACGCAACAGTGGATTTTGAGTTGCTTCTGATTTTGAGCAATCAAGTTGAATAGATTTAACCTCATTCTCATACTGCTTGTTTGATTGTTTCAACCCTGTCAACTCGTCTACGGCTGTTGCACAGTCCAGTTGAGTTTTGTTTTGTGATTGTTTCAACTCCGTCAACCATAAACAGATTAACCTCCACATGATATAGTTCTATGTAACAATTGTTTTATTACACAACACTTATTCAGGTATTATTATTATTATTATTATTATTATTATTATTATTATTATTATTATTATTATTATTATTATTATTATTATTATTATTTTAATTATTTATATTTTGGTCATGACATTTTATCAACTACTACATGTTTGTCGCGGCACAAACCTGCATGTTAATGTATCCACCATGCGGCTTTCATATTCTACCATATAACTTATCCGATTATCTCATGTTCATATACAATAATTTATATTTTTCTGTAGAAGGGTGTTAAACGAATGTTTATAATGGAAAATTAAAGCTTATATTTACAACAGTTTCTAACAAAGAGGCAATAGGTCATCTTTAACCACTGCAAGTTATCACAAATGTGCCGTTAGCATTTTTAATTGGTCAACTTTAGTTTCCGTGTTTTGATTAAGTTTATTGTATTTGATTCTAATTGACTGTTGAAAACAGATGTTTCATTTTCAATTATATGTGTGAAAAAAACATTTTCCCCATACGTCATTTAAACAGATTTATAAATAAATTAAGAATAATTCTTTTTCATCAAAACCTTCAAAACAATCATTTTATAAGTTATTTTATTCAAAACTGTCACATTTCCATGAATTATATTCACTTCAATGAAATGACATTTCCGTACAGGACAAAAATCAATCACACTATCTCAAGATGGTATCAAAAGTGTCTAATTGTTTGTCCCTTCTTACGATTTTCACATGCCACATCTTATGATTTCCATATGTGGCAAATAATTTTTCATATGTACATGTTCCACATGTTGAGATTTTTTCTCAAGATAGTATGTTACAACAACCTTATTGTGGAAAATACAAACTTTTTACAGACTCATAATGAAAGTGTAGTGAAGTTAAAATTATTAAAAATATGTTTCACTGTACTCATTGTTTTTTGTGTGCAAAACTTTGCAACCAACCTAGAGAGAATCGGACCAAAATTCATTCAATAGCAGATAATTTACCAAAATGACAAAAACGGTAGCCGACATGAAGATGAATCAAGTGTGGCCATCTCACAATTTGTGTTTCCTAAACATACGCTTGAAAGCCATCTGGATTTACCTTTTTTTCTCGGAATCAGGTATCCGTTGCCGCTCAAATTGATACCCATTGGACGCAATTGCAGTAACTAAGACGCTGTGTTAATCCTACACACAAAATGATGACGTCATCGAAAGCGGGCTCGCTAAAAGCTATGGCACTTTTGCGGAGGCTACTGTACTTTGAACGTCGAATTGACTATTTCATTGTTGTTAAAAAACGTGTAACTATGATACCAAACTCACAACGGAAGATTTTTCTACATATTGATGTATTTCTTTTCTCAATAGCTAACACAAACGATCACAAAACACATGCCAGTATGACGATGGGGCTTTAAATATGATGCAGTTGTCTCTTCTTGGTCATATTGAAGTTAAATCTAGGATATGTTAATGTAATGGGCAGTCAAATGGAACCCTCCATGACCACTGACTAGCTAGGTAAATGATTAACTATGTTTGAGGAACAGTCCCTCTTCTGTGATTGAATGTGATAGTGTGTTTGTGTGTGGAACAAAATGTATCCTTTTCTAACACCTACAAAGCAGGTGAAAAGCTGTTTTGACTGTTTAACACACTTTAACAAGTTTTTATACCATTCTACATAGATAATAGATTTTAAAATTCAAATTCACTTTCCATCTTTACCTTGATCAAGGGAAGGGTCCCTGACACGTGATCTCATATGATGAGTGTGTGTGTGTGCGTGTGCGAGTGTGTGTGTGTGTTGAAGGGGTGTAAGAAATTGGCCAGGTAAGGGATGGATGGTAACAACATGTCAATTTTGTTTAATTCTAGTATAATATCAGCTGGTAATTGAATTGTTCAGTTCTTTAGAAATGCTTTTGCCATTTTTACATGGTACTAGAATTGAGACAAAACTATGAGGAAGTGTTTATTTAAGTCACAACCTTTTACATCATGAAAATATATTCCATACAAAGTCCTGTGATCGAGTTTCAGAGAATTTGGTTTAATTGTGGTCTCTTCTTAAAACATGTTTCCAGCTAAAGATTACAATATTCACTAGTTGCTTGTAAAAGTTTGACCCCCTTATATCAGTGGAACTTAAATGTGCAGTCAAGGCGATTAGAAATTCCTTCAGATACACTGTATCTATCTTAATAATTGAGACAGAACTCACAGTTTGGAAACAATACTCAACCTCAAACTTCAAAATGTCATACATGAACAAAACTGATAGTTCAAACCATTTATTTGCCAACAGTTAAGTAAATCCAAATTATTTATAAATGTTGAATCAACACACCTCCGGCAGTTGAGAAATAGCGTTCAAGCTCAACCTTCTTACCAGTTCTTATCAGAGTATGTTCGCCTTTTTGCAGATAGGAGATCGTAATTGCACTAGCCGTCCCAAAGGGCTCATTTGAATTTCCAAATGCAAGATCCAAAACTGTTTCCCCCTTCAGAATTTTAAAAACAACTGTTCCTTTAAGATCGTTTCTGTATACAATGTATGTCCAAAATAAATAAGTCCCTGACACAGGAGCCGTGAAATATCCAGCATATTTGTTGTATCCATTTCCTTCGTTGTAGTTGACACTGTCAAATATAATGGTATCGTTGACTGAGAGTTGTTTTACAGTTCCAAGAGTAGCTTTAAATCCAATATCTTTATGGAGCAAGGCTGAATTGTTGAGTTTATCAAGTTGAATTGATTTAACCTCACCCTCCAACTTTGAGAAAGAATGATTGTTTGATTGCTTCAACTCTGCAAACTCCTCCAAGGTTGTTTCTAAGTCCAGTTGAGTTTTGTTTAGTGTTTGCTCCAAGTCCGCTAACTCTTCAATGGTTATGTTGTGTAATTGTTGCAACTCTGAAAGGTCTTCCATGGCTGTCCTGTAGTCACGTTGAGTGTCGTTGTGTGATTGTTTCAGTTCCGCTAATTCTCCCATAGCTGTCTTGTAGTTCTGCTCCATGATTTTGAAGTTAAACTGCAGGTTCTTAGTCATATTTCTACTAGCGCTAAGTTCCTGTGTATTCAGTGTAAGCTGAGAGAGAAGACTGGTCAAAAGAGCTCTGCTTTGCTCTTCCTGGGCTTTAGAATTAGTTTGGACCTCCTGAAGAACAGCATCCATTTTCTTCACATGTTCCTTTAAGTCGTTGAGATCAACATCTTTGCTACTTGGCTGAGACGCACTCAGTGCAGAAACAGAAAGAATAGTTAAAAGGGTTTTAACAAACACTATGACCCAAACCATGATCAACAGTTACTGAGTCCTGTATATTTACTGATAAGATTTACTGAAATCGCATGCTGCGTTGACAGAATATCAACAGCTGGCAGAAGATAACAGTTAAGGTAATTTTATGTTTTAACCTTAAACTCACTGGCAAAAGGAAAGTCTCTGATTGAATTTGACAGTCCGCTACAGCAGTTTAAAAAAGATAAGTGTTTACATTCACATCGGTGCTGTTTTTTGTTTATTGACAAAGATACATACCTGAACACGATGTCAAGTTAAATCTATCAGTCGTAGAATCAGTTTGTTAAGGATTTACTGCCTCTTCTGTTTGAGTGCATGCACTTAACCTTGACGACTTGCAGAACTTGTTGAGGTTCTCGAATAATTGTTCATGCCTTGTGATGGGAATTCACTTTATTTATATACAGAGATTTTTTGTATAATGCTATACCTTGCCTGCTTACTGTGTGGCATTGTTGTGTTGCTTTAGAAATGCAAAACCTACAAAGTTCTGGAAAAACATAGTAATCAGATACATGTATCTTATTTCGTACGTACAAAGTACTATAACAAACGTAGGTATGTATTACTATTATGTTGGTACGTAGGTATAGCTATCAAGTAGAACATGTAATTAATTAACTATCAATGATATGGCACAAATACGATCTATAAGACTAAACTGTACGATTCCGCAAGTAGGCCAATACAGATTAGCTTGACCAATACAGATTACCTTGACCAATACAGGTAAAACTTGCTGAAAGGTTAGAAAATGTACATCTACAGTAATTGCTTATTATTTAAATAAACATCTTGCTGACTCGATTGAGGTATTATCTTGTAGATAATTAGTGACCAGAATCATCCCACAGGTTGATACTGACGAAGGCTATAGTACTGTGAGTGTCTGGTTAGTGTGATTTGACTGATGTCATTATTCAATGATGTTGCTACTTGTGATGTCACTTCGACGAAATGATAAATCAAATATATCAACCGCAGATACTTGTCTTGGTTTCTGTTGGTACTTGTGGTCTGCCTTTCGTAGGCAATTACAATTTGTAGAATTAGTCAACAATCCATGCAAGACCAAAATCTCTTGCTATGAGAAATTACAATGATACAGAATTTGGAAAAAGTGTGTTCATAATGTAGACAAAAATTATATTGAGCTTGTAAGTCATAATTCTTACAAAAGAATGAACCGTGACAACATAAGTAGTAACCTTGCATAGTTAAGTTAGTCCTAGTGTGTTTAACGTTTCTGTATGATGTATGATATTGTGTTCAAGAGTTCTTGACAAGAAAGTCAAAATTCATGTTGAGAGAGAAAACTGTATCATCGAATGACTTATAATCATAATGCGCATACAGTTGTATATGTTTTTAACAGGATAAGTTAGCAGAACAATTTTACTTCAATGTGAACAAAATTAATATGGTTTAAACAGATCTAAACTTACAGACAGCATTAGTTAATATCACCATTAAGGGGGTTTGTTTAAAACGTGGAAGCGCAGGGTGGAGGGGATAAAGAGTTCCTGAAAAAATAAGCGCTTATTAGAGGAGGAAGTCAGAATCCGTAGGAAATGTATAAATGATATCTCAAAATCTTATCTGGGCGAAAAACAGACAGAAGGTATGTCTCTTTTGAGATGAAATGAATGCATATAAACTCAACGTCCATGTTCCCTATATTTTGTACTTTATACTTTGTTTTTAGTAGAGTACTGTTCTACATGCAGTCGGATTTGGGTAAATTTCACTGAATTTCATGGTTTGCTAGTTCCAGACGAAGCTCGCAGGTTTCACTGCAATACATAGCCACACTAGAGTTGCGGGCTTTCTTCCTACAATTATACTAGCAGCTGTGATATAAGTGAAATACTCTTGAAAGCGGCGATACATCCCATATCACCTCAGCTCACCTCTCACTAGTCAAGGAGTATGTACACAATCTTTCAGCTTTCTAGGCCTTATGCTTCTGGAGAAGATGAAAAAAGGTTTGTAGGGCGTGGCTCCTGTGGCCCATATTCGGGGTCACAGGGCCACCAAGCTACAATCTTTAATACTCAATAGTCAAGAAGCAATTACACAAAGTTTCAGCTTTTGGTCCTGGAGAAGAAGTCGAAAATGCACAAGTTTACGGACGGATGCCATACCATTAGCCCATCCGGCCTTTCAGGCCTGATGAGCTAAAATTCAAATAGATGGTTATGCATTTTTTTTCAGCCAGGGGAAACTACCGGAACCAAAAGATTAGTTCAAATAAGAACAGAGGCTCGATCAACACTTCATTACTTGATCTGCCTCTGTGGGGAGAGAATGGGTATCGTGGTATCGGTGTGACCAAAATGTATAGTAAAAGCAATGTAATTTTTAAAATACTTTGTATCGATCTTAGCAATAAAACAAAATATGATTTTTTAAACAAAAACTCATTATTAAAACAAGTTATATTCTAAATGGCCCATAGAATTGGAAGTTCAAATTATTAAGTAATGTTGCATCAGCATGCTTCCTGCAATTGAGAAGAAGGCTTCAACCTCAACATTCTTCTTAGAACTTAATCCAAGTATGTTCCCCTTTTTGCAGAAAGGAGATTGCAATTGCACTTGCCGTCCCAAAGTGTCCAAAACTGTTTCCCCCTTTTGAATATTAAACACAAATGGTGTTTTGTTATCATTCCTGTATACAACATATAATCCAAATAAGATAGGTCCCTGACACAGGAGCAGTGGAATAGTCAGCAGATTCGTAGTATCTATTTCCTCCGTTGTAGGTGACAGTCATCGGGTTTAACCAATTACATTCTTTCATACAAATTTACGATAAGTCTTACTTGCGAGGGTTGTCTATGAGCCTCGTATTTCGCTTGTTACAAAATGAGAATGTATTTCAGGTGAATTGACTTAGTAAAATTCTTTCTGGTCATTCAAGTACTACTGATCATGACCAATTTATCAAAATGAAGCATTTGCTAGTTATAACAAGGTCACTGGTTGGTTCACCCTGAGTTCAAGATTCAAAAAATCAACTTTAGACTGTTATTTCAAATGAATGTTTTGAAAACATGTTTATCAAAATATCAATATGAGTAAATACTCGTACATTGATATTTAATAAAATGTGATGACATTTAGATAACAAGTATGAAATTTGATACTTTAAGAGCTGCTCTAAAATTTCATTATAATTTCATTTTACTTCATTTTATTTTTTTTCCATTGCCTTTTGGATTAAAAAAAAATTCGAATAAGAAAGTTTTATACAGTTTAAAATTACAATGATAATCACCTGTAATCTAATGGCTAGAACCTGTGAAATATAGAAAATCATAGTTCAAACAGTGACAAATGCTGATTGTTATTTTATTCAAAACTAAACTTACTTTTGATAGGGGAGTAAGTTATTTTTTGCATAGAAAGATTTCCCTTCTAACACCAGTTGCGAATATTCGAAGAGTTTAGATCAATTCTTATCTTTAAGTCGCTCTCAGAATGTTAATGAAAGAACTCCAAGGTGTAAATTTTGTGTGAATTTTGGGTTTCAAAGAGTTTCACTAAGATAATTATTAGAACGTTAAAAGATTCGAACCAAAGCACCTTTAAGTGAACAATTAGATTCATTAGAAAAATGTCAAATAATTAAGTACACCATATGTTCCTTATCAACTTTCAACAGTATGTTTAATTGTGTGCCACATAAAATAATAAATCTTAATTAAGAAATAATGTCTATCAATTATGATGTCAGAAGAATATGACGTCATAGACAGTGAAAACAGTCATATTAAGACTTAAATGAAGAAGAAAACGTTATGCAATGTTTGTTTTAACAAACAATATATTTAATAGGGAAATATCCGTAATCCAGGCCACTTCACAGCTTTACTGGTTGAAATAACTTCAGGGTATTGAAAGTAATTGATGTTTTTTAAGAATTTTGACCAAGTCAAAGCCTAAGGATTTGACTTTTTGCATATATAGAAAAGAATTTTTATCTACATGCTAATACTTTGAATTGTATTTTTAAGTGTCTTTGTATGGATGCATAATGAGTTACAAACGCGAAATCATGTACAAATGTAGATGAAACATTGCAATCGAGTGCCCCGAGTGGGTGATAGCAAGCTTATACTTCTATACACCAACTTGTGTCAATCATGTTGCTTTTTCATCCAAGGGGCAACGTCTTCGACCTTTCACAACAAGGCATATTTACTAAAATAAGGTAACAATGACTTAAAAAATGAATTTCCTTCAACAACGAATTGTAAATTTTATATCAAGTGCTATTGTTTATATTAATTGAATTATTCTTATTCGCTAATTTATTTATGGTCCTTAGGGTTAGCTTTAAATGAATGAAGAATTTAGTTTAAAACTATCAACTAGAAAGTTCGACACATATCCAATATCTGGAGTCAGTGATGTCTTTTAATCTGTTTGTACACTGTTATACGTGTTTTGGTGAGCTGGTTATTTTTTAATCGTTGAGTGATTGGTAATATTATTGTTTTGGTCGTCTAAGCGGTTTCCATTTCTTTGATCTTGGTCTTCATGTTTGAATGTGCAACAATGTTGAACGTTATCAAGGTCGACAGCCAGAGATTACTAGCTCCGCTCTTAAACTAGTAATCTCTGGCTGATTGTCGAATCAGGACGTCGGAAATAACTGTGGTGATATGTTCGTGACGTAATAGATATCAGCTTGAATTTTCTTTTTACATGATTTACCATTGCGAAAAGATCAAAGGAAAATATGCCGCCCATTTGATAATGATTTGATACAAAGTCAGTCGTGTTGACAGTGATATCATCATCTCACTCCGCTTTTTGGGGACAATGTATGTTGATATCAAACCTTGTCCTAAATGATTAAACATTTTAATAATGTGTTTTCATTGATCAATGTAATTGTCATGCTAATTCCAGTGTTTAAAACATAGCCAGTCCGCCAGTCCTTGACTGGCTACTTTTTGCAAGGACTGGTAACTTTTTGGTCAGGACTGGTAACTTTACAAACATTTTCTTTATTTTCCCCTAAGGAATTGGCTAATTAATTTTCAGGACAGGCTAGGTTTCAAATCTATTTTATACACTGCTAATTCCAAAATGTCCTATTATACTATAAATACGAGGTTTACAAATTATTAGCCGAAACGCTACCAAATCTTCAACATTCTTCAAAGTTCTTGTACCTGATAAAGTCATCACTCATTTTTAATCAAGCAAAAATGTTAAATTTCTCTCTTCTATATCGCCTGGTTAATGAGGTTCCAAATAGACGTTTTTTAAGCGTGCTTTATTCAAACATGAAAAGTCATCAGTCACTTTGATGCAAATACTGATGATTTTCAATTTTCTAAACCGATTTCTGACATATTTCTTGTTAAATCTGAGCCATGGATTAGTGAACTAGATTTTTAACGACAAAATGTCAGACACTAAAAATATTGTTGACCATCAGTCATTTGCATCAAAGTGACTGATGACTTTTGATACAATCCCTGTAAATTGAAATCAACACTGCACGTGCTTACGCTCACCTGGCTTTTATCTCAGGTGTGACTACACCCTTGTAACAAGTTTTGAAATGTCTCATGAAAACAATGACAGTTTCTTACACAACTTTTTTAATCTGAGACAAACAATTAAAGCAATAATATGCAGAGTTGGTGTGCTTATCCTAGAAACGTTTGCGTTGCATTCAATCACTTAGAGCTATCTGTTTTGAAGTTTGAGCATAATTCATAGGGGAGATTTTGTCTCAAACGGACTGTACATATTATGTGCGTATTGTTTTCTTTGTTTCTGTAAAACATTTCCCTCAAGTGTTGTTCTTTGATGAAACAAATGACTGCATTGACTTTGTTTCATAAAATATCACAACTCCTTAAGTCATATCATCATAATCACATCTTAATGATTAGAGATACATAGCAAACTTCAACGATTTCTGTTTTGACAAACGACAGTTTATGCCTTTGCATATAAACCAGTTTATAAGACTTGAGGAAACATGTTTGTGATGCTGGCTTCTTGAACCGAGGACAATTCTCTGTCAGTGAGTCTGATCACTGTTAGTTCCAATTTTACCCTTGAGATATTAAACATATATTCTTAAAAGAATCGAACAGTTTGGGTTCAAAGCAAAGTACTATATTTGTTATTTGATAAACACTGATATTCAATAGAATAAATTTCGCATTTGAAGGAAAAAAAACTAAGCACCCCAGCGTAATTTCATCAATAAATTGTCCTGAAAGGAAAGAACAAAATCATTTAAAATGGATAAATAAAAAGCAAAATCTCAACGTTGACTACACCGAAAAACATGTATGAGCTCGTATGATGATAGCATTTTTGTAATAACTGACATTAATTGTTGATTTCAATTTCCTTGAAAAGACTTCATTATTTGTCAAAAACAAAGATTTAATGAGTCAGTAAGAAACACAAATGTTGTTTTTGATATCTTTGATATATAAAAAAGTTTATTGCGCAGTTTCGACATTCATTTTCGTGAACATTCAGTTCCTTTACAACTTCAATCATATTTTTTAAAATATTCACATGGGCGATCTTTCTTTGAAGAAATCATGTCAAAATCTACACTGTTCATGTCTATAGTGATAAATGCATTCAAAATATCTTAAAATGGTTATTAGTTTGAATTTAGCGGATGTTTAACTTTTTCCATACATGTATGTAAATGTGTCTGACCAGTGTCTCACAAGTCAATTTTGGCCGTATGTTATACTTTTAAATATGTCAACTTTCATGTGAATGTCTGTATAACTGCTGACACTTTAATAAACAATTCTCTCTCATATATATTCATATAAAATTTGTAATTGTAATTAGTTTTTACAGTATTTTAATATTTCTTTATCGATATAGTTAATCAAAATGTCCGTTTTTTTTTCTTTCGAACATATAGGGGATTCTTAATATTGCCTCATGAATATTTATAAGCCAGGGAAAAGGGAGCGCGCGTATTCGAAAACGAGGCTAAAGCCGCTTCTACAACCGGAAACGATGCAGTAATTAAATATCTTCAGGTAACACATCCGATAATAGTATTTTTACTCGCTGAGCGAGTTTTGTTGGTTGATTCACAGGGCTGTTTACACGTTGTGTGCATCGTCATTTTGATTCCAATGTTGTTAATTATACGCTTTATAAACTTACTATAGACTATAGAGTCTACTCCTGCATATCTAAGTATCTCTACAGTACATAGAATCATGTTTAGAAAATTAATGTACATATATAACTTATTCTACTCAGTTCTTCTATTGAGAAAATTGAACTCAAAATAATCACAGTTATATATGTGAGATATTTTTATAGTTGTAAAATTGTTAAAAGATTTTTAAAAAATATTGTGGAATAAAGGTTTTGTTTATTATATGAGAGTGACTGTATAATGAGGTAGATCCTTACATATAATTGGGAATAGTATGTTGAAAAAATCACACCATTGCAACAGCCTTTAAATAGGAAACAATATTGATTATAATTATCTTAAAAGACCCTTTTCAAATGGCGTAACAAACAAATCTAAATGGTAAATTTGGAATACTGATAATCATACAATGTTAAATTTGGTCTGTGTTTAAACTATTTGTTTCTATTAATAGTTTTACTGTTTAATAATGATTTTCTTTTCCTTGATACAGAATGAGCCAAAAGCTAAGAAATTTAGTCATATATATTTGTTTATAGAGCTTATTCAAATCACTGTTCTCGGGTTGTAGAAATATTCAATGGCATGCCATTCTGTTAAGTAAATCAAGTGTATACTCCTTCATTTTCGTAAGTTTCCCTAATATGCCAAATATGGACAATGCGAAATCATGTACAGATGTCGTTTGAAGTTTGTCAAGATCGATGGAAGCAAAAATGTTAGGTTTGTATGAATTGACTTTACTTTTCGAGGGTCTACATGATTAATTTTTCTGCTTTACAACTCTTCATTTTCCAGCTTTGAAACGTAACTCGTGACGTTGCTAAATGTGAATTTTACTCTTATTTGAAATATAAAAATGAGTTTCGACTTTTACATTTCTAGAAATACATTTCAACTTTTGTACAGTTGAGAACAGCAAGTTGAGATTTACAGGATTGAAATGTTAGGTTTGCATACTTGGACCTGTGTTGTGCCCTGAATTGTAATAAAACTCGCAAAGTGTAATACCTGCCATGAATTGTAATAAATTTTCCCTCAAATTGTAATAACTCAAAGTCTGCAGCAAATTGTAATAAATCTTGCCTCAAATTGTAATACATGGTTAGGAACGACATGTTACATCTTGCGAGTTAGGTTTCATTTTGGGCACACATCTCCTTCCATAGGTCCTATGTTTCAAACTTCATTAGAATGAAAACCGAAGGAACTTAAAGACAACATAGTGACAATGAGTTGGGTTTTTCATTGTAACACGAGTCATCAAGGAACACGAGTCGTGAAATATTCCTCAAATAAGAATGTTGAGGAGAATGAATATCATTAAATGTTCATGAAGATCTTTTAAAAAGGTTTTTCTAAAGAATCCGGAGATATATAGACATCAATTTACGAACTGTAATTTATATTTAATACACTCAGAGGCAAAAGAAAGGATACCAACGTTTTAAAAAAGTACAAATCAAAATCCTATCGTAAATGAAATGCGACTATTTCAAACGTCAGAGTATGGTACTTTTATTTGTATGACTGTTAATAATAAAAAGGGTGCCTAAAACAGCTTTTTCAATATTATTTTTGGACAAAATCTTTGGAATTGGATTTTTTTATATGAAATGTGTAAATTTTATAAATTCAAGATGTTATCAATACAAATAACCTTAATAGAAATAATTTGTTCACGCATTTTGTCTGTAAGATGGTTTAAAAAAATGCAAAAGTGTTATTTTCGCTATCCTATCTCGTTTAGTTAAGGAGATTTTTCTGAAAACGTGTTTTTCAAAAGCATTAACAGATATATATTTGAAATTAAAAACATAGTTCGGTTGGATCCTGAAGTCATGAAATAACCCTTTTTCAGCTGTAACTATTACTCGTTGCTTATTAGATCATGCATTTTAAATAGTATCGTTTCTTTTTCCTATGAGTGTATCTAGTTTCATTGAACTAGGTTGAAACCCAATTGTGATTCTGGTTATACTCTGTTGTTTAAGTTTAACTTGCTCTCCATTTCACGTGGCCCAATAAAGAAATTGGATCTAAAGCCCAATTGGTCATTGGAAAGTAACGTCTTGGCCAACGGTACAGTTGTATTTGACAGGGTCATCTGCAACGAAGGAAATAGATACGCCAATATTTATGTGGACAATTCATTGCTCCTGTTTTAGGGGGGTTGTTATTTTCATTGAATTGAATCTATAACTGATTTTCAAAAGGGGGGGGGGGCCCTCCTGGATCCGCCGCTGGATCGAGCATATAGAATTTAAAATGAGCCTTATGGAACGGCGAGTAGAACAAGTCTCTTCCATCTGGAGAAAGTGGGAACGTATTTGGATCCGTTCTAGTAAGGAGGTTTAGTTGAAATCGTTCATCTGCGGTGGTCGTGCTGATTAAACAATTCTAATTAGTTTTGAAAATAAATGGTTTGAAATTCAAGAATTTGTTGTTGGTTATACAAAGTAACTTTTGGTAAGGTCTCGAGTTGTTAAATGTCAAAAGCATTTCTAATACCCATATTTCACTACGACTCGAATGATCACGAATCACCAATAAAGTGTAAAATTAGGTGAATGTCCGTGAGATTCTAGTAACAGCAATTAAGCGTGTACACGATGTCTATAAAAGTACATATACATTCATGACAAATCTACGAGTTGTAAGAAATGAATAGTACACATTAACGAATAAACTACAGTTTCCCATAAATAAGATACGATAAAACGATGGTAGTTTAATTAGTTTATTCCTTAAAACGCGTCATTCGTAGATACATAATTCATGGTTAACTGACCAAAATCTATTTTAAATGAATGAAAATAATAATACCTAATGTGAAATAGATCTTTCTGTATAGACTGTACAGACAATTCTGTAAAACAAGTCAATGACTTATCATGAAATCTTTGCTGGTTGCCCTGTTGACAACAGTATGCAGTTCAAAACAGGTTTTAACATCATATTTCATCATGTCGTGTGTGTATCCTAATATATTTTACAAAAACGAATTAGGTTTTCTTACTTAAAACTAACTGCAATGTAATAAACACACTATCTTTAACAGAAATACGATATTTTTTATTCTTAATCAAACAGTTTTCTGACATGATCTAAGTGCTTACTGCTACCTGTTTTAGACGTTACATGATTACTTATAGTTCATGAAATACATCCAAAACTGCAAATCATAGATTAACATTTTTAGTGTTAATATTTTGTTGTTTTAATCTTGGATAAGTCAAGTTTGGGATTATAATGGATTGAAGTTACAGAGTTAATTTTTAAAGCTATAATGGCACTCTGACAACATTTTGATAATGTTGATACTTATATATGTTACAGTCAATATGTCAAATCAGTCATTTTGCCTAATGCCTGAACGATTTAGTCATTTGATCAAATGACTGTGACTACTGTGACATTTTACAAAATGACTGCTTTTTTCAGTCATTTGACTAAATGACTGAAAAATAACACCAGGCATTTTACAAAATGCCTATATATGCGAAAAGATAATTTTTGATGAATTAATGTTTTATTTCAGAGCATCACGACATAGTTGTAGAACAGTAAACACAAACACATATTAACATTGTTGTAGCATAAATGTACATTCATATGCCCATGATTTGGCTGTTATGGAACACTATTTATTGCAACAGTTTAGACTCACACGGTTACATTTCATTCCGAACCGCATGCAAGTATGATAATGCAGCTTTAATCGTGACCCTGGGCCTAAGGCACATTGTTTGCTTATTGCAATGGAAAAATTAAACAAGAGTCCAATGGTGCGCAACCACAAAGAAGAGACAAAGCAGAAAAACAAGAATCAAAATACTCTTTGTTTAGATAAGACAAAATCTATTATCTCTTTTTAATTAGATAATTACCGATTGGTTTCTATAGTACAATGGATATCATCTTAAAGTTAAAGTGATGATAAAATATACTACATTGAAAACTTTAAGTTTTGTGTAAAATAGTGCTGAAGTTTTGTTAAGATAATTATAGAAAGATTATCTTTAAGTTGGTATCTAGTTCCAGATGTTAAAATTCTGTCAACGCTGTAGTTTTATAATCTTATCAGTAACCATACAGGCCACATTTAGTGTTGATCATGGTTTGGGTTACAGTGTTTTTGACAACTCTTATAACATTCCTTTTTATTGGTGTCTTGTGTGCATCTCAGCCAAAAGATGTCAATGTCACAAGCTTAAATGAACACGTGAAGAAAATGGATGCTGTACTTCAGGAGGTCCAATCACATGCTCAAGCTCAGGAACAGAAATATTCGGCAGTTTTGTCCAGTGTTCTCTCTCAGCTTACACAAACCACCGAGGAACTCACTGCAAGCAGAAATGTCACCGAGACCCTTCAGTTGAAATTGGAGAACTTGGAGCAGGACTACCATACAGCCATTGAAGAGTTGGCAGACTTAAAGACATTAAAGAACGAAACTCAACTGGACTATGCAACAACAATGGACGAGTTTGCGGAGTTAAAGAAATCACACAACAAAACTCAACTAGACTTCAAGACAACCTTGGAGGAATTTGCAGAGTTAAAACAATCAAACAATCATTCTTTCTCAAAGTTGGAGGGTGAGGTTAAATCATTTCAACTTGATAAATTCAACCATTCAGCATGGATCCATAAAGATTTTGGATTTAAAGCTACCCTTGGTATTGCCAAACATCTCTCAGCCAACGATACCATTATATTTGACAGTGTCAACTACAACGAAGGAAATGGATACAACACATTTTACGGATATTTCACTGCTCCTGTGTCAGGGACTTATTTATTTTGGACAAACATTGTATACAGAAACGACCTTAACGAACCAGTTGTTTTTAAGATTCTGAAGGGGGAAACAGTTTTGGATCTTGCATATGGAAATTCAAATGAGCAGTTTGGGACGGCAAGTGCAATTACGATCTCTTATCTGCAAAAAGGGGAAAATACTTGGATAATTACTAGTAAGAAGGTTGAGGTTGAACCCTATTTCTCAACTGCCGGAGGTGTGCTGATTCAACGTTACTAAACAATTTGGATTTACTTAACTGTTGGCAAATAAATGGGTTGAACTATCAGTTTTTTTCATATATGACATTTCGTATTTTGAGGTTGAGTAATTTATCCAAACTGAGAGTTCTGTCTCATTTTGTTAAGATAGATACAATATCTCTGAAGGAGTTTCTAATCTCCTTTACTGCACATTTAAGTTCTACTAATAAGGGGTCAAACTTTTACAAGCAACTAGCGAATATTGTAATCTTTAGCTGGAAACATGTTTTAAGCAGAGACCACTATTAAACCATATTCTCTGAAACTCGATCACAGGACTTTGTATGGAATATATTTTCATGATATAAAAGGTTGTGACTTAAATATACATAGTTTCGTCTCAATTCTAGTACCTTGTAAAAATGGCAAAGAATTTCTAAAGAACTGAACAATTCAATTACCAGCAAATATTATACTAGAAGTAAACAAAACTAACTTGTTGTTACCATCCATCCCTTACCTGGTCAAATATTTTTACACCCCTTCAACAAACACACACACACACACACACACACACACACACACCCACACACACACACACACACACTCACTCATCACATGACATCACGTGTCAGGGACCCTTCTCTTGATCAAGGTATAGATGGCAAGTAACTTTGAATTTTTAAAATTTATTATCTATGTAGAATAGTATGAAATCTTGAAAAATGTTACAAACAGCCAAACCAGCTTTTCACCTGCTTTGTAAGTTTTAGACAGTGAGACATTTTGTCTCACACATACACACTATCACAGTGATCACAGATATGGTACCCTTCCTCAAGCACAGTTAATAATTTAACAAGCCAGTCAGTGGTAATGAAGGGTTTCCTTTGCCTGCATATGATTACATTAACAAATATCCTAGATTCTTTACTTTGACTGTGAGAAGAGACAACTGAATCATATTAGAAATGTCTCACGTTAAGGTTGGCGTTATATGGCTACACCCTCGAACAAAGTTCAAAAACACAAACCAAAGGCAAAACAATAATGTTGCGATTCTGATTTTCGAACTCCATCAAGGCGTTGATACCATGAAGACACACAGCAATTTTGGTCAACCTATCTTAAATAGTTTCTGAGAAAAGTTGACACATTTGACTACACCCTCGAACAAAGTTCAAAAACACAAACCAAGGGCAATAACTACATACAAAATAATATTACGGTTTTGATTTTCGAACTCCATCAAGGTATTGATACCCTGAAGACACACAGCAACACACGGACAGAGCCCAAACCTATATCCCCTCCAACTTCCTGGTGGGGGATAAAAATATAAGTATTCCACGGATTGGGAAAGACATCTTTTACAATGGGCCATTTTTAGGGTTTTTGGTAATTTTCTGAGCTCAGGGCTCATGCTAAGCTCAGAGTCAAAATAAACTCTCATGATCAATGAGTGGCCTGACATCTGTTGATGCTCCATACTAACACACTGTATCAACCTTCATGTAATATTTCCTGATTTGTTGGTTGGTGCAGTTACATGTCGAAGGCTAATGTGTGCTTTGAGGAGGATGCCTGTAAATGCACACTACTCTCAACACAATCTAGTGATGTGAAATCGTCACATCCATCAGTTCATCAGTTCAATACCTTTTCAAGGGAGTACATGTACGTTTATGGACTTTTTGTGAATTATGCGTTGAGTCGTGGTACAAATTTAGACACGTATCCTGGTGGTGTCATTTCAGCCATAACAGACTAATCTCCATAAAGCTTCAACCATGATTCTGTTATGAACATAATATCTAGGTTATCATCAATCAACATATCTACAATATCCACAGACTTGTTCCGCGAGGATTGCGCACTCCAAACGTGGATTTGTAGTTGTGGTTGTTCTTCAACAGCTTTGTCAATGGCTAAGTCCAGGTTTACTGTTATCTTCCTCAGCTTACGTCGGCAAGCATGTTTTCTTAAAGATACAAATGTTGTGATGACATAACATAGGTTTTGTGACTTGAATTAATTCAGTGAGGAGAGACTGAAATATTAAGCCAAAGGGTATGAAACCATTACTTCTTATATCAAGAGAAAGTTCTAAAGGACACACACTATAGATTATCAAGGATGAATCTTTAAACCAATTCTTTATCTCAATTGTACAATAGAATGATCAACATTTTTGAAATTATCAGCTCTTCTTCGAATTTGTCAAACACCTACACTCATTGAGGATTATTTCACCGAATTCTTCTCCCCATATAATTCATTTTAGTCTTTACCTCTCAGCCAATGTTAAAGCTAGAACATCTCTAGGGCTAGAATAACCGAGTCCTAATTTGATCCAATCAAAATTATTTACGCAAACAGCAACTACTTTTTAGCGAGGAAATAAGGTGGCTTTAATCAGCTCAGGGCCTAGGGTCATAAGGTGCTCACTATCTCAGTCCGTTCCACATGAAAGTTATTCAGATGTGCAAAAATACACTAGATTGTGCATTCTTTAATGCATAAAAAATTAATTAATCGAATTACTTTTTGTTGTGGCTTTGAAATCATGGTCTGAAACACGTGCAATGTTTAAATGACTTGGGAAAGGTTAATTAACACTAATTACATGTAGACAAATAGTTTTATGGATGATCAACTTCTTTATTGTATAATGTTGCAATAAAGACGTTGATCATCTATAAAACTCCTTGTCTTCTTGATACTCCAACTTCTAAAATGCCCCTCAAACAACTTAATTACTTGTTGTCATTGCTTGATGCAGAAGAGATTTGATTTTATTGTCATTCCTCAAAACGAGTTTGAATTGAGTAGAATATTTGAACAACAGATGAATAATGTATAAACGTGTCCGTATGTCGTCATTGCGCAGTTATGTTGCTGCATCAATAATCCCGATGAAACAAGTTTACACCTGCTTAGAACGTTTGTAGACCAAAATTCATTGTCATCTTATTTGTTGTACATCTTAATACAAAGAATTGTCATTTATCTTTATTGATTTTCACTTCAGTCATATGATAAACTCCGTACATAGTTAAGGGGCAGTAGCACGTTTTTATTTGGAATATAAGGTGATGTTAGGAAAATGAAAATAAATGGTTCCAATTAAAAAAAAAATTGGTCATCCTTGACTATTCATAATGTTTATAACTATGACATGTACATGTAACTCATCATATTCACCAAAATATTGGTGTTTACTACTTTTTCTCTGTGAGATAGTGAGTAATACAAACGAGACTGAGAAAAAATGAACACTCCGTTTAAACAGTTCCAACACTACCTCATCAATCTTCTATCCACATAAATCACCGATTGTTAGCATATTGTCACGGGCTACGTGTTTAGCAATATAACACGAATATTAACCAAAGAATTCTGAAATTCTTTACACCATGACTCTCGACTCGGATGAGGGTTTGCGTCTAACCTCATGCTAACATTAAACCATACATCATGTCCTCCAATCTGTCTTCTTCGTGTTTACAAGGTGTCATCATGTAATCAGGATCGTGTAGAATTCGAGGTGTATTATTACACACAAATAAGTTCCTTTCTCCACTTCATGAAAAAATAACCATTAGGTTGAACTGCTTGATAAACAATTTGAACTCAAGGATTCTATAACCACGGATATGAAATTGTAGGCCTTTTTGTCAATTATTTGGAAAAAACATTGAAATATTTATGCATATTGAATACATTTTCGTCTAAATTTCATAAAACATTGATTTGATCAGACAAAACCTTTAGGGTACATTTTAAATGTTAATTTGTATAAGGAAATTTTAACATTGAGTTTAATTGAAAATATCTTACTCACGTGTCCAAATGAACCCTAAACACAAACCCCAACTCCGAAAAATTACAATATTGCCAGATCAAGTGAAAATATAAGAAAAAACAAACATATCTCATTAACGCTCCTAAAATTCATTTCGAACTTTCTAGATGAGGTATTTAATGGGATTTCTTATTGCTGACACAGACATGATTAGCCTAGTTTACCCATTTTCTGGTATTCAGGAAATATCTTGTCGTGACATGTGATTAGTGAGCTAAGGTTTACATTATAACAGACCATGTTTGTGCGAGTTTGATATTGAGATTGATCATGTGTCTGATTAAATATCTAACGGAAACAGAGTTGTAGTTTTAAGGATCCAAATTAAAACTATTTGAATCAAGCGTGAAATATTGGTTTGCTCAAAATGGCCATTGATCATATCAGTGTTATTTTTCATTTTGGTATTTACAAATATAATGTTCATACCACCGTATAAATGAAAAATATAGTCTGATATAATCCAGCATACTAGACGAAATTGTGGTTTAATGAAAATACTGTATAACGGTCATACCAAGGTTTTGAATATTTGCCCCGGTGAACTTGGTTGGCATACACGTGGTGGACACAAAAAGGATGTTAAGGTTGGTTCAAGCTCGGATGCCACTAATGCCCCTATTTCACTACGAGAGGAATTCTCACGAATCGCCACGAATAGGTGATTGTAAATATTCGTGAAATTCTTGAATATTCGGCAACATTCGTGAACTGCAATTTCACTTGTACGAAACGTTTACGAAAATTCGTAGCTTTTCATGCTAAAACACTACGAAACCAATACGAATTGCTTACGAATCATGTACGAATTATACGATATAACTACGAAACAACTACGAATATACTACGAATTTTCACGAATATGATACGATATCACAAATGATGTAGGAATAGATTACGATATTTCGTGACTGTTTCGTAGATGATTCGTAAATTATCCGGGGAGAGACCATCAAAAATATCAACCACGAATTTCCAAGAATTCGTTACGAATTTGTTACGAATGACCCGAATTAATTACGAATAGTTTACGAGACAACTACGATAACAAAATTCGTAGTTGATTCGGGAAAATCTTTTGACAAACAAAAAATTGTTCACGAATGCCACGAATTGAAAGAATATTGCCGAATCAATCACGAATTCATTACGAATCACAAGAATAAATCACGAATTGTCTACGAATGTTCATGAATGTGAAATATTTCTCTATCGTGGCGATTCGTGAGAATTCCTCTCGTAGTGAAATAGGGGCATAAGAGTGAACGACTTGTTGGCTTAACTGAATGTCACACTTCCATGACTGACTGTAAGGCCAAAAAATGATAATGTTTTTGGTCTTTACTTTCAGGCAAAAATGAAGCGATGACGCAGATTTTTTGTTTATTTCTAAATCTGTTTTATTATTGAATATCAAGGAAAATAAATAGATATAACCTTTAAATAACCTTTTCATTGCCTCTTTGAAGGCACTCACGGGCAGAAACGAGTAACACTTTAAGAGCCATGGGACTAAATTTCCATTTTTCCCTGGCTGGATGCGGGGGTTTGAAACTGACTCGGGCGGAAACCAGAAACAAAATACTTTTTTCTAGGCCTAAACAAAATGGCCGAAACGTTAAATCTGACACATGTTATTTATCAATGAAATTGTAACATCACATGGTCTCCCAAATCCTAACCTTGCGAATGTGTTTAAAAGACCTCTAAAAGTAAGTATGTTTTGGGTATTGTTGAAAACACCGTGGTAATTGACGTACTTCCGTTACTCTCAGGACCCTCCTCGACTTAGCAAGGGGGACATCGTGTGACTCTAGAATGCACACGAGATTGAAACTGTCAAAATGACAGGTTTTGTGTAAAGATTTCTGTGTTGAAATTGAGGAGATTATTATTAGCTTCAGAGCGTTTCAACAGTAAAGTCATCTTGTAAGTCCATTTGGGTGCCATCACTCCATCCACTTGAATATCAACTGCTTATGTCCCTTTTTTGGTAAGTTTGTTGACACCCTCTTGCTATCATATCTTCTTACAAAAAAGTATTTCTAAAACTTCCATTCTTATATGATTCAATGATATGTTGAAGTGCAAATATGCAAAGTTTTTAATCATTGTCATCAACAGGGTACTTCATAAATGATATTGCTCATTTATGAATGTTTTCTGGCATTACTTGGTCACATTAGATAAAAAAGGTTGTAAGCTATCAAATCAGTATGATTGGTTTCAATTACAGATCAAGCTGCCTTTCATCGATACGTTTCTGCTAAACTTGTAAATCCATGTTTTCGGCTGATCATAAATTATATTGATACTATGAGGGTGAAAGAAGAACTGAGAGCTTCAAAAACTGTAGATAATATGATTGTTCTGGATTATTAAGATACATTCTATAAATAGTGGGTTATGGTTGTCTTGATGACCTTGATTTCCAAATGAAATTAGAACAAAACAACAACTCGAAAAAATACGTTTCCAAAACCTCTTAGATATTCTTGATTTTTAGTGCAGATTATTTTCTTGAATTATTACTAGTCATGAAAATGTTGTTGAATAACTATATGGCAAAAATGTATAAGACATTATAAGTGAATTATCGGTGCAGATAGTTCCTACTAATAACGTGTGACACAAATTCTAAAATTCTGTAGGCCTGGACTCCTTACTCTAATGAGGGTTCGTTTATCTATCCTTATTGCTAACATCATATTATACATCAAGTCTTCCTATCTGTCTCCTTGATGCCTTCTAAATGTCATCTTATAAACAGGATCGTGTTTTTATACACATTGGAATTCGAGACGCATCATACTAAGTAGAGGCGAGTAAGCACATTAGTCATGTCCTTTGCACACTTCATTAAATAATTAACTTCATTAGTATCAAGGAACTCTCTAAATGTTGTCAAAATAAGAACGAGTCTGCTTATGCTCGTTGCAAACAACATCTGTGACCCGTTTAATGAAAATGGTAAAATTGGTATGTGATACATCATTTAGTATCCTCTGTTTGGATTGGCAAGAGTGAAATTATTGCTTATCTCAGCTTCATAATCGCCAACTGCTTGTTAAATAATTTGAACCTACACCCCCGCTGCTGTTTATCGGAATCTGCATCTCTGGTAAAGGTGAAATCAAGGTTGTATCTCACAGGCTCCTTATAGATCGTGTAATCAAGTTTAAGCTGCTGAGCCAAGTCAACACCTTCTGTTATTTATCAAAACTTTGCTTGTTATTGTTGAAAAACTTAAATTTCGTGTGGTTATTGCAGCAATAACATTTTACTTAAATATACAACTGTATGTTTATCTAGATCGCTGTTAAATTACGACCAGTCCAAACATCATTTGGGGTATGTTCTTTGGCTTAAAAGCATTTTCTGAAAAAGGAACGAATATGAATGAGATCCACTTGCCAAAAAACATTTAAAACATATTCAAATATCATAATTTTCATACTGGGCTTTTCCTTGTTTCCTTGTCAAAGCTAAATGTATTTAGACTGTATATTGCCAAAATATCAAATATTTATTTTATATGTATATATATCATTCAGTTTAAGTAATCATCATCTGATTCCAGTTTTCATCTTTAGCATGTACAATAAATGGCCATGTTAACATCTGTGCTCTAATTTGGCAAATTGATTGAAAATCTGGCCTGTGTTAAATTACTTCAAAGTGTATGCGTCATTACAGAAATTCATGACCTGAACTGATGTCATGTACAAAAAGGTTTATAAATTTGTTTGTTTGTTGAGATGTTTATTACTTGAAAATTAACAATATCTATCACAATTAAATCTTTCCATATTAATTTATTGTCCTCCATACTTATTCAACTTCGTCAATTGCTTGCTGAGAATGTGTTGGCAGCCTGGCATTTACTATTTCTTGTGTTTTGTTTTTAATTTATCGGTCAGTAAGTGCATGTCTGATAATCATTATCATTAATTGCATGTCAATTTATTTGCTGAGGATGTGTTGGCAGCTTCGTGATTACTTTTCTTGCCCTTTTGTTTTCAGTATGTAGATATGAAGATATAACTGACATCATCGGTTTTAAGTGCATGTCTATAAATCATTATCAGAGAATGTTATTTTTTCAGAGTCAAACTTGACAGGCAAAAGAACGCTTCTACGTCGTACTCTATCAATGTTGTTGTTTTTAGACCTCTCATGAAATTTAACACAGACACAAGTTGGCCCATTGCTAAATATCTACTGCAACGTGGATGCACATGATGCAATGCATAGCTCAGCTCAACGCTATCAGTATAGTTCAGGAACATCAGGACGACCTAATAAACTGAGAAAACTGAATCGCTTTCTACACTGAGAAAAAAAGAGACATTTGATGTCAACGTGAGCAAGAAACTTCATTCCAAACCTCTGTTCATCACCTAGTAAAGGTGACCATTTTGATAAACTGAACGCCAAAAGAAATGTTACACCTCTTTGAATTTGAATATCATAACAAATTGTGTGTTCAGAGAAATTTAATTTGTTGTGTTGTCACACTCTATCAGTTTAGTGCTTTGTCCTAAAACAGCAGACCTGTAACTTAATTGATAAATAAGTTATCGCCAGTTCTTCATGGGTGGGGTCAATTGTCCTAATTCCGATCATGCAATAATTGATGTGAAAATTGTAAAAAATAACCAAACTGACTTGATTTTCTTTGATAATGAATGCACATTCATAAAAAAGGAAACAAGTTACGTTTTTGGAAATATTTATTCGTTATTTTGTCGGATAAATGACAAAATATTGAGATTTGTTATTTTTCTATTCTAATGACAACCATAAGGTTATAAGAAAACTTTTTTGTTTAAAATGTACATAGACTGTTTTAGGAAGCTTTGGCACATGTTTTTAAAACTTTCTAAATAGTGAACTTCTTAAACTTTTTTTTTTTACAGAAGGATCATGTCACCAAAACGTAGCCATAGAATTTTTACCATGCATGATATGCACGTGAAATAAGTTGGTAACGGGTATAAAAGGCCCCTGTATTTATTATTTCACACCATAATTCGATTACAATGCCGAGATCAACAACAGAAGAGCGGGAAAGAGCGATTGGAATGCTGTAGACTGGGTCCAGTGATGGAGAAGTTGCTGCCGCATTCGAAAGTCATCGTCTCACCATTCTTAGGCTGCGTGGAGATCTACAACAGACTAGATTAATGCGAGCAATGCTGTTGACGCACCGACATCGACAAAACAGAGGTGCTTGGGCAAGAAATGTTCGACGTTGGCAGAACCAAAACTGGCAGAGAGTGTTATTTTCCAACGAAAGTCGGTTCCAGATGCACGTAGCAGAAGGGAGAAGGAGGGTCTACCGTCGCCAGGGTGAGAGGGAGGCAAGCTGCTGCGTACAGGAAGTTATCCCTTTCAGTGGAGGCAGCGTCATGGTCTGGGTGGGATACGCGGCAACGCAACCACCGACCTCATTGTCATTGACTGCAATCTGACGGCGCAGAGGTACATTGACAGGGTCCTACAGCCAGACGTCATTCCATTCTTACAACGTCATCCAAACACCCTTTTTCAACAGGACAATGCTCGTCCTCATGTAGCCAGAGTGACGTTACAGTATCTCAATGTCAACAACGTCCACGCTTTGCCTTGGCCTGCCAGATCGCCCGATATGAATCCCATCGAGCACCTCTGGGATTACAATGATCGAAGGATCCGTCAACGTCGACACCAACCACACACACGTCAACAACTTATTGCTGCATTGGCCGAATGGAGGCAGATACCACCTGCTTTCATCAGACGATTGACTTTTTCTGTGAGTTCAGGCATGTTTGGATGCCAACGGCGGACATACCAGATACTGATCACATACAATTTGTCATTAAATTAATGATTATTCAATGATTTTGTTGTTTTTGTACTTGAACGGAAATAGGACTATTGACCCACCCATGAAGAACTGGCGATTACTTTATTTACCAATTTAGTTATAGGTCTGCTATTTTAGCAAAAAGTACTAAACAAAGCAATTTCCTCTAACACGTAACTTTTTATGATATTCGAATTCAAAGAGGTGTAACATTTCTTTTGGCGTTCAATTTACATACATGTATGTTACAGCTAAAAATGACAATCCTATCAGGGTACTTTTTGGTGGAAACGAAATTCAAGAGACGGCAGTGATGCATACTTATCTGTCAAATTGTTAAATCTAGAACTACTAAAATGTTACCCTATATATGAAAATAAGTCGGAAATAATTATGTTATAATATCATCGTTTAAAGAGGAAAGAACTTTTGAATTTTTTGTACAAAAAATACTCCGATAGGACTGTCCCTTTAAGCTAGAGCAGTGTACTAACGTTTTAATATAGCATTAACGTTATACTATCATTGAATGACACCAATGATCAACGGTCAACAAGGTGATAATTATCCTCAAATATTCCTAAAATCATCAAGTAGACATCATTGGTCTTTTTGATAGATGACTAAACAAACAAATTCAATACAACTAAAGTGCATTGTAAAGACAAGATAAAATCATCTAAGCGAGGTTAACAACATGAGCATTAAAATGGGATGGTAAGTCCGAAACGGTAACCCCAGATTGGTAGATTAAATTCTTAAATTGTATGGGAGAAAACACAAATTCCAAAGCTTCTAATTTGACTGGTGCATCGTTTCTGTCAAAATATTTTTAGAAATAAAAGTGTTGAGGATTTAATGAATGATAATCTACATTTGAAAAGTAGTCAAGCACCACCCTTATTTTTCTGATAAAGTAATGATCTTTATTTTTGTGGATAACTTTCCGTATTTTGATGTTTCTTTAGGAAGGCAGTTTAGTTAAATATGAACATTGATAAGGATTTGTATGAAACATAGAGAGATCTATAAAATCACTTAACCCTGGTTCAGAAAATGTGATTCTGTACATATTTGAAATGTAAGCAACAGCGTGCTTCGACCAATCTGCGATTGATTATGAGAAAGATTAGAATATAAGTTCCAATGACAAATAGTAATTTTGAAATAATTAACTTTTCTCACGTGGATAATTTAGTAAGAGTGATTGTCATCTCTCTTTAGCTCTATTGTTTAGTACGGAATCTATTTCCTTAATCATAAAGATGGATAAACTACATGTAGGTTAATCATGTTCGTGTCAACAATAAGTAAAACCATTAAATATCTCATCTAGAAAGTCTGAAAAGTTGCTAGGCGAAAGTGATATTTTCACATAAGCACATATTACTATATGTCTCTGCTTATGTTTCACCATGTACCATGAGTAAACAGGTTGACATCACAACTGATGACAGTAATGAGTGGTGTAAATATACATATGGCTGTTAATCAAGCAACATCAGATTCAATTTCTATCAATATTTGAAACTAATAATCTTAATTAAAATAGATTAAGACATTTTACAAATGCTTGACGAATCGGGACAATCATGATACACGTGCTGCATGCACGACGCACTTGAATTGGCATACCTGAATCGTGAATTATCAAGTAATAAATATTTCAAAAAATTAAATTTCTTTGGATATAAAACTTTTTGCACATGACATGAGTTCAGGTCATGAATTCTTGTAATGACGCATATACTTGGCAAATATTTCAAAACAGGTAAGATTTTCAATCACCTTACCAAATAAGATGTATGGCCATTTAGATGTATTAATTTCATGAAAATGAGCAAAGTTATAAGAAACATCAATCTAAGGAATACTGAACACAAAATATTATACATGCAAATGATGAAAACTGGAATTATTTTAACTAAATGAAAATATAATATAAATATTTGATATTTTTGCAATTCATATTTTAATAAGCTTTTACAAGGAAACATCCAAATATGAAAATGATGAAATTTGAATATGTTCTAATTGCTTTTTGGCAAGTGGAACTGATTCATATTCGTTCCTTTGTTACAAGAATTTCCTTTGAGCCAAAGAACATTCCCCATAATTATGATGTTTGGCCTGGTCGTAATTTAACATCGATCTAAATAAACATACAATTGTAGTTTATTTTACAATCATCGATGGTCAATCATCAAAATGATGTTGTGTTAGCTCCGCATATCCAATTGTATAGAAGAATGCTAACAAGCCACTTTCATGCATGCTATATATAGGAAATTACTTATATTATATTCCGAAATAACTTGACACCATGTATTTCAGATGTTACTATTCATCAATTTTTAACCACTAATATACATTTATTACATTCAAAATTATACCTTATATTAATCTTGTACGAACTTGATTATTGACATTTGACAGAATGATGCGATGATTCTGTACCGATAATTACACATTATGACTATAATTTTTCATTCGTTTGACTTTGTGTCTTTTAATGATAATGAAAGATTACAGTACTTAATGCCTTGACAATCAGACGATGGGTCTTTCAGTTCATTCAATATCAAAACACTGAGCAGTATCAAAGATAATAAGTTTTTATGATGCTTGAATACTTAATTTTATGCTTCCTTACTTGAATCTCAGAAATGTTACACTATTTGCTTTAGAAATGTGATCCTTATTACCATCATTTCACAGCCTTGCGAAGATGTTATTCTATCAACTCACCCTGCTTTAGATAAATATCCCCCTGTTTATATTGGAAATGGTAACTTTGCATGATCAAACTTAATGGAACTTACTTGAGGAAGAGAAATTGATTTCATAAGCTCTCTACTTTCGACATCAGTAATTTACAACTCACATTTGATTCCATTATTTCATAAAATATAATGGAGATCCTTTATGAAGCAAGGGGTCGTTTCACAAACAAACTCAACACCAAACTTTATCCTCGTGTCATATCTTAACATTGTACTTAAGATTTGTGTGCAACAGCACCGAGATTTGTATGAAATTTCAACCTTGGAAGAACAAGTTTTATGGAAAGCCTACTTTATACACTTAATAGCACATAGTGGAGGCTTTATGTAAAATACTAGGGCGATCTAACCTGATCGAGGACACAGCCGGGAATCAAGAAGACCTGCCAAGATTCCCTGTTCTACACATAATATACTCAACATTTTAACTCAGTCACATTATATAATGCCAAAATGTGTATATTACTCACACAATCGTATGTCTCATGTGGTTTTTTTCGGACCCAGCACATTAACTCCAATGTTAATCTTGTGAGAAAAAAACATTTTGATGGGACTATATCTGCTCTGAAAAGTCGATGATAACCTATTAATTAATTCATTATGTGATTAATTTATTCATTTTTTCTTTTGCACTACAATGTCGATATTAATGTACGATCTTTAGAAAAGAAAGTGCAAATAATTAATTTTAAGACAGTAATATGATTTCTTGTTACATAAAAAGCGATACTGAGTTACTATCGAAGAAGAGTCAAAATATTATTAATGGGAATATCTCGAACATTTCATAACCTACTTTTGGATCCTTATCGGTCATGTAATATGTTATTGCTGCAATAACCACACAAAATTTATGTTATTAAACAACAACAAGCAAAGTTTTGATAAATTACAGGTGTTGACTTGGCTCAGCAGCTTAAAACTTGATTACACAATCTATAAGGAAGATACAACCTTGACTTCACCTTTACCAGAGATGCAGATTCAGATAAACAGCGAGGGTGTAGATTGAGATTATTTTACAAGAAGTTGGTAATTATGAACTCGTGATTAAGCAATTCTTTCATTCCTTGCCAATCTAATCAGAGGATACTTTTTTTCATTTACAAGTTTTACCATTTTTATTTAACGAGTCAATGATTAGCCACTCCAGTATGCAACGAGCATAAAAAATCATTTATATTTTGACAACATTAAGAAACTCCCGGGATACTAATGAAGTTACTTCTTTTAATGAAGCGTGTAAGGACATGACAAATGTGTTTACAAGCCTTTACTTATTATGCGTTTCGAATTCTAATGTGAATTAAAACACGATCCTGACTATAAGATGACATTTTGAAGACATCAATAAGAGAGATTGGCAAATATAAAGAATGATATAATGCCAGCAATGTGGTAAGACTACCGAATATCGTCAGAGTCTTGAGTTTTCTTGTACAGCAGGATGTTTTGTTTATTATTCTGAACACGTAGAACAGTACGGTAACAATCACTGATTTATCTGAATTATTTATTGATTAGATGATATTGTGTCATTGGGTGCAGTGCAGATCCTGATAACAGTGTACATGTATTTGCATGCATGAATAACACATTTACTGCTATCTGATGGGATATCTGGCATTTCGTTGGTTTAATTATCATAAATATTCACACAAAAATTTAATTAAGCACCCCCTATTTCGTAAAATGAAATTGGGTGCTCTTAGATTATTTTTATTAGTTTGATTTATTAGCCACTCCAGTATCCCGTATATGCAAAACTAATGAAAACTTGAGAAAAAGTGATAGAAGTGCACAAGTTTATCAGACTATATTTTTCATTTATAAATCGGTATGAACATTATTTTTATAAATACCAAAATAAAAAACTAACACTGATATGATCAATCGCCCTTTTGAGAAAATCAATATTTCAGGCTTGATTCAAATAATTTTAATTTGGATTTTTAAAACTACAACTCTGTTTTCCATAAATATTTAACCAGCCACATGGACAATCATTATATCAAACTCCCAGACACATGGTTTCTTATAATGTAAACCTTAGCTCACTCATCACATGTCACGACAAGATATTTCCTGAATACACGAAGATGGATAAACTAGGCTAATCACGTTTGTGTAAGCAATAAGAATTCCCATTAAATAGAAAGTTTCAAAATTATATTAGAAGCGTAAATGAGATATATATATGTTCTTTCTTCTATTTCCACTTGATCTGATTTTATGAGAGGTAGTCAAAAATGTATTCAAACAAAATATTTTATTTTGCATGATGAGTTTCTAGTCAAACATTAAAATTCTAGAAAGCCCATTATATACCTCATCCAGAAAGTTTTCAAATGATATTTGAAGCGTTGAGGAGATATGTATGTTATATATGCGGAGTTTGGGTTTGGGTTTCATCTAGAAAAAATAATGTTAAAATGTTTTACAAATATCATCCTAATACACATAAAACAAGTTTTAAATTGTACCCTTTAGGTTTTGTCTGATCAAATTAATGTTTTATGAAATGTAGACGAAAATAATGTATTTAAGAAAGTATTTGTTATGCAAGATGAGTTTCTTAGCAGACATTAAAATTTCAAAAGGCCTACAATTTAAGACCTGTGATTATAGATTTTTTGAGTTTATATTGTTTATCAAGCAATCAAGCCTTATGGTACTTTTAAATGAAGTGGGAAAAGAAACTAATTCAAATTCTACATGATCCTGATTACAAGATGACACATTGAGAACACGAAGAAGACAGATTGGAGAACATGATGTATGGTTTAGTGTCAGCATGTCGTAGGACTATCAAACCCTCATCAGAGTCGAGAGTCTTCGTGTGCAGAATTTAAGAATTCTTTGGTTACTATTCGTGTTATATTATTATACACGTAGTCCGTGACAATATGCTAACAAGCAGTGATTTATCTGGATAAAAGATAGATGAGATTGTGTTGAAAAGGTCTAATCGGGAAATGATCACATCATAAGAAAACACAACTTGATGATGTCAAGCATTCCGTCATTCCAAACTCTTTCTGAGGCGTGACTGGATAACATCAAATCTTTTAATGTTTAAAAGGTTCAAGCAGTGACTACAAGTAATTAGTCTTAATGATTCTTTCCCTTGTGATTCAGACATTGAAGTATTTCAGACCGTGGTTTCAAGCAATGACAATAAGGAATTATAATTATTAACTTTTAATTACAAGGATAAACTTCCGTGTGCACTAAAGAGTACACAAATTACTCTCTTTTTGCTGACCTGAACAACGTAGATGTAGAATGGAAGAAAATAGGGAGCATTTTATGACGTCATGCCCTTTGGGTGATTAAAACCACCCTCATTTCCTTGATAAAAAGTCGCCGCTGATAAGATCAAATTAGGACTCGATTATTCTTGCCCCGGAGATGTTCTATCTATAACATTGGTTGAGAGGTAAAGACCTAAATAACTTTTATGAGGAGATGAATTCAGTGAAATAATCCATGATGAGTGCAGTTTTCCACTAGTTCGAAGGATAGCTGATATTTTTGGTTCAAACGTTCATTATTGTATTGTACAATTTAGATACAAAATTGATTTTGATATCTATCATTAATAATCTATATGTGTGCTCTTAAGAAGCATCTATTGCTTTAACAACAGGCTTATGAAAACATATTTTGGATGAAACAATTGCGGTGTTACAGAACCCTTTTCATGTTTCAGTCTCCATAATAGTTACCGTGTCCTGCCATACTTTCTTCTTTTACCCTGGGAGCAATTATGATCAAATTTTGAAAACGTCAGAGACATCTGATGGTTCAGAGTTTTGGTATTGCTTCACACCATTTCTCATTCTCATACACATAATTTCTCTTTCTCGTGTCTTCTTTCGATTAATTCATTTTGACACAAAACATAATCAAAAGTGTATTTCGAACAGTGACTTCATTTGTTAATGAGGCACTCGCACAAGATATATGAATGCATATATTTAAACATGGACATAGTTTATGTTTATAATCATTATCATATTGTTCACACAAGATACATCGTTGTTACCGAGACGAGTCACTTTCATAACATTTACAACATGGAAGAAACTTTTTCTCACAAAAAAAACAGTAAAAAGGTTCAAAACCGTTACTTTTCTAACATTTAATTTGAAACGAAGGTTCTAATGATAAACAACCACATCACAAGGCCTAAGGCTATATAAACACAGAAACGTTTTAGAGATTTCTTTTCAACATTGCATTAATCTGAATGTACACAAATGTATTATAATTAATCATATCTTTGATTTAAAAAATGTTCTCAAAACTGATACACAACTTAAAATGAACAAACTTTCCACCATGTACAAGTTAAAATGAAATGGAAACACTACATACAAACCAATACAAAACGCTTTCACCAAAAATCTTGTGCAATCTTTATTGATTACAAAGCATATTTATATTTAAATACTGAGAAGAAAACAGTTATATAACAAATTCTTTGTTGAAAATCAAGTTTACGTATTGTCAAAGATGAACATAACATATTTATTTTGAATTAAAAAATCCAAGTGCCCCAAAATTTTAACTTCAAATACATTTTCGTAAAAGATATAAAAAAAAAACGATCCTGGAATTTGACTTTTCTAAATTAATTTGTAAATAATTAATCGTTTCTACCTAATATCATAACGAATTATTGCTCTGTATATTTCATTCCAGTTGATATACAATCCATGAAAATATAACGATCTGTACAAGTACGTTTCTCAAGAATCAAAATTACGTGCATTCAACATCCATTCTCATACATATAGTCATAGATCACAACTTACATTAATGTACTTGAAAGGCGTGTATCCATCATATAATTAAGGTTTTTTAAGTTTTGTCATTTTCAAAATAAAGAAATAAAACTTTAAATAGCAGGTAATTTCAGACAAAGTGCTCAAGTTCTGGAAAATATTTATCTACTCTCGTTTAGACGAATGATTATTAGTAATTTGTAAAAGACTTTCAGACCAAATTTAACTTTTTATGATGATATAGTTTTGTAATTTAAAATCAAATCTACATCACAAGAATAAAGTAAAAAAGTCTCATTTACAAACGAATATCCTTGGTGCTTTGTTGTGACGAATGTGTGTGGTTTCATCTTATGTCAACCTTGGCAAGACCACAAAACAAACATGCGTTCAAATTTCGATTGTCAATCATAAGATTGTTCATATATATTTGTGATATGTAATACTGTTACCATTTGGGAACATGTATTTTACACACGAATTGACGACATTAAAGGCACACTAGCACGGTGTCTATGGGAAAAGAATTACATCACAATTAAAAATAAATATGACTTTTTGCGAGTTATCATTTCAATCCATTAATGGCCTTCATTAAACCACGTACCAAGATCCTGGAAGGTCCACAAACCAATTTTCCTAACTAGAATCATTAAGGGTGTTTCAACTCAAAAGGTCAAATGGTGTTATTGCATAAACCTACTTCTTAGGCTATTGATATCCTGATTTCTTTAAGAAATATTTTGTATTGAATAATATCAACGTTTGAAACTTTGAAAACCTTTGACATCATGCTAATCTGCCTTTAAACACACTTGATTCAATGGAATTATACTTGGAATACAACAATTCATTGACATCATTACAAGGACACACACTTTTGTATATCACACTTAGTGGAACCTTTATATATAGCAAATCAATATTATTTACAATGACTTAAACACCATCTTCATTGTTGAGACAATCACTTAGTACCTGTCAACAAAACCTTCTCAATTATCTAAAGTCATTTCCATCCGATACATGTAGAAGTACCACATGTACTAGAATTAATCTGAAGCATAAAATTCAGCTTGCATATTCATATTAAAATTGCCAAAACATGACTAATATTAGTTTACAATGGAAAAGATTGCCTTACATATCAGCTGAAGTCGAAATCCCATGCCCTTTAACATGAATACACAAGTATACAAGTAGCGGTACTATGATCGAAAATCACGATTTCAATCGCAATTATGGAATTATCCAAATATCAAATATTTTCCTATACTCAACTATTATCATGAACTCATAAACTTCGATGACATAATCGATTTTCTTGTACGGGATATTGTGACAGTGAAAGTATAAATCAATCACTATCGTTTTGGAGATCTCTGAAAAGATGAAAGCTGTTCTTGAATACCTTTAATTTTCTAGGTCATAGGTTTGTCGATTTTATGGGGATAGTTTTCAATTTTAAAATATAGATCATTTTAATAAATAGTTTACTTTGTTCGTTTGATATCTTTTCACAGGGTACCTTACATAAAACAACGGTCATAATGTGATACGCCTTCAGCAGTCACATGAGACTGGATAAATGCTCAATATAATTTCAATTATATGCAACTATCGCAAATGTGATTCTGATATAAATTTTCACACATATAATTCAAGTTTTCCATTGTGGAACAATCGTTAGAGAAGGCATTCCAGACAGTAGAGGCATTGATGTGGACAGCTGTCCTTTCGACAATGGACTCAACTGTTAACTGTCCTTCACCCAGACAGAAGAATCATGCATCAAATATCCTCAGACATACATGTATCTGACATACGTTGATCTTCAGACAATAGAGACATAGCTTTCAGAAAATTTGAAAGCATTTTCATTTTATACAATTCTTTTGTCCTATTTCTAACTCTGTGAAATGTCTTTGACCAAGGCATTCTTTCTTCATATATACAGAAATGTACTTGAGGGGTGCTATGCCTTTGCCTCGGATAGTCCTTTCCTCATGTAAAACTTCATGACATTAAACAAAGAAACCCAAGCTCTTTCCAACTCAGGAGACCATTTGTCATCCAGATTCGCCTTTAGAGCGTAGATTAATTGCTCTCCCATCATAAAAAAAACAAAATATTGTAAATAAAGTCATAAATGGAATACAAAAGTGCAATGAATAAACAATGTCTTGTTCTGGCATATTGTTAAGAAACGAAATCCTATTTCATATAAGATTGAATGAAATATACAATTACAAAAGCAAATGTACTGTAGATTTCTTCACACAAAGTCTCGTTTCAAAAACCTTATATGTCAAAGTTGTGTTGTACAAGGAGGACAAGTAGAATTCTATATCATAATAACTTCTTTATTTTGAAAGTAGCAACGTTTTACTATACATACATTTTCGAACGTGACAATAAATACATGCTACTGAATACATTACGATGAAAAGTGTCATTCATAATAACATTCATTACAGGTAAAGAATGAGTTCCATTTGTTTTATTGTTAGGCTATCTTCAGTCGTTCACGAAAAACCCTGTACATGTATATCTCATAAATAGGTCTTTTGTAATCATGTTGCATTCATACCCAAAAATAGACTGTTTATATAAACATAAAATGCCTTGTTTTATTTCAACAATGTATTTGTGTTTGGAATGGTTCATATTTCAATTCGATAGTTGACTCCTTAAAAGAATTTCGAGCATCTTGGTTTGGTTAATATTAATATTTGAACTTTGAAATACCAGAGTCAGCTTATAAGATCAAACAATCCATTTAGTGTCATATTTCATTTCAAGAAAAGTATTACTGTCCATATTAAAATGACCCTCAATATTTGATATGAATGATAAACAAATGATAAAATGAAAAGTACGATGCTTTTGTAACTCATTCTAACTTCATATATGTATTATGAAATTTTACTAACCATTTAAGGTGATTGTGCAATACTAAACAGGTTTAATGCATTTGTATACAATACATATGCTTCACATTATTTGTTCATTGTTGTTCTGATACAAAAAGTGAATGGACATAACGTCCTTATGATTTCTTTTTACATATGTAAAACTTACATCGATGTATTCAACTTTTGCGTTATAGTTGCCATGGCGATGACCAAGTTCTGACATGAGACCTTCAATCTTTGCAGGATTTTCAATCCTGTTTAGGCACTTATCAACCGTCATCATGACCCTCAGCGCATGTGCACGAAGGATGGCACAAAGGCGTCTTGTACATCTGGATGGGTCTCGAACAATCTGAAAATATATTGGTAAACATAATTTTATGATGTATGTTTTATATCAAATTAAATCGTTATGCTTAAATCATTGAAAGTCGTTGAGTGTCTGAATGATTAAAAAGAAAACACCCAATGTGTAAATGAGAAAGGTCATCGAATAGCCTGAAAATGTGAGAAATCAGAAGTCAGAAATCCATTTGAGCATTCATCTTCTTTACAACAGGTAAGTTGTATTTTGGTTTCACTGCAAATGGGAAATAACAAGTTAAATCATGAGAGTCCAAACTCTTTTTAATCTCAAAATTTAATCTTAATTGTTCATTAAACTTAATCTCTTGCATATGTTTTTGTAACCTTATTTATGCTTATCTTTCAATCCATTTTCATTTGAAAATAAAATAAAATAAAATATGTTGAAATCAAAAGGTGTGAAAGCTTGGTCAACAATCTAAAATTCCAATGATAATATATAAACCTTAGTCAGATCAGGCTCCAATTTTAAGTACATATACAAGAAAGACTGTGCAAAAATGAAGTGAGGTATGTTGATTAGGGTTTAAGGCCTCCGTTTCTTTTATATCACGGCTGCTAATATTTTTGCAGGGAGAAAGCCTGCAACAATATTGTGGCAATGCATTGCGGGGAAAACTGCAAACATCGTTTGGAACTATCGTACTGCGCTAAAATTCAGTGAACTGAATAAATACTGAAAAGAAAATTATACTGACCAGTCAGCGATAATTAGCGCTTATTGAAACATACAAAAAGAAACAAGATAATTTCAAGAACTGAACCCGTTTTGTTTGTAAAGAAAGGTTTGTTAGAATAACTCTTTGTCATAAATGCAGTTAAAGAATTTTAATGAAATCTTATAATAAACTTTGAGGTAGTTATTACATAAAAGGAAAATCAAATACAAACTACAACCCAATTAAATAATGCTTTGTGTCAATACATAAGCTCTGTCAAACAACATCTGATGTCGTAAAATTTATAGACATGTTTTTAAACCCATAGTTACAAGAGAACAACTAGAAAAGCAATAATTTGTTATAGTGACTATAAGTTTATAATTTAAAATAACTACTTGGTGACGTTGGTATTAGGCGCTTTATAAATGTATTATAAGTAGTATTTATTTCGGAGCCAGCGATGAACAATCATGCTTTTCATTTCTCATACATTTGTACATCAACTAAGATATTCAAATCGTGTAAAGGGTTAAGTTAAGAACTTAGTAAATCACGTATTGTCTGTTTCATAAGTACCCTACATAAACTTGATTAAAAAATAAAACTACATTTTTTTCTTTCTACCTACAATTATTATGTCCATGGTTGTATTTACTGCACTTATATAGATAGATAACTACCTAACGGATGTAAGGCTTAATTCCTTAGGTATAAATCAACATGTTTTAAGAAGACTAGCAACCTATTCGACATCTATGTTGGTAAAGGCCACATTGCACTCATGTTATTAGACACTTAAGGCAGTGAACTGCGCTCGCTCTTAAATAAGGCGTGTTAGATCATATTTCTCCTTTAAAACCTCTATGTAATCATGGTGAAACTGAGCTTCCACTTCCCTTAACACTTACACTTTACTGATAACATCAGCACTTCACAGCACTGTGGGTCACACGCGTGGGATAATGTGTTAAAATGCTTTATCATATAATGGGCAGTGTTATCTGTGCAATAAACCCATCTTGCAATCATGTTATCAGATCCCTGATAACAATGCAAATGAGGTCAAAACCCGAACTATTTTCTCAAAACTCCATGCATGTCATGCGAGTCCTAAACCGGTCTCTAAACATTGATAACGTCGTCGGGAGTTTTCAGGTTTTGTGGGTTTTTTATCGAATAAAATATCGTAAACAAAATCTGTCAAAACTTATCACGCATTCGTATTTTAGAAATAGCTTGGTTATCGAAGCATTTCAAGTTGTTTTCATTGTGCGTTTAAAAATAAAACGATATGCAGCTAACAATATCGGCTATCGAAAAAATAGTTGCTTCAATTTTCGTGCATAACATAGGCCTAGATCGCTTTGGTCGTGTCGGTTACCAACTTATCAGCATAAACAAATCATATTCTAGTGATAGTACAGATTATCTAGTAGCGTAGTTACAAACGCAACAACCTCATATTGGCAAATAGTCGACGTAAAGTCTAAGGATGAACTGGCGTAACATCAATGACAATGCAGCTTTTCAAAATGCAGTTAGAGTTACTTCCCCTGTTGTAGCGACGTTGACAACTGGTTCTTACACATTTTGTGTTATTAAAAAATACAATGTTTACTCGTGCATTTGAAATCAGACTGAAAATGTTCATAGATTGAAGGAGACGTTTCTATCACTGTGAAAAAAATCATTTCATGAAGGAATATTTCTAGACTGTTCACAACTGTACATCGCCGACAACATGACCTTCACCTTGGTTTATTGTGAAAGCAATTACTCCGCGAAATCTAGGTCAAACATATTTTTAGAAGAAATCATATTTCCGTTTAAATCCTTTTATTTCAAAATGACATTATATGATAAAGAAATTGTTAACCTCGTGTGTTTCCGTATCATTAATATCATATAATAGGATTAAAAATATATGTATTATGCTCGCCAAAGGCTCGCAAAATACAAATTTTATTCCTATTATATGATATTAATGATACGGAAACACACTCGGTTAATAATCTCTATTTATCTCTTCTAACTTCAAGCCTTGACTGATTATATGATTGATCAAATTTAAGTTCAAGACCCATACTGTGCATATGGAAAATGTCATCGCCATGTTTGCGGTTTTTATTTTTGTTTGAATAACCAAATAGGATGATATAAAGCCTTTAAAACAAGTTTCTTACATATTTTATATGGAACCTTGAATGTCCCTTTGGATAGTCATATAAGATATCAATGTTGTACAAATAACGTTCTGTTTTAAGAGCTTTAAAGGGGCAGTAGCACGTTTATTGATAATTTTATATTCTACAATTTTCACTGTTAATTGTGTGCTAATGGTTAATGTATTATTTTGATAGTGTCAAAATCTCATAACAGAAACCAATTATCCAAAGTCAGAGGACAAAGTATGACGATTCACATAAAATCCATTGACGGCCATTTTGTATGAACACCTTTTATTCAAGTTGTATATGAAAAAACTAAACATTAAACTTTACATTATTCACTTTTTTTACTGCTCCACTTAGTTAAAATGCGTTGTCTTTCAATGGGAACCGTGAATTTGAACTTTCCTGACATCAGCTTATACTCTCTCTAAAAACGTGCTACTGCCCCTTTAAAGATACTGCAAGTTCAGGGCTCTATTTACGGAAACATAAGGGTCTCACAAAACGGAAATAGAGACCACTACACAAAAATCATTTAAATCAATAAAAATATTTCTTTAACTAACCTACAAAACGAAGTTTAGCTCAATTTCCTTTTCACTGTCACAAAATGAAAAGTTTATTGTTGCATTAACTCGTTGTCACATGAAGTTATCAATTAACATGTCTACTCATACGACTAATCGGGTTGATAGATACGATAGCTTTAATTCTATGATACGCATAAAGAAAAGAGTGTAGCACCCCCCTACATTCAAAACTCTAAATTCACGCTATGACAAAGTTACAGTACTTTAAATGAAAGTATCACTCTTAAAACTAAAAATGTAGATTTTGTAAATAATGTTTTCCAAGAAAAATCTTCAACTTTCATGTTGCTGAATTTTCATCAATATTAGTTATGACTGCTGCGTTAAAAGTTGCGTCATAACTATCGGGTTTCAGATATCAAAAACAACATTTGTGTTTCCAACTTCACTTCATGTTCTATCTTGCAAAATCAGGAGTTCGCTGGCCGTTGACATCCCTATTTTAAAAGGTTAACTTTTTAATTTCTATATTCTATATTCTATATTCTATATTCTATATTCTATATTCTATATTCTATATTCTATATTCTATATTCTATATTCTATAAAAACAAGATTGCAAAACATTGCCAAAACACGTAACCTATAACAAAGAATTGTAGAAGTAAACGAGGACGTCTTGTACAGCTGATCTTGGAAATGTAATAATAGTAATAATAATACTTTATTACCCATAAAGGGAATTTGTTTTACATGTTACAAACAACTGTGACAGAGATAAATTAAAATACCATACATATAGACAACATAGTGCGCACACATTCACACATATATTCATAAATACACATCACTGAGCAGCGCCACAGTAACTGTGCTCACTTTATTAGGAAAATATTTATCTACTCTCGTTTAGATGGATGATTATAAGTAATTTGTAAACGACTTTCAGACCAAATTAATCTCTTTATGATGATAAAGTTTTGTAATTTAAAATTAAATCTACATTACAAGAATAAAACATGTTTAATGCATTTGTATACAATACATATGCTTCACATTATTTGTTCATTGTTGTTCTGATACAAAAAGTGAATGGACATAACGTCCTTATGATTTCTTTTTACATATGTAAAACTTACATCGATGTATTCAACTTTTGCGTTATAGTTGCCATGACGATGACCAAGTTCTGACATGAGACCTTCAATCTTTGCAGGATTTCCAATCCTGTTTAGGCACTTATCAACCGTCATCATGACCCTCAGCGCATGCGCACGAAGGATGGCACTTTGCTCCATGTCTGTTGTGGACAGGCCACGGAATGGCAGAAAGGCGTCTTGTACATCTGGATGGGTCTCGAACAATCTGAAAATATATCGTAAACATAATTGATTGTCCAAATAATTAGAATCAACAAATTGCAAATATCACTTTTGGAATCAAACAATGATTATTTCAAAACGTCAATAACTTTTAACAGGTAAATGGCATTTTAGATTCATTGTAAATTGTAATGTTAATCGTGAAAAGGAAAAGTCAAGGGTCATCTTAATAGCATGAAAGCATAAACTCGATCAACAATCTGAAAATATATAGTAGAGGTCATGAATATCTGAATAAATACTATCAACAAAATAATATGTCAGATATAAATGAAAATGGCCTAGTACATTTGACGGAAATCAAATCTTAAAACCTACAAACTTTATTTAAACGTCAATGACTTAACAACAGGTAAATTCTATTTGGGTAATATGATGAATGTTTGATATCAAATTAAATCGTTATGCTACATCGACCAAAATATAATGTTGTTGATTATTTCAATGATTAAAACTTATGTCAAATAAAAAAACGAGAAAGGGTTAAATGTTCAATTCCAAGCTTAAATATAAAGGCACATTGGTCTTAACAGTTTTAACAGCCAATGGTCATCGAAATGGTATGAAAGCATAAACAATATGTAGGTTAAAATCGGAAATCATTGAAAATCGTTGAGTGCCTGAATGCTTAAAAAGAAAACACCAAACATGTAAATCAGAAAGGTCATCGAATCATCTGAAAATTTAAAAGTCAGAAATCCATAAGAACATCTACTTTACAAGTTTACAAGGTAAGTTGTATTTTGGATTGACTGCAGATGGGAAATAACAAGTTAAATCATGAGGGGAAATAGTCCAAACACTTTTTAATATCAAAATTTTATTGTTATCTTAATTGTTCATTAAAAATTGGTCTCTTGCATATGTTTTTGTAACCTTTTTTATGTTCGAGAGAGGCAGTGATATAAGCTTATGCTTTCAATCCATTTTCATTTGTTTTCATGAAATAAAATATGTTGAAATCAAAAGGTATGAAAACATAAGCTGGGTCAACAATCTAAAATGAATATGATAATATATTAACTTTAGTCAGATCAGGCGCCAATTTTCAGTACATACATGTATACAAGAAAGACTGTACATGTGTAAAAAATGAGGTGAGGTGTGTTGATTGAGGTTTAATTCCACCATTTCTGTTATGTCATGGCTGCTAGTATTTTTGCAGGGAGAAAGCCTGCAACATTATTGTGGCAATGCATTGCGGGGTAAACTGCAAGCATCGTCTGGAACTAGTGAACTATGGTACTGTGCTAAAATTCAGTATACTGTATTCAAATACTGAAAAGAAAATTATACTGAATAGTCAGTTAGAATCAGTGCTTATAAATACATGTACATACCAAAAGAATTTTTTCAAAAACTGAAAAGAAAAGTTTGATAGAATGACTCTTTGTCGTAAATGTAATTTTAGAATTTCAATGAAATCTCGTAATAACTTTGAGGTAGGTAGTACATAAAAAGGAAATCGAATACAAACTACAGTCCAATTAAATAATGCTCTGTGTCAATCCATAAGCTCTGATGATTACATTTTGTATTACATCTGACTTCGTAGAATTTATAGACACATTATCAAAACCATAGTAACAAGAGAACAGTTAGAAAAGCAATAATGTGTTACATTGACTAAAAGTTTATAATTTAAAATAACAACTATATGGCGGCGTTGGTATAAGGCGCTTTATAAATGTATTATTATAAGTAGTATTTATTTCGGAGCCAGAGATGAACAATCATGCTTTTCATTTCTCATATATTAACTAAGATGTTCAAATTGTGTAGAGGGTTAAGTTAAGAAATTATGAAATCACGTAATGTCTGTTTTGTAAGTATCCTTCATAAACTTAATTAAAAAAAATAAAACTACATTTTTTTCTTTCTACTTACAATTATTATGTCCATGATGATATTTACTGAATTTATATTCAATTTGAAAATAGATAGATAACTACCTATATGGATGTAAGGCTAAAAAGGTATAAAATCAACGTGTTTTAAGAAGACTAGCAACCTTATATACTATTCGACATCGATGTTGGTAAATGCCACAGTGCACTCATGTTATCAGACACTTAAGGCAGTGAACTGCGTTTGCTCTTAAATAAGGCGTGTTAGATCATATTTCTCATTTAAATTCTCTATGTTATCATAGTGAAGCCGAGCCTCTACTTCCCTTAACACTTACACTTTACTGATAACATCAGCACTTCACAGCGCTGTGGGTCACACGCGTTGGATAATGTGTTAAAATGCTTTATGTTTTCTTACTTCAAGCCTTGACTGATTATATGATTGATCAAATTCCAGTTCAAGACCCATACCGTGCATATGGAAAATGTCACGGCCATGTTTGCGGTTTGTCTGTTGTTTTAATAAGCAAATATGATGATATAAAGCCTTTAAAACGAGTTTCTAACATATTTCATATGGAACCTGGCATGTTCTTTTCGATAATCATATAAGATATTATTCCTGTACAAATTATGTTCTGTTTAAAGAGGTTAATGAGACTGCAAGTTTATGGCTCTGTTTACGGAAACATAAGGATCTCATAAAACGGAAATAGAGACCACAAGCAGAAACCATTTAAAAACAATTTCTTTAACTAACAAAAGCTAAGCCCGATTTCCATTTCCCTATCACAAAATGAAAAGTTTTAAGGTTGTATTACCATGTTTATTGTCACATAAAGTTTTCACTTACCACATATCCTATTTCTACTAATCGCGTTGATTGATAAGAGAGCTTGCCCTTTAAGGAAATATAAAGTAAACTAAAGTTTGGTCAGCTGGCTTGTTAGAATGGAAATATCATTATTACAACTACCAATTATCACTTTCATTTTTCAGGATAATGTAACTTGGAATTGTTTCTTTACATGAAAATACCAACATTTTATAAATGTGAATATCAACAAGATGCCAAACGTCATCTGAATGTTTTACCGTAAACTGCCTAATTATTATTGTTTTATCACATCATACACTTATTTCTGTTACCACATTGTCTTTTTTCTTATCAGATACCATGTGCTGCTGAAAAATCATGGGAGTGTTAAACTTATTTTCTTTATGTATATTCATTCTATATTCTATATTCTATATTCTATATTCTATATTCTATATTCTATATTCTATATTCTATATTCTATATTCTATAAAGACAAGACTGCAAAAAAATTGCCAAAACACTGACAACTGACACTACTAATAGTAGAAGTAAACTAGAACGTCTTGTACAGCTGATCTGGAAAATGTGCGCAGATTATCAGTATGTTTATGAAGTGTGTATTTCTGAGCAGGTGATGTTGTGAAAAATACTGACATATGTCTTCCACGCATCAAATGCCAATGTCGCTCTCAACATTTTTTTAAACAACGATAGAGAGAAGTCACTACTAAAGTAAAAAATCTAAAATCTCCCAGAATTAAGTTTTTACGGTAAAAAATATTGCAATTTTCAACTTTAATTAAGCTTAGAAGTCTTGCACACTTCCAGAGCGTTAATTGAGTTAAACATATTTTTGTTACCTGCACATTAATCAGCAACATTTAATTACATTTTAAAGACTTACTTTTAATCAGAAATAAGACATAAACACAGAACAGGGTTTTTAACTTTCACTCTTTGAGGAAGTGAAATTGTTTATCAGACGGGCGATGGTTCAGGACACATGCTATGATGTGATAGCGTTGAAAAGTGTAATCATATAACAAGGTTATAAAGTAAAGTAAACGTTTCCAGTGGCGAGTTGTTTTACAAACAAATCAGTTTGGCTAGTTTCAGGCAATAAAAACAGGTACGCATCTTGGGTGTCTTTTTCTGTGAAACTGAATACATCTACGTGTTTTGTAGACATTGTTTTTTGTTCATCGACATAACGTTTCCATTACGTTTTTCCAACATAGAAAACCAATTTCTTGTCATATCCTGAGACTTACATTTCAAGAAAAATCAAACATGAAGCTTTGCTATGTCACAGAGACGCAGGAAATTGGAAGGGGGGGGGGGGGGGTGATTTTGGGGGGGGGGGGGGGGGGGCACCTATTGAAAGGGCTGCAGGATAATGCTATTTTATGTTCAATTTTTCACTGATTATTATTGTACGTTAATTCTAAATGTATTATTTTGTTAGTGTCAAAAATCTCATTTAACAAACCGATCATCAATAGTCAGAGAACGAAATATACAGATTCACATTGTCCATTGGTGGCCATTTATATGTGGGTACCTTGAATTCAGTGTTAGAAATGTATTGGTTTCTATTTGCTTTAGATTTTGTTGTTGTGATGTTTTCAGAAGTTAGCCAGAGTCTTGAACTGATAACGATGGAAGCTCTAAGAGGCAAATGTGTTATAAACGTACGTTTCACGTACTTAAACATCATAGATCTAGATAAAACATACTGGCGTATTTTTGCTACATGCGTTATAAAGGGAAGGGCGTTCACTCATCTTCTGATATAATATTAACATGATGATTTTTTAGTTTAATAATGACGAGAAAAAAGGCTATTTCACATAAATGTAATTTGTGTTATCTCATTCCTTATGGTACGCATGTCTGTTACATTCATCATGTACCTTTTTCATAACAGTTTACTTTCAACATTAAGGCCTTATAAAGGCTATAAAGATACACATTGGACACATCATATGTATAAAATCGCAAACGAACAATTACGTCATCATTACAAAATTGAGATTCATGACTGAACCAAATCAACCAAATGTGCACATTAGAAATTTCAATATTACGAAGTTTTGGTACTAAAAGCTCTAAATCATTCTAGTTCCCTGCAAGAGCTATCCCCCGTTCTATACATATGTGTAGTCAGTTATGAGCGTTTTCAATCCCTTCTTTATGATTCAATTTGATCAGTTGTCAAACTCTATCAACATCATTCATTTCTGAATCTTGTTGATAAAGTTTATCTTAATATTTCGATTTCCCCCATGTGTTTGTAATGAATTTAAACGTAAGCAACGAAACATATGATTTTAACAATAATACTTCGGCCTATCTATTGCAAATTGTTCAGCTGAAAAAAAGGTTATTAATAATGCTTTATAATGCATTGTAAGTGTATGGAATCCCACATTACTCCGTTTGAAATCCTATTGTTTTAAGTAAAAAATCTAATTTATAAAAATAATATGTGATGTGGTACTCCGAGATATTCTCTAACAGATATAACATAATGATATAATATATAAAGACTTCATTGTTATTCAGGCTTCTTTAAGGCAAAACTCTTGATAATATAAATGTGTTTAAGGTATGAAAAATATCATATGGTCGGAGAGCTCGTAAATTCTATTTAAATTCGAATTTTTAAAAGGTGGCTGACAACACTTCAAATTCTTGAAACATGTCTTAACAGGAAAGCAGCAGGAAAAGTCGAAGCTTGGAAGATATAAAAGGCAAATTGTTCTGATAGAAAACAGGTGGCTTCCATTATGAGTCTCATGACACAGAATTATGTATGCACATTTGCTCTTACACAGTTGTTACCGTTCATATATGGTAATTTCGAAATTCACGATTCCCACTTCCAGTTGTTACAAGAATGCCAAAAACGTGTAATATGTTGTATTACTTCTACACACCCTCGGGAATATAAAATAAGGAGATAATAATTTATTTATTTTATTTTTACAATACCCTATTTGAATAAAATATTATCATTTCGGCGATAAATGGCGCCTATTGTTACTTGCTGCAACTCCATTACTGATAATGTGTGATGAATCTTTACTATTCAATGACAACATTTTCATATTGACCTTTAAAATGATACTTCTTTAAATAATCAAATCGAGGTATATATTTATTTCCTGTTAAACATGTTTCTCTATTTCACTAATGTATTCTTAAAAAAATATGTATTTAAGATTTAGAAATTATTCAAGAAGTGCAATGTTACTTTGAACAACTACTTTAAGTTAAATCACGTTTCGAGAAGTGTAAGTGTAAGTTGATGAACGTTTTTTCACAAACAAAAGTTTTCAAACTATGCCAAAATATCACATTTTGATTTGAAAGTTCTACATTAACAGATTTCAAATAGACATTTCGACTACATCTAAAGTCGATGTTTTAGAAACAGGGCATTAAAGATCTATATAAAATGATAGAGAGAGGATATACCTGTCTCAAACATATCCGTCCACGCCAACGGACTGATACATTCAGTGGAATCTCAGATACTTCATATTTGTGTATGACAATAGGTGAATGTGGTCTATAAGAGCTATGAAGCTATATATTGGATTTGTGTTTGCCAAATTTACTCCTATTACGCACCTTGATTGTGTGCCATTGAAGGGGTTTATTCGCCATGTAGCAAGCGAAAAGTGCACAAGTCCATCTGTGTGTGGACACACTTTTAGCATTTGAGATAGGTGAATGATTTCGTGTACCTGAACATTTTTTGAAATACTCATATGAAAATCTGATATTGATTTTAAAGATCGTCTTGCAAGTAGTAAAAAGTATATTAATGTCTTACCAGTTAATGTTTCTGTTAGTCAGGACCATGAACAAAATGTTGATTTAAAAAAGACTTTGAGTATAGTTCTAGTGTTAATTTGAAAATTAACTGTATTTGACCGTAATTGTTTCATTCATAGTTCATATATTTTTTCTTAATGCAAATGACATATGCCTTGTATCACTCACAGTCGTAAATATTTCCTCTTTTTCTTAATCTCCTTGAAAAGTTTATCGATTTGTGGTTTGTTGACATCAAAGGCGGAAGATTCTCGGAATATCACTGTAAATATGAGGAGATATTGGCTAAATTAAAGCCTATTTCTCTCCAAAACATAAACCTTTGATACGTCGATGAATAAAAAAGTAGATATAACTTTGGTTTACTTAAGTGGTTTAAGACATGTGTTATATAGTCAAGAATTTATGGATAAGTCTTGTAATGGTTCACTTCAAAATGTGTATGTTCCAGTTAGTCTCCTTAGAACGAAATCCGATGAGCTTTCAAATTACAGTGCAAAAAATCCTTAACTTGTTTGTACTGTCAACCAAAATGATGTTTTAGGCTTGTATATAAAAGGCTTTGCCGAGATCTAACAGCTGTATAGTCATCGTAAAGGTCATATCTAAATATAATGTATGGTTATCGTCTGTAATTTTGTCATACAAAACTAAAAGCAAACAAAAACAAGGGGAACACGAATGGCCGCAGAGTAGTAGTAAAAAATACAACATGTAATATAAACTTAGAAGAATCTATGTTGTTTTTAACATACAAGAGCAAAATGACAAGTTTCAAAAACCCTTTATTAAAAATAACCCCAAAAAATCAGAGAAATTTAATAAGTGACCACTGAAATTGCCCAGAAACACATAACCTTTGACACAGTACAAGCATCTAAATTATGATCACAATCATACACCTTATATTCTTCAAACACGAAATGAATAAAAAACTGATGTATTGATATTTGAGACACCTTATATATCTACTCTTAAAAATTACAATTGGTGGTACTGAAGAAATTGTACTTTCAATGCAGACAATAAGTGCTTACATGTAGTTCCGGTATACTGTACCCTCTTATACATATCAGTGGACAGAGTACAATGTGGATAAAATGCCTTGGAATGGAAAATAACAAAGTATGGACATATACTCGAACATCAGAGCAGAGCATACTTACCACCGTACTACAATACTACATGCTATTAAAATAACCACGGCTGACTTGAAGTGCAGAAAAGAAAATCAAAGTTGGAAAAATTACTGTTTGTCATTGAATCTTTTTTCAGGTTCATACAGTGCAAATGCTTAACACAGAGCCAGTTACTTTAACTTTCCCCTTAGACTACGTTTTAGTCTCTCAAATGAATAAAATACATTATAACATATTGAATGCAGCTATCTACCATTTGAATTGAAAGGAGGGCACTGAAGCAGTTTATTTTTAGATTGAAACTGCGGTGATCTAGATTTGCTACAATACTATAGACAGACTACTTTCCCTGGTACTGGTACAAGATGAATGTTGGTAAATGGTGGTCAAAATTGTATTCTAAAGATTTAATATGCAACAAAGGAGCATTCAAAGTTACAGAGAAAATGATTACAAAACAAATATCAACCTTTATGTATGGGGGAAAATATATTCGCTTTTGAACTGGATAAAAAGAGTAATGTAGAGCTTTATCGTTATGCTATATAGCATACAGGGTTTATTAATTAGAAATATAACAATACATATAAAACATAAAAGTCAAATAAAAGTAGATGGCATTATTAACTCAGTTTCTAAACCACCTGGAGAGAACAAACTGTTCAAAACACCACAAATAATAAGCAAATCAATTGAATTGCAAAACGAGCATTAAAACTTCTAAGAATCTTTTTGATTAATTAAAAAATACAGAAAATCACTTTTTCAACAACAATAATACTTAAACCACTTAACCACCTAACCACTTAAATATCCCCTTCAGTCTCAACACATGACACATTTCCTGCACCACTCGACCTGCTGTGGGTCCCCAATTATTGATGTGTTCAATGCAGCTGGAAACCTCTGTTGTTCAAAACAATCATGTGTTAAAAACATAAAGATTTATTGGTCTTTCGACACGCAAAGGTTACTTTTCAAAGCCAACTTATGGGATTTCAGCACCGATTGCAAATATTGGTATCATCACGTGATATTGTAAAATAGCTACTGTTCACATGCAAGGACCTACATGTACATGTACATGTAATAATTGATGAATTCATATGGGCCTAATATCCTTTGCTGCACCAGTACGTGTATGATACACTTTTTATTTCATGAGCTGCAACTGTATGAAAAAGTGTATCACACATTCTTCATAATTGGATTAACGTCGACTAAATCCCCTTATGAGTTTGTGTTGTTGAGTATAACGTTGACCAAATCCCCTTAAGATTTTGTGTTGTTGAGAACAACATTGACCAAATCCCCTTATGAGTTTGTGTTGTTGAGAACGACGTCGACCAAATCCCCATATGATTTTGTTTTGTTGAGTACAACGTCGACCAAATCCCCTTTTGATTTTGTGTTGTTGAGTATACACCCTCCTCCTAAACGTTTAACACATTCTGTTGTGAGTTTGGTTAAAGAAAAGTTATAAAATATCGTTTCAAAGACCATGTGATGCTACAATTTCATATGCAATGATAAAGTGATATTATTTACAGTCTGGCATGATTCAATCACAGTCGACACTAGGGAAACACCCAAGGTGGTGCAAATGCACGAGGTCACGCAATCAAACATTCAAAACCTTGTTTTCACCCTATTACTTGGTATTTCATATCGGTTGTATCAAAATTATATTTGTAAATTCCTCAATAAAAGGGTAACAGTGATACAATCAATTGCCATTTTGACCAAACCAATCTTTCATGATGTGTCTTAGATTTTTAAAAACTCTGGATTTTTAAAACTTCGTTTTCATTATATTTAATCAGACACATGATCAATCATAATATCAATCTCACAGACCCATGGTTTCTTATAATGTAAACTTTAGCTCTCTCATCACGTGTCTTGACAAGATATTTCTTAAATACACGAAGATGGATAAACTAGGTTAATCATGTCTCTGTAAGCAATAAGAAATCCCATTAAATACATCATCTAGAAAGTTTTTAAATTTATATTAAAAGCGTTAATGAAATATGTATGTTCTTTCTTCTATTTTCACTTGGTCTAATTTTATGAAAGGTATATATATATATATGATTATAACTTGACATTTGGAGGACACTAAGAAGACTGATTGAAAGACATGATGTATGGTCTAATCAACAATGTGTTAAGATTAACAAACATCGTCAGAGTCATGAGTCTTCCTGTATAGTAGGATTCTTATTGATTAGATGATATTGTGTCATTGGGTGCAGTGCAGATCCTGATAACAGTGTACATGTATTTGCATGCACGAATACAAATTTTACTGCTATCTGGTAGGATATCCAGCCTTACACTGGTTTAATTACCATAAATATACACACAAACACTTAATTAAGCACCCCCTATAACCTAAAATGAAATTGGGTGCTCTTAGATTATTTTGATTACTTTGATGTATTAGCTACTCCAGTATCCTGTAAATGCAAAATTAATGAAAACTTGAGAAAAAGTTATAGAACTGCACGAGTGTTCAAACATTCAAAGCCTTGATATTACCGTTATACTTGATATTTTCGTTAATTCGTCTAGTAATCTGGATTATATAAGACTATATTTTTCATTATACATCGGTATGAACATTATATTTATAGATACCAAAATAATAAACTAACACTGATATGATCAATCGCCATTCTAAAAAAAAACCAATCTTTCAGGCTTGATTCAGATAATTTTTATTTGGATTTTTAAAACTTCAACTCCGTTTTCGTTAGATGTTTTATCAGACACATGATCAATCTAAATATCAAACTCGCAGACCAATGGTTTCTTATAATGTAAACTTTAGCTCTCTCATCACATGTCGTGACAAGATATTTCCTAAATACACGAAGATGGATAAACTAGGCTAATCATGTCTGTGTCAGCAATATGAAATCCCATTAAATACCTCATCTAGAAAGTTTCTAATTCATAATATGATCGTTAATGAGATATGTATCTTCCTTCTTATATTTACATTTGATCTCTCAATATTGCAATTTTTGTAAGTAGGACTTTGGGTTTTGGGTTCATTTGGACGCTATGAGTAAGATATAAACTGAATGTTAAAAAGTTCCTTATACAAATTAAACAAGATTTAAAATGTACCCTTTAGGTTTTGTCTGATCAAAAAGAAATAAAGTGATAACAAAAAAAAGCAATGTTTTATGAAATGTAGGCGAAAATAATGTATTTAAAGATGTATTTTATTATACATGATGAGATTCTAGTCTGACATTGAAATTTCAAAGTTTTTCAAAAAACTTACAAAATGCCTACAATTTAAAATCCTTGGTTACAGATTCCATGAGTTCAAATTGTTTATCGAGCAGTTTAGCCTAATGCTTACTTTTTAATAAAGTGGAGAAAGGAACTTATTTGTGTGTAATGATACACCTCGAATTCTACATGATCCTGATTATAAGATGACACCTTGTAAACACGAAGAAGACAGATTGGAGAACATGATGAGTGGTTTCATGTCAGCGTGAGGTTAGACTACCAAACCCTCATCTGAGTCGAAAGTCTTCGTGTAAAGAATTTCAGGATTCTTTGGTTAATATTTGTGTTATATTGTTATGCACAAAGCCTGTGACAATATGCAAATAACAAGTGATTTATCTCGATAGAAGATTAATGAGCTTGTGTTGAAAAGGTCTTATCGGAGAATGTTCATATCATAAGGAAACACGCCTTGATGTCAAGCATTCCGCCATTCCAAACTCTTTCTGAGGCGTGACTGGATAACATCAAATGTTTTAATGTTCGAAAGGTTCAAACAGTGACTACAAGTAATTAGTCTTAATGATTCTTGACCTTGTTATTTCAGTTTTTCAGACCGTGGTTTCAAAGCAATGACAATAAGTAATTCTATTAATTAACTTTTAATTACAAGGATAAACTTTCTTATGTAGAATGGAAGAAAATAGGGAGCATCTTATGACGTCATGCCATTGGGTGATTAAAACCACCATCACTTCATCGCTAAAAAGTCGCCGCTGATAAGATCAAATTAGGACTCGATTATTCTAGACGCGGGAATGTTCTATCTGTAAAATTGATTGAAAGGTAAAGACCTAAATAGTTTTAATGAGGAGATGTATTCAGTGAAATAATCCATGATGAGTGCAGTTATTTGACTAATTCAAAGAATAGCTGATAATTTTCGTTCAAACGTTCATTGTATCATTGTATTGTACAATTTAGATAAAGAATTAATTTGGATATCCATCATTTATCATCTATAATGTTTGCTCTTTAGAAACATCTCTTGATCTAATAAGTAACAGTTTAATCCCATTGGCGTATAGCAGTCTGTCCTCACAGAGGTACCTCAAGTTACAAATCCTACAATACCATTTTTATTGATACGAGCCTTTCGACACAATCCCTTGGTGACATAAATTGTCTGCAAAATTTCAGCTTAAGAAAACATATTTTGGATGAAACGATTGCGGTGTTACAGAACCCTTTTCATGTTTCAGTCTCCATAATAGTCACTGTCTCCTGCCATACTTTCTTCTTTTACCCAGGGAGCAATTATGTTCAAATTTTGAAAAACGTCAGATACCTCTTATGGTTCAGAGTCTTGGTATTGCTACACACCATTTCTCATTCTCATACACATAATTTCTCTTTCTCAAATCTTCTTTCGATTAATTCATTTTGAAAACAAAACATAATTACAAGTGTATTTCGAACAGTGACTTTATTTGTTAATGAGGCACTCGCACAAGATATATGAATGCATATATTTCAACGTGGACCTATTTATGTTTATAATCATTATCATATTGTTCACACAAGATACATCGTTGTTACCGAGACGAGTCACTTTCATAACATTTACAACATGGAAGAAATCTTTTCTCACAAAAAACAGTAAAAATGTTACAAACTGTTATTTTTTCGGACATCTAATTTGAAACGAATGCTATATAAAAACAGAAACGTTTTAGAGGTTACTATTTAACATTGCATTAGTCTCAATATACACAAATGTACTTAATTAATATCTTTGATTTTTAAACATGTTCTCAAAACTGATTAACACAACTTAAAATGAACAAACTTTCCACCATGTACAAGTTAAAATGGAATGAAAACACTACATACAAACCAAAACAGTTGACAATAAATGAGAACTCTTACACCAAAAATCTTGTGCAAACTATATTGATTACAAAACATATTTTGTATTTAAATGCTAAGAAGAAAACAGTTTACGTATTGTCAAAAATAAAGATAACATATTTATTTTGAATTAAAAAATCCAAGTGCCCTAAAATTTGAACTTTTGAAATTAATTTGTAAATAATCAATCGTTTCTTCCTAAGACCATAACGAATTATTGCTCTGTATATTTCATTCCAATTGATATACAATCCATGAAAATATAACGATCTGTACAAGTAAGTTTCTCAAGAATAAAAATTATGTGCATTCAACATTCATTCTCATACATAGTCATCGATAGGATCTCAACTTACAATTTTACTTGAAAGGCATGTATCCACCATATAATCAAGATTTTTAAAGTTTTGACATTCTGAAAATATAGAAATAAAATTTGAAATAGCAGGTAATTTCAGACAAAGTGTTCAAGTTCTGGATTTTTTTTATCTACTCTAGATTAGACCGATGATTATTAATAATTTGTAAACGACTTTCAGACCAAAATAATATTTTTTATGATGATATAGTTTTGTAATTTAAAATCAAATCTAAATCACAAGAATAAAGCAAAAAAGTCTCATTTACAACCGAATATCCTTGGTCCTTTATTGTGACGAATGCGTGTGGTTTCATCTTATGTGAATCTTGGTAAGACCACAAAACAACATGCGTTTAAAGTTCGATTGTCAATCATAAGATTGTTCATGTATATTTATGATATGTAATACTGTTACCATTTGGAAAATAACACACGAATTGGCGACGTCAAAGGCACACTAGCACGGTTTCTATGGAAATAAATTGACATCACAATTTAAACTAAATATGACTTTTTGAAGATATCATTTCAATTCATTAATGGCCTTCATAAAACCACGTAAGGGTGTTTAAACTCAAAAGGTCACACGGTGTTGTTGCTTGAACCTACTTCTTAGGCTATTGATATCCAGATTTCTTTAAGAAATATTTTGCATTGAATAATACCTTATTTGTAAACTTTGTAAACCTATGACATCGTGCTATTCTGCCTTTACACACACTTGATTCAATGGAATTATACTTGGAATACAACAATTCATTGACATCATTACAAGGACACACACTTTTGTATATCACACTTAGTGGAACCTTTAAATATAACAAATCAACATTATTTACAATGACTTTGAACACCATCTTCATTGTTGAGACAATCAATGAGTATTTGTCAACAAAATCTTATCAATTATCTAATGTAATTTCAATCTGATACATTTAGAAGTACCACATGTACTAAAATTAATCTGAAGCATAAAATTCAGCTTGCATATTCATACTTGAATTGCCAAAAACATGAACAATATCAGTTTACAATAGAACAGATTGCCTTATATATCAGCTGAAGTTGAAATCCCATGCCCTTTAACATGAATACACAAGTATACAAGTAGCGGTACTATGTTCGAAAATCACGATTTCAATCGCAATTATGGAATTATCAAAGTATCAAATATTTTCCTAAATTTAACAATTATCATGAACTCATAAACTTCGATGACGTAATCGATTTTCTTGTACGGGATATTGTGTCAGTGATAGTATACATTTATCACTTTAGTTTAGGAGATCTTTGAAAAGATGAAAGATGGCTGTTCTTAAATACAGTAGAACACGGTTATAGAGAACATGGATATAGCGATCAAATTTTCAAGTCCCTTCCCTATATAATATCATTAAAATTATATGCGTTTAGCGAACACTGGATATAGCGAACTAAATTCTTTGGTCCCTTGGAGTTCTACTGTACCTTTAATTTTCTAGGTCATAGATTTGTTGAATTATTTTGATAATTTTAAATTTTTAAAAATAGATCATTTTAATAAATAGTATACTTTGAACGTTTGATATCTTTTCACAGGGTACCTTACATAAAACAAAGGTCATAACGTGATACGCCTGTGCTCAACAATCTGAAAATATATAGTAAAGGTCATTGAATATCTGAATAAATACTATCAACAAATATGTTAGATATAAATGAACAGGGCCCAGAACATTTGACAGAAATCACATCGTAAAACCTACAAACCTTACTGAAACGTCAATGACTTAACAAGAGGCAAAATGTATTTGGGTAATATGATGAATGTTTGATATCAAATTAAATTGTATTGTTACATCGGTCAAAATATGATGTTGTTTATTATTTGAATGATTAAAACATATGTTAAATAAGAAAACAAGAAAGGGTTAAATGTTTAATTTCAAGCTTAAATGTGAAGGCACATTGGTCTTAACTGTTTTAACAGCCAATGGTCATCAAAATGGTATGAAAGCATAAACAATAGGTACGTAAAAAATCTAAAATCATTACATGTCTTTGCGTGTCAAAATTTTAAAAAGAAAACACCCAATATGTTAATGAGTAAGGTCATCAAATAGCCAGAAAATATAAGAAATCCATATGAACAATAATCTACTTTACAACAGGTAAGCTGTATTTTGGTTTCACATCAAATGGGAAATAACAAGTTAAATCACGAGGGTACATAGATCCAAACTCTTTTCATCTCAAAATTTAATTGTCATCTTAATTGTTCATTAAACAATGTTGTATGTTTGCATATGTTTTTGGCGGTGATATAAGCTAATGTTTGTTTTTCAATCCATTTTCATATTTTCATGAAATAAAATATGTTAAAATCAAAAGGTATGAAAACATAAGCTTGGTCAACAATCTAAAATTTAAATGAAAATATATTAACTTTAGTCCGATCAGCCACCCATGTTCAGTACATACTAGTATACAAGAAAGACTGTGAGGTGTGTTGATTGTTGTTATATGCTGTTATATCACGGCTGCTAGTATTTTTGCAGGGAGAAAGTCCGCAACAATATTGTAGCAATGCATTGCGGGGAAAACTGCAAGCATCGTCTGGAACTAGTGAACTATGGTACTGTGCTAAAATTCAGTGTAATGAATTCAAATACTGAAAAGAAAATTTACTGAAAAGTCAGCGATAATCAGTGCTTATCAATACATAAGGAAAGAAATAAGATAATTCAAAAACTGAACACGTTTTGTTTGTAAAGAAAAGTTTGTTAGACTCTTTGTCATATATGCAGTTTAGAATTTCAATGAAATCTCGTAAAAAACTACAACCCAATTAAAAAATGCTTTGTGTCAATCCATAAGCTCTGTGATTACATTTATAATACTACTTATGACGACGTAACATTTATAAACACGTTATGAAACCCATAGTAACAAGAGAACAATAAGAAAAGCAATAATTTGTTACATTGACTATTAGTTAATAATTTTAAATAAAAACTATTTGGCATCGTTGGTATAAGCGCTTTATAAAGGTATTATTATAAGTAGTGTTTGTTTCGTTGCCAGAGATGAACAATCGTGCTTTTCATTTCTCATATATCAACTAATATGTTCAAATCGTGTAGAGGGTTAAGTTAAGAACTTATTAAATTCCGTATTGTCTGATTTGTAAGTACCCTTCATAAACCTGATTAAAAAATAAAACTACATTTTTTTTCGTTTCACTTACGATTGTTATGTCCATGGTGGTATTTACTGCACTTATATCAAATTTTAAAAAATAGAAAGATAACTACCTACAGATGTAAGGCTTAATTTCTTAGGTATAAATCAACGTGTTTTAAGAAGACTAGCAACCTTATATACCATTAGACATCGAACAGACACTTAAGGCAGTGAACTGCGCTCGCTCTTAAATAAGGCGTGTTAGATCATATTTCTCATTTAAAACCTCTATGTAATCATAGTGAAATCAAACCTCTACTTCCCTTAACACTTACACTTTACTGATAACATCAGCACTTCACAGCGCTGTGGGTCACACGCCTGGGATAATGTGTTTAAATGGTTTATGTCTTCTTACTTCAAGCCTTGACTGATTATATGATTGATCAAAATTTAGTTCAAGACCCATACCGTGCATATGGAAAATGTCACCGCCATGTTTGCAGTTTGTTTGTTGTTTGAATAACCAAATATGAGGATTCAAAGCCTTTAAACGAGTTTCTTATATATTTCATATGGAACCTTGCATGTCCTTTTGGATAGTCATATAAGATATTATTCCTGTACAAATTATGTTCTGTTTAAAGAGGTTAATGAGACTGTAAGTTTATGGCTCTATTTACGGAAACATAAGGATCTCATAAAACGGTAATAGAGACCACTAGCAAAAATCGTTTAAATCAATAAACATATTTCTTTAACTAACCTACAAAACGATGTTAAGCTCAATTTCATTTTCCCTATCACAAAATGAAAAGTTTTAGGTTGCATTAACTAGTTGTCACATGAAGTTTTCAATTTACATGTCTTGACATCCCTATTTTAAAGAGTTAACGTTTTAATTTCTATATTCTATATTCTATATTCTATATTCTATATTCTATATTCTATATTCTATATTCTATATTCTATTAAGGATTGTTTTACATGTTTTGTGCCTCTATCGATGTATAACAGCAACAAATTGTATAAAATCGCGTAGCGTAGCGTAGCGTAGCGATTTTATACAAAATTTGTTGCTGTTATACATCGATAGAGGCACAAAACATGTAAAACAATCCTTATAATTACAAAATCAACATTTTAACAAAGTTTTTCCTAATTATTTTTAAAAAATCTGTCATCAATGTCGTGAAATTGTGCTTTGTTACACGAAACAATACAAAGTTGAATCAAAATTGAGAACTCCATAATTTAAAACGGCCGAAGATTTAATTTCGTTTTCGCAACCATTGACACCCATGCAATCACAATTCGTCTTAACCAGAATCCGCATTTTCGGAATAACCCTAATTAGCATATCACACGACGTTCAAAATGTCCGCCGTTTGCGAGACGCTCGGAGCGAACAAGCTTGAGGACTCGTAGTTATTTAAATGCAGTCTTTCCGGTGAATGTATGGATTGTGTTAGGGAGAAGAATGTATTTACTTGTTACAAACGCAGGTGGGAACTGATAAGATATGTTATATCTGTCTTTGCAACAGAACGTAACTCGCAACTGTCAAAACCGAACTATTGCGTCAAGTGATTGTGACGTCACAAGGAATGAATGCACATGGTATGGTTGCAAATTTTTCTGCATTTATCGAGAAATGGCAGCAGGTTTTTGAGCGCTCTCGTCCAATCAGAATCCCGGAAATTAGTGTAACAAATCCATTTTGTAATTATTTAAGGATTGTTTTACATGTTTTGTGCCTCTATCGATGTATAACAGCAACAAATTGTATAAAATCGCGTAGCGAAGCGTAGCGATTTTATACAAAATTTGTTGCTGTTATACATCGATAGAGGCACAAAACATGTAAAACAATCCTTATAATTACAAAATCAACATTTTAACAAAGTTTTTCCTAATTATTTTTTAAAAATCTGTCATCAATGTCGTGAAATTGTGCTTTGTTACACGAAACAATACAAAGTTGAATCAAAATTGAGAACTCCATAATTTAAAACGGCCGAAGATTTAATTTCGTTTTCGCAACCATTGACACCCATGCAATCACAATTCGTCTTAACCAGAATCCGCATTTTCGGAATAACCCTAATTAGCATATCACACGACGTTCAAAATGTCCGCCGTTTGCGAGACGCTCGGAGCGAACAAGCTTGAGGACTCGTAGTTATTTAAATGCAGTCTTTCCGGTGAATGTATGGATTGTGTTAGGGAGAAGAATGTATTTACTTGTTACAAACGCAGGTGGGAACTGATAAGATATGTTATATCTGTCTTTGCAACAGAACGTAACTCGCAACTGTCAAAACCGAACTATTGCGTCAAGTGATTGTGACGTCACAAGGAATGAATGCACATGGTATGGTTGCAAATTTTTCTGCATTTATCGAGAAATGGCAGCAGGTTTTTGAGCGCTCTCGTCCAATCAGAATCCCGGAAATTAGTGTAACAAATCCATTTTGTAATTATTATTCTATAAGACCGTAAAACATTGCCAAAACACGTAACCTTTAACATAGAATGGTCGAAGTAAACTAGGACGTCTTGTACAGCTGATCTGGGAAATGTGCTTAATTTATCACTATGTATATAAAGTGTATATATCTGAGCAGGTGTGGTTGTGGAAAAAAACTGAGATATGTCTTACCCGCATCAAATGCCACTGTCGCTCTCAACATATTTAAAAGCAAAGATAGAGAGAAGTCACTACTAATATAAACATATAACTTTCAAATCTCCCAGAATTATGTTTTGACAATAGTTTTTTTTGGCAAATTTGAACTTAAATAAAGCTTCGAAATTTTTTACACTTCCAGAGCGTAAATTGAGTTAAAGTTATTTTTTCTTACCTGCACATTAATCAGCAACATTTAATTACATTTTAAAGACTAATGTTTAATCAGAAATAAGACATAAACACAGAACAGGGTTTTTAACTTTAACTCTTTGAGGAAGTGAAATTGTTTATCAGACGGCGATGGTCGGGACACGTGCTATGATGTGATAGTGTTGAAAAGAGTAATCATATTACAAGGTTATAAAGTAAAGTAAACGTTTCCAGTGGCTAGTTGTTGTATAAATAAATCAGTTTGTCTCGCTTAAGGCAATAAAAATAAGTTAGCAACTTGGGTGTCTTTTTACTGGAAACAGAATACTTCTACATGTTTTGTAGACATTTTTTTGTTTATCAACAACACGTTTCAATTACGGTTTTCAGTTTGGGAACCAACTTTTTGTTGTACACTGAGACTTGTTCACCTATTGAAAGGGTTGAGGGAAATTCCCATTTCACATTCAACTTTAACCAACATATTAAAGGGGCAGCAGCACGTTATTTTATTATTTTTCACTGATTATGTATTATTTTGATAGTGTCAAAAATCTCATTTAACAAACATATCATCAATAGTCAGAGAACAAATTATACAGATTTCCATTGTCCATTTGCGGCCATTTTTATGTGAACACTTTAAATTCACTTCGTGTAAGAAAAAGGAATATCGTTGCTGAACTTTTCATTATATATTTGATTTATTACTGATTCATTTAGTTTAAATGCATTGGAACCATTTATTTTCATTTCTCTCACATCACCTTCTTTTCCCCCTCAAATAGTGCTACTAAAACTTAAAAACGTACATCGGTTTGGTGTTAATCATATTCATTGCCAATGGTTATACATACATTATCTATTTGTAAATACAATTTGGTTTTATTCAGTTTGAATTTGAAAAATATTATGTATTGCTTCCTTCGATATTTAGATTTTTTTCTGTGATGTCTCCAGAACTTTGGCTAGAGTCTTAAACTGATAACGATGGAAGCTTCAAGAGGTATATGTTTTATAAACATCCCAGTTTCACATACTTAAACTTGTTTTTGTGCCATTAAAGGGGTTTATCCATCATGTATAAAGCAAAAAGTGCAAAGGACCATTTTTGTGTGGATGTACTTGACATAATCATCTATGGACCCAATATTAATTCATAAGATTATTTTGAAATAAGTACAAATGTATTTCAATTTCCTAATATTACGAGTCAAGTGCCTTTTAAGACATGACTACCGCAAACAATAATGTCTTGAAAATATCTGCATCTGTATTTGACCGTCATTGTGGCATATCTTTCATAATTCAAATCAATCTCTTAGTGCCATCGATATTATTGAAAAACAGACATACGGTATTCAACCTATGAAGCACCTGGGCGGTTAAAAAATTTGAAAGAGGGGACATTTATTATAATGTCTTAATCATTTCATCGAATTATAAAAATGTTTGTATGTTCTCGAACTGCAAATAGTTTTTTAGCAAAGTGTTATAAATCCAATTACTGTAATTAAAGAGGACAATTGAAATCAAGTCTTCAAACTAATTTTTTTTTAAATTTCATAGGTTTGTCATGTAAGGTTAGTCTGGAGAGGGGTGCTTAAAGTTTGTTTAATTAAAAAAAAACGTTAGGGGGCGCTTATAAGGTGTGGGCGTCGAATACGGTATGCCTTGTATCACTCACAGTCGTATATATTTCCTTTTTTCCTAATCTCATCAAAAAGATTATTGATTTGTGTTTTTTTCACACCAAATACGGAAGCTTCTCTAAATACTCCTGTAAGTAAGATGAGACATCGGCTTAATCAAGGCCTTTTTCTTTCCAAAACATAACCCTTTGATACATTGATGAACAAAAAAGTGTATATTACTACATGTATGGTTTACTAAAATGGTTTGAAACATTTTCCAAAGTTGGCTGATTATTACTATTACAAACTTTATCTAGTAAAGAATTCACGAAATAAGTCTTGTAATGGTTTACTTTAAAGAGTGTATGATCTAATTAGTATCCTCAGAACGAAATCCTTTCAAGCTATCAAATTACATCGAAAAAACATCCTTAACATGTTTGTAGTGTCAACCAAAATGATGTTTCAGGCTTGTATATAAAAGACTTTACTGAGATATAACAGCTGTACATTTTTTTTACATTAATTTCCTCTTTGTTAATAACCCATACAGTCTCGACACGACACATTTCCTGCACCACTGGACCTGCTGTAGGCTCCTATTATTGTTGTGTTCAATTGAGCTGGAAACCTCTGTTGTTCAAAACAATCGTGTGTTAAAAACATTAAGATTTATTGGTCTTTCGACACGCAATGGTCACTTTTCAAAGCCGACTTAAGGGATTTCAGCACCAATTGCAAATATTGGTATCATCACATGATATTGTAAAATAGCTACTGTCCACATGCAAGGACCTACATGTAATTATTGATGAATTTATTTGGGCCTAATATCCTTTGCTGCACCAGTACGTGTATGATACACTTTTTATTTCATGAGCTGCAACTGTATGAAAAAGTGTATCACACATGTACTGCTTCACAATTGGCCAAATTCCTGGTTCATTCATGAACACGTCAAGACGTGTTATTGATGCATCTTATGTCAGTGACCTTTGTTGTGTTATTTTGTTCAATGCACATCTTATCATTTTGGTGTTTAGCACAGAACAGGTGCAAAACGGAATTTAAAGACGTATTCCGTATTGCATCTTTGTTTTACTATCCTAAGTTTACATGTGTATTGATAAAACGTCGTGATTTTGTGTTGTTGAGTATAACGTCGACCAAATCCCTCTATGATTTTGTGTAGTTGAGTACAACATCGACCAAATCCCCTTATGAGTTTGTGTTGTTGAGTACAATGTCGACCAAATCCCCTTATGATTTTGTGTTGTTGAGTACAACGTTGACCAAATCTCCTTATGAGTTTGTTTTGTTGTGTACAACGTGGACCAAATCCCCTTATGAGTTTGTGTTGTTGAGTATGTGTCCCTTATGCTAAACATTTAACCCAATCCAATGTGAGTTTGGTTAAAGGAAAATTGTAAAATATCATTAAAGTAATTTCGAAGACTATGTGATGTTACAATTTCATGTGCATTGATAAAGTGCATTTGTCAAAAAAACATTTCTCAGCCATATTGTTTACAGTCTGGCACGATTCAATGACAGTCCACACCAGGGAAACACGAGGTCACGCAATCAAACATCCAAAACCTTGTTTTGACCCTAGTACTTTGTATTTAGAGTTATTTCATTAAGCCCCAATTTCGTATAGATACTGGATTATATTGGACTTTACATTCCTGTCATTTATCGGTCGTATAAAAATTATACTTGTAAATTCCTATATAAAAGAATATCAGTGATATAATCAATTGCCATTTTGACCAAACCAATCTTTCATTATGGGTCTTAGATTTGTAAAAACTCTGGATTCTTAAACTTCGCTTTCATTGGATATTTAATAAGACACATGATCAATCAAATCAAACTCCAAGACACATGGTTTCTTATAATGTGATCCTTAGCTCACTCATCACATGTCAAGACAAGATATTTCTTAAATACATGAAGATGGATAAACTAGGCTAATCATGTATCTGTCAGCAATAATAAAACCCATTAAGTACCTAATCTAGCAAGTTTTCAAAATTATATTAAAAGCGTTAATGAAATATGTTTGTTCTTTCTTCTATTGGTCTGACTTTATGAAAGGTAGACAAAAATAATGTATTCAAACAGAATATTTTATTATGCATGATGAGATTCTAGTCAAACATTGAAATTTCAGTGGGTTTTTTTAAACAACAAAAATGACAGAAGGCCTACAATTTAAAATCTGTGGTTATAGATTCTTTGAGTTTAAATTGTTTATCAAGCAATTAGGCCTTATGGTTACTTTTAATTGAAGTGGGAAAAGGAACTTCGTTGTGTGTTTTGCTACACCTCAAATTCTACACGATCCTGATTATGAGATGACACATTGAGAACACGAAGACGTAGCCTGGACAATATGTTAACAATCAGTGATTTATCTCGAAAGAAGATAGGTGAGCTTGTGTTGAAAAAGGTCTAATCGGGGAATGTTCATATCATAAGAAAACACGACTTGATGATGTCAAGCACTCCGCAATTCAGAACTCTCTCTGAGGCGTGACTGGATAAATCTTTTAATGTTGGAAACTAATTAGTCTGAATGATTCTTGCCCTTCTGATTCATACATTGCAGTTTTTCAGGTTTCAAAGCAATGACAATAGATAATTCTATTAATTATGGAAGAGATAAGGAAGTATCTTATGACGTCATGCCCTTGGATGATAAAAGCACCCTCATTTCCTCGCTAAAAAGTCGCCGCTGGTTTGATAAGATCAAATTAGGGCTCGATTATTTAGCCCCGGAGATGTTCTATCTTTAACATTGGTTGAGAGGTAAAGACCTAAATAACTTTTATGAGGAGGTGAATTCAATGAAATAATCAATCATGAATGCAGTTTTCCACGAGTTCGAAGAATAGCTGATAATTATCGTTCAAACGTTCATTATTGTATTGTACAATTTAGATACAAAATTGATTTGAATATCCATCATTAATAATCTACATGTGTGCTCTTAAGAAGCATCTCTTGCTTTAACAACAAGTTTATAAAAACATATTTTTGATTGCGGTGTTACAGAACCCCTATCATGTTTCAGTCTCCATAATAGTTACCGTGTCCTGCCATACTTTCTTCTTTTACCCAAGGAGCGATTATGTTCAAATTTTGAAAAACGTCAGATACATCTGATGGTTGAGAGTTTTCGTATTCCTACACACCATTTCTCATCGTCATTCACATAATTTCTCTTTCTCATATCTTCTTTCGATTAATTCATTTTGACACAAAACATAATCAAAAGTGTATTTCGAACAGTGACTTTATTTGTTAATGAGGCACTCGCACAAGATATATGAATGCATATATTTCAACGTGGACATATTCATGTTTATAATCGTTATCATATTGTTCACACAAGATACATCGTTGTTACCGAGACGAGTCACTTTCATAACATTTACAACATGGAAGAAATCTTTTCTCACAAAAACAGTAAAAATGTTACAAACTGTTATTTTTCTGACATCTAATTTGAAACGAAGGTTCTAATGATAAACAACCACATCACAAGGCTATATAAACACAGAAACGTTTTAGAGGTTACTATTCAACATTGCATTAGTCTCAATATACACAAATGTACTTAATTAATATCTTTGATTTCAAAACATGTTCTCAAAACTGTCTAACACAACTTAAAATGAGCAAATTTTCCACCATGTACAAGTTAAAATGAAATGAAAACACTACATACAAACCAATACAGTTGACAATAAATCAAAACTCTTACACCAAAAATCTTGTGCAAACTATATTGATTATAAAGCATATTTATATTTAAATGCTGAGAAGAAAACAGTTTACGTATTGTCGAAAATTAAGATAACATATTTATTTTGAATTTAAAAATCCAAGTGGCCTAAATTTGAACTTTTGAAATTAATTTGTAAATAATCAATCGTTTCTTCCTAAGACAATAACGAATTATTGCTCTGTATATTTCATTCCAATTGACACACAATCCATGAAAATATAACGATCTGTACAAGTAAGTTTCTCAAGAATCAAAATTATGTGCATTCAACATTCATTCTCATACATAGTCATCGATAGGATCTCAACTTACAATTTTACTTGAAAAGCATGTATCCACCATATAATCAAGATTTTTAAAGTTTTAACATTCTGAAAATATAGAAATAAAATTTGAAATAGCAGGTAATTTCAGACATAGTGTTCAAGTTCTGGAAACGTTTTATCTACTCTAGATTTGACCGATGATTATTAGTAATTTGTAAACCACTTTCAGACCAAAAAAATCTTTTAATGATGATATAGTTTTGTAATTTAAAATCAAATCTACATCACAAGAATAAAGCCGAAAAGTCGCATATACAACCTAATATCCTTGGTGCTTTATTGTGACGAATGCGTGTGGTTTCATCTTATGTCAATCTTGTTAAGACCACAAAACAACATGCGTTCAAATTTCGATTGTCAATCAAAAGATTGTTCACGTATATTTATGATATGTAATACTGTTACCATTTGGGAAATAACACACGAATTGACGACGTCAAAGGCACACTAGCACGGTTTCTATGGAAATAAATTGAAATCACAGTTTAAACTAAATATGACTTTTTGAAGATATCATTTCAATTCATTAATGGCCTTCATAAAACCACGTAAGGGTGTTTAAACTCAAAAGGTCACACGGTGTTGTTGCTTGAACCTACTTCTTAGGCTATTGATATCCAGATTTCTTTAAGAAATATTTTGCATTGAATAATACCTTATTTGTAAACTTTGTAAACCTATGACATCGTGCTATTCTGCCTTTAAACACACTTGATTCAATGGAATTATACTTGGAATACAACAATTCATTGACATCATTACAAGGACACACACTTTTGTATATCACACTTAGTTGAACCTTTATATATAACAAATCAACATTATTTACAATGACTTTGAACACCATCTTCATTGTTGAGACAATCAATGAGTATCTGTCAACAAAATTTTATCAATTATCTAATGTAATTTCAATCTGATGCATGTAGAAGTACCACATGTACTAAAATTAATCTGAAGCATAAAATTCAGCTTGCATATTCTACTTTAATTGCCAAAAACATGAACAATATTAGCTTACAATAGAACAGATTGCCTTATATATCAGCTGAAGTTGAAATCCCATGCCCTTTAACATAAATACACAAGTATAAATGGTGTGGTACTATGATCGAAAATCACGATTTCAATCGCAATTATGGAATTATCAAAGTATCAAATATTTTCCTATACTCAACTTCGATGACGTAATAGATTTTCTTGTACGGGATATTGTGTCAGTGAAAGTATATATTTATCACTATAGTTTAGATCTTTGAAAAGATGAAAGATGGCTGTTCTTAAATACAGTAGAACACGGATATAGCGAACACTCGGTTATAGCGAACAAATTTTAAAGTCCCTTCCCTATATAATATCATTAAAATTATATGCTTATAGCGAACACTGGATATAGCGAACTAAATTCTTTGGTCCCTTGGAGGTCGTTATATCCGAGTTCTACTGTACCTTTAGTTTTCTAGGTCATAGGTTTGTTGAATTATTTTGATAATTTTCAATTTTTAAATATAGATCATTTCAATAAATAGTATACTTTGTACGTTTGATATCTTTTCACAGGGTACCTTACATAAAATAAAGGTCATAATGTGAATCGCCTTCAGCAGTCACATGAGACTGGATAAATGCTCAATATAATTTCATTTATATGCAACCATCGCAAATGTGATTCTGATATAAATTTTCATACATATAATTTAAGTTTTCCATTGTGGAACAGTTGTTAGAGAAGGCATTCCAGACAGTAGAGGCATTGATGTGGACAGCTGTCCTTTCGTCACTGGACTCAACTGTTAACTGTCCTTCACCCAGACAGAAGAATCATTCCTCAAATATCCTCAGACATATCTGACATACGTTGATCTTCAGATAATAGAGACAAAGCTTTCAGAAAATTTGAAATCATTTTCATTTTATACAATTCTTTTGCCCTATTTCTAACTGTGAAATGTCTTTGACCAAGGCATTCTTCTCCATATATACAGAAATGTACTTGAGAGGTGCTATGCCTTTGCCTCTGATAGTCCTTTCCTCATGTAAAACTTCATGACATTAAACAAAGAAACCCAAGCTCTTTCCAACTCAGGAGACCATTTGTCATCCAGATTCGCCTTTAGAGCGTAGATGAACTGCTCTCCCATCATCTAAAAACAAAATATTTTAAATAAATTCATTGATGGAAGATACAAAAGTGTAACGAATAAACAATGTCTTGCTCTGGCATACTGTTAAAAAACGAAAAAACCCGTAGTGTATATCTCATAAATAAATCTTTAGTAATTATGTTGCATCCATGCCCAAATATAGACTGATTATAAAAACATAAAATGCCTTGTTTTATTTCAACAATGTATTTGTTTTTGGAATGCTTCATATTTCAATTCGATAGTTGACTCATTAAAAGAACAGCATTTAGGTTAAAGAATCCATTTAGTGACAAATTTAATTTGAAGAAAAGCATTACTGTCCATATTTAAATGACCCTCAACATTTGATATGAATGATAAACAAATGATAAAATGAAAAGTACAATGCCTTTGTAACTCATTCTAATGTCATATATGTATTATGATAATTTGACTAACCATTTAAGATGATCACACAAGACTAAACAGGTTTGATACATTTGTATACAAACATATGCTTCACAATGTTTGTTCATTGTTGTTCTGATACAAAAAGTGAATGGACATAAAGTCCTTATGATTTCTCTTTACATATGTAAAACTCACATCGATGTATTCAGCTTTTGCGTTATAGTTGCCATGACGATGACCAAGTTCTGACATGAGACCTTCAATCTTTGCAGGATTTTCAATTCTGTTTAGGCACTTATCAACCGTCATCATGACCCTCAGCGCATGTGCACGAAGGATGGCACTTTGCTCCATGTCTGTTGTGGACAGGCCACGGAATGGCAGAAAGGCGTCTTGTACATCTGGATGGGTTTCAAACAATCTGAAAAGATATGGTAAACATAATTGATAATCCGAATAATTAAAATCAACAAATTGTGAATATCACTTTAATGATTATTTCAAAACAATGACTATGACAAGGTAAATGGTATCTTAGATTTATTGTAAATTGTAATTTTAATCGTAAAAAGGAAAAGTCAAGGGTCATCTTAATAGCATGAAAGCATAAACGCGATCAACAATCTGAACATATTTAGTAAAAATCATTGAATATCTGAATAAATACTATCAACAAATATGTCAGATATAAATGAAAAGGGCCTTGCGCATTTGACTGAAATCAAATCTTAAAACCTACAAACCTTATTGAAACATCAATAACATAAGTTAGCCTCTGTTCTATTACGGCTAATACATGGGATAGAAAGGTAGAAATCTGATTGGAGGCAATCGAAGTTAGTTGTGCAGCGACGCCGTTTCAAAAGTGGTCATTGGCAAAAGCTCGACTATTCCCTTGTGGTTCGGCAAAGCTATCGTTGAAATTTAACATCCAGAGGAGATAACTCTTCCTTCTACAAAACATCGCTTTTTACCTTCTCATTTGTTTTTATTTGGTAAATTGTTAAAATTTATCATAAAACAAATAACAATTTACACAATTACAAAACAGTATGTTTCTATTGAAAAACCCTATCCATATCTGATTTTCAAATATTTTCCCTCTCACACTGTTAATGAAAAATAAACTTAAAGGTATGATGCTTTTACAAGTCACTATACGACTGTTGAGAATTCTGTGATGTCGTGGATATCCAAAAGGTGTTTTCATTGACTGCAAATAAGGGAGATATCTCAAGGGTCAACTTTTTGCCGCTAGGGCAAACTGTCGGAACCCCAGGATATTGGCGTAATAGAACAGAGGCTATCTCAGGTATGACTGAGCTGCCTCTGTGGGGAGAGAATGCATCAATAACTGAACAACAGGTAAATTGTATTTCGGTAATATGATGAATGTTTGATATCAAATTGAATTATAATGGTAATTCGATCAAAATATAATGTTGTTGATTATTTGAATGTTAAAAACATATGTAAATTAGAAAACGAGAAAGGGTTAAATGTTTAATTTCAAGCATAAATGTGAAGTCACCTTGGTCTTAACTGTTTTAACAGCCAATGGTCATCGAAATGTTATGAAAGAAAAAAATACTTTACAAAAGGTAAGTTGTATTTTGGTTTGACTCCAAATGGGAAATAACAAGTTAAATCATGAGGGTACATAGGTCCAAATTCTTTTTAATCTAAAAATTTAATTGTCATTTTAATTTTTCATTAAACTTGGTCTCTTGCATATGTTTTTGTATGTTTTTGAGAGGCAGTGCTTTTGCTTGTGTTTCAATCCATTTTCATTTGTTTTCATGAAATAAAATATGTTGAAATCATAAGGTGTGAAAGCTGGGTCAACAATCAAAAATTTAAATGATAATATATTAACTTTAATCAGATCAGGCGCCAATTTTAAGTACATATACAAGAAAGACTGTGCAAAAATGAAGTGAGGTGTGTTGATTGGGGTTTAAGGCCTCCCTTTCTGTTATATCACGTACTATTTTTGCAGAGAGAAAGCCTGCAACAATATTGTGGCAATGCATTGCGGGGAAAACTGCAAGCATTGTCTGGAACTAGTGAACTATGGTACTGCGCTAAAATTCAGTGTACTGTTTTTCAAATAATGAAAAGAAAATTATACTGAATAGTCAGCGATAAGTAGTGCTTATTGAAACATAAAACAAGAAATAAGATAATTTCAAGAACTGAACCTGTTTTGTTTGTAAAGAAAAGTTTGTTAGAATAACTCTTTGTCATATATGCAGTTATAGAATATTAATGAAATCTCATAATAAATTTTGAGGTAGTTATTACATAAAAGGAAAATCGAATACAAACTACAACCCAATAAAACAATGCTTTGTGTCAATCCATAACCTCTGACAAACAACATCTGACGTGGTAAAATTTATAGACACGTTATTAAACCCATAGTAACAAGAGGACAGTTAGAAAAGCAATATTTTGTTAAATTGACTATAAGTTTATAATTTAAAATAACACCTTTTTGGTGTCGTTGGTATTAGGTGCTTTATAAATGTATCATTATGAGTAGTATTTATTTAGGAGCCAGATATGAACAATCATGCTTTTCATTTCTCATATATTAACTCGGATATTCAAATCGTGTAGAGGGTTAAGTTAAGAACTTACTAAATCACATATTGTCTGTTTCATAAGTACCCTAACTTAATTAAAAAATAAAACTACATAATTTTCTTTCTACTCACAATTATGTTAATGTGGGTTTTTACTGAATTTATATTCAATTTTTAAAAAAATCGATAACTACGTATGTAAGGCTAAATTCCCTAGGTATAAATCAACGTGTTTTAAGAAGACTAGTAACCTTATGTACTATTCGACATCGATCTTGGTAAAGGCCACAGTGCACTCAATGTTATCAGTAACTTTTGGCAGTGAACTGCACTCGCTCTTGAATAAGGCGTGTTGGATCATATTTCTCATTTAAAACCTCAACTGAGTCTCTACTTCCCTTAACACTTACACTTTACTGATAACATCAGCACTTCACAGGGCTGTGGGTCACACGCGTGGGATAATGTGTTAAAATGGTTTATGTCTTCTAACTTCAAGTCTTGACTGATTATATGATTGATCAAATTTTAGTTCAAGACCCATACTGTGCATATTGAAAATGTCACCGCCATGTTTGCAGTTTTTCTCTTGTTTGAATAGCCAAATAGGATGATATAAAAGCCTTTAAAACGATTTTCTTACATATTTTATATGGAACCTTGCATGTCCTTTTGGATAGTCATATCAGATATCATTCTTGTACAAATTATGTTCTGTTTTAAGAGGTTTAAAGGGGCAGTAGCACGTTTTTTGATAATTTTATATTCTACAATTTTCACTGATAAGTGTATGCTAATGGTTATTGTATTATTTTGACAGTGTAAAAAATCTCATAACAGAAACCAATTATCCATAGTCAGAGGACAAAGTATGAAGATTCACATAAAATCCATTGACAGCCATTTTGTATGAACATCTTTTATTCAATTTGTATATGAAAAAACTAAACTAAACATTAAACTTTACATTATTCACTTTTTTTACTGCTCCACTTAGTTAAAATGCATTGCCTTTCAATGGGAACCATGAATTTTAATTTTCCTGGCATGCTACTGCCCCTTTAAAGAAACTGCAAGTTCATGGCTCTATTTATGGAAACATAAGGATCTCATAAAACGGAAATAGAAACCACTAGACAAAAATCATTTAAGTCAATACAAATATTACTTTAACTAACCTACAAAACGAAGTTTAACTCAATTTCCGTTTCCCTGTCACAAAATGAAAAGTTTAAGGTTGCATTTACTTGTTGTCACATGAAGTTTTCAATTAACATGTCTACTCCTTCTATGACTTATCGGGTTGATTTAAAACCCTAAAATCACGCTAATACAAAGTGACAATACTTTAAATGAAACTATCACTCTTCAAACAAAAAATGTAGATTCTAAAATAATTTCTTCAAAGAAAAATCTTTCCGTGTTTTATACATTCTCTATTCTTTATTCATATTCTATTTTCTATATAGACAAGACCGCAAAACATTGACAAAACACGTAACCTATAACATAGAATGGTCGAAGTAAACTAGGACGTCTTGTACAGCATCTCGAAAATGTGCGCAATTTATCAGTATGTTTATAAAGTGTGTATTTCTGAGCAGGTGATGTTGTGAAAAAACTGAGATATGTCTTACCCGCATCAAATGCCACTGTCGCTCTCAACATATTTAAAAGTAATGATAGAGAAAAGTCACTTCTAATATAAAAACTTCTATAAACTTTAAAATCTCCCAGAATTAAGTTTTTACGGTAAACAATATTGCAAATTTCAATGTTAAATTAAGCTTAGAAGTCTTCCACACTTCCAGACTGTAAATTGAGTTAAAATTTATTTTTTCTTACCTACACATTAATCAGCAACATTTAATTACATTTTAAAGACTTACGTTTAATCAGAAATAAGACATAAACACAGAACAGGGTTTTTAAATTTAACTCTTTGAGGAAGTGAAATTGTTTTGTAGACATTGGTTTTTGTTTATCGACAACACGTTTTCATTCACTTTTCCAAATTGGGACATGAAGCTTTGCTATGTCACAGTGTAATAGTCAAAAAATCTCATTTAACAAACCCATCATCAAAAGTCAGAGAACAAATAATACAGATTCACATTGTCTATTGGCGGCCATTTATTTGTGAACATCGTTGATTCATTTTGTGTAAGAAAAATAAATCGCATGGCTGAACTTTACATTATATATTTTAACTATTGCTTCTTTATTTAGTTTAAATACACTGTCTTTCAATTAGAACCATTTATTTTCATTTTCTTTACATCACTTAACATGTATATTCCACCCAAAAACGTGCTACTGCAACTTTAACACGTACATCGGTATTAATGAAAATCATTGTCAATGATTGCATATTATTTTTTTCTTAATAATATTAGGTTTAATTCTTTTGGAAGTGGAAAATATTACGTATTGCTTCATTTTTGCTTTCGATTTTGTTGTTGGGATGTCTTCAGAAGAACTTGAGCCAGAGGCTTAAACTGATAACGATGTAAGCTTCAAGAGGCAAATGTTTTATAAACACCCCAGTTTTACGTACTTAACATCATATATCTAGATAACAAAACTCAATTTCAAAACATTCTGGCGGCTTTTTGCTACATGCTTTGATAAATGGAAGGGCGTTCACTCAACTTCTGATATAGTATTAACTTTGATGATGCAAGAGCTATGGGCCCCGTTCTTAGTAATATAAAGATACATATGTGTAGTAAGTTATCAGCGTTTTCTAGCCATTCTTTATGATTCAATTTGATCAGTTGTCAAACTCTATAGATATTATTCTTTTTCTGAATCTTGTTGATAAAGTTAATCTCAATATTTCGATTTCCCCCATGTGTTAATGTAATGTAATGTAATTTAAATGTAAACAACCGAAACATATGATATTAACAATAATGTTCCGGCCTATCAATTGCAAATTATTCAGCTGAGAAAAAGTGCTTTATCATGCTTTGTAATTGTTTGGAATCGCACATTATTACGTTTGAAATGAAACATTTTAAGTAAGAAATAAGATTTATAAAAATAATATGTGATATGGTACGGCGAGTTATTCTCTAATGGATATGATATAATGATATTACATATAAGGACTTCATTTTTATTCAGGGTTACATGCAAAAATCTTCAAAATATAAATGTGTTCATGGTCGGAAAGCTCGTAAAATCCTGACAACGCTTCAAATTCTTGAAACATGTCTTAACAGGAAAGCAGCAGGAAAAGTCGAAGCTTGGAAGATATAAAAGGCAAATTGTTCTGATAGAAAACAGGTGGCTTCCATTATGAGTCCCATGGCACGAAATTATGTATGCACGTTTGCTCTAACACAGTTGTTACCGTTCATGTGGGAATTTCGAAATTCACGATTCCCGCTACCAGTTGTTACAAGAATGCCAAAAACGTATCAAATGTTTTTTTAACTTCTACACACCCTCAAGGATATACAACCAGAGATAACAATTCATGCATTGGTTAATGTTTACAATTCTCTTTTTGAATAATAAAGTATTATTATCTCGGTGAAAAATGAGCTCATTGTTACTCATTTGTATTGTTATTAAATTATGGGATATTTTCATTAATGCTTAGGACGATAGTTTCCATATTTACCTTTAAAATTATATGTTTGGGAAAATCAAATCAAAGTTTTGTTGTGCAAATATTTCCTGTTTGTCTATTTGACTACAAGTTTCCTTTAAAAATGAGATATTAAATATTCAGAATGCTTTCTAAAAATGCAATGTTTGAACAATGAGCTTTAATAACTTTTTGTTTATTTCAAGGAATATAAGTGTTAGTTGATGAGGCTTTTTTCAATACATCTTCACAAACAAAAGTTTTAAACTATCCCAAAATATCACATTTTGATTTGAAAAATTCGACATTTCAAATAAACATTTCCTCTTCCTTTAAGGGCGATGTTTTAGAAACAGGGCATTAAAGATCTATATAAAATGATAGGGAGAGGATATACCTGTCTCAAACATATCCGTCAACGCCCACGGACTGATGCATTCAGTGGAATCTCAGATACTTCATATTTGTCTATGACAATGGGTGAATGTGGTCTATGAAAGGTGACCTACATATCTGAAGGGTTGGGGAAAATAACTGGCAGACACAACTAATTGCCTTATTAAACCAAAAAGCCAGCACACTTGACTCGGCATCATACCATAAGTTTAAAATAGAAAACCTACGTGACACGGTTTTATACAACTTGAGATTGGAAATATCAAAGGATATGGCCTTAACATTCTGAAGACAGCATCGATGTTGTTACTTCTAATCTTAAATTAGAAAAATGTTTAAATTTAGTTTTCATAACCTTAGGATGAATTATATCATTATGATTTATTAAGGGTTTTATTGAAGCTAGATATCAGAATTTGTGCTTGGAAAATGTACTCCTATTACGAATCTTGTTTTTGTGCCTTTACGGGGGTTTATCCATCATGTATAAAGCGAAAAGTGCAAAGGACCATTTTTTTTACAAATTATCTGTTTTTGACCGTCGTTGTTGCATATATCTTTCATAATTCAAATCAATCTCTTAGTGCCATCGATATTACTGAAAAACAGACATACCATATTCGACCAATTGAGCGCCCTTGGCGGTTAAAATTTTTAATAAATGCCTTAATCACTTCATTGAATGATAAAAATGTTTGTATATTCTCGAACTTCAAATGGTTTACTAAAATGGTTAGAGACATGTTTCAAAATCGGCTGATGATTAAAATGACCAACCATACCTAGTCAAAAATTCATGAAATAAATATTGTAAAAGTTTACTTCAAAGAGTGTATGATCCAATTATTCTCGTCAGAACGAATTCCTTTGAGCTTCAGAACTTCATCGAAATAAGTCCTTAATATGTTAGTACTGTCCAAAAAAAATATGTTATAGGCTTGTATATAAAAGGCTTTGCCGAGATCTAACAGATGTATATTCTTCTAATAGGTCATTTATAAATATGATATATGGTTATCTTCTGTTCTACTGGATGAAGCCTTTTAGATCATATAAATGATAATAAAATACATACATAAGGCTTTTGTAAGAAAATGGCCACGAAATCACTGTGGTGAAAAGGTCATATATTGTAAACTCGAAGAATAAATATTGTTGCCCAAAAAGTTTCATGTAACCTTACATAATATTAAACAGAAAGAAAAGCAGAGAAATTAAAAATGTGACCACTGATATAAGTAAGATTGCCTATAAATATTTAATCTTTAAAACACAACCAGCAGCTAAATTGTGATCACAATCATAACACTTTTCTTCATGCCATGTATTGAATATAAAAATGGATATAATGATATTTGAGGCACCTTATATCTACTTGTACTTTCGATGCAGACAATACGTGCTTAATTCGACCATATCCATGTACCCTTTTATACATCTCAGTGGACAGAGTACAGTATTAATGTGGATTAAAAGCCTTGGACTGAAACATATCAAATTATGATATCAGGTTATCAGATATGGATTCAAAGTGGATATATTTCGCAATATGCGAGCATGCTAAGCAATATACTAATGCAATGCAATTAAAACACGACTAAAGTGAAATATAGATTTGAGAGTCAATGTTAAAAAAATCCAGTAAGTCATTGAATCCAGATCTTATATATAAGCTTGACAGTGTCAGCTTTACAGCAGCAAAGACTTGATTCCAAAGATTTTTCACACTGAAGAAAATCATTCAAATAATCAGAAAAGATGGTTCTATCTGATTTGAATTAATGGACAAAATAAATGCGCTTCTTTAATAGATTCCAGAGCAATGTAGACCCTGTAAATGATTTTCCGTATTCTGAAGCATTGATAAAGGGTCTGAAAACAATTGATAGATCGATCCATAAATGATGGTATAAATTAGGGCAATATTGGAAAAACATTAAAATTTGAAGTTTGCATTTAGAGAATGTTCACGTTGTTATGATTCTATTCACCTTTTCTTAACTTACTGCTATAAAAAAAACATGCATAGCAATTACCTGTTCTCTCCATATGAATAACGTTTTCTCCTCCTTAGAAACTACTCATTCTGTCAAAGTAAAACTGATTTTCATATAAAGTACATCTTCTGTAAATGTAAACTTCTAGATATTCCTTTTCTTCAGAATTATGATATAAACCTTACGATGTTTAGCCTCTTTGATATATTTGACATATAAAACAAAAAATAAAAGTCAAACGAAATAAGTTATCATTATGAACACAGTTTTTAAATTACCTGGAGAGAAGTGATGAAGAAGTTAACAACAATAATATTTTTTTGTAAAAGCCAAGACATTGCAAATCAGAATCTTTTTGAATAATTCAGGCAAACAGAATACTTCTCTCCATAAACCATAATAAAGGGGATGTTTTATGAAGCTGTGATAAGTAATCTCCGGTGAACAGTGGTTTAAGCACCTAATTTCCTCTTTGTTAATATTCCATACAATCTCAACACATGACACATTTCCTGCACCACTCGACCTGCCGTGGGCTCCAATTATTGATGTGTTCAATGCAGCTGGAAACCTCTGCTGTTCAAAACAATCATGTGTTAAAAACATCGAGATGTATTGGTCTTTGACACGCAAAGGTTACTTTTCCAAGCTGACTTATGAGATGTTAGGACCAATTGCAAATATTGGTTTCATCTCGTGCTAATGTAAAATAGCACCCGGCCACATGCAAGGACCGATTTATTGATGAATTAATTTGGGCCTGATTTCCTTTCCTGCATCAGTTTGATGCTCTTCTTCAAACAGCTCATGACAATTTTTCTTTTGAACGCAAATGTTAATTTACTCCATTTTCTTCTACGAAATAAATAAATGAATGAGCTTCCTACGGACTTCAAGTACAAGACGAGACCTTAGCCTAGCTGTAATGTCATAGAACCGTAAAGAATCTTACTTCAACTATATATGTCAAGCCCGTAGCCGATCTTTAATGTTATAGTATCGTAAATAGACTTACTGGCCTTAAGAACATGCCAAGACCTTAGCCAATATGTAATGTAAAAAAAATAGTAAATAATCTTAATGGCCTAAAGCACAGTCAAGAATTTAGCCAATTTGTAATTATATAAAACCAAAAGCAAACGTCAAGACTGTATTATTGTTATACTAATGAGGCATTTCCTTGCAACTCTTTGTCATATGTCTGTCAGATAGTATTTCTATATCTTATTGGTTTGGTAAACCATGTTTACGAATACAATCATTTCATTATACATCGTCACGATTGTTACGCAAAAGGTTATATTTCACCCCAGAGCAAATTTGATATGTTTCAGACCATTAGATATTTTATTGACTTCCCAAAATGATAATTTCCTGTATGATTCAAGCAAATGTCAAAACTGTATTATAGATACATCAAATAAGGCTAATGGCCTGTGTTGCTAAAAAATTTACTCTATTCAATGCAAACATAACTATTGGTACTTGTCACGCAAACGTCTATCCCTTCCCTTAAAGTGAATTAGTAATGTTGTTGACACCATTAACGGTATTATAGAGTTTACCCAGGGCAGTTCCATGCACCTTTGGGACATTTATAGGTCAAATATTATACTTAGTATTAAGTATATTCATTGGTAAAATAAGTTTTGCTATACAAGATACTCCTATTAATACATAAGATGACGCACGCAAAAGGTTGTATTACCCCTCAGCGAAGATAGTAATAATTATAACATTGGTAACTATTTTACGGATGTCCCATCACGGCAAATTTCCTGGATCATTCACGAACACGTCAAGACCGTATTATTGGTGCATCTTACGCCATTGACCTTTGCTGTGTTATTCTGTTCAGTGCACATCTTATCTTTTTTATGTTTACCACAAAACAGGTAACCTAGCCCTTCTGAGAAAAGTTTAATATTTTGACATACTTCACCATTTCATTCAAGATAGTTTCCTACATTTAAGACTCCAAATATTCAGGCTCAAGTATTAACAAAGTTATTCTATGTGTATGCTTTCCTTTCCTTTCAATACACATTATGTTTTGGTACACAAAAGGTTATATTACCCCTCAGAGAAGATTTGTAATATGTTTAACATCGTTATGTGTCTCAGAGACTTCCCCGTTGGCCAATAAAATTTTGGGATATTTTAAACACATGTCAACACATATCCACTGTGGCTACTTGCCTTTGCTTAAAAAAGTGCTTCTTTTTTTCGGTACACATCCCGACTATAATCAAAAATGTAACTGAATTCTTTGATGTTCTTGACACCATAAGTATTTTCCTGCACTATTCGAAAAAAAAATGTCAAGCCCTTAACACTGATGTGCAATGAGGATAGCAACTATATTCAATTTACACCATGACTATTTTCTTAAACACACGGAGGGTTACCTCGACCCTTAGAGCCATGAAATGTTTTTGTTGACGAACATGGATGGTTTTATGACACCACCTACGGCATATTTCGAAAAAATGTCAAGGCCAAATTTTCGATGCATCCAAAGCGGCTGGTATATGTTTCCTGCTAGGAAACAACATTATTTTTATTCACATCATGACGACTTGTTTCTTGTAAGCAAAAGGTCACCTTGCCCCAAACTCATTCCCCCTGAGCAAATGTGTAGAGATGTCCACGACATAAGTGGTTTAGGAAGGTCGCCAGTAGCAAAAACCCTTAACGACTAGACCACATGCTTAGCTGATAGAGCTATCCAGTCATTTTACTGTGTAGACATACCACTTTCTTTAAAACACATTCTTTATATTAAAACGCCACAGGAAACAACGACCCTCGAAACTGTCGACACTAAGAGTCTTACCCTAGACAAATTTCTATTCCTTCACCTTTCTGACATGTATCAAGGCGATGTACTTATTCATCCAATGAAGCCTTTGTCTCTTCCTGCTCTGTTTATTTATATCATCAACTGTATTGTGCCATATATAGGTATATAGATACTCCCAATCTCCCTTACCCGATAACATTAACTGCAAGTGTAATGGTCAGTCTTAGTCAAGAACAAGTAAACAACTCGACTCGTATTATATTCAACAAGGCTGGTAAAATACAGTACTGCAAATATGTTAAGAAACCCATCTATTTGTTATCCGGTGCAGTGAAATGAATAGAGAATCTCACCAAAGTGTCTTCTGATATCAAATATATCAACACAAGTTGATAAAAGTAACAAATATCCGAGGCTTGCCGAGGATATTTTACTTTTATTAACGAGTGTTGATATATTTGATATCAGAAGACACGAGGGGGAGATTATATTTATCATCCAAAATCATTTTTCATTACATTACTATGAAAATTTTTACATCTTTGAACACTGCAAAGCCCTATAAAACTCCAAAACCAGTGATGTCATAGCATCAAAGGCATTGTGACGTCATTACTGATGATGTAAAACGTTTGTGATGTCATGTATTTTCTGTTTACAGGGCATTGTTCAAAATCTACTGTCAAAGCGATATTTCCTATCTCCTAGGAGATATCGCTTGATCTTCCACAAGCGATATCTCCTGTGGAACACAGTTTTTGATGATAAAATTATATTCAAACCATATGATCTAAACCGGCGGTTTTACAAGTAACTGCTGTGTTTAATATATTTTAATAAACTTTTAAACCTTAATCCCAACCATACGACTAAGAAGATTTATAGGGTTACGCCAACTGTGGCAAACCTACAAATTGTCTGCAAAATGTTTGATTTCATCAGTTGGCATGTCACTGTACACCTGTTGAAGTATAATTTAAGGTAAGGTAAATATAGTAAGTGAGTCTTTACGTGCACCAAAACATTAAGGTCTTTTAGTATCTGATTGTTTGCAAATTTCAAGGTTTGGAGGATTTGGAGGACAATCAATGTAGGAGAAATTAAATTTAATAGCTATCAGCAAAGTGTGGCACAGTTTGTTGTTGATATATATTCATATTAAGGATAATGAGGCCGGATTGTATAACACCAAAGTGTTTGATATAACACACGCAATGTCTGAAGTATTGTTGCCCAAAGAAAAGCATACAACGCAATGAATCGTCACTTATGACATAAAGGTTCATATCAGAATAATACTATTACCTGAATATACTAAAATGGAATTCATATTCCTAAACATTATGGATGTCTAAGACCATTTAAGCCCATAAATTCAACATCATTCAAACGTAATTGATAATGATTAGATAACTGCGTTGAACTCATGCTATATTTTCATCTCAATAGGGTGTCAGGTCGACTTTATCGATAAAACACTCCATAGAAATGGTACTTTTCAACTTTAACCAAAATCAGTGTACTTCTTCCTTCCTGTAAATGCAAATCAATTGACAAAGGTTTAATAGAAGCTCTTATAAAACATCTTATACAACCTCAAGTGCATGATTATACCGTTATCTTGGGGTATTTGATACAAATTTTAAATGTCAACTAGTATTGGAAGAATGATTAAGGTGAGATCATTGTCCTACCGATGGCATTCAAAACTAATCCATTCTCGTAAGGTCTCTAACCTTACAATAAACATCGATATTGCCAGTATCATTTGACCTTACGTAACGGCGAATAGTAATAATTTATTTACTTACTTCATAAAGGCTACAACTCCAACTTTAGACATGTCCTCCTTCAGAACGATCCATGACTCTTTAAGAAGATTTTTCTCATTTTCTGTCACAAATTTCACTTCTTCAACCTCCACAGAATTTTTCATTCTTTCACTCGATTTCTTCCTCCCTCGAAATTCGTTGTTATTTTTCACTAAATGTGCCCCCATTTTGATCAATCACTATTAGTTTATCCTTTGAACAGAGATCTTTTAGTAACCCGTCGTCTCGTACTAAATCACATGTAGTCCCTCCGAAACTAATGCCATCTTTGATGTTTGCCAGTGTCAGTATTTATTAATCTCCTTGAAAAGTCAAGTACTCTTTGAAATGTCATATTTATGAAAGGAATGCTTAGTCACTTTGTTTCATCTAAAAGCATCCTACTCACTGAGAATTGGTTTAACACAGCATCCTTTCATAAGCATAAGTTTCTCATGTTGTATCTAATTTCAACGGTACATTTACTGGAGAATGTTCAATTTCGATTCCCTTTAATAAGCACTGAATTGGGTGTCCGGAAAGTATGTTTCCCACTCAGTTTACATATTTGACAATTTTAGAACTGGATATCCTTTTTGCACTTACTGAAATCAAAACTGAAATCGAAACTTATCGATTGTAATACGATCTTCTCATTAGGGCATCGTTTTCATATACAATCATCAAGCTTGAATAGATTTATATCTAATTTGTCATCTGTTAAAAGGAATTCTATACAGACTAACAAAACTAATGTCATTAACCCTAAGCATAGGTCAGTTAAGATTCGTCGCTAGAGGTCAGTTTGGTACCAACTTTGTTTATATCCCCTAAGCAAGAAAACTAACCAGCGAAAATAAAATCCACATTTCCAACATCAGAACAGGACGTTAACCAATTGGACACGATCCTCATTAATCGAATTTCTCGGACTTGCCAGAGGATATCCGTTGTTCCAAGAATATGAGATGTGAGGGTAAGCGAATCCTACTGGCTTCGTCGCGAGCATAAACGTTTCAAACAGACAACTCTCTATCTCTGTACAGCATCGAAAGCTCAATGCATCGTTCATTCATAAGACATGAAGTGAGATCACGTCAGCTGATATGATAGCTGCTCATTAGCTGTTGAAAGACGAGGTATGAACTCACAATGGCTTAATTACAGCTCGTCTGAATTTGTTCCTTGGAATTATTTTCGTTCTTTATTAATTGTGTAGTTGAATGGAACAGAGCCACATTCAGTTATCCATTTATGACAGATCCAACTTATTAGACAGTGTTACAGTTGTAACGATTGTAGATTTATATAACAGAGAAAATTTGTGAGATATATTTCATTTCACAACATTTATCGAATGAGTTTAGATAATCCACTTTATGCACACAATTCTCCTTTACTGATATACACTTTGAAAATTGTAATTTAAGTGAAAATGAATTTAAATCCACAATCATCACTCATCCTCAAGACATCCCATGAATATGTGTTTTCTAAATTCACAATCTCGTCTCGTGGGCGGAAATCACATTAAGATCCACAATCTCAAAGCGAAAAGTGAAATTCAGCATTTTCAAATAAAAACAATTCCTGAACTCCTTAAGACTCCATTTGAAAATCCGATTAAGAAACACAAATCCACACTCGACTATAAAGTGAAAGACATCCAGCACATATCAGCGAAGCAAAAAGGAAACACACGCCTCCGAAGATATGCACCTCTCGTATGATAAGAACCGCCTGTTGCGATTCCCGTATTTATATGCACGGAAATACTTAGAAGCACAGAGCGGCATTGTAAAATGTTTACACCCAATGCGTCCACACTGCTTGTTGCTACGCTTATACCTGTAAACTGTGGTTGGAGAGGGATCACATGCTGCGCACAAATCAAGTACGGTACTGGCTGTCTTTAACTATGCTGCTGTTCATCAAAGGCAATAGAGCTTCACTCTATAACGTGTACACCCCTCACGGCAAAGAGCGAGCGTGAATCTGTCAATCGCTTATAACGTATGCCGCTCACTAATCAAGTACGGTACTGGCTGTCGTTTACTCTACTGCTGTTTATCAAAAGCAATAGGGCTTTACTCTATAACGTGTACACCGCTCCCGCCAAAGAGCGAGCGTGGATGTGTCAATCGCTAGTAGAGACGTATGCCGCTCACTAATTGACCGGCGACGGGAGTCGCCGGTCTATAGTGATGAGTTTAGATGTGGCTCGTGGATGAATGGGAGAAGTTATTGCATGCCACATGTGGTTTTGTAAATGCGAGTAATAGATACAGGACAAAAGACATTAAAATTATTGGTTGGATTTGGAAGTCAACAGTATATAGTTGTATGCTTAAATCTTAATTCACACTCTTTTTAAATCACTCAGATATGTAATTGTTCATTGCAGATAATGTCTGCTCCCTTGAGATATTATTATTTTCATGATGCCTTTTTCTTTTGTTATGAAACTGGTTATAAAAACACAAGCAAAAAAATCCTCATAGTTTACAGTATAAGCATAAATGATGGCAATACAATCTTATTTACCATAAGTGTGGTTGAGACTCTTAATAATAATGTTTCATTTATGTAGCATGAACGCTCCCCGCATTACACAAACCATTTAAGGCCTTGTTCAAGACCGCGAGTTCCGAGGAATATTCAGTACACATGGCCCTTCGTTAATCTCGCAAAACATTGCAGGCGCTAGCGGGTGTAGTCTTGAACACTTAAACTATTGTAGGCTACTATGTGGGTCAGCTTTCTGCTGAACTGTGGTGCGAATTCCAGAATGCTGATAAGAACAGATTTAGGTCAGCATTTTGTATGAATGAAAATATATTGTCATATTGCAAGTTAAGATGTTTGAGAAATGTTTTCTATGGATTTATATCTTTTATAATAGTATGACTTCATTCTGTATATATAGTGTTAACACATTCGCCCCATATACAGTTGCAGAGCCATAGCGATCGTTTCCCATATAGTACATACTCTATACTGGCTGGCGAACAATTATCGCCGTTTTTTTAGACGTTTTCGTTTCTAATATCAAAACGCATAATCAAATTTCGTAAATATTCTACACAATACTTGATTAGGGATCTTCCTGTCAGGAAATAAATGTTTCAATCGTAGATTATTTTCTAGTTCTCTACGGCCGCTAAAAATTACAACAGACCGATACTGAGTTTCGTAACACTCTACCGTAATAGTTATCGCCAACATACGCTATCAGTTCACAAAATTTAAATTCACTTCCAAATTCTTGCAAAATGTCAGTGATACTGAAATATCATATCCTTTGAACGAAGACACATCTATATTTATTAATCTGATTTTATTTACCTTCCCCCGAAAGGCAAAGTGACCGACTGTCAGTGACAAGCACCCGATTCGATCGGACCGCATCCAAGCGGTTTAGCGAGGACCAAACGACTTCGGGTAGACGTGAAATATTGCGGCAAAATAAATAATTATTGAAAAGAAAACTATCTCAGGTTGAAATTGAATTCTTTGAGGCATATTATATGCTGCATTATTTCATTGTTTGTTGTTTTCTTGATTTGCACGCCGTAGCAGTGAGTGAAGGAAAGTAACCGCATTGCCGTAAAGTGGGCCAGTTTTTACCACGATTATTTCTAGGAAAACAATTCTAAAATTATTTGCAATCATACAATTGATATTTTTCTGTATCATAACTGTAGCCAGGATCATTTTATATAAATGTATACATTTTTTTAATATCTGATAAGATTTCTCGACAGGTCACGTGACTTCCCCGTCTCGTTTACTTTTCCCACGTGCTAAAATTTATCTTTCGTGGCATCTGGAAAATTAAATTATTTTGATGATTTTTTTTATTGGTAATAATTTGAAAGTGGGAGAGGTCCTTTGATGAAAAATAGAAGGATTGGATGTGAAAGAATGCTCAAATGCCTTACAGCGAGGTGGTGGCGATAACTGTTACGCGGCGATAATTGTTCGCCCGCCAGTATGCAAATTAGGTATTTAAAAATCCAGTCATGAAATGGAAAGAAACACATCAAAATATTTATTATTTCATTTTTACATCATTGTTGTGCAATGTATTGTTTAATCAGTTAGTGATGCAGCGTTTAAAACACGCAAGTATATGATTGTTTTATTGTGTGAAATGACTTCCCTTGAGAAATTATTATTTGCATGTACGTTTATACTAGTTTGCTACGACTGTTTTAATTAAAAAAATCAGTACTGCAGTATATTGCTGTAGCTATATCGTGGCAAGTATTTACTATAAAGATTCCAGAATTATTTCACATTTCCAACATAAAGTGCCCCAGTGCTGATCTCGGCAAGCTGCGCGCTGCGAGCTGGCCCAGTGATAAGAGAAGTAGGTCAGTCCCTGCTGTGTGCTACACTCAAAAAGCAAGTTGCGACCTGACCTACATAGAGGCGAGGCCTTTGTGAAATAAATATAAGTGCTAAAATATTCATCTTGTTATTAACCTACACTGCCGTGTGCCAAAAAAAACATATCTTCACAATATGATATCAATACTTCATATAATTATGTTTTACCAAAATTGGGTGCAACATTTGTTTAGTGTGTATACATAAATCATTATCCATTTATGATTCATATAATCCTATGACGTTATTGCATGGTATGCAATTATTTTGTTTTTATAACAATTTCCACTATGCGACATATGTATTCATTCCATTACCTAAAAATACTATTTTGTTAAAAAAAAAAAAAACTCAGGTGATCAGAGTTACCAAAAGCTTTCACGGGCAAACTGTCTACGGGCAAACTCTTATACATAAATAAGATAAAGCTGTAAACAATATTGTCCAATTGTGCCTGGTTTATTTGATTATACTGCCAAGAGCAGTTATGTCTTTTTATACTTTCATGCATAATATCATTACAACAGCATTTGTTTTATCTTACTGCCAACTGCCAAGTAAATTTATTTCCTTTAATATTATTATGTGATATATGGTTACAACAGCATCTGTGTTAAATGTTCATACATACTAGTAATTTTTACTTTAGTGTACATTGCAAAATAAACAAATAGGTTTAAAAATAGCTTAAAAATATTTCCTTCATTTCATAAAAGTTACTTTATTTCATTTATGCTCATATTCTTTTATAAGGAAAATATAAACCCTTTTCACAGTAATACAAAATCATTTCCTTCCTCTTAAATGCTCCTTTTCCTCCTGAATTATATGTATTCATGAGAAAATATAATTTGCTTAAATATAGATAACTTAAACAATAAGAGAAGATTTTTGATTGTCAAATTCATGTTTGACAACATAGCGTTTCTAGGTATAAAAATTAATTTTTAAAGTGTATGTTCATTTTCTCTGTTTCCTCTGTTTGATGTTGATATATCTTCTCATTTCTGTTGGGAATGATATCAAAGCAATAGTATCTACATATATATATTTTATAAATGTGAAATATACCATAGCATAACATTCTGTTTCTAAACAAACATATTTCTCAATATTTGTATTACATAAAAGTTAATACAACTTCATTCCACATTTAAAAAGCTCATTATGTTTTCCAATATGCGACATATGTATCCATTTCATTACCAAAGATACTATATTGTACAAAAAAAATAAATAATTCAGGTGATCAGCAATGTCATATGTTACCATGTATCTATTTATATACAAGGTAATATTATCAGATAGTGATTCATTCATATGTAGTCATATTTGTCATGTTACTAATACTTGTACTTCTTCATAGTTCCGCCCAGATATGAGATTACAAAGTGATAAAAAAAATATCACTTCCGTCCATTCATTTCAAGATCTATGCTTTCATAAGAGTTCATATTGAAATAAATATAAGTGCTAAAATATTCATCTTGTTATTAACCTACACTGCCGTGTGCCAAAAAAAACATATCTTCACAATATGATATCAATACTTCATATATGTTTTACCAAAATCGGGTGCAACATTTGTTTAGTGTGTATACATAAATCATTATCCATTTATGATTCATATAATCCTATGACGTTATTGCATGGTATGCAATTATTTTGTTTTTATAACAATTTCCAATATGTGACATATGTATCCATTCCATTACCTAAAAATACTGTTTTGTTCAAAAACAAGGTAATATTATCAGATGGTGATTCATTCATATGTAGTCATATTTGTCATGTTACTAATACTTGTACTTATTCATAGTTCCGCCCAGATATGTGATTACAAAGTGATAAAAAATATCACTTCTGTCCATTCATTTCAAGATCTATGCTTTCATAAGAGTTCATATTGAAATAAATATAAGTGCTAAAATATTCATCTTGTTATTAACCTACACTGCCGTGTGCCAAAAAAACATATCTTCACAATAGAATATCAATACTTCATATATGTTTTACCAAAATCAGGTGCCACATTTTTTTCTTCATTTATGCTTCATATAATGAATGAATATATGCTATGACGTTACCGCATGATATGCATTTATTTTGTTTTTATTACAATTAATATATATAAAAACTGAAGAGTCCACAAGTGTCTGTTGTCTTTGTCAATGTTATCATGAACACATAAGTTCCGTCGCCGGTTTGATGCCTTTGGCATCAAGTAGTTTCTTGTCAAGTATGTTACTGTCTGTCGTTTACTCTACTGCTGTTTATCAAAAGCAATAGGGCTTCACTGTACAACGTGTAGACCCCTCACGGCAAAGAGCGAGCGTTAATCTGTCAATCATTTATAACGTATGCCGCTCACTAATCAAGTACGGTACTGGCTGTCGTTTACTCTGCTTATGTTTATCAAAAGCAATAGGGCTTTACTCTGTAACGTGTACACCCCTCACACAAGAGAGCAGCGTGAATCTGTCAATCGCTTATAACGTATGCCGCTCACTAATCAAATATCTTACTGTCTGTCGTTTACTCTACTGCTGTTTATCAAAAGCAATAGGGCTTCACTGTACAACGTGTACACCCCTCACGCCAGAGAGCAAGCGTTAGTCTGTGAATCGCTTATAACGTATGCCAATAACTAATCAAGTGTGTTACTGTTTGTCGTTTACTCTTCATGTGTTTATCAAAAGTATAAGTGCTACACTGTTACGTGTTTCCAAGGATTTTTATACAGATGTAATTCCTTGGTGTTTCCTAATGCGAAAGAGCGAGCGTTGATCTGTCAATCCCTAGTATGGACTTATACTGCTAACAGATCAAGTATCTTACTGGCTGTCGTTTACTTTGCTACTGCTTATCGAAAGCATTAGGAATACACAGTATTGTACGACGCGGGCTCCATGCGCCAAAGAACGAGTGTGGATGTGCTAATCGTTAGAAGAGACGCACAAATCAAGTATGTTACTTGGTGTCTCTTACAAGCATTACAGCGTATGCCACTCACAAATCAAGTATATAACTTGTCTCTTACTGTGTTGCAGTTGTACACTGTGCGTTAGTCCTGCTTCATGACTGTGTATTAAATAGGAGCCTTTTATATAGTCTAGATCCTATTTCTGCAAGTCTACTGACTGAATACACATGAAATGAAAAGCCTCAAGAAATAAAATGAAAGTACAGTAATTATTTAAAATATTCCATAGACTAAATTTTAGTCTAAATGTGCGTGTACAACCCTTTTGCCAAGGAACGAGTGTGAATCTGTCAATCGCTATTAAAGAACATATGCCTCTCACAAATCAAGTATGTTACCGGCTGTATCCTACTCTGTTGCTGTTTATCAAAAGTATAAGGGCTACACTTTACAACTTGTACACTCCTTACGCGACTATGCTAAAGAGGATGTGTCAATCCCAGGAAGGGACGTATGCCGCTCACAAATCAAGCACTACAACAACTGCGAATCAAGAGCGCGACTGACTGATACCGTGCCTCTGTTTATCAAAACGAAGAGTGCGTTGTTTTGGAAGCTTGATGGAATATCGATTGTAACCTGCAGCTTCCCCTCGGCTAGAGAATATGGACCGACAGATCGCAATCATAAAAACTGGCACCGGGGAATTATTCTCATTTTAACTGAAAACTCTCAATTATCGTCTTCTTGATACAATATAAAAACCACTAAGTGCATTTGTTATGGAAATGAACCGATTAAAAGAGATCTTAATGACACTTAATTTATATAAGTCACAGCTTTTCAAGTTCACGTAGCCATTTGCAGCAGACTGCGGATTAAAAAAAAATTAAAGTTGTTAATTTTCGTAAGAATGAGATGAATTTTAGTTTATCCAATCAAATGAATTAAGAAATTTTTGCTTTATGCTAGATATTTTGAAATTTCTCAAAAGTTTATGTAAATGGTACAATTTTCTATCTATGAGACGTTTTATAACTTTGTACTGATGGTATCCGCGCTTCAACGATGAATTATATTCTATACAACAATGTGCCTGGTTTCTGTGCGTTTCATGTTATAAGTATATAAAACTATTTGATGTTTGAAAATCTAATTGAAGTATTTCATTTCACAACCATTGATATGAAAGTGAATGAAATAGGATTTTAATAAGTCTACATTTCAAACAAAAATAAAGTCAATTGATCTTTCAAATAAACGGGTTTATGTTTATAATAAAAGTTCGTAAATAGAAGAATTATTAAACCTCTGAATATGCAGTTTCTGACGATCAAATAACCTTGGATTCACAACCTTTTAAACTTTTGAAAACAACATTCCAGTATAACGTTTCTCAAGGATAAGATTTATGGAATATGCAGTTTAAAAAAAAATATATCTATCTTATGATATTAAAATTTTACATTTTATACGTTAGTCTTAGTTTATATTAAAACCATACATGCTTTTGTAACCATTATCTCCTGAAGTATTCCCTATGTACGTCTATCTAGTTTCTTCAGATATGATATATAATATTCATGACACGATTTACTGGTTTAACAAGTACCATAGTGGTTATCGCTATGCCAAATGGCAATGCAGTAACCTTTCTCAACATACATTTTAACGAAATTCGAGTACATACTATTCAGGGTGAATTTGATACATTTTTAAGGGGAAACTTATTGGACTATTACTCTTTATCGTCTTTTGGAGAGTATTTATATATATATATGAATATATATTTGGAGGTGTATTGGTACCATAGTCCGTGTGGTAATCGTTATTATTAATGGCAAGGTAGTATCCTTTCTCAAAATATATTTAACAAAAAAAGTAATGAACAATATTACCAACTATCGTCTTTTCAAGTATGTACTTTCAGGGTGAATTTGACACATTTTGAACAAAAAATCTAATATGGAATATTACTAGTTATCGTCTTTTCGAGTTTTATTTTACAAGGTGTATTGGAATTGCTCGTATAAGAGACATTTTGATGAAAAGGAACAATTTGGTTATCAAACGGTGGATTTCTTTAATACTAAATAATAGTATAATAGAAAAGAGCGAATAAGAGAAGCCGTATTTCATGATAGACTTTATCATTCTGTTTATAAAATGCTTTCACAGTTTTCATCCATTGTAATGTCTAACTTTAAGATGCAAATGTGATGGAAGTTTCAACATTGTAATGTCAAAATGCTCATATTATTCTGTAATCTTGAATTACACAATATGGTGGAATTATACCTGATACATGTCGTATCTTTAAATGGTAAAGCGTCTCTGCAGATGTCCTCAAGTCTATTGTGTCAATTCTTAGGACAGATTTGTGCCCGAAATCGAGAAATGCGTCAAATGAGTCCAGATTCCGTCTCACAATCCATCACGGATGTCAATGCCACTCGTCCTAATAAATTGGTCTTCCTGGCTTATTTTACACGCGTATTGATCGGGTCTTCTGATTCTGTCAGTCTCGATTCGGTTGACAGTACTGGTTTTATCTCAACAAATGATTTGGGCATTGACACAATTTTTATCGGTTATAAAGTTTTGTTCGATATTCATTGTCATTACCAAGCTCAATAAATGTTATTCAAAACATATTGTTCGAGACCCACTTCGATGACAATTGTTCCAGAACTATAACCATGATCTATTGTTCTATATATTTTCATTGTTCTTGATTTATTGTCCAAGTGTCAAGATGTATATTTTACCATATGATAAATAATGAATGATCAGTGTCAAGAAATTGATTTACATTATATACCATAGTAATGGGACAAAAACAATTCATATTTTAACATTATATTCCTTCGAGATGTAGTCGAGTGAAAAAGTGGTGCAAAAGCATTTTCACAGAATTCGTTAGATGTTATTTCTGTTAAATACAACCGCTTTCAAATCAATATATCTTCAATATTAAATGACATTCGAATAAATAAGCCATGCTTTTACCATTTTCGCGATTAGAAAGTTCCCTTTCTTTTGAAATATACATTGGGAAACATCTAATTTTGGTGCTCTTTGATTTCTTGTAATGACTTTTACTATAAATTTCAATTTTTGTAAAAGGGGCAGTAGCACGTTTTAGGGGAATATAAGGTGATGTCAGGAAAATAAAAATAGATGGTTCCAATTGACTAAATGATTAAAAAATAAATCAAATATATCATGTAAAGTTCAGCCATGCGATTCCTTTTTCTTACAAAATATGAATAAAAGGTGTTCACACAAAAATGGCCGCGATGTGAATATGAATCTCTATTTTTTTCTCTGACTATAGACTAAAGACTATGAAACTATTAAAATAATCCATTTAGCATTAACATACATTTTTTCTGTAAAAATTTGAAATTTCAAAATTTTCAAAAAACGTGCTACTTCCCCTTTAAGAATGCGTATAAATATCAAATTATTTCTTATTTTTCTTGATTATCAATTTTTCAATTTTTCATAATATAAGATGAGACGATAGGAGACGAGAGGAGACGATACGTGACGTGACGAATGTGGTTATTAAAGGGGCAGTAGCACGTCTTTTGATAATTTTATATTTCAATTGTTTCACCGATAATCGTAAGTTAATGCTAAATGTATTATTTTGACAGTGTCAATTTTTTTATTAAAACAGCAAATCATCCATAATCAGAGGACAGAGTATGAAGATACACATGAAATTCATTGGCGGCCATTTTATGTGAAAACCTTTAATTCATTTTGTGTACGAAAAAGGAATCGCATGGCTAAAATTTATTACTGCTCCATTTAGTTTCAATACATTGTCTTTCAATTGGAGCCAATAATGTTAATTTTCTTGACATCACCTTATATTCCCCCTAAAAACGTGCTCCTGCCCCTTTAAACGATGGATTTTTCTTAATACTAATCGTTAAAGGATAATAGGAAAAGTCGTATTTCATGACAGACTTTATCATTCTGTTTATAAAATGCTTTCACAGTTTTCATCCATTGTAATGTCTAACTTTAAGATGCAAAGGTGATGGAGGTTTCAACATTATAATGTCAAAATGTTCATATAATTCTGCCGTCTTGAATTACACAATATGGTGGAATTACACCTGATACATGTCGTATCTTTATATGGTAAAGCGTCTCTGCAGATGTCCTTAAATCTATTGTGTCAATTCTTAGGACAGATTTGTGCCCGAAATCGAGAAATGCGTCAAATGAGTCCAGATTCCGTCTCACAATCCATCACGGATGTCAATGCCACTCGTCCTATTTAATTGGTCTTCCTGGCTTATTTTACACGCGTATTGATCTGGTCTCCTGGTTTTGTCAGTCTCGATTCGGTTGACAGTACTGGTTTTATCTCCATAAATGATTTGGGCATTGACACAATTTTTATCGGTTATAAACTTTTGTTCGATATTCACTGTCATAACGAAGCTCAATAAATGTTATTCAAAACATATTGTTCCAGACCCACGTCCATGGCAATTGTTCCAGAACTATAACCATGATCTATTGTTCTATAGATTTTCATTGTTCTTGATTTATTGTCCAAGCGTCAAGATGTATATTTTACCATATGATAAATAATGAATGATCAGTGTCAAGAAATTGATTAACATTATATACCATAGTAATGGGACAAAAACAATTCATATTTTAACATTATAATCCTTCGTTATGTAGTCGAGTGAAAAAGTGGTGCAAAATAATTTTCACAGAATTCGTTTGATATTATTCCTGTTAAATACAACAGTTATAAAATCAATATATCTTTAATATTAATGACATTTAAATAAACATTAATCATGCTTTTGCCATTTTCGCGATTAGAAAGTTCCCTTTCTTTTAAAATATACATTAGGAAACATCCAATTTTGGCGCTCTTCGATTTTTTGTAGTGAATTTAATTTTTTGTTAAAGGGGCAGTAGCACGTTTTAGTGGGAATATAAGGTGATGTCAGGAAAATAAAAATAAATGGTTCCAATTGACTAAATGATTAAAAAATAAATCAAATATATATCATGTAAAGTTCAGCCATGCGATTCCTTTTTCTTACAAAATATGAATAAAAGGTGTTCACACAAAAATGGACGCCATGTGAATGTGAATCTCTATAGTTTTTTCTCTGACTATAGACTATAGACTATGAAACTATTATAATAATACATTTAGCATTAACATACAATTTTTCTGTAAAAATTTGAAATTTCAAAATTTTCAAAAAACGTGCTACTGCCCCTTTAAGAATGCGTATAAATATCAAATTATTTCCTTATAACTATATTTTGCTTGATAATCAATTTTTCAATGTTTCATAATATAAGATGAGACGATAGGAGACGAGAGGAGACGATACGTGACGTGACGTGACGTGACGTGACGTGACGTGACATGACGCGGCGTGGCAAGGCAAGGCAAGGCATGGCATGGCATGGCATGTCTTGACATACTTTAATATAAAATTGCTGTATAAGCCCAAAGGGGCAGTAGCACGTTTTTTTGACAATTCTATATTTTAAATTTTTCACTGATAATTGTAAGTTAATACTAAATGTATTACTTTGATAATGTCAAAAATCTACTTACACAAACCAATCATCCATAGTGAGAGAAAACATTATAAAGATTCACATAAAATCCATTGGCTGCCATTTTTGTGTGAACACCTTTAATTAATTTTGTGTAAGAAAATGAATCGCATGGATTAACTTTACATTATATATTTGATTTATTACTGCTTCATTTAGTTTTAATACATTGTCTTTAGATTGGAATCATTTATTTTCATTTTCCTGACATCACCTTAGATTCCCCCGAAAAACGTGCTACTGCCCCTAAAGTAATCATGCATTCATCAGCTTTGTCAATCATCTCAAATGCAGTGAACATGTTATGATGTACACCTTGTGACTTCAATATTATGTTCACATTAAATTGCAACAAAAATTTAATCATCATATGACATTCTATTATTCGAGGTTCCCTTGAAGTTCATGAGTTGGTTTGGACAGCTTTGATATTAAAATGTTAAAAATTTCAGTGTCAATAGTACAGAAATACTCAGCTTTTGTTCATTTTAAATTTTTTTAAAACGCCATTACAATAAATGTTATGTTTACAAAGCTTAATACTCTTTGCGGATAAGAACCTCAGATATTTTTCTTATTTAAAGACTGTGACATATTTGTGGATTCTTTTGCGACTTTTGTTTCTACAATTATACAACCCTATGTATATTTCATAAATACATGCTTCAAAGTAGACAAACGATATTTAACGATGAATTCACTTGGCCCAGCAAGGTCCACGTACATCAGACGTGTGCTTCAATGGGGCTTATTCTGAATGAAGCCCTAAAAAAAAATAATTTTGATAAAGCAGGAAATAAAACTCTAACTTCCGTACTATTTTGTAGCATGAAGTAAAGTTTTAAATACATTATTGCTTGATTTTGATATTCAATAGGATGTTGTTACAAATAGTAAAACGCCGATATAAGCATACACAACTGAAGCATTTTTTATGGTTATGATGTGTCATCACTATTGAAAAACATCTACTTTTGAAGTGTAAGCACATTTTCCATACTCTGAAACTCCCACTTATTGCTTTTAAAGGGGCAGTAGCATGTTTTTTGATAATTTTATATTTTAAAATTTTACTGATAATTGTACGTTAACGCTAAATGTATTATTTTGATAGTGCCCAAAATTTCACTACACAAGCCAATCTTCCAAAGTCAGAGTACAAAGTATGAAGATTCACCTAAAATCCTTTGGCGGCCAATTTGTTGTGAACACCTTTAATTCATTTTGGGTAAGGAAAAGGAATCGCATGGCTAAATTTAACATTATCTATTTGAATTATTACTGCTCAATTAAGTTCAAATGCATTGTCTTTCAATCAAAACCATTTGTTTTCATTTTCCTGACATCACCTTATTTTCCCCCATAAAACGTGCTACTGCCCCTTTAACACCAACTCATTCAAAGCAATACTTTCAAGTCTAATGAAGAATTACTAACCATTACTTAAAATCCTGTATGCATGTACAATTTGAGATGCGTAAGTTAGTTGGTGTTCAACGTGTTTTGAATAATAATTCAGTTGTTAAACACGTGGAAAAGGTTGTGGACAAGACAGCTATCAGCCGTCCTTCCTTGATAAATAATTTGATAAGAATCAAGGGTATTTGGACACTTGCATTGAATCAATAGACTCTTCCAGTGATAGACTACATATTACTGTAATCTCTATTATCAAAGCTGTAAATATGTTACATAAATCTCTTGAGACATCAAGTAATCGATTATATAAGACCGGTATTCAAGAACTTATTCCCAACATGGTAGGTTGATATTTGTTTACATTTTCTTCAAATTAGTAGCCATAGTAGGCAAACGTGGTGTAGAGTGAGTGTGACACATTTTCATAGTAATCGAAAACGAGGAAATAGGAATTTACACTGAATGAGTAAACTTGGATATTGATTTAGATTTGTATTACTTTTTAAATTCGTGTAACCTCTCGCTAATTGTTCTTTATAAAAAGATAAAAGCCATGGTCTCTGATGACGATTTGCAATACAAACTCTTTGTCCATGTACTCGAAGTTCATGTACTCGATCGTTGTAAATCGCAGATTAAAATCATCTTGTCTCTCTCAGAGATAATGTGCAATATTAAAAAACTAAAACTGAACCGTGAACATAATGAAATCTATGATTGAGTGTTTCTTTACTGCTAGGCATCTGTTTCGCTAGTTTAAGAATATAATGAGGAGTCCTGTCTGACTTTGCCACCCACCGGAGATACAAGATTGAATCTAAATGCTACACCATTGTTCCTGACAAGGTTATGACCTTGATGACCAAACATGGTGCCAACCATCAGTCTTGAGAATAATTACCCTGATAATTGAATAAATGTTATTACAAAATGATAAGGATCCTATTATGTGAAACATTTTTTGAAATTGCAGATTTGAAAAGTTCTCTCTGTTATTTATAATCTCTCATCTCTCATTTAATCTTCGAAAAAATACGTCTCTGTAAAATATGAGTATCTTACTAATAAATAATGAACATAATCGTGTCTCTTATTGAGAATACATTATTTGTTCACTGTCAAAGCATTTGTGTTAATTGGGTTTGTTTCTCTTGTTGCTCTCTTATACACGACCTTTCTGACCTTGCAAGCCCCATGGGATTCTCAATAATTGATTCCCGATGCTGCACCATTGAACTCTGATAAGGCTGTGACCTTCTTGACATAACATGGTGCCAACATTCTTCCATGTTGAGAATAATTCTTCAGATTATTCTAAATAATTACTATAAGCATGAGTAAATATATGTAATACTTCAATTTAATCAACAATGAATCTTGAAAATTGGCGTTCTTGTGAAAACAAAATATGAATAAACTGATTTTGACAAGTTAATCCAGTCAAATTATTTATTTGAAAGCCGTTGATTAAGATTTGCTTGACATTGTGTAAACATTTTAAGCCATTACTTACGCTAAAAAATCAAAGTTACCAAATGGAAACCAAAAGCATCGAGTATCATTACAAGATAATTGAAAACAATTATGAAATTTTCAGAACATTGGTTAATTCAATTTTGGTCAGATTAATGTCTCTAGATATATATACTTATATCATATGTATGTATATCATAAATGTAATGCTTCTGATAACTCGATTGGTTAACAAACAATTAACGTATATTGATTATTCTCAGACAGTGTAAACCACATAGGACTCTAAGCAATTGATATGAAACTTTGATTAACGGTATGGAATGATCGAATCTTCTTCTCTTATGATGTTACGATGTCTCTTTCAAATTTTGGTTTCCAACATTGACATGGCTGCATAAATCAGTAGCCCTAGTGCATTGCGGACGAGCTTGTTTTCAATGAACATGCATAAAGAAAAATTGAACTTTTTCTAAAGTCAGGGGATTTAAATTTGTTTGACCCCCTGAACCCTAAAAATGATTTATTTCATTTGATGCCTAACGTGCTGTAAACAAAAAAGATAAATATACTGTTCTGAGGGCAACATTTTTTGTTTGGTTTTATACCAATACCAAATTCACCAGTCAATGTTATCAAGACTGTATTAACACTGTGATGGTTCATAGAATTGTGAAATTTGGGGACAATGACATTTTCAAAATTAGGATCGAACATTTCCAACGACTATCATTTCTTTTTCCTACTTGCTAATTTGGCAGATTATTAACATTCATTGACCTTGTACACACAATGGTTACACGAGCGTAGTTGTGAATATAATCAAATCTTTACGAAATTGTGTAAGAGGTAGACAATTGCCCTATGGTTGACCAAAACTGCGCCATATATATCACAGTTTCACGAATTTCAGACTTACATGTTCTTATCTCATGGTCGTCTGGCTTCCTTCACATATATTTCTATTATAACTACTGATGTTATCTATCTTTCCTTTTTTAAAGCTATTTTTGACAACAAAACACTTGTTCAGAAATAATTGGATATCTACTGCCATCTACTTGCATTATCAATTGTCACCAACCTAGGATTTTAAGCTTTTATTATAAATATAATGTTTGAGATTTTCCATGACCTTCACCTGTGCCTAGTCGCTGAGGATGCCCTTAAAGCTATCGGGAATTTAAAGGAAACAAACTGTGCCAAACATTGAGATATACGTCAAATGAGTGATAGTTCCTTCTAACAATCCATCACGGATGTCAATCGTCTCATTTAATTGGTCTTCCTGACTTCCTTAACAATGGTATTGTTCACAACTACTAAACCATCCAGTCTCGCTTTTGAAGGACAGGACTGTTCTATCTTCGCATATAATTTTGACATTAAAAATCTGTCATACAGTTTTGTTCAATATCGATTGTCCCTAACCAAGCAATTAAATGTTCTAAACTGAATGAGATCCACGTCAAGGACCATTTTCAAGCACTATTGTTGTGTTCTTGTGTTATTGTCAACGTGTTCTTGTTCAGATCTAAATGTTCAAATGGTAATTAGTTGCCAATGTCAACAATAATAACATTATTAATCATTATTTCCAGGCATATCCATTGGTTATAGTCAACAAATATTTATCATACTGTCTCAATAGAATGTCAAGTGACTGATACAAGGCAATCATTTTGTTATTACCTGTTCGTCCCTCATGAAATGCTGTTGAAATACAGAAACATTGGGACACTAACAATCGACCCGAGTCTCAAACACTGATAGATTACACTGAACTGTTATCTCAAAAATCAAATAATCAAATCTGCTACGAAAAACCTCATGGGACACAAGGAGTCTATTAAGCTAGACCGTATGGCCCTCATATCAAAATTGTACTCTAAATCTTTTATGTTGCATCGTTAACTCTTTCAGAGGTTTCGAAAATCTATGTTCATTTTCTTCTTGAATTTGTAGTTAAACGTTCTGTAGTGATTCGAGTTCGAGACGTTTTCATTTTTGATTGACCCTGAATTAAATTTCAACATTTATTTAAGGTATAGAACATTATGTTAATACAACAATTTGTAACCATTTACCAATTCAACATATATACATGCAATACTTAACTCCATCAAACAATCTAGGTTTAACCAAATTCAAACCATGACGATTTCAGTTATGAAGTATTTGTCCAAGTGATTAGATCTCTATTAAAGTCACCGTTTCCTTTCGTCTGTTTATGTGAAACAAAAAAAAAGGTGCTATTGTCCCTTTAAGATATAATCTCTTTGTTTGTATTAAATACTGATAAAATTATCTGTCTACGACAATTTGAAATTTACAAATGAAACAAATGAACCATGAACGCAATGCTTGAGAACTTTGTTTTGCATTCAATCTTAGTAAAAAGGCAAAAGAAAAATGATCTTACATTAAGCATTTCAATCAAATTGCCATGAACATACTTACATCTGTGATAGAGATTAGAGATAGCATTGCTTTACTGTAAACACTATTGCTTTACAATATCTCTTGTTGCTCTCTCAGAATATCGACCCCGATCTTTTTAACCTTGCAAGCCACATGGGATTCTGAACGATTAATTCACAATGCTGCCCCATTGATCTCTGACACGGATGTGACCCTCTTGACCAAACATGGTGCCAACCATAGTCTTTATTGAGATTTATTCAGAAGATGATCAACTTTATTTTCTTACAATATAATATATTGATGGCACTGTTGATACTGCATGAGTGCTGTCGCCATTGTAAATTTTAACCAGAGTATCATTTTAGGCTATTGCGATTTATAAACACATAAGTTGGGAATACATGGCAAATGTAGTTAATAACAAACACTAATTAAAGTATATGATGTGTACAGATTATAAACCTTGATAACAATGCTGAATTGTAATAACAAATCTGTACTCTTGTCGTCAGAGTAATGTTTGATATAGTTCAATTTCATATCTTTTTTACAGTTAATCCAATCGCTTTATAATCAAGTAGGTGACAAAAGCAACATTAAGCTCCTATGATACTACGATTTGAGGCAACCAACGGGCTCAAAAGGATCACTTTCTGACATTGTAAATCACTTGGGATTTTAAGCGATTGATTTTACACATTGATAAATGAGATGACACGCCTGTTCCTCCTAAACCACACAAGGTATCTTTTATTATAGGTTTACAATTAACTTAACAGCGAGAAAGTGATTGAATTAACAGCATGAAGGTCATGTTAAAGTTGTTAACACATTAGTTAAAGGCACCACTCGAGCGGCTTTCGTCCGCCATTTTTTTAAAGGTTAGCATTGCGAGAAAAAAATGTGCTGTATTAAGCTTATTCATTAACAAAATTAAGAAATAACTACTTGATTGATAGAAGAGGAGCATATTTACCAAAAAAATCATATTAAAAGTTATCAGTTGCGAAAGTATTTTGTCGTAGTCATGCATTCCAGATCGTAGCTTCGATGATTGGCTTCATTTCACGATGTTTTATTTTTTTAGCAATACACTTTTTTTTTTGGTCAAATTGTCAAATCTTTAAAAACTAAAATGCTCATCTCACAAACATATGTGACATTATCATGTAAAACTCAGATATAATTGTAAACAGGAAAGTCCTCCTGAATTTCGTTTCCACAAAAATACCCCGCTTGAATGGTCCCTTTAATGCCAAAGTGTTTAATTAATCAGGTTAAACTGAGAGTACCTCGTGGTTTTTGTGAGGCTCAATATGGTAATCAATTCACATGGTATAATTGAACAACTACTGTCGGTGTCTTTGCACAGTTCAATGCAACTATGTAAACATCGGTATCCTGCTGATAACGCTTTTGCAAGGCTCTGGGAAGGAGATAACCGGCACCTTGTAGTATTCCACTTGACACCCGCGGGAACAAAGATAGTGCAATGGAAGGTTTTAAGCTTAGGATAATGGAAATTGTAACAACACTATGATCGCCAAAGATTAAAAGGGTATTTCCATTCGAGGTTTTACGTGCTTAAGGTCAATGTAGAAGAACATGAAAATGTTGCCTTTGAGACCTTCTGATCATTTCATAAAGGAACATTAATTAATTTAAATTTAAAATTAAAGGTGTTCTCACCAAAATGGCCGCCAATAGACTTTATGTGAATCTTGATAATTTGTTCTCTGCTTGTGCAATGAGAATCTTTTACACCGTCAAAATAATATATATAGCATTAACGTACAATTATCAGTGAAAAGTTGAATATATATAATTTTCCAAAAAATCCTGCTACTTCCCTTATATAGTATCATTGCTAATTTCGGTTGCGATTAATGGATGAAAAAATTTTTTTGAATGGTACTGTTGAATGATTGACTGTAAATACGGGTCTTTGGGCAGACTCAAACCGTTAGTTAATGTTCATTATCGCATTTGTCAACTGACTGGACCGGATGAATAGCCATAAAATGAATGATGTAAGATTTTGTGTAAGACCCTTGGATAAGCAACTTGGATGTAGCACATTTGCCCGAGAAGTCACTAATCATCGGGAAGGTTTGTTTTTTTCCCAGAAGATCTGTCATGAGAATGAGGTTGTTGCGACTTTACTTGGCGCACAGGAAAAATATCAAGAGACAGTTAACTGTGGTTGTTAGGTGCGGAAAGCACAAAAGAAATTCCCAAATACCAATGTAATTTAGACAATAAAGATGTTTCATTGTACATGTAACTGTTTATCATTAAAATCAGTCTTGAAGAACGGATTTTCAGTCAGATATCAAACTTTTTTAAGCGTATGTTCAAGTGAATTTCATGAATTAAAAAAAAATTCAAACATTAATATTGAGTAACTAATATGATAGAAGTATGACGCAAAAAAAGGTTTGATTTCATTTTATATTTGCCTTCATGGTGGCATTATATATATTGTGATGATTCAATTTTCATCCAATGTGATAATTTTACAAAAACATATATAGTGATTGCACTACTCACATTGGGAACCAACATTTTATACATCTTTCACTGCGTATTCTAAATTGCTAGTTTGAGGCAAATAAGTTCATGATGTCCTACTCATATTGAGCTTCTCTTATGTAATGTGACCTAGAGACTCTAACAGTGATAGATTACACCCAATTGAAAGCTTTCCCATCCAATCAACACTCATCTGAAAAAAATCTCATGGGACACCTACAATAAATTCTGCTTGATCGATTTGATCAATGTCGCCAAACTCGTTACTCTTTGAATCTAAGGTTTCTGTTTAGCTTTGGTTTTTGAACATGTTTGGTTGAGTATCTTTATAAACATTTAATAGTGTGCTTAAAATATTTTAATTCCCTTTACTTCAATGAAAGCCATTCTCTCCCCACAGAGGCAACTCAGTTATACCTGAATTAGCCTCTGTTCTATTACGCCAAGATCCTGGGGTTCCGGCAGATTGCCCTAGCGGCAAAAAGTTGTTACTTGAGATAGCTCCCTTATCTGCAGCCAATGAAAACACCTTTTGGATATCAACGACTTTGGAAATTCTCAACAGTCGTACAGTGACTTTCGAAAGCATCATGCCTTTAGGTTTATTTTTCATTAACAGTGTGAGAGGGAAAATATTTAAAAATCAGATATGGATAGGGTTTTTCATTAGAAACATACTGTTTTATAATTGTGTAAAATGTTCTTTGTTTTATGATAAATTTTATTTTAATAATTTACCAAATAAAAACTAATGAGAAGGTAAAATAGCGATGTTTTGTAGAAGGAAGAGTTATCTCCCCTGAATGCCGAATCACCGGGAATAGCCGGGAGTAGCCGAGCTTTTGCGAATGACCCCTTTTGAAACGGCGTCGCTGATTGCACAACTAACTTCGATTGCCTCCAATCAGATTTCTACTTTTCTGTCCCGTGTATTAGCCGTAATAGAACAGAGGCTAATTCAGGTATAACTGAGTTGCCTCTGTGGGGAGAGAATGATGAAAGCAGGAACATCATAGAATCCTCGCTCATAAAGTGAAGGTTAAACTTAATCAAAACTAGTCAATAATCTAAGTGAAGGTTTACCTAGATTCTTTCAAAAACAATCTTTATAATTACCAGTTTAAAATATAACTGAGCTGATCATCGCAATTTCTCCTTTTTCATTAAACATTTTTTCAACCTCTATCGTTGTTGAGGTTTATTCTACAGAAAATAACCATTTATTGGGTAAACTACCCTGGATTAATAGTGATACTATATGCTTATATGAAAGATATAACTTACGATTTGAAAGGAGATCAACAAAACTTGGTGCAAACAGAAGAAAGTGAACACAGTCGTGAATGTTACCAAGCTTTCCGGAATTGTGGCAGAATTTTATGGATGGATTTTGAGATTTGATAGAGAAATGTGTCAAATAAGTACAGATGCCATCTATCAATACATCGTGGAAGTAAATGCCAAGGAACCAATTAATTTGGTCTCTATGACTTCCTTCACAACAGTAACGATCTGCAACAATGATGCCATCCGTCTCTACTGGTTGACAATACTGATTTATCTTCATTAATACTTTTGCCATCAAAACAGTTGTTGTTGTCGTGTAAATTAAATGTTCTAGAGGCATTGCCACGCGATAAGTTCTATAAATTGCTATTCAAAACGCATGTTGGAGATCTACATTGACAACCCATTTTTATAAAAATACATGTTTTGCCTTGACCCTTTGTTCTACATGAAACCATTTTTATAGTTTTTGTGTCGTTATTCTGGGTTATTGCCTTCTTTTATTGTCATGTTGTCCTTCTTAAAGATCCAATATCAGAGTTCAATATTTTTAAAAGTAATTTTACTGTTTTCCTTGTATTTTTTGCAAAAATTCATTAAATAGGAGATCATTTACCAAAAAATATCGAAACGGCATTCGCCATAAGGGCGAATCAAGTGTGGCTATATTATACAACTTCCGGTTGAAAACCGTCTTTGTCGCGCTCAACTAGATTTTATTTTATTTTTCTCCGAATTAGGTACGCGTTGCTGTCAAAGTTGATACCCATCGAACGCAAAATTTTACGGTACTTGAGACACAGTGTAAATCCTACAAGCTCAATGATTACGTCACCGAAAGCGGGTTCGTTAAATGCTATGCCCTTTTTACAGGGGCACCATGCTCTTGGCGTCGAAATAACTATGTAATTGTTGATTAAAAAATGTAAATGTGATATCAAAATTTCGACAAAAGATTTTTCTACTGAGTGATGTATTTATATTCTCAATAGCTAAATTTCTTTCCGAACCGCATGCAAGTATGAGACAGCATCTTTAAGACCCACATGAGAAACTACCTTCATCTAACTAGGATAATTTGTCCTTTCTATAATTCTTGGATGCTGTCCTCGTTTTATTTTTATGATATCCTTCTTGATTATATCACCTTAAATATTACATTGCAATACAATTTTAGGATCAGTTATCTGTTCACATTTCCCTTAAGCTTAAAATCATAGGAAGTAGAAACAAAATACATTAATAACTAAATGGGCAAGAGAACACCGAGTGTAGTTGTAATGTTGTAGAATTAAATCCTTCGATTTTAGAAAATGTTATGTTTATGCTTCATCATATGACCATTAACTATCGATTTATTACTCAAATATGAATCAAGCGTTATTTCGTTAATGATTTTCTAGATGACTTTCTTCCTTATGATTTTAATGTCATAACGCTCTGTTAATGTCTTTCTGATCAGACCGCAACCATTGATCAGATATTTCTTTACTCTTTGGTTTCTCCTAATGACTGCTTTTCTCATTTTTCATTTCTGTAATAAACAATATCATATTAATTTCTAAAAGCTGGTTCAAATAGCTATTTCTTGTCTTCAGCATATTAACTTTTTGCGTTATTATTTTTATTTCAGATTTTGTGTAGTGAATAAATCAACACAAACTTGCACAGTGGAGAAATTCATTTTCTTCTACTTTCAACATGCTTATCGATACTGAAATGAAGGTCGGTCTTTGTTAATTCGAAATATAGCTGACATTACATGAACTTTTTTCTAGGGCTGACAATTGATTGTAATCATCCATATTTAATAGTTTTATGTGCTCATACGTTTCCTTCTGTTAAATAAATTGTAAAACCTGAGTGGCTTTCGTATAGCTCTGTCTGAATTGCTTTTACTTTCCTACAGAGTCCATGTGACTTTGACCATTGATCATGTTTTCATTACCATTAATTACTCTCTACAACAACACATTGTTCAGATAATATTAGTATTAGTATAAATTTATATTTGTCTTTTCAGATAATATTAGTATCAGTATAAACATACATTTGTCTTTTACATATAAACATACTTTTTCAAACATATACCAGTATGTAGCTTCATTTGTTTTACTTTCTTACATTAATGTTGTTAGGCCAACCCTCTTACTCGCACAAAAACGTTTCCCTATCTTTCAACTATTTATTTTACTACAGATAAAAAGAGTTAAGATAACAGCATTCGACTCAGAGACTCTAATAGTGATAGATTACACCCAAGTGTACTCTTTCTCATCCAATCAACAATCATTTGTTACAAATCTCATGAGACACTCGCAATGAATTCTGTTCGATCGATTTCACCAGTGTCGCCAACCTCGTTACACTGTGAATCTACTGTTTCTGCTTAGCTTTGGTTTTGAAAATTTCGGTTTAGTTTCTTTACAAACATTTTATAGTTTTTTAAATTTCAATTCCCTTTACTTTATTGATAGCAGTAAAATCATTATTGGATCCTCGTTCATAAAGGGAAGGTTACACATCATAAAACTATTCAATAACTAATAAAAAAACAATATCTTTAAAAGGAATATATTCACATTAAACGTAATCATTAACCATTATAAGGCATTTCAAAACGTCCACATCCTTTCAAAATAAAGTCCACTTGTATATGCGATACAATATTAATTTAAACCTTTGTTACCCTGTATCATATTTTATAAATTAAGATAATTCAGGCAACGCACACTAATTAACTCTTTAAGTCGAGAAACAATTATTTCATTTACGAAAGAAATGAAAAAAAATGGAATAAAAATTTGATTTGAAAACAACTTAAGGGGAGTTCTTGTTGGAAACGGGTCAAGTTTTGGAATATGATGATGGTAAGATGATATTGTGAGAATACATCGTTAGATACATTTGACATTCAATATTTTCTTGCAGATAACACACTTTTGACAGATCCATTAGTTTATCGGGTACTTTGTGAATGAATTTTCAAGCTTTTTAAGCAATTTAATCAATCATATTACTAAACTAAGGACATTCTCGGTTGTTAAACAATAAGCTGATAGGAATAACTATCCGACATTCGGCCACATGGGACACTATCAGCCATTGATCTTGTACATTGATCCACAGTGTATAACATGAGATTGACCGTGTTTACCAAACATGTGACAATGTATTTATTGAATTACAGGTTTATGATAGCACTTGACATTGACAATGCTTGACAAATCAATAGAAGACTCTGTTTAATGTGTAAGAATTCAGTATCATGGTAATGAATGGAAAGATCACATCAATTACACCCTAGGTTCAATCTAGAATATCTTGCATTCTTAGCACGTTTTTAGGGGGAATATAAGGTGATGTCAGGAAAATAAAAATTAATGGTTCCAATTGAAAGACAATGTATGTACACTAAATTGAGCAGTAATAATTCAAATCTATAAAGTAAAGTTTAGCCATGCTATTGCTTTTTTTACACAAAATGAATTCACACAAAATGGCCGCCAATGGATTTTATGTGAATCTTCATACTTTGTCCTCTGGCTATGGATGATTGGCTTGTGTAATGAGATTTTTGACACTATCAAAATAATACATTTAGTATTAACTTACAATTATCAGTAAAAATGTTAAAATATAAAATTATCAAAAATCGTGCTACTGCCCCTTTAAGGGCAGTTTCATTGATTTTAATAAGATCACATGATATAATTGAATTATTAAGTCAATATCTGGGCACAGTCCAAATTCACTGCAAAGATACAAATCGCCATTAAAATGGTGACACATTGCCCCTTGCAATGTTCACTTGCCCGCTATCACAATAAGCATGTTGTATTCCAAACAATTTTGTGGTTTACATGTAATCATGTTGTTTCTTGAAAAATCTTTAAAAGTAACGTTTGTTAAAAATATTACGAATCATATCTTACCGAAAAACTCCGGTAATGATACATGATTCTGTACATGTAACAGAGAGTGCTCATGTAAGCATATCGTTTCATGACAATTCTTTAAATTGAAGTTTTGCTCAAACTTTTACGAATCTCAATTTACCCTATTATACAAGTAATGGTACATGATACTGTAAGCCAGTGGCTTCAAGATAGACATGTTATAATGCAAGGTTACTTATATATGTCAGTGGGGAAGGAACTCGCCACAAACGTATTCCCACAGTGTATTAAGAAGGATTCAGTATAACAACCGAAACCAATCAGAAATACTAGTAAATGATATTATACTAAGCTTCTCGGTGATGCCTTCTAGCTATATGTCTACTGCCCTCAATTCGGAATGCTTGTTTTAAAATAATGCCATACTTGTAGCATCTATTCTAAAGACAATTCTATACATGGAACATTGTACAACAAGTTACTATTGAATAAAAACTACAAAAATACAGTAAAGTATCAATCGTCAAACTTGGATATTAAGTTTTGATTATCAAGGAAATATAGGTCAATAAACAACATTGAATAAAAAAAAAATAATGTAACAATCGTCAAACATGACATCAAGTACAATTGATCCTGACGTAGTGACATTATCAAGGAAATATAGGTCAATAAACAACAGTGACCGAAATAATAAGGACACGTTGATTTTAATTAGATGGAACGTTGGTGATAATTAGCAATAACATTGTACAGTCAATTTGGCGTAGGCCTACCAACTGTACCATTAATTAAAAATAAATGAGCTTTCAGTGATTCAAAGTTCCATAAATAATGGGAAAATTACCATACATGGCATGCTTTTTAATTAAATTCTGTCTTCGGATTGATGAATGGGCAGTTTCACATCATATGCAAATGGTAAAGAATTATGGCTAATTGGCTAATTTATCATCAGGTTTTGTTTTTAAACATTTGACACTAAGACGTTTGAAGCACAAACTAGCAAACTACTCAAATTTACTTATATAATGTTCTTACCATCTTTATGTCTATTAAAGGGGCAGTAGCACGTTTTTAATAATTTTATATTTTAAAATGTTCACTTATTATGGTACGTTAATGCTAAATGTATTATTTGTATAGTGTAAAATCCATAAAATCCATTGGCGAATATTTTGTGTGAACACCTTAAATTCATTTAGTGTAATAAAATGGAATAGCATGGCTAAACTTTACATCATATTTTTGATTTATTACTGCTCCATTTAGTTTGAATACATTGTCTTTCAATTTGAGCCATTTATTTTCATTTTTCTAAAATAACCTTATATTCCCTCTGAAACGTGCTACTGCCTCTTTAAAAGGACAAAAGTACGTTAGTTTTTTATAATTACTTCATATATTCAGTCAAATTTACCCAAATTAACATAAGTATATGCCAATGTATTGAGGGTCAAACATCTCATTACTCATCAAACTAAAACCAATGGCGGCCATTTTGTTTAAACAACTTTTATTCATTTGAAGTAGGGAAATTTATTTATTTATCTTAACTGTTAAAGTATAAAACTGCTTCTTTTTATCGATCTATTGTTGGTAACATTTGTTATCGTGCTGATACATATTGTGAATCGATGTCTATATCATGATACATATTGTTGATTTTAAAATTGCTAATTTACTCTAGAAATCAAGCTTTTGCCAAAGCAATTAAGATTTTTGATAACATTAAAATAGTGCTGTTCTTTAACAAGTGAAGAAGCGAGCAAAGCTCACATACCCCCGCTCCCCACTTTGTTCAAAGAATTTCAAATAGTAAAACTGATTAATATTGCTTAAAGTTGTATGATAGTTGAGTATACAGTAAGTCATTGTGTAAGTCTTCTTTCCACTGAAACCCCAATACCAAATTACCATTAACAGGTTTTACAATTAAAAGAGTACATCGAGGGATAATGGTTGATCTTTGTTTCAAATTTGAGGTAGTTATCATGAATATTCTACGAGATGCACTGAGGACAAAATTATTTTTGTTGAGTAACTTTGTAAGTTATGTTTTCCAAAGAAACCACAGAGAAGAAAATCCATATATATATATATTGTTTAACTCTCACATGGCATATCCAGCAATCACGATTGACATCTGTAGCAAATTTGGTGAAGCTGAGATGTATATTTCAGGAAATATGTTCAGGACAAAGTAATTTATCATTGAATCACTTTTTAGTCATATATCCATGGAAACTGCAAAAACTTAAAATAATGTGTTGGTCTAACCTTCAAAAGACACATCTATGGATCATGGGTCATAAGTGTATAAAGTTTGGTGAAGCTAGCATGTATAGTTTAAGAGATATGCTCTGGATAAGGACTTGGTCATAGAGTCACTGTTTAAGTCTTGTTTCCATGGAAACCGCACAAAAAATTAATAACTTGTTGGTCTTACCTTCAAAACGTACATGTAGGGATCTTGGTTGATAAGTTTATGAAGTTTGGTGAACCTAGCATGTATAGTTTTTTAGATATGCTCCGGGCAAAAGACATGGTCATAGAGTCACTGTTTTAGTCATGTTTCCATGGAAAACCGCAAATAATTTGTTGGTCTAACTCTCAAAAGGCACATCTAGGAATCATGGTTGATAAGTGTATGGTGTTTGGTGAAGCTAGCTTGAATAGTTTGGGAAAAATGCTCCGGACAAAGGACTTCCTCAAAGAGTAACTTTTTAGTCACGTTTCCATGGAAACCGCAAAAATGAAAATTCAGAAATAGTTCTAACCCTCAAAAGGCACAACTAAGGATCATGGTTGACATGTGTCTGAAGTTTGATGAAGCTAGCATGCATAGTTTTGGAGATTCGCTCCGCACAAAGTTTTGGGACGGACGGACGGACGGACGGAAAGAATGAACGCTATATACCCCCGCTTACACAGTAAGGCGGGGGTATTATAAAGTGACTGTTTGTATCGTCACAACTCTACTGTAAATGTTTATCTAACGGACAAATCAACAACAGCATGAAGACCCTATGTTCAATACAAAATTATAAATGTCATGTACATGTACAGATCTTATCGACAATATTTGTGATGCCGATACACAAAGAAAACGTATTCTGATATATATGTGTGTGAAAACGATACGAAAACATTACATTATCTGTTTACGATTTGTTTTAAAATGACAATCTCTTTCTGTAACTAAACTACTGTGTAGCATATTGTCACAAGATCATATTAAATGATAAGTATCCATTGTGTAGGATTTTGTCAATAGAGATATGAGATAAGTATTATTCGCCTGTAATGCATGGAGGTATTAAGTCTTGAATTTATCGACTATATAGAGTTGGTATCACTGAACAAAGCACTGAAAGCATCTCTATACAATCATTTTATTGGCATTACTCATCAATTCAAGGCGATTAATAAGATGATATGGGTTTTTTATCGATTTTAAAAAACTGAAGCTACATTTAAAGATCTGAGCGTATCAATATTATAAAGTCAAGAATACTATGTTCTAGGCAAAATGCTTTATGGTAGGGCGAAAATGAAAAGAATGATTTCATACAATCCCTTTCAATTTTATTGTCACGTAAATTTTTACCTACGACTTTGCTACACTTATGTTTTCGACACATATATTGATTCTACATATAAATGGATCAGGTTTCTGTGACAACCATATGTTAGTAAGATAAGATGAGAGAGTAATCATACCATCAAACAACTATGTCTGTCGCGTTGACTAAAACTGCCCTTGGGTGGAAAACATTATTGATTTGGGAGACATTCCCACATTAATTGTTATGTAGAGACACAAACAAACACCGAGGTAAAATCCTTATGTACAGTTACAAGTTTAATGTCTACATTGACACAATACTCGATTGTCAATACCTTGAACAGCTCAAAAACTTACTACATCTAAATCTAAATAATAATGAGTATCCAAAAATGATTTTGCATTACAAGTCAATTAAAACATCATAACAAGGACTTTATTTCAACCCTTTACTTTAAAAGTAATGTTAGTATAGAATTTATATAAAAAATCGTTTTGACAACGAATAGTTCACATATTTGGCGGTTACCAAATATTAAGCTTTGGTGTCTTCGTTTGGAAGGTAAATCAAAACATGTATCCAAAAGGACCTGCAGAATAATTCCTGCTTTGCGATGCGTCAATTCTTGTGAATACCTGAAGGAGACCAAATATTTGGTTGTGACAAACACAATACAAAAATGGTTGATTTGAATATTTGGCATTGATTAAGGCATTGACTTAACCAAACGCTGTTTCAGGATTCCCTTGAGAAAGATCCATATGTTAGGCAAGGCTTCTACCAAATTCCTTTGTATGACATGAAAATAACATGGGTTCATCCCGACATAAATGCAATATAACAAAGCGAATAACCTCAGATGTTTTACGACAAGCTTACCTTTTCAGATGTTTTACGACAAGCTTACCCTTTCAAGCAAACACCAATATAATTTCTTTGGCATACGAAATGTTCTTAAATGTGAACATTTAACAAAGATCAAATGTATTTGTGACAACTTCAATCAACTATCTCAAGATTTACCAGGTACGCTAATCTTTTTCATTTACCACTAACACATATAAGTAATGAATCCCAACAGTGCAATTATAAATATAACACAAGCAATAGCCATAAACTTAATGCACAAGCTATCAAATATATTCATAATTGTACATCTCCACAGTGCTTGACAGAGCAATTATCAAACCCAGGATTAAAGTCATAAATTGTTATAATAACTTATGAATCGTTAACTAAGATATTCCTGTTATGTTCAGGACGTCAAAGTCATTTTCATTTTACTAATCAAGGACAGTTAATAGTCCAGTAAGAAAGTGCTCCTTGATGATAAAACTGTGTCACGCAAATGTCAGTGGCCAAATATATCTTCAATGTCTTTAAGATTCGTGGATAAGAACTGTAATCAATAGCATCTCCGTATCTCGATGCACATTATGTACATTGTACCAGGTGGCTTTTAATAAAGTTGCCTCTTGTAAAGAAGAAAAAAATGTCAAATTTACCTTGTTAGTCCATCTTCCGTCATGAATATGAATTTTTATTCGTATTTATATGGTTTTTGTTATAATGCTCCTGTACCACCAAGGTGTTTTATGAGAATAAATAATTGAATTGATATGAGTTGATAAAATCTGTCATTCATTGAAAACATAGGAAAATACTGACGGCAAAACACTTGCGGCCTTTTATAGTTAACACCTTTTAATTATTTTAGGAAGAGAAATCGGTTCAGGTAGCTTAACTTAAAACGGGATGTTCGTATTAGAACTGACACAAAAATCCGTGCTACATGTACTTGCCACTTGTGAACAGGCTTTTTCCCAGTGTTTCCAACTTGTATGTGAGATTTATGAGGGCAAGTAAGAAATTTATGAGTGATTTTACAACATGATAATTAAGATGCATGTTTTGGTTGCGAGTATGCACATTTAGAATATGAGAAATTAAGAATATAACAACTGTAGGTATAAGCTTATTAAAAAAAACCCGTAAAGTCAGTCATTTTGAATACCACATGATTTATGATATTGTTGATCTCAAAAGGTCAAAAAGAATTGTCAGTGGCAGGGTCCAAGAATGTCTATGAAAGTGCACCTCAAAGTGGTTTTACTAAATGACAATGAGTTGTGTTCTGGCCATGACCAGAGCAATAATGATACATGAAAACGTTATAAGATATAAAACGTGAGGGGAATTGTTTGAACGATATTTGTAATTCAACCTTCACAAATAAAATACATTTGAAAATATTTTACATCATGAAGTGGTCGAAACTGTTAGAGCATCTGTGTCCATTAATCGTGTATATCTCCAGTGGCCCTTTCAGGTTTTAGGGTAAGACCTTCTGACTTTGCGAGCCACTTTGGGAGATTTAACAAATTGATTCTCAATGTTGCAACATTGATCTCTAACAAGGCTGTGACCTTGTTCAGCAAACTTGTTACTAATCATCATCCTTGTTGAGATTAATAAAATATCTACAGAGGACGAACTCTTCAATACATATCCACATGTAAGGTACTATCTTATGAAATATTTTCTAAACAGCTAATCTAAGATAACTCTATTTTTATTAAAACAATGAATTTTGGCCAAGTGGCCAGGTGCAAAAAAGGTCATTTCTGGTTAATATTTATATATAGCATTTCAATTATTTCATAAAAACCTTGTAATCATGCAAGTGGTACCAGTTTTGATTTAAGAATTATTCCAATAAAAAGATATATTTCCTTATTCCAAATACTTATTCAAATGTTAGTTATTTGACAATTATTACGTGATGATACAAGTTATTTGCTTAAAGCTAAGCAATATTTGGTGATAGTATGTAACACATGAAGGCTACCCTTACCAACCCAATCTTACACAGTGTTTCGAGAAGGTTTAGAATAATAACATATTAAGTTTAGAAAAATCTCTTGTCTTCTTATTGTTGTATCTTCACTAAATACATTTATATTAAGTTACTTCACTACTGCTCCAAATTTGAAGCACTTACAAGATCCTAGCAACCTTATTGACAATGTGTTGTATAAGTAACAAAATAAGTCTTGTACGTTTCTTTTTTCGGACCCTCTTTTCTCGATGGCCAATATGATACTAAATCTATCCACATAGAAAAGGGCATGCCTATTCCATCTACACTTGTAAATATGAGATAAAACATCAATGAATTGCAACTAATTTCTTTTTACACAAAAAGGTTAAAACGTTAAAAGCAATTCAACTTGTTCGTTAACTTCTCCTCAATGTATGTTCGTCTTAAACCTTTATGGCATTAGTAAAAATAAATTGTCTATTGTCAGTGTGCCTATCAAATTGTTTTCTAAAATAGTTTAATAACTTCATACGACACCGCTCCTTACAATACTATTGATTTCATTACATTTATTACTTGGAATGAATCTTTTCATCTATAAGCTTTCAATAAGTGTTCATAATCTCAAAAAAGAAGCAATGATCAATACGATACAAAAGGGACTATAAGTAAGAAAGGAGAAAACAGGTATGTAACTTTATATCTAATAAAGGAAAACCTTTCAATATATTTAAATTTCTCTGCCTTTTATGTCCGTTATGAGGGGTGTATTAGTAGGCTTAACCGAGTTTTATTATTAAATGTGACCAATTGTCGTTGATATGTTTCTTAAATCGAAATAAGGATTTTGATTTATAACCTTATAATAAAAGGTGTACATGTATGTCCCAATCGAAATTTTTTTAAATGCCTTATTGTACGTTTTATGAATATAATTAGGGCAATTATTGATTTTAACGTTAGGCTACATTTATCTATAGAAAATCAAAAGAATATTCTGAGGATTTGATTCTTTGATTCAACAAAATTGCAGATTATAATTATCATATCTGATTAGTTTACATATGATATCATGAGCTATCAGAACTTGTGAAGGTAGAATATTACGCTCAACCATACCGCATTGAACAGATGTTGTTTATGTATTTTTATTTTCTTAAATATTCCTTATTTATACTTTAAAGATATACCGAATGAACTTCACAAAATGATTGAATGCAAAATGACAAAGTACTGACATACTTGTTTGGATATAAATTAAAGAGCTGACACTGATGTATCTAAATGTAACATTATAAATGAAATATGTGTCAAAAACATCAGTGACCGACATAATTAGGGCAGTATTGTAATTGACAAGATGATATATTATTTACGAATTCCTTAAAAATTAGTGACATGATTAAGATTGATCAATTTCCAAACTGTCGAGAATTGCAAAACATGACATGATTAAAACAGCCTTCTGTCATAAAAATCAGCAAGCAGAATCATAAAATATTCACAATTATACATAAAGTTTATGAAAACCAGTAGACCATTTGCTAAAAACTGATTAGTATAAGCGGCTTTCATTAACAGAAATATGGTAGTCAATATTCGATAGAGTTATTGGTGTATACTCAATATATTGGATATATAACGAATTGTGTAATGCTCAAATTCAATCCTAATAAAATTTCAAACAGATACTCTACCATTGACATATCCATAACACTTATTTACCTTTATTTATAGGCACACCAGCTGTGAAGAAGTACTCACAACTTCAAACATCAAAGTATGATATTTATAGTTGTATGACTGTTCAAATACACGAGGGGTCCTAAAACCGCTTGTTCAATGTTACCATTCGTCATTATCTTTTAAATTGGAATAAACAAAATTATGAAATTTTTAAATTTGATAAATCAAAGATCTTGACAGAAATTAATTTGTTTTGAAATTAAAAACATACTTCAGTTCGCTCTTGGAGACATAAAAAAATCTGTTTCAGTCGTAACTATCACTCGTTGCTTAACCTATCATGCATTTTATATGGTATCGTTTCTTCTGCCCCTGAGTGTACATGTACATTCGTATTATTATAGCACTTTGTCCTTTCCATCAATACGACGAAGAAGGAAGCTACGAAAATGATCATATTCCGGCAAAACAGCATACAGAAATAGAACTTGAATCAGAATACTTTATTTTGCAGGGTAAACATGTTCTTAAGTTCCAATATTGCTTTGTTTTGTGTATTATTGCACATTGTTTTGTATTGAGATGGCCTTCCTTGATTTTTCGTCTGCAAATAAATGACATAAAGGAAACCCAATTCATCATTTGGCGTGGAATCAAAACAAACATATTCATCAACAATTGGCCAAAAATAGGAGTTTAAAGACACTTGTAAAGCTTATTGGTTGATGAATGTTCTTTGCCACGTCATTTGTTATGGCCATTATGCTCAAAGGTGTTTTCTACATAAAATGCATGTGTGGTTATATTTACATTTCGTAAGCTTTCTTGCTATAAAGAACTACGAACGTTCCTGATTACATTGTAAGTTTCAAAATATCATTTACTGCTGCTTCTAATATTCTCACAGACTGGTATAATGCAACTCATCTTGTTAGTATCCGGAAATTTGATATTCAGAAACTGGTCGAATGGCACATGTACAGATATGTCTTGATTTTACCTACATGTACGTATCTGTTCGTCTGTCTGAGTATGGCCTTCATTTTTGTATGGTGTAAGCATATCATATTTTAGAAAGAAATACAAATTTTGAATTTTCCAACACCAAAAATATGTTATGAACTCATGATTAAACTTTAAGATTAACAAGTTATAGTTATAGTCAATATATATAGTCATAGATTGTATTTTCTCAACATTCAACTATATACAAATTCCTTTCAAACAAATAAACAGTTATTATACTTTTCGTTATTTTTTTAACACCTCTCATAATTTGTTTAATTATGACCAACATCTCAAATGCTATCAGTGCACGTGCTTTTTATAATGATCTTTATTATGATGATTCAATATTTTTGTTATTCTACTAAATATGGCATTTTGCTTTCCATTTCCACTCTATGTGTTGGAAATGTTTATGTGTACTTATTAGCAGGAGACGAAACCCTTCAAGTCACACTACAACTTAAATGTCGTCTATTTTTCTCTTTGACGTTTCTGCACTAAGTAGTCTACAAAAGATAAGGTATTGATTTTGCAGTGATCAATTCTTTATCAACTATCTGTTGGTACCGATAAATGGAAGATAATCGAACTATCGAACATGATATTACTGTTGTCTGTTAAGTTGAAAAAAATTGCCCGAGGTATGTATTGTTAATATAAAACTATAATAGAACTCATATGATACATATCTAACTCTCATCCGCTCAGTCAAATGTCTTTTATCCCATCAATGCTGGTTTATCGATTCCACAAGTAAGTATTTAACTTAAAGGCATTGAATATTAAAAAAAAAAACATGTGTTTTCTTGAATATTGAATTTTAATATGATGATGTACATTTTAGTGTTCCTGTATAATAATTCCTTCTTTTGTTCACCACAACACCATTTATATATTCCTTTTAAAGAAAAAAACATCCCTCAAGCTCATTTTTATTATTTACCGAAGTCTTTTTTTCAATGTATTATCTCTACAATATATCAAATGTTTCTTTCTCAAAAGAAAGTACTTTCACTCTATCATTTGAATATCTTCTTAATAAGGTTCTTTATAGTGGGAATTAACTGGAGCAGAAACCATTTAGGAAACCTTTCAATTTGAATGTCGCCTATTTTACTCTTTTGCGTTACTGCACTAATTACTCTACAATGTATTTAGGTTGTTTACATGTTTGTCATTTATCAATGTCTATGTAAACCATCTGTTGACCATTAAGTTGGGAATGTCATCATGTAATCGAACAATGGTAGTTGTCCGTCAAAGTGACATAAATTGTCATTGGTGTGAAGGGTCTACTACAAAGCCAAGACATAAAATAAAACACGCCGGAGCAAAATCTAATCCCTACCTTAGTACAATGTCTGTATCAAAATTATTGCTGGTATTTTATTGGTGCTGATATAAGAACCTTAAGACTTATACTTGTTTCGTAAAGTTTAGAATTCGAAAATATTTGCTGTGGCACATTGGGACAGGATAATAATTTGTCATATCAAATATATAATGATTGTGTTTGGAAAATTACGTAATGTAAAAGCAGAACAGAAATTGGTAGGTCTAAAGCGGTTAAGAATAATATGATCATGTGAACTGTGATGTAGTGTTGGAAATACATATTAAAAATGTAAAGGCCATTACAACTACGACAAACGTCAATATTATGCAAGAGTTTTTGTGGGAAGTTAATAAAAGGGCACACAAGGACACAACAGCATTTGAACCGGCTTTGGTGCTTAAACGGAGACGTAGAATGTGAAGGTATCCAATCATATAAAATAAACAATACATCAAGTTATTTGATACCACGTTTAATAGTCATTGATCAGACTAGATTTGTGACTTTAGACATTATGACGTCTTGGAAGTAATCATGTTCTTTAAGCAATGCTCAGATAAGGCTCACTCAACTATCTTCTTTACATCAAAATGGAAAATCGAAAGAATTGAGAAAAAATCTGCTTCGAAATGTTCGATAGATGATAAAATTAAACCATAACCTTTCAAAATGCCATGATTGTTAAGAATATAAAAACATTCATATAGCAATATTTCGAAGATGATCCTTTCGCCATTTACGAATGAATACCAGTAAATATATTCTGTTTCAACATTTCTTTTCCTGTAGCATCTGTTACAAGTCACTTCAGAACTAGAAATAACAAATACTGTTAGTTGAAATCAAAGTAAGTGTAAGCGCCTTGAGCCACCACGAGTGGATGGATTTGAGCGCTATATAAATATTCATATAAAAAGCGTATCAAGAGCGATGGTGTCTCACACTTAGCATCTGATTTGGACTAATATCTGGTGACAATCATATTTCAACACATGTTGTAATAACATTGTTGTGATTAAAATAAGGAAGGCATTTTGAAAAACATGAAATCGTGAACCTCTAATAACATATGAGTTTAGTTGCATCTGTGGAAAGAAAAATCTGACAGAGTTACAAGAAAAAACCTTTTATTCATGCTTAGCGAAATCCGGAAAAAATAGTTTTATTGTTATAAAGCAAATAAACACAGTTGTAAGTAATATATGTAGCGGTAGCATTGAGTTACAATTAACAAAGATAGTAAATGTTGTTTACAATTGATAAGCTGTTGTAGCTTTGTAATATCTCTCTGAAATTAATCATTATCTTTCTCTCACACATGTTAGCGCCCGAGCTAATACTATCATAATAGCAAGAGTGCAAATATTGATTTACAATTCTATGATACTGTTTATATCCTTGTTGATATCTCACCTTGTTGTTCACTTTTGATGTCCTTTCTCATTTCCGGGAAAAGCTGAATAAGAGACTTGGAAATATCTCGACAAGTGTCAAATTTTCCAAAGTCTTTTGGAAGCATTTGAAGTGTTAGTTGTAGATGAAACATTTATGAAAGTTCAATTAAAAAAAAATGTATCATCGGTATCTTGCTGATAACAGTTTTGCAAGGCTTTGCGGTACCTCTCTGAGAGGATAGAAGGGTACCTTGGTACCTTCTACTTAACGTCATTATCAACAAAGTGCAATGTCCTTAAGTGCAATAAAATGCTTAAGTTAAGGATAATGTAAATTGAAATAACACTCTGATAGTCAACGATGAAAATGCTTTTTCCATTCAAAGGCCAATGTGTAAGTGGAAGTTGACTTTCATTTATGGTATAATGTAATTTGAGACCTTCGGATCATTTCACAAAAACATTTACAAATGATAACCTTTTGTGCCATCCTCTAACGTGACACTTTGACAACAACAGTGAGTTCAGATTACCTGCAGCTTTGTTCAACAAACGCAAACTTGTATAGCTTCCATACATGGCAGTATGTGCAACAAATTATTTTTAAGCACTATCGTAGGTTGTACTCATTAAACTATCATCGCTGACTTCGGTTGAGATTAATGGAAGCAAAAATAATCTTGAATGGTACTTTTAACAGACCATTCACTGCAGTCGTAAGGTTTGGAAAGCACAAAACGAATTCCAAATACCAATGTTACTTAGACAATTAAGAGTTTTCATTGAACATGTAAATGTTAATACTTTAAAATCAGTCTCGAAGAACGGGTTTTCAGGCAGATATCAAACTATTTTCAACTTTAAGCAAAATTTCATGAATATGATATTCAAACATAAATATTGCCATAAATATTGTTTTGATTCAATTTTCAACCAATGTGATAATTTCTACAAAATTATTGTGATGGTACAACTTCCATTGGGAACCAACATTTTATACATCTTTCACTGCATGTTCTAAATTTCGAGTTTGAGGCAAATACGTTCATGATGTCCTACTCATATGGGGCTATTCTTATGTAACGTGAACACAGTCGCTAATGTTATTAAGCTTTCTGTAATTGTGGCAGAATATTAAGGATGGATTTTGAGAAATATGTCAAATAAGTACAGATGCCATCTATCATTACATCGTGGAAGTAATTAATTTGGTCTTCCTGACTTCCTTCACAACAGCAACGATCTGCAACAATGATGCCATCCGTCTCTACTGGTTGACAATACTGATTTATCTTCATTAATACTTTTGACATCAAAACATTTGTTGTTGTCATCTAAATTAAATTTTCTATAGGCAATGCCACGCGATAAGTTTATAAATTGCTATTAAAAACATAACGTTGGAGATCTACACTGACGACCCATGGCCATTGTTCTAGAAATACATGTTTTGCCTTGACCCGTTGTTCTACATGAAACTATTTTTATAGTTTTTGTGTCGTTATTCTGGGTTATTGCCTTCTTTTATTGTCATGTTGTCCTTCTTAAGACCTACATCAGAACCTATCTGTTCTTTAGTTACTGTCATGTTCTTTAGTTACTGTCATGTTCTTTAGTTACTGCCATGACCTATTGTTCTTCATCTAACTAGGATAATTTGTCCTTTCTATCATTCTTGGATGTTGTCTTTGTTTTATTTTTTATGATATACTTGTTGATTATATCACCTTAAATATTACATTGCAGTACAATTTTAGGATCAGTTATCTGTGTTCACATTTCCCTTAAGCTTAAATTCATAGGATGTAGAAACAAAATACACTAATAACTAAATGGGCAGATAATAACGAGTGTAATTGTAATGTTGTAAAAATAAATCCTTCGATCTTAGAAAATGTTATGTTTATGATTCATCATATGACCATTAACTATCGATTTATTACTCAAATATGAATCAAGCGTATTTTCGTTAATGATCCATTTCCACATGACTTTCTTCCTGATCATTTTAATCCCAAAACGCTTTGTTAATGTCTTTCTAATCAGACCGCAACCATGGATCAGCTATGGTTTCTCTTTGGTTTCTCCTAATGATTGCTTTTCTCATTTTTCATTTTTGTAATAAACCATATCATATTAATTTCATAAAGCTGGTTCAAATAGCTATTTCATAATTTGATATCTTGTCTTCAGCATATTGATTTGAGATAGTTCACTTTTTGCGTTATCTTTGTTTTAGTTCAGTAATGTAAGCCAGATTTTGTGTAGTGAATAAATCAACACAAACTTTCACAGTTGAGAGTTTTCTTAATTCATTTTCTTCTAGCTTCCACATGCTTATCAATACTGAAATGAAGGTCGGTCTTTGTTAATTCAAAATATAGCTGACATTGCATGAACTTTATCTAAACTGACAATTGATTGTTCCCTTCTATTATGTAAATTGTAAAACCTGTTGATTTTCGTATACCCTCAAGTCTCAATTGATTTTACTTTCCTAAAGAGTCCATGTGACTTTGACCATTGATCATGTTTTCATTACCATTAATTACTTTCTACAACAACACATTGTTCAGATAAAATTAGTATCAGTATATACATACTTTTTTCAAACATATTTGTTTTACTTTATTACATTAATAATGTTAGGCCAACCCTCTTACTCGCACAAACACGTTTCCCTATCTTTCAACTATTTATTTTACTACAGATAAAAAAGAGTTAAGATAATAGCATTCGACTCAGAGACTCTAATAGTGATAGATTACACCCAAGTGTAATCTTTCTCATCCAATCAACAATCATTTGTTACAAATCTCATGAGACACTCCCAATGAATTCTGTTCGATCGATTTGACCAGTGTCGCCAAACTCGTTACACTGTGAATCTACTGTTTCTGCTAAGCTTTGGTTTTGAAAATGTCGGTTTAGTATCTTTACACACATTTTATAGTGTGCTTGAAAAATTTCAATTCCCTTTACTTTATTGATAGCAGTAAAATCTTTATTGGATCCTCTTTCATAAGGTGAAGGTTACACATAATAAAACTATTAAATAACTAATAAAAAAACAATCTCTTTAAAAGGAATATATTAACATTAAACGTAATCATTAACCATTGTAAGGCATTTCTAAACGTCCACATCCTTTCAAAATAAAATCCACTTGTATATGCGATACAATATTAATTTAAAACTTTGTTACCCTGTATCATATTTTATAAATTAAGATAATTCAGGCAACGCACACTAATTAACTCTTTAAGTCGAGAAACAATTATTTCATTTACGAAACAAATGAAAAAAATGGAATAATTTTTTTATTTGAAAACGACTTAAGTGGAGTTCTTGTTTGAAACGGGTCAAGTTTTGGAATATGATGATGGTATGATGATATCGTGAGAATAAATCGTTAGATATATTTGACATTCAATATTTACTTGCTGATAACACATTTTTGACAGATCCATTAGTTTATCGGGTACTTTGTGAATGAATTTTCAAGCTTTTTAAGCAATTTAATAAATCATATTACTAAACTAAGGACATTCTCGGTTGATAAACAATAAGCTGATAGCAATAACTATCGACATTCGGCCACATGGGACACCATCAGCCGTTGATCTTGTACATTGATCCACAGTGTATAACATGAGATTGACCGTGTGTACCAAACATGTTACATGTGTTTACTGAATTACAGGTTTATGAAAAAACTTGACATTGATATTACTTGACAAATCAATAGAAGACTCTGTTTAATGTGTAAAAATTCAGTGCACGTGTCTTTCAGTATCATGGTAATGAATGTCAGGAAAATGAAAATTAATGGTTCCAATTGAAAGACAATGTATTTACACTAAATTGAGCAGTAATAATTCAAATCTATAAAGTAAAGTTCAGCCATGCTATTGCTTTTTTTTTACACAAAATGGCCGCCAATGGATTTTATGTGAATCTTCATACTTTGTCCTCTGGCTATGGAGGATTGGCTTGTGTAATGAGATTTTTGACACTATCAAAATAATACATATAGTATTAACTTACAATTATCAGTGAAAATGTGAAAATATAAAATTATCAAACATTTAAGGGCGGTTTCATTGAGTTTAATAAAATCACATGATATAATTGAATTATTAAGTCAATATCTGGGCACAGTCCAAATTCACTGCAAAGATACAAATCGCCATTAAAATGGTGACACATTGCCCCGTGCAATGTTCACTTACCCGCTATCACAATAAGCATGTTGTATTCCAAACAATTTTGTGGTTTACATGTAATCATGTTGTTTCTTGAAAAATCTTTAAAAGTAGTATATATAGCGTTTGTTAAAAATATTACTAATCATATCTTACCGAAAAACTCCAGTAATGATACATGATACTGTACATGTGCTCATGTAAGCATATCGTTTCTTGACAATTCTTTAAATTGAAGCTAAAACTGTTACGAATCTCAATTTACCCTATTATACAATAATGGTACATGATACTGTAAGCCAGTGGCTTCAAGATAGACATGTTATAATGCAAGGTTACTTATACATGTCAGTGGGGAAAGAACTCGCCACAAACGTATTCCCACAGAGTATTAAGAAGGATTCAGTATAACAACAGAAACCAATCAGAAATACTAGTAAATGATATTATACTAAGCTTCTCGGTGATGCCTTCTAGCTATATGTCTACTGCCCTCAATTCGGAATGCTTGTTTTAAAATCATGCCATACTTGTAGCATCTATTCTAAAGACAATTCTATACATGGAACATTGTACAACAAGTTACCATTGAATAAAAACTACAAAAATACAGTAAAGTATCATTGGTCAAACTTGGATATTAAGTTTTGATTATCAAGGAAATATAGGTCAATAAACAACATTGAATAAAAAAAAAATAATGTAACAATCGTCAAACATGACATCAAGTACAATTGATACTGACGTAGTGACATTATCAAGGAAATATAGGTCAATAAACAACAGTGACCGGAATAATAAGGACACGTTGATTTTAATTAGATGCAACGTTGGTGATAATTAGCAATTACATTGTACAGTCAATTTGGCGTAGGCCTACCAACTGTACCATTAATTAAAAATAAATGAGCTTTCAGTGATTCAAAGTTCCATAAATAACCGGGAATATTACCATAAATGGCATGCTTTTTAATTAAATTCCGTCTTCGGATTGATGAATTGACAGTTTCACATCATATGCAAATGGTAAAGAATCATGGCTAATTGGCTAATTTATCATCTGGTTTTTATTTTGAAGCCCTTGACACTTAGACTTGTGAAGCACAAACTAGCAAGAAACAGTCAAATTTACTTATATAATGTTCTTACCATCTTTATGTTTCTTAAAGGGGCAGTAGCACGTTTTTAGAGGGAATATAAGGTGATGTCAGGAAAATGAAAATAAATGGTTCCAATTGAAAGGCAATGTATTCAAACCAAATGGAGCAGTAATAATTCAAATATATAATGTAAAGTTTAGCCATGCGATTCCATTTCTTATACAAAATGAATTAAAGGTGTTCACACAAAAATGGCCGCCAATGGATTTTAGGTAAATCTTCATACTTTGTTCTCTGACTATGAATGATTGGCTTGTGTAATGAGATTTTTGACACTATCAAAGTAATACATTTAGCGTTAACATACAATTATCAGTGAAAATTTTTAAATATAAAATTCTCAAAAAACGTGCTACTGCCCCTTTAAAGGAGCAAAATGACGTTAGTTGTTATAACATGTATTCAGTCAACTTTACCAAAGTTTTTATAATTTTATGCCAATGTATTTAGGGTCAAACATCGCATTACTCATCAAACTAAAACCAATGGCGGCAATTTTTGTGTAAACAACTTTAATTCATTGAAGTAGGGAAATTGATATAAATAGCTTAACTGTTTAAGTATAAAACTGCTTCTTTAAAACGATCTATTGTTAATAACACATGTTATCGTATTGAGCTCCGTTAAGTCATCAAATACCCCTGTAAATTTTAGTTTTATGATATATCAAGAATCGTGATACCTATCCAGATGGTATACATATTGTGAATTAATGTAGTGATACATATAGCTGCCTTTAAAATTGCTAGTTAACCCTTTTTCAAAAGTTATTGGGATTTTTCAATAACATGCCCTTAAAATAGTGTTCTTTAATATGGTGATACGTTTCGTATCGTGACTGTCTGTATCGTCACAACTCTACTGTTTGTTGAATGCACGATTATCAATGGTTAATACAAAACCATAAATGTCATGTACATGTACTGACATTATCGACAAAATTGCGAATCTGATCCAACAAAGAAAATGTGTCCTGATACATTTTTATGTGAAAACGATACGAAAACATTACATTATTTATTTACAATTTGTTTTAAAATGGCAATCTCTTTCTGTAGCTAAACTATTGTGTAGCATATTGTCACAATATATTATTAAATGATAAGTATCCATTGTGTAGAATTTTGTCAATAGAGATATGAGATAAGTATTATTCGCCTGTAATGCATGGAGGTATTAAGTCTTGAATTTATCGACTATATAGAGTTGCTATCACTGAACAAAGCACTGAAAGCATCTCTATACAATCATCTTATTGGCATTAATCATCAATTCAAGGCGATCAATAAGATGAAAATGGTTGTTTTTATTGATTTAAATAAACCAAAGCTAAAGATATGAGCGTATCAATGTTATAAGGTCAAGAATAAGAATACTATGTTCTAGGCAAAATGCTCTATGGTAGGGCGAAAATGAAAAGAATAATTTCATACAATCCCTTTCCATATTATTGCCACGTAAGTTTTTACCTACGACTTTCTACACTTATGTTTCGACACATATATTGATTCTATATGGATCAAGTTTCTGTGACAACCATATGTTAGTAAGATAAGATGAGGGAATAATCATACCATCAAACAACTATGTCTGTCGCGTTGACTAAAACTGCCCTTGGGTGGAAAATAATATTGATTTGGGAGCCATTCCCATATTAACATTCACTCCCCACAGAGGCATATCAAGCCATTAGCCTCTGTTCTATTACGCCGAAATCCGTGGGTTCCGGCAGTTTCCCCAGGCGGAAAAAACTTTCCTCACAATACATTTGAATTTTTTTATCAAATGATAACGCTTCTCGCATGGAGAGGGTGGTTCATATCACAATGCATTTGCTTCTTTCAGTAGCCAAAATGATGACTTAAAAACACCGTCGCTGATTGCACAACTAATTTTGATTGCCTCCAATCAGGCATCTCCAATTCTATCCCACAAATTCGGCGTAATATAACAGAGGCTAAATCAACATGACTTGATCTGCCTCTGTGGGGAGAGAATGCAAATTAATTGTTATATGGAGACCAAAAGACACCGAGGTAAAATCTTTATGTAGAGTTACAAGTTTAATGTCTTCAGTGAGACAATGCTCGATTATCAATACATTGAACAGCTCAAAACTTACTTCATCTAAATCTAAACTATAATGAGTATCCAAAAATGATTTTGCATTATAAGTCATTTAAAACATCACAACAGGGACTTTCCACCTTTAAAGGGGCAGTAGCACGATTTTAGGGGGAATATAAGGTGATGCCAGGAATATGATAATTGATGGTTCCAATTAAAAGACAATGTATTTTAACTAAATGGAGCAGTAATAATTCAAATACATAACGTAAAGTTTAGCCATGCGATTAATTTTTCTTACACAAAATGAAATAAAGTTGTTCACACAAAATGGCCGCCAATGGATTTTATGTGAATCTTCATATTTTGAAATTTTTTACACTGTCAAAATTATACATTTAGCATTAACTTACAATTATTAGTTAAAAATGTCAAATATAAAATTATCAAAAAACGTGCTACTGCCCCTTTAAGTTTAAAAGTAATGTTAGTATAGAATTTTATATAACAAATCGTTTGGACAACGAATAGTTCAATTATTTGGCGGTCGCCAAGTGATAAGCTTTGGTGTCTTCGTTTGGAAGGTAAATCAAAACATGTATCCAAAAGGACCTGCAGAATAATTCCTGCTTTGCGATGCGTCAATTCTTGTGAATACCTGAAGGAGAACAAATATTGAGTTGTGACAAACACAATACAAAAATGGTTGATTTGAATATTTGGCATTGATTAAGACATTGACTTAACCAAACGCTGTTTCAGGATTCCCTTGAGAAAGATCCATATGTTAGGCAAGGCTTCTACCAAATTACTTTGAATGACATGAAAATGACATGGGTGCATCCTGGCATAAATACAATATAACAAAGCGATTAACCTGTTTTACGACAAGCCTTCCTTTTCAAACAAACACCAATATTTGGCATACGAAATGTTCTTCAATGTGAACATTTAACAAAAATCAAATGTATTTGTGACAACTTCTATCAACTCTCAAAGATATACCGGGTACTCTTATATTTTGCATTTGCCATTAACACATATAAGTAATGAATCCAAACAGTACAATTATAAATATAACAAAAGCAATAGCTATAAACGTAATGCACAAGCTATCAAATATATTCATAAATGTACATCTCCACAGTGCTCGACAGAGCAATTATCAACTAAAGTCATAATAACTAATGAATCGTTAACTAAGATATTCCTGCTATGTTCAGGACGTCAAAGTCATTTTCATTTTACTAATCAAGGACAGTTAATAGTCCAGGAAGAAAGGGCTCGTTGGTGATAAAAACTATGTCACGCAAATGTCAGTGGCCAAATATATCGTTAAGATTCGTGGATAAGAACTGTAATCAATAGCATCTCCGTATCTCTATGCACATAATGTACTTTGTACCAGGTGGCTTTTAATAAAGTTGCCTCTTGTAAAGAAGAAAAACATGTCAAATTTACTTTGTTAGTCCATCTTCCGTCATGAATATGAATTTTTATACGTATTTATATGTTTTTTGTTATAATGCTCCTGTACCACTAAGGTGCTTTATGAGAATAAATAATTGAATTGATATGAGTTGATCAAATCAGTCATTCATCGGAAACGTAGGAAAATACTGACGGCAAAACATTTGCGGCATTAGTGTTAACACCTTTTAATAATTTTAGGAAGAGAAATCGGTTCAGGTTCATGGTATGTTCGTATTAGAACTGCATTTTTTTATCTTGCAGGGAATTAACATTTTAATGAAATCATTTTATTTACCAAAAAACGTGCTACTTGTGAACACGCCTTTTCCCACTGTTTCCAACTTGCATTTGTGAGGGCAAGTAAGAAATCTATGATTGAGTTGACACATAAAATAATTAAATGAATGATTTGACTGCCATTATTGCACATTTAAAAAATGAGAAATTTAGAAAATCAGATATAAAATAATTCAGAAAAAAACGTAAAGACAGTCATTTTTGAACACCACATGACTTGTGATATTGTTGATCTCAAAAGGTAACAAATAATTGCCAGTGGCAGGGCTCAAGAATGTCTTGAAAGTACACCTCAAAGTGGTTTTACTAAAAAACAATGAGTTGTGTTCCGGTCATGACCAGAGCGTTAATGATACATGAAAACGTTATAAAATATAAATCGTGAGGGGAATTGTTTAGGCATTATTCTTAATTCATCCTTCACAAATGAAAAACATTTGAAAATGTTTTACGCCATGAAGTGATCGAGACCTCTCTGATGTCCACTGTTAGAACATCTGTGTTCATTGATCGAGTATATCTCCAGTGGCCCTTTCAGGTTATAGGGTAAGACCTGCTGACTTTGCGAGCCACTTTGGGAGACTTAACAAATTGATTCTTAATGTTGCAACATTGATCTTTGACAATGCTGTGACCTAGTTCAGAAAACTTATTACCAACCATCATCCTTGTTGAGATTCATAAAATATCTACAGAGGACGAACTATTTAATATATATCCACATGTAAGGTACTATTTTATGCAATATTTTCTCAACAACTCATCTAAGATAGCTCTATTTTAATTAAAACAATGAATCTTAGCCAAATGGCCAGGTGCAAAAAAGGTTCTTTCTGGTTAATATTTATATATAACTTTTCAATTATTTCATAAAAACGTTGTAATCATGCAAGTGGTACCAGTTTTGATTTAAGATTTATTCCAATAAAAATATATATTTCCTTATTCCAAACACTTCTTTATTTTTTAAATGTTAGTTATTTGACAATCATAATTACGTAATGATACAAGTCATTTGCTAAGCAATATTTGATAATAGTATGTAACAAATGAAGGCTCCCCTTACCAACGCAATCTTACACAGTACTTAGAGAAGGTGTAGAATAATAACATATTCAGTTTAGAAAAATCTCTTGTCTTGTTATTGTATTAAAATAGGTTCCGTCCGTCCGTCCGTTACACTTTATGTCCGGCTCATAACTTTGTAACTAATCAACCATTTCAATTCAAATTCGTCATGGAAATTAAGGAACATGTAATAATGTGTCATGAGTAATAATTTTATGAAAATCTACATAAAATATGAGGATTTTGGGGAATAGTGGAAAATTTGTAAGAAATTTGTTACAAGTCCTGTCCGGCACACAACTTCTAAATTAATCATCACATATTGATCAAATTTAATATTGAGATACATAACCATATGAAGTTGTGTCATGAAGAACACTTTTGAAAATATTTCATAAAATTTTGCCTTTTTCGGCCAAAAATGAGAACTCTGTTTGAAAACTGTTACAAGTCCTGTCCGGCTCCCAACTTCCAAATTAATCATCGCATATTGATCAAATTTGATATGGAGATACATAATCATATGAAGGTGTGTCATGAAGAACAATTTTGAAAATATTTTCATAAAATTTGCCTTTTTTGGCCAAAAATGAGGACTCTTTTAAAAAACACTACTTCTTAACTCATAATTCAATTGGATTAAATTTGATATGGAGATACACACGTAATCATATGAAGGTGTGTCATGAAGAACAACTTTTAAAATATGTTTGTTTTCATATGATCAAATTGATCTTGGAGATCAAAATACGTGATACATAAATTCATTCGTTTGATTTTAATTTTGTCAGTTTACTCGAATCATGCCTAACAGTAAACATAAAGTTAATATCATTTATTCTTTTTATTAGAACAGTTTCCTTCATATCCTGGAAAAGTTATGTTATTTTGTGCGACAAAAATTAATCTGCAATGATAATGATAAGGAAAACCTATACATATTGTGCAATTTGTGGGGGATATAGCTCGACCATGTCAACTGCTTGTTGTCTCTTCACTAAGCACATTTCTATTTAGTTACTTCACTACTGCTCTAAATTTGAAGCACTTACACAATCCTAGCAACCTTATTTGACAATGTGTTTCATAAGTAAAGAAAAAAGTCTTGTACGTTTCTTGTTTCGATGGCCAATATGATACTTAATCTACTCAATACTCTACTCACTATTCCATCAACACTTGTAAATATGCGATACAACATCAATGAATCACAAGTAATCTCTTTTGACACCCGAGGTTAAAAACGTTATGAGCAGTTCAACTTCTCCTTAAACCGAATATATGTTCCTCTTGAACCGATATGGCATTAGTAAAACTACATTGTCTATTGCCATTGTGCCTATCAAATTGTTTTTTAAAATAGTTTAATAACTTCATACGACACCGTTCCTTACAATGCTATGGATTGCATTCCACTTATAACTTGGAATGAATCTTTTCATCTATAAGCTTTCAATAATTGTTCAAAAAAGAAGCAATGATCAGAACGATACAAAAGGGACTATAAGTAAGAATGGAGAAAACAGGTATGTAACTTTATATCTAATAAAGGAAAACCTTTCAATATATTTCAATTTCTCTGCCTTTTATTTCCGTTATAAGGGGTGTATTAGTAGGCTTAACCGAGTTTTATTATTAAACGTGACCAATTGTCGTTGATATGTTTCTTAAATCGAAATAAGGATTTTGATTTATAACTCGAGGTGTACATGTATGTCCCAATCGGAATTTTTTTAAATGTCTTATTGTACGTTTTTATGAATATAATTAGGACAATTATTGATTTTAACGTTAGGCTACATGTATCTATAGAAAATCAAAAGAATATTCTGAGGATTTGATTCTTTGATTCAACAAAATTGCAGATTATAATTATCATATCTGATTCGTTAACATATGATATCATGAGCTATCAGAACTTGTGAAGGTAGAATATTACGCTCAACCATACCGCATTGAACAGATGTTGTTTATGTATTTTTATTTTCTTAAATATTCCTTATTTGAATCTAAAAGATATACCGAATGAACTTCACAAATAATTAAATGCAAACTGACAAATTACTGACATACTTTTTGATCACGTTGGATATTAATTAAAGATAAGACACTGATGTATCTAAATGTCACATTGTCAATAAAATATGGGTCAAAAACATCAGTGACCGACATAATCAGGGCAACATTTTAATTGACAAGATGATATATTATTTACTCACTTCTTAATAATTAGTGACATGATTTAGATTGATCAATTTCCAAACCGTCGAGAATTGCAAAACATGACATGATTAAAACGGCCTTCTGTCATAAAAATCAGCAAGCAGAATCATAAAATATTCACAATTATACATAAAGTTTATGAAAACCAGTAGACCATTTGCTAAAAACTGATTATTATTATTTTCATTTACAGAAATATAGTAGTCAATATTCGATAGAGTTATTGGTGTATACTAAATATATTGGATATATAACGAATTGTGTAATGCTCAAATTCAATCCTAATAAAATTTTGAACAGATACTCTACCATTGATATATTCATAACACTTATTTACCTGTATTTATAGGCACACCAGCTGTGAAGAAGTACTCACAACTTCAAACATCAAAGTATGATATTTATAGTTTGTATGACTGTTCAAATACACGAGGGGTCCTAAAACCGCTTTGTCAATGTTACCTTTCGTCATTATCTTTTAAATTGGAATAAACAAAATTATGAAATTCATAAATTTGATAAATCAAAGACCTTGATAGAAATTAATTTGTTGATGCATTTTGTCTGTAAGTTGGTTTAAAAACAAGCAAAAGGACCATTTTCACTGTCCTTTCTCATCTTGTTAAGGAGATTTTTTTTTTTTAAAAAGCGTGTTTTTCGAAAGCGTTAACACATATAGTTTTGAAATTAAAAACATACTTCATTTCGCTCTTGGAGACATAAAAAAAATATGTTTCAGCCGTAACTATCACTCGTTGCTTAACCTATCATGCATTTTATATGGTATCGTTTCTTCAGCCCCAGAGTGTACATGTACATTCGTATTATTATAACACTTTGTCCTTTCCATCAATAGGACGAAGAAGGAAGCTACCAAAATGATCATATTCCGACAAAACAGCATACAGAAATAGAACTTGAATCAGAATACTTTATTTTGCAGGGTAAACATGTTCTTAAGTTCCAATATTGCTTTGTTTTGTGTATTATTGCACATTGTTTTGTATTGAGATGACCTTCCTTGATTTTTCGTCTGCAAATAAATGACATAAAGGAAACCCAATTCATCATTGTGGCGTGGAATCAAAACAAACATATTCATCAACAATTGGCCAAAAATAGGACTTCAAAGACACTTGTAAAGCTTATTGGTTGATGAATGTTCTCTGCCACGTCATTTGTTATGACCATAATGCTCAAAGGTCTACATAAAATGCATGTGTGGTTATATTTACATTTCGTAAGCTTTCTTGCTATAAAGAACTACGAACGTTCCTGATTACATTGTTAGTTTCAAAATATCATTTACTGTTGCTTCTAATACTCTCACAGACTCGTATAATGCAACTCATCTTGTTAGTATCCGGAAATTTGATATCCAGAAACTGGTCGAATGGCATATGTACAGATATGTCTTGATTTTACCTACATGTACGTATCTGTTCGTCTGTCTGAGTATGGCCTTGATTTTTGCATGGTGTAAGCATATCATATTTTAGAAAGAAATACAAATTTAGAATTTTCCAACACCAAAAATATGTTATGAACTCATGATTAAACTTTAAGATGAACAAGTTATAGTTATAGTCAATATGATGCTGATAATTGTTCATAGATTGTATTTTCTCAACATTCAACTATATACAAATTCCTTTCAAACAAATAAACAGTTTATTATATTTTTCGTTATTTTTTAACACCTCTCATAATTTGTTTAATTATGACCAACATCTCAAATGCTATCAGTGCAGAAATGTCCACGTGCTTTTTATAATGATCTTTATTATGATGTTTCAATAATCTGACAACTTTTCTGTTATTCTACTAAATATGGCATTTTGCTTTCCATTTCCACTCTATATGTTGGAAAGGTTTATGAGTACTTATTAGCAGGAGACGAAACCCTTCAAGTAGCCCTACAACTTAAATGTCGTCTATTTTTCTCTGTGGCGTTTCTGCACTAAGCAGTCTACAAAGGATAAGGTATCGATTTTGCAGTGATCAATTCTTTATCAACTATCTGTTGGTACCGATAAATGGAAAATAATCGAACTATCGAACATTATATTACTGTTGTTTGTTAAGCTGAAAAGAATTGCTCGAGGTATGTATTGTTAATATAAAACTATAATAGAACACATATGATACATATCTTACTCTCATCCGCTCAGTCAAATGTCTTTTATCGCATCAATGCTGGTTGATCGATTCCATAAGTAAGTATGTAACTTAAAGGCATTACAGATTTTTTATTGTGTTTAACAAATCAAATATGTTACTATAGTTCAAAGCTTTTATCCATTTAAAAATTACTTTTGCGTCTTTTGAAAATTAAAAAAAGACGTGTTTTCATGAATATTGAACTTTAATATGATGATGTAAATTTTTAGTGTTCCTGTAAAATAATTCCTTGTTTTGTTCACCACAAACCATTTATATATTCCTTTTAAAGAAAAAAAACATCCCTCAAGCTCATTTTTATTATTTACCGAAGTCTTCTTTTCAATGTATTATCTCTACAATATATCAAATATTTCTTTCTCAAAATAAAGTACTTTCACTCTTTTATTTAAATATCTTCTTAATAAGGTTCTTTATAGTGGGAATTAACTGGAGCCGAAACCATTTAGGAAACCTTTCAATTTGAATGTCACCTATTTTACTCTTTAGCGTTACTGCACTAATCACTCTACAAAGTTTAAAGTGTGGATTTTATGTGGATCATTTATCAATGTCTATGTAAACCATCTGTGGACCATCAAGTGGAGAATGTTATCATGTAATCGAACAATGATGTTGTCTGTCAAAGTGACATTAATTGTCATGAGTGTGAAATGTCAACTCAAAGGCCTAGACATAAAACACGGTTGAGAAAAATCTAATCCCTACCTCAATACAGTATCTGTATTAAGATTATTGATTGTACTATATTTAGGCTGGAATAAGAACCTAAAGGCTCATACTTGTTTCGAAATTAAAATTCGAATAGATTTGCTGTATTTATGGCACACTAAGGACAGGATAATAATTTGTAATATCAAATATATAATGATTTTGTTTGGAAAATTACGTATGGTAAAAGAAGAACAGAAATTGGAAGGACTTGATAAATAGCAAATACTAAAGCAGTTAAGAATAAAATGATCATGTGAACTTGATGTAGTGTTGCAAACCACCATTCCTGTATTCCTTTCAAAGAAAACAAACATCCCTTAAGCTCATTTTCATTATTTACAAAAAATCTTCTTTTCAATGTACTACCTCTACAATAAATCAAATGCTACTCTGCAAAAAAAGTACTTTCACTCTTATATTTGAATATCTTCTCAATAAAGTTCTTTATAGTGGGAATTAACTGGAGCAGAAACCATTTAGGAAAACTTTCAATTTGAATGTCGCCTATTTTACTCATTGGCTTTATTGCACTAGCCAATCTACAAAGTATAAGGTATGGATTTTATGTGGGTTGTCATGAGTGTGAAGTGTCAACTAAAAGGTCTTGACATAAAACACACCCGAGAAAAATACCTACCTCAGTACAATGTCTGTATCACAATTATTGCTTGTACTATATTTAGACTGGAAAACGAACCTAAAGGCTCATACTTGTTTCGTAAAATTAGAATTTGATCAAATTTGCTGTATTTGTGGCACATTATGGGCAGGATAATATATAATCAAATATAAAATGGTTTTGTTTGGAAAATTACGTATGGTAAAAAAAGAAAAGAAATTATAAGGACTTGATTGATAGCAAATACTAAATCGGTTTAGGATAAAATGACCATGTGAACTTTGATATAGTGTTGTTAAAGATCTCATTAAAAATGTTTAAGGCATTACAACTGCAATAGGAATAATCGTGTTATACAATAGGTTCCTGGTATTTTTTTACGGTGTCACACAAGGACACACAATCATTTGAATCAGCTTTGGTGCTTAAACAAGCACGGAGGTCAGTATCCCATCACATAAGATAAACAATATATCAAGTTATTTGAAAGCACGTGAAATAGCCATTGATCAGCCTAGATTTACTACATTTGTGATTTAAGCAAACTTTTGACATTATGACGTCATGTAAGTAATCATGTTCTTCAAGCAATGCCAAGGGCTCACATAAAGCTCACTCAACTATCTTGTATACATCAAAATGGAAAATCGAAGGAATTGAGAAAAAAATCTGCTTCAAATGTTCGATAGATGATAAAATTAAACCATAACCTTTCGAAATGACATGATTGTTAACAATATAAAAAAAAACATTCATATAGCAATATTTCGAAGATGATCCTTTAGCCATTTACGAAAGAAACCAGTTAATATATATTCTGTTTCAACATTTATTTTCTTGTAGCATCTGTTACAAGTCACTTCAGAACTAGAAATAACAAATACTGTTAGTTGCAATCAAAGTAGGTTGTGTAAGCGCCTTGAGCAACCACGAGTGGATAGATATGAGCGCTATATAAAATTCAAATAAAAAAGTATCAAGAGCGATGGTGTCTCACACTTAGCCTCTGAATTGGACTAGTATCTGGTGACAATCATATTTCAACACATGTTGTAATAACATTGTTGTGATTAAAATAAGGAAGGCATTTTGAAAAACATGAAATCGTGAACCTCTAATAACATATGAGTTTAGTTGCATCTGTGGAAAGAAAAATCTGACAGAGTTACAAGAAAAAACCTTTTATTCATGCTTAGCGAAATCCGGAAAAAATAGTTTTATTGTTATAAAGCAAATAAACACAGTTGTAAGTAATATATGTAGCGGTAGCATTGAGTTACAATTAACAAAGATAGTAAATGTTGTTTACAATTGATAAGCTGTTGTAGCTTTGTAATATCTCTCTGAAATTAATCATTATCTTTCTCTCACACATGTTAGCGCCCGAGCTAATACTATCATAATAGCAAGAGTGCAAATATTGATTTACAATTCTATGATACTGTTTATATCCTTGTTGATATCTCACCTTGTTGTTCACTTTTGATGTTCTTTCTCATTTCCGGGAAAAGCTGAATAAGAGACTTGGAAATATCTCGACAAGTGTCAAATTTTCCAAAGTCTCTTTGAAGCATTTGAAGTGTTAGTTGTAGATGAAACATTTATGAAAGTTCAATTAAAAAAAATGTATCATCGGTATCTTGCTGATAACAGTTTTGCAAGGCTTTGCGGTACCTCTCTGTGAAGGATAGAAGGGTACCTTGGTACCTTCTACTTAACGTCATTATCAACAAAGTGCAATGTCCTTAAGTGCAATAAAATGCTTAAGTTAAGGATAATGTAAATTGAAATAACACTCTGATAGTCAACGATGAAAATGCTTTTTCCATTCAAAGGCCAATGTGTAAGTGGAAGTTGACTTTGATTTATGGTATAATGTAATTTGAGACCTTCGGATCATTTCACAAAAACATTTACAAATGATAACCTTTTGTGCCATCCTCTAACGTGACACTTTGACAACAACAGTGAGTTCAGATTACCTGCAGCTTTGTTTAACAAACGCAAACTTGTATAGCTTCCATACATGGCAGTATGTGCAACAAATTATTTTTAAGCACTACCGTAGGTTGTACTCATTAAACTATCATCGCTGACTTCGGTTGAGATTAATGGAAGCAAAAATAATCTTGAATGGTACTTTTAACAGACCATTCACTGCAGTCGTAAGGTTTGGAAAGCACAAAACGAATTCCAAATACCAATGTTACTTAGACAATTAAGAGTTTTCATTGAACATGTAAATGTTTATACTTTAAAATCAGTCTCGAAGAACGGGTTTTCAGGCAGATATCAAACTATTTTCAACTTTAAGCAAAATTTCATGAATATGATATTCAAACATAAATATTGCCATAAATATTGTTTTGATTCAATTTTCAACCAATGTGATAATTTCTACAAAATTATTGTGATGGTACAACTTCCATTGGGAACCAACATTTTATACATCTTTCACTGCATGTTCTAAATTTCGAGTTTGAGGCAAATACGTTCATGATGTCCTACTCATATGGGGCTATTCTTATGTAACGTGAACACAGTCGCTAATGTTATTAAGCTTTCTGTAATTGTGGCAGAATATGAGGGTTGGATTTTGAGAAATATGTCAAATAAGTACAGATGCCATCTATCATTACATCGTGGAAGTAATTAATTTGGTCTTCCTGACTTCCTTCACAACAGCAACGATCTGCAACAATGATGCCATCCGTCTCTACTGGTTGACAATACTGATTTATCTTCATTAATACTTTTGACATCAAAACATTTGTTGTTGTCATCTAAATTAAATTTTCTATAGGCAATGCCACGCGATAAGTTTATAAATTGCTATTAAAAACATAACGTTGGAGATCTACACTGACGACCCATGGCCATTGTTCTAGAAATACATGTTTTGCCTTGACCCGTTGTTCTACATGAAACTATTTTTATAGTTTTTGTGTCGTTATTCTGGGTTATTGCCTTCTTTTATTGTCATGTTGTCCTTCTTAAGACCTACATCAGAACCTATCTGTTCTTTAGTTACTGTCATGTTCTTTAGTTACTGTCATGTTCTTTAGTTACTGCCATGACCTATTGTTCTTCATCTAACTAGGATAATTTGTCCTTTCTATCATTCTTGGATGTTGTCTTTGTTTTATTTTTTATGATATACTTGTTGATTATATCACCTTAAATATTACATTGCAGTACAATTTTAGGATCAGTTATCTGTGTTCACATTTCCCTTAAGCTTAAATTCATAGGATGTAGAATAGAATACACTAATAACTAAATGGGCAGATAATAACGAGTGTAATTGTAATGTTGTAAAAAAAAATCCTTCGATCTTAGAAAATGTTATGTTTATGATTCATCATATGACCATTAACTATCGATTTATTACTCAAATATGAATCAAGCGTATTTTCGTTAATGATCCATTTCCACATGACTTTCTTCCTGATCATTTTAATCCCAAAACGCTTTGTTAATGTCTTTCTAATCAGACCGCAACCATGGATCAGCTATGGTTTCTCTTTGGTTTCTCCTAATGATTGCTTTTCTCATTTTTCATTTTTGTAATAAACCATATCATTTTAATTTCTTAAAGCTGGTTCAAATAGCTATTTCATAACTTGATATCTTGTCTTCAGCATATTGATTTGAGATAGTTCACTTTTTGCGTTATCTTTGTTTTAGTTCAGTAATGTAAGCCAGATTTTGTGTAGTGAATAAATCAACACAAACTTTCACAGTTGAGAGTTTTCTTAATTCATTTTCTTCTAGCTTCCACATGCTTATCAATACTGAAATGAAGGTCGGTCTTTGTTAATTCAAAATATAGCTGACATTGCATGAACTTTTTTCTAAACTGACAATTGATTGTTCCCTTCTATTATGTAAATTGTAAACCCTGTTTGACTTTCGTATACTCTCAAATCTGAATTGATTTTACTTTCCTAAAGAGTCCATGTGACTTTGACCATTGATAATGTTTTAATTACCATTAATTACTTTCTACAACAACACATTGTTCAGATAAAATTAGTATCAGTATATACATACTTTTTTCAAACATATTTGTTTTACTTTATTACATTAATAATGTTAGGCCAACCCTCTTACTCGCACAAACACGTTTCCCTATCTTTCAACTATTTATTTTACTACAGATAAAAAAGAGTTAAGATAATAGCATTCGACTCAGAGACTCTAATAGTGATAGATTACACCCAAGTGTAATCTTTCTCATCCAATCAACAATCATTTGTTACAAATCTCATGAGACACTCCCAATGAATTCTGTTCGATCGATTTGACCAGTGTCGCCAAACTCGTTACACTGTGAATCTACTGTTTCTGCTAAGCTTTGGTTTTGAAAATGTCGGTTTAGTATCTTTACACACATTTTATAGTGTGCTTGAAAAATTTCAATTCCCTTTACTTTATTGATAGCAGTAAAATCTTTATTGGATCCTCGTTCATAAAGTGAAGGTTACACTCAATAACTAATAAAAACATATCTTTAAAAGTAATATATTAACATTAACCATTTTAAAGCATTTCAAAACATCCACATCCTTTCAAAATAAAATCCAATTGCATATGCGTTACATTATTAATTTAAAACTGTGTTACACTGTATCATATTTTATAAATTAAGATAATGCAGGCAACGCACACCAATTTAAGTCGAGAAACAATTATTTCGTTTACTAAACAACTGAAAAAAATGGAATAAAAATTTGATTTGAAAACGACTTAAGGGGAGTTCTTGTTGGAAACGGGTGAATTTTTTGAATATGATGATGGTAAGATGATATTGTGAGAATACATCGTTAGATATATATTTGACACTCAATATACATTTACTTCCTGATTAAAGTTTTGTTTGACAGATCAATTAGTATATCCGGTATTTCGTGTATGAATTTTCAAGCTCTTTAAAGGGACAGTAGCACGTTTTTAGGGGGAATATGAGGTGATGTCAGGCAAATGAAAATAAATAGTTCCAATTGAAAGACAATGTATTCAAACTAAATGAAGCAGTAATAATTCAAATATATAACGTAAAGTGCAGCCATGAGATTAATTTTTCTTACAAAAATGAATTAAAGGTGTTCACACAAAAATGGCCACCAATGGATTTTATGTGAAGCCTCATACTTTGTCCACTGACTATGGGTGATTGGCTTGTGTAATGAGATTGTTGACACTGTCAATATGATTCATTTAGCATTTACTTACAATTATAAGTGAAATATGTAAAATTATCAAAAAACGTGCTACTGCCCCTTTAAGCAATAAATCATATAACTAAATTAATGGCATTTTCGGTTGATAAACAATAAGCTGATAGCAATAACTATCCGACATTCGGCCACATGGGACACTATCAGCCATGGATTTTGTACATTGATCCACAGTGTATAACATGAGATTGACCCTGTTAACCAAACATGTTACATGTGTTTATTGAATTACAGGTTTATGATAGCACTTGACATTGACAATGCTTGACAAATCAATAGAAGACTGTTTAAAGTGTAAGAATTCAGTGCACGTGTCTTTCAGTATCATGGTAATGAATGGGAAGATCACATCAATTACACATCAATAGTGAGGCCCCTAGGTTCAATCTAGAATATCTTGCATTCTTAGCACGTTTTTAGGGGGAATATAAGGTGATGTCAGGAAAATGAAAATTAATGGTTCCAATTGAAAGACAATGTATTTACACTAAATTGAGCAGTAATAATTCAAATTTATAAAGTAAAGTTTAGCCATGCTATTGCTTTTTTTTTACACAAAATGAATTCACACAAATGGCCGCTAATGGATTTTATGTGAATCTTCATCCTTTGTCCTCTGGCTATGGATGATTGGCTTATGTAATGAGATTTTTGACACTATCAAAATAATACATTCAGTATTAACTTACAATTATCAGTGAAAAGTTAAAATATAAAATTATCAAAAATCGTGCTACTGCACCTTTAAGGGCGGTTTCATTGAGTTTGATTAGACCACATGATATAATTGAATTGTTAAGTCAATATCTGGGCACTGTCCAAGGTCACTGCAAAGAAACAAATCGCCTTTAAAATGGTGACACGTTGTCCTGTGCAATGCTCAGTTGCCCGCTATCAGAGTAGTCTGGCAACAACAACAAGCATATTGTATTCCAATCAATTTTGTGGTTTACATGTAATCATTTTGTTTCTTGAAAAATCTTTAAATTTAAATTTACGTTTGTTAAAAATATTACCAATCATATCATACCGAAAAACTCCGATAATGATACATGATACTGTACATGTAACAGAGAGTGCACATGTATACATACATTCTCTCCCCACAGAGGCAACTCAGTTACACCTGAATTAGCCTCTGTTCTATTACGGCTAATACACGGGATAGAAAAGTAGAAATCTGATTGGAGGCAATCGAAGTTAGTTGTGCAATCAGCGACGCCGTTTTAAAAGTGGTCATTTGCAAAACCTCGGCCATCTCGTCAAATCTTTCGTTGAAATTTAACATCAAGGGGAGGTAATTCTCCTATTACAAACCATCGCATTTTACCTTCTCATAAGTTATTATTTGGTTGATTAGTAAAATAAAATCTATCATAAAACAAATAATAATTTACACAATTATAAAACAGTTTCTTACTAATGAATATCCTCATCAATGTCTGATTTTCAAATTGTTTCCCTCTCACACTGTTAATGAAAAATAAACATGAAGACATAATATTTCCATCTCACTATACGACTGTTAAGAACTCCCCAAGTCATGGATATCCAAAAGGTGTTTTCATTGGCTGCAAATAAGGGAGATATTTAAAGTTACAACTTTTTGCCGCTAGGGCAAACTGCCGGAACCCCAGGATCTAGGCGTAATAGAACAGGGGCTAATTCAGGTGTAACTGAGTTGCCTCTGTGGGGAGAGAATGGTATACATATCGTTTCATGACAATTCTTTAAAATGAAGTTTTGCAAAAAAGATATAACGAATCATAACTTACCCAATAGTATTAGTAATGAAACATGATACTGTAAGTCAGTGGCTTGAAGCTCGACATTTGATAATGCAAGGTTACTTATGTATGTCAGTGGGGAAGGAACTCGACTCAAACGTATTCCCACGGTGTATTAAGAAGGATTCAGTATAACAACATAAACCAATTAGAAATACTGGTAAATGATATTATACTAAGCTTCTCGGTGATGCCTTCTAGCCATATGTCTACTGCCCTCAATTCGGAATGCTTATTGTAAAGTCGTGACTTGTAGCATCTATTCTAAAGACAATTTCATACATGGAACAGTGTAAAACAAGTTACTATTGAATAAAAACTACGAAAATACAGTAAAGTATCAATCGTCAAATTTGGATATTAAGTTTTGATTATCAAGGAAATATAGGTCAATAAACAACATTGAATAAGAAAATTAAAAAAATAATGTAACAATCGTCAAACATGGATATTAAGTACAATTGATACTGCCGTAGTGCCATTATCAAGCAAATATAGGTCAATAAACAACAGTGACCGAAATAATAAGGACACGTTGATTTTAATTAGATGGAACGTTGGTGATAATTAGCAATAACATTGTACAGTCAATTTGGCGTAGGCCTACCAACTGTACCATTAATTAAAAATAAATGAGCTTTCAGTGATTCAAAGTTCCATAAATAATGGGAAAATTACCATACATGGCATGCTTTTTAATTAAATTCTGTCTTCGGATTGATGAATTGGCAGTTTCACATCATATGCAAATGGTAAAGAATAATGGCTAATTGGCTAATTTATCATCTGATGTTGTCTTTAAAACATTTGACACTAAGACGTTTGAAGCACCAACTAGCAAACTACTCAAATTTACTTATATAATGTTCTTACCATCTTTATGTCTCTTAAGGGGGCAGTAGCACGTTTTTTGATAATTTTATAATTTAAAATGTTCACTGATAATTGTAACTTAATGCTTAATGTAATATTTTGACAGTGTCAAAAATCTTATCACACAAGTCAATCATCCATAGTCATAGGACAAAGTGTGAAGATTCACATAAAATCCATTGGCGGCCATTTTTTGTGAACACCTTTAATTCCTTTTGTGTAAGAAAAAGGAATCACATGGCTAAAATTTACGTTATATACTTGAATTGTTACTGTTCCATTTAGTTTAAATACATCGTCTTTCAATTGGAACCATTAATTTTCATTTTCCTGACATCACCTTATATTCCCCCTAAAATGTGCTACTGCCCCTTTAAGGTAGCACGTTTTTTGATAGTTTTATATTTTAAAATGTTAATGCTAAATGCATATTTTTGGTAGTGTCAAAAATCTCATTACACAAGCCAATCATCCATATTCAGAGGACAAAGTATGAAGATTTACATAAAATCCATTGGCGGCCATTTTGTGTGAACACCTTTAATTCTTTTTGTGTAATAAAATGGAATAGCATGGCTATACTTTACATCATATTTTTGATTTATTACTGCTCCATTTAGTTTGAATACATTGTCCTTCAATTTGAACCATTTATTTTCATTTTTCTGACATCACCTTATATTCCCCCTAAAAACGTGATACTGCCTCTTTAAAGGGGCAAAAGTACGTTAGTTTTTTACTACATATATTCCGTCAACATTACCCAAATTAATATAAGTGTATGCCAATGTATTGAGGGTCAAACATCTCATTACTCATCAAACTTAAACCAATGGCGGTCATTTTGTGTAAACAACTTTTATTCATTTGAAGTAAGGAAATTTATTTATTTATCTTAACTGTTAAAGTATAAATCTGCTTCTTTTAATCGATCTATTGTTGGTAACATTTGTTATCGTGCTGATACATATTTTGAATCGATATTCTTGATTTTATAATTGCTAATTTACTCTAAAAATCAAGCTTTTGCCAAAGCAATTAAAATAGTGCTGTTCTTTAATATAGTGACTGTATGTATCGTCACAACTCTACTGTAAATGTTTATCTAACGGACAAATCAGCAACAGCATGAAGACCCTGTGTTCAATACAAAAATATAAATGTCATGTACATGTACAGATCTTATCAACAATATTTGCGATGCCGATACACAAAGAAAATGTATTCTAATACATATGTGTGTGAAAACGATACGAAAACTTTACATTATCTGTTTACGATTTATTTTAGAATGACAATCTCTTTCTGTAACTAAACTATTGTGTAGCATATTGTGACAAGTTCATATTAAATGATAAGTATCCATTGTGTAGGATTTTGTCAATAGAGATATGAGATAAGTATTATTCGCCTGTAATGCATGGAGGTATTTAGTCTTGAATTTATCGACTATATAGAGTTGATATCACTGAACAAAGCAATGAAAGCATCTCTATTTAATCATTTTATTGGCATTAATCAATCAATTCAAGGCGATTAATAAGATGAAAATGGTTGTTTATCGATTTAAAAAACTAAAGCTAAAGATGTTAGCGTATCAATGTTATAAGGTCAAGAATACGAATACTATGTTCTAGGCAAAATGCTTTATGGTAGGGCGAAAATGAAAAGAATAATTTCATACAATCCCTTTCACTATTATTGCCACGTATATTTTTACCTACGACTTTCTACACTTATGTTTCGACACATATATTGATTCTATGGATCAGGTTTCTGTGACAACCTTAGTAAGATTAGTAAGATAAGATGAAAGAGTAATCATATCATCAAACAACTTTGTCTGTCGTGTTGACTAAAACTGCCCTTGGGTGGAAAATAATATTGATTTGGGAGCCATTCCCATATTAACATTCACTCCCCACAGAGGCATATCAAGCCATTAGCCTCTGTTCTATTACGCCGAAATACGTGGGTTCCGGCAGTTTCCCCTGGCGGAAAAAACTTTCCTCACAATACATTTGAATTCTTTTATCAAATGACAACGCTTCTCGCATGGAAAGGGTGGTTCATATCACAATGAATTTGCTTCTTTCAGTAGCCAAAATGATGACTTAAAAAACAGCATCGCTGATTAAACAACTAATTTTGATTGCCTCCAATCAGGCATCTCCCATTCTATCCCACAAACACGGCGTAATATAACAGAGGCTAAATCAACATGACTTGATCTGACTCTGTGGGGAGAGAATGCATATTAATTGTTATATAGAGACCAAAAGACACCGAGGTAAAATCCTTATGTAAAGTTACAAGTTTAATGTCTACATTGAGACAATGACAATGCTCGATTGTCAATACCTTGAGCAGCTCAAAAACTTACTACATCTAAATTTAAATTATAATGAGTATCCAAAATTGATTTTGCATTACAAGTCATTTAAAATATCATAACAATGACTTTCAACTCTTAACTTTAAAAGTAAGGTTAGCATAGAAACGTAAAACATGTATCCAAAAGGACCTGCAGAATAATTCCTGCTTTGCGATGCGTCAATTCTTGTGAATACCTGAAGGAGAACAAATATATGGTTGTGACAAACACAATACAAAAATGGTTGATTTGAATATTTGGCATTGATTAAGGCATTGACTTAACCAAACGCTGTTTCAGGATTCCCTTGGGAAAGATTAAAATGTTAGGCGAGGCTTCCACCAAATTCCTTTGTATGACATGAAAATTAAATGGGTGCATCCCGACATAAATGCAATATAACAAAGCGAATAACCTCAGATGTTTTACGACAAGCTTACCTTTTCAGATGTTTTACGACAAGCTTACCCTTTCAAGCAAATACCAATATAATTTCTTTGGCATACGAAATGTTCTTCGATATGAACATTTAACAAAGATCAAATGTATTTGTGACAACTTCTACCAACTGTCTTAAGATATACCGGGTACTCTAATCTTTTGCATTTGCCACTAACACATATAAGTACTGAATCCCAACAGTGCTATTATAAATATAACAAAAGCAATAGTCATAAACGTAATGCACAAGCTATCAAATATATTCATAATTGTACATCTCCACAGTGCTCGACAGAGCAATTATCGAACCCAGTACTAAAGTCATAATAACTAATGAATCGTTAACTAAGCTATTCCTGTTTTGTTCAGGACGTCAAAGTCATTTTTATTTTACTAATCAAGGACAGTTAATAGTCCAGTAAGAAAGTGCTCATTGGTGATAAAAACTATGTCACGCAAATGTCAGTGGCCAAATATATCTTCAATGTCTTTAAGATTCGTGGATAAGAACTGTTATTAATAGCATCTCCGTATCTCTATGCACATTATGTACTTTGTACCAGGTGGCTTTTTATAAAGTTGCCTCTTGTAAAGAAGAAAACAATATCAAAATTACTTTGTTAGTCCATCTTCCGTCATGAATATGAATTTTTATTCGTATTTATATGTTTTTTGTTATAATGCTCCTGTACCACCAAGGTGTTTTATGAGAATAAATAATTGAATTGCTATGAGTTGATAAAATCAGTCATTCATCGAAAATATAGGAAAATACTGACGGCAAAACTCTTGCGGCCCTTTTAGTGTTAATACCTTTTAATTATTTTAGGAAGAGAAATCGGTTCATGTATCTTAACTTAAAATGGGATGTTCGTATTAGAACTGCATTCTTTGATCTTGCAGGGAATTAATATTTAAATGAAATCATTTTAATTACCAAAAAAGCCTGTGCTACTTGCCATTTGTGAACACGCCTTTTTTTCCAGTATTTCCAACTTGCATGTGAGCTTTATGAGGGTAAGTAAGAAATCTATGATTGATTTTACAACATGATAATTAAGATGCATGTTTTGGTTGCAATTATGCACATTTAGAAAATTAAAACTGTAGGTATAAGTTTATTCAGAAATTTTTTTTAAAGTCAGTCATTTTGAATACCAAATGATTTGTGATGTTGTTGATCTAAAGGTCACAAATGATTGCCAGTGGCAGGGTTCAAGAATGTCTCTGAAAGTACACCTCAAAGTGGTTTTACTGAATAAAAATGAGTGTTCTAGTCATGACCAGAGCATTAATTATACATGAAAACGCTATAAGATATCAAACGTGTTTGAGCATTATCCTTAATTCAACCTTTAAAAATGAAAGACATTTGAACATTATTTACATCATGAAGTGGTCGACACCACTCTGTTGTCCACTGTTAGACCATCTGTGTCCATTGATTGAGTATATCTCTAGTGACCCTTCAAGTAATATGGTAAGACCTTCTGACTTGGCGAGCCACTTTGGGAGACTTAACAAATTGATTCTCAATGTTGCAGCATCGATCTTTAACGAGGCTGTGACCTTGTTTTAGCAAACTTATATCTACAGAGAATGAACTTATCAATATATTTATACATGTAAGTTACTATTTTATGCAACATTGTCTTAACACAGCACGTGCAATTCATTCATTAATCTAAACTTTATTTGAATTATCCCAATGAATCTTGGCAATATTATATAATAGGTGTACAAGAAAGGGTCGATTCAGGTTAAGTTTCAAATCTAAAGGTTCAAATATTTTATTTAAATGTTGTAATCAATATTTGTTCATATAAGAGGTACAAGTTTTGATTAAAGATTTATTCAAATCATTGTGATAAATAACATTATTGTAGGGCGACAGTTGTTGTTTTTGGACAATTATTACATGATCATTCAAGTAAATTGCTTATAGTTTGGAAACATTTTGAAAATAGTCTGTAACACATGATAGTCATTCTAAATGCTATCCTTACCAGTGTAATCTCAGACACTATTTAGAAAAGGTTTAGAATAACAACATTTTCAGTTTTGAAAAATATCATGGCTTGTTATTCTTGGTTCTTTAATACACATTTAACTAAACACATTAATCAAGTAACTTTACTACTGCTCCGAATTGGAAGTACTTACAGGATCCCAGCAACCTTATTTGTTAATGTGTGTTTATAAGTCATAAATAGGTCTTGTAAGTTTCTTGTTTCGATGACCAATATGATACCCAATCTATCAACAATGATATGTGCATGCCTTAACTATTCCATCTAAACTAAAATATGCGACGCAACATCAATGAACTGCAAAAAAAGCTAAGAGCAATTCAACTTGTTCTTGAATTTCTTCTTAAACCGAATGAATCTTGTTTTAAAACCGATATGACATTAGTGGAAATACATTGTCTTTCGCAATTGTGCCTATAAAATTGTTTTTCTAAAATAGTTCAATAATTTCATACGACACCGTTCCTTACAATGCTATGGATTTCATTCCACTTATAACTTGGAATGAATCTTTTCATCTATAAGCTTTCAATTATTGTTCATCATCTCAAGAAAGAAACAACGATCAATATCATTCAAAAGGGGTTAAAAGGAAGAATGGGAAAAACTTAAATGTAACTTTATATTTAATAAAAGAAAACCTTTCAACATATTTCAATTTCTCTGCCTTTTGTTCGTTTTTAAGGGGTGTGTTAGTAGGCATAACGGAGATTTTCTATTAAACGTGACCAATTGTTGTTGATATGTTTCTTATATCGAAAATAAGATTTTGATTTATAACTCTTGGTGTACATGTATGTCCCAATCGGAATTTTTGAAAATGTATTATTGTACGTTTTATGAATATATTTAGGGCAATTATTGATTTTAACGTTAGGCTACATGTATCTATAGAAAATCAAAAGAATATTCGAGGATTTGATTCTTTGATTCAACAAAATTGCAGATTATAATTATTATATCTGATTCGTTTACATATGATATCATGAGCTATCAGAACTTGTGAAGGTAGAATATTACGCTCAACCATACCGCATTGAACAGATGTTATTTATGTATTTTTATTTTCTTAAGTATTCATTATTTGAATCTAAAAGATATACCGAATGAACTTCACAAATAATTAAATGCAAACTGACAAATTACTGACATACTTTTTGATCACGTTGGATATAAATTAAAGATAAGACACTGATGTATCTAAATGTCACATTGTCAATAAAATATGGGTCAAAAACATCAGTGACCGACATAATCAGGGCAGCATTTTAATTGACAAGATGATATATTATTTACGAACTCCTTAATAATTAGTGACATGATTTAGATTGATCAATTTCCAAACCGTTGAGAATTGCAAAACATGACATGATTAAAACGGCCTTCTGTCATAAAAATCAGCAAGCAGAATCATAAAATATTCACAATTATACATAAAGTTTATGAAAACCAGTAGACCATTTGCTAAAAACTGATTGTTATAAGCGGTTTTCATTTACAGAAATATGGTAGTCAATATTCGATAGAGTTATTGGTGTATACTAAATATATTGAATATATAACGAATTGTGTAATGCTCAAATTCAATCCTAATAAAATTTCAAACAGATACTCTACCATTGATATATCCGTAACACTTATTTACCTTTATTTATAGGCACACCAGCTGTGAAGAAGTACTCACAACTTCAAACATCAAAGTATGATATTTATAGTTGTATGACTGTTCAAATACACGAGGGGTCCTAAAACCGCTTTTCCAATGTTACCTTTCGTCATTATCTTTTAAATTGGAATAAACAAAATTAGAAATTTATAAATTTGATAAATTAAAGACCTTGATAGAAATAAATTTGTTGATGCATCTTGTCTCTAAGTTGGTTTAAAAACAAGCAAAAGGACCATTTTCACTATTCTCTCTCATCTAGTTAAGAGATTTATTTTTATTTTTGAAAGGCGTGTTATTCAAAAGCGTTAACACATATAGCTTTGAATTTAAAAACTTGAAGACATAGAATAACCCTGTTTCAGCCGTAACTATCACTCGTTGCTTAACCCATAATGCATTTTATATGGTACCGTTTCTTCTGCCCCTGAGTGCACATGTACATTCGTATTGATATAACACTTTGTCCTTTCTATCCATACGACGAAGAAGGAAGCTACCAAAATGATCGTATTCCGGCAAAACAGCATACAGAAACATAACTTGAGTCAGATAACCTTATTTTGCAGCATTAACATTAACAAGTTCCAATATTGCTTTGTTTTGTGTATTATTGGACATATTTTTGTATTAAATGGTCTTCCTTGGCTTTTCTTCTGCAGAAAATGACATAAAAGAAACCCAATTCATTGATGTGGTATGGAATAAAAACAAACATATTCATCAACAATTGGCCAAAAATAAGACTTGAAAGACACTTGTAAAGCTTATTGGTTGATGAATGTTTTGAATTAAAAGCACAAAAAGTCACATGACTGATGATATTGTTATGATCTTTAACGAAAACATGAGCATTGTCCCTTGACCATTCACATGGTTACTGAATGTTTATCAAAATCGTTAGACTAAATAACAGTAATCACAAGTTGTTTCTTTTTATGACCAGAGCAATTGTGATGTATAAACTGTTTAAACGTAAGGATAAACGTTTTAGCATTATTTTCAACTACACCTTTACAAATGAAAAAAATATGCAAGTTTCTAAACCACGAAGAAGTCGAGAATGTTAGAACATCTGTGACCATTAAATGAGTATATCTCTAGTGACCCTTTTAGGTTATAGGGTAAGACCTACTGACTCTGGAAGCCACTTTGGGAGACTTAACAAATTGATTCTCAACGTTGCAACATTGATCTATAACAAGGCTGTGACCTTCTTCAGCAAACCTGTTACCAACCACTATCCTTGTTGAGATTTATCCAATATTTGCAGAGAATGAACTTTTCAATATATATCTACATGGAAGGTACTATTTAATGCAACATAACTTATTTTTTTAAATGTTAGTTATTAAACAATCATGGCGTTCCTGATTGCATTTTTAGTTTCTAACGATTGTTTCTGATACTCTCACAGACTCGTATAATGCAACTCATCTTGTTAGAATCCGGAAATTTGTTATCCGGAAAAAGGTCGAAAGGCATATGTACATATATGTCTTGATTTTACATACATGTATCTGTTCGTTTTTCTGAGAATGGCCTTGATTTTTGCACGGTGTATGCATATCATATCTTAGAAGGAAATACAAATATTGAATACAACAAAAAATAAGTTATGAATTCAAGATTACACTCTTAGGAGAACAAGTTCCAGTTATAGTCATTATGATATTGACAATTGTCATAGATTGTATCTTATTTTTCTTCGTTTTCAACATCTCCCTTTAATAATTTGTTTAAACATCACCAACATCGCCAATGCTTTCAGTGCACATATGTACATGTGCTTTTTATAATGTATTTTCTTCTGTACTATGCTTTATTACTTTGACAACCTTTCTGATGCTGTTAATGTACTAAATGTACTTTCTGCTTTCCATTGTCACTTTGTATGTTGGAAATATTTATGTGTACTTAATAGCAGGAGACGAAACCTTACAAGTAACCTACAACTTGAATGTCGTCTATTTTTCTCTGTGGCGTTTCTGCACTAAGCAGTCTGCAATGGATAAGGTATTGATTTTTCAGTGATCAATTTTTTATCAACTATCTGTTGGAACCGATAAATTGAACGAATCATATTACTGTTCTCTGTTAAGCTGGCAAAAATTGCCCGAGGTATGTACTGTCAATATAACAATATAATAGAACACATGTTAGAAAATAGTTTATTCTCATATACTCAGTTCAATGTCTTAAATGACTTCAATTGGGATTTAACGATACCATAGGTAAATCAATAGCATAAAAGCATTATAGATTTGTAAATATGTATTCAAAAATATATTATCTATAGGTCAAAGCCTTTATGCATTTACAAAAAGTTCTTTTCCGTCTTTCCAAATTCTGAAAAACATTTTCCCAATACTGAATCTTAATATGCTGATGTAAATGTTTGATGTCAAATGATTCCTTGTTTTATTCAACACACCACCATCCATGTATTCCCTTCAAAGAAAACAAACATCCCTTAAGCTCATTTTCATTATTTACAAAAAATCTTCTTTTCAATGTACGACCTCTACAATAAATCAAATGTCCTCTGCAAAAAAAGTACTTTCACACTTATATTTGAATATCTTCTCAATAAAGTTCTTTATAGTGGAAATTAACTGGAGCAGAAACCATTTAGGAAACTTTCAATTTGAATTTTGCCTATTTTACTCATTGGCTTTATTGCACTAGCCAATCTACAAAGTATAAGGTATGGATTTTATGTGGGCAATTTATCAATGTCTATGTAAACCATTTGTGGACTATCAAGTGGAGAATGTTATCATGTAATCGAACAATGGCAGTTGTCTGTCAAAGTGACATAAATTGTCATGAGTGTGAAGTGTCAACTAAAAAGTCTTGACATAAAACACACCTGAGAAAAATACCTACCTCAGTACAATGTCTGTATCACAATTATTGCTTGTACTATATTTAGACTGGAAAACGAACCTAAAGGCTCATACTTGTTTCGTAAAATTTAGAATTTGATCAAATTTGCTGTATTTGTGACACATTATGGGCAGGATAATATATAATCAAATATATAATGGTTTTGTTTGGAAAATTACGTATGGTAAAAAAAAGAAAAGAAATTATAAGGACTTGATTGATAGCAAATACTAAATCGGTTTAGGATAAAATGACCATGTGAACTTTGATATAGTGTTGTTAAAGATCTTTTAAAAATGTTTAAGCCATTACAACTGCAATAGGAATAATCGTGTTATACAATAGGTTCCTGGTATTTTTTACGGTGTCATACAAGGACACACAATCATTTGAACCAGCTTTGGTGCTTAAACAAGCACGGAGGTCAGTATCCTATCACATAAGATAAACAATCTATCAAGTTATTTGAAAGCACGTTAAATAGCCATTGATCAGCCTAGATTTACTACATTTGTGACTTGAACACACTTTTGACATTATGACGTCATGTAAGTAATCATGTTCTTTAAGCAATGCCAAGGGCTCACATAAGGCTCACTCAACTATCTTGTTTACATCAAAATGGAAAATCGAAGGAATTGAGAACAAATCTGCTTCGAAATGTTTGATAGATGATAAAATTAAACCACAACCTTTCGAAATGCCATGATTGTTAAGAATATAAAAAAAACATTCATATAGCAATATTTCGAAGATGATCCTTTCGACATTTACGAAAGAAAACCAGTTAATATATTCTGTTTCAACATTTATTTTCTTGTAGCATCTGTTACAAGTCACTTCAGAACTAGAAATAACAAATACTGTTAGTTGCAATCAAAGGAAGTTGTGTAAGCGCCTTGAGCAACCGCGAGTGGATAGATATGAGCGCTATATAAATATTCATTTGAAAAAAAAACATCAAGAGTGATGGTGTCTCACACTTAGCATCTGAATTGGACTAGTATCTGGTGACAATCATATTTCAACACATGCTGTAATAACATTGTTATGATAAAAATAAGGTAGGCATTTTGAAAAACATGAAATCATGAACCTCTAATAACATATAAGTTTAGTTGCATCTGTGAGAAGAAAAATCTGACAAGAATTCAAGACAAAACCTTTTATTAATGCTTAGCAAAATCCGGCGAAAATAGTTTTATTGTTATAAAGCAAATAAACACAGTTGGAAGTTATATATGTAATGGCAACATTGAGTTACAATTAATATAGATAGTAAATGTTATCAATTGATTAGCTGTTGTAGATTTGTAACATCTCTCTGAAATGAATCATTATCTTTTTCTCACAGATGTAAGTGCCCCAGCTAATACTATCATAAGAGCAAGAGTGCAAATATTGATTAATAAAAAATTCTATGATACTGTTTATGTCCTAATATATATCTCATCTTGTTGTTCACTTTTGATCTCCTTTCTCATTTCAGGGAAAAAAGACTTGGAAATTTCTTGACCGATGTCATATTTCCCAAAGCCCCTAAGAAGCAGTTGAAGCGTTAGTTGTTGATAAAAATTTCGGTGAAAGTTCAATTATGAAAGAGAAATAAATGAATCGTCGGTATCTTGCTGATAACAATTTTGCAAGGCTCTGCGGTACCTCTCTGTGAAGGATATAGTTGTACCTTGTAGTATTCTACTTGACGTCCATGTCAACAAAGTGCAATGTCCTTAAGTGCAATGGATCGCTTAAGTTAAGGATAATGTAAATTAAAATAACACTCGGATAATCAATGATGAAACGGCTATTTCCATTCAAAGACCAATGTGTAAGTAAAAGTTGACTTTGCTTTATGGTATAATGTGCTTTGAGACCTTCGGATCATTTCACAAAAGAACATTTACAAATGATAACCTTATGTGCCATCCTCTAACGTGACACTTTGATAACAACAGTGAGTTCAGATTACCGGCAGCTTTGTTCAATGGAACAAAATGCAAACTTGTAGAGCTTCCATACATGACAGTATGTGCAACAAATTATTTGAGCCATATAGTAAGCACTACCGTAGGTTGTATTCATTAAACTATCATCGCTGATTTCGGTTGGGATTAATGGAAGCAAACATAATAATGAATTGTACTTTTGACAGACAATTCACTGCAGTCGTAAGGTGCAGAAAGCACAAAACGAATTCCCCCAAACCAATGTTACTTAGACAATAAAGAGTTTTCGTTTGAACATGTAAATGTTTATCATTAAAATCAGTCTTGAACAACGGGTTTTCAGGCAGATATCAAACTATTTCAAATGTAAGCAAAATTTCATGAATATGATGTTTAAACATAAATATTGACTTAAATATTGTTTTGATTCAATTTTCCAGCAATGTGATAATTTTTACAAAAAAACATTACTTATATTGGGAACCAACATTTCATATATATTTCACTGCGTATTCTAAATTGGCAGTTTGAGGCAAATTCGTTCATGATGTCCTACTCATATTGGGCTATTCGTATGTGACGTGAACACAGTTGTGAATGTTACCAAGCTTTCTGGTATTGTGGCAGAACTTTATGGATGGTTTTTAAGATATTTTTTTTGAGATGCCATCTATCAATACATCGTGGAAGTAAATGCCAAGAGACCAATTAATTTGGTCTTCCTGACTTCCTTCACAACATTAAAGATCTGCAACAATGATGCCATCCGTCTCTATTGGTTGACAATACTGATTTATCTTCATTAATACATTTGACATCAAAACACTTGTTGTTGTCATCTAAATTCAATGTTCTATAGGCCTGCCACGCGATAAGTTTATAAATTGTTATTAAAAACATAACGTTGGAGATCTACACTGACGATCCATTGTTCTAGAATACATGTTTTGCCTTGAACCTTTGAAACCATTTTTATAGTTTTTGTGTCGTTATCTGGGTTATTGCCTTCTTTTATTGTCATGTTGTCCTACATCAGAAACTATCTGTTCTTTAGTTACTGCCATGTTCTTTAGTTACTGTCATGTTCTTTAGTTACTGTCATGTTCTCTAGTTACTGCCATGTTCTTTAGTTACTGCCATGACCTTTTGTTCTTCATCTAAATAGGATACTTTGTCCTTTCTATCATTCTTGGATGTTGTCCTTGTTTTATTTATGATATCCTTGTTGATTATATCACCTTAAATATTACATTGCAGTAAAATTTTAGGATCAGTTATCTGTGTTCACATTTCCTTTAAGCTTAAAATCATAGGAAGTAGAAACAAAATAACTAAATGGGCAAGATAACACCGAGTGTAATTGTAATGTTGTGGAATTAAATCCTTCGATTTTAGAAAAAGTTATGTTTATACTTCATCATATGACCATTAACTATCGATTTATTTTCGTTAATGATCCATTTCCAGATGACTTTCTTCCTTATGACTTTAATTCCAAAACGCTTTGTTAATGTCTTTCTAATCAGACCGCAACCATGGATTAGCTATTTCTTTTCTCTTTGGTTTCTCCTAATGACTGCTTTTCTCATTTTTCATTTCTGTAATAAACAATATCATATCAATTTCTTAAAGCTGGTTCAAATAGCTATTTCATAACTTGATATCTTGTCTTCAGCATATTGATTTGAGATAGTTCACTTTTTGCGTTATCTTTTTTTAGTTCAGTAATGTAAGCCAGATTTCGTGTAGTGAATAAATCAACACAAACTTGCACAGTTGAGAATTGTCTTAATTTATTTTCTTCTAGCTTCCACATGCTTAGCAATACTGAAATGAAGGTCGGTCTTTGTTAATTCAAAATATAGCTGACATTGCATGAACTTTTTTTTTGACAATTGATTGTTCCCTTCTATTATGTAAATTGTAAAACCTGTTCATTTTCGTATACCCTCAAGTCTGAATTGATTTTACTTTCCTAAAGAGTCCATGTGACTTTGACCATTGATCATGTTTTCATTACCATTAATTACTTTCTACAACAACACATTGTTCAGATAAAATTAGTATCAGTATATACATACTTTTTTCAAACATATTTGTTTTACTTTATTACATTAATAATGTTAGGCCAACCCTCTTACTCGCACAAACACGTTTCCCTATCTTTCAACTATTTATTTTATTACAGATAAAAAAGAGTTAAGATAATAGCATTCGACTCAGAGACTCTAATAGTGATAGATTACACCCAAGTGTAATCTTTCTCATCCAATCAACAATCATTTGTTACAAATCTCATGAGACACTCCCAATGAATTCTGTTCGATCGATTTGACCAGTGTCGCCAAACTCGTTACACTGTGAATCTACTGTTTCTGCTAAGCTTTGGTTTTGAAAATGTCTGTTTAGTATCTTTACACACATTTTATAGTGTGCTTGAAAAATTTCAATTCCCTTTACTTTATTGATAGCAGTAAAATCTTTATTGGATCCTCTTTCATAAAGTGAAGGTTAGACATCATAAAACTATTCAATAACTAATACAAAAAACAATATCTTTAAAAGGAATATATTAACATTAAACGTAATCATTAACCATTGTAAGGCATTTCAAAACGTCCACATCCTTTCAAAATAAAATTTAATTGTATATGCGATACAATATTAATTTAAAACTTTGTTACCCTGTATCATATTTTATAAATTAAGATAATTCAGGCAACGCACACCAATTTAAGTCGAGAAACAATTATTTCATTTACGAAACAACTGAAAAATGGAATAAATTTTTTATTTAAAACCGACTTAAGGGGAGTTCTTGTTGGAAACGGGTCAAGTTTTGGAACATGATGATGGTAAGATGTTATTGAGAGAATACATCGTAAGATATATTTGACATTCAATATTTACTTCCTGATTAAAAATTTGTTTGACAGATCAGTAAGTACATTGTATATCCGGTATTTTGTGAATGAATTTCCAAGCTCTTTAAGAAATAAAAAAAATCATATAACTAAACAAATGACATTCTCGGTTGATAAACAATAAGCTGATGGCAATAACTATCCGACATTCGGCCACATGGGACACCATAAGCCATGGATCTTGTACATTGATCCACAGTGTATAACATGAGATTGACCGTGTTTATCAAACATGTGACAATGTGTTTATTGAATTACAGGTTTATGATAGCACTTGACATTGACAATGCTTGACAAATCAATAGAAGACTCTGTTTAATGTGTATGAATTCAATGCACGTGTCTTTCAGTATCATGGTAATGAATGGACACATCACATCAATTACACATCAATAGTGAGGCCCCTAGGTTCAATCTGGAATATCTTGCCATCTTAGCATGTTTTAGGGGGAATATAAGGTGATGTCAGGAAAATGAAAATTAATGGTTCCAATTGAAAGACAATGTATTTACACTAAATTGAGCAGTAATAATTCAAATCTATAAAGTAAAGTTTAGACATGCTATTGCTTTTTTTTACACAAAATGAATTCACACAAAATGGCTGCCAATGGATTTTATGTGAATCTTCATACTTTGTCCTCTGGCTTGTGTAATGAGATTTTTGACACTATCAAAATAATACATTTAGTATTAACTTACAATTATCAGTGAAAATGTTAAAATATAAAATTATCAAAAATCGTGCTACTGCCCCTTTAAGGGCGGTTTCATTGAGTTTAATAAGATCACATGATATAATTGAATTATTAAGTCAATATCTGGGCACAGTCCAAATTCACTGCAAAGATACAAATCGCCATTAAAATGGTGACACATTGCCCCGTGCAATGTTCACTTGCCCGCTATCACAATAAGCATGTTGTATTCCAAACAATTTTGTGGTTTACATGTAATCATGTTGTTTCTTGAAAAATCTTTAAAAGTAGCGTTTGTTAAAAATATTACGAATCATATCTTACCGAAAAACTCCGGTAATGATGCATGATTCTGTACATGTAACAGAGAGTGCTCATGTAAGCATATCGTTTCATGACAATTTTTTAAATTGAAGTTTTGCTAAAACTGTTACGAATCTCAATTTACCCTATTATACAAGTAATGGTACATGGTACTGTAAGCCAGTGGCTTCAAGATAGACATGTTATAATGCAAGGTTACTTATATATGTCATTTGGGAAGGAACTCGCCACAAACGTATTCCCACAGTGTATTAAGAAGGATTCAGTATAACAACAGAAACCAATCAGAAATACTAGTAAATGATGTTATACTAAGCTTCTCGGTGATGCCTTCTAGCTATATGTCTACTGCCCTTTATTCGGAATGCTTGTTTTAAAATCATGCCATACTTGTAGCATCTATTCTAAAGACAATTCTATACATGGAACATTGTACAACAAGTTACCATTGAATAAAAACTACAAAAATACAGTAAAGTATCAATCGTCAAACTATGATATTAAGTTTTGATTATCAAGGAAATATAGGTCAATAAACAACATTGAATAAAAAATAATAATAATGTAACAATCGTCAAACATGACATCAAGTACAATTGATACTGACGTAGTGACATTATCAAGGAAATATAGGTCAATAAACAACAGTGACCGAAATAATAAGGACACGTTGATTTTAATTAGATGGAATGTTGGTGATAATTAGCAATAACATTGTACAGTCAATTTGGCGTAGGCCTACCAACTTTACCATTAATTAAAAATAAATGAGCTTTCAGTGATTCAAAGTTCCATAAATAATGGGAAAATTACCAAACATGGCATGCTTTTTAATTAAATTCTGTCTTCGGATTGATGAATTGGCAGTTTCACATCATATGCAAATGGTAAAGAATTATGGCTAATTGGCTAATTTATCATCTGATGTTGTCTTTGAAACATTTGACACTAAGACGTTTGAAGCACAAACTAGCAAACTCAAATTTACTTATATAATGTTCTTACCATCTTCATGTCTATTAAAGGGGCAGTAGCACGTTTTTGATAATTCTATATTTTAAATGTTCACTTATTATGGTACGTTAATGCTAAATGTATTATTTGTTTAGTGTAAAGTCAATAAAATCCATTGGCGAATATTTTGTGTGAACACCTTAAATTCATTTAGTGTAATAAAATGGAATAGCATGGCTAAACTTTACATCATATTTTTGATTTATTACTGCTCCATTTAGTTTGAATTCATTGTCTTTCGATTTGAAAAATTTATTTTCATTTTTCTAAAATAATCTTATTTTCCCTCTAAAACGTGCTACTGCCTCTTTAAAAGGGCAAAAGTACGTTAGTTTTTTATAATTACTTCATATATACAGTAAAATTTACCCAAATTAATATAAGTATATGCCAATGTATTGAGGGTCAAACATCTCATTACTCATCAAACTAAAACCAATGGCGGCCATTTTGTTTAAACAACTTTTATTCATTTGAAGTAGGGAAATTTATTTATTCATCTTAACTGTTAAAGTATAAAACGGCTTCTTTTAATCGATCTATTGTTGGTAACATTTGTTATCGTGCTGATACATATTGTGAATCGATGTCTATATCATGAAACTTATTGTTGATTTTAAAATTGCTAATTTACTCTAGAAATCAAGCTTTTGCCATAGCAATTAAGGTTTTTGATAACATTAAAATAGTGCTGTTCTTTAACAAGCGAAGAAGCGAGCAAAGCTCACATACCCCCGCTCCCCACTTTGTTCAAAGAATTTCAAATAGTAAAACTGATTAATATTGGTTAAAGTTGTATGATAGTTGAGTATACAGTAAGTCATTGTGTAAGTCTTCTTTCCACTGAAACCCCAATACCAAATTACCCTTTAACAGCTTTTACAATTAAAAGAGAACATCTAGGGATAATGGTTGATCTTTGTTTCAAATTTGAGGTAGTTATCATGAATATTCTACGAGATGCACTGAGGACAAAATTATTTTTGTTGAGTCACTTTGTAAGTTATGTTTTCCAAATAAACCACAGAGAAGAAAATCCATATATATATATATTGTTTAACTCTCACAAGGCATATCCAGCAATCACGATTGACATATGTAGCAAATTTGGTGAAGCTGAGATGTATATTTCAGGAAATATGTTCAGGACAAAGTAATTTATCATGGAATCACTTTTAGTCATATATCCATGGAAACTGCAAAAAATGAAAATAATGTGTTGGTCTAACCTTCAAAAGACACATCTATGGATCATGGGTCATAAGTGTATGAAGTTTGGTGAAGCTAGCATGTATAGTTAGGAGATATGCTCTGGATAAGGACTTGGTCATAGAGTCACTGTTTAAGTCTTGTTTCCATGGAAACCGCACAAAAATTAATGACGTGTTGGTCTTACCTTCAAAAGGTACATGTAGGGATCTTGGTTGATAAGTTTATGAAGTTTGGTGAACCTAGCATGTATAGTTTTTGAGATATGCTCCGGGCAAAAGCCATGGTCATAGAGTCACTGTTTTAGTCATGTTTCCATGGAAAACCGCAAAAAATAAAAATAATTTGTTGGTCTAACCCTCAAAAGGCACATCTAGGGATCATGGTTGATAACTGTATGAAGTTTGGTGAAGCTAGCTTGAATAGTTTAGGAGATATGCTCCGGACAAAGGACTTGGTCATAGAGTCACTGTTTTAGTCATGTTTCCATGGAAACCGCAAAAAATATTTTAAAATTGTGGATCTTACCCTCAAAAGGCACATCTAGAGATCATGGTTGATAAGTGTATGAAGTTTGGTGAAAGGAGCATGTATAGTTTGGGAGAAATGCTCCGGACAAAGGACTTCCTCAAAGAGTCACTTTTTAGTCACGTTTCCATGGAAACCGCAAAAATGAAAATTCAGAAATAGTTCTAACCCTCAAAAGGCACAACTAAGGATCATGGTTGACATGTGTATGAAGTTTGATGAAGCTAGCATGCATAGTTTTGGAGATCTGGTCGCACAAAACGACTTCTTCAAAGGGTCACTTTTTAGTCACGTTTCCATGGAAACCGCAAAAATTAAAATTCAGAAATAGTTATAACCCTCAAAGGGCACAACTAGGGATCATGGTTGACATGTGTCTGAAGTTTGATGAAGCTAGCATGCATAGTTTTGGAGATCCGCTCCGCACAAAGTTTTGGGACGGACGGACGGAAAGAATGAACGCTATATAACCCCGCTTACGCTGTAAGGCGGGGGTATTATAAAGTGACTGTTTGTATCGTCACAACTGTAAATGTTTATCTAACGGACAGATCAACAACAGCATGAAGACCCTGTGTTGAATACAAAATTATAAATGTCATGTACATGTACAGATCTTATCGACAATATTTGCGATGCCGATACACAAAGAAAATGTATTCTGATACATATGTGTCTGAAAACGATACGAAAACATTACATTATCTGTTAACGATTTGTTTTAAAATGACAATCTCTTTCTGTAACTAAACTATTGTGTAGCATATTGTCACAAGATCATATCAAATGATAAGTATCCATTGTGTAGGATAAGTATTATTCGCCTGTAATGCATTGAGGTATTAAGTCTTGAATTTATCGACTATATAGAGTTGCTATCACTGAACAAAGCACTGAAAGCATCTCTATACAATCATCTTATTGGCATTGGTCATCAATTCAAGGCGATTAATAAGATGAAAATGGTTGATTTTATTGATTTAAACAAACAAAAGCTAAAGATTTGAGCGTATCAATGTTATAAGGTCAAGAATTAGAATACTATGTTCTAGGCAAAATGCTTTATGGTAGGGCTAAATTGAAAAGAATAATTTCATACAATCCCTTTCAATATTATTTTCGAAGTATTTTTTTACCTACGACGTTGCTACACTTATGCTTTGACACATTATAAGAATAATAAACGAGTTGCGAGAAATTACGGATTATCTGTCCTGAGTTATTATTAAACTCCGAGCTTCAGCGACACACTAATTCACGAGGGACAGATAGTCCGTAATTCCGAGCATCGAGTTGGTTATTCTTTTTCTTGCCCAAGATAATTTTGATGCGTAAAAACGGAGAAAAAAGAGAAACATTTAAAAAAATACGCTCTGCTCGTAAAGTACAAATTGTACTCATACACCATTCATAATTTTGCTCACTACTTCAGGATGGGCGGCTCTAAGTAATTCGCAACTCACGATCTTATTTGAAATAGTTTATTTTATTGATGTCACATTATATAAAAAAAATATTGTCTCATATCATAAGAAAAACTTTTATTGACCGCGCACAACCGAAAAGAAGAGAAGACGTCGTCAGCTTTCGTTTGACAAGCATAGAGAGGAATGTATGACGTCACTGTTTGACGTCATGTTTAATGACGTCATAGAGCTATGACGTAACGACAGTTCGGCCGGCGACTCTCCCACGGTCCCACCTAGCGCCGCCTTGAAGATTTAGATTTGTATTTGTGGCAAAGAAAACATCAGAAGGTCATGATTTCCCATTAAAATATTGTAATAATTTGTGACTTTCGCAATTTAAGTATAAGATTTTTCATCTATATCTCTCAACTAAAATATAAGATCCAGACGAATCATGAATGGATGCAAAAAACAGTTCCGTCAACCAATCAAAATACGAGTTATTTTTAGAAAAACTATAATTCCCATGACCATTATGCAAACTTTAATACCCGGCATATCCTTGCCTGCTTGGATAAGAAATATTGATTATATATGGATCAGGTTTCTGTGACAACCATATGTTAATAAGATAAGATGAGAGAGTAATCATACCATCAAACAACTATGTCTGTCTCGTTGACTAAAACTGCCCGTGGGTGGAAACAAATATTGATTTGGGAGACATTCCCATATTAATATTAATTGTTAAATAGAGACAAAAAAACACCGAGGTAAAATCCTTATGTTACAAGTTTACAAGTTTAATGTCTACATTGACCCAATGCTCGATTGTCAATACCTTGAGGAGCTCAAAAACTTACTACATGTACATCAAAATCTAAATTATAATGAGTCTCCAAAAACGATTTTGCATGAAAGTCATTTAAAACATCATAAGAAGAACTTTCAACCCTTAACTTTAAAAGTAAGGTTAGTATAGAATTTTATTTAAAAATCGTTTGGGCAACGAATAGTTCACATATATGGCGGTTACCAAATGATAAGCTTTGGTGTCTTCGTTTGTAAGGTAAATCAAAACATGTATCCAAAAGGACCTGCAGAATAATTCCTGCTTTGCGATGCGTCAATTCTTGTGAATACAATACAAAAATGGTTGATTTGAATATTTGGCATTGATTAAGACATTGACTTAACCAAACGCTGATTCAAGATTCCCTTGAGAAAGATCCTTATGTTAGGCAAGGCTTCCACCAAATTCCTTTGTATGACATGAAAATGACATGGGTGCATCCTGACATAAATGCAATATAAAAGCGAATAACCTCAGATGTTTTACGACAAGCTTCCCTTTTCAGATGTTTTACTACAAGCTTACCCTTTCAAGCAAACACAAATATAATTTCTTTGGCATACGAAATGTTCTTAAATGTGAACATTTAACAAAGATCAAATGTATTTGTGACAACTTCTATCAACTCTCTCAAGATATACCGGGTACTCTAATCTTTTGCATTTGCCACTAACACATACGAGTAATGAATCCCAACAGAACAATTATAGATATAACAAAAGCAATAGCCATAAACGTAATGCACAAGCTATCAAATATATTCATAAATGTACATCTCCACAGAGCAATTATCAAACTCAGGACTAAAGTCATTATAACTAATGAATCGTTAACTAAGATATTCCTGTTTTGTTCAGGAAGTCATTTTCATTTTTCTAATCAAGGACAGTTAATAGTCCAAAACGAAAGTGCTCCTTGATGATAAAAACTATGTCACGCAAATGTCAGTGGCCAAATATATCTTCAATGTCTTTAAGATTCGTGGATAAGAGCTGTAATCAATAGCATCTCCGTATCTCTATGCACATTATGTACTTTGTACCAAGTGGCTTTTAATAAAGTTGCCTCTTGTAAAGAAGAAAAAATGTCAAATTTACTTTGTTAGTCCATCTTCCGACATGAATATGAATTTTTATTCGTATTTATATGGTTTTTGGTATAAAGCTACTGTACCACCACGGTGCTTTATGAGAATAAATAATTGAACTGATATGAGTTGATAAAATCAGTCATTCATCGGAAACATAGGAAAATACTGACGGCAAAACACTTGCGGCCCTTTTAGTGTTAATACCTTTTAATCATTTTAGGAAGAGAAATCGGTTCAGGTAGCTTAACTTAAAATTAGATGTTCGTATTAGAACTGCTTTCTTTGATCTTGCAGGGAATTAATATTTTAATGAAATCATATTATCTACCAAAAAATCCCGTGCTACTTGCCACTTGTGAACACGCCTTTTTTTCCTGTGTATCCAACTTGCATGTGAGATTTATGAGGACAAGTAAGAAATCTATGAGTGAGTTGACACACAAAATAATTAAGATGCATGAGTTGGTTGCAATTATTGCACATTTAAAAAATGAGAAATTTAGAAAATCAGACATAAAATAATTCAGAAAAAAACGTAAAGACAGTCATTTTTGAACACCACATGACTTGTGATATTGTTGATCTCAAAAGGTAACAAATAATTGCCAGTGGCAGGGCTCAAGAATGTCTTTGAAAGTACACCTCAAAGTGGTTTTACTAAAAAACAATGAGTTGTGTTCCGGTCATGACCAGAGCGTTAATGATACATGAAAACGTTATACAATATAAATCGTGAGGGGAATTGTTTAGGCATTATTCTTAATTCATCCTTCACAAATAAAAAACATTTGAAAATGTTTTACGCCATGAAGTGATCGAGACCTCTCTGATGTCCACTGTTAGAACATCTGTGTTCATTGATGAGTATATCTCTAGTGGCCCTTTCAGGTTATAGGGTAAGACCTGCTGACTTTGCGAGCCACTTTGGGAGACTTAACAAATTGATTCTTAATGTTGCAACATTGATCTTTGACAATGCTGTGACCTAGTTCAGCAAACTTGTTACTAACCATCATCCTTGTTGAGATTAATAAAATATCTACAGAGAATGAACTCGTCAATATATATCTACATGGAAGGTACTATCTTATGCAATATTTTCTAAACAGCTTATCTAAGATAACTCATTTTAATTAAACAATGAATTTTGGCCAAATGACCAGGTGCAAAAAAGGGTCCTTTCTGGTTAATATTTATATAATTATATTATAAAAATGTTGTAATCACTATTTTGCCATACAGGTGGTATCAGTTTTGATTTAAGATTTATTCAAATAAAAAGAAAGGTTTCCTTATTCCAAACACTTCTTTATTTTTAAAAATGTTAGTTATTTGACAAACATAATTACGTGATGATACAAATCATTTGCTAAGCAATATTTGATAATAGTATGTAACAAATGAAGGCTCCCCTTACCAACGCAATCTCACCCAGTACTTAGAGAAGGTGTAGAATAATAACATATTCAGTTTAGAAAATTCTCTTGTCTTGTTATTGTTGTCTCTTCACTAAGCACATTTCTATTTAGTTACTTCACTACTGCTCTAAATTTGAAGCACTGACAAAATCCTAGCAACCTTATTTGACAATGTGTTGTATAAGTAACGAAAAAAGTCATGTACGTTTCTTGTTTCGATGGCCAATATGATACTAAATGTATCCACATAGATAAGGGCATGCCTATTCTATATATGCGATAAAACATCAATGAATCACAAGTAATCTCTGTTTACACCCGAGGTTAAAAACTTAATGAGCAGTTCAACTTGTTCGTTAACTTCTTCTTAAACCGAATGAATGTTAACGTTGTCTTAAAGCCAAAAAGACATTAGTGGAAATACATTGTCATTTGCCATTGTGCCTATTAAATTGTTTTCTAAAATAATTCAATAATTTCATACGACACCGTTCCTTACAATGCTATGGATTTCATTTTACTTATAACTTGGAATGAATCTTTTCATCTATAAGCTTTCAATAATTGTTCATCATCTCAAGAAAGAAGCAACAATCAATACAATACAAATGGGGGTTTTAAGTAAGAATGGGAAATGTAACTTTATATCTAATAAAAGAAAACCTTTCAACATATTTCAATTTCTCTGCCTTTTGTTTCCGTTTTAAGGGGTATGTTAGTAGGCTTAACCGAGATTTAATATTAAACGTGACCAATTGTTGTTGATATGTGTCTTAAATCGAAATTAAGATTTTGATTTATAACTCTAGGCGTACATGTATGCCCAAATCGGAATTTTAAAAATGCATTATTATACGTTTTATGAATATAATATGGGCAATTATTGATTTTAGCGTTACGCTATCTTTAGAAAATCAAAATAATATTCTCAGGCTTTGATTATTAAATTCAACAAAATTGCAGATTATGATTATCATATCTGATTCGTTTACATATGATATCATGAGCTATCAGAACTTGTGAAGGTAGAATATTACGCTCAACCATACCGCATTGAACAGATGTTGTTTATGTATTTTTATTTTCTTAAATATTCCTTATTTGAATCTAAAAGATATACCGAATGAACTTCACAAATAATTAAATGCAAACTGACAAATTACTGACATACTTTTTGATCACGTTGGATATAAATTAAAGATAATACTCTGATGTATCTAAATGTCACATTGTCAATAAAATATGGGTCAAAAACATCAGTGACCGACATAATCAGGGCAGCATTTTAATTGACAAGATGATATATTATTTACGAATTCCTTAATAATTAGTGACATGATTTAGATTGATCAATTTCCAAACCGTCGAGAATTACAAAACATGACATGATTAAAACGGCCTTCTGTCATTAAAATCATCAAGCAGAATCATAAAATATTCGCAATTTTACATAAAGTTTATGAAAACCAGTAGACCATTTGCTAAAAACTTATTATTATAAGCGGTTTTCATTTACAGAAATATGGTAGTCAATATTCGATAGAGTTATTGGTGTATACTAAATATATTGGATATATAACGAATTGTGTAATGCTCAAATTCAATCCTAATAACATTTCAAACAGATACTCTACCATTGATTTTTCCATAACACTTATTTACCTTAATTTATAGGCACAACAGCTGTGAAGAAGTACTCACAACTTTAAACATCAAAGTATGATATTTATAGTTGTATGACTGTTCAAATAAACGAGGGGTCCTAAAACTGCTTTTTCAATGTTACCTTTCGTCATTATCTTTTAAATTGGAATAAACAAAATTATGAAATTTATAAAAATGTTTTGTTTTTTTTGAAAGGCGTGTTATTCAAAAGCGTTAACACATATATCTTTGAATTTAAAAACTTGAAGACATAGAATAACCCTGTTTCAGCCGTAACTATCACTCGTTGCTTAACCCATAATGCATTTTATATGGTACCGTTTCTTCTGCCACTGAGTGCACATGTACATTCGTATTGATATAACACTTTGTCCTTTCTATCCATACGACGTAGAAGGAAGCTACCAAAATGATCGTATTCCAGCAAAACGGCTTACAGAAATAGAACTTGAATCAGAAAACCTTATTTTGCAGCGTAAACATGTTCTTAAGTTCCAATATTGCTTTGTTTTGTGTAATATTGCACCTTATTTTGTATCGAGATGGTCTTCCTTGGCTTTTCTTCTGCAAATGAATGACATAAAAGACACCCAATTCATCATTGTGATATGGAAAAAAACAAAACATATTCATCAACAATTGACCAAAAATAGGACTTGAAAGACACTTGTAAAGCTTATTGGTTGATGAATGTTCTCTGCTACGCCATTTGTTATGACAATAATGCTCAAAGGTGTTTTCTACATAAAATGTATGTGTGCTGATATTTACATTTCGTAAGCTCTTTTGCTATACACGGACTATGAACGTTCCTGATTACATTATAAGTTGCAAAATATCATTTACTGTTGTTTCTAATACTCCCACAGACTCGTATAATGCAACTCATCTTGTTAGTATCTGAACATTTGATATTCAGAAACTGTTCGCTGTACAGATAGGTCTTGATTTTACCTACATTTATCTGTTGGTCTTTCTGGGTATGGACTTGATTTTAAAGATGTATGTATAACTTATTTAGAATGAAATACAAATATTGAATTCTACAAATGAGTTATATAATCAAGATTAAACTGAAGAACAATTTCTAGGTTTAGTCATTATGATACTGACAAATTTTCATAGATTGCATTTTCTCAACACTCCACTACTTAAAAATTCATTTCAGAAAAATAAAGAGTTTATGTCAGTTTCCGTTATTTTTAACACCTCTTTTATCATAAGTTGTTTAAACATCACCAACATCTCAAATGCTATCAGTGCAGATAGCTCCTCTTGCTTTATAAAATGTATTTCGTCTTTACTATGATGTTTTAGTACTTTGACAACTTTTGTCATGCTGTTATTGTGCTTAATATAGCCTTTTGCTTTCCATTTCCACTGTGTGTGTGTTGGAAATGTATATGTGTACTTATTAGCAGGAGACGAAACCCTTCAAGTAGCCCTACAACTTTAATGTCGGCTATTTTTCTCTATGACGTTTCTACACTTAGCAGTCTACAAATGATACGGTATCGATTTTGCAGTGATCAATTCTTCATCAACTGTCTGTTGGTATTGATAAATGGCAGATAAGAGAACCATTACGACTACAACAAGTGTGTTCAATATTATGCAAGAGTCTTTGTGGGGTAGTAATCAAAGGTCACACAAGGACACAAAAACATTCGAACCAGCTTTGGTGCTTAAACAAAGACGTAGAATGTGAAGGTATCCAATCATATAAGATAAACAATACATCAAGTTATTTGATATCACGTTAAACAGTCATTGATCAGCCTAGATTTACTCAAACTACATTTTTGACTTAAACACTTAAACACTTAATTGTTGCAGTTGATTTGTACTAACTATAAATCCTAATAGTACAATTTCAAATAAACCAAAAGCAATAGTCATAAACGTCTTGCAGAAGCTAATGAACACTTCATAAATATATATTTAATTGTACATCTCCACAGTTCTCGACAGAGCAATTATTAAACCAAGGACTAAAGTCATAAATCGTTATAATAACTAATGAGTCGTTCATGTTCATGTTATGTTGAGGACGTCCAAGTGATTTACAATTTCTCATCATCGACAGTTAATAGTGTAGTAATAAAGTGCTCCTTAATGATAAAACTGTGTCATGCATATGTCAGTTGCCACATATATCTTCTTTGTCTTTAAGATTAGTGGATAAGAAATGTAATGATAGCATCTCTGTATCTCCATGCACGTTACATGATTGTACTTTGTACCAGATGACTACATGTATTCAAATTGATGATAAAACTGTTCCTTGTAAGGAAGACAAACTGTCCAAATTACTTTGTAAGTCCGTCTTTTGTTATGAATATGAATTTATATTTGTATATTTTATGTAACCAAGTTCTTGTATCACCAATGCGCTTTATTTGAATTGCTGTGAAATGATAAAATCAACCTTCGGTTACATAGGACATTTCTGAATTACTGAAATTTTAAGATAAAAACACTTGACTGTGTGAACACCTTATAATTATTTTAAGTGGGGAAATTGATTGAAATTGAAGCTTTACTTAAATTGGATGTTTGTTTTAGAACTGCATTCTTTGATTTGGAAACATTCTCTAGAAGGGAATTAACATTTTAATGAAATATTTTTATTTGGACCCAATATGTGCTACTTGCATGGGGAATGTAAAAGCACAAAAAGTCACATGACTTATGATATTGTTGTGATCTTTAACAAAAACATGAGCAATGTCCATTTATCTTGACATGGTAACTGAATGTTTATCAAAGTCGTTAGACTAAATAACAATGATCTCAAGTTGTTACTTTTCATGACCAGAGCAATTGTGATGCATAGACTGTTTAAACGTTTACCATTATTTTCAATTCAATTTTACTTATAAAATAAATATGCAAGTTTTGTAAACCACGAAGTAGTCGAGAAAGTTAGAACATCTGTGGCCATTGATTGAGTATATCTCTAGTGGCCTTTTCGGTTATAGGGTAAGACCTACTGACTTTGGATGCCACTTTGGGAGACTTACCAAATTGATTCTCAACGTTGCAACATTGATGTCTAACAAGGCTGTGACCTTGTTCAGCAAACCTGTTACCAACCACCATCCTAGTTGAGATTTATCCAATATTTGCAGAGAATAAACTCTTTAATATATCTACATGGAAGGTGCTATTTAATGCAACATAATTTAGTTATTAAACAATTATGACGTTCCTGATTCATTTTTAGTTTCTAACGATTGTTTCTGATACTCTCACAGACTCGTATAATGCCACTCATCGTGTTAGTATTCGGAACTTTTATATCCGGGAAAAGGTCAAAAGGCATATGTATCTGTTCGGGTTTCTGAGAATGGCCTTGATTTTTGCACCGTAAATGCATATCATATTTTAGAAGGAAATACAAATATTGAATTATACAACAAAAAATAAGTTATAAATTCAAGATTACACTCTAAGGAGAAAAAGTTCTAGTCATAGTCATTACAATATTGAGAATTATCAATAGATTGTATCAACATTCAACACTTTTTTCAAACAAATGAAATGTGTATTTTATTTTCCTTCGTTTTTAACATCTCCCTATAATAATTTGTTTAAACGTCACCAACATCGCCAATGCTTTCAGTACACATATGTACATGTGCTTTTTATAATGCATTTTATTCTTTACTATGCTTTTACTAAATGTACGTTTTGCTTTCCATTGTCATATATGTTGGAAATATTTATGTGTACTTAATAGCAGGAGACGAAACCTTACAAGTAACCCTACTACTTGAATGTCGTCTATTTTTCTCTGTGGCGTTTCTGCACTAAGCAGTCCACAATGGATACGGTATCGATTTTTCAGTGATCAATATTTATCAACTATTTGTTGGAATTGAACGAATCATATTACTGTTCTCTGTTAAGCTGATAAAAATTGCCCAAGTATGAACTGTCCATATAACAATGTAATAGAACACATGTTAGAAAATAGTTAATCTCATATATTTAGTTCAATGTCTTTAATGGCTTCAATACGAGTTTATCGATATCATAGGTAAATCAATAACATAAAAGCATTATAGATTTGTAAACATGTATTCAAAAAGATATTATCTATAGTTCAAAGCCTTTATGCATTTCCAATAAGTACTTTTCCGTCTTTCCAAATTCTGAAAACATGAAATTTGAAAAATGAAAACTGAATTCCTTGTTTTATTCAACATAACACCATTCCTGTATTCCTTTCAAAGAAAACAAACATCCCTTAAGCTCATTTTCATTATTTACAAAAAATCTTCTTTTCAATGTACTACCTCTACAATAAATCAAATGCTACTCTGCAAAAAAAGTACTTTCACTCTTATATTTGAATATCTTCTCAATAAAGTTCTTTATATTGGGAATTAACTGGAGCAGAAACCATTTAGGAAAACTTTCAATTTGAATGTCGCCTATTTTACTCATTGGCTTTATTGCACTAGCCAATCTACAAAGTATAAGGTATGGATTTTATGTGGGTAATTTATCAATGTCTATGTAAACAATTTGTGGACTATCAAGTGGAGAATGTTATTATGTAATCGAACAATGGCAGTTGTTTGTCAAAGTGACATAAATTGTCATGAGTGTGAAGTGTCAACTAAAAGGTCTTGACATAAAACACACCCGAGAAAAATACCTACCTCAGTACAATGTCTGTATCACAATTATTGCTTGTACTATATTTAGACTGGAAAACGAACCTAAAGGCTCATACTTGTTTCGTAAAATTAGAATTTGATCAAATTTGCTGTATTTGTGGCACATTATGGGCAGGATAATAATTTCTTATATCAAATATATAATGGTTTTGTTTGGAAAATTACGTATGGTAAAAAAAAAAAATTATAAGGACTTGAATGATAGCAAATACTAAATCGGTTTAGGATAAAATGACCATGTGTACTTTGATATAGTGTTGTTAAAGATCTCTTTAAAAATGTTTAAGCCATTACAACTGCAATAGGAATGATCGTGTTATACAATAGGTTCCTGGTATATTTTTTACGGTGTCACACAAGGACACACAATCATTTGAACCAGCTTTGGTGCTTAAACAAGCACGGAGGTCAGTATCCTATCACATAAGATAAACAATATATCAAGTTATTTGATAGCACGTTAAACAGTCATTGATCTGCCAAGATTTACTACATTTGTGACTTTTTGACATTATGACGTCATGTAAGTAATCATGTTCTTTAAGCCATACCAAGGGCTCACATAAGGCTCACTCAACTATCTTGTATACATCAAAATGGAAAATCGAAGGAATTGAGAAAAAAATCTGCTTCAAAATGTTCGATAGATGATAAAATTAAACCATAACCTTTCGAAATGCCATGATTGTTAACAATATAAAAAAAACCATTCATATAGCAATATTTCGAAGATGATCCTTTAGCCATTTACGAAAGAAACCAGTTAATATATTCTGTTTCAACATTTATTTTCTTGTAGCATCTGTTACAAGTCACTTCAGAACTAGAAATAACAAATACTGTTAGTTGCAATCAAAGTAGGTTGTGTTAGCGCCTTGAGCAACCACGAGTGGATAGATATGAGCGCTATATAAAATTCAAATAAAAAAGTATCAAGAGCGATGGTGTCTCACACTTAGCATCTGAATTGGACTAGTATCTGATGACAATCATATTTCAACACATGCTATAATAACTTTGTTATGATAAAAATAAGGAAGGTATTTGGAAAAACATAAAATCATAATCCTCTAATAACATATGAGTTTAGTTGCATCTGTGGGAAGATAAATGGGACAAGAATACAAGACAAAACTTTTCATTCATGCTTAACGAAATCCTGCGAAAATAGTTTTATTGTTATGAAGCAAATAAACACATTGGAAGTAGTATATGTAACGGTAACATTGAGTTACAATTAACATAGATAGTAAATGTTGTTAACAATTGATTAGCTGTTGTAGCTTTGTAATATCTCTCTGAAATGAATCATAATCTTTCCCTCACAAATGTTAGCGCCCGAGCTAATACTATCACAATAGCAAGAGTGCAAATATTGATTAACATTTCAATGATACTGTTTATGTCCTCATTTATATCTCATCTTGTTATTCACTTTTGATGTCCTTTCTCATTTCCGGGAAAAGCTGAACAAGAGACTTGAAAATATCTTGACCGGTGTCATATTTTCCAAAGTCTCTTGAAAGCAGTTGAAGGGTTAGTTGTTGATGAAACATTCAGTGAAAGTTAAACAAAATGTATCAAAATCATATTTTTTTCGAATATTGATACCTTAACCTTAATGATTATGTTAAAGAGGATATCTATATATGACGCCTTATCCAGGTACTAAAAACCTGCTCAAAGTGCTGCCTACATCACTGAATTGTACTTTCATAGCAGAATAAAAGCGCTAAGCCCAACCTTTTAGGTCCCTAAATCCTGTTTTCTGGTACCCACTTTACCAGCTGAGTAGACTTATTGCAATGTGGAGGGAGTGTCTTGCCACAAAATTTTGGTGTGGATTAAAACCAGTGCCTCCCAAGTGCCACAAGTATTTTTCTAACAGCATTATCGATTCAGAAAAACGAAATCGCCCCTGTCTCCACCCTCATCTTTAAAGGGACAGTAGCACGGTTTTTGATAATTTTATATTTTGCATTTTTCACTGATAATTGTACGTTAATGCTTAATGTATTATTTTGATAATGTAGAAAATCTCATAACACAAATCAATCATCCAAAGTCAGAGGACAAAGTATGAAGATTCACCTAAAATCCATGGGCGGCCATTTCGTGTGAACACTTTTAATTCATTTTGTGTAAGAAAAAAGAATCGCATAGCTAAACTTAACATTATATATTTGAATTATTACTGTTCCATTTAGTTCAAATGCATTGTCTTTCAATTGGAACCATTCATTTTCATTTTTCTGAAATCACCTTATATTTCCCCTGAAAACGTGCCACTGTCCCTTTAAGGGAATGGAAGCTTTCGTAAAGATATATAGTGATCATAAGAACATTTAATCAAATTATTCTAATTGCATTATGATAAATACAATGAGTTCATGTTAAGCTTCGCGAATCTATTTCCTTTAGTAGAAGAAATACAGATGTTCACATTGAAATGGCTGCAAAAAGGTATCGCTCCACACGGAACATATTATTCTACTACAATTCATTATCTGTTTAAGAAATAACGTTTTTAGTATAAAATACTTACTTTTAATGAGGAAATTATAACGAATATAATATATTCTAAAATGCTAGAGTACCTTTTATCCACAAGTGATTATATGAATACCTCAAACCTAATTTAACCAAATGCTCTTTGTAGATATAATTTGTAACTTTTCATGAAATCGATTTGATATAGTGACATATGTTACACCATATGGATAAAAAATTATGATATCTCATAAATTAGACGGCAGGGTTTTCCCCTCCAAGGAATACATTACAGTCTAAATGTCAATTATCTTCCTGATTCAAAATTTAAAAAAGTCTCTAAAAGATTAAGATGTATGTATTTAGTTTTGTAAAACTTTTACATGATGATAAAAAGCGCTTTCTTGTTTCGTCTTTATATGATTTCTCATACAACTAGGCATGTTCTATTGCACGTACACACGGTACGAAGGACTGATTTATTTCAAGAACAGAACATAAATTGAAACTTGACGATTACAGAAACGATCTCACAACCTCGACTAGAAACTCTGTATTCTTAAGTTTTCTTAAAGGGGCAGATAATTTTATATTTTAAATATTTCACTGATAATTGTAAGGTAATGCCAAATGTATTATTTTGACAGTGTCAAAAAACTCATTACACAAGCCAATCATCCATAGTCAGAGGACAAAGTATGAAGATTCACATAAAATCCATTGGCGGCCATTTTGTGTTAACACCTTTAATTCATTTTTTGTAAGAAAAAGCAGTCGCATGGCTAAACTTTATGTTATATATTTTATTTATAACTGCTCCATTTAGTTTAAATATATTGTCTTTCAATTGGAATAATTTATTTTCACGTCCTTGACATCACCTTATATTCTCCCCTAAAACGTGCTACTGCCCCTTTAAGTACGTTCATTCATAAGACATGTAATGAAGTGTTGATCAATCAACATTTGTAGTTGTGCCTGAGGTTTAAGCTTTCGGGGATTTCTTTGGCAGTTCTTTTGCAAAGAATTTAAAGTAACTATTATCCCCGTAAAAAACTAAGCAACGAGAATATTTTTCAGCAATAAATTTCCATCATTCTAGTTAGCAATATATCGGGAAATAATGTAGGCAGAGAAATATGATAAATAACCGTAATTCAGATGATGAACTTTGGATGAACAGAACCATGCTTAAAACATTCAAAATGAAGTGCTTGTACTAATATTTTGCAAATGGCTTTCATATGTGTAAGGCGCGAAACTAGTTAAACACATCTACTTGATAAACTTGATAAAAAAAAGGCTAAATTCTTTTTTTCCCTAATATATTTATACTTTTTTATTTGACCCCGAAGCGAAAGCAAGCTCTAAATTACGTGCAAGTCTACATGTAACATATTTTCATGGTATAGAAAAGTAAAAATTTCTAAATATTGATGATGATTGTTAACACCAGTATCAAGTTAACTCGATGTCTCAAGGGGGATTAAAATATGAACACGTGAACACTACTAAAGGTTATAATCGACTGTTAGTCATATGTCACGTTCTGGCATTTAAAGTGCTTAATGGCACATTTGACAGCGGGTATCATTGCAATTTGACTTCTGTCATTCAAATTAAAACTAAATAGAGAAGTGTATTTCCTTTTTTTAAATTCCCTTGGGAATACGGATTATTGGTCTTTTAGTGAGTATTGCTCTGGTGAATAATTGGGGGCTGTCTTGTTATCAACATAGTGAGATTTGTAACTCAAATGAAAATATCATAAAAGGAAGTCAGAGATAAAGAATATATCTGACGGAAAAATAAGCTTACCCTTAAAATGCACAGTCTCATTAAGGAACTCAGAGATAAAGACTATATCTGACGGAATAATAAGCTTGCCCTAAAAATGCATAGTCTCATTAAGGAACTCAGAGATAAAGAATCTATCCGACAGAATAATAAGCTTACCCATTAGAAGGCAAAGTAATGTTTTATTACTTGTAATGTCTTTTCCCCTAAATTGACTATTGTATTTAATCTAGCATACACATATGCCGCCTTAACAAGCTATGCTATATTGCTGAAGATTTTACTACTACGAGTCATTGATTTCAAAATTATTATTTGTCCAAATTGGCTGACAAAGGTTTAAAGAATAGTGACGAGAAAAGTCACCTGTCAAATTTGACGACACACACATTTTTTTTATAAAGTGACATGAAATCTTGTTAACCGTTCTTGGTATTCAGGAGTGCCCATGGCCGGGATTATCAAGTCCATTTTGTCTTCTCTTCTCTGCGACTTCGTTGCATATTTTTTTTCAAGGATTTCCATTAATAAAAAACTTCAAAACAAATATGAGTCATTTAGTAGTGAGATATATGTGCAGATTTTTTCAATTGAAAATTCAGATTGAAATTTCAGCAATAAAATATTCAGTTTTATCATGGAATAAACTATCTATCAGGCCACAATAACGATTTCTTATATATTTACTTTTACCAGTGACGATATATCATATAATGACTGTTTTTGCAAATACCAGGTTTGTTTCACTTCGTGACATGAGTAAATTAAGTTGATATTTCATTCGTGCCTGTCCACACAGCGCTATATCAAGTATTCTCGTGACACCCAATGAAATAAATCTGTCCTCTATATAGAGGATATTATAGGAATGTCCATGACATACTATGTTTATGAGACGAGTGGCTAAAAAATAGTATTTCCCGAGCGAGAGCGAGGGATAAACTGATTTTTAGGTACAAGTGTCGTTAACATAGTATGTCATGTGCACGAATATGATATTCTGTTTATTACCGTTATACCAAAATTAAAGAAAATACTTAAAACCTACTTCTCAGCATAGTCGGACTAGTCGCCGCCGGCTCGTATAGGTTATGACGTCATAGGGTAACTGTGACATCAAAGCATTGTTTAAAACGTGACGTCACAATGAAAAAGTGATATTTTTTTCAAGGGCAACATATGAAAAATATGAACCTCGATATGACTGCCCTCGTGCGTAATTTATTATCCAGGTGATATATAGAGGATATCTTTTGTTTTGAGTGTGATATCACTTATCTCTCATCGAGTTACGGGGTGGAGCCAGTATTTTCACGAGTGACGCAGCCACGAGTGAAAATATAGGCTTTATCCCGTCACGAGATGAGGGATATGTGATATCACACTCAAAACAAAAGATATTCTGTTTATAATATGCCTCTGTGGTCGAAAATGTGGTAATTTATGTCCAAAAGGCCTTGACTCGAGAGTTTTCAGGCGACGTTATACCATTGTTGGTCGTAACTTAGCGACGGCGATGACGTCGCGTCGATTGTAGAAGTGACGTCAAACCATTGTACTCATGAAGTCATCCCCTCTGTGATATTTTCACCGACTTGAAAAAGTGATATCACACTCAGTGGCGAGATCACTTTTCCAGAACTGAGAAAACTCAGTCTCTCACCGCTTAGCATATAATAAAATAATATATTATTATTTCGATATTTCTGGACAATCACTTGCGACGCAAACGATATCAATGTGTTGTCCCGGATGAGACCAATGTTGTCTGAATTTAGCCTCTACAACGACGTGGTAAATTTTGCCGTCCAATCGTGAGTAGAAATAACACTTTTTACATTATTTTTGATAGAATTAAAGTGCTTCTTATAGTATATGTCAAATATATAAGAACACAGTTTAATAAAAATTACGCTGAATCATGACATGTTATTCATGTTACATTTTTCTTCAAAATCATACATCATGTTATTTGTCAATCCTTTATGTATACAAGATTGTTGCTATGTCACATTAAAGATTGATAGATAGATTATAGATATCTGAGATAGCACAGGGGACAAAATTTCCGGAGAAAGTCACATAAAACAAACGTACGTTTTCTCAAACGTGACAGATTTATTTTGCTTTGACAGCCCTTGTTTCATCTTTTTTGCACTTAAATATCGTATTTAAGACATTTAGCGAAATGACATTTGGATTCAAATTCCACAACTTAAACCCTAAAAACTGGTATGAGAAGGTGCGTTTCGTGGATTTTTTTGACAACTGACAGATTCAAGTGTTGTCTGTTACAGCATGCCGCAGAAGCAACAGTGAAGAGTGACAGCTGTTACGTGCCATAAAGCTTGTCGTTGTTACCGTACAGGTACTTGTGACATAATCAATATATAGACAGACAGCTGACGTCCAGTGTGACTTCTTTAATCATGGCGTACTGTACAAGAGGTAAGGGAAGTAACTTGCACATGTCATTGTTAAGTGCGTACCACGTAACAACAGCCATGAAAATCTCGTTCAGTCATGGTAACACCGATTGGTTCATTGAAAGTACACACGCAGATCCGCATGCGTTGCACGGGGACTTAACATTTCAGAACCATAAAACCTGCTACACGAAATGCACGTGCGATGTAGATTTCATAGCAACACTAGCGTGACTCCATGTTCTCAACATGTTATTCATTCTGTCCTGCTTCATCACAAAACATTTTAATTTCACTCTAAAAGAGTGTTTTTGTTTTCATCGCTGCCAAAAAAATCAATCATAGTAATGGACAATAAATCCACTTCGAAATTCACGCACAAGAATTACCCACTGTCTAATAACATTTATATCCATAACACGTAATCTCATCCAAGTAATCCCAGGGGAGGGTTACCTTCACTGTTACACACGGTAATCCTCTTCGTTAATAGCACAGACATGACTAATTGATTAAAAACACTGTTTTACATATTTCGTAAATCTGTATAGCGTCTTTATTCTTACCATCAGCAAAAGAACATATATTTGTTCTTTTCGTTACTAGCCCGATTCTAAACAATACTTAAGTATTTCAGCTACTTACTGATAAGGAGTAATATTATAAATGCGGGAACTTAAATTGAAAATTAGTAAATTTGACATCTTGACATCAAACACCATGAGCCATTCAAAATCACTATCAAAAAGATGTTCTCCCATTTCAGACAAATGTTCTACACGCAGTATGGTTTAATTGCAATGCAACACTGAATTTCAGCGCGATTCCAGGCGAAACTCGGAGGTTTCACCGAAATGCATAGTTACAATTGTGTTGGGGGCTTTCTCCCTGCAATGTAATATAATAGAAATGCTTTTATAGCTGCGTTTAAATCACCTCAACTCACCTTACATTGTAGCAATTAAATCATTGTTGCTCATTTAGCAATTCATATTTGTTTCAAAATGTCAAAAGTATATTATGTAGAATGTATATATCTTTATATAAAGGAAATTATGATATACTTCTATTCATTTCATTTTATTGTATCAAAATGTCAGAGAAGTGCAAAATTACCTTTCTTCCCTGTTGAATTTAATGTGTATCATACATATTTTGTTACACTGTCACAAAACTATTTGCCTTGAACTAGTTTATGCTTGAAAACGGTATAAGTTTCTTCACCGAAACGTCGCAACTGTCAAATAAAGAAGTTGTTCATCCACAGAATTACTCTTGTCTTCCTTATACCATCAACGTCTAGAATGCCAATCAAACATCTAATTGCCTTGGCTTTGAATATCAAAATCGATGAAATAATACTTCTGATGTCAGGAAAATGAAGATAAATAGTTCCAATTGAAGGAAAATTTATTTGAACTGAATCAAGCTGTAATAAGTCAAATATATATAATGTTAAGTTCAGCCATGGGATTCATTTTCTTACACAAAATAAATTAAAGGTGTTCACACAAAAATGGCGGTCAAGGGACTTTATGTGAATCTTTATGATTTGTTCTCTGTCTATGGATGATTAGTTTGCGTAATGAGATTTTTTACACTATCAAAATGATGCATTAAGCATTAACGAACAATTATCAGTGAAAATTTAAAAATATAAAATTTGTGAAAACATGTGCTACCACCCCTGTCACAGTGCGAGCTTTTTTCAAATGTCACGAACAGAACAGACGTATGTTCTTGTAAATTTGTTGGATGTCCTCAAATGACATTTAAAATGCCACATTTTAACTTCCTTAACAAATACATTTATGTTTTCTTTCACTTCCAAAACTTTATGCTAGCCTAATTTCAAAAAATTTCATATTTTGAAAGTACTTTTTAAGTGTTTCACGAATCACGAATTTTAGTTTGGCTGTTAAAGATTTGCTTTGAATACATTTGACGTCTAAGATGTTAAGTGCTGTACACATACATTTGCAAGTTGAAATTATCTTACAACACAAAACTTTTGAAAAGTAATTGGAGATTTTTCGCTTTATGCTTTTATTGCATATATTTCTTATAATTCTATGACATTTTCACTCGTATGATAATTTTCATAAACTTAACCTTAAATTAAAAAATTGAAGACAATTTTAAATTTTTTACCTTCATGAAATATTATTCCATTCTAATCAAATCAAATCGTCTGTTTCAGAAAAATAAGACGACAATTTCTTTCAAAGCAATTTCAAGATACAGAACTCAAAACAATTTAAAAAAACTCAAGTACGTGGTAATATCATTTGCAGAAACTTAAAATGTCAGCAGTTAAAATAGAAGTTTTTTGTTTAAAGTTTTGATCATATCCATATGAATATCGGACATGGGGCTACTGATCTTAAAACTTCATGTGTTTTTCTTTGTTGAAAATTTGATTAATTTGGCAATTTTCGAATTTTTAATCACACTTTTTCAGGAAGTAATAAAGTCACCAAAGACAAGACCTGAGCAATTTGCATCATGTGATTTCTAACCCCTGTCTTGTTTCTGACATCGAAGGGCCATACAGAAACTGCATCACTCGCAGTATTTTATTCCAATATGTCAGTAAGTTATTGTTCATTTCATAAAATTCATAACTTTAACCATCCGCTGTTGTATTAGGTACAACATACAAATTTTCCTTAGATTTTTTTAGAAGTGTATATTACTGTGACATGTACTTTCATATGCACATCAATGTTCAATAAACAGATGTTTTGGAAAGGAGCTAACGAAGCAATGACTATATTACCCTTTAGGGCAGAACACATTAGGAAATTAAATATAGCGAGTGAGACCAAGCGAAAAGATCCCGGTCATCCTAATGATCCTTTTCAAGAGTCAGAAAGCCTTATCAAGCTTATCATAGGATCAAGCGATGATCAAAGGATTGGAATAATTTTTCAATTAATTAACCGATCACGAGATTCGTGTTCATTACCAATCTTAGGGCTGGTTTCAGTTAGAACGGGAAGTTGAAATGCATGTCAATGTAAAATAAATTTGTTAAGCGTTTTCTTCACGAGATTGTCGGCTAAATTCAGTTAATTGAGACGACAACCGAGAGAGAGAGAGAGAGAGAGAGAGATCGAGAGAGATCTTGAGATAAAGATAGAGAGAGAAACAGGGAGAAGGGAGGGGAGGCGAGAGAGAGATCGATAGAGAGGGGCGGAGAGAGAGAGAAGGAGAGGATAGAGGGGAGAGGAGGGAGAGAGAAGAAGAGGACAGAGAGGAGAAGATATAGGGGACGGAGAGAAAGAGGAGAGAGAGTGGAGGGAGAGAGAGGGAGAGAGGAGGGAGAGAGAGGGAGAGAGGAGGGAGAGAGAGGGGAGGGAGAGAGAGAGGGGTAAAGCAGAAAGGGGGAGGGAGGAAGAGATAGAGATCGAGAGAGAGAGAAGAGGAGAAGAGAGTGAAGGGGAGAGAGAAAAGAAGAGGAAAGAGAGGGGTAGAGAGAGAGAAGAGACAAACAGACACAGATAGACAGACTGAGAGAGAAAAGAACGTATGCCGTAGGAATAAAATAAAAAATAGTCTGATAAAGTTACGACACAGGCCTTGGAAGATAAATATACAAAACAAATGAAGGGTTGGGAGATAAGTCAGCGACACTAACAAAACCAGAGGAGGCGACAGACTGACAGACAGACAAAGACGCAGAGGCAGAGAAAATTCTAAGAAGTATCCCTTAGGGATAGGAAATTATTCCATTGAAATTAGTCAGAAAGTTCAGGACCCCTATAGTATTTATACCTACATGACATTGTACCTAAGAGAAGGTGATTCAGACTAAACTGATATAACAATGGTGATGGTTTGCCTTATATTAATTAAACCCGTCCAACTAGCGTGATGATCCAATGTTCCGCAATAGTGATGGGCATTATCTAATATGTATAAATTTTTCTCGTATTTCTGTGTACGACTTGTTTGTCTCTATAATCATTGTTTTAACTAATCCCATTACCTTTGCCTACGTGTTTCATCAAAATTCCCCAAGGAAACATAGAATATTATTCATGAAAATTTCCACTTTGGTATATGCAGATTAATCATATATTATATATAAAACGATTTAAGTTCATCTAATATTAGTTTGAATGTCAAATTAGATACTTGATTTTAATGTTAGACTTTTTCAATATATGATTAAACAGAAGGGAAAACAAACCCAAAAAAGACATGAATGTGAAAATGCAAAACCACTGACGACGAGATTCAAACCATTAATGTAATATAATATTTACAAAAACAGTCCAGTGTTCTCATTGTATAACAAAATTCTAAATAACCTCGTATCAAACATAGGTGAAGCTACAACATCATCCCTTTTAAAACTGCTCTACACATGAACTTCTTGATGCACTTCGATATGTTCAATAGGCATTGTAACAAGTTTTATTAAACAGCATGAACAATAAAGACAGCAATATGTGAATATATTATGAGCTAGACAGTCTCTAATATAGGACAGAATTGAAACGTTTCAAATAAGTACGCTTAAAAGCATATTCTTATAGACCTAAGAGTTACAGCTCTACAATATATTGTGCAAAATTAAATTAACTGCGATGTTTTCTCATATAAACGACTAAACGAGTTTGGAAATTTATTGATATAACCTATAATGGTGGATTTGTATTACCAGGTAGCCTGTAAATCAAAGTTTACTAGGAAAATAGCAGAACATAGATGGTTGAATAATAGAACATTCAAACATATAATTTAGTAATAGCAGAACACAGATGGTTGAAAAATAGAACATTCAAACATATAATTTCCAAGAAAACATTACGATGACACTGTTGTCTGGGCAATAGCATAAAATTCCAATATAACTGTATTATCTCAATTACCGTCTTTGAGAGATCCTAATAAACAGTAACTTTCCTAGTCAGGCGTCTGTCGTAGCAAAACATTGTAACTCTAGATGTATTGGTATATTACTCATTTATAGCCAGCAAAGTTTGCTTTTTAAAGAACCATAATACTTTCGGAAACCAATATGAACATTTTCATTGTCTGAAATAGTTGGCCAATGGATTTTATGCGAATCTTCATACTTTGTCCTCTGACTATGGATGATTGGCTTGTGTAATGAGATTTTTGACACTGTAAAAATAATACATTTAGCATTAACTTACAATTATCAGTGAACATTTTAAAATATAAAATTATCAAAAAACGTGCTACTGCCCCTTTAAGTAGTTGTGATCTAAAACAAAGAGAACGTTATGATTTGATTGCAATATATTTCCTATAAGTATCCAGTCCTTTAGTAACATTAGTATGGACGAGACCAATAAAACTTCGAACAATTGCCATGGGGAAACTATATATACAGCATACATCAACTAAACTTGCATCCATTGTTTCTCATTTTACATTTTACGACAAAGAAGATCAAGTTATTTAGTCATTTCTCATCATAGAATATTATGCTGATGTTTTACAGCCTTTGCGCTGTTTCATTATCTGCTTTTGCAATCATTTTCATATTTAGGCAATTTCATTAACTTTCTCGCCGCTAATGGCTGCAATATTGCCCAAGCGGCGCTAAACAATAACTCACTCACTCACTCATCATAAAAGTTGGGGCGGTATAGCGAAGTGGTTAACGCGTTTGATTCCGGATCAAGAAGTCCTTGTTCGAATCTCGCCGGAAGCTCGGCAACGTTATATGCAGAAGAGAACTACACACGATTATAAATACTAATTCTTCATTGAATTCTAGTGAGGTACCTACAATGGTTCCAGCCGATGTTCGCAGGTTTCATTGCAATGCAAACCTCAATAACATTGCTGGCTGATATTGAATTGGGAAAAAATTGAAAATCCAAACACGATTTATGTGTCTTTGAAAGGACTATACATAACATCTTTACTAAGAAAGAACATTTTGGATGGACATTTAAGACGGAATGTCAATGTATCAATTGAATTAAAGAAAAGTTTCATAGAGTACAACTCGATAAAATATATGTGATCCGATAGAATATTATGATTATTAACCAAACATAATGGCGTATATTCTTAAACCTTATTACATTAGTATGATTCATCGTGTTTAATATTCCGAATTAGGAATATTGAAAATCTATCATTACTACCGTACCGAAAACACAAATATTACGGATGCTGAAGTATTAATTTGATTTGATTCACATCTGCTAACTGATTGAAAAATATGTTTAAAATCAAAATCAGTGACTGTCATGGGTTTTTTAATGTGAAAACAAAGTAATCTCACTTTTACGTTTGATTACTTTGATTCTGTGATGGTAGTTAAGATCAAATGAATACAGAAATGACATTGATGTTGATCATGATATGGATAAAACGAATATTCTTTCAGGAAATTATGACAAAACAGATCATAAAGAAAAATGAAATACAAATAAACACTACAAATGGATAGAATTTCAATTCATTAAAAGTTTACCAACTATTAAACTTTACAAAATTAACTGAAATTAAAAAGTAAAAACGAACTATTTTTTTAATAAAACTTGTTCCAATTCATTTTCTGTATTCTTTTAAATAATAAAACTTAATTCTAATGTTTGTTTCTTTCATCTTCTTAACCATTGATTAAGGTTTCATCCAAATAGTACATAGATTTTTGTTACATGTAAACTTTTTGCATCCATCTATGTCAATTATCTAATGTAGACTAAATTGATAAGAATGTCTCCTTCTTAACCCAAGAAAATATTGTATGTAATGGTCATCAGCCAGTCAATAACAACAACATCTTTATCATACAAACATTCCACTTCAGATGTTTTTGAAACCATAATCCCTTATTTTTTCTGAAATAAGATGAATTTGAAAATTTCAGAGAAACTGTCATTAAATCTCCAATGTCATTCTATTTGCAGGACATATTGACATTTTAAGTTTACGAGTTTTTGTTCTTTGCAAAAGATATGACGTCAAAAGTGCATTCTCAAGGATCTTTGCAATGAATGGGAAAATGTTCATAGCATATTTCCAAAAGCTATTTTGTTGTGCTTCTTCGAAAATAAGTTGAAATTCTGAATGGAGTAAAATAGGGTTATACATACGGAAACGTAGTAAGTGTAACGGTCTAAACAGAAACGTGTCGTCAAAATCACTTGTGGTCCTGTGCAAGATTAATAAGCGGTTAAACGTGGTAGCGACGAATCTAAAAATTATGATGTGGTAAATCATCTGACAAATTTCATTTGATAAAAATCAGAAACTTTTTATCAACCTGTTTATAAGTTTTGAAAAATATTAATATTTACCTGAGCTGGTGATAAAGTTGTGATGTAACACATTATTATTTTCATGATTACATATTTTAAGACATAAATATGAAATATTAATCAATAATTTTCATTCTTATTTTTCTATAACTTTCAAAGCACCTTTCATAATTGCCACACATTACAAATATAGACCTTACACACTACATACACTAAGTAATCTATTAAGTTCTAAAAGTTTAAAGGTTTCCCTATTGAATACTGTTGATGTTAAAAATCAGTTTAAATTTGTTCAGACTAATACATTACTTGGTTATTAAATTTCTATTGCGGCAGGCAAGCTTTAAAGATTATAGATATAACTGACAATTCTTCAATTAGCCAATAAAACATCACACGTTTAATAAAAGTCAATGTTTGTTTGTGTTCATTTTAACTATTTCAATTGAACTGATAAATAATTTGTAAATGACTAATTGACAAAGTCAGCCTTTAATGCAGTATTAAACTTCGTAGCTTTCTGAATCTGTCAAAATAAAAAAGATTGCCCATTAAACACTTCTTGTCACTTTGTTAGGTTATTGCGTGTTTAATTCAACAAAATAGTTTTATTTATAAATTGAAATCATAGACCTCCAAATATATTCACGGATTTTAATATTGTAGGCCTCGTCTCAATTGATTAGGATGAAAAAGTCAATGTCAGGGTCGAATCTTATCATGTTCTGATGAAAAAAGGTGTTTTATGTATGAATGTCAACTTGTTAACAAATCGTTTATGTTGTTGACAACAAAACTGAATAGTTTCTGTCCTAGAACAATTGTTATTTAAATATAGTATGATCCGACTTTTCCTAATTTCATCAATTTTTAAACATTAAAATATGAGAACGCTACATTATTGTTCGTGCTAAAACAACTATAATTCCTTTGATTATGATAATAACATCATAATGGTCTTATCAGCTGTATGTCGTTTATTTTATTGGCAATTTGAAGGGTTAAGGATAACTTAATTCAATTAATATTGTAAAGACGTAATAGGTATATTCTTGTTGTCTGTAAAGTGGAAATAGGAAAAACGAAAAAAGCATGCAAGTTTTCCGGGTAACGTGATAATATATACATTAAAAAAACGTGAAGCATCCCCTAAATTCAAAACCAAAAAGTGATGCTCTGAAAGAGTTACAATACTTTAAATGAATGTATCACCCTTAAAGGGGCAGTAGCACGTTTTAGGGGGAAAATAAGATGTCAGGAAAATGAAAATTAATGGTTCCAATTGAAAGACAATGTTTGAAACTTAATGGAGCAGTAATAAGTTAAATATATAACGTAATGTTTAGCAATGCGATTTCTTTTTCTTACACAAAATGAATTAAAGGTGTTCACACAAAATGGCCGCCAATGGATTTTATGTGAATCTTCATACTTTGTCCTCTGACATGGATGATTGGGTTGTGTAATGAGATTTTTGACACTGTCAAAATAATACATATAGCATTCACTTACAATTATCAGTGAAAAATTTAAAATATAAAATTATCAAAAAAACGTGCTACTGCCCCTTTAAAATTAAAAATGAAAAGTTTGTAAATCACGAATTCAGAGAAAAATCCTTTACGTTGACGTTTTATTAAATTACGACTGAATTTGTAATATCACTGAAATTTCGTCAAAAACAAGTATGACTGCAGCGCCAAACCTACGTATTAAATATTTGGTTTCAGATATCAAAAACAACATTTGTGTTACTAACTTGACTTTCACCCATCAAACCATGTTTTATCTTGCAAATTTTAGAAGTAACTTGTCGTTGAAATGACATCCATATTTTAAAAGTTGTTGCCAATGTATACATTGCCGTACTTGTTTGTCAAATCATCAGATATACTAGTAATAACCAGGTTGTATCAATGTGTTATTTTCTTTCAATCTAAATGTCAGATAAACTCGCTATATTTTTAAATGATAATGATTCGCTTTCAGAAGCTTATTGATCTGGTATCTGATAGTTTATCTTAAAAGGTCAAAGCAAACTTAAGAAATATCATTTTAACTAGTAAATGTCAACTATGAGATGAATTGAAGTTTCATATATATATGATTTATAGTTTGCCCTTTTCTAAACAGTACAATTACTGAATATAATTTGTTTGTTGAAAGCACACGGTCTTGACGGATAAAAATGTTTATATTCGATTATGGATAGCTGACAAATGCGTGATGTGATTCGTATAAAGACCGCTCACAAGTTAAATACTTTATTAGAATGCAGAAACAAGTTAAAGCACACATGTTAAATATAGATACCTGCTGAAAAACTAATGCATCAAGTAATAATTACCTTGATCTCAACTACGGCAGTCATGTTTGTCAAATGATACACTGTAGACTCAAGCTTAGGTTTTACGGAAGCACACTAGTGCCAGAGACATAATTTTTTATCCCCTAATTAGGATTATCTATCACCTGTAATTAGGACTGAATTATCACCTTATCAGGACATAATTATCACCTAATTAGGAGAAACTATCAACTTATTAGGAGATACTAAGTCCTAATTAGAAGACACTAAGTCCTAATTAGAAGATGTTAAGTAATAATTAAAAGATACTAAGTCATAAATTGTTTATCTCCTTAGTAGGAGATAGTACGACCTAAATAGAAGATAGCTATGACCTAACTAGGACCTAGTTTCTCCCAATTAGACGATAACAAAGTCATAATTAGGTGATAACATAGTCTTAATTAGGGGTTCCTTATCTCCAAATTAGGAATTGGGAAGTCCTAATTAAGAAATAGCTATGTCCTAAGTCCTAATTAGGTGTTACTTATCTCCTAATTATGAGTTAGTATCTCCTAATTAGTTGTAAGTTTCTCCAAATTATGAGTTACTATCTCCTAATTATGAGTTACTATCTCCTAATTAGTTGTTAGTTTCTCCAAATTATGAGATAGTTTCTCCAAATTATGAGATAGTTTCTCCAAATTTTGAGATAGTTTCTCCAAATTATGAGATAGTTTTTCCAAATTAGGAGATAGTATCTCCTTATAAGGAGATACAAAAAAATTGACTAGGACGCTTCCGTAGGATTCAGCGATTTGAATTTGTAAAGTAAATCATTATATTTCAAACACACGAGAATGCGCTTGTGGAAGCCACAATGAAAATGTTGTGCATGCGCACTGTCTGTTCCCATGCAGGTTGTATTAGACTTAAAGATGCTGTATCATACTTGCAAGCGGTTCAGGATGAAACTTAGCTATTGAGAAATGAAATACATCACTTTGTAGAAAAATCTTTCGTCAAAATTTTGAAATCATATTTAGATTGTTTAATCAACAAAAACATACTTATTTTGAAGCTTCAAGCACAGTACCCCTCCTAGAAAGGGCATGTCATTTAGCGAACCCGCTTTCGGTGACGTAATCATTATGCTTGTAGGATTAACACCGTGTCCCAAATACCGTAATTGCGTTCGATGGGTATCAACTTTGACAGCAACGAATACCTAATTTGGAGAAAAAGAATATAAAATCTAGTTGAGCGCGACAAAGACGGTTTTCAAGCGTACATTTAGAAACCGGAAGTTGTGAAATGGCCACATTTGATTCGCCCTTATGTCGACTGCCGTTTCGGTATTTTTTGGTAAATTATCTCCTATTTGATGAATTTTGGTCCGATTTTCTCAAGGTTGGTCGCTAAATTTTTCTAAAAATACAACGTATACATTAAAAATACTTTTAAAAATATGCAACTATGAAATAGCATCTCTAAGAAACAATTAGTTTTCTATGTAAATTGATATAGGCTCCTAACTGTGTTATATGGAACACCAAACGAAAATAATAATGATAATACGAATATAGCTAAGTCCCTTCATCAATATATCCTCACGACTTAACGATTTGAAAACCCTAGTTAAAGCGCAATGAAATGAAACTGCAAAGAAATATTTCTACAAACACTCGTGTATATAGACCGCAATGAGATTACGTTTTATGTTTTTGTTTTTGTTCGTCATTTGTTCTGTTTAGTTCTTAAAGGGGCAGTAGCACGTTTTTTGATAATTTTTTAATTTAAAATTTTCACTGATAAATGTATGTTAATGCTAAATGTATTATTTTGAAAGTGTCATAAATCTCATTACATGAGCCAATCAGCCATAGTCAGAGAACAAAGTATGAAGATTTACATAAAATCCAATAGCGGCCATTTTGTGTGAACACCTTTTATTCATTTTATGTAAAAAAGAATCGCATGGCTAAACTTTACATTATTTTTTTGAATTATTACTGCTCCATTTAGTTTAAAGACATTGTCTTTTAATTGGAACCATTAATTTTCATTTTCCTGACATCACCTTATATTCCCACTAAAAACGTGCTACTGCCCCTTTAAGCATGTACTTGTTTCATGTATGTACTGGTGCGGCATTAATATAAGCAGAATTTTTGCTTGTTTGTCCAATCAGATTTCATCATCAATCATGTTTAAGGATTTTATTTGATTTCAAGATGAAAGTAGCATTATACTGTTGAAATATTAACCGTAAATACATCTTGATTTCATTTATTATTGACATTTTGACGACTTTTGATCTGCAAACAATGTTATGAATAAAGGCCTGGTTGAAATGGAAAGCTAATATTTGATTATGGTTATATTTAAATGTCACACTATCTTTGCTATCAATATCAAAGAAATGTTAAGTTGATTGACATGGACGAGCCGTTTAACCTTTTCAGTTATTCTTAAACATAGTGATAAACATTTTTAATTATGTTCTTAAACGTCTGTTTGTTTTAATGTTTCTTTAATAACATTATCCATAAAATCTTAACAGTGACATTAACACATAAATATACAATGAAACATATTAAAGGGGCAGTAGCACGTTTTTAGGGGGAATATAAGGTGATGTCAGGAAATTGAAAATTAATGGTTCCAATTGAAAGACAATGTTATAATTCAAATATATAATGTAAAGTTTAGCCATGCGATTTCTTTTTCTTACACAAAATGAATTAAAGGTGTTCACACAAAATGGCCGCCAATGGATTTCATGTGAATCTTTATACTTTGTCCCCTGACTATGGATGATTGATTTGTGTTATGAGATTTTTGACACTATCAAAATAATACATTTAGCATTTACGTACAATTATAAGTGAAAAATTCAAAATATAAAACTGTCCAAAAACGTGCTACTGCCCCTTTAATAGTAAAATTAAAGAACGTTAAGTAGTTTTTAATTTTGATCATAAAAGTTTTACTTGTAATCATGTCTTTATCTACTTTCATTGGAACACCAGACAAGTTATCTATAATCTTAACATATAAAATAATGATATAACAATTTCATTTATCTTACACGCCTTTTCATCAATCAGTCTTGTCATTTACCTTAAACCTATTTTCATGATAATATTGACAGATGATAAACTTTTTAATGGTAGTGAGAGTAGATATTTTTTAACAGCTTCTGAAAACTATTTTATGCTACCTTTGCATATGTATTGAGGCCACTTTTCTTAATTGAAATACTATTTTCCAATTTAAATCGTCAATACGCTTGTTGAGACGAACATAAATTTGTATAAATCATATGGTACTACCTCAACCAGGTTGAGTAGATATTTTACGAGAGCTTCATTTACCTTTCAAAGCTTTTATTCCAATTGTGTGGCTTTGGTTGGGTTTGGATTTAAAGATAAACCTTGGCCTTTCACATGATGTTCATTATCACTTTATGAAACATATCAAAGCTATTTTTAATAAAATGCTCCCGTTTCACTATATTGAGTCTATAAAAAGTGAAAATTTTAACGTGCAGAGTATATAGATAAACGTAACGCCATTGGTAAGGCATAAACAACGGGGTTATAAAATATACAGGATGTTCAATCACAGAGAAATGCATATGCAAATTGGTTATCGATTTCACACATTGTGTAAGCATTGATTTATCATAACATAGTTCACATCAGCCATAACTTTAAATAGTTGTGTATTGTGTATATATATGACGAACTGTCATCAAACCTTATGGAAAATCGTTCAATAATGTTCGATAGACTATGTCATTTAAGTAATGATTAAAATGATACGTTTCATAGGGTACAACTTAACAATACTAATGACAATTAGGAACACACGATGATAACGGAAATTGAAATATATAAAATAATGATAATGGCATAAGGGTTATGATGAAAACAATGAATATGAGACCCAAAACAAACAGAAATGATGATGATGAAAAGTCAATCGTATAACCAGTTTCAGGTCTTACAAAATTAAAATATCTAAAAAAAATCATATCCAATAAATTGTATAACATTTTTCAAAATCATTTCTTGATTTAAGTATTAGTTATTTTGCATTAAAGTATATTTTACATTTCCGAGAGAAAAAAAACATCATTGACTTGTTTAAAGCTGTTTGAGTGGCACTAAATACATTCAGAGCGTATTTATAGGGTGATTTAAATCAATATTATTTTAAACCAAAAGTAATCATTCAAGATTATAACACACTTAAGACACAACAAGATTAATTCGAATGAAACCATTCATTAGAGATCTTCCCAACACCCCTTCTATTGTTAGGGTTAGAGGGACTTATCAACAACTGCGTGGGAAAATGGGGACTGACATTAATTGCAATCATTCAAGATAGTTCTGATACAACCTACTTCACACATCATTTAGCAACAACAAAGGCAGATATTGTTTTTGAATTGCCAGAGGCCAGTTTATTTTTGTTTTGGAAAATTCAATTTAATTTATCTGATTTATTTGTTCAGTTTATAAGAATCTATTTTCGTTTTACTCCAAAATAGAACATCACACATATAGACACAACGATCTTAAAGGGGCAGTAGCACGTTTTTTTATATTTCTATATTTTACATTTTTCACTGATAATTGTAGGTTAATGATAAATGTATTATTTTGATAGTGCCAAAAATCTCATTACACAAACCAAGATTCATATAAAGTCCATTGGCGGTCATTTTATGTGAACACCTTTAATTTTGTGTAAGAACAAGGAATCTCATGGCTAAACTTTACGTTATATATTTCAAATATTACTGCTCCATTTACTTTAAATACATTGTCTTTCAATCGGAACCATTAATTGTCATTTTCCTGACATCAACTTATATTCCTCCTTAAAACGTGCTACTGTCCCTTTAATTGATTTAATTTTACATGCCTAATTTGACGCCATTCTTCTGAAAGGATCAAGTAATCAACAACTTCGTGGGAAAATGCTTACTGAAGGTAATTCCTTCCATTCAAGATATGTCTGATAAGCAGTTACAGTCTACTTCACACATCGTTAACCAACAATGAAGACAGGGATTGTCTTTGCATTCTCAGAGTTTATTTATGGTTATATCAAGTCTAGATTTGAAACGATTTTGTAGGAGGAATGGTGCTTTGAAAAGCAGTGATTAATCAGTGCATATTCCAGGCTATATTAGTATTTTAAAAATAAAGTTTTGGATTTTTTTCTTGACATCTTTATTTAAGTGGATTATGTAAAAGCGTAGTAAATGCGTTGAATACCCAGCAAGCAAGACAGGGATAACATTCCATCATCATTCTTATGGACTATAGTGTTGTGATTCACCAGTTTAAAGGTCTGTAAACATAACGGCCTGTCAACGTAAATATTGGTCAGATATACACAAAGGTATTATAGTCATATACTTGTTTTTTTTCTTGCTGATCAAAAACTTCATGAGAATTTCACTAAACAACCGGAATTACAAGTTGAATGGCTGTATGAGCCTTACGTTATAAGTTGTTTCTAGAGGGTTTGGCAGACAACTACTTGGTTACTAGTGCGTATTGTCGTAAGAATGTATTTTAATTTGGTAATTTTGTATTTCAAAAGATATCTAAGTAATTACATCCAGTCTTACTGTCTGCGAACATCGGGTAAATAACTTTAGTTTTGATGTACAGTCATTTTGTTTGTTGTCAAGTTTATATTCAATGAACAACTATGATTGTATTTGCATTATGACATTATCGTTAAATTTTATCAGACTGATTAGTGCGTTATGTAAACAAAAATACATTTTCCTAGTTTAGCTAGTAACTGTAAGTTGAATATGAGTTGAAACCCGAAACAAAATAAAGCATACAGAAAGCATAATGTTTTCCTGGTTACCTGACATTATAGAGTTATGTGGTTACAACGCAGAAAATGTAACAGTAAAAAAGAAATATCTTCCCTATTTGTCTAATGGTTTTACCGACCAAATGCTTCAAGTTTCAATATGATAATGATTTCCTTTTAAATGCTATTATATATTTACATCAAATTGTGTCTGAAAAGTCAATCAAAAGCATTATAATGATGAAAGTTTGAGTCAGTCATGGACGTGATTGAAGCGCTCATACAATTTCTAGTTCTCCCTTTGTTAAGACAGTGTAATGTTTTAATATCAGTTGTTCATCTTTAAATGCGTCATGATGGATCAAAAAAATATAAAATCGATAATAAACTGAAAGTGTTTTTGTGTGTATAAACGCCGCCAACAAGTTAAATATTTTAAATGCATGGAACATTCTTTTCACACCTGTAAATGTGACATGCCTTTTTGACGTTTGAAACATACAGTGTTGGAATATTAAAGAAAGTCAAATTCTCTCCCCAAAGAGGGAGATGAAGTCTCAAAATTTTAATCTAACTTCTGTTTGAATACTAGCAGTTATTGGATTTATTACAGGTTCCTTTGTAAGTTTCAACCATTAAAAACACGTGTTGCACGTGTTGGTCGTTGGTATTGAGGCCTTTGCGATGATTCTGTTGCTAAAGAATGACTCATGACCAACGTCGATGATTGCACAACTACATGTGATTGCATTCAAACATGTTTCAATTTCTAGCCCGTAAATCTAGCTTTATTCAAACAGTTTCAGAATTTCATAACTCGATTCCTCTGAGGGGAAAGAATGAGTAAGACTTGCTATTGAAATTTTTTTGAACTACAAATAACGTTTTTCATAAAGATCGATTTGAGATTGCGAGTCGGTAAATGATAAGGGTAGCACGAGCTGTCACACTCAAAGTTTGAAATCTAATAGCTTGTAGTACTTAAGGGGAGAAATGTACCTTTGCAAAAGGGAAAAGTTAAAAATCTTGAGCATAAAGTGAAAAGAGTAGTAGATAATGATATTTCTCAAGAACTGCCGTAAATATTCAACTTAACATGAACAAAAGGTTTCTTTTCATATATATATATAATATTCAACTTACGATTGGTTCAAGAAAAAGCTCTTTCAACCAATTGTTTTTCTTAGAATTTAAGAATGGGATACATTGTACTTTAAGTTACTTTTTAAATTCTAAACACATCTTTGACCATTCCATTAGGAGTTTTCACCTAATTCATGTTTGGGAATCTTCATATTTCAGTGCAATGAAAAAAAACAAATACACCCATACATGTATATCATGAAACGTTTATCTTACATCGATTTCCAATTCACATAAAAAGTTATGAATAACATTTGTTAACGATATGTTAATATTTCACAGAATGTTAACGTGTCTCCCGCAAACCAAAGATTAATACTCTTACAACACTAAAAAGACCATGGTTCCGGCAGTTTCCCCTTTCTGAAAAAAATTGCACCATAACCATTTGAATTTCTTTATCAAATGACAACGCTTCTCGCATGGAAAGGGTGGTTCATATCACAACGCATTTGCCAAAATGACGACTTTAGAACAGCGTCGCTGAATGCACAACTAACTTTGATTGCCTCCGATCAGGCATCTCCAAATCTATTCCACAAAATCGGCGTAATATAACAGAGGCTGTATCAACATTAATGTCTTGATCTGTGGGGAGAGAATGTAAAAAGACAAACGATCAATTAACATGCCTACTTGTTAGATAACCTTGCAATCATCATGTTTTGATTATTTCCAAAATTACGTTTGACTAACTGACGAGCAACACTCTCTGGTTTTAAGCATAACCTAAACTCGTCATATTGTCATTGTCAAATATCGGTAAGCTTTTAAATCATACCATTTAGAAAAGACGCTGCTTCTTTGAAGGAATCCCCTGAAAGATTTCTTCATATGTAACTTATTTGCTTCTAAATAAAGCCGTTTGGTTTATGGAAATCTCAAAATCGATGGGTTTCAATCTTTGATATATTGACGTGTTTTGTAATCAAACTTTGCAATATCTACCTTAAGGCATGAGATCCTTTCAAATCATTCGCAGACATCTTAAGCTGATTTGATCTAAATGGTTTACCGTATACCATTCAGCTCTCCCGGCATACCCTACATGACAAACCAATGAAATTGTACATATCATCATACATTCCTACAGTCCTCCTCTTTAATCATGCATATGGTAATTGGATTTGTCACTTTTCGCTAAAACTATATTCAGATCGAGAATATGTATCATTTGACTCAATAATTAAGACATTCAATGAGCGCCCCCTCTTCAAAAATTTTAACCACACATGGCACCTAATAGCTCGAAAACGGTATATTTGCTTTCATTTCAAATAGTGTTCGATATTGTGAATTGTATTCTGAAAAAGGTTAGGGACATACTTTTTTATGAAGGATATTTATTATATTAATAGAATTTTTTTTGATAACACCTATATATCCCGTCGAGTAAGCAACAAAGGGGTAATCGATCGTACAGAATATGCAACAACACAGTTGTTATTGATTCCATGCATTGTATTATCTTTTGATTGATTACCTGAATTGTGTAATGGTTGTATATTCATATGACGAACTGTTATCAAAGCTTTAGGAAAACGTCGAACTCTCTTATAGTATAACTGAAGCCAAATCACTCTGGTAAGGATACAAACGTCGAAGAATGAACAGTGATAATGAGATATTTTATATAGTTCAACATTAAAATGATTATTATCATGTGTACGACAACTTGAAACAGTCTGCTTAATTTGAGTAAAGGACATTTTGGAATACAGTCTGCGATTGACATATTTGAGAAGGAAAACAAAATATAATTGTATGCGACGTTTTGACACAGATTGAGAACGACACTAGAATCTGTGTCGAAACGTCGCATACAATGAACAAAGAAGTTGTCATCCATATATTCCTCTGCATTAAAGTAGGTAACCTGCCCTACCATTAATAGTTATTTTAAATGCATATAGAAAGTATACAGATTAGGGGTCATTTTTGTTTTGGAAATATAAAAGTCATATTTCAAATTCAATTGTTCGGGCTTTAAAGAAGACCGGGGAAGTAGCTCAGTTGGTAGAGCCTCCGCTCTTCACCTGGGAGGTCGGGGTTCGATTCCCGGGAGATGCTTCATTGCTTAACGTTCAGCAATAAAAAGATAGAACATAGCTTGACCTGGCGCTGCCTGGTGTAGAAAGCACAGTAGAATTATAAAGAGTTATCATAATCATCACATAATTATAAATCTACTTTGAGTTGATTCCAAAATAGAACAAAACCTTCTAGACACAACGATGTTAAATGAAATAACTTTGCATGCCCAGTTTGAGGCAATTCTCTGTTAATAGTATGGTAACATCAAGTAATCAATAACTGCGTGGGAAAATGGGGACTGAAGTTAATTGCATTCATTCAAGATATGTCTGATAAGCAGTTACAGCCTACTTCACACATCATTCACCAGCAGTAAAGGCAGGAATTGTCTTGGTATTGTCAGAGTTTATTTATGGGGATGTCAAGTGTGCCTTTGAAAAGGTTTTGTACGAGAAATGATGCTTGGTAATCAAAGGCTTTGTCAGAGGATTTTCCTTGCTGTATTGGTATTTATTGGGATTTAAAGTTCTTAACACACAAAAAAACAGGAATAGTAGGCCTATTCCAAAAATAAATCAGGACATGTTGTGGTTTACCAGTTGTAATGTTTGTTTGCAGCACGATTGCAGCACAGATTGGTCTGATATAAGTTATTCTTGCTGAAAAAAATCCATGAGATTTGCATTAAATAAAAGAATGTATTCTTACGAATGTAATGTGTATATTATTATTATTCACTTGGATTTATCTAAAATATTTGTCTGTAGAAATGGTTGCTTTTGGTTTTATTTTTTAGATCCTGTGGTTTCCTGTAGTTAGGCTGCGTCGGTTTTATACGTTAAATATACGTGAATATAGTTTTAAGAGGATTTTGGAAGATAAGAATTGGCTATCAATTAAGGAGTGACTGTTATTTGGTGATTTCGTCTTGTCTGAAGATATTTCAGTTAATATATCCAGCCTTTCAACCCTCGTTTTTATCAGGTTAATATCTTCAATTTCTTTTGATGTATAGCTTTACTTTGTCCTACCTGAAACACTATAATAAGTTTATATTTTTTTACTAACATAATTAGGACCATTTGCGTCCTCTTCTGTAGATAATTATCAGGTTGCATAACTGCGTGGCCACAATTTACCTAAAAGTAAAGTATAATCTGTAAAAAAGAGACAATGTATATTGTAAAACTGATAAGATAAAGAAGAATAAATAAAACTGTCATAAAAGAAACATAATATATAACAAAATATCTATTAAGAGTAAAATTATCAAAGAGATACTTTGAAAATTGAAAATATTCTACCTCTTCATGAAATCTTTTCTTGAACAAATTAATGGTACTGTCCACATGAATTAATTTTAGGATGTTTTAGGGGAAACTATTTTGAAAACATTGTTTTATCAATTCATTCCAAAATTTGTTTGCTTTTTAAATATGTTGGTAGGATTCTAGAAGTTGGTAGAAAACAAAGGAATTTCTATGGATGAGTAACCTCTTTGTGTATTCATTCACAGAATTTGTCTTCTTGTTTGCTATTCTTGTCCGTGCATTGTTATTTAAACAAAACTAACATCATATCCGGATCGAACACGTCACAAACATGGTTCCAATCAGCTACACGGCAGGGGACATCATTATCACATCATACAGGTCTGTAAATAAGCTTTGTGTTCCTCCTTCAAACATGACAGGGATGATGAATGTGCTTTATCAAAAACGATCGAGTACATGCACATGGTGTTTTGACAATGCATAAATTTGAATTATTCAAATTATGATTTGACTTTGGGAGGAGACAGATCAGAGAAAAAGTTGACCGACAGGATGAGGGAAAAAACGACAGGATGAGGACAGGATGAGGGAAAAGACGACAGGATGAGGGAAAAGACGACAGGATGAGGGAAAAGACGACAGGATGAGGGAAAAGACGACAGGATGAGGACAGGATGAGGGAAAAGACGACAGGATGAGGGAAAAGACGACAGGATGAGGGAAAAGACGACAGGAAGAGGGAAAAGACGAAAGGATGAGGGAAAAGACGACAGGATGAGGACAGGATGAGGGAAAAGACGACAGGATGAGGGAAAAGACGACAGGATGAGGGAAAAGACGACAGGATGAGGGAAAATGATGAGGGAAAAGACGACATGATGAGGGAAAAGACGACAGGATGAGGGAAAAGACGACAGGATGAGGACAGGATGAGGGAAAAGACGACATGATGAGGGAAAAGACGACAAGATGAGGGAAAAGACGACAGGAAGAGGGAAAAGACGACAGGATGAGGGAAAAGACGACAGGATGAGGGAAAAGACGACAGGATGAGGACATGAGGAGTGAAAAGACGACAGGATGAGGGAAAAGATGACAGGATGAGGGAAAAGACGACAGGATGAGGGAAAAGACGACAGGAAGAGGGAAAAGACGACAGGATGAGGGAAAAGACGACAGGATGAGGACAGCATGAGGGAAAAGACGACATGATGAGGGAAAAGACGACAGGATGAGGGAAAAGACGACAGGATGAGGGAAAAGACGACAGGATGAGGGAAAAGACGACAGGATGAGGACAGGATGAGGGAAAAGACGACAGGATGAGGGAAAAGACGACAGGATGAGGGAAAAGACGACAGGATGAGGACAGGATGAGGGAAAAGACGACAGGATGAGGGAAAAGACAGGATGAGGGAAAAGACGACAGGATGAGGGAAAAGACGACAGGATGAGGGAAAAGACAGGATGAGGGAAAAGACGACAGGATGAGGACAGGATGAGGGAAAAGACGACAGGATGAGGGAAAAGACGGAAAGAAAGGCATAGTTAGAGATAGAAGGCAGGTTTTAAAACGATTGAAATTTGGTGTGGCTAGTCTGCTTCCTGGCTGGCTGTATATTATATATGAGCCTTAATACAGTCTATGTCTTCATTCTGTAAGTCTAGAGTGATTAAATAAAGAAATAGAATAATATGAATTAAGGTACAGTAATTATTTTTGATATTTCATAGACCTGTCCAACTTGTGGGACCCTACCAGGAGCATCTGAACCCAAGCCAATGAAGCACCCGAACCACAATACCTCGATAAGGTAATGAGTTATGTTCTGGATATTTATTTGAAAAGTTTTTGCAAACGTCATTATGTGTTCAGAATGCAGCACGCTCTTGTTTAAGTCTAATCAGAGGCACAGCAGGTAAAAACGTGATCTAATCATTCTGGATGATTATGGTTTATTCGTATCAATAATATGTTTTATGTTTTCATCCATAGACGTATGGGGCCTGGAATCAGATACAGAAACTAACATTCCTGCCAGATGATGAAGTTTATGAGAAAACACTAACCAACGGAATCTTCTTCCAAATAACAACCTGTCAATTAAACCTTTCCAGCAAAATGTATCGTTCATATCTGAAATATATGTTGAGGTTAAGAAAAACAAATCATCGAACTTTTCAGTATGAATAAAAGTCATGTACATCTTGATAATTTCAGGCGATGACCTATTAACACATCATCGTGAGGTATATTTTGTGTATATCCTTTAATCATTATGCTACTATTATTAGGTATTAGGAATCGGATCAAGGCTAATCGAGATGTCATCAAAACACAAACTGTCCCTTCAAGAAGTATTTCCATGAGTCTTGCATCCAAAAAGACGAGTCATTCAAGTATCTTCAAGAAGTCGAACGAACAACAAAAACCGTCTGGTGTGAATCACATTAGTTATGTCTGGAATGATCTTTGAGACGCTCACCTTGTGGAATATACATTCAGAAGGGAAAGGAAAATAAGAGATTTTCTTTTTAACAACTTCTTTACCTCTTTATTGTCTTGATTTTTGCTCTCAAATTGACTAATACATATGTGTAACTGAAAACTGTTAATTTGAGAGAGCCTTCACGTTTTCCAACATCATAAATACATCAGGAATATGCCATTTATTCATGTTAAACATTTCTACCTAAATTCTGCAATAAATATACATGTAACAGAAACGGTTCTCTAGGTATGTTAAGAGCAAATACAAAAGAATAACTTAACATTTAATATCAATAACACTCAGTGTTTTTATTATTATTTACTATTTGTTTCTATATCTTGAACATGGTTGGCACTCTAAAACTTTGACAGGAAAATTTGAATTTGACAGTTTTCACCGGTTAAATACTGTTATGATAAACTGGACAGCTCACTGGTGTGGTTGGTCTAAAACTTGGTTTTGATACTTTCAGTCGAATTTTCTAAATCCATGTAACTGTCATTTGATGTAAGTACCTTATATGCTTGCCAATATAAAGTAGAATACAAAATGAAAATCGTGAACAAAACTACAGCGTCTCATGATTTCAATATTGTTACAGCATAAACATTTGGATTCAAGCAAAATGCATATTCGACATCCTTCTTTCGACTGCCCTAGTTGCAATACATTTCATCTGAGAATTTAATCGATGATTTTGAATACATCTAAATCAAAGAGCTCACATTGAATTTACAATTTTGCCCCTGAATCAATTTCAATTTCATAAAATCAATACAATACCTTTAGTGTATTGCAAAAAGCTAGGTCATTCACATTTCCAACCAGAAAGGTATCACATTTAAATAATTGGTCTTTATTGATTTGTAACAGTTCCACCGTTGCTATAGCAGCAAGTTACATATCTCTTATATCTTCTTCACCCGATCAAAGTAGAATTTCCATGTTCATGTTGTCAAATTCAATTTGATAAACATTGATGTGTGTTCACATATGTTTGAATAATAGATTGAAGTTACGTGTTCACTCAGTTCATTTGTCAACATAAAACTATAGTGTTACTGACTATTGAAGCATATTCTTGTTTATACATCGATATTAAATTTTGATATTGTGTTTGTAAATGTGGACAAAGTAAATGAAACTATGCAATCAAAAGAAAGGTTCTCCTGAAATGATAAATAATTAATATGGCGTATTCAGCTATATATTTTATCAATGTTATTCAAAAGAATTCTAATCAATGTAAAATGGAAAAGTTGTTAATCGTTTTACTTTCTAAGATTGTCTTTAAAATATCAATGTAATTCCACTTTCCTGAGTGAAATTAGGATATTTCTATACATCTAAATAAACATGGCGAATTCTGAATACTTTGTCTGATTTTGCAAATTGGTGACATTATCTACGGAGTTTTGTTCACGAAATTCCTTCTCACAAAACAAAATCATATGTAAAGAATGAATAACGTGTGCTTACAAGAATTATTGTTTGAGGTATAATTTTCATATTCATATGAAATATATGTTGATAGCATTTTGGGGGAATAACATTGATTAATTATTTTACTGCATTTAATGTATGGCATATAAGTATTAAATCAGTCAGCGGTATGTTTTTTTCAATTTCACATGTTGAGCACGATAATCTTATCATTCTATTGGCATGTTATGCTGATATTTACATTTGCTTACATTTCAAATAGTGTGCACTCCGATGATAAGTAACACAAAGTGCAATCAAATAAAACAATATGCAATTATACAAGAATACACTTGAAATTGGTTATTGATTCTACACACTGTAACATCATTTTGTCGATTATCTACATTGTGATGATGAGAAAGAGCTAGGTTTGATTGTTTGACTATGCAGCTAACTGCAATCAAACCTTTTGAGGGTACTTCATTAGCGTCGGATTGATAGACTTCCGTCATTGAAGTAACTCATAACATAGCTTAAATAAAGTACTTGAAAATTGAAGATGACAATAAACTATTCGACGTCAACGACGATCTTCATAGCAGATGACAGTGTTTATGATAGTATTTACGTTGAAACGAGGAATGCCAATGACAATATGACAATGATGGCACAAATGTAACTTCTTTGTTAACTTGATAAATTCATCTGATAGACATCAATGACTTTTCATTGACGAAATAAAAAAAAGTTTCCAAAAGTGAAAGAGTAAATGATTTTCCCTGTTTTAAAACTGTAACAACTTTATGATTATCTTTCAACTATAGTTTTGATGAAATTATTAAAGGACCAATACAAAAAGAACCTTCGAGATACAACAAGGTGAACTCAAAAAATTTGCATGATGACACTTTCAGGTATTGTCGACTTTACTGAAATAGGTCTGGTAACATGGAATAATCAATATATGGGTGAAAAAATTGGTTACTGAAGTTAATTCCATTCATTCAAGATGGGTCTGATAAGCAGTTACAGCCTTCCTCACATATATCATTAACAAGCAATAAAGCCAGACATTCTCTCAAAATTAATTTACAATGAAGCTGAATTGTGGTTGATAACAGATTTTGTTGGAGGAATGTTGCCAAAATACACATTTCTATGTTAGAAGAGCGTCCTGGAAATGTTAAATTGGTCACTTGTAAATTTCCGAACATGAAAGGTATGGCATTTTAACATGATTTAAGTTATCTGCATGAAGTTAGGAATGATTAAACATGGTATTTTTATGGGCTTCTGGTGTTGTGGTTTGCGTCATGCGGATCATTTTTTTAAGGTAATTAAACAAATTCATATTGATTTTTATCTTGTTCAACATACAGTTATTGAAATTGGAAGATAGAATATGGTAATAAGTAAATGATAAATAATAATTATAATTATGGATTCTATTACAATACCCTTTTAAGATTCTCTTGCTTTATAAAGCAGGTTTTAATTGCTCCTATTGACTGCACTACTTGCCAAAGAGAGAGAATATCAACTCAAGAAACTTTTAAGCTTATGAATTTGGTCTGAGATCCCATCCATAGTTGTCTAATCATACTAATGCCACTATTTATACATACAAGGCTTTCATCTGAAGTTATGTTCAAAACATCAAAGACTTCCTGACATCCATTAGTGAAAATCAAACAACAGGACCTCATACTTTAAAACGGTATAATATACCAAATTTACTTGTTTATCAAGATAAAGAAACTGTTCATCCAAAGAACTTCCTTGACCTCCCAACTCCTACAATGCAACTCAAACAGTTTCACAGTAATCTTGTCCAATATCGTAGACTTACTTGACCACTTCACTTAGCAAAATTCCACCTGACCTGTTCTGAAGTAACAGTTTTGGACACACTGATTAACGACTGCAATTGACAGGAGGTAATCATGTACTGCCAATCACTGACCGGCCTTATTCTAACTCATGGTCATATTCAAATGATGGTTATAAGCTTACATACAAAAAATACCCGAAGACGTTCTCCACGACATAAGTTACAAGCAATGTTTGCCAGCATATCAACGTAAGCTAAATTATATTTTATTAATGGATACGTTAAGTATTCAATATGAACCTGCAATTCCACATTGGTATGTAAACTTAGATAAATTTAATAATGTTTCTTAATTGAAAAGACAAAGAGTCAAGATCTCAAACATTAACCTTTTTGGACTTTCTAATGTAAAGGATACAAATAGAACAAAACGGTTCTTGAAAAAAATCATAATCAAAACTTTTTACAGATACATGTAACATGATTTCATAGATATTTATCACTTGATCAGTGACTGAATAGAAGAATATTTGATAACGTCCAAATTCCTATATTTCTGTCGAGTAAGCAACAATGGTGTAATCAATCGTACAGAACATGCAACAACACAGAAATACACATGTAAATTTATTATTGATTTCATGTATTGTATAAGCATTCCATTGATTTTCTGCATTGTCAATCGTCTTAATGGGTATGGTATTCATACGACAACTGACATAAAAAAAATTTGAAAAACGTGCAGCATCTATTCATATTTTTACTGAAGCTATAATAATGTGTTTGAAATGAACATCCAAAACTGCTTGTCAAAAAGTACCCACACATAAGTAAATCTGTGAGTCCAACTCTAAAAACTGTCGGCATTATTAATGAGTATTTGTTTGACTTCATTCTTAGATAACGAGTCTCAATGACAATATTCTTGGTATTAGTCTTGTACAACACTGTTGGTGATGGGAATGAAGGTTCAGATAGCAAAATATGTCTTACTGCAAGTAACGTTACAATAAGGAACAGTGAGTAAAAGTATCATGTAAAAAAAACTCTGCAACTGTAAGGACCTCAAGATATTTTAAAGTTTGGGCCCTTGTAAATAACTGTCAGCGTTTGGCCTATGGGCCGATGCTTATTTCAAACACTAGTTCAAACGTATCAAAGACTGATTTGTAAACAGAGAATGAAAGTTTAATTTAAACAATTTTGATCATGTTTACAACAACTTGTATTAGTTTGCTTAATTTAATAATGAGACATAAAGAAGTATAATCATGGATTGACATACTCTATGTAAATATATAACAATCTTGTAGAAAGTAGGACACCTGTCGTATCATTGATAATTACTTAATCTTATGCAAACAGATAACTGGACTGGTTTTTGGAAAATTCAATTTAATTTTCTAATCTATTGGTTCAGTGTATTTAAAACTAATTCGAGTTGATTCCAAAATAGAACAAATCTTCTAGACACAACGATGTTTAATGAAATAACTTTGCATGCCTTATCAAGTAATCAATAACTGCGTTGGAAAATGGGGACTGAACTTAATTGCATTCATTCAAGATATGTCTGATAAGCAGTTACAGCCTACTTCACACATCATTCACCAACAGTAAAGGCAGCAATTGTCTTAGCATTGTCAGAGTTTATTTATGGTGATGTCAAGTGTGCCTTTGAAAGGTTTTGTACGAGAAATGAAGCTGGGTTAACCAAAGGCTTTGTCAGAGGATCTTCCGGTATGGTATTTATTAGTATTTGAAGTCGCTGACAAGAAAACCAGAAAAGAAATTCTCAGATTGATTTTATTGGCGTGCAGTGTTGTGTTAAAATGCTTTAAGGTTTGTTACCTGCACGCAAAATTGGTTAGATATAAGGTACAATAGTTCAATACTATTCCTTTTCGTTATTCTACGTCGCCATCAATTACCAAAATATTTAGCAGTTTAATCTATTAAAAGAGAAAACATACATTGTGAAATATAAACAAAATATTGTTGAATCTTTGAATAAAAAAGAATATCTAAAACTGCAATTAGAAAACATAATAAAATATCATCATTAAATGACTTGTTCCAACAATATCTATTAAGGGTAACTGAAAAATACACAATACATGAAATCATTTCTTGACAAATTAAATGAACTGTAAACAGAAAGTTGATGGGGAAACTATTTTAAGAAGATATCTTTTTCAAATCATTCCAAAATCATTCCAAAATCTAGATGTTGGTAGTAAAGGACTCCCCTGATAGAGTTTTTCATATGTAACTTATGAATAAATAATATAAATAAATAAACTTTCTAAATAAAGCCGTTTGGTTTATGAACTTCTCATAATCGATTGGTTTCACGTCATTCCAAAATCTGTGTCATATTTAATTGTTTGAGTGGCATTCTACATGTTGGTAGTATGGAGGAAAAGAAAGAAAAGTTTTTTGAATTAACAACCTTTTTTTTCATTCATTTTATCCACAGAATTACCTTTGTCTTCCTGTTTGCTATTCTTGTCTGTTCATTGTTATTTCAACAATACTAACATCATATCCAGATAAAACACGTCACAAACATGGTTCCAATCAGCTACACGGCAGGGAACATCATTATCACATCATACGGGTCTGTAAACAAGCTTTGTGTTCCTCCTTCAAACATGACAGGGAAGATGAATGTGCTTTATCAAAAACGACCGAGTACATGCACATGGTGTTTTACCAATGCAAAAATTTGAATTTTTCAGATTTTGATTTGACTTTGGGAGGAGACAGATCAGAGAAAAAGTTGACCGACAGGATGAGGGAAAAGACGACAGGATGAGGGAAAAGACGACAGGATGAGTGAAAAGAGGGAAAAGACGACAGGATGAGGGAAAAGACGACAGGATGAGTGAAAAGACGACAGGATGAGGGAAAAGACGACAGGATGAGTGAAAAACGACAGGATGAGTGAAAAGACGACAGGATGAGTGAAAAGACGACAGGATGAGGGAAAAGACGACAGGATGAGTGAAAAGACGACAGGATGAGGGAAAAGAGGGAAAAGACAACAGGATGAGTGAAAAGACGACAGGATGAGGGAAAAGACGACAGGATTAGTGAAAAGAGGGAAAAGACGACAGGATGAGTGAAAAGACGACAGGATGAGTGAAAAGACGACAGGATGAGGGAAAAGACGACAGGATGAGTGAAAAGACGACAGGATGAGGGAAAAGAGGGAAAAGACAACAGGATGAGTGAAAAGACGACAGGATGAGGGAAAAGACGACAGGATGAGTGAAAAGAGGGAAAAGACGACAGGATGAGTGAAAAGACGACAGGATGAGTGAAAAGACGACAGGATGAGGGAAAAGACGACAGGATGAGTGGAAAGACGACAGGATGAGTGAAAAGACGACAGGATGAGGGAAAAGACGACAGGATGAGTGAAAAGACGACAGGATGAGGGAAAAGACGACAGGATGAGTGAAAAGACGACAGGATGAGTGAAAAGACGACAGGATGAGGGAAAAGATGAGGGAAAAGACGACAGGATGAGGGAAAAGACGACAAGATAAAAGGCATAGTTAGAGATAGAAGGCAGGTTTTAAAACGATTTAAATTTGGTGTGGCTAGTCTGCTTCCTGGCTGGCTGTATATTATATATGAACCTTAATACAGTCTATGTCTTAATTCTGTAAGTCTAGAGTGATTAAATAAAGAAATAGAATAATATGAATTAAGGTACAGTAATTATTTTTTATATTTCATAGACCTGTCCAACTTGTGGGACCCTACCAGAAGCATCTGAACCCAAGCCAATGAAGTATCCAAACCACCATACCACGATAAGGTAATGAGTTACGTTCTGGATATTTATTTGAAAAGTTCTTGCAAACGTCATTGTGTGTTCAGAATGCAACACGCCCTTGTTAAGTCTAATCAGAGGCACAGCAGGTAAAAACATGATCTAATCATTCTGGATGATTATGCTTTATTCGTATCAATAATATTTTTTATGTTTTCATCCATAGACGTATGGGGCCTGGAATCGGATACAGAAACTAACATTCCTGCCAGATGATGAAGTTTATGAGAAAACACTAACCAAAGGAATCTTCTTCCTAAAAACGACCTGTTAATTAAACCTTTCCAGCAAAATGTATTGTTCATATCTGAAATTCATGTTGAGGTTAAGAAGAACAAATCATCAAACTTTCAGATTGAATAAAAGTCATGTACATCTTAATAGTATCAGGCGATGACCTATTAACACATCATCGTGAGGCATATTGTGTGTATATGCTTTAATTATTATAATACTGTTATTATGTATTAGGAATCGTATCAAGGCCAATCGAGATGTCATCAAAACACAAACTGTCGCGTCAAGAAAGTATTTCAATGAGTCTTGCATCCAAAAAGACCAGCCATTCAAGTATCTTCAAGAAGTCGAACGAATAACAAAACCCGTCTGGTGTTAGTTAGATTAGTTATTTCTGGAATGATCTTTGAGACGCTCACCTTGTCACAAATTGTGGAATATATGTTTAGAAGGGAAAGGAAAATAAGAGATTTTCTTTTTACCAACTTCTTTTCCTCTTTATTACCTTGATTTTTGCTGTCAAATTGACTAATACATTTGAATACTGTTGATTTGAGAGAGCCTACAAGTTTTTCAACATCAACAAATACCTCAGGAATATGTTATTTATTTATGTTAAACATTTATACCTAAATGTGAAACAGAAACGGTTGTCTAGGTATGTTAAGAGCAAATACAAAAGAATAACTTAACATTTAATATCAATCACATTCAGTGTTTTTTTAAAGTCCATAAGGACACCTTTTTCTGGCACTTGTTCGCGTTCATTGAATTTAAACAATATACTGACTTTGCTACTTGTTTCTATGTCTTCAATTTTAACATTGTTGGCACACTAAACATTTGACAGGAAAATTTGACAGTTTTCACCGGTTAAATACCATTATGATAAACTGGAAAGCTCACTGGTGTTTGTTGGTTTTGATACTTTTCAGTCGAATTTTCTAAATCCAAAATAACATCACTGTCATTTTATTCATCTATATATTTTATTATATGCTTACCAGGATAAAGTAGAATACCAAATAAAAATCGAGTACAAAACTACAGCGTCTTATGATTTCAATATTGTTACAGCATAAACATTTGGATTCAAGCAAAATGCATATTCCACATCCTTCTTTCGACTGCCCTAGTTGCAATACATTTCATCTGAGAATTTAATCGATGATTTTGAATAGATCACATTCACATTGAATTTACAATTTTGCCCCTGAATCAATTTCAATTTCATACAATCAATACGATACCTTTTAGTATATTGCAAAAAGCTAGGTCATTCACATTTCCAACCAGAAAGGTATCACATTTATATAATTGGTCTTTATTGATTTGTAACAGTTCCACTGTTGCTATAGCAGCAAGTAACATATCTCTCATATCTTCTATATCCGATCAAAGTAGAATTTCCATGTTCATGTTGTCAAATTAAATGTAATTAACTTTGATGTGTGTTCACATATGTTTGAATAATAGATTGAAGTTATGTGTTCACTCAGTTCATTTGTCAACATAAAACTATAGTGTTACTGACTATTGAAGCATATTCTTGTTTATACATCGATATTAAATTTTGATATTGTGTTTGTAAATGTGGACAAAGTAAATGAAACTATGCAATTCAATGAAAGGTTCTCCATCAATGATAAATTAATAATATGGCGTATTCAGCTATATATTTTATCAATGTTATTCAAAAGAATTCTAATCAATGTAAAATGGAAAAGTTGTTAATCGTTTTACTTTCTAAGATTGTCTTTTAAATATCAATGCAATTCCAGTTTCCTGAGTGAAATTAGGATATTTGTATACATCTAAATAAACATGACGAATTCTGAATACTTTGTCTGATTTTGCGAATCGGTTGCATTATCTACTTGACTATACGAGTTTTGTTCGAGATACGCCCCCTCGTTAAACCAAATCATATTTAAAGAATGAATAACGCGTGCTTACAAGAATTGACGTATAATTTTCTTATGAAGTATATGTTGACAAGTCTTTTGGGGATAACATTGATTAATGATTTCACTAAATTAATAAGTATTATTAATAGATAAGTATTAAATTAATCAGTCAGCGGGGTTTTTTTTCAATTTCAAATTTTGATCATGATATAATCAACATAATTCAATTGACAAACTGTGCTGATTTTTACATTTGCTTACATTTCAAACAGTGTGCGCTCCAATGATAAAGTGTAATCAAAGAAAACAATATGCAAGTATACAAGAATACACTTGAAATTGGTTATTGATTCCACGCACTGTAACATCATTTTGTTAATTATCTACATTGTGATGAAGAGAAAGAGCTGGTTTTGATTGACTATGCAGCAATCAACCCTTTTGAGGGTAGTTCATAAGCGTCGGATTGATAAACTTCCGTCATTGAAGTAACTATCAACATCGCTTTGATAAAGCGCAGTAAAGTATAAGTATACAACCTCAACGATGATAATCATCATCATCATCATCATCATCCAAATACTTGTATAGCGCCAATATCCATAATATGCTCAAAGGCGCTTGAGCTCTAAGATGTTGCTGGCATGAAATGTTCAAAGGCTTCAGAGAAGAGACAAGTTTTTAAATCAGATTTGAAGGTACTTAGATCTTGAATTGTTCTAATATTATATGGAAGAGTGTTCCAGAGATTAGGTCCAGCAGTTTCGATGGACCTATCACCATAAGTTTTTGTCTTTGTCACAGGAGTAACCAACAGACACTGGTCACTAGATCGGAGGGAACGTGCAGGAGTATAGGACTGGAACAGATCACTGAGGTACTTCGGAGCTAAACCATGGATGCTTTTGAAAACGAGGAGCAGAGTTTTATACTGTATCCGGTATTGTATAGGAAGCCAGTGGAGTGAAAATAGAACAGGTGTGATGTGGTCAGATTTCCTGGACTGAGAGATCACTCTTGCTGCAGTATTCTGCACTTTCTGGAGCTTCTGTATCTGATTGTTCGGGACACCCATCAGAAGTGCATTGCAGTAATCCAGGCGAGATGTTACAAAAGCCTGAATTAAAGATGTCGTAGTCTTGGCATCCAGGTATCGTCGAATCATGCCGATGTTGCGAATATGGAAGTAAGCAATCCTGCAGATATTGTTGATATGTGGCTCCATGGACAGGGAAGTATCAAAGATAACTCCCAAGTTGCGAACTTCAGATTTTGGCTGAATCTGACATTGACCAATGCTGAAATTCGGAAGAGCAATGTTGGTTTTAAGACGCTTTGGATGGAAAACTATAAGTTCCGTTTTATCGTCATTCAGTTTCAGGTAATGTGATGACATCCAGTGCTTGATGCAGCTAACACACTCTTCAATAGCAAGAAATGAAGCCTTGGCCGATGAAGATACCAGTGGTTTAAAAGACAAGTACAACTGTGTATCGTCAGCATACAAATGTAATCCCAGATTGAAAGACCTAACAAGGTCACCAAGAGGAGACAGATGACAGATGACAGATGACATTGTTAACAAATGATAATGAAACTGATGGTGGCAGACATATACCTTCCTTGTTGACTTGAAAAACTTATATATATATATGACATCAGCGACTTTCCATAAACGAAATAAAAAAGAGCATCTTCATATATAGAGGATATCAGTCTTTTCTTGACTCATACCATGTTTATCTCATCGAGTGAGGTAGAAAGTTTATATGTTCACGAGTGGCGCACTTATTAACGACTGCAGGTGACAGGAGGTAATCATGTACTGTAAATTACTGGCCGGCATTATTCTAACTCATGGTCATAATCAAATGAGGGTTATAAGCTTACATAAAAAATACCTGTAGACGTTGTCCACGACATAGAAAAAAGGTTTAAAATCTTGCTTGAAATTTATCAAAACACATGTCATATTTTTTCATACATTTGACTATTTCATAGACGATACATTATTTTGATTAGATTTGAAAACTTAATATGCGCCCTTCCAATATGAATAAATGACTTTAATTTATCAGTAGAACCAATAAGGCACTTGGTAGTTAATGAGTATGCTATAAGTAAGCTTTTTATGTCTGAAAAATATCACAGTTTGGCAATAGCTGTTTTACTGTTGCTATAGTAGCTGCCCTTTCTACCATTATAGAATTGTTATGTACACTTATCAAATTCCATAAACATGTCTGTGGGAAAAATTATGTTAAATCATTTCATTTGTTTTCTCAAATGAAAATTTTCTTGTTAAATGCTGTTGGCTATTGCATGTGTAAATTGCAGTTTCTTGTTTCTAATTGTTAAAGTTTTCAAGGAAAGGTTACTGTGTATGTTGTATTCCTATCATTATATTTTATTATGTAATGTATTCATTTTTTGATTATAGTATCAAGTACTGGTTCCCCTTGTGCAAAAACAATTGAAAGAAGTTTGCAATTAATTATAAAATACCATTTTTATATTCCCAAAGAAGGCGGTAAACACTCAAATTAATCTTTGTTTCCATGGCAATGGTTGCCAGATTATTAACGTAAGCTAAATTAAAATTTATTTATGGATACAATGTGTTCTTTGAGTATTCAAAATGAACCTGCAATTCCATATTGGTATGCAAACTTAGATACCTTTAATAATGTTTCTTAATTGATAAGACACAGAGTCACGATCTCAAACATTTTGGACTTTCTAATGTAAAGGATACAAATAGAACAAAATGTTTCTTGAAAAAATAATAATCAAAACTTTTTACGGATAACATGATTTCTATTTCTAATTAAAAAACTAATGATGAACACACATGACAAACATTGTTTTAGGTTAAATATAGTCGTTGTTGTCATGAACAATTTAAACCTTTGAATAGTCAGAATGGTAAACTTATAAGTAAAAGATCAATCAGGCACTACATCATTAAAAGGAACAAATCTTCAGTAATAGTGGACCGAACTATCTTGTTTTTCTTCATAAAGTATTCCATCATCAACATAATTGCTTGAATGGATGTGCTTAGTTGCATTAAAAGTGTTCATGAAAATGTGGATGTTAATGGTTGTGCTTAATTATATTAAATGTGTTCATTGTAATATTGATGTCAAAGGTTGTGCTTGATTGCATCAAATGTAATCATGATTTTTTTTATGTTAGTGGTTGTGATTAATTTATTTAATGTATTCATGATCATTTTTATGTTAATGGTTGTGCTAAATTGTATTAAATGTGTTCGTGATAATTTAGATGTAAATTGTTGTGCTAAATATTATTAAATGTGTTCATGATAAAATTGATGTTAATGTTTTTTGCTCAATTTAATTAAAGGTGTTCATGATCATTTTGATGTTAATGGTTGTGCTTGATTGTATCAAATGTAATCATGATTATTTTGATGTTAGTGGTTGTGATTAATTTATTTAATGTATTCATGATAAATTTGATGTTAATGGTTGTGCTAAATTATATTTAATGTATTCATGATAATGTTGATGTTAGTGGTTGTGTTTAATTTTATTAAATGTGTTTATGATCAATTTGATGTTAATGGTTGTGCTTTATTATATTAAATGTGTTCGTGGTAATTTTGAAGTTAATGGTTGTGCTAAATTTTATTAAATTTGTTCATGATAATTTTAATGTTAATGGTTGTGCTTAATTATATTAAATGTATTCATGATACTTTTGATGTAAACATCATATCATTATTGACCTATTTGTAGCTATTGTCTATAACGCTTCAGCTGTTTGATGTGGTGTAAGATCGGCATGGTCTCTTGCAATCAAATGGTATACCATTGACATTATATCTAGCCCTGATATATATGTAAACTATCAAATTTGATGGCCTGATGTTCGTAAAAATGTTATAAAATATATACTTTGCTGAAATACGATGAATCAGGCGTTTTCCCCATGGAGTATTTCTAATAAACGTTAATCCTCATGAACTAAATACCCGTAATGTAGACACTTGCATGTAAGTACCAACTTCATAACATAACTTTCATCTCAGTATTTGTACTGTCCTGTTAACATTAACATTATTCCATCAATAACAGTTTAATAAGTAGCGAACATTATCTATTGCACAGTAGGCTAGTCAAATCTTGCAGGTCTTTAAAGGGACAGTCCTTTTTGGTATTGTAGTGGAAACGAAATTCAAGAGGATGTAGTGGTGTCTTGTTAAAAACTATTTCTAACTAGGGTTACGTGTTAGGTATAAATAAGTTTGATAACTAGCAAATTCCGGTTGTCTATTTAAATATTTAGTCTCATATATCATGTTGTCACATTTCACATTTAAAAAAAGTTGTTGTTGTTGTATGTGAAAAGTATATATTAGAATAAGTAAGTGTCAAGAAATATTTATTGAAATAAATCTCAACAATATTGAATTCCATTAGTATTGAGCATAAGGATAGTTTCTGAGGCATATGCGTCAACTATTGACATAAATCATCAACAACAAATAAATCTTCTCTAAGTTAACCTTTATCGTGTATCAAGATTTCCAAATCACAAACATATGCTTCAATGACATGTTTCATGACATTTTGCTAGTATAACTAGTTGCGCTAAATAAATGTTCTTTCCTCTAGATGAACAAAGTCAAGGTCAAATTCCTTTATGTTTCTATTTCTATTTCTATTATAATTCTATTTATGTTATTGGGAAAACATTCAAAATATCGATTCTTCAAAACAAAACATTATGATTAATGTTAATGTATTTTGGATTTCACGATTCTTAATTCTAATTTAAGAACACTTGACTTGCACGCAAGATTGACATTATGAAATCGTTAATGTACGAAATGCAGTTTCAAAACATATAAGCGGAAGGATATATCTATGGTCAGAATGGTAAATTAAATCACAAGGTCAATCACGCCCTACATCATATAATGTTACTTAAGTCCTCAACAAATCTAGGTTGTAAAATACAGTAGTAACTAGATTAGCGTTTGCTAGCTACTGTTTCTTTATATCACATATACACCTCAAATAACGAGTCACTGTAAACATCGTGAGATCCTTTCATTCTACCTCAAGAATACTTGCCTATGAGACACAGAGAACTATGACGATGAAAGTCTAATCACAATATAAATTGCTTGGTCCAAATACATGTTTTGATGAATTATTCTATGCTAAATATGTACATAATATAGAAAATCAAATCTGATGAAATCATAACGTTTGAACACTGAGTGTGTCAACTGAAAATAAGAATCCGAATTACTGCCACATCCACCTTATGTAAAAGAACTTTCCTTATTCAAGTGCGGTATTGTGAACTTTGATGTGGTTAAATGTCAAATCAATCGAATACCTTTCAGACAGTAATTTGTTTCTGCTAGATAATGGACTTAAAGTCTCTTGCCTAGTGTTGAGTACAGATTCAACCAATCAGAAATCCAGATCAACTAGTTATGAAAAAGGTTACATATTTTGTTCTTATCGCCTCCTATCTTTGCCTGTTTTCATTATCATACAGCTCAGTGGAAAAGCTCCACATAGAGCTTATCTGTTAACATATATACAAGTCATAGGTGGGGGGAAAACAATAAAACATCAAGGTTAAAAAACCTTTCAATTATGAACCGCACCCATGTTGCTGAACTTCATTTGTTAGAAGCCAGTGGAGCTGCAAACCGTACCAAAAGCAGCCACTTTTTAAGAGATCATAATCAAACACTTACTTTATGAAAATTTTAGCGCCTTAACTTCATTTGTTAGAAGCCAGTGGAGCTGCAACCGTACCAAAAGCAGCCAGTTTTTAAGAGATAATAATCAAACATTTACTTCATGAAAATTTTAGCGCCTGAACTTCATTTCTTAGAAGCCAGTGGAGCTGCAACCCGTACCAAAAGCAGCCAGTTTTTAAGAGATAAAAATCAAACACTTACTTCATGAACATTTCAGCGCCTGGACTTCATTTCTTAGAAGCCAGTCGAGCTGCAACCGTACCAAATGCAGCCAGTTTTAAGAGATAATAACCAAACACTTACTTCATGAAAATGTTAGCGCCTGAACTTCATTTGTTAGAAGCCAGTCGAGCTGCAACCGTACCAAAAGCAGCCAGTTTTTAAGAGATAATCAAACACTTACTTCGTGACAATTTAAGCGCCTGAACTTCATTTCTTAGAAGCCAGTGGAGCTGCAACCCGTACCAAAAGCAGCCAGTTTTTAAGAGATAATCAAACACTTACTTCATGACAATTTAAGCGCCTGGACTTCATTTGCTAGAAGCCAGTGAAACTGCAACCGTACCAAAAGCAGCCAGTTTTTAAGAGATAATAATCAAACATTTACTTCATGAAAATTTTAGCGCCTGAACTTCATTTCTTAGAAGCCAGTGGAGCTGCAACCCGTACCAAAAGCAGCCAGTTTTTAAGAGATAAAAATCAAACACTTACTTCATGAACATTTCAGCGCCTGGACTTCATTTCTTAGAAGCCAGTCGAGCTGCAACCGTACCAAAAGCAGCCAGTTTTAAGAGATAATAACCAAACACTTACTTCATGAAAATGTTAGCGCCTGAACTTCATTTGTTAGAAGCCAGTCGAGCTGCAACCGTACCAAAAGCAGCCAGTTTTTAAGAGATAATCAAACACTTACTTCGTGACAATTTAAGCGCCTGAACTTCATTTCTTAGAAGCCAGTGGAGCTGCAACCCGTACCAAAAGCAGCCAGTTTTTAAGAGATAATCAAACACTTACTTCATGACAATTTAAGCGCCTGGACTTCATTTGCTAGAAGCCAGTGAAACTGCAACCGTACCAAAAGCAGCCAGTTTTTAAGAGATAATTATCAAACACTTACTTCATAAAAATTCTAGCTCCAACATTGTCAATCTTCTGCTGGGCAAGTCTCCAAGACGCCCTAAGAAGCTGTTTATCTCTATTGGTCAGGTAGACCACGGTAACCGTTCCTTGCACATATTCATCACGTGTACACATAGCTCCCATGGTTTGGTAGCTGGTGATTTCTCCGTAGTTAGAATCCGTTGCTCTCAGATACTAGGACATTGAGTTAAGTCTATATCTTGATAAAATTTCATTCAATGGAAGGTGATCTTAATTTGGACAAATGTTGTATCACAAAAGTCAAGTTTATATTCTGAATTTTTGTATAAGTCTTGATTAAAAGGCGAAAGACGAAAAGTCTTGTCTTCTTCACATGCTGTATAAACTGTCGCCAGTCCAAGATGGTTCTCGATTAAACGAGTCACAAACTAAGACGGACAATAAACAAATGTTTATACCACCTTTAGATCGAATATAGATATGTAAATCAAATCTATCGAAATAGTAAATGTAATAACATATTGTTTTGAGTATTCGAAACCATGTATGTTGGTTGATATTCATGTTAATCTTTAAAAAAAAGTCGTGTATACCTTGAATCAATCAGCAGTTGTATTTCATCCAAATAATTTCAGCTCAGCAATTATATTTCATTGAAGTAATTTTAGCTCAGCAGTTTCCATTTCATCCTAATCATTTTAGATCACGAGTATATTACCTCAAACAGTAGGACGTAGATTGAGCCCGAATGGTTTGATTAGGAAGCTGAGTTTACGTAAATCTAGTTTTTTGGGAGGCCTAGGGAGGGGCCAATATTCCAAAAGGGTAAAACAAGCAAATCATTTTGATAACATTATTAAGGCAAAGAGGGAATTCATAATTTATCTGACCACTGGCAGGTAAAGACGAGAAGAAAGGGATCTACACAAGATCCATTTTGTTTTCTTTAATTTCATTGACATACGCAACACACAGAAAGCAAGTTATTTTAGATTATTAGAGATAAATGTCAGTTAGATAGTGAACAAATGTAACAATGTCATATTTGTTGTTACATTTGTTCACTATCTACATGGCATTTATCTATAATTCTTACCCAAGCGGGCAAGGATATGCCGGGTATTAAAGTTTGCATAATGGTCATGGGAATTACAGTTTTTCTAAAAATAACTCGCATTTTGATTGGTTGACGGAACTTTACTGCATCTATTCGCATGGATCTTCTATTTCAGCTGAGAGATATAGATGAAAAATCTTATACTTAAATTGCGAAAGTCATACATTACTAAAATATTTTTAATGGGAAATCAAGACCTTCTGATGTTTTCTTTGCCGTAAATACAAGTTTAAATCTTCAAGGCGGCGCTAGGTGGGCGAGTCGCTGGCCGAACTGTCGTTACGTCATAGCTCGCTGAAGCTCGGAGTTTATCACAATAATTAACTCAGGACAGATAATCCGTAATTGCTCGCAACTCATTGATTATTCTTATATACATTCAGCTATGGGAGCTGTGCTAATTAACATCTATCAGAGGGGTAATGAATGTAACAACAGCTTAACTACCGCTTGTTGGACCTTCATTTTTGTGGATGGCGAAACGGGCGAGCTGGTTAGTTGTTGGTATGGTCATTGCTGGCGGTGTTGCCTTACTCTGAGGGTGTGGGTTCGAATCCCGCATGGTACTCGACCAAAAAATGTACAAGAATCTGTAATCCCAAATATAACAATGTTATATATATTTAGATTACTAATAAGTAAAATAAATCAATTACTAGATAGCGGAAATAGACCAGGATGGAAAGTGACAACATGAGTCTTTGTTTTACTTTACCAATCTTGTTTATGTACTATTCCACTGTCAGCTGAGGCTCAGCTGCCATGTTCATATAGTTTGCAGAAACGATTATAGTTTTTATGTTGCTAAAAGATTACTGAATTTTCATAACTAATTCCAAACCCAATTTCGCTATTCTCGTCATTGTATTTTTCTTGCAATAGCAGAACCGTCAAAACCAGCTGACCTGTGTCATTCGCAGCGTTCCAATCAGAAACACTGCAGGGAATACCATAAGCAAATCATGGAGATCTTTATATCTGTTCCATGTTTCTGCTTCAAACATGTCATGGATTTAGGAACGATTTTTTTCTAATGTTGATTAAGTGCATCTGTATGCACATTATAACTTGACACTGCTTTCATAGGAATATTTGGATCAGGTTATAAGATAAGATATGGCATTTCTTAGAGTCAATTCACATTATTCATGTTGTTATGAATAATATGTCCTTGTATCTTCATCCTTATATTCCAAAATCATAATGCTTGAAAAGATACAAACGGCCAATTACATATAAGAACTTTGGTACTTTAACCTCATATTTGTGTCATTATACAACACTGATACATACATGTATAAGACTGGTAATGTACAACCCAAACGCATTTCTTCTTAATAAACTAACTCTGTTTATAAAGGTTTAACCAAAAATCATAGCATGTCACTTTAAAGAGCATCAATCTTCTATCTCCCTCCCTTTGACATCATTTATTATAATCAATCAAAACTTTTTCAATTAAAATGTTAGGACTACATTCATTCAGGTCACGAAAATGAATTTGACAATTTGACTGAAATGGATAGTTTAAGAAATACGACAAGATCATTCTTTAAATTTTCAATGATTGTTTTTGATCATTCAGAGAAAAATATGATAACAAAACAATGTTTGTTATTTATTTGAATCTTGAATGGAACTATCCGATTTAAATTTGCTTCTGAACTATTTAAGAACAGTTTGTGTGATGCGTCCTTTGATCAAAATTTGTCTTGACAAATGAAAGAATATAATTATCTTTACATATGTGTGTGTCTTTGAAATTTGGTATTTCGCTACTACATGTACAACACCATTTTTCATTATCTTGATATTAAAATGAATGTAAGATTATTATAAATGTCAAAAATGTTCATTTCAATATTGAATTTCCATGCTTACTTACTTTTTAATGAGATTGATTATATCAAATACTGAACATGTCTTAAATGGAATATTTTGAAAGATTTAAATGGAAAATCTCGAAAAGTTGTCCGAAGTAAGTGAACTACACCCTCTCCTGAAACTCAAGTTTCCTATTAGATATTTATAGTTTAGCAAAATGCATATTCCATGTAACAAGCACCTTAGAAGTGCCCCACAACGAAAAAAAATCTTCTGATATTAAATCAATAATTTTGAATATATCTTAACGCAAGTGCTCAGTTTGCATATATACAGTCAAGCTTTTAAGAATCAATATATACTTTATCATACATAGTGTATGACGAAAACATTTCAGCCAAATTTGGATGGATAAATCAGGTTTTTAGTGATGAATTCGCTTTTAACAATTATTTAAACAAGCTATGATAAATGAATTTTCACAAAGTTTGATATCGTCTCTTTGTAACAGCTCCAGATATGCGATGTTCAGAGATCAGAAAAGTCTTTTAGAACCACAATCATACTTATATATTCATGTTCAAATTAGGGGCACATAATTAGGCGTAATGTCCTGCCACTATACTATACAGTCCATGGACTGCTAAAACACTTTTAAAATAATTCATATTCAAATGAGGGAAAGAATATGACATAACTTAATCTAATATCGTAGATTCATTTTCACCACGTAAAAAAATTTAATTCTATCTTTTTTTTCTTTTCTTTTTTTCAAAAAAATCTTATTTCTTTAAAGGCAAAAAAACAGATTTCACACATTTCTACGTAACTGTATATATTTTCGATATAAACACTAACATTAGTACAGACAGCAGTAACATAGTATGATTATGGTGCTAATAATACTAATATTAATACTTGGCATGTTTATACATTCATTCAAGTTGCAGTTTAAGTAAGTCATCAAAATGGTTATGACATACAGACTAAGTTTCATGAATTTAGAGCGACTGTAGTCTGTGTAACAAGTCCATCAGTTTCATAGACATTTTTCGTAAAGTTTATAGATTGACACGTCACATATTGTTTTCATGCTTTTATCTACTTCTGGGAGGCAAACAATGCCTTTTACTAGCTTGAAAAGCCTCAACATTTGCCTAGCCAAGATAAGACAATGACTTACATCTCTCCACAAAATCAATAGGATACTTGATCGTTTATGACTAAATATAAGACAATGGCATTTAAAGTCTGAAAGGTATCACAGTTAACAACAGGTGTTTCACTGTTGCCACAGCAACGGATATACATGTACAACTCCTTCCATAATAGAATTACTATGTTCACGTTATCAAATTTACTAAAGGCGTGTGTTTAAACGTCTGTAGAGAAGATACAATATCAAACAATGTTATTAGTTTAATCAAATGAACAATTTTCATGTTACAAACTATTCATATCAGAGGTGTCCTTTTCTGTAAGTTGTATTTTAAAAGGACAGTAACACGTTGTTAGGGTGAATATAGGTGATGTCAGAAAAATTAAAATAAATGGTTCTAATTGAAAGACAATAAATTTAAACTAAATAAAGCAGAAATAAATCAAATATATAATGTTAATTTAAACCATGTGATTCCTTTTTCTAACACAAAATTAATAAAAGGTGTTAGCGGCTAAATCAACATGACTTGATCTGCATCTGTGGGGAGAGAATGACATTTAGCATTAACATACAAATATCAGTGAAAAAAATGAAGATATAAAGTTTCAAAAACAAGTGCTACTGCCCCTTTAACTCTTGTACATTGACCGAGGAATATGATTGTAAAATAATCTGTCAAAATTAGGACAGTCTAAGGAAAAGGACTTAATCCAGTTTTTTTATGCAATGACCAGTTCGAGAAGTCACCAGGAGCAAATAATAGATCGTCATACTCCAATGAGGCAACTTTGAATGTATCGACTAGTACTAGGACAGGGCGATAAACTGATAACTTATGCAAATATCATATTTCGTTTAGAGATTAAGTACCTTTGTTGTATACACAATCATATAAGCAATCATAAAATATAAAAATATCTAAACAACTCTAATATTAAAAGCTGCAAATACAAGTCGATGTAAATAAAGAGGAATTTAATAAATATTCCTTAATCTGGTAAAAAGGCACGATCTTAGACGTCAACTTACTTCAACAAGCTAATATGTATACGAGACGGTTATTTCTGACAACATGATCGATTCTTCATAACAAGGCAATCACGATTTTAGTTCTTATTTAGAAACACATTGCATGCAAACATAATGGACATTTTTGTAGGTTGAATGTATTAACAGCAATTTCATGGACGATAAGAAACTATAATCAGCAAAAGACATCTCATATAAGAAGGGTAATTATTAAAGTAAATGAAGTGAACTGTCAACCAATCCCTACAGTATAAAAAGTAACAAATTATATTCATTCTAATATTTTTGGCACTGTATAGAGTTTCTACATACAATTTCACATTAACGAGTTTTCAACGCATAGATCCGTAGGTGTTACAAGATATTCTAGCTTGAGAATACTTAACTACAAAGATAATCAAATATGAATCATTACATTTTGTCATCGAGTTGATTGAGGTGAGATGATGTTGGCTTTAACGCCGCTTTCAGAGTATTTCACTTTTATCACGGCTTCCAGTATTATTGCAGGGAAAACGCCCACAACACTATTGTCGCTATGCATTGCAGTGAATCCGCATCTACTGGAACTAGAAAACCATGGGTAGTACTGCGATTAAATTCAGTGTAGCATTGCACCAAAAACAATTTACAACATCTAGAACAGTTCTCTACTGCCGACAAAGTTGTCGTGCCCCTTGTTACCGTATTTCGTCTTCTAAGATGTCATACATTATAGGTTACTTCACATTTGCCGGCAGTCTAAAAAAAGGCAAACCAGTGTCTGATTTCCTCTATCCGGGGGAAAAAGAGTGCTATAATATTTTACGATACAAGCGACCCTCGTGTATGTTCAGAAGAAGAAAAACTTACACTCCTTTCGAAAAAGTCAAATGACACACTTTCACTATTTCACTATGTACATGTAAAAGCAAATTATATAGGCTGATGCTGTAAACTGAAATTCAATACAGATGGATACGATTCTTGATGACGATGTTGCTAAAGCTTACTCCCTTTTCCCAATCTTAACTAACTTATTACACATTTCATCATGTACTGTAATATGAAATTGATTGAAAATGGTTAAACGTCAAACCAACAAATAGTACTGCTGGAACTGATTGGTATATTTGTCCAGTAAGAACATAAACAGCTAAACAGAAATCTCGTATAAGCTAGTTATGAAGAGAGTCACTTATTTAGTGGCACTGTGCCTATCGCGACCTACTCTTAGGGGTCGTCATTTGTTAGAGTTCAACCAAGCTATGAATAGGGCCATTAACTTTGACAATTATTAAAGTGTTCGATAAAACAGAACATGTATTATAAAGCTTAATGAACAGGCGACAAATACTGCTGCATCTTGTAACTCCAATAATTAAAGTGATGGATAAAAGCCATAAAAACATTAAGGTTAACATCAAGGAATAGGGTACCCCATCTGATGATGAACCGCGTCCAGTGTTGCTGAACTTATTTTCAACGAAGCTTGCAACGACCTTACAAGCTAGTTTAAGTAAGTAACTAAAATATCAAAGCACTTACTTCATGAAGGTGATGACGCCGAGGTTTGCAATATCTTGCTGTAGAAGTTTCCAGGACTCCCTCAGAATCTGTTTATCACGATCAGTGAGATGGACCACGCTGGAAGTTCCCTGAACGTATTCATCTCTTGTACACACAGTTCCCATTGTTGTCTGCTATCAAAGCTTGGGATTACTTTGTAGAATCACGTTTCACTTGGCAGAAAATGACTTCAACTCAAGTCTATATCCTGATGAATGTTGATTCAAAGGTAATGTAGGTTAATTCTGGTCTTGATTTCGACATACTTTCTTGCAAAAAAGAATATCTCCGGATATGTTTTACCTTAGTGTATCACCTCGTAAGACTATCAGTTCCAAACTTTGACACACGTTTATTGTCGGATAAATTGTGATTGAAGTGAATTGCCTTTCAGGTAAGGCTGTTTCTCACTTCGACATACGTTCTATAACAACTCCTGACATAGGTAGACGTTGGATGTACCTTGGTCACTTAAAGATACACTCTCTCTCTCTCATTTGAAACAGACTGAAGTTGTTAATAATGATACTATGTGGTATAAACACAAATGTCTTAACCACTTCTTGATCCAATATAGATATCAATAATAAATATATCAACAGTTGTCAATGTTTCTCTTTGTAAAGATTCTGTCATCAACGCACATGAGTTTACATATATTTAAAATGAATATTGTTACATCAACGAACTGTCCAAAAAATTGAAGTAAGTATAACCTGAATAATCTGATCCTGCGTTCGTTGTTGATGTGTATTTTATTAATTATTTACATTCCGACCATCAAACATCAAACATCAAAAACCGTTCTGTTGCTTGAAATCCTCTTCCATAGAGTATCCAGGCAAACTATTCAATGTGAATCATTTGAACCAATTGAATGCAATGTGAATCCACAAAATATATTTACCATGCGACGTCAAGTAATCGACTCCAATCTTAACAAGATATCAATGGATCAGAACAGTATCTTCTTCAAGCTAGATATGTTTCGCGTCTTGATATAATCCAATATATGGCTTCAAAGACAATTACAAATCGAGTCAGAGTCTTCGTTACATGCATATAAATCACAAATACAAACCTTACAAAGTCAGATATTATCCGATGAATTTTAGTTAGTCCGGTCACAATCGTAAATCAAAACCCATATACAAGACAAAATACACGTAAGCCTTTAGCTCACAAACCGTGTTTCTACATAGGTTCGTCTTGAATTAATTGAACATTTCAATAAAAAGGAATTGACTTTTCCAAAAGCAGAGGAGTCACGATGATAAACCCTCCTGAGACCACAAACTTCATATGCTACTATATGAAGCAATAATTAAAATGACTTCAAACAGAGTCATTTTCACAACACATGAAGCACAGGTACAAACCTCACGGTAGCTTCCACCACAAAAACCCTGGCATTCCTCACATACCTTTAACAATCGGGAATCGATAAAATCGATTTCAACACCTTAGCTCACAGGGGCCTCTTCTCGCCGGGGATAATGACTCCTTACTCGCATTATGTCAGCTTTAGCAGATCTTTATGCTTGAGAACGGATGATGGGAGACAAATTGTTCCAGAGAGAGCAATTTTGTAGACTTGCCGGGTTCCAGTCACTTGATACTAGCACTGAGTTCCAGTCACCGAGTTGATACAGAGCTCCAGTCACTTTATACTAGCACTTAGCTCCAGTCACTTTGTTGATACTGAGCTTCAAACACTTGATACAGGCACTGAGTTTCAGTCACTTGATACTAGTACTGAGTTCCAGTCACTTTGTTGATACTGAGCTCCAGTCTCCTGTTGATATTGAGCTCCAGTCACTTTGTTGGATATTGAGCTTCAGTCACTTGATACTAGAACTGAAATCCAGTCACTGATTTGATACTGAGATTCAAACACTTGATACTAGTACTAAGCGTCAGTCACTTTGTTGATACCACGCTTCAGTCACTTTGCTGAAACCAAACTCCAGTCACTCTGTTAACAGAAAGTTGAAGTCACTTTGCTATAACCAGGTTTCCTTCTTTGTTAATACGAAACTTCAGTCACTTTATTGGTACCTTACTCCAGAAAATTTGTCATTATCAAGCTCAAGTCACTTTGTTGACGCCAGCGATGCTAACGCTACTTCCCTTTCTTGTATTATTTGCCATCTGTCAATCAGGCTTGAACTTGCCAGTGGAAAACCTTTAAAGATCAATTGGAAATGTAAACATCCGGTACTTCTTATGTGACTGTGAACGTACATTCAGGAGCTTGGTTGATCATTTGATACGAATGATACTTAAATGCTAAACTGCTTAATACTCTTTATCTCTCGTCCACTTCCTAAAAACCTTAATGACTGAGGACGCAAATATATAAGTTCATGGTGAGGCTTCATAGTCACGGGGTCAGGTATTCTTTCATCGAGATTGCAGACACGAGTGAAGACCACGCCTGTTCGGAGATGAAATTTGTATGGTTATGTTCATTTTGACTTTTCATTCAACAGGAGTTGCATTATCCAGTGGTAATATCTTTATAACATCATTATAACAGAGGTGATGTAGAAAGAGGTGTTTTGGAGTTATTACCAAAATGCATCTCTTTCTTTAGAGATTTGTATTTGAAAAATGTCTTCACCAATTGAAGGATGTAGAGGGAAATCCATTTGAACAACGTGTTATGTTGTCATGTGAATTTCATCATTCAGTGATATGATTAATAAGGAATAGGATGTAGTCTACGTATCACCGTTGAGCTTGCATAAGACGTGGCAAACGTCTTTAAGTGCTATTCATGTATGTAAATCTCCAAAAGTAACCTTGATAGATTCCACATTTCTATTTCACAAAAAATCAATTCAATTCTGTCAAAGCCTCTTAATCACTCAATGGCAGACAAGAGACAAAGTTATGTATATTTTTTCTACACTATTTTCCAATTTCATCAACATCTGTCAAATCCACAAGCAAAATATCTTCCAAGCCAAATAGACATGGTATATAGACTTCCTCACTAAAATAATATTTCACAAATCCAATTCTGACATTCTCTGAAGATAACTTTCTTACCAGGAAAAGGTGATTGGACTTGCCACGACGCATGAATATGAGTTCTCATGAATGGAAACAGTTTCCTTGTAACGATTTTTACTTGAGCAGTAACGAGAAATGGCTCGGCGTTGTTATCAAATCATTTAACGCCTCTGTTCACGTCGGGCTATCGGTCCGTGTAATTCCAACACAAAACGCAATGGTCGATCCAAGGGAAAGCCAGATTAAAAAACACTCAACGTTGCAGCTACAAACACTCAACCGTTGCTGTGAACCTGTTTTTACAAGGTACTGCTTGTTTCGATTTTTTTCTAGTCAATGTCGATTCTACGACGGCGTCAACGGTGTTTTAGCCAGCTATTGAAAGGGCTGTACGGAACTAGTGGTGGTATGTTGACCACGGCTTCCCTGTAATTAAAGGCTTCATAGCCCCGCCGCTTATATTGATATTTGTGAGGCAGGACTTGCTATACTCTCTTTAAAATGCTCTCAGTGACGGAGAACTAGCCCTGTGGTTGATAGTCATTGTCATCGTAACGTACTTATTTCTCTTCATGTAATCTTTGCTATACATCCGTCACAGGACTATTGCCCCCACAAACATGGCTAATTGGGACAGAGGCTCGATCAAAATGACTTGATCTGCCTCTGGGACAGAATGTTGTCTTCCCACCACACTTATTCTATCCCATTTAAACTTTTTCTAAATTTGTCCCCGGTGTCATTGAAAACTATTATCCAGATACATTTAGTCGAGTGCGTCTGAAGGCAACTACTTTCTTGAATCAAAACCTTTGACATTTATGAGTCCGTCGCGGTCTTAACCAAAAATATGCTCATAATTCACGGGGTATTATTAAACGGACTTTCGGCTCAGGTCAGGCGTCTAGAGGTCTTATGTATTCAATTACATGAAATGTTATAAGGTTATAGATCCATTAAAGAGGACTCATTAACGTCATTCTACTAGTGTCATCAGCTTTCAGACCATTGTTAAGAAAATCAATGGTTCCAGCACAAAACCTTATCAAATTGGCATCAACAGTACCTAGAATCTTGTACTTCTTGGTGATAGAAAAACGCCGTATTCTTTACTCCAGTTGATAAGAAAATATGGCTGTGTTACCTTAAAGAGGAGGTAGAACGTTTTAAGGGGAATATAAGGTGGAAAAGGAAAATAAATTGTTCCAATCGAAAGACAATGTATTCAAACTAAATGAAGCAGTAATAAATCAAATGCATAATGTTAAGTTCGGCCTATGCCATCCCTTTTTCTTACACAATGAATTAAAGGTGTTCACACAAAAATTGCCGCCAATTGACTTTGTGAATCTTGATAATTTGTTGATTTTATTGCGGATGATTGATTTGTGTATTAAGATTTTTGACACTATCAAAATAATTCATTTAACATTAACGTACAATTATCAGTGATCAATTGGAAAAATAAACATTTTAAAAAACGTGCTACTGCCCCTTTATAGAGCAACATCTTGATTATCATGACCTTTTACTGTTTTGATACGAACCTTATTGCCAACAACGATGGCATTAATTCAAAACATCTTAATCGTTCATCCCAAATGACAAATGTAAGATGGCTGCTTCATATCTAAAAATCTAAAATCAAACGTTTAATTAACATAGAATTACTTAAATACCCTAGCAAATAAAAATACTTATTGACGCGCATGATTGTCCGGTTTTAGATCACAAGCTTGACTTTATATAACAAAAGACACGAGTATTTAAATAACACTAAACAAAGATGAATAGAAGCGTTTAGATCCACAACTGGATTCGTTACCTTATCGTGTTGTGGTGGTTTGTGTGCTTCGGCGGCCTCAAAAGCTATGCCAGCTGGAGCTTACATGCCCTTTGTAGGGTCGCCCAAGCTGGACCGGTCGACGGGTAGAAGCCAGACCAAATGCAAGTCCTTTAAGTCAAGTCAAGTCAAAGAGTTTATTGTATTTAAGGCCTCCGGCCCATATACAAATGTATATAAAGAGTTACATAATGCAAATAATACATATACATATAAACAGTAATACATATTTCAAATATTTGCTAACACAATGACAATAAGAGGATCTTATTTCAGCTCATTGGGCGAATTTCATTTCTTAAAAGTTCATTTCTACGTTTTATACTATGTTTGATAAATAACGACAAATTAAGAATAACATTTTCATTTTGAGAACACAATAGGGATGTAAAGGCAGCAGCAGGTGGTTTTGATATAAAAAATGCAGGAATATATTTTCTTCTGATGTCGGAATATAATGGACAAACAAGCATAAAATGTATTTCACTTTCAACTGTTGATTTACACATCGGACATAATCTTTTAGTTTTTTCTATATTCATTTTTCTGCCTTCCTTTATCTTTAAATCCAGCAAACCAAGTCTAAATTTGATAAAAATATTTCTTAGGTCTTTAGAATATAAAATAGACAAATATTTTTCTGGCTGAAGTAAACTTTTGAATGTTCTATAACAATCATACCGCGAGCTATCATACAGAGAAGAATGCCAATCTTGATGAAACATATCAACAGCTTGATTCTTAAAATTATATAAAAAGACATCAATATTTCCAACTGTTTGGTTCATCCAGATAAAGCCAAAACCATGGGAGAACAAAATATTTCTTATGTGGGATGCCCATGTTATTTTACCAATGTTATCTAAATGTAATAGCATATTATAAGCTAGCTTTGGAATTCTAGTCTCATGCATACCAATAAGTTTTATCCAATATTTTAAGCATTTGATTTGGGAATTTATGTACAGAGGGTGTCTTCCACATTCTCCGTAAATCATGCAGTTTGGTGTTGATGGTCCAACGGATAAATATCTTTTACATGCTAGAAGGTGAAGTTTCTCAAGACTGTCATACTTTTGATATCCCCAAACATCAGACCCATACAACATTATCGGTTGTATCTGAGAATCAAATAGTTTGAAAAAGACGTTAGGGGTAGTTATTCCTATCTTAAATGTTACAGACATAACGTTAAATAGTGCTTTCTTGGCTCTATTTACTAAATCTATAACGCTTTTGGAGAAATTCATTGTGTGGGTGAACAAAAGGCCAAGATACTTATAGTGATTACTAGTCTGAAGTCTTACTCCATTAAATACCCACTTTTCATTTGATGATAATGGCCCACCCCTTCTAAAAATAACAATATTTGTCTTTTCATAGTTAACAGATAGTTTCCATTCTTTGGTGTAACGTTCTAATATATTAAGTTGATTTTGCAATCCCATAACTGTGTCTGATACTAAGATGACATCATCAGCAAAAAGTAACATCAATATTTCAATAATATCCGGGAATAGTTGAATGCCATGCTTTCCATTATTAGAAATCTCATAGTACAATTCATTGATGAAAAATGTAAATAACATTGGACTTAAAATACATCCTTGTCTTAATCCAACTGGACAGTCAAAAAAGTCGCCACATCGCACACATGATTTGATGTTTGCGTACATTGATTTTAAAACATGGTATATTTTCCCCCGAAATCCGGCCCTTAGTAAACAATACCATAATTTAGAACGGTCTACAGAATCAAATGCTTTTCGAAAATCGACAAACGCCACGTACAATTTGTGTTTTCGTCGCGATAGACATTTTTGTATGATGGCATGTAATGTAAAGATGTGATCTGAAGTTGAATATCCTTTTCGAAAACCGGCCTGAGCTTCTGGTATTAAATCCCGCATATTTGTCCAATCGGTAATTCTATTATTCAATATGGTTGTGAATATTTTGCCTAAAATGCTCATTAATGAAATGCCTCTATAATTATCAGGATCACTTAGATTTCCCTTCTTATGTAACGGGACAATTATTGACGAAGACCAGCATTTAGGAAACTCGCCAATATCAAAAAGTATGTTAAAGCACTTGACAAGAAAAGGCATAATAATGAATTCCGAACATTTAATCATTTCTATAATGATATGATCAGGACCCGAGGATTTTCCGTTTTTTAAATGTGAAATCGCATTTGATACCTCTTTTTCTGATATTGGTGATTCCAGAATCAATCTATCAATGTCCGTGTAAAATTCTGACGGGGAACTAAGCATTTCATTCAACAAATCGTTATCTTGAACAGTGTCAAATACAGATTCGTTCGAAAAGATTTTCTTAAAATGTACAAGCCATTCCGTTTTTTTAATACAGTTTTCACTCTGCTGTCGATTTTGTAACGAACGAATTTCTTTCCAGAATTTGGAGGGATTTTTCAGCGAATTATTGAGTCGTTTTTGCATTTGGTTACGTAAATTTGTTTTAAAATTACGGCAACAATTTTTATACTTATTTCTCATTTTGCAATATTGCGTTCGGTTCAATTCTGTGCGTTTACAGCGAAATGCCCTTAGAGCTTTACGAGCATCGCGCCTTGCCGTTTTGCATTCTACATTCAATTTGGGCGTTCTCATACCATTAGATTGTTTATTAACAAACTTTTTCTTCATGCATTCAGCCGAAGTTACGATGATATTTACAAATTGATCGACAGCACCATCTAGATCAATATCAAGCATTGAAAGTAACTGTTCACTATAACATATTATTTTATCAGATAAAGTATTCACAAAGTTATTAGTCTGAAGGTCGTTCCAAACAATTCTGTCCATCCCATTTACAATTCAGCTCTAATGGAAAATGGTCTGAGTCAGTTCTGTCTCCCACGTTAAAACTTTCAATAAACTGGAATAAGGCCGATGAACAGATAAAATAATCATTTACACTACAACCCTGATGACTACAAAATGTATACTCACCAAGAGTATCACCAAAAACTCTACCGTTGACAATAAATAACTGTAATGCGTAACACATATCTAATAAAGCACGACCGAATCTATTCACAATTTTGTCGTGAGATTTACGATCATCAAGTGTGGTATCACCTTCTTCACTACATCTAAGGTGTTCATTTCCGATGTCATCGTCGAAACTAACGTGTTGATTATTTTGCTCGCCAGTGCGTGCATTCATGTCACCACAAAGAATTGTGAATGAATCACTTATTTCAGGAATATTTTCTATAATAAACTGTTCTATTCCATCAATACTACATTTATAATCCTTCTCATTATAATATGGCGATCCAAGTGGTGGTACATATGTACATATCAAGTTTATATCTTTAGTGACTGAAAACAAACTTTTATGAAATTTTAAAAATATCAAGTTGTCAATTGATGTGGATAATAAAGTGCACATGTTACTTATTGAATGATTGATACAAACACATACACCACCAGATAATCTGCCGAAACCGGATAGTTTTACTGCTGGGCTATAATAGATATCATAACCATTTAGCCAATTTATGTTTGACATGTCAGCAACAAATGTCTCAACAAGACACACTATTTTAAATTTTCGAATATATGAAACAAAGTCACAATCGTATACTTTATCGCTCAAACCGTTAATGTTCCAACACAATAGCGATACAGTGGTATTATCTGACCCAAATTCGTTATTTGCGGTGTCATTGTCTTTAGAATCCTGTGAAAAGTTATCCGGGCCTTGACCGGTGTCCTATTTGCGTGTTGAACGAGACGACGTGTTGGTTCGGCCATTAGAAGTCCCCGTTTGACGGCTACGTTGACGGGTTTGCCTCTGCGTACGTCCACTTGCATCATCACGTTCGACAGTAACTAGTTTCCCATCTTTGAAATAACCGAATTTTCCAGTTTCTTTAAGGGCTTGAAGCTGCTTTCTCTGTCGTGTTGTCAAGTCACTTGAGATCCCGAGACCATTTTCTTTAAGGACTGGTCTAGATTTTAGAGCTCGGACCTTATCATCTGAGACTGCAAGTTTCACTATGACAGGACGAGGTTTAGCCGATTGTTGTCGTTTAACACCAAGACGATGCGCACGGATGACGTCAGACGGTTGCCATGTCTTAAAGGTCAAGTAATCTTGGAAAATGGACAGTACAGTTTCTTTGCATGCCATGGACTTTTCACCCTCAGCTTCCGGAATACCATGTAATATGATATTGTCGCGTCGACTAAATGCTTCAAGCTTGTCCAACTCCTCGTCTATTCTAGTCATACGATCGTCAATGCTGTCAACCTTATCCGATATTGCATCGAAATCCGTATATATGGTCTCACTCGTGTGTTGTAAATTTTCTATGTCCGATTTGATAGAGTTTACAGTTTTATCGAGTTTATCGCACCTGGAGGAGATCGAATTAACTTCTTCTTTCAACGACGTGATCTGGTTGCTTAAATCGCGCTTGTTGTCTTCCAATTTAGCCATTATCGAATCGTGAACTTTTAAAACCTGCCTTCTATTACTCTCACTATGGCTTTCTTTCCTTTTTCCCTCATCATTTCGATTCCTTTCTCCCTGATCCGTCTCTATTGGTTGGTAACATCCACATGTTGAATATGATGAATTGCTGACAACACGTTAAACCCCAAGTCACTCGCGTTACGTTACAGTATTTAAAGCGTACGATGTTTACATTACCTTAATGGGGAAGTTCTATGTCAAGACAGATAATAATACATAGGTTTTAAAAACACAAGATAGAAACAATATCCCGTAGAGTGTTAAAATCAAACTGCGTCTATCGATATAATTATTTTTCGGAAACACCAAAGAAACGATACCAACGAAAGTTGTTCTTGGAGCTAAATTCGCTGTTTAAATTGGGATGGTACTTAAATTCATCAACTTAGTTTACACGATAGGCTGCACAAACTCATCACAAGCTAAAATATGTGAGGTGAAACTATTGATAGCTCGGGAACGAGAATACTGCGTGTATTAGCGCATGTTTCACCTGTCATGGATGTCCTTGACAGTATCTAAAGCTTGCGAAGATGGTGTTAGATTAAAAGACTCCCTTTATTACACAATTTGTAGTAGAGTTTAACACGCCCTATCCGTGTTGAAACGTTTTAGCCTTACAATGTTAGCTTAGTTGAAATGCAAATACTGTTTCCATGGTACACAATTATGTTCGTCTCTACTATTCAGAGGTGCTTTGGGTTTTAACGCCGCTTTCAAAAGTATTTCACTTATATCGCGGCTGCTAGTATCAAAGCAGGAGAAAGCCCTTAACATTTTTGTAGATAGCATTGCGGTGAAACCTGCGAGCACCACTTGGAACCAGCGGTGGTACTGAAATTCAATATAACATTGCATCCATCCTCTACTGCAGACAACGTCGCCGAGCCCCTAGCGGGATTCGAACCCCGGACCTCTTGGTCCCAAACCAATCACTTCGCTGTCCAGTCCCTGCCATTATTGAAATTGAATTAATACCCTCAGCGTCTCTTCTAAAATAATATCTAATAAATTTTCATTCTTATAATATCTTAAACTAGACCTGTTCAAAAGCGGGCATCAAAACATCATCTTTAGGTGGTCGAAACATTTTTATCTATCGACCAATGTTGAAAACCCTTAGCGTCTCCTAAAATAATATCTAATAAATTTTCATTCTTATAATATCTTAAACTAGACCTGTTCAATAGCAGGCATCAAAACATGATCTTTAGGTAGTAGAATCATTTTAATCTACGGATCGATCGATGTTGAAAACCATTTTGACAGAAATATCGCTGTATCCAATCTCGCTCCTAATTAACCTGAATCCAGAAAAAGTGAGTGGATATTTTGATGGATATGAACTAGCGTTACCCTGGTTCTATTATATGCCTGATCAGTCACTGGTAATTGTGATCCCTTCGTGATTGTGTTCTTTTTATGTAAATGCACTGATTTTTCTCAAAAAGTGATATGCCATTTAAGCATCTAACTTGATGATGTTAAGTATTTGGTGTTTTGTCATTAAGAATAAGCTTCATTTACCAATCATTTTTGTTGGATTATTTACTAACGTTATTATTTATCCCTGATAGACAAATAATTCCATTCACCATTTTGTATTAAGTTATATAGTTAATTATTGAATGATAATGGTTGGGTAAGGGCCTACACTTCAGTTAATTGTACAATGGCGCTTAAAACCTGATAAAATGTAATAATTAGGGTATTTATATAGCGCACATATTCACACCGAATGCATGCTCAAGGCGCTCCCTGAATTATTACCCTGGTCTAACCCAAGCGCTTGACGGGTTCCCCTCCAACACAACTTTCACCAGGTACCCATTTCCTGCTGGGTGAACAGAGGCACATTTTGAATAAAGTCTCTTGCCTAAGGCGACACCACAAGTTATACAACTCGTAACTCAGTGTGGGGCAGGGAATTACCCTTCAAACTCTCAATGCATTCAGCAATGAATCGGGTAACCAACCCATCCGGCGAGCCACGCCAGATGTTGCTGAACTACACTGATAGCGGTCAACTGAGCTTCGCACAGGACCACGTGCCACCACGAGTTAGCGAGTTAGAAATAGCAGTTTGTTTACAAAACAGTTTGTTTAAATTAGCATTGGCGGACATTGTTAAACTGACTTATGTTTGCTCAGTTCTAATCTTGATACTCACGTGACATTCAATTGACATGAATTGATCTTGATAAACATGTGTATCATGACCTTTAACTACCAAATGCCCAGGATAAGTCAATGGACATCGTTCAAAACGCGGGTTTATCGTTATTAAGAACCCCTGTGCTGAGGACAGTGATTCATTTTGGGGATTACGGAATAGTTTTGCTTTCTTAACATCATTGTTACTCCATTTATTCTCAAACATGTAGATAAGAGTCACTAGTTCAACGTAATTTGCGTAGAAAATTATGACAAAACATCCAGCACGGCGACTAAACTTTTGTCGAGTAGTATATATTTTTCAATGGAAAAAACGATTGATACTATAATTTTTGTTCTTTGTTGACAACTATTGCCACCTTACATTTTGTCATGCTGAGTAAGTGCTAGGTATTATCATGATTATTGTGAACACGTGTTTTTCTTCAACCAATGATAATGCATTTCATTTTGCCACTTTAGATGCAATAGATTTTCTTTTTATTGCTCATTTGTATGACGAAAAAAGATGTTTCAATTTTCTCTTCAAAATCAAAATAACTTACAAAAAATACAAATTGTCAGATTGCTCTACGAAAATATCAGACCGGAAAAAAGTAACAGTCTGGGAGACTGGAGAAAACAAGGCAATAAATCCGTTTTATTTTAAGTAAACATTGATGTATCAATTAGTATTCTTTGATGTAGGTTGTTAAAATCTCCTTGAACGCATGGTTTAAATGAGATAAAATGTTTACAATTTTTATAGCTCTGTCTGTTCCAGATGGTGCATAATGTATGGTTGTGTTAAACAGTAACTCATGGGGTTTTTAGTTTAATGTTTAGCAAATATATAGGGGTAGGGTAAGAAACATTGATGGACATACATATTGTGTCGAATAAAATAATCCTTCCAAAACCATTTTTTACTTCTCGTTAAAAAAACGGATCAGTGTTGTGAAATTGAACAGCTAAACAACAAAAATTTAGAATGCTGCCCGTTATAATTATGAGGACCTCTTAATTGTTAAACAAGATAGTTGGTTTGATTTGGATGGAAGGGTTTTGTGCATATTCGGCATTTATCATCCAAAACTGTGTTCCACAGGAGATGTCGCTTGTCGGAGATCAAGCGAAATCTCCAATGAGACATCGTATTGACTGTAGATTTTTAACAATGCCCTGTCAACAGCTAGCGCTGGTACATGACATCACAAACGTTTTGCATCATCAGTAATGACGTCACAATAATAAAGTCATTTGTTACCCATATGGTTGGAAATAAGTGGTTACGTATTTTCAATATGAGCACTAGTGCAAATATCACTTTTGCCTAGCAACGATTGTTGTAGCGCGAGTTCCCGTATTTTTTCGCCTGTGACGTCATAACACCATTGTTCGTGACGGCATCGTAGTCGGCTGTCCCAAGCGAAGCGGCCCGTTTCTTGGATATTTCTAAGATGGTAAAATGGAATATAATCGGTAATAAAGAAATTATTACCCTCGGAAGTGTGTCATATGACTTTTACGAAACTCGTGCAAATTTGTTTATAACCCTCGCTCTCGCTCGGGTAATACAAAAATTCACACTTGTTTCGTAAAAGTCATATGACACACTTCCTCGGGTAATAATCTCTATAAAAACAACGACGTCACAATGCTATGACATAACTGATTTAGGAGATTTAGGACTAAGCAGTGTTCAAAGATGTACATTTTTCATGCTAATGTATTGAAAATGATTTGGGATGATAAATAGAATCTCACCCTCGTGTCTCCTGATATCAAATATATCAATACGCATCACAAAAAATAAGGTGGATAAGTAGACTACAAAGTGTTGAAAAATGGGGGACTATTTTTTTATGCAGATTAAAAGAGATAAATGAACTTTGGCTTTCAGATAGCAAGTACATTAAAAATACAGTACTACCATCTGTAACTAACACCTTTTGGAAAGATGTTCTACTATCATACTCTGATTTTATTCAAAAGTATAAAACGGAAAATATCTCAGAAAGCGAAATTCTTAGTCAATCCTTGTGGTATAATGATGGAGTTAAAATAGACGGAAAACCTATATTGTACACCTCCTGGTATAAGAAAGGGGTCAGATTTATCAATGACCTCGTACACCAGGATGGTAGATTGTTACATTATGATGAATTTAAATGCAAATTTAACATTAAAACTAATTTCTTGACTTATGAAGGTATAAAAAGGGCTCTTTTGTTATATATCACAAGTTTTGGTATGAATAAAATACCAAATATGGTTCCAGGTCCAATCTACCCTTTTAATTTATTCCACATAAATACAACTTTAGGCAGTAAATGTTTATATTTGAAATTAATTGATTCCAAACCTGTCCAATTACCATGCTACAGTAAATGGGCACGAATCTTAGATTGTGAGATGTCAGAAAAAGATTGGAGAGTGTTTAATATGATAGCTCACAAATGCACCCGTAGTACTGACTTAAGATGGCTTCAGTATAGAATTATTCATCACATTCTACCGACAAATTGTTACCTTTTCAGGATAAAGCTATCAGAATCTCCCCTCTGTCGATTTTGCAATAAGGATCTAGAAACTTTAGAACATATCTTTTGGTACTGTGACCCGGTGTTCAAATTATGGAGAAAATTAGAAAAATGGTTTGAAACGGCACACATTTATCTTAATTTAACAATTTCTAAAATATTGCTTGGAATAAAGGGGAAGAACAACAATCCTATTAACGCAATAATCATACTCATCAAAGACATAATTTTCAAGAACATTCAAAACATGATTATTCCAGATTTTAACTACATACTGAGCCAAATTAAACAGTACTATGACGTAACGAAAAACATTTACTTTGTGTCCGATGAGAATGATATATTTGTTAAATTTTGGTCATCATTACATACCATATTGTGAACTAAATACATGTTTTTCATCCTCCTATAATCGTTGACAATATGAATAAAACTGTCACTCTACTGTATTAACAAATAGGCCACAATGATTATGTATATTTAATGTATGGACTACCAAATCTCGTTTATGTTTCATGTATCCTCTTACGTGTTTGTATTTGTATTGCCAACGTTTGTCCTATGTTGTTATATGCATACTGTTGTCACTGTTGTCAAACCGAATGTATGTAAAACATGAACAAGATGGAAAAAAAAACGAATTTAGTTACTTTTATGAACTCCTATTGGATATCATTGATATCAGAAGACACTTGTGTGAGATTCTTTATATATCACTGCATCATAACACTTTTTTTACCTACCTTTGTATCAGTGAACATCCTACCAAAGGTATCATGGTAGTATAGGAACTCTTAACATAATTATACACTTTGAGCAAGAGCATCTAAGAACAATAACATGCTATGCGTTTCACAGATCACGGTGTGAACAAATCAGTTGAGGGTCACTATGACCACTTGAAAATGCATCCGTTATTATTCCTCTAGCATATTTATAAGCTCCTCTTAGCAGTATATTCCAAATCTGTCATTCAAATATGCCTCTATTGTTATTTTCTCCAAACTTGTAAGACGCTGTACGGCCATCCTATCTTATAACTTGATTTAATGCTTGGTCAGATACTCCCAATTAAGAGATAGGAGTAGTTTGTGGGGATGGACTTGATTCACCTCTACGGAAATCAATAATTATCACTTTCAGTTGAATTAAAATGATGTTATCCGCTTCCCATACAGATAACCTTTAAGTGCAAAAGATACCAAATTATTCCAAATTGCAAGAAGTACATTGTTGATGAGACCAGCAAAACAACATCTAGTGTTGAAATTTTAAAGCATGGAATATATTACGCCTTCATGATGTAACTATTTGGACTGTTTAGCTCGTGTTGCTTCTTCCTTGTTCTTAAATCATCATTTTGGCTACTGAAACAAGGCAAAGGCAATCTGATATGAACCACCCTTTCCATGCGAGAAGCCTTGTCATTTGAAAAAGAAATTCAAATGTATTGAGATACGGCGTTATAGAACAGAGGCTCAATCAACATGACTTGATCTGCCTCTGTGGCGAGAGAATGAGTTAGATGACAAAGTATGAAGATTTACCTAACATCCATTGGTGGCCATTTTTGTGTGAACACCTTAAATTCATTTTGTGCAAGAAAAATGACTCGCATGGCTAAACTTAACAGTATATATTTGAATTTTTACTGTTCCATTTAGTTTAAATGCATTGTTTTCAATTGGAACCATTAATTTTCATTTTCCTGCGTCATCTTGTATTCCCCCTAAAAACATGCTACTGCCCTTTAAAAGACGTTTGCTAATGGTGGTAAGGATGTTTACTATTTATGATTATATTCGCGGCTATATATTAAATTTTCTGAAAAACACAACCTGAAATGTATTCAGGTGAGTATGATATTTATTTTCCAACAAACCGAGAAGAAGGGCAAAATATCACTTTTCCATTGTGACGTCACGTCATAAACAATGCTTTGACGGTTAACCTATGACAACTAGTCCGCCTATGCTGAGAAGTTGATTTTGAGTATTTACTTTAATTTTTGGACTACGGTGATACAATCATTCCCATGACATACTATGTTTACGATACTCGTGCCTGAATATCAGTACTTGTATATTCCTCGCTTTCGCTCGGGAAATACTATTATTTAGTCACTCGTGTCGTAAAGATAATATGTCATGGACATTCTTATACTATCCTATATATGTTAAGGATCTGAACAACATAGAATTCTATCTCAGGACCATATATTGTCTAATACTTCTTGATTTTTTAATCACCTACATGTATCATCTGAACTTCTTTACATTAATTAAAAGTTTTTTATATTATTTTGAGTGTATGATAATGCAAGTTGCTTTTGAATTCTTCAAATTCAAGTTCTTGTGTCATTTGGATAAAAAATGACATTGCAAACACCTAGCTCTATATTTTTTTAAGTATTCAATATTACATGGATTTTAAACCTTTTTTCAACAAAAGTTGTTTTCTAACTCTTTTTGATTCAACGCAAAGCAATTTAATTTTATTTGGCTATGGTCATGTTTCCTTTGACAATATTGACCATTACTTTATAAAAGGTCTTCTTTAAACTATAAATAATGACTATTTAAATTTTTGTCTTTCCCTAAATTCATTTTACTTTCTCCTCATTGGAACATTTCCTCTGTCAGTTCCTCACAAAACTACTTCGACATTCTGACAATCTGAAATTGGTTATAGTTTATGATATAAATTGCTCGCTGTAACTTATAGGCAGAACAACGCATTAACTGGCGCTGCACTTTGGCTGCCGGGTGCCAATGGCACAATCAAATTTCGAATGTACATTTACTGAAGACAATAAAGTGTTATTATTATTCATTCATCCTTAGGGTAACCCACCCGTCCGGCGAGCCACGCCCGATGTTGCTGAACTACTCTGATAGCGGTCGAACTGAGCTATACACAGGACTACGTGCCATATTACATTTTGACCTGATGTGACATGTTGTAATCATAACATCAACGTTGATATGGCCTCTGAAAATATCTTAGCAATGTTGACAATCTCCGGCGTCTGTCATCAAGACTCCAGTCTGTATTTCAAATAACTCCTTCCCACGAAAATCAGACGAATACACGCAATTTTATGTCTACAAGCAACTTTATTATCTTGGGCCCGACAGGTATGGATGACAAACAATCACATATTACCGCCCTTATAATTAATGAATTTGTAAAGGAAAATTATAAATTTTGGGGCTGAAGAAACGATACGAACTTTCATCATTATCAATTGAAAGACGAGGGCAGTTTAAAGGGGCAGTAGCATTTTTTTGATAATTTTAGATTTCAAAATATTCACTGATTATTGTAAGTTAATACTAAATGTATTATTTTGACAATGTCAAACGTCTCATTGCACAAGCCACTAATCTAACGTCAGAGGACTGAAAATGAAGATTCACATAAAATCCATTGGCGGCCATTTTGTAAGAACACCTTTAATTCATTTTGTGTAAGAAAAAGAAATCGCATGGCTAAACTTAACTTTATATATTTGAATGATTAATGCTCCATCTAGTTTAAATACATTGTCTTTCAATTGGACCCATTAATTTTCATTTTCTTGAAATCAACTTGATATTCCTCCTAAAACGTTCTACTCCCCCTTTAAAGAGCATTATCCATTGGAACCAAATCGAACTGTTTTGAGAGGATTTTCGGCTTGTGGTATGCTTATTTTTAGGAGAAAAGTTTTAAATATGTATCTTATCATAGTTTGCTATTGGCAAGTTTTATTCAATATTTAAGAACCTTAGATGAAATATTTAATAAGCAATGCCTTGTCATTCCGTACAAAAGTTTTCACATTTGTTGCGCTGCTGTGTGGCTTAATAATCGTCTTTGATTTAAAGGGGCAGTAGCAGGTTTTAAGGGGCAATATAAGATGATGTCAGGAAAATCAATATAAATGGTTATAATTAAAAGACAATGTATTTAAAGTTAGAAATCAAATATATAATGTAAAGTTCAGCCTTGCGATACCCTTTTCTTACACAAAATGAATTAAAGGTGTTTACTTCTTCATAATTCATAAGTGCTTCTGCCCCTTTAAAAGAAATGTGGTATACACAGAAATAATGGAGTTACCTTTACGTTATAGGCTTTATCTTATAAAAACATAAACTTGCCTTGGAATTAAAACACATACAAAGTAGTTTTATTTAGTTATAATGTTAAAGTTTCATATTTATGACCAGATATTCATCCAAAATGTTTTCAATTATTATATCATATTATTTTATTAAATGATAAGATGTTTACTAAAGATATTTTAGTATTCTTATGAAAGTAGCCTTCGATCATGTCACAACGGGTTTCAAATCCTTGCATGAACGTTTGTTAACGTACCGAATGTTTATTAATCAATAAACATATGTGATTCTTCTCAGAATAATAGACAAAAACAAGGAATGAACAAAATACATATCAAAATTTAAGCAATTTCGTTTTGTCTTTTCTACGAAAGTATCCCTGATAAATAATAATTGTTTTTACACTGAACGCATATTTAAATTGCATAAACTTATTATCATTAGACATTTTGGCATGTTAAGAATAATTGGGGTAATTGGTTTCGTTGAGCAATGAGACATGCATCCAGGCTGTTCGACATTTACATATTTCATTTTATATCTATTTCCTTTAAAGCTAGACATTTTGGCCCCCGAGAAGATTGTTTGAATTAATGATGTATTAGAGTGGTAAATAAATTGTAGTTTTAAATAATCATTTTGTGAGAACAGACAGAATGCTGTAGAAAAATCATTTCCAAATAATTCTTCCCATTTCATTTCAATTTTATGAATAAATGCATATTTACTTCCTAAGTGAATGTGATATTTTTTTTCAAGAATTGAAGCACGGTTCTCTTCATCCCTGTGTATATGTCATATTTATTATTGAAATCCATAAAAGACTTAACATTGCCAACTTCAGAAATTATGTTTTCGCCCCTGTCCTTCGTTCTGTGTTTCCGAAATACTCTTGTTTCCGTGCTACATCTCAAAAACCAGTTCAATGTTATTTATGAAACTTGGTTTGTGGTTAGATCTAGTGATGGTATGGTGGTTCTTGCTACTTTGGATATTCTGAATTTGTTTTTTTCTTCTCTTGTTTCCGTGGAAACGAAAGTTAATATGGGGATTGGATCCTATCTCTACAAAATTCTTGGAAATTTGAGAAACGATTTTGGCAATCTAAACTTTGATGTTTTAAGTTTTATATTTAAATCTGAATAGTTTTAATTTTACCCTTTTGAACAAAGCATTATTAGTTAAGAATATATGCAACTATTTTTCCATTAGAATTTGTCACATTCTTACCATCTAAAGAAGGAAGGTGGATTCTGAAGACATAAATCTGTTTTACTTAAGTTAATGTATCGATAAGCATTCTTTGATCAACAGTTTATTGTAAAAGCTTAATGGACGAAATTTGGTTAATACTGGAATGAAAAGGTCGTGTCTGAAATCTGTAAGTTTTTTATGGCAGGTAATGTACTTTAGAACTTTAATGATGATAGGATTTCATTCAGCGTCGAGGAAGACACTTAATCAACAGTGACTTATTTAAAAGGATTTAAGAAATTCAAAATATAGATTAGGAAAAAAATAGGAGGGATGGTGACACTGAAATTTATTAAGATAACGAATAATGAACAGATCAAAAGAGATTACTTCGACATTCGATAACGTGTAATTCACATTCAAATATGCATTTAAGTGTAAAGGTAATTGGCAATGTCCATTACTTTGACATCCAACCTTTTCAAGGATTTTGGTTTTATGTTTGTCTTATTTTTTGTTAACACCGAACTAAACCTCAGTAATGATTGCAACGATAAAAAATGATGTTGTACAAAATAGTTTTCATATTTAGTTTTCACTTGGCACGAAATATCCTTCTCAAACAAGGTTAGTTCAAATGTTTCTTTTACTTAAAGGGACAGCCTGTCTTGTTATTTTTTTTAACGAAATTCAAGGGGACATTTCAGTTTACACATATAATAATACATGGATATAACACAAAACAACTGAAACTGCTAGGAGAACATTTTTGTTGATTCCTATTTGACAGTTTGACACCAAAACACACACTTGAAAAACAATGAGAAGTGAAGCTAATCATCGGCTCTACGAGTGCTAAAAGCTGCAGCATAACAATACATGTCTTAACATAAAGCATTTTTTAAATGTGTGCCATATTCTTTTTACACAACTATTTTATTTTCAAAGATAAAATTGACACCAGAGTTAGATGTGACATTTCCAAGATGAACCTGAGGCTGAAGACTACAAAAATGGGAAATGGAGCATAGTGGTTAGCATGATGGCCGGGTTCGAATCCAGGTGGAGACACCAAACATTTGTGGCCTGAGTCTCATTCTGTGGTTTGTCCTTCGGCAAGGCACTTAATCATCATAACATTCAGTCCACCCAGCTGTTAAAATGGGTACCTGAAAGCATGATGTACTCACCTACTTGGTCGTGACTAGCGCTTAATAGCAGCTGTGAAGGTACAATCCTCAGGGTTATGATGCAGGTAGCGCTTTGAGCATGTCTAAAGACGCGGAAAAGGCGCAATATGGATATCAACATTCCGCATTATATTTGAAATAAAGACTACTGCGCACCCCTCCCAAATTAGTGCCAAAAATAGTAAATGTTGAGAGTCTTATTCATCATGTACATGTATGAGATAAAGAAGTAGGAAAAGTGTTATGCGCGAAGCTTAAATAATGTTAACAAACTAAAAGTACTACTATTTCAGTTTCTTATGAAATGCAGATTTTGATATATATACTCAAACCTCTCGAAACGAATTTCATGTTATTGTTTTACGAATTACCATGAAAATGTCACAACTCATGCTAAAAACCTTGCATGAAAATTAATTAGGCATTCATGATTAGACATTCAGATTCCATAGCAATAATCATAAGAAAATATCAAATTGTTTTAAGCAAATTATTCATAGGAGATATTCATCTATGGGCCGTTTCATATTTATATAATAAAATTTTGAATTTATTTTTAAAATGTTTTTTAATAAATTTGCATATTGAGGTTATACATACACAGAATGCTCGGTCTTTGTTGACTAAAAAACTCACTTTTGTTCTTCTGATAACAATTCTACACACTCGATGCTAATAATTTTTTATCACGTTTGCATTCGTTTAATATTCTTCATATATGTCCTAGATCATAATTTATCTAAGTTTCATTAATTTAATAGACTTTCTTTCTGAAATCGCAGTGTTGACATCAGTAATCTACCAAACGTTATACAAATTCTTCAAATGAATTTAGTCTGTCCAATAGCTCAATTTGACAAAATACCAATAACCTTCATGCAAAACTTACCAGAATCCCTGGTGCCAATCATTTCTGGATTATCTCCAGATAATACTTCAATTTGTGTCTGCATTATGACCTCTCAATATTATATGTAAGCACTGTACATAGGAGAGGGTTTCACCAAGTTGGATAACTTGTACCCAATCCTTTCTTTTGAATAAACATGTTTAAATCAAAATTTGTGTCCATGGACCAATCTGTATTATTGATTTGACAGAAATATAACAGTATCCAATCTCTTCCTATTAACCTGTATCTCGATATAGTAAGGACATATTTCTCCTTTATTGCTTCGTCATGCTTTCTAGAAATAATTAGATTCTGTTTTAGTTGTATTTAGTTGTTGTTATAAACCTGGTCATATGATGGAATTTTCCCCTGACATCATATTATATTTGGACTTTAATTGAAATAATCTCCCCACGGGTCGTTCATAAAACAGACACAACTGTTCGATAAATTGAAGGTCAATTACTAGTTTTTGACCCAAAAACCTTCATGCAAAATCAAAATCATCATAACTTACCAAAGTTCAACTTTCAACTGGTGCCCATTATATCTAGATTATCTCAAGATAGTTCACCACTTTCTGTCTGACTACCAATCTGTAATATTGATATGACAGAATTATCACCATATCCAATCTCTTCCTATTAACCTGTATCTCGACATAGTGAGCGAACCTCGAAGGAAAGATGTGAACCAATGAGACCCTGGTTCTATTTTATGCCTTACAGATCAATGATGTCTGTCATGATTTTATCAAATTTATGAAAATACACTGGTGTAACCTTATTTATGGTTAGAACCTGTATAATCTTACTTTAGGCATTTATTGCTTGGTCATGCTTTTCTTAATGAATAAATTCTACTTCAGTTGTATTCTATTTGTTTTTATAGAATTGAACTTGGTATGCTATCCAGACACCATTTGAAATGATCTCCCAAAGAGCTGTTCCACTCAAGCATTTAGCATATGTATACAAGTTTATATTGGCAATTGGCTAGGATGTCTTTCAAGGGGCAGTAGCACCTTTTTTGACAAATTTACATTTCAATATTTTCACTGATTTTTGTACTTTAATGCTAAATGTATCATTTTTATAGTGTCAAAAATCTCACTGCACGAACCAATCATCCATAATCAGAAAACAAATTAGAAGTTTCACATAAAGCTCATTTGCCGCAAAAATTTTAATGTGAACACCTTTAATTCATTTTTGTGTGAGAAAAAGGAATCGCCTGGCGAAACTTCACATTACATATTGGATTTAGTACTGCATCTTTTTATTTTAAATACATTGTCTTTCAATTGGAGCCATTTATTTTCATTTTCCTGACATCACCTTATACGTGCTACTGCCCCTTTAATACTTCTATTAGCACATAGTCCTGAGTTCATATCATTATAGTTATAAAACCACGAACATGGATTTGATATAATGATATTTTCATGATAGTCTAAATAACAATGTTAATTACTAAGCTTTCTATACGTTGTTGTTATTGTTTTTATGTTGAAATATATCTCTCTTCTTATAATATCCAATTGTAAACTAGCCCTCTTCTTTACGTCCTATCTTTATGGCATAATTTTATGCTTGGTTTGTCACTCTCAATTTAGAGATAGGAATAGACTGTGGAGATGCACTTGCTTCACCCATATCATTATCAGCATCAATCAAGTTCGGTTGAATGGGAATGGTAATATTCGCTGATGAAACATGACAGTGTAAGATAATTATATCTGAATGGATACAACAATAGACAAGTTATATATTGAAACAGAGGTTCAATCTAAGAGTCCCTCTATTTTGTACAAGGAATAACTGTTCCGAGAAATAAAATATAAAAAATATTGTCTCTATCGGGGCTCGAACCAGCCAGAACATCCTCTCCGTCTCGGTCTGAATGCACCCACCTCTATCTATGTTCCTATAACCAGTTTAGCGTAGACAAACCCAGTCATATGCTATCCAATCACATCCTCGTTTATAAATAGCGTTTAGCGGCGATTCCTTTTATTTACACAACATTAATTAAAGGTGTTCACACAAAATGGCCGCCAATGGATGTTTATGTGAATCTTCAATTTTGTCCTCCGACTTAAGATGATTGCCTTGTGTTATGAGGTTTTTGACACTGTCAACATAATACATTTAACATTACCTTACAATTATCAGTGAAAAAATAAAATGTAAAATTATATATAAAAAAGTGCTACTGCCCCTTTAACAAAATTTGAAAAACAATTACAATGTAAGATTATAAAAAAAATAATAGGATAGCAATAGGATCCACAATCTATATCTTCAATTTGCAAGACTATTGTAAAGATTTGTTATTGCATATATCATATTGCAGTTAAAGTCAATTTTCACTTTGCCATAAACTCAAGAATATTGCTACAGCATAAATTATGGAAAAGTCGTAAGAATGATAAAGATGAATGATAATTGTCTCTCCGACCCAATCAAACAAAATATATAGTGTTGTATACATGTTCATACATGAGTTTATGTTGTTATAACAATAATGACAATTGAAATATAGTAAAACAAGAATCACCATTTGAGAAACAATCAACAATAAGTACAAGAACAAGAACTCAACTGAACTGAGAAGTACATATACAACAGTCACAAACACTTGACCAATTTCCCTCGGTAGATAGAACGGTCTAAGGGACACACACAGTAGTTCTATATCCGGCGTACCGATAGTATCCCGTACCACATAAATTGTGCACCATTTTGACCTGACATACATACGCCACCACCACTAGATTTACCGACTGCCACTTCATCTCTGTCCAACTGAATAGGGGAACCAATCCCAATGAGATGTAGACGTACACTGTCAATACTATCCCTTAACCAAGTTTCCAAGACAACTGTCCTTGTACTGGTGAAGATACTTTACACTGATACCCCACTTCCAGTCTCGTTGCTATGGTTTCCTTTGTTCTAACTGTACCTGGTTGTTGTGTGGGTATATCTATTACATGCCTCTAGCTCCGCGAATTGTTTACATAGGCTCCGTACGTTGGCGAGAATAAGTGTAGGTAGAGGGGGTCTGTTCTGTCTAGCCCAAACAAGGCGTCTTACTCCATCCCTGGCCTGTTACCTCTTTTCCGTATCCTCTGTGATTGTCCACTGTCACATTCCGGTGGAATATCAAGTTTGAGTGAACTGATATCTGTGTAGTTCCGGAGCTTTAACAGTGTTGTCCGTTCCCAGTGAAGCACTTTAAAGCTCTTTAAAACTTAAGGTGAATGAACGCAAGTCCCATTTCGCCAAAGACACGTTTAAATGTGATTTATTTTAGAATTTTCGTATACATGTTTAAAATTTGAAAATCTGTTAAGTAATGGAAAAATTGCTTACAAAGGCAATAAAAGACATTTAAAATAAGATATCATAGTTTGTCAATTCACTGTCCAAGTCATTTCATATATCATATAGGCTATTATTTAACGTACTATACCGTCTCCGACTCACCGTAGCCCATTGATTGCCTATCAATTATCTCTCGACCCATAACACAGAAAAAACAACATGGGAGTTACCTGCATATCCCCGCCGCGCCACCTATGGTCACGTGACCAAAACCTCATTCCAACTTCCTGTCGCTCAGTGATCGGTTGCGTCTCTGAGCTCTCTCGAAGTTATCTTGCCTTGTCTAAGTATTTAAGTTTGTAGACCTTTTTTCTCGATCCTTGGGAGTAAGAGTATCTTCTCTTATCTCCTGATCTCCTTCCAATTTGCCACATTTGGAGGTTGTTGTTGTTGGGTTTTCTGTCTGTGGGACAGGCAGGCTACTCAGTATCGCGCGACCCTGCTCGGGTTGTGCCGCTTGGTTTGCACGTGCTGCTCAAGCTTCTCGGTTAAGTAGGTCACGCCTCCGGGTGTCTGACCTTTGACCTCCGGCTTCGTGTGTGGGACGTGTGCAAGCAGTGTCAGCTTGGCCGTTCGCTCCGCTGGGGTGAGTGGATCGTCACGTGCTCCGCCTGGGTACGCGTTTGCCCCGCTTCACTCCGCTTGGTCAGTCTGGCGAGTGACGGACGGGAGTGACTGATCAGTCATCTGTCTTGGCACGTGTTGGCTTCCTTTCACTTCGCCTTGGTCCGGCTGGTGAGTGACGGACGGGAGTGACTGGTCCGTCCTCCGTCTTGGTACGCGTTTGCCTCGCTTCACTCCGCCTTCGTTCGTCTAGCGAGTGGCGGACGGGAGTGACTACTCCGTCCTCCGTCTTGGTACGCGTTTGCCTCGCTTCACTCCGCCTTCGTTCGTCTGGCGAGTGGCGGACGGGAGTGACTTGTCCACCTCCGTCTTGGTACGTGTTTGCTTCGCTTCACTCAGCCTTGGTACGTCTGGTGAGTGACGGACGGGAGTGACTGGTCCGTCCTCCGTCTTGGTACGCGTTTGCTTCGCCTTGGTCCGTCTGGCGAGTGACGGACGGGAGTGACTAGTCCGTTCCCCGTCTTGGTACGCGTTTGCTTCGCGTCGCTCCACCTTGGTCCGTCTGGCGAACGACGGACGGGAGTGACTGGTCCGTCCTCCGTCTTGATATGGGTTTGCTTCGCTCCGCTCTGCCTTGGTTCGTCTGGCGAGTGACGGACGGGAGTGACTGGTCCGTCCTTCGTCTTGGTACGCATCTGCTTCGCTTCACTCCGCCGGTCCGTCTCGCGAGTGACGGACGTGGGTGACTGGTCCGTCCTCCGTCTGGGTACGCGGTTGCCCCGCTTCGCTCCGTCTTGGTCCGTCTGGTGAATGACGGGTCAACCTTGTTGGTTCATTGGTGAGTGAGCCCCCCGTTCTCCTCGCAGACGGACCAGGGCATCGTCAGCGATATGCCCTGGGTTCTGTGGGCGATGTGGACTTAGGAAGTAGGGAACACTTGTTCCCGTTCCCTCTGTTGATCATGCACCTCCGCTTACTCCCTGCAAGACAGGTGTGAAGAGTGTGAGTCCATCTCGTCGGAAGCTTTGAAGCTCTATCTACAGGCTCTAAGGAAGAGCGAGAGGGACGCGGTAGGTGCGAAGCGTAGGGCTCGCAACTCCGGGAACCCGTCGGCCTCGTCCACCTTCACCTCACCCACACCCCCCCTCCCCACCGGAGGGGTTCGTCACCTCGGAAGATACGAGGGAGTGCGAGGCGGATGAACGGGGCTCCCTTTCATTCACTTTACAGAGTCAGTGGTGTTCAGACGTGTCTTGTCTCGCTCCCCGTGTGGTTGAGCCTTTAACTTGTTCAGGACTTCTCGACTCAATTTCACCTTATTTTTTGTCTGTCTGCCTTCCCTACGGGTCTTTAATCCTTCTGGGTTAAATACTGTGCTTGGAAGGTGTTCTGTTGACACAGCGGCTGTGTGCATTGTTTTTACAGGAAGATTCTTATGCATTGTACATTTACCTGTATGATTAGTCTCTCTTAACCCTAGTTGAGGGTGGCTCATGTGTGTGTATGTTTTATTTGTTTCATATGTATATGTATTTATGAGGTGAGACTGAATAATAACCTGTCTGTCTGTTGCAGTGGCAGGGACGGTCCGTCGCTCGGTCCGTCGTTGGATAGGGCAAGCGCCACACGCTTCGCGCGTGGCGGTGCGCTTCCCTGGCATCTGCTATCGAGTAGGCGCTTACTTGGACGTGTGCTTGTGCGCTTGGGCCCCCCCTCGCGCTCGTGTCTCTTGCTCTCAACTCAGGGGAGCTTCCCTCCATGGGAAGCGCCTGAGGGAGGAGGGGACTGATGCGTGTCGCTTGGTAGTGCTCTTGACGCTCAGGTTCACGGATTAGGCAGGCGTTTTCCTAGCGTCTCCTATCGAGTAGGCGCTTACTTGGACGTGTGCTTGTGCGCTTGGGCGCCCCCTCGCGCTCGTGTCTCTCGCTCTCAACTCAGGGGAGCTTCCCTCCATGGGAAGCGCCTGAGGGAGGAGGGGACTGATGCGTGTCGCTTGGTAGTGCGCTTGACGCTCAGGTTCACGGATTAGGCAAGCGTCATACGCTTTGCGCGTGGCTGTGCGCTTCCCTACCGTCTACTATCGAGTAGGCGCTTGAGTGGACGTGCGCTTGGGCGCCCCCTGGCGCTCGTGTCTCTCACTCTGAACTCAGGGGAGCTTCCCTCTAGGGGTAGCGCCTGGGCGGGGAGGGGACTGACGCGCGTCGCTTGGGAGTGCGCTGGACGCTCGGATTCACGGATTAGGGTAGCGCCACACGCTTCGAGCGTGGCTGGCGCTTCCTAGCGTCTACTATCGAGTAGGCGCTTCCTTGGACGTGCACTTGGTGTTCTGGCGGCCCATCGAGCTCGTGTCTCTCCTTCTTAACTCAGGGGAGCTTCCCTCTAGGGGGAGCGGCTGAGTGGAGAGGAGATTGACGCGTGTCGCTTGGTGGTGCGCTTGACGCCCAGGGTCACGGGATAGGAGGTGAGGTGCGCCAGGCGCTCTCACTCGCAGTGTCCACCTTGGAATTGAGGTACGTATTTAAATATCTAAAATATTTAGATTTGAATAAGCCTTGTCGCTGATTGGTTGGCGTGTCTCTCACTCTTTACTCAGGGGAGCGTCCCCCTAGGGGGAGCGCCTGAGTAGAGAGGTGATTGACGCTGATTGGTTGGTGAGCTCTGGCCGCTCCGATGGTCTGGGATGATTGTGCGCTTGTGTGCTTGGCTCCCCTCGCGCTTGTGTCTCTCACTCCTTTTACTCAGGGGAGCGCCTGAGTGGAGAGGTGATGGATGCGTGTCGCTTGGTAGTTTGTTTTTTTGTGTGCAGGGTGTCCGGGTAGGACAAGTTTGTCTCCAGGTTGGTTCACTGGTTCTAGACGATCTCGAAGTTACTTTAGCTTCACATTCATAGGATGGGTTACAACTTTAACCCAATGTCTTTCGGTGACACAACAAGACTATTAAGTATTTGGTTATCGGAGATAATTTATTGGGGATGTTGATTATTATCCTTTTCTTAGGATAACTCTACAAGAGTTGTATACAATTTACCCAAACTTAGGGCTCACTTCAGCTCAGGTCCTCTCCTAGACCTCTTCATGGGTTTCTAACCCTCACGTCAGGCAGGAAGTGTGCAGACACGCCTTCCCGCTCCCCCAGCGGCTGGTCCCTCACCTAGCCTGGTGGAGGGTGGAAGCAACGGTTCTCAGGTGTTCCACTCAGACCTCCCGCGGCAACCGCACATCTCTTCGTGGACTCTTCCACGCAGGGTTGGGGGTGCCCACCTGGGAACGGAACAGACGGCGGTGCTCTGGTCGTTGTCCCAGCACACGCGGGTCATCAACGAGCTGGAGATGGGGATCCATCACTGGTCCGCTCTGCTGTGGGGACAAGTGCTACTTGTGCACACGGACAGCTCGACAGCGGCTGGGGGGATAAACAAGCAAGGATTGACCGTGGCTACTACCATCCCCAAATTAGCACTGGATCTCTTCCGCCTGACAGACAGGCTGCACATGTCATTTCGCGCGGTGCACATCCCGGGGGTGGAGGACGTCCTAGCGGACGCTCTCTCCAGGCAGGACAAACCGTCGTCCACGGAATGGAAAGTCCTCCCCCAGGCGTTCCAACAAGTATGTCAGCACTTCGGGAGACCACACATAGACCTCTTTGCGACCTGGCTGAACCACCTACTGCCAGTCTATGTGTCTCCCGTCCCCGGGGCGTGGGGCTCAGACGCTCTGTCGTGCGAATGGGAGGAGATGGACGGTTACGTTCCCCTCCCCCCACCCCAAGCTTCTCACTCTAGTGGTGACGAAGATCGAGGTGTCAATTACAAGGTCGATCTTGCTAATCCTAATAGCTCCCTTCTGGCCGCGAGTTCCTCTGCCCAGCGTGTCTCCACCCGCAAGCTGTATGACGTACAGTGGGGGTCATTTGTCACATTCTGTGCGGTTAAGGGCTGGGACGTCAAGGTAGCGATGGTTCCCCAGGTGGCGGAGTACTTAATGTACCTCCGGGAGGAGAGGCGACTGAGACTCCCTCTGTTAACACTCATCTAGCGGCAATCATGTCGGTCTTACGTAAGCGGGCCCCGCGGTGGACATCTCCGTCCTTAAGGAGGTGATCAGAACCGTCCGTCAGGGGGACGGGCGGCTCAAACCTAGACCTCCCGAGCGGGCCCTAGCAATTGTCCTCGAGCATTTGTGCTCGGACATCTACGAGTCCCTGACAGAGTCCTTCATTCTCCGATTGACGGTCAAGACCGTCTTCCTGGTGGCGATTGCTTCGGCCGCCAGGGTCTCAGAGCTGAACGCTCTTCAGGCCGATTTGCTCCGGGTTGAGCGAGGGATGGGGGTAAGGACACGCTGGGACTCGCACCGGTTTTCGTATGCAAGAACCAGGGTCGGTCGAACGGGGCAGGGTGTTCCACATCCCCGCCCTGTCAGGTGCAGTCTCCCCCTCGGACGAGGGAAGTAGGTTCCTCTGTCCGGTCCGAGCTCTTCGAATTTACGCAGAGTGTACGCGTTCTCTCCGCCAGGGGAAGAGGAGACTGGTTCTATCTCACTCACAGCAGAGCACGAAGGAGATAGACAAACGCCTCCTGGGGGTCTACCTGCGGTCCGCTATCCTTGACGCTTTTTTAAGCCAAGGAGCTAGCCCCGCCGGCTCCTGCTAACCCTCTTGAGATCAGGGCGATCTCGGCCACTATGGCTTTTCCAGCAACATCGCCGTAGCAGACATCATGTCGGGCTGGTTCTGGAAGTTCATGGGTGTTCGCTCAGCACCGCACTGCATAGGTCCTTTTTGCGTTCTGTTGTTCTAACTAAATGAACTTCGCATCGCACCTCCGTGTCTCATTTGTTCTTTCTTCCGGTTTGGGGCGGGCTTCCCTCTTTAGCAGGGCACCTGGACACCCGCCGTTAGTTTAGACGTAGTGGAGGGAGTAACTGCTCTCCTGCCGCCTCGCTCTCGCAGCCCTCCACCCTCTGTGGTAGTCGGGGCTACGGTGAGTCGGAGACGGTATAGTACGTTAAATAATAGTACGTTTTTGAGTAAACGTCATTATTTGTACTTACCGTCGACGACTCACCAATCTTTATTTCCCACCCATGCCTCCCCTCCTGCGAGTAGGTTCGCTCTAGCGTTCACTGGCTCCAGGTAGGTTGGAATGAGGTTTTGGTCACGTGACCATAGGTGGCGCGGCGGGGATATGCAGGTAACTCCCATGTTGTTTTTTCTGTGTTATGGGTCGAGAGATAATTGATAGGCAATCAATGGGCTACGGTGAGTCGTCGACGGTAAGTACAAATAATGACGTTTACTCAAAAACGTACTATTTATCTAGCTCACCGAGGCTTGCAAAATATAGTTTTTATTCGTAATGCAGTATACCTACCATCCAAAAACATATGAGCATGATAACTTCTTTATCATACAATGTAATTTTACAATTTTTCGTATGATTACATATATGTACTGAGTCATATTATTACTGACGGCTTGTCATCGTCAATATGTCGTCTTTGTTTTTGAGACGTTAAAGTGACTCAGCAAAATTCACAATCTTGCCTTTCCCTTCACTAAAATCTAGTTGATCTTCTCTATTCATTTTCATACCGGCAAATTTACCTAGAACAATGATTTGCTTATATGGATCATAAATTAAAATGATTGACTTAAACAAAAATATTGACAAACAATCATAAGCTTTCGGCATGTACGATCTTTGTTTTAAAGATTCTTTGTCAAATCTGTAAAGACGATAAATAGCAGCCTCTTGATCTAAGTGACAATAAAATATCGCACTTCTAATATTCAACGGATTAATATAATTTTGCCTTTTTTTGCGGTAGATGAATGGGGCTGGCATGTGCCTCTATGGGGAAAGCTGTACGAGACGATGCAGCCAGTTTCAATTGGTTATTAACATCGGTAAATATATGGGTAGCTGAAATTGTCGTTTCGCAAACATTTTTTGTTTTCTTTCGAATAAAAACATTCTCTCCCAGACATATTTCTGTTAAACGAAAGTGTAGATGTTAATAATGGATTATGGTAGTCTTCTTTGCTCAAATCTGGAACCGTGCAGTAATGCACATCTTTGGCCAATATGCCAATGAAACCAGCTGCGATGACCATGTTCTTGAACATTTCCATGATGGCAGTTGGTTGCTGTTCAGTTATAAAACTACTGTCAATCACTGTGTCTTTTCTGTCTAGATAACGAGTGGAGAAACAATTACTTAAGAGTAAGTTAGTGAGTTGGAGTTTAACGTGTTGTAAGCAATTTATCAGCTATTTAACACGTGGAGTGAATTACTTAAGAACCAAGTGCGATATTGTGTAGCTTCGATGGTTATGAAGATCATCTTTCGTTTGGTCGATGTATTTGTCTAAATGTGAGGATATATTGAATTCGGTATTATCTTCTCTATTCTATTTCAAAACTATATACCAGAACCACATAATTGATCATGCAAAAGAAACATTCGTTGTTCGTTATAGATATTCAATTGATTTTGACAAAATGTTCAAATTGACTGCACAAGGAGATTCGCAGATTATTAAATCGATTTTTTTTTAAATAAAAATAGTGACACGAATAGACCATACCTGTTCTTGCAGTTAAAGAAAGTAAGTATGTTTTATATCTAGATAACCTCTTATAAAACACAGTTTAAGACTGTGAGTGGCTTTTATGAAGTCATTTAAAATATATCTACAATGCATATAATGTCAGAGACCCTAATGAAAGACCAAAGAGTCAGGATATCTCGTCCAAAGTAGTGAAGAGATCCATACACAAGATAGGTGAGGTGAGGTGATTTGGGGTTCAACGCCGCTTTCAATGGTATTTCACAACTTCTAGTATTATTGCAGGGAAAAAGCCAGCGGTTAATTTCAGTATTCTTAATGATGTAAAGAAATTCAATATCTAGACCTATAAATGAGTTGTTTGGGGGTTCAAACGAATATATGTCCATCCAAATATCAACTGATATCAGATATGGCCAGTTTGATGAAAGTTTGGGGGAAGTTGACGGAAGTTTGCAAAGCTTCCTGAGAATTGTAATTTTCTCCAAAGTGTTGATGTATCCCATATCAAAAGGTACAATGGTGATAATGTCTTTATCAACTAAATTAACTCTTAAAATATAACTTAACAACTCATATTAACTAAACACAATTATTACTCATACACTTCAACTCTATCGGTTCTTCTTTTTATAGCCATCTCATGATAAAAGTAATCAATTATAAAACTTATTAAGGTGTATGTTATTTTCAATTTAACTTACTTGAGTCAAAAATACAAGTTTCCAAATGTCAAGGGTTAACCAAACGATATTTGATATGTAGGTAATTGAAATGTTTATTGATCCTGCAAATAAATTTCAAAAGAGGAAATATCAAATCGTTAGATATCGAAATACGAATTTTACAATGGTTATTAATGTCATTGTGTTGCTTTTAAGTTTTAATACCAGGTTCATAAAGAAACGTTCACATGTTCTGATCCCTTTTACAAAAGATGTTTCTTTGAAGTAACAAATCAAGTTTTGAACAAGAACACATAAATATTTCTTTGATAACATAAACATATGAAATAGCAATTGTAAAATGCCTTCAATTTAATTATAAAATTGTTTTATTTTTTTAATTAGTTGACAAAATACACATATCTTACATTGTTAGTCCATTAAGAAAATACAAAAATCTTGTCTGCTTTTTCCATAAATTTGATTGAAAAGGGCAACTTCTGTAAGTGTTCAACTAGATCAGATTACGCAGTATTATTGTCGACCTGGTTCCCTGTCCTCGTTCCGGTGGCGCTACAGTAAGGCCATGGTGCTGGCTGTGCGATGGCGGTGCGCATAGCAGTGTTTCAAAATGGAGGACACACTAAGATATATACATAGATATATCTCGTTCTCTGTTTACAGCCACGACATATTGACGACGAACAGCTGTCAAGAATACAAATTACTATAGAAATCGAAATTGCGTTACAAATTTGTTTTATGGCTTTTGTCCTGCTCCCCTAAAGTCACATTTCAAATAGACATATTCAAGCATATTTCAAACAATGCAGAAGGTTTCTTAACTGACTTTCAACAGGTCTAACAGGTGTTCAATTGGAATCATGTTCAGTTGACATTGCAAGGTATTTCTCAACAATTCGACCTGTCTTGCTTGTACATGATTGTTTCTTGGTATTGTCAAGGTAATAAAAAACACAACAAATATGTAAGAAACGCAATATGTATTCAATACTCAAAACAAGTTGTTTGAAATTTTGTTTATGCCCACATGTATACCTGACATCGGGCTACTGATTTTTAAACTTAAAAGAATTTTTGTTAAATTGATTCATTCTGAATTGTAAATCACATTTTTTCAGGATAATGTCTTCATCAACGTTTCACTGCCAGCGATATCGCTTTCTAAGGAATGAAGTCACGCAATGTTTGTGATCTGAGCCATCTGATATTCTCTGACTTTCATTTTCGATCCCTGCCTTGTTTCTGACATCAAAGTGCAAAACAGACATTCGATTCCAATATGTCAGAAAGGTAGTTTTATTTGATATTTGAAGCATAGTGGTGTAGTAATCAGCACTGGTATCTCACACCAGAGACTCGGGTTTGAATCGCGATGGAGTCACGAACAAATTGTGACTTGGTCTCATTCTGTGTTGCGTCTCTGGGTAATGCACTTTATCCACATTGCGCTAAGTCAACCCAGCTGTATAAATGGGTAGTGGAAAAACGAGCGTACGTAGATTCATTGCGCCTTCGGCAGCACCGATAGTACAGTTCCATTAGGGTAATAATATGAAGTGCTTTGAGCAACTGCTTAGCAGATGGATATATGCGCATTATAAGTAACTATTATTATTATAATAAATTTTACCATGCGCTGAGGTAGTAAGTATATATGGGACACTATACAAGTGTTCCTTAGATTTTTTTTAGCAGTATACTTCAGTGCATTCAGGTTACTAATATTTAATTTTTACAGTTTGGTGTCATGGTGAAGTGTGAGTCTTATTTCGTTAAAAACAGAACAACTTGAAATGGAGTTGATACCAACGGCGTAGAATCCTTTCACAACACCGTCTTGCTTGTCGAAGTCAAAAGGATAAATACAACATATATAACATAGTGTCTTGATACCAATAGCAAATAGAGGTTGGGTAAAAGTGAATTGATTGTATTACAGTTGGATCGTGATCCAAGGTCTTCTTGTTATTGATTGGCTTGCAAACAATAAGAAATAAAATGTTCGTAAACTTTAATTTTCAAAAAGCCATGTCAAATTGTTATTGACTTAAAACTTGTTGCCAAAAGGATGTTGAATTACTTAAAATTATTATCTCATTTAAAACATGTTGTTACCAAAGTTAATTGAATTATCTTGTCATTGAACTACGCTTAGTCTACCAAACACATATGTAGTAATAACATTTGATAAATGATTTGCATCCAAAGAAATTTGAAAGAAAGTTTTTATATTGGTTGATAAGGATTTTGAGGTTGAGTGTCAATGACACTTTTATTTTTATGACTGTTCAATATGATTTTTGACTTAATGTTTGGAATTGGAATTACACAATTGCGACATGTAGTAATGATATAGATATAATCTATTCGAAACAAAATACTGGATTTTTTTAATGTATGTTTATATACTGTAGGACGCTAGAGAACAAGCAAACAATTTCGTTTTCGTTTTCGTAACACTCCCAGTGAAGTTGTTAATAGATTGTGTGGTTTTCAAAACGTGTACAGATATTTAAAAAAATCATAATTTGAGTTCAATTTGCTGTTGAAGACTCGATTTCCGTCGTAGTTATCGATCGTGGCTAAAACTTTCCTGCATTTTATATGGTATCATTTCTTTTGCCCTGAGTGTATCAGACACATTTGGTTGAAGGCAGTATTATTTCTTTTGCCCTGAGTGTATCATACACTTTTGGTTGAAGGCAGTATCATTCCTTTTGCCCTGAGTGTATCAGACACTTTTGGTTGAAGGCAGTATCATTTCTTTTGCCCTGAGTGTATCAGACACATTTGGTTGAAGGCAATATCATTTCTTTTGCCCTGAGTGTATCAGACACATTTGGTTGAAGGCAGTATCATTTCTTTTGCCCTGAGTGTATCAGACACATTTGGTTGAAGGCAGTATCATTTCTTTTGCCCTGAGTGTATCAGACACATTTGGTTGAAGGCAGTATCATTTCTTTTGCCCTGAGTGTATCAGACACATTTGGTTGAAGGCAGTATCATTTCTTTTGCCCTGAGTGTATCAGACACATTTGGTTGAAGGCAGTATCATTTATTTTGCCCTGAGTGTATCAGACACATTTGGTTGAAGGCAGTATCATTTCTTTTGCCCTGAGTGTATCAGACACATTTGGTTGAAGGCAGTATCATTTCTTTTGCCCTGAGTGTATCAGACACATTTGGTTGAAGGCAGTATCATTTCTTTTGCCCTGAGTGTATCAGACACATTTGGTTGAAGGCAGTATCATTTATTTTGCCCTGAGTGTATCAGACACATTTGGTTGAAGGCAGTATCATTTCTTTTGCCCTGAGTGTATCAGACACATTTGGTTGAAGGCAGTATCATTTCTTTTGCCCTGAGTGTATCAGACACATTTGGTTGAAGGCAAACATTTGATTTGGGAAGAATTGATTAGTATGTTCAGTGGCTTCTAGTTACTCTTTGTCTATACTTCCCTTTGTCAACAGGGTAAGATTCAATGGTCTGTAAGCTCTAGGCAGAGTTATAAATGTTCAAAGGTTTTGAGAGAGTGTTGGGCGAATTGCTGATTCAAGGATCAACTATGCTTTGTTACTGAAGTTCAAATGTAAGTATTGGAATTCGGTTTATATATAATTATTTTCCATCTTATGATAACAAAATGAGTAGATAAAGAAAACTGTAAGGTCAAGAGTATTATTTTGGATAAATTACAGCACTTCTATGTCAGTATTTGATTACCAATCCGTAACTGATCTCAACATGATTTTGAAATCGTATTCGTTATCCTATTAGTAATACTTAACCTGATCTTTGGCATTCAGAATTCGAAAAAAATACAATTAAAAAGAATAAGTCTTCAAACACTTATGAATTATATCCTCTTCAGGTTGAATTAAGCCTATCAGTTCATTTCAAAAGTGGTGTGTTGAATCCTTTTGAAATTACTAAATTAACCATTTCAAGCAATGGGAATGTTTATTTCAAACTGTAAACCATAAAGATTCCTATTGCTATATTGATTGTATTAATTAGGGGTGTAACTATAGATCAAACTATCGACTTATCGTATAATTGTTGTGCCGAAAGTATCGAGAGTACCGTTAGTATCGACATTTCAGTCAATTCAGTTGTTAAGTTCAATGTAAAAAGTAAAACTCAAACAAAACGACGTCTTTGTACGTTTGGAAAACACTGGAACACCTTGAACAGACAGCCTAGATCTAAAAGTTTTACAGGAAGATGCAACAGATACTATATTTACGACTTCCACAAGTGCGGCAGAGTTTGAAATCATCACAAACTTTCCTTCATTGATAAATTATTGCAATAACTATTGCAATAGCTACTCACAATAGACTCTTGCTATCGCAATAGTCCCTTTGGGGTCGATAGTCACCCCTAGTATTAATAGTTCAGCCATCAATTAACCGCGATCAAGGTTACTTCATCCCGTCAGCCTATGATCTTTTCCTTAATTAATTAACTGTAATCACTCATGTACATCACTGGCCTCGATCAATTAAATTAATTAACTGTAATCACTCATGTACATCACTGGCTTCTATCAATTAAATGTAACGCACTGCATTGTACATTACTGGTTTCCTACCACTCATCCCTGTTTAATTACATTTACTCTCTTCATTAAGTTTTCTCACTGTGCATTGTACTATTTACTTATATATATGTCCCTACCTCATTACTCTTCCTCTGCTTGAGAACGACACAAGAATCTGTGTCGAAACGTCGCATACAATGAACAAAGAAGTTGTCATCCATATATTCCTCAGCATTATTGTCATCCCAACTTCTAAAATGCCTCTCAAAGAAGTCATCTCTACAGCCTAGCCCGAAAACAGTCCTACTGCAAGGCCATTAGACTCCCATCAGTCCTAAAATACTTCTGGCATATTTTGCATGTGAATGGCAATTAACACGTTGGTCATTGAAATCGGCGCTTTGTAACCTGTGATCTCTAGCAGTAGATATCTAGATTTTTCTTTACATTGAATCTAAGATCTGAATGTTAATCGACTTGCTATTATTTAATGTTTCGATGATAAAGATATGAAAGGATTGTTTCTCAAAGTGACAATTATATGTCCATTCAACCATCTCAAATGTGATGATAGAAATCCATACATTCATCTTCTGATGTGGTCTATATGAGTCTATATATGTTATAACATGTATTAATATGTTAAAATACAGTATGTTTAGATTGGAGCGGTAGTACCAATTGCAAAAAAACATTTTTAAACAAAACAAATATTCGGAAAAGCGTATGTTCGACAGGGGCGTAGCATCCATTCTAAAAAAAGCCCGGGCTTACACATGATTTTTTGGTCCAACTTTTTTTCATGTTATGTTCAGTCAAATGACAGACAAGAAACTAGAGGATCAACGTTAAGTTCTTGGCAGTTTGTCTCTGTTATGGTTAAACCACACATGGATGTATGGACAGGTCTTATGTGGCTTTACAGATGTCATAACATTGACTTTAGATGGAATGCGGAAGACTGCCATGTTTTTTGGCCTGTTAACTTCTTATCAGTGATCTTGACCAATGACTTCCTTTCACAGCTCTCGTTCTGTATAGACCCTGATATTATCAGCGTAAAACAGAACACAGATGTGAGAGAAATCATTTGTAATTGCTTTACTACACTATTATCAAAATTCATTGATATACGAAGAGCTATAACTATCATTTATGTAAAGTGGACACTTATCATGTAATAGTGTATTTATTTGGTAACCAATTCCTTCAAATAAAAGACCCATCATCAAACTTCAATAATTTTAAAAGTATTTTACTGTTACCGAAACCGGGTTTGTTAAAGCCCCATTATCATATTTGCATGCGGTTCATGATGAAATTAAGCTAGTGAGAAAATAAAAAGGCGCTATATCACTGATGAGAAAAATCTTTTTTCGAAAGTTTGATATCATATTTACATGTATATGTTAATAATAGAATATTTAATTTGACGTTAACAGTACAGTACCTTCTGCAAAAACATGTATTCATGATATCAAACTTTCGACGAAATATTTTCTACCGAGTGATGTATTACTTGTCTCAATAGCTAATTAATCATGTACTGAATTCAAGTATGATAGTGGGGCTTTGGTTACCAAATGATACAAGTGAATTATTAATAGTTTATTATATGGTTCAGTCAGTAGAAAACGTTTACGAGGATCGAACAGTAAGTGAACACATTTATATAACAATCTCCATAAAACGTTTTCAAATTGTATCAATATTATCAACCATGGGGGGGGGGGGGGGGGGGGGGGGGGGGGGCATGCCCCTAAATCCCCCCAGAAAATTCGGGCGCTTCGCGCCCTCACATGATTGCCCACCACCTGCGGGCTTACACTTGTTTTTAACCTTGCTACGCCCCTGTTCGATATAACTTTTTTTTTATAACAAACACTTATTGTTGCACTTGAGCATTGTGTTTTCATGGGATGGGGCTTTAATCTGGTACCGGGTTGATTTTGCTTTGTCAGTAGAAATGCTTTAGCCTTATCTTTTAAATAATGATAAGACGAGATATGGTGATAATCGCGCAGTCGGCTATTTGTGGAAGTGTAGTATATCTGGATACATGCATTACAACATCTGGTTAACAGCAATCTTTCACAGGCCTCACCTCGCGTATCTGATAAGCATTGTGCATAAATTGTTTCAAAACTCGATTATTATATTGGGTAATTCAAGATGAAATTTCTACTCCTTTGCGTGCTTGTTGCTTTGGCTGGTAAGTTCTTCTACAGTTCATCGTGAATTTAAATGATATTTGACTATATGATAAATTTATGATATTTGATGACATGTGTTGAACCTTTGGAACTGTGTCTGTATCCATGAGAAGTAACGTGACCTGGGGATTAGAATCGCTTTAAACATTATTTCACTTACATCACGACAGCTAGTTATATTGCAGGGAGAAAGCCCGCACCATAATTGTGACTATGCATCGCGGTAAAACCTTTGAGAATCAGTGAATCGAACTAGCGACCATGAATGGTGTTGCGCTGAATTTCAGTGTAACATTGCACCCAAGCCTCATTGGGTGTAGAACACTTCCGAACGTTTCCGAGCCCATGGTGGGATTCGAAATCAGGATCTCACTGCCCTATATCACTGTATCCATATAAAGTACTTATCATTATCTATATACATGTATAGCTGCCAATATGTTGCAGGAGCATGTTATTATGTGACAACCATTAATATACATGTAATTTACTGATGTTTATGATGATTGTCATACATAACCGAACTCAGCTCATCGATATTCTTCCTCAAAGAATTATGAATTTGAATTGTCTTGTTTCAGGGATGTCAAGCGGTATGTATAAAAACAAATGACACTATTATGATGGTGCATTAGCATTTTAGCATTTTCTTAATTTTTTTCCATACATGTATTTCAAATTTCTTGATGATAGCATTTTATGCTTATCATTTGCAATTATATTTTAATTTCCCGAAACGACTACCTTATACCCTATCTATTGTTAAAAAGTTTTTTTGAGCCAAAGCAAAAATTTCTTTAATTAAAAAAAACCACTTTAAATTAATTTTCAAACACAGTAATCCCGAAGATGCAAATTCTCATTCGATTGTTACGTTCCTCGCCTCACGTTTATGTTAGGGTTAAAACACGAGAACGAGGTTATGCTTGGGTTTTCAAAACCTGAGGAAAGAATGCTGAGCCTATCGGCGATTTCGTTTATTGTTTCGGAGGTCTCTTGTTTTCTGTTGATAACCTCCAATGAGGTTTTACTTTGGGAAGTCAGGGCATTATATGCATACTTAAGACCTACTCGGGGGATGGAAGGTTATTATATTTCAAAGCGGAAGGGTTTTATATTTCAATGTATAACCTTACCCCAAAGTACATACTATCTTGAAAAAGTGTACAAAGTTGCATGTGCGGGATTCGAACCCCAACCCTCTGTGACGTAAGTAAGCACTCTAACCACTACTCTAACGGGCCAGATAGCAGTGAAGGCTATGTTAAACAATCTATTGATTGAAGTTCAGATTTCAGTGAAAAAATCGGCCCTAAAGCATTATGATATCCAATTGCACTTTAATTCCATTTTAACATTCATAATTGATATTAACAGTGTTACACCTTTTTACTTGTGATAAATTTAAAGGATCCAAATACGGTATAAACCACGTGACTCGTCGATTGTCATTTGTAAAGCCTTACACCTCGAAGAATGCATTGCACGCTACGACGTAGTCGGGGTATATAGCGCTCCTCGTGTCCGTCCGTCCGTCCGTGCGTGCGTCCGTCCGTCCGTCTGTCCGAAATCGTTCAAACTCTTTACTCTAAAACTATCACACTAACAAACTTCAAATTTGGTATGGCAGTAGCCTATATGATGATATGCTTTTAAGGGGTTTCACCTCCAACGTTCAAATAATTTTTGATTTTTTTTTTAATTTTGACCAAAAAAGGTCAGATATTCGGACTTTGTGTCGTTTCCTGATCATAATTTAAAAACTATACCACTTGGAATTTTCAATCTAGGTATGGCAGTAACCTATATGATGCTGTTGTGCCTTTTAGGGGTTTAAATTCCAAAGTTCAAATAATTTTTGAAATTTTGAAACAAAACAGTCCGAAAACAGTACTAAAAATTATATGACTTGGAAACTTCAATCATGACTTGATTTTACTTGTATCATATGGTAAAAGGTCATGAAGACCAATTTATTTTGCATTGATAATTATTTTCATTATTGCTGAATATTGCTTTTTGTGACCATAACTTTGAAACATTTTAAATATTTGCTATTAATATTGCAATGGAGTATTATGGAACATGACTGATGTTGTGACCACTGCAAAGAATACATATATTGGAATGTTGATACCACTGCAAAGAATACATATATTGGAATATAAATTGACCTACATGGAACTGAATGGAAGGTGAGAGTTTGTTGAAAAACATTTATCATCATAGTTATATCAGTTCACACCTATTCAGACAAATTAAAGAAAGGCGGTCAAACTACAGGCGGGGGTATGTGAGCTACGCTCACTTTTGCCTTTTTTTATTACAATTAAAGCGACAGTATAAAGTAATGTAGTCCAATAATAAATGTTAAAACAAAACGGCCAAACATAAATCCTAGATATTATTTATTTCTTTTATTTTTTATGATCAGTCTAAAAATATGATTACAAATACTACAGTATGGACAAACGATTGCGTTTCTCAATAAATGTTTAATAACGGTATCTAGGTTAGTTAAAACCCTCGAACTCGGTTATGCTTGGGTTTCAAAACCCAAGCATAACCTCGTTCTCGTGTTTTAACCCTAACATAATCTATGGTTTTTAACATACTAATTGATCAATGTATGATTCTACTTGCATCTTGGATTGTTTGGTCTATTTGACGTTTATAACTTTATACGCATCTTAAAAGATGTTAAAATTGTAGAAATATTTATATTCAGAACGTTTAATGATAGTTTTGATCAATCACAGACAAATGCTTTCTTATAATCCCATTCTTACCTGTTTCCTTCTTTTTATTTTAACTTTAATGTTTGCCATTATCTTACATGATATAGATATATAAGGTGATAGAGTATATCAAATACAATCAGTTCGTATTTGTTATTTTACCATATGTTTATTCGATTTTAATTTGTTGGAGAGTTAACATTGAAGTGCTTCATTCTCAAACAACGACTTTACTTTCTCTATAATGCCAAATTTGAATAAATTTACATTGACAGCTTCATATTTGCTATATCTGTCGATCAAGCATGTACCAGTACCAGAGACCGTCCCAGTCGTTTGCAAACAGGGAAAATGCGAATCGATCAAATAAATTCGGCTTCACAAACATTTAAAAGACAACACATTCATCGTGTAAACGATAGAAACGTATGATATCTCATGTCCTGTTCTCAATGTGCTGTCTCATGCTTTTTTAAAAATCAAATCCAGTTTCTGTTATTGATTATTAATATGATCATATTATTGTTGTATGAACTGATCCTAGTCTTATGATAAAAATATTCATTCATTGTTTAATTAATTGGAAGGACAGGAAAGAAAATAGTACAAAGAGTAAAAGGGTTCACTCCCCTTGCCATTCTCTCACAAGAAAGGCAGATCAAGTCATGTTGATTTAGCCTCTGTTCTATTACGCCGAAATCCGTGGGTTCTGGCATTTCCCCCTGGCGGCAAAAACTTTCTTCACAATACATTTGAATTTCTTTATAAAATGACAAGGCTTCTCGCAGGGAAAGGATGGTTCATATCACAATGCCTTTTCCTTGTTTCAGTAGCCAAAATGATGATTTAAGAACAGCGTCGCTGATTGCTTAACTCATTTTAATTGCCTCCAATCTCCCCTTCTATCCCACAAACTCCTCGTAATATAACAGAGGCTAAATCAACTTGATCTGCTTCTGTGGGGAGAGAATGCCTTCGCTCTTGATCAAATCTAATTTCATTTTGACAGCCGCCTCAATTCAGGAACGATTCTTGAACATGTGCGATTCAACAGCATGTAGCGTCCGTTGTGGATCGTTGGGCGGACTTGGCGGCGGCTATTGCGACAGCAGTCAGTCATGCGTCTGTCACTAGGTAGGTTTACGAGAACGTTTTATGGCATTTAGAATTGACCAATTGTCTTGTCATTGATGCAGAAGTTTGAAAGGAAAAAATATACAGATGGGGTAATATCTTTGAAATTTTGATTTTCTTAATTGTCCATTAATGTTCCATATGGACTACCTTAGAAAATTCACTTCACCTTTACATTTACTTACAGCAAAGGAACGAATATGGCTTATGCCTTAAGCTGTTGATTAATTATTGAGCATTTTATAGAGAAAAATAATAGAGTTTTCGAAATTTTGACCCTCAGAACTTTATGCCCTGCCAAAATTCTTACGGTAAACTGTTTGATATGACATAAGAATATGTTAACATAAAATGAATCTTAACTTATGTAGTGAAATTTCAATATGATCAAATTCGTTTTCTCAATGCTAGGATGCCTGAAAGCCCACATTACATATTTGCACTAGAATACGAAAGAAAGCGAACAAACTTAAGGTACGCAGCTGCATAAATGGAAATCAATCAAGCATCACCAAATTCATTTCTGTTAAATTTCTATATTGAAAATCTTAGGTAATTTAAAGGCATCTTATATTTTTCGGAAATCTCAGAACAAATCTTTATTTTTATGAGATCCAAAATGCACGTGAATTGCTCTGTCCTCATAATCATACCAATATACTTAAAAGAAGGTTATGCCCCCGAATCGTCCATTCCAGTACGTCCCTTTTATATTTTACATGTCTACTATCATCATAAGACGTTTCAGATGGGGTCATATTTTTTACCTTGTGACTTTGACCTTTTGGGGAGCAAGAATTTTTGAAAACTTTAACCTTGGCTAGTGGCATCAGTGTTCCACAAACACAGCTTGTTCCTGTCTGCATTTACAAGTTAAGTTTGACAATATCAATTGAATATTTAGAATATAAACAAGTTGATAATTGTCACAGGCTACATGCTAGCAAAAATATTGGCATGAGAAATGCCGGAATGTCCCGAAGACAATTTGGACGTAAGATTTGGAGACATCATTTCATTATTTCAAAACTAATTCAAAACATACAGGGATACAAACGATGTTAAAGCCGTTCAAGACCTGACAGACCACGTAAGACAACGGAGCGAGAGGATGGAGCCATGAGGAGTCACGTTAGGCGCTGACCTTGGGAATCAAGCACCTTGTTGAAGCAACACGTGTTTTCAGGGAGAGCCATCTCTTGCAAGACTGTCCGTACTTGCATGAAAGTGGCAGGAAACAGCTAGATAACCAATCACGCGTATCAGGTTGTCTGCAGCTCACAAAGCATCACATATGGCCATTTGTATTGATGCATCTGCATCTTGGAGGATGTTAGTTTTTCTGACGAGAGTAGGTTTTTATTGCAGATTGACCGTCGTACACGTGTTTGGAAGAAAAGATAAATACGTGTTTGGAGGAAAAGATAAATAAAAATGGTATCCAGCAATATTCAAGAGACATATTTGGCGGATGTGCAGTAATGGTATGGGGTTGCATTTCCATGATTTTTAAATTGGCCTCATTACCATTAGATGAAACTCCAATGGTCTCCTGTACCAGCATCATCATATATGTCGATGTCAGGCAACCCAGAGCCTGTGCCCTTTTCCGATCTTTCAGACCTGATGGGCTTGTGGCATGGCATGGCATGGCATGGCATGGCGTCCGGCTATCCGTAAACTTTTCACATTTTCGACTTCTTCTCCAGAACCATTGACTCCAGAGAGTTGAAAATTGAAGTACAGACTCCTTGGCAAATGGGGCTTCTAAATTGTAGATTTCGTGACCCCACGGCCCAAAACGGGGTCACAGGGTCGAAAACTTTTAAAACCTATTTTCATCTTTTTCTTGGTTTTGAAAAAGTCTATAGAGTTGCAAAGTTGTGTGTAGACTCTTTGGTCAATGGGGATTCTGAATTGCAGATTTTGTGACCCATGCATGACTCCAATTTGGGTCACAGGGATCACAATCTTAAAAACCTTTTTTCATTTTCTCCTCCAGATTAAAACGGTCTAGAGAGCTAAGAAATTGTGTGTAAACTCCTTTGCCAATAAAGCATATCTAAATTGTAGATTTGGTTACCCAATGACTCCAAATTGGGACACATGGGTCAAAACCTAAAACTTGACCCCGAATATCCATCCACTTCTGGGAAGTTTTTAAACCGCAGTGTCCGGCAATGTATTCCCTTTCCAAACGCTCAACGAAGTGACTACCGCCTTGCATGAGAATATGATCAGAATCCCTTAGAATCCAATCCGAAGATTCATACGAAGAATGAGGAAGGTGTCGGTCGTGCACAGGGAGGCCACACTAAACATTGATAGAAGTCTCTTTGGAGAACATTAGCAATTTTTCTCATGAACAATGTGTTTGGATGATAATGACGTTTACCCATCTGCAGGAAAAGTTAACATAACAATAAGCCAAAGCAATAAGGACATTTGAGTGTTAGTCTCTTCTCAAATATGCAGGTTGGGGCTATCAAAACACGGAATTTTAATTAAACATATGATATTCACAATGGTATTGGTCATCAAAGTCACTTCGTCAGAAAAATAGAGGTGATGCTTGATTTATTTCAATATATGTAAATATCATCATTTGTAGGGAAATATTTTTTTTTCAAAATCTAATCTTTTGTCTCTATTTTTCAGATTGAAAGGAAGCTATGTTTGATGAATCTGGCAAAGGAAATAAAACTGTCATTAATATTGCTGTTAACGATTTATAACTAATAGATTACATGTACAATTATATCACAAGACATATGCACTAAATGTCTGACCTATAGTTGTCACTTTAATGTGAAAAAATACATCCTAAATAGTGGTTTATCATAGTTTCTGATATACAAGTTTGCAAAGAATTTGTTTGGATATGCTCTTATATGCATACTGCTCTTCATCTTGAGTAATCTTTTATCATGGATTGAAACATTATCACCAAAGAGGTTGAATTCGCTGATATGACCCTTATATAAAACGTTCTAAAACACTGTGACTGACATATATTCCACATTTTAAATACTTTGGTGGAAAAGTAGAGATTAAGAAAAGATCTAGCTCTGTTAAATAGAAACCACAAGGGGCTGAAGAAAGGACACATTTTTATCGATTACACCTAATTTAATTTTTAAAGAGTGCATTGAACTCGTACTTCATACTTTTTACTTTTGAAAACTGTCCCTAACACAAACACGACCCTTTTTTAAAATTACTTATTTTGATTTCAGAAATTTAATACAGAGTTAATGTGACCCAAACCCATATCTCAATTACCTTGACCTCTGACGTAAAATGTCACACAATCGGTGATCTCTTTTCAACAAATCATATGATGATTAAAAGCGTTTACAAAACAATGCTTACATGTAGGTCAAGATTTGATCTTTTCGAAATTGCAACAGATAGTAATTATAGTAATAACAAGAAGACATGGTCATCAACATCCCCCGCCAAATAAGTTTTCATCAAAGCTCCCAACATTTTCCTAATTGGGCTGTAAACTCTGTAATAAGTAATTGCATTTACCTAATTATTGAACTCCATCAAGGTATTGATACCCTTAAGACACAGTCGAATGTTGTTATTCTATCTTAAATAGTTTCTTAGAAAAGTTGTCCCCTTTGACGACTCCCTCGGACAAAGTCAAAAATCTCGAAACAGGGGCAATAACCCCGTAAAAAATAATTTTGCGGTTCTGATTTTCGAACTCCATCAAAGTATTGATACCCTGAAGACATACAACAAGTTTGATGAACATATCTTAAATAGTTTCTGAGAAAAGTTGTCCCTTTGACGACTCCCTCGAACAAAGTCCAAAATCTCAAAACAAGGGCAATAACTCCCTAAAAAATAATTGTGCGGATCTGATTTTCGAACTCCATCAAGGTATTGATACAATGAAGACACATAGCAAGTTTGGTGAATCTATCATAAATAGTTTCTGAGAAAAGTTGTCCCCTTTGACGACACCCTCGAACAGAGTCCAAAAACACGGAAAAGGGCAATAACTCCTTAAAAAATAATTTTGCGGTTCTGATTTTCGAACTCCATCAAGGTATTGATACCCTGAAGACATACAGCAAGTTTGATAAACCTATCTTAAATAGTTTCTGAGAAAAGTTGTCCCCTGTAACTCGGACGCACGGACGCACGGACGGAGCCCAAACCTGTATCCCCCATCCACTTCGTGGCGGGGGATAATAATAGCTTTCTTAAACCGCGCATATATCCATGACAAAGCATGCTTAAAGCGCCATGAATATTATTACCCCGGAGGGATAGTATTTTCAGCGCAGCCGATTAACAAGCGCTCCGCGCGACCGTATAGGTCCATACATCCCCCTTGTTCAGGTACCCATCTGTACAGCTTGGTGAACTGAGTGCAATGTGGATGAAGTGTCTTGCCCAGGGACACAACACAAAATGAGAACCACAATTTGTGTGTGTCTCCACCGGGATTCGAACAAGGGTGTCTGGCGTGAGAGGCAAGCATGCCAACCACTACACCACTGTGGTACAAGCCCTTTAGAAAAGAAAGGTTTGATTCGTTCAAAGAATACTCTTAAAAGGCTTTTATTCCACGGAAAATTTTAAAAATGTTAATATGTAAAATGATAAACTCCCTCCCTTATTTAATAGACTAAAGTACGGACAGCCACCATCTTGTTCAGGAACGCTAAATCTCGTTTTACAAGATTGTAATGTTATGATATCTTCTTTGACGTCATGTTTAATGACGTCATATGGCTATGACATAAGAGTAGTTTAGCCGGCGACTCTCCCTGCCGTAGATATCGATTCACGGCTCGTACAACATACTCACTACAACATGTAGTGACGTGTGACATTTGTAAATTCAGGTTTAGGATTGTTCAACTATATATCTCTGAACTGAAAAGAACATCTTAAGCTTATCCCGAATGGGTGTAAAATCGTCAACAATCCTAGTGCATGTATATTTTTACAAAATGTAATTCCCATGACCATTATGAAGACTATAATATTCATAAAAACATAAATATGAATAACATCCTTGTGTGTTTGGGTAAGAAACAACTTTCTCGCAGGATGAAAACTCAACCTAAAAGAGTACATGTACACCGGTCAAACTGGCATTCATAAAGACTCTCAGCTCAAAGAAAACCCACTAGAAAAGGCATCAATAATATTAAAGTATTTATTTATTTGTTAAGGACTTAACCCGATGTTTGTAAAGGTATAAGTTCTTAATGATGTTTATGTTTGTTGTAAATGACAGATGTAATCGCCTCGTCCATGGTTCATATGGATGAATACACAAAAGTATAAAACTGGAACTCTTAGGTGGGATTCTTGCTCAAATACCAATCGACACAGAGGTTAACAAGTATTCTTAAATCAAGGGCATGTAGTCTTAGTACGAATTTCCCTGATAAAAGTCCCGGGGTTGAAATAGTGTAGAGTATCCAGAACAGCAGTCCTTTATAGCCGAGGATGCAATAAATAAACCACGCTTCAAGAATGAATGATGACAGTAATACCTCACTGATGAAGCAAGTACTATCCTGAAGGTTATTCAACCCTGGGTGAACAAGAAAGTATCCTCGAACTTTGAAAACCTTATGTACTCTCTTTCTGGTTTGAATACCAACTATGGATGCTCTTTTCTGCAGGACGGTAACTGACACTGACCAAACATCTTCATTGCTGAAGCAAAAGACACTCTGAAGGTTATTCAGCCCTAGACTGGCAGATACCCTTCACTGTACTAATAGAGACAGGGGAACTCACCATCCATTTAATGTTTTCGTTAAACGCAATTCAAATTGAAAAATGATCATAACCATCACATATTAGGCGCAGTTCAAATTAAAAAATGATCATAACCATCACATATTAGGCGCAGTTCTTATGATCCTTCCTGCACCCATCTTAAAGTTTTTTTAATGCCCGTTTATTCTGTAAAAGACAAAAACAATTGACAGACGATTCAATTTACCTGTCCGAATATGATTACAAAGTTACCTCCCTTTGTCAGATGGGGTCCAAGGGAGATAACTATGAGGGTCTTTACTCAATCAATAGAGAGTTATGGAAGCGAGGTAACTCTTGTATACTTCCGGGAAAGGAAAATACTCCAGCTGAAATGAATGGTGGGTTCCCCTGTCTATTAAAGTATAGGTAAGGGTATCTGCCATCGGAGTCCCATGGCCCTGGGTGACTGAAGCCTCGAACTTGAAAACCTACATGTTCTTTCTATCTCGTCCCAATATAACTCTTGATACTCTATTCTACAGCACTGTTACTGGCAGTGACTGAGTGTTTAGTTTACAAGACGATCAAGATGAAAAAAATACTAGTAAATGTTCAACACACCTTGTTTTTGATGGAGCGTTATACAGGAAGGTATACCAGTATAATTAATGCACTCTGGTTTACGTTTATGAAAAGTACAATAGTAGTATCAATAATTTATCTAAACAGCAAGAATCTTCTTTCAGGTGAAGAAATCTTCATGTTTGGTTTCATTATTATGTTTTATTACCTGTAACTTATTTTATTTCGAACTTTAATGGATGTCCAAGGAATAGAAAATGTGTATGTCTGGTTTCATTGATATGTTATATTACCTTGACCTAAATTATCAGGATTTTCTTTAATTGAAGGGATATTTGCTTCAATTTACAATATCTTAATTATTATTCAAAATCAAAAAGGTCAATTTTAATGCCTAATCTTAGAAACATTCTGCTTAACGTCAAATAGATTGAAGGTCAATTTTAGTTTGTCCATTGTTGGTTTTGACAAATACCAAGAACCTTCAAACATTAAAACTAACCAAGAATCAACAGTGTTCATTATTTCTGGATTATCCTTAGATAGTACAACAATTTGTCTCTGTGCATTATTGATTTGAGAAAGCTATCACAGTATCCAATCTCTTCCCATAAACCTGTATCATGACATAGTGGAGACAAATTTCTCCTTCATTGCTTCGTCATGCTTTCTAGAAATAATTAGATTCTGTTTTAGTTGTATTTAGTTGTTGTTATTAAAATGGCAATATGATGGAATTTTCCCCTGACATCATATTATATTTGGACTTTAATTGAAATGATCTCCCCAAGGGTCGTTCATAAAGCAGACACAACTGTTAGATAAATTGAAGGTCAATTACTAGATTTTGGCCAAAAACCTTAATGCAAAATCAAAATCATCATTACTTACCAAAGTTCAAATTCCAACTTGTGCCCATCATATCTTGATTATCTCCAGATAGTACACCAATTTCTGTCTGACTACCAATCTTTATTATTGATTTGACAGAAATATCACCATATCCAATCTCTCCCTATTAACCTGTATCTCGACATAGTGAGCGAACCTCGGAGGAAAGATATGAACCAATGTGACCCTGGTTCTATTTTATGCCTTACTGATCGCTGATAATTTTGATGTATTTCATGATTGTGTCACTTCTATGAAAATACACTTTAGTTACGGTTAGAAACTGGAACATCTTACTTGTCTGTCCCGCTTTCGTGAAATGAATAGTTTCTTAGTTGAGTGTTTGTTGGCCATGTTATGTAAAAATTCCCTTACATCACGTAATATTTGGTCATCATTTTTAATCATCTCCCCAAGGATCGTTCAATTCAAGCATTGAGGAGACAACATATTTACATGCTTATAGATGTAATCATGAGAGTGTTTTGGGATCGTAAATATCCTGCATTAGGAATAAACATTGTATATTGACAGCCTTGGCGAGCTTAATACATAGTGTTTATTCCTTATGCAGAGTATTTACGATCCCAAAACACACGAGCATGATAATATCTTTATCATACTTAAATTTGTATTCGAACAAATGCTTGATAATACTATTTTGATAGTTGACATTGATTTAAAAGATGCGCGCATTGATACATGTATATGCAAATGAACGGTGTAATGACTTATAAATGTCTTTTAATACCGTTTTAGTCACATCTCAAAAGTTTCAAAACTTTAAAAAATATCAAACAACGATGATTATCAAATGAAAAACATTTCAACGTGTCTTTGACGGATTCGAACACACGTTCTATCACCTTATGGGGGAAAAGAGGGCGAGTTGCTTCCCTTCGGCTAAGTTGCAATGGCAGCGTGCGTTGAAACAACAAACATTAACGGAGAGCTGAACTAGAAGATAGGCTGTGTAGTCTCTGATTAAAACTAAACAAGCCTAAAGTAAAGAACACTGAGGATTAATAAAACCGGTGTTTTAAACATAAGACGTGAACTGCCTTTTGTACCTGTGAGTAAAATTGTTCGATCGGTTCATTCAACTCACTACGGCAGTGTTTTTGCACTTCCACGTCATCGTATGGGCAAAGAACCATACCGTTTTGTTGTTATCTCTTAAATTAATGTCTATGCATTGTATCATTTAGATTTCTATGTCTCTTCTCGTTACTAAAGGCATTCAAAATATGAATGCTTGTTGCGTTATCGGAGTTCAAACCTTGACCTTTGAAATGTGCATCTCTATCTCCAACGGACACCAAAAATATACGTTGGCTTTATTATGCCGATAACACTATCCATTGTATGATAAATATTGGTATTTGTCTGTGCTTCTTTAATACTTCCATTCTCTCCCAAAAGAGGCAGATCAAGTCATGTTGATTTAGGCTCTGTTATATTACGACGAGTTTGTGGGATAGAATGGGATATGTCTGATTGGAGGCAATCAAAATTAGTTGTGCAATCAGCGACGCAGTTCCTAAATCATCATTTTGGCTACTGAAACAAGGCAAAGGCATTGTGATATGAACCACCCTTTCCATGCGAGAAGCCTTGTCAATTGATAAAGAAATTTAAATGTATTGAGATGAAAGTTTTTTCCGCCAGGGGAAACTGCCGGAACCCACGGATTTCGGCGTAATAGAACAGAGGCTAAATCAACATGACTTTACCTGCCTCTGTGGGGAGAGAATGTAATATTTCAAGAAGCTATTAGTTCTGAGATCATAACTGATTATTGTAAAATTTCGACTATGGACTTTATATTATGATAATTTCATGACATAACAATTTTGATTACTAAGCTTTCTTTACTTGAAGTTATTGCTTCAGTGTTGAAATATATTCTTATCAAACCTGAATGTAAAGAGCCCTCTTCTTTACGTCCTATCTTTATGGCATAATTTTATGCTTTGCTTGTCACTCTCAATTTAGCGATAGGAATAGTTTGTTGAGATGCACTTGCTTCACCCATATTATTATCAGTATTAATCATCCTAACGAAAACATTTTTCTTTGAATTTCCGCATCTGTCAAAATGTCTGTTTCTATCATTTATTCGCTCAATCTGTGTTATCTCAGTTTCTCAGGGTTTTTTTGTTTGTTTTTTAGTTGGTGTTTTTATCTTCACTTTAACTATATTAACTATAACTATATTATTGATATGTCTCAAAGCTACCGCTAACCTTTCGTTAATAATTTGATACAAATTGCTGATTTTATATTCATTTGGTCAGCTATACTAAAGATATCAATAAGAGGTGTAAGTATGTGTAACCCAAACGATGATTCTGTTCTTCATATGATTCAAATGGTTTTGGAAAAATCCGTATATGTTTTAATCTTGTCATTAAAGGGGAAGAATAGTAACATACAAATGGGGAATTGTATTATAAACAAACTGAATTACTTATTGAATTTGCCTTTAAGAAAAAAATTGATTGACTTAGTCAGTGAATGGCTTCTCTTGAAACCGTATTACAGTTTATGTTGATTATCTCCCAGGCTTGTCATTTATCATTCTTGTTTGTATGGATTCGTCAGACAAATAGACGCAGGTGTGGATTAAAGGGTTTAATGTCTCTGAACTGTATTTGGTCTACATAGTTATTATTGTCAAATACATTTTGAAATGAGATCAAACGTGTAAAAAACTAAACAACAAAGGTAATTGGTTTGTTATGACCCAACATTCTGCTAAGTTTCATTTCATGTGTTTAAAAGTAGATGGTACGGATATTCCTAAAGAAAGAGGTAAATAAAATAAATTTATTGTGTACATCCTACCGCCTGCCTGATTTTGACGTCATACCATTGTTTTGTCATATCCAGTGTGACATCTTATCGTCATAACTGTATTTTGTTAGACTCCCTGATGGTAACATTGAAATATGTTGGAGTTTTAATTGGCTTCGTGTCATTTTTAGCTCATCTGGCCTGTAAGGCCCGATGGGCTTATGGCATGGCATGGTGTCCGGCGTCCGTCCGTCCGTCGGTCCGTCCATCCGTCCGTCCGTAAACTTTGTGGAATTTCAACTTCTTCTCCAGAACCATAAGGCCTAGAAAGCTGAAACTTTGTGTACAGACTCCTTGGCTAGTGAGGATTATAAACTGTAGTTTGTGTTGCCCTGTGACCCCTAATAAGGGCCACAGGGGCCTCGCCCTAAAAACCTATTTTCATCTTCTTTTCCAGAACCATAAAGCCTAGAAAGCTGAAACTTTGAGTACAGACTCCTTGGCTAGTGAGGATTTTAAATTGTAGCTTTTGTTGCCCTGTGACCCCTAATAAGGGCCACAGGGGCCACACCCTAAAAACCTATTTTCATCTTCTTCTCCAGAACCATAAGGCCTAGAAAGCTGAAACTTTGTGTACAGACTCCTTGGCTAGTGAGGGTTATTAATTGTAGCTTTTGTTGCCCTGTGACCCCTAATAAGGGCCACAGGGGCCTCGCCCTAAAAACCTATTTTCATCTTATTCTCCAGAACCATAGGGCCCAGAAAGCTGAAACTTTGTGTACAGACTCCTTGGCTAGTGAGGATTATAAATTGTAGCTTTTATTGCCCTTTGACCCCTAATAAGGGCCACAGGGGCCACGCCCTAAAAACCTATTTTCATCTTCTTCTCCAGAACCATAAGGCCTAGAAAGCTGAAACTTTGTGTACCGACTCCTTGGCTAGTGAGGATTATAAATTGTAGCTTTTGTTGCCCTGTGACCCCTAATAAGGGCCACAGGGGCCACGCCCTAAACACCTATTTTCATCTTCTTCTCCAGAACCATAAAGCCTAGAAAGCTGAAACTTTATGTACAGACACCTTGGCTAGTGAGGATTATAAATTGTAGCTTTTGTTGCCCTGTGACCCCTAATAAGGGCCACAGGGGCCTCGCCCTAAAAACCTATTTTCATCTTCTTTTCCAGAACCATAAAGCCTAGAAAGCTGAAACTTTGAGTACAGACTCCTTGGCTAGTGAGGATTTTAAATTGTAGCTTTTGTTGCCCTGTGACCCCTAATAAGGGCCACAGGGGCCACACCCTAAAAACCTATTTTCATCTTCTTCTCCAGAACCATAAGGCCTAGAAAGCTGAAACTTTGTGTACAGACTCCTTGGCTAGTGAGGGTTATTAATTGTAGCTTTTGTTGCCCTGTGACCCCTAATAAGGGCCACAGGGGCCTCGCCCTAAAAACCTATTTTCATCTTATTCTCCAGAACCATAGGGCCCAGAAAGCTGAAACTTTGTGTACAGACTCCTTGGCTAGTGAGGATTATAAATTGTAGCTTTTATTGCCCTTTGACCCCTAATAAGGGCCACAGGGGCCACGCCCTAAAAACCTATTTTCATCTTCTTCTCCAGAACCATAAGGCCTAGAAAGCTGAAACTTTGTGTACCGACTCCTTGGCTAGTGAGGATTATAAATTGTAGCTTTTGTTGCCCTGTGACCCCTAATAAGGGCCACAGGGGCCACGCCCTAAACACCTATTTTCATCTTCTCCTCCAGAACCATAAAGCCTAGAAAGCTGAAACTTTGTGTACAGACTCCTTGGCTAGTGAGGATTATATTGTAGCTTTTGTTGCCCTGTGACCCCTAATAAGGGCCACAGGAGCCACACCCTAAAAACCTATTTTCCTCCTTCTCCAGAACCATAAAGCCTAGAAAGCTGAAACTTTGTGTACAGACTCCTTGGCTAGTGAGGATTATTAATTGTAGTTTTTGTTGCCCTGTGACCCCTAATAAGGGCCACAGGGGCCACACCCTAAAAACCTATTTTCCTCTTCTTCTCCAGAACCATAAGGCCTAGAAAGCTTGATATGATGCCTGATGAGCTACAGAGCCAATGGCTCTATTTTTTATCTTTTGATTATGCAATACTGTATACTAGTAGACTTTTCCAAATATATATATATATATATAGTGGATATTTTATCAGATAGCAAAATATGTATAACGATTTTAGATATTTGGGTAGATGATAAGATAAAAAATAATAGATGAGAAGGAGGTGAGTTGAGATGGGTTTTAACGCCGCACCCAAAAATATTTATCTTATATGACAGATGCTATGATTTATGCAGGGAGAAAAGCTTAATCTTAAATTATAACTAAAACATAATTTAACTTAACACAATTATTACTCTTCACTTCAAATTTATCGCTTCTTCTTTTATAGTCATTTTATGATACAAGTAAGGAAATTCTTTGATAAAACTTATAGTACTTGAGTCATTAACCAAATGTCCAGGGTTATTCGAACGATATGTGATACCCGTTAAGATGATTTATATGTTTATTAATCATACAAACCAATTTTCAAAGAGACGAACTTACAAAATGTATTGTTATAAAATGTAGCAGACTGAATTTCCTCCTGAAATTCGATTTTAGGAAATGTCAAATCGTTAGATATCGGAATACAATTTGTACAATGGTAAGTCATGTCCTGGTATTTCTGATTATCTATATCTGTAAAACTCAATTTTAAAAGATTTAATTTGCACGTTTTAAAAGAAAATCAGAATGACATATTTTCATTGTTTTTACAAAAGATGTTACTTTGAACTTATACATAAAGTTGAATACGAGTAAATAAATATTTCTGTAACAGTAACAGTTGAAATAACAGTTGTAACATGCATTTAGATAAATTATAAAAGATTTGGAAAGACAACAAGAAACAACGCCTTTGTCATTGACAAAAAAAACCCATCTATCTTACAGTTTGGCCTGAAAAATACGATACTGCGTCTACAATGTTGGAATTGATTATCTAGTGATGCATGCGCAGAGTTTCATGCATCTGCGCTCTGGCCTTTAGAGTTTCACATACGTCAAGTATTGGTAAAGCTTGTAACTAAAAGTCATATTTCAAATGGGCATATTCAAGCAGATTTTAATCTCAACTGACTCTTCATATGATCCAACAGGTGATCAATCGGATTCATGTTCGGTTGACATTGATGTTACATATAGGAAAGTGCTTGTTTCTTGGTGTCCTTATGGTAATAAAACAATTTGCACATTAAAGGGGCAGTAGCACGTTTTTTGATAATTTTATTTTTTAAATCTTTCACTGATAATTGTTAGTGAATGCTAAATGTATAATCTTTTGACAGTGACAAAAATCTCATTACACAAGCCAATCATCCATAGTCAGAGGACAAAGTATGAAGATTCCTATAAAATCCATTGGCGGCCATTTTGTGTGAACACCTTTAATTCATTTTGTGTAAGAAAACTGAACCGTATGACTAAACTTTATGTTATACATTTGAATTATTACTGCTCCATTTAGTTTAAATACATTGTCGTTCAATTGGAACCATTAGTTTTCACTTTCCTGACATCAACTTATATTGCCCTTAAAAACGTGCTACTGCCCCTTTAAGTATATTAATTATGACAATAAATAAAAGAGATCAGGAAATAGAAGATTTCTTATGTCAACCCCTTTGTTGTGAAGATAATATCAAGCGTTGTATGCTTACTGACTGTTTTATGAACAACATCTTTGCAAATCTACATAACTTTTCATTTTTCACCAAACATTTTTGGTATCTCGCATGGGTTTCTACACTCATAGGCAAAAGAAAAGATAAAAGAAGGTTAAAAACAAAATCCTGTGGTTAATGAAATGACGCAAATCCCAGCAACAGGCACATACATGAGGTGTGAGAGGTACTCAATTTTATTAGTAAGACATTTTAATCTTAAAATACACTTGGGTGCCCTAAGAAACTTTTTCAATATGACGTTTGCCTTAATGTTTAGAATTGGAATTAAACAACTATGAAATGTAGACATGTTTTATCTGTAAGATATTATCAATTCAAATAACCTTGATGGAAACTAATTTGTTAAAACTTATTTACCTGAGGAAGCTAGAAAACAAGCATACATAGTCAGTTTTCATTATCCTAACTCTTCTATTTCCCCTCTCCTCTTCTAGGAGATTTTAAAACAACGTATTTTTAAAATTGTAGTTTTCAAAAACATGAACATATACTGTTTAAAACTCATAATTTAGTAAATATGCTGCTGGAGACATGAAGTAAGTCTGTTTCCGTCGTATTTATCAATCTTGGCATAAAGTAACCTGCATCTTATGCGGTATCGTTTCTTATGCCCTGGGTGTATCTGACACTTTTGGTTGAAGGCAATCAATACTTCACTTTGATTTGGGAAGACTTGATTGGTATGTTCAATGGCTTCTGTTTACTCGTTGTCTATACTTTCCTTAAGGTCAGCTGGTTGAGAATCAATAGTCTTTAAACCCTAGCCAAAGTCCCTTATAAATGTTCAAAGGTTTTGAATGAGTGTTCTGGAGCATTGCTGATTCAAGGTTTAACTATGTTGTCTAACTTAAGTTCAAAAGCCGTTATATATACTATTCTTATAAGTATTTGATTTCGGTTCATTGATAATACTCTCAAGATAACAAAATGAATACATTAAGGAGATTTAAAGTTCAATAGTATTTTGGGACAATTTTAGCAGTTCTATTTGATCCATTGATCCCCATCCTGTATTTGATCTTAACATGATATGAAATCTTATTGCCCTTTGTGTTATCTAAACCTTATTCTTGGCATCCTAAAATGTCAAGTAAAAACGTAAAAATAATACAAATAAGAACATAAGTCTTCGAAAATTTTATATATTTATAGATATATCCTCAAAAGATTAAACGACGATTGTCAGTGTTTCAAAGGTTTTAAGTTGAATTCTTTTGACATTAATTAATCCACCATTGTTTTAAAGGGGCAGTAGAACGTTTTAGGGGGAATATAAGGTGATGTCAGGAACACAAAAATTAATGATTCCAATTGAAAGACAATGTATTTAAACTAAATGGAGCAGTAATAATTCAAATATATAATGTGAAGTTCAGCCATGCGATTCCTTTTTCTAATACAAAATGAATTAAAGGTGTTCACACAAAATGGCCGCCAATGGATTTTATGTGAATCTTCATACTTTGTCGTCTGACTATGGCTGATTGGCTTGTGTAATGAGATTTTTGACACTTTAAAAATAATACATTTAGCATTAACGTACAATCATCAGTGAAAATTTAAAATTATCAAAAAACGTGCTACTGCCCCTTTAAAGTTCAAGCAAAGGGAGAGTTCATAATAAACCTTTATGGTTTGAATTGAGATTGCTTTTGTCATAAAGATAGTATCAATGTGAATGAAACATTTGATGAGCATGCAGTTCGACTTTAACATCTATCAACTTTTCATATCATGAAACAAAACAAGATGCTGAAAAAGATAAATAAATATAAGCAAATACCGATAATTAACTAAATCGTTTATCCTTGCTTAATGTTTCATGTTAATGTAAATAATTTGATTGAAGATACCATTTGCTAGTAGCGACTGTTATTCACAAAACAAATACAACACACAGACTTGATTTAAATCAAAAGCTTAAGCTTCTGTCAAATCAATCAGAAACATTGGACTGAGTGTGTTCAATGATGGCTATCCTAACTAGGATTAACCAAACTTCGAAATTTCAATCAATAGTCATCAAACTGTTCCTGAGTCATCCAACGAGTTGAGATTACATCAAACGATTTTGGAAATGTGCTCAATTGTTTCAACAAATTGGATCTGGTTCTGTGTCGACTTTTAACTAACTTTTAAATAAACGTCAGCTCTACTCCCAATTACTGCCCTCAGCCCAATATTACTCAAAATAAACGTCAGTTCTACTCCAAACTACTCCCCTTAGCCCCGAATTACTTATTATAAACGTCAGCTCTCCTCCAAACTACTCCCCTTAGCCCCGAATTACTTATTATAAACGTCAGCTCTACTCCAAATTACTCCCCTTAGCCCCGAATTACTTATTATAAACGTCAGCTCTACTCCAAATTACTCCCCTTAGCCCCGAATTACTTATTATAAACGTCAGCTCTACTCTAACTACTCCCTTTAGCCCCAGGGGCGGGATAGCGCAGTGGTTAGCGCGTTCGGCTTCGAATCAAGAATCCCGCAAGGGGCTCGGCAAGTTTGTTTGCAGTAAAGAACTATTCTACACGCAGACAGGTTTGGGTGCAATGCTACACTGAATTTCAGCGCAGTACCAACCATGGTTCTCTAGTTCCAGCCGATGCTCGCAAGTTTCACGGCAATGCATAGCCACATTGGGTTGCGGGATTTCTCCCTGCAATAATACTAGCAGCCGCGATATAAGTGAAATACTCTTGAAAGCGGCGTTAAAACCCACATAACCTCACCTCACCTCTGAGCCCTAAATTACTTTTGCAATGGGAATGGCAATTTACACGTTAGCCATTGTGAACTGCGCTTTGTAACCTTAAATATCTGTAGCGTTTTAATACTATATATGCTTTAATTTAACATTGAATCTAAGATATGAATGTTATCGACTTGAAGTTATTCGAAATTTGGTTGATTAAGATATGAAAGGAGAGTTTTCAGAGTGATAATAATATGTCCACTCCAACATCTCAAACATCTTCAAATTGAGTATAATTAGGTTATAACAGAGGCTAAATCAACATGACTTGATCTGCCTCTGTGGGGAGAGAATGTACCTATCCCGGCCTCTGAACACTCGTTCTCTCCCCACAGAGGCAGATCAAGTCATGAAATGTTTACACAGTCTCTCTTCTATTTCGGCGAAATCCGTGGGTTCCGGTAGTTTCCCCTGGCGGAAAAAATTGCGCCTCAATCCATTTGAATTTCTTTAGCAAATGACAACGCTTCTCGCATGGAAATGGTGGTTCAAATCACAATTACTTTGCCGTGATTCAGTAGCCAAAATGGTGATTTAAGAACAGCGTCGCTGATTGCACAACTAACTTTGATTGCCTCCAATCAGGCATCTCCAATTCTTTCTCACAAAGTCGGCGTAATAGAACAGAGGATGTATCAACATTTCTTGACTTGATCTGCCTCTATGCGAATGTTGAACACTTAAGAGTGGGGTTTTTTGCCTCCTACACTGATAGTGCATCTTTACTTTCAAATCGATGGTTCCAACCATTTCAAGCCCATTTAATCTTCAGTAACGATTTGGCACTCAGCATTGATCCGATAAAGGGCCCATTAAAATCAATTGAACGCTACATATCGATGGCATTAATTTAAAATACCGGAATGCTAATTCCATTCAATGAAAATCTATCGGTCTTGTACAGCAGAAAATATTTGCTTTTCATTTATTATTCTGTCTGCTTTAGATAGGTTTAAGTAGAATTAGATTAGTTTTTGAAGTGCATCAGATACGTTCACTGTATGGTTTTCGATAAAAAACATATTTGAACCTATAAGCATAAACGATGACGGTACAGGTACGTCATTCTCTCCCCACAGAGGCAGATCAAGTCATGTTGATTTAGCCTCTGTTCTATTACGCCGAAATCCGTGGGTTCCGGCAGTTTCCCCTAGCGGAAAAAACTTTCATCTCTATACATTTGAATTTCTTTATCAAATGACAAGGCTTCTCGAATGGAAAGGGTGGTTCATATCACAATGCCTTTGCCTTGTTTCAGTAGCCAAAATGATGATTTAAGAATAGCGTCGCTGATTGCACGACTAACTTTGATTGCCTCCAATCAGGCATCTCCCATTCCATATCACAAACTCATAGTAATAGAACAGAGGCTAAATCAACATGACTTGATCTGCCTCTGTGAGGAGAGAATGAAGGTACGTAGTTCTCATTAAATAATCACCATTCAAGAGATTCAGGTTTTACTTTTAAAGTGCGTGAGTGAGTTAATGCTTAACTCCGCTTGGGCAATATTTAAGCCATTAGCGGCGGGTTACTTTATGTAAAAAGCACCCAGTTATATTTGTATCTAATGTACCGAGATAAAGGAATGTATGTTCTTTTTTTTAAATCGTTTATATTAGAGTATTATTTCAGGAGTGAGAGAGTGACATTGTTTAGCTCCGTTTTTGGCAGTATTTGAAGATTGCAAAAGCAAAGGATGAAACAGTACTCTTTCAAGAGAATGGAATAACATGTGTATGTACAGAAGTGAGAAAATGATTTGAATGGCTATGTCCCAAGTCAGGCCGCGGTCAGGTGAGGTGAGGTTATTTCGGGTTTAACGCTGTTCTCAAAAATATTTCACTTATGTTATTTTAGTATCTACCAGTATTATTGCGGGGGGAAATTGCAACACTATTGTGGCTGTGCATTGAGGTGAAACGTGCGAGCATCGGTGAGGTGAGGTGAGGTGATATGGAGTTTAATGCCGCTTTCAAGATTATTTCACATTATATCGCGACTGCTAGTATTATTGCAGGGAGAAAGTCCGCAACACCATTGTGGCTATGCATTGCGGTGAAACCTGCGAGCATCGAGTGGAACTAGTAACCATGGGTGGTACTGCGCTGAAATTCAGTGAAGCATTGCACCCAAACCTGACTGCGTGTAGAACAGTTCTCTACTGCAGACACAGTTGCAGAGCCCCTGGCGGCCTTAGACCCCATCTGACCCCCGTATGTACACAAAAGGCTACTTTTTAGAGCCAGGTACATTACAAAAGAGTGAGTGAGCGAGTTATTGTTTTACGCCGCTTTGGCAACCTTTCAGCCATTTGCGGCGCGTAAAAACTTCGAGCTACTAGGCGCACCAAGTTAACGACTAACCTAACCATCTCTGGGTCAAATGGCATACACCTGTTAAAGAAACAACCTTGTCACCTATTTCAAGGAAGTAATATAAAAAAATCCTAAACTTGGAATTTTGGAAAATGTATTCGTCCAATCACTGTCTCTTTAGTTAGAAGAGACTTGATCCTACTAAGATAAATACCACGTCAGTACAAGTCGCCTGAAGCATTGTAAGTCGATTTAAAAGAGGTTTTAGCAAGCATAAATATGAGATTATGTTTCTTATCTAGGAAACTGGTTCGTAGTTCTGCCTTTCCAAGGTCTTAAGTGAATGAATGCAAATAATTAAAAACACGCTTAATCTTGGAAAATGTATGCTTAGCAGACGAATAAGGTTATAAACTGGTCATTGTGAAACGTATGTTATGGTGGGAAGATCGGGGAGCGAGGTGATCATCAGTCTGATTGAATAAGACCACTTGTTTCTCAACTTGATGTTAACGTAAAAGCACTGACGAAATTCCTCTCAGGGAAGTTACTATGAAATTTGAACAAAGAACTTTTAATCAATTTATATACGATTGAACTATTTACATTTTAAGCGCTATGAGCATGTTGGCCAATCCCTTCCACAATTTAAATGTATATGTATATTGTGCAATAAATATGTTTAAAACAACTATTTATCTTAATTGGCGTATTCATTCCTTAAACATCATATAACCCTGAGGGGGTACACAATGCAGAAATGTATATTAAGGATATGATTAGATAACATTGATACTTTGTTCAAAAACATGCACATCACATCGCCCTTTCTCACCTAACTGGTCAGACTATTGCTATTGTTTACAGTATTGAGTCAAGCGGACACTTACTTACTTTGCGTATAATTGCTACGCAAACACGGAAAACAACTTTGGTTTAATTTTTAGACTGTTTATAGTTAAATCACGGCCTTTACAGAGAGATCTAAAGTCAAATTCAATGAGATCGAAAGTATTGTCACTCTCACTCCAACATGGCTTGGGCTATGCTTGAGATTTGTGTATTGTCAAAGTAGAGTTCGACCGAGACAAGAAGGATTACAGTGCGACCAGTGGCAGCACTGGACTTTCGACTCTGGAGTTTCCAGATCTGACTACAGACAGTTGGTGAAGGGTGAATTACAGATTCGCTGGGAATGCCGAATTTGTGTCAACATTCCCGTTATCAACGATGATCCCAGTATCATAGAAGATATTATCGAGGTGAATAACATGAATTTAAATTTATAAATACATTAGAGAAAATTATATCGCATTTTATTAATTAATTATTTAATAATTATAAACCCAATTATCCTACACTTAACACAATGTTTTTTATATTCACAGATGGATGATGGTGTAGCTGCCCGTGACGATACCTATGACGAAGTCCCTGAGAGTCCCGAAGTTGATGCTGATGTTCAACCTCAATCGCCTTCTCCCGTCATGGAAGAGCATCCATCCTTGAACTCGTCATTCAATATTATTGTTATTAGTTTTCTTAATTTTTATTATTTTCTTTCAAAGGTTGGCATAGGAGGATGAATGCCAGAGCAAATGGACAAGGCCTGCCATTGGAGTGTTGTTTAATACAACATTGTCGTTCGAGTCCCACATCAAGGCAGTCTGCAGGAAGTCCTACTTTCACATACGGAATATCAGCATGACCAGTAAATACATCACGGCAGAAGTAGCTAGGACGTTAACAAGAAAAGCCTTTAAAAAGGCATGCTTGGTGCCACATAGGCAAATGAAGGAGATTGTGATTTGTCGAACAATTTTGGTGATAATATATACAGCACTGGATAACAGCAGTAATATTAACACGAGTATTACTCAAAGTTAATTTCACAAAATTAATTTCTATCAACACGAATTGCTGAAAGTTATGAATATTTTTTACATTCATCAACGATTGTTTGTATATTTCAAATCATAACACACGAGGGTGATATTCTATTTATCATTCAAATTCACTCTTTTTGAGATCTCAGAGAAAAAATGTAAATCTCTGAACACAACAACACTAGATTTTCAAGACAGTGATGTGACAGTGACAGTTTATGATGTTATGGCATTGTGATGTTGTTACTTGAAGTATAAGCACTGCATGGGTTGCCATGTAGCGTTGACAATGACAGGAAATTGTGCATAACGTACTGCCAAAACCATATCTCATTGTCATGCTGGTTAATTATTAAATGTAGTATTACAGATAATAAACAAAATAATTTCCGATGATCTGACGGGATTTCAACCCAGCTCCGCTGAGCTAAGCCGCGGCCTTATAGTAACCGTATGGAACCAGCGATGTAGGTCATATTTTAAATATAGCACGAGTCAGTTTCAGTAGCTCTGATAATAAATACATGTTTTCAACGTAAACATTTAGTGACATCGTTAAGTATGACTTGTCACGTGGTCGTAAGTGATCTACCTATTAGTAAACATAAGTCTTTTTTCGATGTCACCATCGTTCTTACACAAACATTACTTTTAAATCGCCAGGCGAGCCCAGCGTGAAATTAAATCGCGTGGGTTATAAAAAAGTGGATTCTGCGATTATTGAATGCGAAATAATGCTCTTATCTGGAACAAATGCTGACTCTTCATCAAATGAAGATGTGTTTGATTGAGTCTGTTAACATTTATCAGCGTCTTTAAAAGAAAATATTGTTTCTCTTTTAACATGACATTTAAAGCGAAATCATATTCCACAGTTTAATGTGCCAAATATTTTGTATTACCCACATGGTGACGTAATGCATTTTTTGCTACAGCTCCGTTCATTGGTCTTTTGATTTGGAAACAACACATGTGATTGGCGCGGCTTCCCTTTGAAAATATCAAGAGTAATAAAGAGAGAATTCAGAAAAGTTTTAGGAGAATCAAATCATAATACTTGGTGCCCTTTTGGGCACCAAGCAATAAGCGCATACGTGTTATCGCGCATGGACTACTGTAATGGTCTTCTGTATGGTCTACCATCCCACTGTATCCAGTCCAGAACTGTGCTGCTCGCTTAATGTCTGGAACCAAGCGACATGACCACATCTCACCTATACTTCAGATATTACATTGGCTTCTCGTTCAATATCAAATCCAGTTAAAACTCTTGCTCCTAGTGTTTATATGTCTAAATGAACAAGCCCTAATATCTGAGAAAGGAGGCAGAGCACGTGAGAGTCCACCAAAGCTACAATTTATAATCATCACTAGTCAAGGAGTCTGTATACAAAGTTTCAGCTTTCTAGGCCTTATGCTTCTGGAGAAGAAGATGAAAATAGGTTTTTAGGGCATGGGCCCTGTGGCCCTTATTAGGGGTCACAGAGAAACCAAAGCTACAATTTATAATCCTCACTAGCCAAGGAGTCTGTACACAAAGTTTCAGCTTTCTAGGCCTTATGGTTCTGGAGAAGAAGTCGAAATTCCACAAAGTTTACGGACGGATGGACGGACGGACGCCGGACACCATGCCATGCCATAAGCCCATCGGGCCTTACAGGCCAGATAAGCTAAAAATGATGTTATGAATTTGATGGACCGTATGAATGAATGCTGAATATATATTGTTATGTGAAATAAGGCTGAATAAAATGTATTTGTAATATTTTTAATTCAATAAAATCTGGAATGAAGTTTTACAAAGTATTAATCAACCCTTCTCACCATTTTAAACTTTAAAACACACCTACATTCGCCAATACTCATGGAGGCCGCATAAACTCCGCACAAACCTATCATTAAACCAAAGGCATTTTTCAATTCCAATAAAATCTCAAATCCATATCAAACACTGCACGCCCTCGCTAAAAGTCACACTATCGAGCATTATGCTTCCAATAATCAAACATTCGGATTTTTTTATCACACCCATTAGCCTATCCAATAGACGAAATTCTCAAACTTCAGGACCATCCAATTATAACCCCAACAGCGGTCAAATTCACTTTCACTTTCATTCACTTTCTGAACCTCAATCGTTAACCCAAACCATGGACAAAATTCCTCCACGCCTCAAGGCTCTCCGCCATCCAAGACAAAGTTGCCGAACTCCCTATTATTACGTTTCTGTGAATTTTTCTTATTCAAATAGTTGATATTTCATTACTGTTTTCCATAAAATAAAAAATATTCTGTAATGTTTTGTTTCCGTTTTAAGCCCAAACTAGCGCTAATATTGGTGAATGCCAAAATCCGAAAATCAATCGCTGGACCTAAATACGTGCAGCCTAGCTTTAGTGTTGTTTCGGAAATGGTGTGAATTTAACCAGTCAGGAAGGATATTACGCTGTTTATAGTGTTATATTTAAGCTATTTCGTTTTCTGATCATTCATTCATTCCCCAGTTAATAATAACAATCTTATCAGGGACATGTTTATTGCATATATATTTTTGTACATGTATTTTCTAAATTGTCATTTTCATAAAACTGTTTATTTCAGGACTACACGTATCTGGTTCAGTGGGCTGGGTACCACATCTGCGAATCTACTTGGGAGCCAGAGGATCACCTGCCGACATCGGTAATAGAGGATTACCACCAGCCGCCAGCCGACACACAACGCCTCCGAGATGTTGCTGTTCGGCTCGAACGGGTGATCCAAGCCAAACTTAGGTCTCGTGCCTGTTCGGTGTCTCTGGATCTACCTCTAGATCTCTACAGATTTATTTTTTCTCATATCGGAGGTTATGAGAGAGAATGCGTAGCGGAGAAAGCGGATTTTGACAGTATTGGCATGTCTCCACATTGGTGGTATAAGATTCTTCACCCCCTTGGAGTGAGTGAGTGAGTTATTGTTTAGCGCCGCTTGGACAATATTGCAGCCATTAGCGGCGAGAAAGTTAATGAAATTGCCTAAATATGAAAAATGATTGCAAAAGCAGATAATTGAACAGCGCGAAGGCTGAAAAACATCAGCATAATATCACAAAGTTGTTAAAAGCTGATATATAGTATTAAAATTTATAACTTTTCAAAAAGCTCGATTTCCTTAAGAAAATCTAAAATACGGTGTTCACCGAAGTGATAAAAAAGTTGTGAAATGGAAATATTAGGGTAAAATGTTTCCCTGATTTGGGCTGTGTCCCAACACTCACACAATATGTGTTTAACAGTGAGGGGACATTGACAGGGTATACACATAGGGGGATCTTCCCCCTTTAAAAGATAAGAATGAGTTAAATGAGTATGTCCAATACGTCATCGTCGAAGGACACAAGCTTCCTGCCGGGTAAAAGAAGAAAGAGATTTATAACCTAAATGAGGTTGAATGGTATGAAGTTTGTTATGTTGTTGCTGGTCCCATTGGGACCTCCAACGCTGTTTAATGTAGGATTTAATAGCTGGTTTTGAATCTGTATATGGAACTTTAGTTGGTGAAATAGTTTTGAAGTTTAAAGCTGCCTTCGCGGCTGTATCAGCTTTATTGTTGCCTCTAATACCCATGTGGCTAGGAAGCCAGCAAAAGACAATGTCGCATTGAAGAAAGGTATTATGAAGTTTTAGAATATCTCTGATCACGGGGTGATCAGTTTTACAGTTTTTGATAGCCTGCAAGCAGGACAAGGAATCAGAGAAAATAATGTAATCATTTGGAGTTGAATTTTTGATGTGCTGAATGGCCTTCAGGATGGCCTTTGCTTCAGCAGTAAAGATACTGCTGCCGTCATGCAGCCTTGAAGCGTAAGTTGTTGAAGGTGTAACAGTTGCTGCTGCAACTGTAATGCCATCCTTAGAGTCATCAATGTAAATTGCTTTGTAATCTGAATAGAAATCGCGAAGCTCATTGAAAGCCTGCAGGAAGATTAATTGATTGGTGTTAGATTTTTTGTGTGTGCTTAAGCTAAGATTAACACGGGGCTTGACCAACTGCCATGGAGGAGTGGCAAGCAGACCATATTCTGCTATTGTTGTTAAAGAAGGGCTGCATAACCTTTTTTAAATACATTTTTCAAAAGATATTGGTCAAATAACTATATAACATAAATATTAGGCCAAAACAGCAACGATACACAGTTTCTCAATGAAGCTACAGCTAAGTAAACATTGCGTAACAAGGCGTCTGCTTGTCGCCGTCCAGCGACAAACCAAAACAAGGCTGAGAGGCCACGGGCAGGGGATACCGGAAGTGACGTGGCAGTAGGCGAAGCGTTCGTCTGCTTATATGGAAAATGATAGGCGAAATCCGCAGTTCTGCCTTTTCAAAGCGATTAATAGTATGTTATATCACTGTGTTGCTGTCAACTGTCCTAGAATATCTCCTGATGAAGTCTCCGTAGACAAATTCCCATCATATTGATGGTTTCACGCCAAATTGACCCGCTGTGTTAGGTCAAACAGAGCAATGTGACAATCTACATCGAACTCACGTGTTCCGATCACTACACTGATTTTCTGCTTCGAGCCCGCATTTTCACTGGATGAACAGTTTGGCATGCAGAGAAAAGGGAGATTAGTAAAATATAAAACATAGCACAAAGTTTTGGGCTGATTTATGGTAATAATCCGAATATACAATGCACACATTTAGATTTGAACGTTGTGTAAAAAGGTTGAATAAACAATGACATTGGTCTGCAGGTGTTACTTACTCTCTTTAGATCAGATACTCACTTATTACACAATTACTTTACTGTCTATCGTATTTCTATCGTCTGTTTCCTAATTAGATGATATCAAATGATGACTATAGCAGGTAGGTTATATAATGCACAATCATCAACACCTGGCTATTTTATGACATCAGCTAATTAAGTAACATCAAATTGCAATTGTATTCCTTAACATCCCTTTTTTCTCCGATTGGTAAATCATAACCTATTAACCTGAAATTAGGAATACCGTTTTTGCTCTATCTGATAATTATTTTGGATAAGGTTCATTTAATAAATCTTCATTCTGTTTGGCCATGTATCGGGTATTGTTATGGAAAATATCTCCTCTATGTACCAGAGTGAAAACATTAAGATTTTCAGTGAAATGCTCTATTAAAATAATGTTTTAAACAAGACATCAGTGATCATCCAATACATGTCTTTCATTGAGAATTGTAAATTGTCCATCACTAAATGAAATAACTAAGAAAAACGTATATATTTTTTATCCTGTTACAAAATGAAGTCAAAGGCAATTCTAAAAAAATGGTTTAAATGTAAAAAAAAATAGTATTGTATAATTACATTCTTTCTGCTGTGCTACTAAAGTAATATTCAATAACAACTGTGCACGAAGATAAAACAGTTCACACGGGAGCAATTGTTTACATAAATATCCGGGTTCTCACGTGCAGTCTTATGACAACATTGCGCAAAGCGAGACCATCTAGGCCTACATGCTGTAGCATTATGCGCACAACTTCGTTTTTAATCAGGGTCTTACGTTTTCATCAATACAAATTGCCAGTTGAATAAATAAACTACCGATTTATTGAAGGTTTGAGATGTGTGGATGTTGTTTAGGGTGTTTAATCGACGGTTAAACATCGAGCTGTACTGTTAGCTTGTGTTGTTTTACATAACGAGGGCACACAAGGGGGTATCACATCGCCTACTAACACGTCACGAGGCAGTCACGCTTCAGTGCGTTTTATTCTGTTCGCCGGCCTAATTAGGCGGTGTTCTTTATACAGTCGTAATTAAGCCGTTTCTAGGTCGATTTCAGAAATTTAAAGTTGAGTCCATGTGAAATTGTTATCACTATTTCATGAATCCCGAAAGTTGCCATATAGCATTTCAGTCCCTCTTTAAATCAATATCCGATTCTTCGACATGCTGTTGAAGACGGATTCCAAGAGGTGGAATTGCTTTTGGCTTTGAAGCATACAACTGCTGGTATTCTGGGCTGAATACGCAGTTGTAGGCAGGATTTGAAGGATTTGATTTAAGTTTTGTTATATATTGGAGTGCTAGCTTGATGCGCCGATCTGCTAGAGATGGCTCATCAGCTTCAACATAAAGGCTTTCGACAGGTGAAGTTCTAAAGGCCCCAAGACAAAGTCTGAGACCCTGGTGGTGGATTGTATCTAGCATTTTGATATAAGAGGGGCGGGCAGATCCATAGATTATGGATCCATAATCGAGTTTAGAGCGGATGAGAGATCGATAGAGATGAAGAAGAGTTTCTTCATCTCCACCCCATTTAGCGTTAGATACGACCTTTAGAAGGTCCAAAGCTTTAAGACATTTAGCTTTAAGGTTTTTGATATGAGGGATGAATGATAATTTACTATCGAAAGTAAGACCAAGAAACTTGGCCTCGGGTATGACCTTGATTGGAGTTTTATCCAGAAAAAGCTCTGGATCTTTGTGCATTTTGCGCATATTGCAAAAATGCACACATGATGTTTTAGCTTTGGAAAACTTGAAGCCGTTTTCCAAAGACCATTTGTGGATTTTATTTAGACAGAGCTGCAGCTGCCGCTCAATTGATGGCATATTCTTGCCTCTGCAAGAAACTCCAAAATCGTCCACAAAAAGTGAACCATCTGTGTGATCGTTTAATACTTTAGCCAAGCTATTGATTTTAATGCTGAATAATGTAACTGATAGTATACTTCCTTGCGGGACACCCATTTCTTGATCAAAGAATTCAGAAAGAGTGGAACCCACACGGACCTTGAATTGGCGATCATGTAAAAAATTTGAGATAAAATGAGGCATTCGACCCTGCAGGCCGAATTCAAATAAGTCTTTGAGGATGCCATGCTTCCATGTGGTGTCGTATGCTTTTTCCAAATCGAAAAAGATTGACACAGCATGTTGCTTATTGATAAATGCATCTCTTACGAAAGATTATAATCGAACAAGATGATCAGTTGTACTTCTTTGTTTACGGAAACCACATTGAATGTCAGTAAGTAATTTGTTGGTTTCCAAGTACCAGACAAGACGATCATTGATCATCCGTTCCATAGTTTTACATACGCAACTAGTTAAGGCTATAGGACGATAGTTGGAAGGATCTGTGTGATCCTTTCCTGGTTTAGGAATGGGGACGATGGTGGCATTGTGCCAACAAGATGGAAAGTCACCCGTTTCCCATATATGATTATATACCTCAATCAAAACCTCAAGGCAAGATTCTGGTAGATGTTTTAACAATTGATAATGGATATTGTCAGGACCAGTAGCTGTATCGTGAGCCTTGGAAAGTGCTGTTTTAAGTTCTGACAAGGAGAAGTGCTCATTATAGTCCTCCCCATTATCAGATTTGAAATTAGGTTTTTGTTTTTCTTGAACCTTTTGATATTTTTGGAATTGAGGAACATAATTTGCTGATGAAGAATTTTTGAAAATGGTTTCTGCCAACTTATTGGCAATGTCGGTTTTAGCTGTAAGGAGGTCACCATTGACCTTGAGATGTTTTATTGTTGATTTAGAACCTTTGCCTTTGATTTTACTAATCATATTCCAGACTTTGCTCATAGGCGTTCTGGAATTTATTTTTGAGACATAGCCTCGCCAAGATTTGCGTTTTTCTTGACTGACTGTGCGTCGAGCCTTGGCCCGGGCTTTGCGGCAGCCATCAAGATTACCTGGAGTTGGATGTTTATTGAACTTGCGTTCAGCCTTTTTGCGGGCTTTGATATCTTGCCTGCAAGTATCATTAAACCATGGTTTAACAATACGAGGATTGGATGTTGATTTAGGAATAGTTTCCTCAGCAATTTCTATTAATTTATCTGAAAATGTTTGAATAGGATCTTCAGATTTTAATATTGATTTGAAATTTATGTTTTCCCTGCAGAGGGATGAAAATGTATCCCAGTCTGCTTTTGCAAATTTCCACTGAGGATTGTGTTCTTCAGGTGAAGGCAGTGCAGGCTCCAGTACCACTGGAAAGTGATCACTACCACACCTATCCTCGTGGACTGACCAAGTGAAATCGTTAAGCAAAGATGGGTCAGTAATTGATAAATCAATTGCAGAATATGTTCCTGAAGCAGGATGCAAGTAAGTATTTGTCCCATCATTAAATAATGAGAGACCATTATTGTCAAGAAAATCTTCAACTTTTTTACCCTTGTCATTGGTGGAATTACTTCCCCACAAGGGGTTATGACTATTAAAGTCCCCAAGAATGACACATGGCTTAGGGAGTTGTTGAAATAGATTATCAAGATCTTGCAATCTAAGGGTATCTGATGGTGGAACATATATTGAACATAGTGTTATGGTTTTAAATAAGCTGAGTTATACAGCTACAGCTTGGAGTTTTGTTTTGAGAGGGATTTGACTGTGAATCACTCCTTGTCGAACAAGGACTGATGCACCACCCTTGGCCTTTTCTAATTCCGCTGAAAAGGCATTATAGAAAGTAAAGCCACGCAAAGTGGTATTATCCGATTGTTTAAAATGGGTTTCCTGCAAGCATATTGCCTGAGGATTATATGATTGAGCAAGTAAGGAAAGCTCATTAAAATTGGCTTTAAAACCACGACAATTCCATTGGAGAATTGCCGTAATTAATAAAAATGTGGAAAATATATACATTTTAAAATTATTCTAGGAGCCTGGAGAGCTTGCGCCCACCTGGATCCTCAGAAGATGCTCTGTGCCGCGATGGAGAGCGACTTGTTGACCTGGAAGGACATGGGGATTCGTCCATGTTCTCGTCCAGGTCCAGGTCCTGGAACCTGTTTGAAACACTGACAGGGTTCTTGTCAGCCTTTGAGACCCTGTCAGTGGGTTTGTGCTTATTTGAGTTCCTGTTTTTGTTTTTCTTTTTGTTTTCATTTGATGGAGAAGGAGGAGATTTAGGAGCCAAAGGTTGTTGGGATATTAGGGTTGTATATTGAGTTTTTATCAGAAGTGGTCATGGTGATGTTGTTGTATGTTTGAGTTTGAATAGTGTTAGGTTTTGCTAGTTGAGGTTTATATTTGACTGGCTGTGGTTGATTGAGCCAGGTGGTGTCGGTCTGGATGGCAACTGATGCCCTTGATTTTGGAGTAGCTGCAGCTGCAGCATAGGAAGCTTTCTCATTTGCAGAGAACAGTTTCCTGGCTTCCGCAAATGAAATATTTTTTTCAGATTTGAATTTAATTATTTTACTTTCTCTGATGAAAGTAGGGCTTTGATTGGAGGACGCCATGTGGGGCCCTTTGCAGTTTGGACACACGTGAGGAGCTTCACAGGTGGAGCTATCATGGTCCCCCTTACCACATTTCTGGCAGACCGTGCTACCACGGCAAGAGCGGGAACCATGTCCAAACTTCTGGCACTTAAAGCACCGAAGTGGGTTTGGAATGTATAGTTCCACCTTGATGAGGAGATACCCAGCCCTGATGTTAGGAGGGAGTTTGGAAGTACCAAATTCCATCAAATAGGTGTTTGATGGAAAGGTCTTGTTCTTTTCTTTATCCTTGTAAGTGAATCTCTTTACATGTGTGATGCCTTGGGGTTTGAGCTCTTCCACAAGCTCGTCCTCGGACATGTCGGAAAGGACCCTGTCCCTGTCACGAACAATGCCCTTGCAGGTGTTGAGAGAACGGTGAGGGGCGACTTTAACAGCCACCCCAGCAAAATCTGTGAGTTTGAGAAGATTTGAAGATTGTTGATGAGTATTACACTCAATAAGAAGAGAGCCAGTGCGCAGTTTAGTAATGTTTTTAACTGTACCAGCAACTCCTTTGATTCCTTTTTCAATAGCAAAGGGATTAAGCTTAAGTGGCTCGCCACCATTGCTGCCTCCCTCCATCATTAAGAATCTTGGCCATGATTTGTTTGATTCCTCATCCGAAGATGAGGACGTTGATAATGCCTCAGTTTTGCGCTTCTTAAGGGATGCCATGGTTGTTTTAGGTGTCTCGCCAGTGCTGCTCCCCACCCTCCAAGGAGTCCAACAAGGGGATGCCAAGTGTTTGTGGGTCTCCAACAAACTGACACCAGGGCTACAGCACTGGCATACTCCAATATGAGCGTTGCCAATGCTCTACTGGATTGACCCATTGGCCACTGCCTTCTTGGTGTTTGTAAATGGAGAGTTGAATTGATAAATAAGGTTTTGATTGAGCGATTTGAAATAATAGATGAATAAGTTTGATTGTTTAGTTAGTTAAGAAAACTGGAATGCAGATTGCGAAAGATTGAGAGAGCTTATAAAAAGTAGAATAAAACACCAAGGGCTTAGTATGACCGCCGATTGATCAGACCGGGCCCATCTGACCACCTGTCTAACTGAAGTTAGGGTCGAAGTGGTGTGTTGGCGGGCACACCCGCAGTTATACACCAACCTCAACCACCAGAATCCCTTCCTCCACCGACACAGGTCGCAGTCCACGGCAAACAGACCGCCCCATTTTAGTCGCCTCATAAGACAAGCATGGAGTACTGAGGCCCTATTCTAACCCGGGAGCCCCACGGGGGGCTAGATAGACATACACATGGTCACTCTGACTAAAGGGGGTGACTGAACTGAACAAAGGCTTTGGCTGACATGGTTCAACTCATCGAGCAAGTCAACGGGTCTTGAGTCTTGTTGAATAATGAAACCATCTTCATGGCCGACAAATACAATTCCTCAACGACAGCCAGAAGGTAGAGACCAGACCATCTGCCTCGTCTGTTCAACTGTGTCTCATAATAATGTATAAACTCTCAAAATCGAGAAACCGGCAACCAGATAATACGTTTCTAGGTGTCACTATCCGTGATCCATAATGAGAGCAAACTACGGGAAGTACTGAATGGATGACGTGTTTCATTGAATAAAATAGATAAGGCATCGAGATAGGATGAGGGAACAGAAAACTACGAGATGGGATGAGAAAACAGAAAGGTGATGGATCTGAAACCTGCTGTCATTCTAAGTCTCAAGAAGGCAGTTCTCATTTCTCTAGAGTGTGCGACTTCAGAAATGGTCGATTGCTGGAATGAGAGTATTTGCTTTCACTGACTAGACTGCCCAAACCCAAACACTGTAATACTAGTAACATCGATGGAACTCTCTGAATGGGAAACAAAAATTCTGATTCTTTTTATACATAAGTAATTATACTTCGACAGATGTGCCTCAATCTCCATTCAAAGCTCCATAATCAATTTCATCGACAGCAAAGGGATTTGTTTTGGCCTGCAAGCAACCGAATATTGAAAAATAAATGCTGAAACTAAAACCGTTTAATTTCTAAAAAATATCAATGGTGTAACATAATGTTATGGCTGCAAATTCCATTTACCAAGGAAGGTTAAGTTATATTCCTTAAGCTGGTCTCAAATAAAATTTGTTAGCAACTAGGTCTGTCCTGTGTAATAAAAGCCAGAACTTCACAGGAGAGAGGAGATCGACCTACCATTCGAGATCCACCTACAGCTGGCCACTAGCCGACATGTAAAGGAGACAGCTGAATTCGGGAGATGGCCCATGGAAGGCGGACGTGGAGGGTTGACAACAAGAGTAATAACTTAAAATAAAATCGGTCTTCTGGCCAAGAAAATCCAGACCTAGTCTTTGTTGAATGTCAGAATTGTGCTACAATGTCCCGTCTCTCTACTGCAGACGAAGTTGCCGAGCCCCTGGCGGGATTCGAGCCACGGACCTCCTGATCCGAAGCCAAACGCGCTAACCACTGCGCTTTCCCGCCCCTAAATGCCTGATGATTCTTGATAATGGTAGTGTTATCAATTCTTATTCTATATGATTTATTCATTGTTTGTAATGATAATTATGTGACATTTTTTCTGATATAATTGACTGAACCTTGTCCTAGTCGTGCCCAGTTGGAGCATATCGCAATACCTTGTTTAGCCCTGGGTGTGGGTCGGGAATGCCATTGTTTTCGACTGGACTATATCGCGTGAACGTGTGGAGGAAGTTTCCTATGTAAGGCAGGCAGTGCATTTTGATCATTACACTTGCTTGGATTGGGGCCACGATGAAGCTCGTTACTTAGTTACTCCATTTATGCACTCATTTTCTTGTCAGGTAACTATATATCACAGTCACATCATTTAGTATTGTTGTTTCTTAGCTATAATCATGTATCTTGAAGTAGTATATTTCTGAACATGTTATCTCTTTTCTCTTTGTCAGTCATCTTGTTTCAACGCAGCTATTTTTCATATTCTAGTATTTGCTGAATTCGTTTATGCAGATCTTTTGGCTGGACGTTCTTACTTCTTGATACGTGTGATATATTTCCATCTTAAAAGTACATTTTGAGATATATAACATGACTTGTTGATAATCATAACTTTGTACAAGTTTGCTAAGATACATTTACATTATGAAAGTACTTTTTGAGACACATAACATGTCCTGTTGATAAATATAACTTTGTACAAGTTTGCCGAGATACATGTACATCTTGAAAGTATCTTTTGAGACATAACATGTCATATTGATTATCAGAGTCTGTACTTGCTGAGATCTCGTGTGATAACCCTTTTGATTTGTTGATTGCCTATGCTTTCTTTGTAAACCTGTGATATTTATATTCCTATTTCGGAGTTGTGTCAGATATTGTGATGCGTACAGAGCGTTATACACTTGTTGGCCGTTGAACCGCTTGAAGTGTCTATTTAAGTCTTGAGATTCTGATATATATTACCTGTAGTCAATAAATATGTAGAGCAGACATTTTGTGTTGTTCTTTATTTGCATGCAAAGGTTTGATCTGAGGGGATAGCTTCCCGGTTCTCACACACACATTTAGGGGTAAACCTTTATGTGAGATCAGGAATTCACATTTCTGAGGCGGGTAAGAATAGGCATTCTCATATTGGCGTCGTCGGCAGGATAATTCGTCTTATTAAAGGACGAAAGTTGTGTGTACGAGGCCAGGTAGTTTAGAACTTTCAGAGCAAACTTCTCGTATTTATTAAGATATGTTAGGTTAGGTAAGATTAGTTTAGGTATTTAGTTCGGTAGATTAAGTTAGATAATTGTGACTGACAGAAAGGTATAATATAAGAGTGCGGAGTAACGACCTTCTTTTTCGGTTTTTGTTGATATTTGTTAGAATCTTAGTTAGCACCATGCAGTAGTAGCCCTCAGGTTTTTTTTCCTTTTTCTGATATAGAATTTGATTAGGTTAACGTTATGTTATAATTTGATAGGGTAGGATAGTTTGATTGAATAAATAGGCGTTCCCACATTTGGCATCCATTTTTTTTTTAATAGTTTGATTAGTCGGCATATAAGTTTTTAGACGTTAGTAAGTTAGTGTAATTTGATATTGGATAGAGTAAGTTGGTGTAATGTGATATTCTATAGAGTAAGTTAGGGCAAGTTGTTGTTTGATATGGTATGTTAAAGTAATTTGATATTGCTGGTAGGTTTGCTTTAAGTTGGTCTTGATAGAGTAATTTTCGGCAATTGGATATTGTTAGAATAGTTAGTATTTTGTAATAAGTCAGTAATTTTTTTGTAATTTGGTTTGTTTGTGGTCCGTTAGTTTTTGATAAGACAGTATTTCTGTGCTGTTGTACGTTAATGATAAGTCAGTACTTTGTAATAAGTCAGTGATCTGCCTTTGGTTTGTTGGTTCGTGATCTGTACGTTGGTTTATGATTAGTCAGTGTTAGTTTGTAGCTCGGTGAGACTTACAATATGGCTTCTGGTGAGGATAAGTCTGATCGGTAGGCTGATACAAGCTTCGACCGAGGTGGAGTCAAGTGATAAGGCCTTTTGTAAGGAAATGGTAGAGGGACTTTGCCAGCAGATCAGCCAGCTTAGGGCAGAGTTGACTGCCATTAGAAATAGTCAGGCAGCAGCTACTAGTGGTTTACCTCAGAGAAAGTGTACGTTTTGTGAAAAGGGTGGGCATTCAGTTGACGTGTGTTATAGAAAGAAGGGAGCATGTTATGTTTGTGGGGAACAGGGGCACTTAGCCAGGACATGTGGGTCGAGGTCTTCTGGGGATAGATCTGGTTCTCGGGGGCACCCAAACTAATGCCGGCTGCCAACGAGGCCCATTTGTTAGCCGATAAGGATGAAGCAAGTCCTAGTGTCATTTTCGGGTAATCAGAATTATTAGATTGTCCGCAGTATTTTGTTACGGGGCGACTGAATGACATTTATGCTCAGTTGATGGTGGACAGTGGGGGCGGAATCAGTTTGATTAGTGAGACTTTCTACAATCGCCTAAAGCCTAGCCCAGTGATTCAGTCCTTAGATGCAAATTTGAGTCGAAATTTGCAGACACTAGGTCTCGTGCAGTTGTCGTTGACGCTGGGTAAGAATAGAGTGTCTTGCTATTTTGCCGTGGTTCGGGGTTTGCCCTATGATGGATTTTTTGGTGCCGAGTTTTGTAAGAGGTATGGAGTTAAGGTGGACATGTATAAGAATAGGTTGAAGTTAGCCTCAGGTAGCAGTGTTCCTATGCAGGAAGTTAGCAAGGCCGTGCAGTTTGGTGTCAGAACCTTCGAGTCTGTGGTTATTCCCGCTGGTCACGAGATGGTATTTCCGTCAAAGTCTGATGGGGACTTTAGCCGTGAGGGTTTAATTGAAGGTCAGCCTAGCATTGAAAGGTCAAGTCAGATTATGATAGCTCGTGTTACAGTTCACCCAATGGAGAACATAGTGCCTGTTAGGGTGGTAAATGCGACCAGTTTTGATTTGACCATTTCAAAGGGTACACAGTTTTTACAGAGTTGGTACATCAGAACCAGGTTAAGCCTTCGTCGGTTCCTGAAAAGCCTAATTTTGATAGCTATAAGATCTGGGATCTTCCGGTAGAACATAGGCAGAAGTTGGAAGTTTTGTTGGCTTCGTACTCAGAAATATTTTCTACAGGGTCACATGATTTGGGTAGAACGGACCGTGTCCAACATGAGATTCGGACAGGAGATGCTAAGCAAATTAAGCAGGCCCGTGAAGGTTACCATATCTTAGGCAGCCAGAAGTTAGGGAGTTGGTAGATCGTATGAGACAAGATGGGATCATTCAGGACTCTGAGTCGCCATGGGCTTCGCCTATTGTATTAGTCACTAAGCCAGATGCGTCTACCAGGTTCTTTGTGGATTATCGTCGTTTTAATAATGTTGGTATCAAATTGGCCTACCCGTTACGCAGGATAGACGATTCGTTAGGTCTTCCTGGTATTCCTCATTAGATTTGCTGTCGGGATATTGGCAAGTTGAGGTATGCCCCGAAGATAGGAAAAAGCAGCCTTTGCTACTTTAGGGGGGCTCTACGAATTTAACGTTATGCCATTTGGTTTGTGTAATGCTCCTGGGACTTTTCAAAGACTGATGGATTGTGTTTTCAGCGGCTTGCAATGGAAAATTTGTCTCGTCTACATCGATGATATAATCTATTCTAAGACATTTGAGGAACATCTCGATACCTGGGGCATAGAGTTTCCGGTGAGGGGGTATCTCCTAACCCTAAGAAAGTTTCAGTAGTAAAGGAGTGGTCTGTGTCAGAGATACGGAGTTTTCTAGGACTAGCTTCCTACTATAGGAAGTTCAATCGGGACTTCTCAAGTATCGCTAAGCCTCTGACTAGGTTAACAGAAAAGGAAGTGAAGTTCGAGTGGAGTGAGGCATGTCAGGAATCTTTCAGTAGGCTAAAGGAGGCTTTAGTATCAGCGCCAGTCTTAGTTTATCCTGATTTCACCAAGGATTTTATCTCAGACACCGATGCCAGCAACGAGGGGCTAGGGTCCGTTTTGAGTCGGTTAGTAGACGGCAAAGAGAGGGTGGTAGGGTAGCGTATGGTAGCCGTACTTTGTCAAAGCAGGAAAGGAATTACTGTGTCACTAGGCGTGAGCTACTCGCTGTGGTTGAAGGGACAGCCTATTTTCGGCATTTCTTGCTAGGGAGAAAATTTGTTATTCGAACGGATCATGGCTTATGAGATTCAAGGAACCGGAAGGACAGGTAGCCAGATGGCTAGAGGCTTTAGCTCCGTACGATTTTGAGATTAAACATAGGCCTGGGCTTAAACATAATAATGCGGATGCATTATCTCGTTTACCTTGTCGTCAGTGCCATAGGGTAGAAGTGTTGGCCACTACAGTTCAGTCACCTTTAGAGCAGGCTCAGAGAGAAAGTTTAGGATCCTTGTATTAGGCAGTCGAGTCAAGTCAGATATCTTTTGTGTCTCGTCCAGTCACAAAGTTCGTTGAAACTTTGCTCGATCAGTGGGATTCTTTAAAGATCAGTAACGGGGTACTTGTGAGACAATTGGAGGGTAGTGGTAAGATGCAGGCAGTAGTTCCTTCACATATGATGAACGAGGTGTTAAGAGGTGTTAAGGGGTGTTCATGAGTCTGTCGCAGGTGGAGGACATCTCGGGGTCAGAAAGACTATTTCTAAGGTCAGAGCTCGCTACTATTGGCCAAAGTGGAGGAGAGACGTAGAGGTTTGGGTAAAATCTTGTGAGGCTTGTGCTCGTAGAAAGGCTCCAATTCCACTGCCGAAGGCTGGTTTACATGGCTTTACGTCAGGTTACCCATTTCAGCGGATTGCGATCGACATTTCCGGACCTTGGCCTACATCTAGAGGTGGAAATAAGTTTATTTTGGTCGTGCAAGATTACTTCACGAAGTGGGTAGAGGCTTACGCTATTCCTATCAAAGAGACTGAGACCATGGCTAGAAAACTGGTGGATGAGTTTGTGTGTAGGTTCGGTATGACAGGGACTCTGCATTCTGATCAGGGAGCCAATTTTAAGTCTAAAGTCTTTCAGGCTATGTGTGTGGAGTTGGGAATTAAGAAGACTCGAACTACCCCATATCACCCTATGAGTGATGGTCTAGTAGAAAGATTGAACAGGACTTTGTCCGAGATGCTTAGCCAGTTTGTTCAGGATAACCAGCGTGACTGGGATCTCCACCTCCCAAAGGTACTGATGTCTTTTTGGTGTGGAGAACAGTCTACCAGGTTTTCTCCTAACTATCTTGTTTTTGGCAGGGAGGTTACCTTACCTGTTGACATTGTGTCTGGTTCTCCGGTGGAGGAAGAGGTCACAGTGCCTAGATATGTTAGAGAGATGAAGACAGGATTTCAGAAAGCTTTTCAGTCGGTGGCATGTAGTTTAGAGGCTAGTTATAAGAGGCAAAAGTTTCAGTACGATAAGCAGGCTAAGCAACAGTCGTTAGCTGTAGGCGATTTGGTCTGGCTACATTACCCTAGGGTAAAGCGAGGACGGTCTAGAAAGTTGTCTCGACCTTGGGTAGGGCCTTTACAGGTTGTGAAGGTAATTAATCCGATGGTAGTATGGATAAAGGGCAAAGTAAATGGTCGTGTACGTCGTGAGGTGGTGCATGTCAACCGTCTGAAGAAGTGTAAGGCTGAAGTCTCTCAATCCGTAGATAAGGGGTAGATGCTGAAATTCCACCAGATGTACCAGCTATTAGTTACTTGATAGAAACTGATAGGGAAGCGGTTTCTGAGGATGCAGGACCTCAGCTTAAGTACTATGTTAGACCCAGGATACCTGTTGCTCGGGAGCCTGTGCTTCCGGTGATTGTGGACGTTCCCGATGAATCCAGGACTGAGGGGACAGGTCTCAGGTGGTTGAGGTTTCTGTCAGTTCGGTGGTGTCTGGGAGTTTAGGCTCTTCCAGTGTGCTGTTTGAAATTGTTTCATATAGAAGTTTTGCATTTGTGTAATATCTATGGTTTTTTACTTTTGTATGAGATTGTTTCATATAAAAGTTTTGCATTTGTGTAATGTATGATGTTTGACTTTTGTATGAGATTGTTTCATATAAAAGTTTTGCATTTGTGTAATATATGATTTTTGACTTTTGTATGAAATTGTTTCATATAAAAGTTTTGCATTTGTGTAATATATGATTTTTGACTTTTGTATGAAATTGTTTCATATAAAAGTTTTGCATTTGTGTTATATGGGATTTTTTTGGACTTTTGTATGAATTGGTTTGTGTAGTGTGTATGGTTGTTTTTTTTTTGGTTTTTTTTCTTTTATATGTATGGTGGTATATGGAGGCTTTGAACCTTTGACTTTCGATATTAATTATATGCCAGGTGGACTGTTAAGTTTTATAGATGTGTTAATAAGAGTAAATTTAGTATAATATATAATTAGGTATGGTATTTTACTGCATGGTGCTATCTTTGGTGGCCCCTCTCAACATCAAACACGTGGCACAGTTTTTTTTGTTTCCTTTTCTGCTCTACCGGTTTTTGAAATAAGGTGTCTGATCATGTGTTATATTTGATGCACTCGCGCTGGACTGTTGCTTGTGTGTTGCCTCCTCTGTGACACAGGATCCGGGATGGAAGTGGCCGGGGGTTTCCCACCGGTTTGTTGACAGTCATATAGTCTGGAATGTGACTTCCGGTTGCACATGCGCAACGCATGTGGATGTGGGGCATTAAGAATACTTTGGCCGATTCTGTAACGAACAATCGGAATGGGTCGGGTTTGCCATTGTTTTCGACTGGACTATATCGCGTGAGCGTGTGGAAGCTGTGAGTATGCTGACACGCGTATGTAAGGCAGGCAGTGCATTTTGATCATTACACGTGTTTGGATTGGGGCCACGATGAAGCTCGTTACTTCGTTACTCCATTTATGCACTCATTTTCTTGTCAGGTAACTTTATATTATACTATATATTTAAAAAAATGGTTTTACAAAGGAGAAAGTATTTTGACCGTTGACTCATATAGATATCTAGGTATTCCGTTTGCATCATCTTGTAAGTTTAATAAGTGTATTTTGGACTTATCTTCTCGGGGGAAAAGGTCTCTTTTAGAAGTTATGCATCATTTATATAAATTAGATACTGTGTGGACTTTTATGTTTTCTTCAAGATTTTTGATATGGCTCTGAAATATGGGGTTGTTTTAACTTTCAAAAGATTGAACAAGTACATTTAATAGCTTGTAAGAAGTTTTTAAATGTTGGTAAACAAACAACAAATGTCATTGGTTATGGTGAATGTGGTTGTTTCCCACTGTACATAAATGCACAATGTCGTTTTATAAAATATTGGCTTAAACTTGTAAATATGTTTCAGCAGAGAATTCCCGAAAAAGGATATGAAATGTTGATGTATTATGATAATTGTGGTTACGATAACTACGTTTCATCTGTACGTAATTTATTGTTTTCGTAAGGTTTTGGTTATGTTTGGTTATTTCAAGGTGCCGGTAACAAAGCCTTATTTATTCAGATGTTTAAAAGAGTTGCAATTGACATGTATATACAGAGATGGAGTAGTACAATCAAGGAAAGTTCTAGATACAAGTTGTATAGACAATATAAAAGCCTCCTAGTACCTGAGAAATATCTCACGTTATTGACTAATAAAAAACATAGAAATATCTTTATAAAGATTAGAGCGGGTATTCTTAAACTAAAAGCAAACGAGGGACGGTGTCTGGGAATTAATTACAATCAACGTTTATGTCCATTGTGTAACATAGGAATAGAGGATGAATTTCATTTTATATTGATTTGTAAATATTATGCTAACTTGAGAAGCCTTTACGTGCCACAATTGTATTATGAAAACCCATCAATCTATAAATTTAATCAACTATTATCCTCTACATCTGGAGAATTACTGAAGGGGTAAACCTTTATGTGAGATCAGGAATTCACATTTCTGAGGCGGGTAAGAATAGGCATTCTCACAACTACAACATACAACAACCAGCAAAAAGAAAGCAAGGCCTCTCATTGCTACAATCGACATGTTTATCTGGATAAAAGCAGCATGCAAAGAAAAACCAATCATAAGTCGCGCGCAGTCGCTCAGTCCAATCCAGAAACCGGCAACCAGGTAGTACGTTTCTAGGTGCCCCAATCAAGGACTATCAGGGAGAACAAATGGGGTGTCTGTTTGAGGGAACTACTAAAATGCTTGTTTGTTCAACTCATCATGCAAGTAAACATTGAGTGAGTTATTGTTAAACGCAGCATGGGAGCAAGTAAACAGGGTAGAGGAGTCGAGTTAAATGTGGAGAACATGGCGGCCAATACAATTCCCAAACGATAGCCATCAGAAAGAAACAGGTGAAAATGCTTCTCACGCCATTGGCCTCGCCTGAGAAACTGACTGATGAGAATTATATCATCGGTACCTCCATTCAAAACAAGCAGTGTTGGACTGGAGCCTTGTTGAGGTGAAGGGACTTGAAGTGACCTGTCCTAGAGGGCATGCAGAGTGCACAGCAGATATGTCAACCTTCGCGTCGTTCTCAGAAATGAGTATGAGAAAAGCCATAGATGAATAATTACAAAATGGTTTTGTTACACTTTTTTCGGCGATTCTGATTGGTCGAGAGCTCTAAAAACATGCAACCATTTCTCGATAAATGCAGAAAAATATGCAACTGTGGCAGAATCGCATTTTACTGCAGACGTATTATTGTATAATATGCAGGTGCTAGCGTAGTTATCAGTTCTTTTTGTATTCTGCTTCGTTAATAAATATCTAGATTTATTCTAGGTCGTTAAGCAGCTATCAGAGTCGTTAAGTAGAAGCGCTATGATTGGAGAGGTCTCGGCAATAGTTGGCCAATCGCCGAGAACGTTACTTCTGTAATCCGGGTATTTGCTAGCGTAGGGGTAGAGAGAGAGGAGAGAGAGAGACGACAGGACGACCGGAGACGGAGTGGACTGACCTTGATCTTGGACACTGAGAAGAGTACAAGCGCACCTACAGTGGATTAAAGAAGACTATCAACGGGAAGCGGGAAGGACAACAGAGTAGTGCGGGGCTGGCGTGAGTAATGTCAGAGATGAGGGATAACACCCTCGTGACCTCAGCACAGGTCTATAATAGTGTCCCCGGGGGTGGCGCGGCGTCCACCCCCACCGCATCTAATGTAAATAAAAGTGGTTTACTTGAGGTGAGAGACATTTTAAAAGGGTTTAATAGTCCTAAGAGTATCTCGGCGGGAGCGAATAGTAAAGCGACCGCCCCTGGGGGAAAGCCCAACCCCCAGGATCTCACGCAGATGAAAAAGAGCTTGAATAAAGGTAGTCTGCGTGGGGTGAGAGACTCTAATAAAGGGATTGTTAATACCAATTTAAATAACTTCTCGGCGGGAGCGAATCATAAAGCAAACGCCACTGGGGGAAAGCCCAACCCTCAGGACCTCAAGTATAATAAACCTAAAGGTTATATACAACCTGCAAAATTGGGATTGCCCACCCCAATGCTCCCATCATGTGCGCGAGTTCCCGACATAGAGGAATGCCCAACCTCTAGTCAGGACTCTGGTACTTATGTACCCGAGACTGAGAGACAGCCAAACTCTCAGGACTCGTGCACTGAATATAACACTTCAGCTGAGCCCACAGCTGTTAGTGAAATGCTTCAGTCATGTGCACGAGTTCCCGACATTGAGGAATGCCCACCCTCTAGTCAGGACTCAGGTACTTATGTACCGGGGACTGAGAGTCAGCCCAACTCTCAGGACTCGTGCACTGATAACAACACGTCAGTTGAGCCCACAACTGATAGTGAAATGGAGTGTGATTTCACATTCCTAGGTGAACCGGTATTCGTCCCCTCAGAGAATCAGCCAACTTCTCATGGGGACGAAGTGAGCCCACCCAGCTCACAGCAGAGTCTAACCAGCTCTGCAGAGGGACTGACCACCCCTCAGCCTAATTCGGCTACGACAGAAAGCATTGCTAGAGTCGCTAAAAAGAGGAAACTCTCTGAGAACACTCCCGAGAAAACAACTCAGGAGACATCTCAGTTGTCACGGCCACCCTCCTACAAGGAGGCACTAGTGTCTAGCGACGAAGGCTTTAATTTCAGTCGAGCTGATAAGGCATTCTGTTCCGGCCGCTGGCGTTTTAGGAACGGGACTTTGCCAGCAAATAGGACAGTAGAAAAGGCTACGGTGAAAACCAAAGTCAATCAGACTAAAGGGCCGGCTTGGGAGCGTCTAGTCTACTCCATGGACTACGAATGCACCCTCGCCAATAGGATTAGCGTCCAAACCCTTAAGTCTGAGCTGTCTAAAGCTGTCTCAGTAACAATGGTCAGGAAGGTAAATAGAGGTTATCTTGTGCAAGGTGGCAAGATAATGGACTCTAAGGCACTACCTTCCGCTATTTTGAATGAGCCTGTCACCTGGACCGTGCCTAGGTGGGTCGACCAGACCAGATGTGTTATTCATCTGGACCCTGGTGTCTCTGATTTTGAGATAGTGACCAACCTAAAACAAAATTTCATGGTGACAGACCATTACCGCATCACTAGCCAGGGGAAAAACACGAGTCGTGGTACTCACGTGTACGGGGAAGACGGCCCCAAAGACAGTCAAATTTGGGGATAGGGAGCTAAACACAGTCCCTTACCTTCGACGCCCGAGGCAATGTGTTAACTGTCTGAGGTTCGGCCATGTGAAGTTAGCCTGTACAGAACAGGCTAAGTGCAGAACCTGCGCAGAACCTCTATCTAAGTGGTGTCTGCTCAGAGTACTGTATTAATTGCAAGAGGCGGGGACACTCGTCTCTTTCAAACAAATGCAGAACTGCTCAGAGTAAGAAGAGAACACTAAATGGAGGGGCTCAGAAAGATAGTAAGCATAAAGCCAAGGGTGGACCCCAGGCTAGTGAGGCTAAGGCAAACTCGTCGGGTAATGAGAATGCCAGAGGGAAAGGTAAGCAAGCTAAAGCAGACAAACCTAACTCTAATGCTAACCCGTCGGGCAATGGGAAGGCTAAAAAAGGGAAAGGCAAGTCCGCTAAGGCAAGCAAACCTAACCCTAGTGCTAAGGCGACTAGCACTAAAAAGTCAGAGAGCAAAACACCCCGGGCCGGGAGTGACTCTCAAGGAGGTGTTAAGGCGAATAACACCAAAAAACAAACGAGTAACACTCAAAGGGCAGAGTGTAACTCTAATAAAGGTGCTAAGGCGAGAAGCACTAGCGTACCTACTAGCACAGGTCACGCGGGTAAGACCACTAGCAATGGTTAACCCAACAAATCAGATAGGGAAGACCAGAGGCGTGCTGTAAATGGCAGAAATGAGTTTAAAGGGGGCAATCATAAACTAACATCCGAAATGATTGTTAATCTCTGTGTAGCCTTGATCAATCTTTTCACAGAGAATGATGAGTCGGGGGCCCAGACTGTGCAAATAGCACAGACTGTCGCTGCTGCGCTATCATACCCCTTATCAGTTCCAACACTGATTAAAAAACTCGGACTTAAGTGAATAATATTGCTGTCTAAACACTAAGTCTAATACTGTCATCATGGATCTGCAAATATTACAGTGGAACGCCAATGGTCTAGGTGCTCACGGGCACGAACTTAAAGCTCTAGTCAGACTACAGGTACTCAAACCCCACATAATATTGGTACAAGAAACCAAGTGGAGTACGAGATCTGTATTTCAAATCCCTGGCTACACTCTCTTTAGAAAAGATAGACCTACAAGGGGCGGCGGTCTGGCCACATTTGTCTTAGACAAATGTACAGTCACAGAAGTACTAGCCGAGGTGGGGAACCTAGAAACCCAAGTCATCTCAGTCAGTATGGCAAATAGCAAATCAATCCGCATCACTAATGTCTACCACAGGGTAACTCACCCCACCACAATCACTGAACTTAAAAAATTCAGTGACTTGGTGGGTAGTTCAGGTCTGATCTTTGGCGACTTTAACTCTCACAGCAGCCTGTGGGATGAGGGAGCCACCCGCTCTGACGGCTTCGGCCTGATGGTGGAAGATTGGATAGAGTCCCAAGGACTCGTGATACTGAATGATGGTACCCCTACTAGACATTGCTACACCACTGGAGTGTGGACTGGTCTCGATCTTGCTTTTGCCACCAGAGACCTAGCCACAGATTGCACATGGCAGGTCTATGATGACTCTTGGGGGAGTGATCACAGCCCGTGTTTCACTCAGCTAGGTACCCCACCACTGTCTGATGAAGAGAGTAATGTCAGGGAGAAGTGGGTATTCTCCAAGGCAGACTGGTCAACTTTCAGATCGGAGTGTAATAAGATCGACCCGACCGAAATAGAGTCTACAAATATAGACTTGTTTTGCTCTAACCTAACTGAGGCAATAATTAAAGCCTCCAGTGCTTCAATTCCTCGCAAGAAACCGGGTACAGGGCGGGCGAACTGTACCTTGGTGGAATGAGGAAATAGCAAGGGCAAGCCGAATTAGGAGAAAAGCATTAAACAGAAGCAAACGTGACCGGTCTGCCATAGGAGAAGTACGTCTGGCTAGAAATAGAGTTAAATCTTTGATAGGATCGTCAAAGAAAAACTCGTGGAGGAATTTCTGTGCCGAGCTTAATGAGAGAACTGACTCTAGGACTGTCTGGCGAAAGATACATGCTATCAGAGGGAAGCAAAAACGTATGATCGTCCCTAAACTGTCGGGTGTTACATCTGTCAGTGATAAAGCAAGTATCCTAGCCAACCACTTTGCCTCTGTCAGTAGTAACAGCAATTTCTCTGATAAGTTCAGGTCTACAGCCCCCTGAATGTAACCTCAGTTACAATGGCACGTTCACGGTTGAGGAGTTCAAAGATGCCATACACCATAGAAAGGCTACGACCCCAGGTGAAGACATGGTCAGTTATGAGATGCTCAAAAGGTTACCAGATAGCTTTATCAGTCTTCTTATCAAGCTGTACAATTTGATTTGGGAACGAGGAGAGGTACCTGATGCTTGGAAACAAGCGTCAGTAATACCCCTACTCAAACCGGGCAAGGAGAAGGGCGTAGCCAACTCCTACCGTCCAATCTCCCTCACATCGAATTTGTGCAAGGCGATGGAAGCAATGGTAAATGCACGTCTGAAATACCATTTGGAGCAAAATACACTTCTATCTCATGACCAGAGCGGGTTTCGACCGCAAAGCTCGTGTCTCGACCATATACTTCGCCTGGAAAACGACATCAAGACCGCTCAGTTAAAAAGAGAGTACCTAGCTGCATTCTTCATTGACTTCAGTAAGGCATTCGATATGGTGTGGCATGTTGGACTCCTAAAAAAACTAGAGAAACTGGGTATCAGAGGTAGAATGGAAAATTATGTTCAAAGTTTCCTAGAGAACAGATCTCTGTCAGTTTTAGTGGGGGACCATCTGTCAGATAAGCACAGACTTGATAATGGCACGCCGCAAGGAAGCATTATCAGTCCCACACTATTTAACATCATGATAGATGATCTCTTTGAGCATGTCATTCACCAAAAATACACCAGTACCACTAAGTACGCAGACGACGGGGCTGTCTGGGTGAGACACAGGGAGCTATCCAAGGTACGCAGCCTACTGCAGGAAGCTCTGAATGGTGTCCAAAAGTGGTGTGATACTTGGGGCTTTACTATATCTCCTGAAAAAACGATCGGAGTACTTTATAAAAGGAAAGGCAGTCGGGTAGACGGCACACCCAGGCTTCAAATCAAAGGGAAGAGGGTTGCATTTGAGAAAAAAGCAAAATTTCTCGGGGTCACCTTTGATCATCACCTGACGTGGTCAGCTCACGTAGATGAACTAGTCAATAGGTGCAAGGGTGACCTAAATGTCTTGAGAGCTGTTAGCGGCTCCTCATGGGGAGCGGACAAACAAACACTCCTAACCCTCTACAGATCCCTAATTCGAAGCAAGTAAGAGTATGGGTGTGAAGCCTACCACAGTGCTGCCAAGTCCACTCTAAAAAAGTTAGAGTCGGTGCAATATCAAGCTCTTAAACTGGTGGCAGGAGCTGGACCTGGCACCTCCCGTGACTCACTTTTAGTGGAGACCGGGGAGCTTCCACTCGATCTCAGGAGAGAACAGTTATTGCTGAACTTCTGGAGTCAAAGCACAAACCCTTTAGTCACGAAGATTTGGGACATGGAGCAAAACAGTAAAAGAGATATTGCACTGGCGAGACACTATCCCAGCATAATACCAAGTGGGATAAGAGTGCAACTACTCACACACGAACACAAGTGTGATACTGTTCCTCCCCCCAAACCCCCCATGACTGGGTTAGTTCCGCCCTGGAAACTAGGCGCCCCTAGTATAGACACCTCTCTCACTCTAGAAGTGCCAAAGAGTGAGAATCCGCTGTTACTACGGAGTTTAGCACTCTGCAAGATAGACAGTCACTACGAGTCGGCGGCACACATTTATACTGATGGCTCTAAGGATCCCGTGAGAAATAGAACAGCTTATGGTATCCTAATCAGCTCACAGTATACACCCGATAAACAGAATATTTCTGTACGTTTGCCAGACGGACAGTCAGTCTACACTGCTGAGTTGGAAGCTATACACCACGCACTGCGACTTGCTGAAGGTCTCAGGGATAGTAAGGTAGTCGTACTTACAGACTCCCTCAGTGCATTGGAGTCACTAATTTCCAAACACTCAAAGAGTAGACCTGACACACTCCGTCAGATCTTGCAACAGGTACAAACACTTGAAAGATCACATGGTAAAACGATTGAGCTGTGCTGGATACCATCTCACGTGGATTTCCCAGGCAATGAGAGAGCAGACAAACTTGCACGAGAAGCACTAGAATTAGAACAAATCCGGGATTACCCTTATGCCTCCAGCGAGGTAAAGAGTATGATCAGAAGTTCTATCTCTAAAAAGTGGCAAGACAGATGGGACAATAGCCTCACTGATCGATGGTATCATAGTCTCTGCCCCAGTGTGAAAAGTAGGCCCAAACGCCTCATTCGCAACAGGCAAGTAGACAGAATGATCACCAGACTGAGGTTGGGTGCTACAAAAACGTCCTATAAAGACTGTGGCGCGAGTATGACACTCGCGCCACAGTCTCACTCGTTGCTAGACTGTCAGCTCTTCGGCGGGGCAAGACAGGCACTCAGGGAGGAAGTTGGAGAAAGTACATTGACAGCGAAGCTACTGTCGTCACCTTCAAATGATTCTAAAATGTACAAGCCCATGTCCAATTTCCTCCTAAAAAGTGGTATCCATCAGTATATCTAAAGAAATGATATCAAGTGTGTGTCGCCAGGTCTAGGGGGTGGGATAGCGAAGTGGTTATCGCACTCAGAATACAGACCAGAAGGTCCAAGTTCGAATCCCCCCAGGGGCACGGCAACCCCGTCTGCATGCAGACAGGTTTGGGTGCAATGCTACACTGAATCTCAGTGAAGTATCACCCATGGTTGCTAGTTCCAGCCGTCGCTCGCAGGTTTTCCCACAATGCATAACCATAGTGTTGTGGGTTTTCTCCCTGCCGAAATACTAGCAAGCTCTAGTACATGGTTCTGAGAAGGACCGTTTGTGTTCCGTTTCTGGTGCGTCACTTAAAAAGAATACAGCAAAAGTTGATGGCGGCTCGGAATACTTGGAAAACCTCCTACATGCGACCCAAGGTGGGTCACCCTTCCTCATGAGTCTCAAGGTGAGACACTCCTCCCGTGGTAAGACCGCGTCTCCATGTAGTACTAAGAGGACTCGTCTGCCGACATGCCAAGACCTGGCGAAGGCGACGTTAAGCAAAATACTCAGTCAGTCAGTTAGTCGACGAGTCCACACGACCAGCATCTGGTTGACCAGGTCTGAGCAGGTCTCACCACCCGTTCTTGATGCAAAAACACCATGTTCTGTAGCAGAACAACCGCTTAGGTTTAATGTAGTTGTCCTAAATAAATATATTATTTCTGTTAAGGTTAGACGGGATGGATAGATTCACATTTTGCTAGCAATGTGGGTATATACATTCCGTAGTTTTGTAGAGAAAGATTAGTATTAGGAGGAACTAGGTTAGTTTGTTATAATAAGTAGGGTTTAGTAATGAGTTGTTATTAATTTTCTTCACGGGGAATTATAAGTGCAGTCTTATCAGAGGGACAACATTGAGAGTGTTTGGTCGCATTGTTAGCTCTGGGCTGTAGTAACAAACCACAATATCACGACATTGATGTTCGATTTTTGCAAAATTAAGAAAACCTTTGTTTAAATGTTGATTTTGTAATTATAAGGATTGTTTTATAATGTTAATGTTATATGTCGATAGAGGCACAAAACATGTGAAACAATCCTTAACCAACTGGCACTACAGGGAATGCTAATCAAGTATGTCATCACTGATGGCACACGATCAACTGAGGGTATTAAGAAAACCATGAAGACAGTTTCTTACGATGGGGAAAGTTCTTCCTTTTGCAATATATCTGACTCGAGGACAAATCTTCTATTGCTACCAGTGCCGTGCTGTTAACAGGAACCACTCGTGAGCAGAAGAAACAGCAACAGCGAGCAAAAATAGAAGAGGAACCAGTGAGTGAGCTAGGGTTTAGAGTGTTGTAAGACATATTTCAGCTATTCATTTGTGACAGGGCATAATTTACTATTTTGCCTAAATCACCTATTAAGTCATCATCCATATCATTTCTTCATTCATTATATGTTAAATGTTCATATGTCTTCTGTTGTACTTGTTTGCCGTTGAACGCCACCCCTATACATTTTTCACCTGTACTCTTCTGCTTCAGGAGCCTTGCCAACAAGCAACTCCCTTCACTTTCTACTCTATTTTTAGATCAGCTTTACAGGCTACCCACCTCTTGGGCTTCCCCTATTCTATTTATAGGTCACATCAAAGGCTTCCTTTGATGTGTTACCTGTCTTCTAATTGGCTACTGTAGTCCTCTGTCCTCTCACCTAGCTCCAATTTCTGTTGCTGAGGTGGAAACACATTATTTCATTTCCAGGTATGGTGATTTTCTAATCTTTTTCCATCTACCTCAATTCTCTTTCAAACTCTTTTATAAGGTGCTTCATGTTATGTAACGGGGGCTAGTTTTATAAGAGCAAGTATAAGTATTAAGTGTCGTTTTATAGTATTATTTGGGATATAGTAATGTAATTTGGGTAATTAATGGATTAATACTTACTTACTTACCTGTTTACGAGAATATGCTTGTTTTGATCGCCATTACGCGTCAGCGATTGGTCGCATGCGCCGGGACAGTTTATTTTAGGTACAGGGGTGCGCACGTAATGGGATAGGCCTGCTGAGTCGGGTATATAAGGGATGCGCGATCGATATCTCATCACATTCATTCCCAGCTTGCCTGCGGACTGAACACACCTAGCTCAGCAGCTCTCTCTGGACTAAGGACCAAGGATCGCCATCACACCCTGCAGAAAGAAGTCGCCGACTTCCCCATCTACCCACAGCTAAGTCCCTTCCCTTTCCCAATTCTAAAACTTAAAAAACTAAAACTTTACACACCTCCCGTTTCATGGAGGCCGAAGACACGCGTAATTCCTTAAATCAAATCTTTTTGGCTCTATGGCTAAAAATAAATACATGGAGCGTTATGCTCCATCTTCTCCAATTAACCAAAGCTCTGGGCAAAATTTAGATGAGCAATACGCAAAAAATCCAACATCTCCTTCAGACCTACTCTGGGACTCCATCATCGCCAAGTAACCCGAATTACGGGCCAAATTCTCCTAAATATAACGAGGATTTTCCTCAACATACAAAACGCAAGCAATCTTTTTCTCCAACTTCGCCTTCAGCAAAAACACCTCGTCGCGACACTACAAACACACACGCGGAACACTCACACACACAAAACCACACTGACGCTACATCCACTCACGACACACACCCACCAATAGCTCACTCACTCGCGCAAAACAACACTGACACTACATCCACTCGCGACACACGCCGACAAACAGCTCACTCACTCGCGCAAAACAACACTGACACTACATCCACTAGCTCACTCACTCGCTCAAAACAACACAAACACAGCAGGCACTAATGACACGCTCTCACAGGAAATCAGCTGTGAAAGGATCGGCTCTATCTTTGCCAGTAATGGACACACACGCAACTTAAACAAATTAGGGCTAACTACCTTATCACATTCGCAACACACAAAGTCACGGACGCAGCACTCAGAAAATACAAAACAATCGCTGGCGTCCACGTAAATTTCTCTACTCCACCTTGGTACACCGAGTCAAGAGGGGTAATTAACTTCCCCTCATTGGTAGAAGATCTGGAAACTTATCTCACCGAGGCCAACACTTCTCACAACAACCAACCTTTAATTAAAAGCGCTCAGCGCATCACTAAAAAAACGGCCCGAGGTAAGAAAATAAACACCCCTAAAGTAATTCTAACTTTTTACACACCAACATTGCCTAAAACAATCTTCTTTGGCACAAGTTCCCGCCCAGTGGAACCCCTTTCAAAAAACACCGACAACATGCACCCCATGCCTAAAATACCACCACTCAAGGTATCAGTGCAGGTCTAAGCACAGGCCGCCAATCCAATCCGGATTGTGCGACCTTCTGCATTCATTGCAAATCACTAGGTCACCCCACCCTCCATTATTCCTGCCCTGAATTTAAAAACCATAAAGACATGGCAAACCAAAATAACCCTCACTACACCCCTGCCACACAAAATAACCGCAACACCGCAGCCACACACACGCGCGCCACATACACCAGGCCCTCCTCTCCTGCCACCCCCACCCATAGCCCCTCTCCTTCTCGCTCCGCCGAGTCCTCCAGCCCTGCCCAGCCCACTGCCCCTCCTTCCCGTCGCCCCACCCGGTCCACCCCCTGTTCTCATTAATTAATAAAGCAAAACGCGACACCACATTACTCCAACAAGCTAAAATCATTAAAAACCAGGTAAATTTACTTATAAAACAAACCAAAAAACAACACTGGGAACATTTTTGCGAGGGCATGAATGGCAAGGCCAATTCCAAACAAGTTTGGAACAAGCTTCGAGCCATTCGTGGCGGCAAACGCAAAACAAGACTCCCACCAATAAATAATCATACACAACCTAAAAATAAAGCTAATGCTCTTGCTACACATTTCGCTACTGCAAGCAGCAACAAAAACAACTCACCTAAATTCCAAATTAACAAAACTAAAACCACAATAATACAAAAACAGCCCACAAACAACCAACCCAGAAACCAACCACTCTCCATGGAGGAGCTTCATTTTGCTTTAAATAATAGGGAAAAGGGAACAGCCCCTGGGCTGGACCTCACTTCCTACCAACTAATTAAGAAGCTCCCTCCCTCCACCACCAAAACACTTTTAAATTTATTCAATACCATTTGGCAGGTAGGCAAACTTCCCTCCAACTGGAAGGAAGCTTTAATAATCCCTATCCCTAAACCAAATAAACCCCTCGGGGACCCCAACTCCTATAGGCCAATCTCTTTAACCTCAAACCTCTGCAAGGTAATGGAGGCGATGGTAAAAAATCGCTTTCAAAATCACCTAAATTACAATCCCCTAAATAACGACCAGAATGGCTTCACTCCTGGGCGCTCCACCCTAAATAATCTTGCTCGCCTCGAGCAAGAAATCAAATTAGGGCAACTTAACAACCACTACACTTAAGCAATATTCCTGGATTTTTCCAAAGCTTTTGACATGGTGTGGCATAACGGCCTCATCCACAAATTACTAAATAAAGGCCTCTCAGGCAACATAATTAACTACATCCAGGATTTCCTCCATAATAGGCAAATAACTGTCGGGGTTGAAAATGAAAAATCAGACAAATTCCTTTTGGAAAACGGCACCACACAAGGCAGCATCCTCAGCCCCACCTTATTCAACATCATGGTTGACTACCTTTTCGAAGGCGTCTCCCCTAAAGTAAATACCTCAAAATTTGCAGACGACGGCGCCCTCTGGGTACGTTGTACTAACCAATCTAAAGCAATAAAACTACTCCAGTCCGCTTTAAATAAAGTCGACCAATGGGCCGACAAATGGGGCTTTAAACTAAACGAAGACAAAACAACTGGAGTAGTCTTCAAAAACACAAAAATGCGCCCAATCCACCCAAACCTATTTCTTAAAAATAACAAAATTAATTTCCAAAAACAAACTAAATTCTTAGGGTTAATCTTCGACCAACATCTCTCATGGGATGCACATGTTGGAGACCTAAAAACTATATGCGACAAGGACCTTAATGTCCTTAGAGCAATCTCTGGCACAGGCTGGGGTGCAAATAGGGACACTCTCTATCAACTTTATATCTCCCTAATTACGTCCAAATTGGATTATGGCGCTCCAATTTACAACACACGAAACCAAAAAAATAACACCATATTAAACCGCATACAATACCAATGCTTAAAAACCATCACAAAAACACAGCAAGGAACCTCCCAAGAAGCACTCCAAGACCTAACTGGTGAAATTCCCCTCAAACTGAGACAGGACCAACTCACCCTAAACTTCTGGGCCGCTTCCACAGAGGATCCTCTTATTCAAAACATACTTAAAACCTCAATATCCACACGCAAACTAGCTAAAATTAGGCTTAAAACACCACTGGCAGCACCCATCTCACTTCGCATCAACACTTTAATACAACAAGCCAACATGCAGCATATAAAACTCCCCTCATCCAACACTGTACACCACTACATACCGTCGCTACCCTCACCCAACATCAACCTCCATCTCACCAAAATCACAAGCAAACAACACCCACTGCAAGCAAAAACCACTACACTTCAATACATCCAGGACAACTGGCCCGACTGGTGCCATATATAAACCGACGGGTCCAAGGACCCCGAGGCATGCACAAGGTAAGGCCGTTAAACTCCTATGGGTACCTGCCCACGTCAGCATCTTCGGAAACGAGAGTGCTGACAAAGCAGCCAAGGAGGGCCTAAAATTAAATAATCCTTTACCTCTTTACCATTCAAAACAAGAGGCCAAAAGCCTCGCTAAAAAACACATAAAAGCCGTATGGCATAAACAATTCACCCAATCAACAACATCAAAACATCTAAAACAATTAATTAATAAACCATTCAATAATCAAAAAATCTACTCCAAAAACAAAAACATTGATAGGGCAATTTTTAAACTTCAAACCAATGCCGCAAAATTAAATGCTAAACTATAACTACACGGCACATCGGATAAAACTAAATAAAACCCTCCAGGAAAACAATATCCCAATAAATAACATATACAAAATATTAAATCCTTTAAATAAACAAAATATTCACAATGCCTTAGGCAATTATCTCAAAGATACGGGTCTCCTGGCTCGTATCTAAAAAACTTAAAATAAACTAAAACACCCAACCCTGCCCACCTCACCTCCCCTCCCCTCCCTCTTCCTCTTAACTATTATACATTTCAAATTTCAACAGCCCATACCTTTAGACCACGGCGTCAAAATTCTTATCCCACTTTTTACCCCTTTTTTGGACTCACCATTAAAGGCTGCGGCCAGAGTGCGAAAACTGCCCCGCTGAAAGCGCTCTATAAATCAATATATGGATGGATGGATGGATATCTCATTGTCTAGTGTAGAATTATATCTCGCTAGGTGAGACTTGTCTTGTAATAAGACAGCCGTTCCGTTTGCCTTGTCCATTAGGCAGCTTCTTGTCTTGTAATAAGACAGCCGTCCTGTTTGCCTTGTCCACTAGGCAGCTTCTTGTTTCGTAATGAGACAGATGACCCTTCCCCCACAGCGTAGTGATTAGTGTAGACATTAGTAGTAGAGTTAATTGGTAGTAAGAATTAGACATGGGTGGTGCGGGGGTAGATAAGAGTATATTTTTACGTTAGGGAGTTATGGGTAGATTTAGTCGGGATCTTGCTTAGAAACGGGATGGGCGGGAGGATTTACAAGTGATTACCTACCGCGCGTAGCGTTAGGGTGTTTGATTGACATATAGGGCATTTTTATAGGCAGTGTTTACCCCGGTCGAGTTTGTATCTTCCCAGTATCTGAAAATCCACATTGTATATTTTTGTTCATCTTTATTTTTGTTGAGTTTTCCATCTTTGTAATAAATACATAACGGTAATATGGTTTGTATGTTATTGATCACAACGCTACATCCCGAAACCGGGGAGCAGCGTGGGTAAATTGGTCTGAAAGTGAAACATGATGGTATAAACAAATAACACAACGCAAAGTCTTGGGATCTTGGACATGTAATTACCCACGTCTGTTACAGTTATCTAAATAATAATTATAAACCAATAATGATAATATTTAATTTGTAAAATATTTTTTTAATTCAGTAAAATAGTATTTAATAATCTCTGTAATTTGATAAAATGGCCATGCCATGTGCTTTTGAATAAGAATAATTTCTAAGTGCAATATTTATATCTTTAATGTGAATTATGTTCATGTGATATACAAGCAATATATGAATGTGATATTATACTGATGAATATTGTTAAAATTATTTATTTGAAATAAATTGTTGATTTTATGACTCCAATTTCTGTTGCTGAGGTGGAAACACATTATTTCATTTCCAGATTGTACCTCAGCAACAGATCCATCAAACTCATCAAATAGATCCATCCTATCACCAACCATCGTTTTCTGTTACGCCTTGACTGGCGGCCTAGTGCCGAATAAGAATATGACTGGCGGCCTAGTGCCGAATAAGAATATAACCGGCCACAAATTGGCGCCCAACGTCGGCCGGGACTTTTCCTTAATGTCACATCACCTTCATAAATCATTCATCCTTCAGCGGCATATCTCTCGAATGCTTGACTCGAGGACGAGTCACTTCGTGGAGGGGGTGAAGGTCTACTACTTCCTACTGGCTTCGGCTGGACAGGTAGAGCGTAGGAATCGCAACCCGGAGGTCTCGGGTTCGAATCCTGCATGGACATATTGGATTTTTTTTCCTGCTACACATTCAAATGATGAAAGAAGAATGAGGGAACGGACCATGAGAAAGACCTTAACAACCGAAATTAGGCTTCTACTGGTGACCCGTGTGTGACGTTAACCAGACTATAACAAAATGACATTACATTGTTTTTCGCCATTGATGTGGTTACCTTTTTCACACCAAATGCTACATATAGTTACATCCTCAAATGATTTATCAGAGTGGCGAACTTTTCCTGATAATAGTTTATTTCTGTGATATTGTTACAGTAAAACTATAAATCACGCGGTAATGATAATGTTTATGACGTCACAAAAGGGACATGACTGGTTTCCCGCCAGAAAATTATCGGCTGCTCGTCATAAGTGGCAATTTAAAAACTGCACATATTTGTGTAGACACCGTTGGTGCAGTCGAGGATTTTAATCAGACATTCATATATCCTAAAGTGGATTTTGCCACACATCGACAGGATGAGGGGTCAGACGGAAAAGGAGTACAGCGAGAGAAAGACCGCAGGTTTAAGAATTCTCAAATTTGGTCTGGCTTCAACCCGTCCAGCTTGGTTGACCCCACTGGAGCATGTTCAGCTCAAGCTGGCATAGCTCACAGGATAGGTTAAGCACACAAACCACCAAACCTCTGTAAGGTATTTGAAAGCTAAAATATTCTGACAACACGTTAAACCCAAACTCACTCACCGAAACGTCGCTACAGAAATTAAGCATCCTTAAAAGAGCTGGTCTTATTACATCATATACAGACAAGAATGTCGGGGTATTTATACCAACTTGTTCACACATTATAAACATTCATCAGACGAACCAATGTATTAATATGAAATGCAGTTGGGGACATATTTTATAGTTGGTCCAGGTGAATTATAATACTATCAAAGGATTAAACAGTCTTAACAAGTCTGAACAAGCCCATTAAACCAAGACATCGTTCAAACACGATAGCACTCCGTTTCGTCTACCTCGATTGAGCGCCTTTAAATTCCTTGTCTAATATATCATTAGATAATTTTTTAACCTTAACTTCTTTTGGGTAGTTCATTATAAACATTCATCGGACCACCACATGTATTAATATGAAATGCAGTTGTGTTTTTGTGTCATATTTCATAGTCCTTTCACACGACATCTAATATCATCAAAGGATTAAATCAAATTGATCTGAACAAGAATTCTGCCCAAACATTGTTAAAGCAAGAGCACTTCTTTTCGTCTGCCTCTTTGACACCGTGCTTTCGATTGAGCGCTGTGTCACAGTGTGTGGAAGTTGAGAATGCAGCAACATGACTTTCATGAAGTCCGTGCATCACGAGCTGAAATTGACAACGTCCCTTAAGCGAACACCCTTGCTTGACAGAGATTATTTCAGGGAATTGATAGTGACAAAATACTAAGAACACGATAGATAGTTTACGGCAATGCCAATATCAATTGAAATTGGATTACAAATTGTTTCAAATTAATCTCTTATTAGGCTGTGCTGGGTACAAAAAAGTGGCCATATACTATTTTAAGCCGGAAAAGCGCTATTTAATCTGATGATAATCAGAACCGGAAAATAACTAAGGACTAAGTTATTTTACGGTTAATAAAAATGGGGATCGGGAAAAAAACGGAATTTAATTTATTTACACTTTTCGTCCCACCAGGACTCATCAGTACACCTTGGTTGCCTCAGCAAGGCAAGTGTAAAAGTGTGTTGGCAAATCCGGTATAAAGAAATGGTGCTAAAAAAATTATTTAAAATATATACATATGGGTACATAGGCTGACTACAATATCCTGGCCTGACGGCGGATACGCCCATCCGTGTATTCCCACCTGGCCATTGTTACATTGTACTGGTAAAAGCGATTATACCGGCCAAGAGCAAAACCCGCAAATAGTGCCCGCATATGTCTTATGCCGCTTTGGTCTCTACACATTCCTCGCAATAAAGCCCAATCCAGGGCAATGATAGGATCTAACCCATTTACATAAGCAAATGCACAAAACAAAATTCTATCATCATGCAGGGCATGATTAGTCCAAAATATGTGCCGAATTGTGCGAGGCCACAGATAGGCGGGCCCTACAATATCTTGGATGTCTATCCAAAGGAGATAAATTTGTCTATTGCGGGTGGCCATGTTTAATGTGAGGAGAGCAAACACACAATGATGATAGATATGTGGATCCCACGCATTTATACTTACAACGCACGTTTATTACATGACCCGGCAAAAAGTCGAGATTTCTCATCTACAGTCAATGTATTAATGTAGTAATAATAATAATAATAATAATGATAAGTTTAACGTCAAGTATCCATCTTTGTAAGTTGCTCACCGACGGTAGTAGTGTATGGGTGTTATCTGTTCTATCCAAAGATAACGAACTACTGGGGGTGTGAGGTTGACCACGATTTATTACCGAAGTAATATCAAAGAAAAACCCTGCAATACAGGAATACAACAAATTAAAACATGATCATTCACACATAATTGCATCACATCAATGTATCTAACAGACACATATAATTCACTCCAAATAAATATTTATAAAGGAATGACATGATATACTTAGACTAATTTAGCCATATGAATTTATCCTAATACTTTATGTTAATCATTAAATCACATCATCTCTGTATGTTATTAATAATTACATCACAACATTATCATTAACTATCATCATTACATGTATCAAGAGCATAAATTATATGCAAACACATGTACATATAAACTAAACCCGTAACATTACCTAAAGATGTCACATACATCATAAGTATAGACATAAACATATAATACATAAACGGGTTGAATACATATGCATATACATGATTAAAATACATAAAACCATGAAACTCACCGCTGCGTGACAGCAGGTTTTCAGTACAGGTAGTCCGTTAGGTTGGAAATCACATGGTTATCTAAAAAGTGAATAATAAAAGCTTATATAAAACCTATCTCACTTTGAAAACACAAGCACACTTTCAACAATCACTCACCTCAAACACACACATTAGTTTAATGAATTACTTTAAAATGTTTAATGTATATATGCCTTTAGTTATGATATATATAAGATAGATAAAATGGATATGTATGCATATAGAAATATGGTAATATGACCGAATGATTTCATTGGTCAATACTTTAATTTAGCATAAATGTTACTTAATCTAAAGCATTATCTTTAGACTAGAAATCCTTTTTAGATATAAGATTAAAATATAATATTTACAACATACAATACAATAGGAGCACACAAACTAACCTCATTATAGGAATCCCAAATCCTCGAATATCGCAAATCTCAGAATCACAGAAGATAACCACAATAAGACAATCCAACCGAATGGAACTAACTAATTTAAAAGTGTAAAAACCTGAACCTTATAAACACCTCTAGACAATAGATAGTAAGCTAGGCAGTAAGAGAGAAGAGAGTTGAAAGGGAGACAGCTTGGGTATTGAGTGAAGTGCAGGTGACAGGCATGGCCTGGTGTGCAGTGGCTATTGTTAGTATGTAATAGTTACCGACTGAGACCGAGGTGTTCAAGTTAGATGAACACTCGCGCACGTGAATCATGAACGCCGAGGCCGTTAGGCCGAGGTGTTCATGAATCACGTGCGCGAGGGTTCATCTAACTTGAACCCGAGGTCGAGGTCGGTAACTATTTTACACACTAGCTCAATGCTATATTAATTCATTTTCAACATTACATCAGTTTTGATAATACTGAAATGCATAACTTTATCATATATAATGAAAAGGTGTAACATTGACTCTAATTGGAGAAACAATGTCTATTTCAAGTACATGTAGCTGACATTGGCATGGGCCTCTCATGCTGCACGTGCAATCCGTGCGGGACCGTAAAAGCTGCCACAATAGATTAATATGAAAACAAATAACAAAAAACTTAATTTAATATGAATATAAATATTTGGTACAAATGTTTTTTTAAAATAGATTATAAAATATATAAATAATCATTCACGGTGATGTTTATTCTTATTAATAAATTTAATCATGAGGTCATGAAAAACATCATGTATTTTCAACCGACCTCCGTGGTCTAATGGATCAGTCACTGGGCTTGAAATCAAGAGGTCACACGTTCGAACCCATGCTTTGAGTGCAAAATTTGTAAATGTCTTGTATTGGTAAATTGCAATTTTAGTGAGTATATTTGATATGCAAACTTTGAACTTGAAAACATTTCAGAAATCAAATTATCATCGTTTCACTATCAGGTGTTCATGACAATCCCGGGTGTTCATGATGAACACCCGCTTTGTCTGATGAACACCTCGGCACGCACATTTCACAGACAATATGAGTTGGTATGAAAAATGAATACTCGAACAAAACAAAGGAGCTAGTGTGTAATATATAAGAAAGCTAAGATATACATGATTTACTTTAGTAGTTGGCAATAATTAAACTTAAAACTAGAATGGAATGCTTAATCTTTAACCAAATGAATAACTTAATGTTAAAATACCTTGACTTAATGAAATACACTAACTTAATAAGCTAATGATAAAGGCTTATTCTAAAGACATTGACTAAAATATTGCTAATACTAATATATACAACACAACTCTAACTGTCTTAAATTAGAGTAACTAATCATAAAATATATATACAATTTCAACACTGCCACATTAATATCCCAGGAAAATGGTAATAATGTAACTTCGCAATCCGCGGTATGTAATATACCAAGAATATGGTTCTTATAAGTTGTTTGTGTTGTCAATCTTGCATGGAAAATTTGATTCATGTAAGGTTGTGTGAATGTAAATTACATAATATGTCTCATAAAATGAAATGTAATGTGTATTGAACTCTTGTCTGTTGTTATTCTTTGAAGACACGACATCACAGATTCGCAATAGAAAAGTAAGTATTCTACATATGATATTGAATTTTGGAACAATAATATAGGGATATTTTTAAATAAAAAACTGAAAATATCTTGCCATTTCTCTGACATAATGGAACCCGATTCACTCTGCCTGTAAAACTACTTGTATATATTAGTCCCCAAAGGAAAACCCTTGCCCGGGAGTGTGAACACAGTTGTTCTAAACTTTTTTACTATATATATACTCTGGTTTTAGGCGGGAGGTCGTGTACATTTATCATGAAATAGCACTCATTTCTACATCATATCCGTCCTATTTCATTCCATCTTAAAATAGTCTGGTTGACATGCTGTGAAATGAATGAAGATAAAGGTAGATTTGGAAGCAGAAATCACTCAAGAATTAAAACTTCTTTCCAGAATTTCATATTTTCATTAAAAAGGGACAAACCCTTATCAAATCAAATCCTTTCTGTATTTGAAATATACCTTAAAGTCAGATAAATAAGTGAAAAAATCATCACGTTGATCTTTCGATAGTTATCACAGATATGAACTCAATATTTCAACCTTACATTTTACAACATTCAAAGGCAGGTCAATCACTAAGCTAAAAAATAAACCACAAAGCATAATTTGTTCCGACCGACTCCTATTTTAAATCATTCTTTTGCTGTCACTATGTATTCAAAGCTTCAAAGACATGAATCCAGAACCAATTTGTTGAATTCCTTTGAAACACGTTCAAAATCTTTTGAAATTTGTCAATGCTTGTTTGAGAATTCTTTCAATTGTTTGATACTCACTAATTTAAAGGTTGTAATCGTAAATCCTCTGCAACTAGAAACCACTGAAAACACGCAGTAAGTCAAATTGAATTGGCAAATATATTTATTTAACTCGGAAGCTTGGGTCAAATTATTTCTTTATTCTGTAAATGAGTCAAATGACAACCATCACAGAACAGTGTCGCCAGGCTACCAGGCCTTAAAGTAACATAATCAGAGTTCAATATTTTTAAAAGTAATTTTACTGTTTTCCTTGTATTTTTAGCAAAATTTTGCAACCAACCTAGGGGAAATCGGACCAAAATTCATAAAATAGGAGATAGTTTACCAAATTGACCGAAACGGCACCCGACATAAAGACGAATCAAGTGTGGCCATCTCGCAACTTCCGGTTTCTAAATATACGCTTGAAAAACGTCTTTGTCGCGCACGACTAGATTTTATTTTCGTTTTCTCCGAATAAGATGTTCGTTGCTGCAAAAGTTGATATCCATCGAACACAATTTACGGTAGTTGAGACACGGTGTAAATCCTACAAGCATAATGAATACGTCACTGAAAGCGGGTTCGTTAAATGCTATGCCCTTTTTACTGGGTGTACTGTGCTCTTACGTCGAAATAGGTATGTTATTGTTGATAAAAAATTGTAAATGTGATATCAAAATTTCGACAAAAGAATTGTCTACAGAGTGATGTATCTATATTCTCAATAGCTAAATGTCATCCCGAACCGCATGCAAGCATGATTATGTTACTTTAAATGCTGAATTCGAAGTTACAATTTTGTGTTTTTCTCTATTTATACGAGCAATTCTTCGGGCTCACAGTTGATGGAAAATCATATGATATTTTAATTTAAGACGATTCTTCGATGATTTGTTGCAATGAGTTTCGTAATCGTTCATGGCATAATGCATTTGTTGATTTTGATTAACGCCTCCAAGTCGTGTTTGCGTGACCCTTTTAGTTCCTTCAGCGTGATCTTCTCTCCCTTTATTTAGTTTTTAACGTTCTTTCAAATGGCAACATACACGTGTTAGATACCAAAAATTTCTGACAGCACATTAAACCTACTTATTCGCATATTGTAATTTACAGTTACAGGCCACCACTGGACTCGTTACCTTATCTTGGTGTGGTGCTTCGACGACACAGAGAGCTATGCCAGCTGGAGCTTACATGCTCCTGGTAGTGTCAACCAAGCTAGACAACAAATTTGAGTCCTAAAACCTGCTTTCTATCTGTCTTTTCCCTCATCCTTTCGACCCCTTTCTCCCTGATCTGTCTACTCTCTTTTTGATGGCAACATCCACGTGTTTAATAACTGAAATATTGGTCAAAACACGTTAAACAGCATCTCACTCACTCAGTTACAGGCACTAACTCTGCCCCAAAGATCTTTGTAAATAATAAACTGAGTAAAGTTAGATAACAATCACTCAGGTCGGGTCCAGTCAGGAGTTTACGACGGATTAAAGCCAGGCCAAATTTGAGTCTGTTCAAAACCTGCTTTCTATCTCTTACTATGCCGTTCTTTCTCCCTGATCTGTCTACTCTTTTTGGATGGCAACATCCACGGGTTAAATACCTGAAAGATTGCCGACAACACGTTAAACCCCAACTTACTCACTCTATTATATTTTGGATGGCAACATCCAAGTGTTTAATAACTTAAATATTGTTTACTATAATGTTACTATACAACATTGACCAAAGCCTTTGCAAGGCAACATGATTCTGCATGTTCTTAATTGGTTTTAGAAGCTTCGGTGACAGGGTAAAGTAATCGGCAATTCTCTTGAAACTCTTTTAAAACCTTGGAACATTCAATAGGAACTCTGAACAGGGCTTAGGGGCTTGCATTGATCATATTCTGCTGACGTAGGGTGGACTAAATAGATCAAGCAAGTAAACAGAAGCCCGTGAAGATACCATTCAAATCTTCTCTAATCATAACGAGAAATTGATTGCCTTTAGCGAAAGTGCTTGGATACATTTCGAAGCATAAAATTAGTTGCGATACCAGGAAGTGAAGATTCGTTATTGTTCCTATTTCCATTAGGAAAGTTTTGATTTTATCTTATACTATACAATGCAATTTCTACTTCAAGTTCGGAAGGAAGCGTCGGCTCGCGATTCAAAAGGAGCTCTGCGAAGATATTTAATGACGACTTTGAGGTCCCGAGCCGGAGGTCTGAACCTAAGCTTTTGGCCTCCCCTGTTTGAATGCCACCACTTGACTCATAACCTTATCGTGGTGTGGTGGTTTGTGCGCTTTGGTACCCCCGAGAGCTACGCCAGCTGGAGCTTACATGCTTCTGGTAGGGTCACCCAAGTCAGGTCGATGGTTAGATGCCAGACCAAATTTGAGTCCTTCTAAAACCTGATTTCTATCTCTCACTATGCCTCTCTTTCCGTCTTTTCCCTCATCCTTTCGATCCCTTTCTCCCTGATCTGTCTACTCTCTTTTGGTTGGCAACATCCACGTTTAAATAGCTGCAAAATGGCGGACATCACGTGAAACCCCAACTCACTCACTACAGAACTTCTCAAAGGAGAGCAACTTGTAATCGTAGAGTGATCTGGTGGAAACTCGGTTGGTTGGCTACACGGCATGAGTAACCCTATGCACGGAGTGACTTCTGTAGATGGTCCAGACGTGTAAAGAGTACCTGTCTGGCTCTGGGTGGTTCTGCGACTGTGCTTATGCTGCAGAAGGTTTGGTCACTGAGGGAGCGTTAGAGGATTTTCTTCTGCGAGAAGCGAAAACCCGTTACCGCCAAATTGCAAATATAAAAAAAAAATATATAACTCGTAATTTAAATATCGTAATTACGACTTTTTAAAACTCGTAATTACGACTTTTTAAAACTCGTAATTACGACTTTTTAATCTCGTAATTACGACTTTAAATCCCTCATTTAGCAGTACTCGAATTAGAAACACAACAAGGCACGAGTGATGGGATTGCTTTAATGAGATTTGAGGTAGTTTTTGGTATGAGCAAAACTACCCACTGAACCTTTTTTGAAACGATAAACAAATAAATCTGGCATACCAAGTTTATCATATATGCAGTGAGGCTTATTCTAGCCAATGATAAAGACTGGCACAATTTAAACCTTCAACTGACAGTGACCTCTTTGAGAGATTAGCTATTTCATGATCTCTGTGACACTCAAGACATGTTTTATTTAACGATTTATAGCACACTTTAAAGGGTAAAATTGTTCACTGATAATTGTATGGTAATGCTAAATGTATTATTTTGATAGTGTCCAAAATCTCATTACACAAACCAATCATACATAACCAGAGAACAAATTATAAAGATTTACATAAAGTCTATTGGCGGACATTTTTGTGTGAACACCTTTAATTCAGTTTGTTTTTAGCAAAAGGAATCGCATAACATTATATATTTGATTTAGTACTGTTTCATTTAGTATAAATACATTGTCTTTAATTCAACACATCACACATATTCTGATTGATTAAACCAAAATGATTTTTCTATATGGGTTTGTTTTTATTTTATGTCGATGCAAACACGCGGTAGCGTTTCTTTTGGACACAAGTTTATTTATAAGTGGAATTTACAAGTTAAAAGTGATAATAACTAATAACCAAAAATATGGTAATTACCAGTTTCAAAAGTGGTAATTACGAGAAAAAGAATTATAAAAGAAAATTCAAAAAAACATTTTTCCCAAAAAGTGGTAATTACCAGAAAAAAGTGGGACGAACATTACGGCTAATTTTAACTAGATTGTGATTTTTGTTTCAATCGTTCAAACTTAAGATTCTTAATCGTTTGCTCTTATAAAGACAAATGTGAACGTTTGAAGGACAATGCTTCTGTAACAAAATAATGTTGGTATCCAATACGACATGTATCTCTTACATTGTTGTAAATTTCTAAATATGGTTCAGGCAGTTTTGATTTGTATGTTCAAAGGCTTCTGTTTACCGAGTTCTCTTACTACTGTGCTCTACATCACGTCCTTGTGATCAATATGAGCCGTAGTCACGGTTCCTGAATTCATTTCGGATGACGTTCAAAAGAAGTGCTGATTTAACGTTTACTTTAGCTTTGGTACTTAATTTCGTCAAGCTGTTATACGATATTTGATTCTAACGTCTTTCAATGCTTTGTTTCTTTATTGTAAACTTGTTGATGATGATGGAGAAGAAAGATGATGAACTGAGTGTACTCATAAATAATCCGTGCTTTGTTTTGTTTTATGTCTTCGGGGCGGTTATTTTAAAAAAAACTGTGAAGACATCATTTCTACTTGGTAGTAAAAACATGGTAGTGATTGGATTGTCAATTCAATCTAAGATGGTGGACTGAGTGTACTCAATAGATTCCGTATACGAAGAATAAATCAAATCTTCGACTCCCACATTTTATTCCTCGATCATCAAACAATTCCAAGAGTTCTCAAACAAGCTTTGGGTTTCTTCAAAGGATTTTGAAAATGTGTCACGGAAATTCAACAAATTGGTTTGGGTTTCCTGTCAATCATTTAATTATCAATCAAAACAAACTTTAGTTACACCGATGGAGTTATTTCAAATCAATGGCGTTGTTAGATTTGTTCCATTCAAAGAATATGGTTTGGATTCGTTTTTAGTTTAACCTTTTAAAGTTTGGCAGTTTTATGTTCAAATTCTTAAATATCTTATTGTTATTGCTTTATGTGGTCATCCTCTGTGAATAGTTCAAAATATTTCAACACATATTCAACATTTAAATTTAGTATTATGCCAGAAATATATTTACGAGTGTTGCCCTCGCTTTGTCTGCGAAGAGCACTGACAAAATTTCGTTGTGGTATAGCTGGCTACAAGATACAACTATATAGAAGATCAAAAAGTGAAGATACTTCCATTGCTTTGTGCTCTCACTGTAACAACAGCAAGTTAGAAAATGAATACCATGTATTACTGGAATGTCCATTTTATAATGATGTACGAACTAAATATTTACCATGCTATTATTACATTAACCCAAATCAAGACAAATCTATAAGCCTAATGAATACAACATCAGTTAATCTTATATTACGCTTAGCTGTGTTTTGTACGTGAGATCAAAGTGTAGACAATGTAAAGACGCTCCAGAATAATTGTATATGAAAACAAATGTCATTATACTGTTGGCCTCATGGCCATTTATACAAATAAAATCTATCTGTCTGTCTGTCTGTAATTGCTTTATGAAATTACCATGCCCGTTTATAGGATGCGGTAAATTGAACATTTCCAATGAATATTGATTTTTAAATTGAAGAGACAGTTTACATCATTATCTAGAATTTAATTATCTAAAGGAACATTTTTCAAATAGTTTTTTTGCTTAGGTGGTTCAAGCTGTAAAATATTAGGTTATCAAAAACTTTCACGGATTCATACATGATGCCTTAGTATGTTAAGGTAATGTTTCTTTAAAAAATTAAATTGCAAGACGACTTTTGATCTTCAAGCTGCAAACACTACAATAAAACGACTATGTTTGGTTCAAATTATATAAATACCATTTGAGAAAATTTTAGACACAGTGCAAAATGTCCATTTTTATAGCGCATTTAACAACAAGAACTAGAAACTCTTAATACGTATATTGGAAAAAATACAGAGATCGTGATGTAAGGAAAGCTTTAACATTTTGTTCGTACCCAGTAATGAAGGTGTTCATGGACTTCTGAGCATTTGAAAGTGAATTTGCAAGATGCAAATCCATTTATATCAATTGGATTTCTTTGGGTATCAAGATATGCCTGAGCAATGATGAGTCAGTACTAATTTGTCCGTCAATGCTTCAATCTCAGTTGATTATGAGTCTTAACTTTTGTCGCGCAGTATACAATGTTAAATATAATGTAAAAGTACATAATTTCCTCTCTCCTGCAGATAATGCCTTGTGGTGATCATCTTCAAAGGTTATCATATCACATTTATTCCTCATATTCTGTGTTGATTAAACAGGACAAGAATAGCTCATGTTTGCGTTGTATAAACACCTAGTGATGCCTTTGGCACAGGAGCATTGAATAACGGTAGAATTTCACCAGGGAAGTGTCAATCCGACGTAGAAAAAATTTGGCTAGGTTTCATCCATTACGTCGACATTTTCAGTACGTTTTAAGTAGAACAGGGATGTAACGAACTCAAAGGGACCAAAGAATTCAATTCGCTATACGCATATAATTTTAATGATATTCAAGCTCAGCGTGTGTAAAATATGAGGTTTTCAAAAATTCAAGTTTCATACAAGATGACAGTGCAAGATAATGTTTCTAAAAAATAAGATGCAAGGGACGGGACTTGAAAATTTGTTCACTATATCCGATTGTTCGCTATATCCGTGTTCTACTGTAATTGTGTACTGTTTGTACTTTGTCGATTGTTTCTGTTCATATCTTATATATACATCATATAATTCAGATCTGAGAGAAATTAATTTTTGTGTTTAAAAAATAGAGCCATTGGTTTTGTAGCTCATCAGGCTTAACAATAACTTAAGGAGTCTCTACAAAACATTTCAGTATTCTTATGCTTATGGGGAAGAAGATTTACAGGACCTGGACGCTGTGGCCCTTATTACGTGTTGGGCCACCAAAGCTATAAATTACAATCCTCACTAGTATCTGTACACATGGTTTCAGCTTTCTAGGCTTTATGGTTCTGGAGATTTTAGCTTTCTGTGCCTTTTGGTTCAAGAGATGCAAACGAAAATGGGTTATAAGGGCATGGCCCCAAAGCTATGAATTCGAATCCTCACTAGTCAAGGAGTCTTCACACAAACTCTCAGCTTTCTAGGCCGTATGCATCTGGAGAAGAAGTTGAAAAAAGGTTTAAAGGGCATGACCCTTGAGACCCTTATAAGGGACCACAGGGCCACAAAAGCTATAAATTATAAACCCCACTAGTCAAGGAGTCTGTACACAAAGTTTCAGCTTTCTAGGCCTTGTGCTTCTGGGGAAGATGAATACAGGTTTTAAGGGTGCAAAGTTAACGGACGCCGGAGACCATGTAGTGCTAAACATGCACATGCCTTGTTTGGAGACATAACCAACTCATAAAGGTCTAATGCCAATTCGATTGGTCGATGCAAAAAGTTTCATGGACCCCTTTTTTAAGGATGAATTTGTTATTTTACAGGAGACTCTCATTCTCGTTTTTTAATATGACATATGCTTTTTACACAGTTTTTGTCATGAGCATATAATGAACTCAATTCCCCAAGATTTCTGCTTAAAATTTTTATTTATTCATTTATCAAGGCATAAAAGCATCGTAGACATAAAATAGGTTCGACTCCATTTGAGTAGTAAATTTCCATTCGATAATGTCTCTGACCAGACTGAACTGCAAACCAATACTCTAGAGTAGAGATTGATCTCAATTTGAACATTCTGAAACCAGTTTCAATCACACTTCCTATGCAAATATTTGAACCCCAAGTAATTTCCCAAACCTCAGGCCAGTTACATTGATATTGTCTTTAATTCGGTTTTGATCCCTCTGACGCAAATAGTAGGGAATTCGATTGATTCCTTCATTAAACAGACAAGGCTAGGAATAGGAATTTTATGTTTTAGATTCTGTAAGTTCATTAAGTATTATTTGTTATGGCATTTATATCAAATTCAATTGATGTCAGCTATTCGCAATGAAGTGTGTGAGTGAGTTGGGGTTTCAGCAATATTTCAGCATGTGGTTATTGCCATTTTAAAGAAAGTTGACAGATAAGTAGTGAGTGAGTGAGTTAGTGCTTAACTCCGCTTGGGCATTATTTCGGCCATTAACGGCAGAACACATAAGGAAGAAATGGGACTGATTGGGGGAACAGACGGAAAGAAAGGCAAAGAGAGACACGAATTTAGTATGGCCTCTACCAATCAATCTGTCCAGCTAGGGGGCCCCGCAGCAGTTTGACCGCAACGCATAGCTCTATAGTGTTGTGGACTTTCTTCCTGGAATAATACTAGCAGCAGTAAGTGAAATACTCTTGAAGGCGGCGATAAACCTCAAATCACAGGAATTGTAACTTATCAATGTTTAACGGCAGTTAAAATCGGTATCTAAACGTATTAAGATAACAATACCCATCCTCTCTACATAGCCTTAAAGTGGCTGATCTACCAGTGTTAGTCACCATTTTAATTTTTGTGAAAACGACACGTAAAGAACACTGTATTGTTACACATTTTTCAACATAGTATACATAAATTTTTTTGACATATTAACTGCACATTTACAAATTATCATTGATAAAACTAATCTACAATGCTTACTGGTAATAATGGCGTAAAACGTTTTTCACACTTTATGCCCCACACCATCAAATATTCTAACTCATGTTTACAGACCTAAATAAAGTCTCACAAAGATCTATGCTTACCTGTTAAAATTTGAGACTACAACCCCCAGTTGACTCTTAATTTCCCCTTAAAGGGGCAGTAGCACATTTTTGGACAATTTTTTTTCCTTTCAATTTTTCACTGATAACTGTATGTTAACGCTTTATGTACTTTTTTGATAGTGTCAAAAATATGAATACACAAACCAATCATCCATAGTCAGAGAACAAGTTATAAAGATTTACATAAAGTCCATTGACGTCCATTTTCCTGAAACCTTTAATTCATTTTTTGGCAAGAAAAAGTAATTGCATGACTGAACTTAAATTTAATATTTGCTTTATTCATGCTTCATTTAGTTAAATACACTGTCTTTCAATTGGAACCATTTATTTTCATTTTCCCATCTTATATTTCCCCCAAAACATGCTACTGTCAGCACATTTGTGTATGGAAACAAGTCTCTATCTCAGAACCTCTGCTTCCTTCTACAGACATCAACAACTCCAGCCACAGGATTTAAAACAAATTCGTGCTTGAATATCATAAATTATTTATTCATTCACTTGTTTGTTGTCGTATATTTTGTTGTCGCTGCTGTAAACAAAACATATCCAAGTTCAAAACAATGGCGTACGTTTGGTAAAAAAACAGTGATATTTAGTTACTTTTTAACCTTAAAGAAATAAATCAACAATATAGCTGTTTCTATGGTAACAGATTATACAATATCAGGGTATGGCACATTTCTTAAGCTGCTGAATAAAAGGCACCAAAGTACATTCTACCAATATTCATATCTTAACTTAACTTAATATTTCTCTTTGCAAAATATATTTCATTACAGAGGAAACCATGTAGAAATTTGAATGTGTGTAAAAGAACAAAGGGAAGATAAGGAAAAAACTGCATGCAGCCATTTCCGTATGATCACACCTTGTTTAGTTGGAAACTGATTTTAGTAGCTTATAACTGTAAACTTCAGTGAGTGAGTTGAAGTTTTGGCATTATTAGCCATAAGTGTTGTGTTAATTTCAAAAGTCAATGTAACCATTGACAAAGATGGTCTTGTATTATTTGTTTTTCTGTGTTATCCCTTAATTTTTCTTCAGAAAATATGCTAGTGTCTTTGAAATGACAAAAATCTGAATGGTCAAAAAGCACAAATCATAACTTGTTAGCAAACTGAAGGCCACTGGCTGAACAACATCTTCTTACACAAAGTCTGTCAGTTTTAAAGCCTTGTTGCAGACCCTTGAGTTTTCTGTGCTTGCTCTCTTGCCTGTAGGAACACCATAGCAGTACAGAAAAGTAAAGGGTCTGCAGCAAGACATAAAACTGACAGTACAGAAACTGGCGTTTTAGGCTTTGCGTAGGAAGACGGCTGAACCAAGGCAATATCCAGAACACATCAGTAGATGAAGAGTTAATCTTAATTCATCCTCTATTACCAAGAACAGAATGATCTGATGCTATACAATATTATGACTATATAACCCAGAGACTTTCATCAGGGAAATCTGTACTTAAAACAACACATGCATGGAGTGTTATTAACAGTTTACTGAATGTCCAAATCCTGTTCCACAAAACACTAACAATTGATTGTAAGGTTACCAAGAACAGAATGATCCGATTGCTATACACTATTATGACTTTAACACCCAGGGACTTTCATCAGGGAAATCAGTACTTAAAATAACCACTCATGCATGGAGTGTCATTATCAGTTTACTGTTTCACATAACACTAACAATTGATTGTAAGGATACGATCCTTTATAATCAAAGTTCAGAGTGGGCTACAATTGACCACAACTCTACAGCTACTTTATGGAATGATAACCTGGATTGTATAACTTGATTATCATTCAAAATGGCAGTGATATAGATTATTACAATCTTATTTTTACATACATTGTGGTTGCAACCAACAACCCAATTGTGACCAGAATTGTTTGAAATTATTAGTAACAACTGAATGAGTCAGTGGATTATGATTAACCCCGCGTTGGCAGTATTTCAGCCATAGTAACAATTGACATCCAGCTGGTATGTAATGGTTAAAGGGACTATTAAATTTGTATTCAAATGGCATGGCTTGGGAGTGGGAATAATAAAGAACTTTAATACACCAAAACCAAGGTTGAGACTGCACCGAGATGAATTATGCAAGCATTTATTCGATAGCAAGATGTTGAATGTTTTCATTGTGTCTTGTGTTTTTAACATAGGTGTGGTAATGTCATACCCTTAATTCAGGGCATCATTTTACAGCATCTAACCTCATGTTCCTTTTTTGTTGATTAAATTAAGACCTAATCAGTTAATAGTTTGCTTTGATATAAATATCAATACCTGAATATGAAATCATAATTTGAATTTCTATCCTGTTTTAATTTTGGAAGTTTTTTTATGTTGAACAATATTTCCTCTGAACATCCTGTCATCATAAGGGGATTCAATATTAAATATAAACAAAACTGAATTTAAAACAAAATAAAACTCTTATCATAAATAGAAGTATGTTATGAAAAATAACTCAAAATTGTATTTATCAAAAAGCAAGCCATTATGTTTTTTCAAACATGATGACCAAATGGACATTCAAATTTCACTGAAAGAAAACCTTGAGTCCAATTTCCAAAATTTCTATCTGCATGATTTGGGTTACAAACGGATATGCACAATTTGTTTCACATCTTAAATATCCACAGATGAAACCCCACAAAGTGCAGAGAGGCATCATGCTGGACGTATCAATTTCATGATTCAATTTATGTTGGCATAGTTTTCAAAGCAAAGTGAATGTATAATCTTCTTCACAATCCACAATGAGACATTATATTTTGCTGAATTTGCTCTTTCACACCAAGAAATCATTAGAAACCCCTGAAAAAGCTTTCAATCCATGTTGAAATCAGTATTCTTCATGAGACATTATTTTTTGCTGAATTTCTTCTTCAAAACCAAGAAATAACATTTTCAAGACCTCTGAAGAAGCTAATCCATGTTGAAATCAGTATTCAAATATTTTAATTCTTCTTCATTATCCACAACGAGAAATTATGTTTTGCTCACATTTCTTCTTTCACACCAACCAATCATAAAGCAGCCCTAGAACCCTGAAAAGGAACTCAGGAATTCCAGGCGGTACACATACACCATATGCTTTAGAAGGTTCTAAACAATAAAACGTGTATTATCACAGATCTGCTTTGTTCCTAGATTCCCTGTGCTTGTAGTTCCTGGTTGACTAGCTCCTTGTATTCATCGATTCCGTTCTCCAATGAAACCACATTCTTGTCCTTCACTACCCACAATTCCTTGCACACCTTGCGAATCAAACGTTCATCGTGGGATACTAGAATCACTCCACCCTGAAAGAAAAAAGTTCATCGTTTTCACCAATACAAATTAAGCAATCTCAAAAGAAAAAAGTTATTGTTTAGTGCCGCTTGGGCAATATTGCAGCCATTAGCGGCGTTCAAATCCAGACTAAAGACCCACTTCTTTCGGTGTTACTATTGCTAGTGCTTGGAGCCTATGACTTATGGATGTATGTAAATTGTCATTATTATTATCATTATTATCTTTTTAACATCTTTATTTTATTTGGTCCCTAAAAACATGAAACTGCTTTTCCTACCGATAACTACATGACATAATCATCTTTTCCAAGGAACATAGAACAATAAACATTCTACGTCAACTTTAAAGCCTATTGGATTAGAAAACTGTTTCTATAGGTTCTTCCAGAGGCATTTTAGAAATTAGAAATGAAATTTATTTGGATTAACAACTTCTTTATTTCAAAAGATTTGACGTTTCAATGAAGATACTAACGCTGTTATCCTTCAGGGTTTATCATAAAACTTTATTTTGGTTCAAATGTCATTAAGATTTCCAAGATTTCGAAAAAAAGAAAACATTTCAAAGGGTCCCACAGAATCATATCAGAAAATGTAAAGCTAATTACTCAATGAACAGTTCTAGATGAGGCAATTTGCTAAAATCCCAGGAAATCATCTAGCTTACTAAATGATAAACAATACCAACCTTGAACTTGTTGAGAGCATCTCCGAGTGCCTCTATCGTCTCCATGTCTAAATGGTTTGTAGGTTCGTCCAGGATTAGGAAGTTTGGACTGAAAAATAACAGACAAGAGTTTCAGATTTATTCATTCTTTCAAAAAAGCTCTATACTATTCTTGAGAGAAATATGATTTAAAAGACACTGTTACATCCAAACTATACCCAAATCTCAGAACATTTTTTCATCCTGAATCCCTACAAGAGGCAATCGTTAATTCTTTAGGGTGAATTTTGGGGTATTCTTGCAAATGTCGACAATGAGCAGCAACTGAGAAAATTTACTTAGCACTATGTTCCTAGTTGGGAAGCCCACCGTTCTTGCTTAGTGTCCCTAAAATTTAGAGATGATCGATACTTTTACTGTTGAAAAAGATCTCATAGGCTCAGGAAAGGCCAAAAAGACACCTTAACTGATCACCTAGAACTTTCACTTTGATAAGGCATCATGGTTTCTGTGAATTGACCAGTCACAATCCTTTTTCACTTAAACCAGAGAGATAAACCCACTCACTTTGCTAAGCTCATCACTGCGAAGGCGACTCGACTCTTCTGTCCTCCGGACAGTGACGAGACTGGACGTGTTGCTAGCTCTCCTGAAACTCCGTAAGAGCCGAGCTGGTTCCGGTAGACCTCAGAAGATTTCCCTGAAATTCAATGAAGTATCAGAATTGGACCCTATGTCTCTCTATTGAAGGTCCTTACACTTAAAAGAAACATTCCAGGACTTTTGTATGGCTTTTCAATAATGCTGCTTTTCCATGATAAACCAAATGAGTTTTGAGTGTGTCAACATAAATTTGAATGCGTCTTTATAAGTTGAGAATGTTATGAATTTTTTAGGTTAAAAGATTGGATATTTCACAAGAAATTCAAATTCAATGACTTTTCCAAAGTACATCATATCCTTGCTCAGGTTTTTGAAGGCACAAGTTTAAAGAAGGTAACACATTGATCCCCACTTAAATGACAACTAAGGAGCACATTCTCACCAGGAAACCTCTCTGCCAGAAGTTCTAAAGACATAACTTCCATGCTCAACTAGACAGTGCACAACAACAGAAATGGTAACCACTAAATAACAGGAAGGATGTAAATCACTAAGTCCTAGAAATACCATCTAACCAGAAAACCTCTCTCTGTAGGTAGTTCTAAAGACATAACTTCCATGCTCAACTAGAGAGTGCACAACAACAGAAATGGTAACAACTGGATAACAAGAAGGATGTAAATCACCAAGAAATATCATCTCACCAGGAAATCTCTCTGCCAGTAGTTCTACCGACGTGACCTCCATGCTCAGCTGGTCGACATGATGCTGACTGAAGTAGCCGATACGTAAGTTCCGATGACCGTGTCGGATGCCACTCACTGGCTCGATGTCGCCCCGCAATATCTTCAGTAGCGTTGTCTTACCGGCGCCATTGTCTCCAACCTTGAAATGAAAACCAAGATAAAGCAACTCATAATAGCAACATTTGGTCGTAACTCACCCTCGATCTTTAATCAACATTTTTTTTATCAAGGTAACTAGGGCGCATCTCCTTAATAACTATATCACTTCAAATAAAAGGAAGTCCCTTCCCCTTCAAACTGAACGGAAACTGTATTCATAAATTATATGTATGCTTGTGATATATGCTCTTTAATCTTAATCCAATCTTAAAAGATTATGGTTTATTTTGTTTAAACATACTAATTTAAAATAACTTTAATATCTAGAGAAACCCACTCAACACTAATTGACATTCATTTATAGCAGCAAATTCATTAGTTCCCCTGAATATTCTGAAGGTCAGTGTTAAGGTGCATTGTCTACCCTGATAACATGATAATCATTTGGCATTTGTCTACTGATGTGAGTTTATCATGATCATCAGTTGCTAAAAGCACCATTCCTTCAGGGGATGTAGCTCAGTGGTAGAGTGTCCGCTCTTCACCCGGAAGACCGAGGATTCGATACCCGGTCGCATCATACCAAAAGACGTTAACAGATGGGAGTTGTTACTGTCTTACTTGACACTCAGCATTGTAAAGACAGAACAACTCATTAACTGGCGCTGCACTGTGGCTGCCGGGTGCTAAGGCACAACCCTAATTTCCTTGTACTTAGGATAATAAAGAGTTATTATTTATTTTTTTTCATTATCATTATTATATTGCCATAGGAATCACTCTAAACAGGTAGTAGCGCCCAAACAAATTCAACTCTAAAATCTTTATTTATCTATTGTAAGGCAATGTTTATCATATTAGTCAACCTCTCTATTTACTCACTTTACATATCCTTGAGTCCATCTTAGCGTTGATACATATACTCTTGAAGATCATGTGATCCTTGCTTTCATTATTATTATTATATTGCCATAGGAATCACTTTAAACAGGTAGTAGCGCCCAACAAATTTCAACTCATCTTTATTTATCTATTGTAAGGCAATGTTTATCATATTAGTCAACCTCTCTATTTACTCACTATACATATCCTTGAGTCCATGTTTGCGTTGATACATATACTCTTGAAGATCATGTGATCTTTGCTTTTATTATTATTATTATATTGCCATAGGAATCACTTTAAACAGGTAGTAGCGCCCAACAAATTTCAACTCATCTTTATTTATCTATTGTAAGGCAATGTTTATCATATTAGTCAACCTCTCTATTTACTCACTATACATATCCTTGAGTCCATGTTTGCGTTGATACATATACTCTTGAAGATCATGTGATCTTTGCTTTTATTATTATTATTATATTGCCATAGGAATCACTTTAAACAGGTAGTAGCGCCCAAAAAATTAAACCCTAAAATCTTTATTTATCTATTGTAAGGCAATATTTACCATATTAGACAACCTCTCTATTTACAGAGTGACACCTGTACTCACTATACATATCCTAGAGTCCATGTTTGCGTTGATACATATACTCTTGAAGATCATGTGATCTTTGCTTTCATTATTATTATTATATTGCCATAGGAATCACTTTAAACAGGTAGTAGCACCCAAAACAAGAAGACATAGTCATCAACATCCCCCGCCAGATTTGTTCTTATTTTAAATTAAGTCAGAACCTTCTCCTAAATACTTGAGTGTACTCAAAAATATCATGACACCAAACTCTGGAAAAATATTTGCGCAGTTCTGATTTTCGAACTCCATCAAGGTATTGATACCCTGAAGGCACACATCAAATTTGATGATCCTATCTGTAACAGTTTCTGAGAAAAATTGGCTTCTTTGAAGACACCTCGCACAGAGTCCCAAAAAACGTAACAAGGGCAATAACTCCGGAAAATATATTTGCGCGGTTCTGATTTTCGAACTCCATCAAGGTATTGATACCCTGAAGGCACACATCAAATTTGATGATCCTATCTGTAACAGTTTCTGAGAAAAATTGGCTCCTTTGAAGACACCTCGAACAGAGTCCCAAAAAACGTAACAAGGGCAATAACTCCGGAAAAAATATTTGCGCCGTTCTGATTTTCGAACTCCATCAAGGTATTGATACCCTGAAGGCACACACAAAATTTGATAATCCTACCTTTAACGGTTTCTGAGAAAAATAGAGCCATTGGCTCTGTAGCTCATCAGGCATCATATCAAGTTTGCTTTATACAGGCCAGATGAGCTAAAAATGAAACTGATGTTACCTTTTGCAAGAAAACCTATAAAAAATTACAAAACAAATGTAACGATTTCGGAATAAATTTCCTTACCCAAATTATTTATTAGACAGTGAAAGAAGTCCACACTATAAAATATCCAAGGAGAAATAAAGACTGTCATCTAATGGAGAAAAATAGGTTTTTAAGATTGTGACCCCTGTGACCCTATTTGGGGTCATGGGGTCACGAAATCTACAGTTTAAAATCCCAATTGGCCAAGGAGTCTACATGCAGTCTTTCAGCTCAATAGACCTTTAGGAGCTAAAGATGATGATGAAAATAAGTTTTTAAGGTTGTGACCCATGTGACCCTATTTGGGGTCATGGGGTCACGAAATCTACAATTTAGAATCCCCGTTGGCCAAGGAGTCTGCACATATCATTTCAGCTCTCTAGACCTTTTGGAACTTGAGAAGAAGATGAAAATAGTTTTTTAAGGTTGTGACCCCTGTGACCCTATTTGGGGTCACAGGGTCAACAAAGTTACAAATTAGAATCCCCATTGTCAGAGGAGTCTGCACACATCAATATTAACTATCTATTTCTTTTGGAACTGGAGAAGAAGATGAGAATGGTTTTTAAGGTTGTGACCCCTGTGACCCTATTTGGGGTCACAGGGTCACCAAAGTTACAAATTAGAATCCCCATTGTCCAAGGAGTCTGCACATATAATTTTTAACTCTCTACTCCTTTTGGAACTGGAGAAGAAGATGAAAATAGGTTTTTAAGGTTGTGACCCCTGTGACCCTATTTGGGGTCACAGAGTCACCAAAGTTACAAATTAGAATCCCCATTGTCCAAGGAGTCTGCACATATAATTTTTAACTCTCTACTCCTTTTGGAACTGGAGAAGAAGATGAAAATAGGTTTTTAAGGTTGTGACCCCTGTGACCCGATTTGGGGTCACAGAGTCACCAAAGTTACAAATTAGAATCCCCATTGGCCAAGGAGTCTGCACATATAATTTTTAACTCTCTAGTCCTTCTGGAACTGGAGAAGAAGATGAAAATAGGTTTTTAAAATTGTGACCCCTGTGACCCTATTTGGGGTCACAGGGTCACCAAAGTTACAAATTAGAATCTCCATATGCTAAGGTACCTGTACACAAAATTTCAGCTCTCTAATGTGTATGGTTCATGAGGAGAAGTCGAAAGTGTCAAAAGTTTACGGACGGACGGACGACGGACGGACGACGGACGGACGCCGGACGACGGGCCATGCCATAAGCCCATCTGGACTTTCAGTCCTGATGAGCTAAAAATTGGCTCCTTTAACTCGGACGGAGGGACGCACGCACGCACGGACGGATGGAGCTCAAACCTATATCCCCCTTCCACTTCGTGGCGGGGGATAAAAATCTATTGTTAGGCAATGTTTATCATATTAGTCAACCACTTTGTATTGTATTTACAGAGTGACCCCTTTACTCACTATACATATCCTAGAGTCCATGTTTGCGTTGATACATATACTCTTGAAGATCATGTGATCTTTGCTGTAATAGAACTTGAGCTCGTCTAGCTGCAGGATGGGAGGGGATAACTTCTCACACTCCGGGAACCTGAGGACCACATCACATCTTTGTCATAAAGGGGTTAATGAAAACATTTTGGTTTCAGAAATCTTAGATACAGTTGATGTTAGTTTGTTTCCTCAAAGTGGATGAAAATGTGTACAGTAGAACACGGATATAGCGAATATTCGGATATAGCGAACAAATTTTCAAGTCCAGTCCCTATATAATATCAGTAAAATTATATGCGCATAGCGAACACCGAACTAAATTCTTTGGTCCCTTAGAGTTCATTATATCCGAGTTCTACTGTAGTATGTTAGGAATATTTTCAAAATGACAATAGTTTCATTTGATTCAGATTAAATTCAGTGTTGACATTCACTTCCTTAAATGATGTTATGACATTATGACAATGAAATATTGTACACAAGACAAATTAAAATTTGTAAATTCAAATTTCATCTTTCCCACTTACTTCATTATCACATCAGTCTCTTTATGTATAGGAACTAATGGAGGTCTGAAAAAACACATAGACATCTTATAAGAAATGATACACGGTTTAACAGTTACTCTATTAGGTGATAAAATGGTGGAAAAACATCAACAATTATGAAAATCAGGGTAATTCGGGTTTGAAAGGCCACATCAAGTCATGAGACATTCCAAGATTTATCAGTTGGGGAGTTTGAACAAAATGTCAAAACCAAAGTAAAAGAAAGGAGTCACAGACAAAGACACAGATTAAAGATACTTATTTAAGTCAAATAAGGTAAATAAAAACTCACAGTTTCTCTAGAAGTTTGAGTTTGCTTTGTACTTGGGAAGCCCTATTGGCATTGTAGCGGAACCGGTCTATGAACACCTATAAGAAAATCAAGAATCTTTTAAAGAATAGTACAGAGTCAACAAGGTGACATCCGCTTGACATGGGAAAGCCAAGAGAGAATGGAGGGTTCAGTTTTATAGCTAAATGTAAGTAATATTTACTACTTTTCAATTCCATTCCTAATTTGTATGCTTCTAAATGTAATTGAACATGCTATTAAAACACAAAATATACATGAGATATAGCTAGAAAAGTATGAATTATGTAAACTTGTATTTCCAATGTTACCAGATTTTTCTGAATAATAGTTAAAATAAGATTCTACATTCTACTACCATTCTCTCCCCACAGAGGCAGATCGAGTTGATTTAGCCTGTTATATTACGACGAGTTTGTGGGAGGCCTGATTGGAGGGAATCAAAATTAGTTGTGCAATCAGAGACGCTGTTCTTAAATCATCATTTTGGCTACTGAAACAAGGCAAAGGCATTGTGATATGAACCATCCTTTCCATGCGAGAAGCCTTGTCATTTCATAAAGAAATTCAAATGTATTGAGAAGAAAGTTTTTGCCGCCAGGGGAAACTGCCGGAACCCATAGATTTCGTAGTAATAGAACAGAGGCTAAATCAACATGACTTGTCTACTACATGCTCTAGATGTGTTTTATGTTGCAGAAAATATCTGAAAACCTCTTGAATAAGAAAAAACATCTCCAGAGATTTTGATTGTATAATAAAGAGACATAAACAAAAACAAAGTTTATGTTTTACCTGTATATGATCTCTATATTGCTTCTGTGCTTCGTATTCTCGTTGCTGGTTTTTCAATCTCTCCTCTCGGGTTCTATGAAAGACTTCATAGTTTCCACGGTAACAGTCTATTCTCTTTGAGTGTATATGTAAAATGTCAGTAGCCACAGAATCAAGGAACAATCGGTCGTGAGACACCACAAATATTGTTGTTTGCCAATTCTGAAAGGATGTAACAATAGAAAATTATTTTGATGCAACTACCACAAACAAAGAGTGAGTGAGTAAATGTTTAATACCACTAAAGCTGTATTTCAACATAGAGGTGTGTACTCCTAAATTGGCTCAGACTCTGTCTTAAAGGGGCAGTAGCAAGTTTTTTGATAATTTTATATTTAGAAATTTTCACGGATAATTGTAAGTTAATGCTAAATGTATTATTTTGACAGTGTCAAAAATCTCATTACACACACCAATCATCCATAGTCAGAGGACAAAGTATGAAGAAAAACACAATATCCATTGACGGTCATTTTGTGTGAACACCTTTAATTAATTTTGTGTAACAAAAAGGAATCGCATGGCTAAACTTTACGTTGTATATTTGAATTATTACTGCTTCATTTAGCTTAAATACATTGTCTTTCAATTGGAACCATTAATTTTCATTTTCCTTACATCACCTTATATGCCCCCTAAAAACGTGCTACTGCCCCTTTAAAGAGAAACTCCATAATTTCCATGTCTTATTATTTAGCTTTTAAACAAACATCTTGCTATCTCAGCATGTCTCCATGTTATGCTCCGACCTATACCCTGATATCCTTTGATCGTATTCAGTCGTATTCCAAGGTCAAAAGTTATCAGAAAGGTTCAAGTTTTTTTTGGACAGACTGACAGACAGACGGACGGGGCAAAAACAGCATATCCCCGGAATCTTCGATTCAGGGCATAAAATTGTTTTCTTTAATACATACCTGGAGATAATTCTCTAGCCATATAATTGCTTTCATGTCCAACATGTTTGTAGGTTCTGCAATGAGAAGGGATAATTAATTCATTGACAGTATTACAGTGTTACAAACCTCTAATATTTGCAGACATTCACTGTTTACACACAAAAGAATCATCTTCATCAGGATTTCACCAGTCCTTGATTCATGGATTCTAGTTATCTGTTCAAAATAAAAGGAGTGTTCCGATAGTGAAATAAAAATTGTAAATGCGTGTAAAACTGTTCTAATTCAAAAGTAAATTTTCATCATCATTAATATCAATTTACTTGCATTTTTATAAATGAGCTTGAAAGGTTTTATTACTTCTGGTGTATAATAATGGCTGAAACAATTTTAAATTTTAAATAATACAAGATTATAAATTGCAAAACATATATATAAACAATCTTATCAAAATGGCAAATATATTTAATAAGACTCACCATCAAGAAGCAACAGATCTGGTCTGGAAAATAAAATAGACTCGTGCAAATATATTGGATCACTTTTACTAACTTATTAATTGGTAAGGAGAAGCTGATAAACTTAAATCTAAGGCAAGTTTGCAAGATGCGGAAATAGAATGTTTTAGTCTTAAGATTTATTTATTACAATGACAGCATTTTGGTCTAGTAACATACATTCAAATACTTAAGTCTACGATGTCACATTGAAAAATATAAATTGTAAACAAAATAATATTTTAACAACTTCTGAAAGAATTGACTCAAATTAGTAATGCATTGGGTAATCAAGGGAGATAATCTGATTATTAATCTAGACTTACTGTGAGAACAGCGCTCTTGCCAGGGCCAATCTCATTCTCCAACCACCAGAGTACTCTCTGAAATGTTTATACAGAAATCAAGGTATGTATATTTTTTCATTTTTGAAAGTATTTGAATTATCAGCATATTTTACAAAGAAATGTAAAGGATGATATACATGATAACAAGTCTACAGATAGTCGCTACTTTTAATCTGTGTTCATATTCCATTTTGCTTTGTGTGAGATACTTGAGAAAAATAAGTCAAAATCAACAGGTATTCTGCTGGATCGATCAACAAGCAACCTGTTTTCCTTGCTGAAACCAACATCCCAAACAAAGAAACCAATACTTGTGAGGAAAATGTACAACTGTAAACTTTGTGAACAAAGAAATTCTAAGAATTTCTTTGATCATGCTTGTCTATTGAACTTAACAAAATTTGCATCTGAAACATAAATTTGTTTAACAAAATACAAACAACTGGTCTTGTAAAGAAGTATTAAAAAAAAAACCAGAATTATATAATTATATTATTATATACGTCAGGAAAAAAATGTCATTTGATAAGTAGACTAGAACAACAGTCAAACGTATCAATCGATGTCAACTTTCAATGCAAGTCGCATCAATTTTGTTCTTAATTGGGGTGTCTCGCGGTTTAAAGGGGCAGTAGCAAGTTTTTTGAAACTTTTATATTTCAAATTGTTCACTGATAATTGTACGGTAATGCTAAATGTATTATTTTGATAGTGCCAAAAATCTCATAACAAAAATCAATCAACCACAGTTAGAGGACAAAGTATAAAGATTCACATAAAATCCATTGGCGACCATTTTGTGTGAACACCTTCAATTCAGTTTGTGTAAGAAAAAGGAATATATATATATTTGAATTATCACAGCTTCATTTAGTTTAAATACATTGTCTTTCAATTGGAACCATTAATTTTCATGTTCCTGACATCACCTTATATTCTCCCTAAAAACGTGCTACTGCCCCTTTAAAGCCCACCCCCTATTTTCAAGATATTTGTTTGTTTTAAACATATTTATTTCTTTTCTAGAAGAACTGGATTGGTAAACAAGCTCAAAGCTTATCTGAATACCGATCCAGATATTTGTTTGCCAGGCCCCCTGGTCTTATACCCACGGGGATAAGGTATTCTATAAAACCTATTCCAAAACCAAACAAGATTTATACCCGTGTAACTCTGTGTAAGACTATGGAGTATATATGTCAAATCACAAAATATTTATACATTACTCACTTTGTTGCCCTCTTCTGTCCTTCTGCAGAAAAGCCGAGACCGTTGAGAATGACTGCCGCTTTGGCAGGTGCCTTGTCTGATTCTATCTCCTCCAACTCCCGATAGATCTCGCTTAGACGAGTCGAATGATCCTTGTCACTGTCTGGGCTGAATGGAAAAGTGTAGTTGAGGTGTAAAGAGCCACTCCGTGAGTTGTTGGAGGTCATGTATACATTACTTTATCAAAAGTGTCATTCGGGTGAGAAGTATCAAACGATGCAGGCAGGTAAGATTTCAAAGCTAAATGACATTGTATAGTGACAATGGGAAAGTTTGAAGACGGGATTGGCCTCGTAAACCAGATATTGAGGCATGTCAATCAGTCGAACATAATTTTGGAAAGCAGTCAGGATGACAGTTATGAGTTGAAAACTTTTGATAGGCAAAAAAAAAAAAGGGGGGGGGGAGGCTGTGCTTTATACATGACTTACAAAAAATTAGTAGAATTAAATGGTTGGACATGACAGAATTGAAAACATGATTTTTCATGGGTTACAACACTATCTACCTTGAGTCTATGAATATGACAATAATGGCAAATTTATTCCTGTTGATCATGGCCTACTTATTATGGTGTTTGAGAGAGAAATAGGTGGAAGCTAAAAATTTAAGATTTTGACAAAGTAAGAACTCATCAGGATAGAGAAGCTAGTTCTCATACAAATAGTGTGCTGAATGTATAATTCCCTCAGGATAATAATTGTGAGTAGCGTCTAGAGCAATCCACATTATTATCCACCGCAACAACGAAGTTGCAGGTGTTATCAAAATGGGTGCTGTCCGTCCGTTACACTTTGTGTCCAGCTCATAACTTTGTAACTAATCAACCATTTTAATTCAAATTCGCCATGGAAATGAAGAAACGTGTAATAATAATAATAATAACACTTTTCTGAAAAGTTACAAAAGGATTAGGCTCACAACTAATTAATCATCACATTTGGATCAAATTTGATGTTAAGATACATAATCATCTTAAGGTGAGTCATGAAGAACAATTTTGAAAATATTTTTGTAAAATGTTGCCTTTTTTGGTAAAAAATGAGGACTCTGTTGGAAAACTGTTACAAGTCCTGTCCGGCTGACAACTTCTAAACTAATCATCACATTTGATAAGAAGATAAATAATCATCTGAAGGTGTGCCACGAAGAACAATTTTGAAAACATGTTTGTTCACACATGATCAAATTGATCTTGGAGATCCAATTACTTAAATTTATTTGTTTGATTTTAATTTTGTCCGTTTACTCGAATTATGTCCAACAGTGAACATAAAGGTATCATTTAGTTTTTTGAGTAGAACAGTTTCCTTCATATCCTAGAAAAATTGTGTTATTTTGTGCGCAAAAAAATAATCAGTAGTATGATAAGGAACACCTATACATGTTGTGCAATTTGCGGGGGAACCATGTCAGCTGCTTGTTTATTATTAATTTAATACCTTGTAGAATTAAGACTAGCAGCAAGTTGGCGCTCCTCCCGCAGTAAACCCTCCCTCTTCTCGTCACACTCCAGCACACTCTGTAGCGCCTCCGTGTCGTCCCCGACAACTTCCTGCTCAACATGGAGGACTGATATGTGGGATGGAATCTTCAACTGTTTGCTGTCAGAAGGAATAAACATGATGAAATATTTACCAGTAATGAAACAACTTCCACATGGCATCTTCCAGATGAAAAAATAAGGACTTTGAGATTTATTTTTTTTAACCTCCATACAAAACACATCACAGAGTCATTTCATTAATATTTCTTAAGCTTCAGACTTTCTTCATAACTAATTTTCATTATCTGAGTTATCTAAAAAAATTCACGCCTTACTTTGCCATGAATCACCAGCTGTCAGCTTGCCTTAAGATATCAGGGTATATGTGTAGCTTCGCAGATAGAAATATGCAGAATTCACATTAGCATTTATAAATTTTCCATTTAAATTTCAGAGAAGTTACACTGACACAGAACTACTTCACATATTTCATCTATATTTCATGATTTGTCTATCAAACTGCTACCAGCCAGTGGTCACAACTTAAGTCACAAGGGCAAATTTTCAGAGTAAGTTTATATACATAACCTTACAGCTTCACGGATGGAGTCCATTTACAGTAGAACACGGATATAACGAACTCCAAGGGACCAAAGAATTTAGTTTGCTATAATCGGTGTTCGCTATATATTAATGCTTAAAAATATTAAGCAGGTTTATGATGATGACAAAGACAGTATCGTATTTTTGCCATGTATTACATCTATTATGATTTGAATGCATACTTGACTTGCCGTCCATTCAATTTCTTATGCTCAAATTTTGTGAATGTAAATCAACGATGTCAATTTTATTATTGAATGCATATATAACTTTACCGTCCATACTATTTATGTCACGTTATAATTATTTGAGTGTCGTATTCCTTGTTAATTTTCTTGTCATGTCTGTATCATTTCTTAAAACATCATTTGTTTTTCTCAATGTATATTTCATTTTAACTTGCGATATTTCCTCAATTTAGGCATGGTAAATGCTATTTTTTAACTTCGTGTAATTCCGTATTGCTGTAATCCAATCAAACTCCTCGTTAGCAATTATTGTTATTTATGACCAATCATTATTCTTGTACAATGAACGAAAATTGTCGATGTTCTGCGAACATCATTTCCGGTAGTAATGCGCATGTGCATCAGTTTTCTTTGTTCTGCTTTGCTTTGTTGACACTCGTGGAAAAAACTGTTTCCCACCTCCTCCCCTACATCCACCGAATTAATAATTTTAATTCTATTAATAACCTTCAAATCCATTTCAATGTTTCATATGTCACGTTTCTTATCCTCTATTCCAACGGCGGAAATAGACTTTGGGAATTCTCTTTGTATTGCTTGAATTTGTATCTTACATGTTTATCTAAGCATTTTGCATCATCACTGTTATACATCATCACTGTTCATTGTGGCATTTTCTTTATCATCTTCACGGATGACAATTCATCCCCTTCACTCGCCTGTTTGTACCATAATTCATGTAACTTTGCAACCCGTCAACAGTAGCCAAAAGTGGGAAATTTTGATGCTCAGAAACACTTATCCCAGTTTTGGTCCTAACGCTTGGGCATAGGCAAATGCTTGCCTATGTACTGCCTCAAATGTACTGTTATGTACTGTTATTTACTACCAATTTGGTCTCACATGTTGCTCGGACCAAATCGACCCAATTGCTTGGGCTTGGTCAAAGCTTGATTGAATGTTTTTGCAGCTAATCATGAGAATTCCCCACTATGCCAAACGTTCTACTACAATAAATGTTTGAATTGAAGTTGTTTGTCTCTGTTGTCATTATTAAATGTTTAATGATATTATATAGGGACGGGACTTAAAAATTTGTTCGCTTAATCCGAGTTTGCTATCCGTGTTCTACTGTAGTTTGTTTCCTACCTGGCTATCATCTTGAGGAGAGTTGTTTTGCCGAGACCATTTCTTCCAACAAAGCCATACCTTCTACCCGCTATGAGATGAATACTAGCACCGGTCATGAGAACTCTGAAACAAATTAATAAAAAATACAATTTGATTTTTGACACTGATCTTTTTAAATCATGATCAAATACAAAAAAACAAATGTGCAAAAACAATTCCGATCATTAAAATTGTCAACCTGTGGAAATAACAAGTAATAGAACTTTAAAAACCCCAGATAAATTCAGAAGCATCTGCTCGACAATAAGGGCTCTCTTTTTTTTAATTCTGAAACAATAGTGAGTTTTGGTTGTCAGCAATATTTCAGCTATTCGACACATTTTGAAACATAAAATTTACTTCAAAATAGTATTAGATTTCTGCTCTGAAAACGCATCTTAGACAATGTTAGAAAATATTCTAAGAAAAACTTCAAAACAATATATCTTTGAAGTAGTATTCAACCAATACCTTATGTTTTTTACTATTGCTTTAAATAGCAACCATTATGATTTTGGCAATCAAAGCAAAATTCACCTGTATCTATACTTTATTTACAGGTCTCCTAACTTTGCTTACCTGTCTCCAAATGCAATATCAAAGTCTTCAATGTGGATGTCATAACTGCGGTTAGTTCCAGAGGCATCAAGTTTTGCGTCTTTTCTGTTGATTTGTTGACTGGCACTGGCAGTCTCCAAACTGAATTCAATAAATCAACAAGATTAGTGTTTGTGGGACAAGGGTATTGCTTACTGTACAATAACGTACAATTTATAATCTTAAAGGGGCAGTAGCATTTTATTAGGGGGAATGTAAGGTGATGTCAGGAAAATTTAAATAATGGTTTCAATTGAAAGACAATGCATTTAAATTAAATGGAGCAGTAATAATTCAAATATATATAACGTAAAGGTTAGTCATGAGATTCCTTTTTCTTACACAAAATGAATTTAAGGTGTGTAAAAAAAATGGCCGCCAATGAATTTTGTGTGAATATTCATACTTTGTCCTCTGACTATGGGTGATTGACTTGTGTAATGAGATTTTTTACACTGTCAAAATAATACATTTAACATTAACTTACAATTATCAGTGAAAATTTTAAATACATAAAATTATCAAAAAACGTGCTACTGCCCCTCTAATTAGCCAAGCTACACGGACACAAGATCTACACTTTGGGGTAAATGAGATTTTATATTCATTGGTAAAATCATCTTAGTAGATAAAGTATGCATAAAAGTTAAGAGCAGGGTTCAAAATAGTGCCTGCCTGCCTGCCCGTCTGCCAATTTTTCGTAAATGTCAAATTTGGTTTGTTAGAGAAGAGGTCAGCAAGCTTGTTGGCTTGTGTTATTTTAGATATACTAACATGTTTTCACATTGCGACGCTTGTCAAATTATACGAGGGCTGGTTGATTTTTCAGACCACACGCCCTGCTTGCTCGAGTGACTAAAACAAATTTGAAGAGCACTAACTGAAAAACAACTCCTTTACTTACGAAGTATCAGATGGTCGTGATGGTATCTTTGATTGCTTGTCAAGTTTCTTCTGCCTCAATGCTTTTTCCTTTTCAAGTTTCTTCTGATCAACTTTCTGCATTAAATGAATACAAAGGTTTATCAATAATTAAAGTGTAAAAGAGCCACTCCGTGAGTGGTTTTGAGTAATCATTAAATCAAATGTATCTGTATCAAATGTAACTGTTGCATAAAGTTGAGTTAATAATATACTTGAGAATGTTTTTCATTGTTAATTTGATGAAGTTGCAAAAAGAGGTATGATGAATATTTTTACTATAGATGGTACCAAGCTTATTACTCAAGAAGCCAATTATCTTTGTCATATATACAGGCATTGGGAAAGACACCTTTGACAATTGGCCATTTTCAGGGTTTAAGTAATATTCTGATTTTGAAATGGGCCACTGCCCATATGTCAATAGTAAACCTCAAAATTTTAATGGGACATTTTTTCATTCAATGTGCAGAATGGCTCATGGCCCCAGCCTTACCCAATCACTGCATATATGACTAACTTAATATCAGAATCATGACTCAAACGTTTTCAAGCTACCGTTCCAGTGTCTCTTTTCTTCAACCATATACTTCCACCTTCACTGGACGTATCGTCCGCCTCATTAGTGATGGAACCAATATGCACTGGAGCATCCAGAACTCTATGCTTGTGCCCATTGGTTGCAACAGCCGGAGAATCCCTGCAAACCGAAGGGGGTAAAAAATCTGTAATGTGGTCACATAATCATCCTCTGACTCTAATTCCTTGAAAAGCCTTATTACAAAAAGGATATACAGTAGAACTCGGATATAACGAACTCCAAGGGACCAAAGTATTTAGTTCGCTATATCCGATTGTTCGCTAACGGTATATCCGAGTTTGCTATATATCCGTGTAATACTGTATATAGGACTCATTGAAGTTCCTGGACTTAACCCCTGAACAGAATCATACCGGTCTGTTTTAGTTAAAAACTAGATATCAAACTAGACTATATTACTTGGTTGCAACAGCCGGAGAATCCCTGCAAACCGAAGGGGGTAAAAAATCTGTAATGTGGTCACAGAATCATCCTCTGCCTTATTTCAAAATGGATATACAGTAGAACTCGGATATAACAAACCAAAGAATTTAGTTTGCTATATCCGGTGTTCGCTACTCACGTTTGGCCCTCATGCATATAGCGATGGACGGGACTTAAACATTTGTTTGCTATATTTGATTGTTCGCTATATCCAAGTTCACTATATCCGTGTTATACTTTACATAGGACTCATTGAAGTTCCTGGACTTAATGCAAATCAAAAAGTACATGACTTACTGAAAAGATTGTTTAACCCCTGAACAGAATCATCCAATATTACTTGTTAAAACAAATAACTGTCTCCCCCTTTGCCCCAATTCTCAAAATCTCCATAACAACTATAAAAGAAACAGATTAAGACTTGACAAGAAACCACAATGTCTCCTAACCATATGGCATATGCATAAATGAAAAGTGAGCAAGTTTTTGTCATTACAGATTTTGTCATGGATAGATAAGAAAAGTAAAAGCATATTTTAGCTGTGTTAGTAATATCAATAATTTTATCAATCAATAAACAAATGATAAATGTATATTACTTTTTCCTGTATTGTTGACATAAGCAAGGTGTGAATCTTAGGTTAACCAAAATTATATTTACCTTGAAATAAATACATAGCATAGTTGTTCTTCTCACCACCTTATAGTGTCATAATTATGTAGCTGTGCTCATGTAAACATTAGTTTAGTTAAGAAAGGAGGTTGTACAGAACATTAAGATATCAAATAGAGGTACGAGGCATCAATTTCAGTAATGTTTCACCTCCCGTTGGGTATCTTATTGGCAACAGTAATATTAACTGTAAAAATCAAACAAATCTTTTTGAAAGCATGGAAATCAACATATATCTAGTGAAAATCCAGAAGACGTTTCTGCTAACTATGATTACATAAATTGTATTCTTTCTAACAAAGAGGAAGATAAAACAAACCTGCTGAGCATCCCATGAAGCCGTTGACAGATTTGCATTATGTCATCTTCAGACTTTTCCCCATCTGCTTGAAGCAGCATAATTCCAACTGCTTCAAATAAATCATCCACTGTGTCGAAGTCATCACTTGCATCCTCAAGAAGTCCTGGAATAAATATGGCAAACTGAACCTACATAGTAACTGGTAATATGTCACAATACCCAGTTGATGTATTACATACTACGAAACCATAAACTTTGCAAAATTTTGCCTCTTCAATGATATACGTTGCAATGTGTGAACTAATAGCAAAACCAATCTCCCCTCCACCCACCCAAATCTTGTTCTGCGCTGAATACTCATAAAATACTGAAAGGAACCCTAAAAACTTAGGCTGCAATCGAGCATGTCATATATATTTGTATGCAGGGATGGCCCCTTCTCAAACACGAATATGCCCGAAAGCCGAGTGTAATTTCTATAGATTATTAAAAATTGTCACGCTCGAGCGAGATGCAGGGGAAAATTATGATTACGAAATAGACATCCAAACCGGAAGTCAGGCAATCGAAACGATCAGTCATCAGCGGAGTGTTGTGTCAACTTTGCGAGGTATATTTTTCTGTTTTTGAGTTGTTATTTTCTATTCAAAGTGACATTGATGCTTGGGTAGTGCGAACTAATGTCTAATAACTAAAAAGCGCTAGGGTTTAGCCAAATTCTGTGAAGGGCTAAGAATGAATCGATAAAATATGTTTCTATAGTGGCCGGGCCGCGATTGCGGAAAAACCCATCTTAAAGGCACGTTGTCAAAAAAATGCTGTTATAGCTTGATCGACCTATAGACCTATAGCTCGATCGAGCTACTATAGCTAAATTGAGATACTATAGCTCGTTCGGTGGTTATCCCCGACCTGTTAAGCTAAAATATCACATGAATGAAAATTATCAGAGATCATGGTTAGCTGTATGATTTCAAATAGGTCGAAAAATTGCCTTAAAAAATGTTAACGCATCTTTCCTACTTTATACCTACTAACAACTAAATCTTAATGCATTTGATGAAGAAATATTCTCTCAGAACTAAAGCAAATTTGACTTTTTATTGAAGGTATTTTCTCTCGGCACTACTGCATAACCAATATCTAAGAACATATGAGATTGACCATTTCATTGATTTAAAATTCCGATTTTTAAAAAAGCAAGAAAAATCATTCCCACGTGTGAAAACAATATTGCACAAGACCTGTCATTAGAATCGACAAGACATTTCGGTGACTGTTATAAGTTAAACTCTAACATTAAATTGGTAATATTTAAACATTAATATTAAGCGCTAAGTAATTTACGTTTTGATTAAAAAAACATAACAAACCTTTGACATAATCTGACACTTCTTGATCAATGTTTGGGAAACTTTCAGCAAGCACTTTAGCACAAGCAGCCATGTTGGCAAAAGAAATAATCTTGATCCAGCTATGGTTGGTTTGATTTGTCGCTTCGCATTAAAAGAATATTGCTGAAAAAGGTGTCACTTATTCAGAAAGCTTATTTGTCGTCTTCTAAATAGTTTAACTTGTATTTCTTATCTCAATATAACATTGAAAGCGAAATATACATATTTTTGATTTAGTTAGAGAGTAATAATAAAAGGTATCTACTAGTCATATATAAATATCGTTGTGGCGGTTTCAATTTTAATCATTCTATTATACTACTCAAAAATATCTTTGTATTTTATCAAAATAGTTTTCAGGGAGATCTTTGTTAATAATTTTAAACTTTGTATTAATGATAAGACATCATTTGAAGAATTTTCGACCTCAAATTTATTCACATGTTATTGTTTGCATGGAAAATAGTACATATAAAACCGGAAGTGGTCAGTGCCCCCAAATGAAAACAATTATTATTTGAGGTAGGCTGTTCAATTTATGGTCCTAATATTCTCTTTTAATGTGTTTATATAGGGTAATGCTACAATAAAGAGATAAATTTATAGATCTGTTGCTGAACTGATATTATGCCAACTTCCTATTTAGCAGAGATTGTATAGATTATCTCGATTGCTCTTTCGTTTTGTAAGGGAAGTGTCTGTAGCAGACGAATATTTCATTTACTAGCTTATCAAACTTTTCATGAAAACATCGTCGCAAATGAACAGTATTGTCCATAAAAATATGATTTTTTGCCCTCTTTGTATTGTATGAATGCTAAGTTTTAGTTTACATGATAAATTGTTGTGTTTTCTTTAGGTTCCTTGCACAGACACTTTGTGCCAAACTGTTCCTGTAACTTGAAATTGTTGTCATTTGTTTATCACTGACACTCAATATTTGTTCTCTAATTTGATTAGATAATCATTTCGGAGATATCAGAATTCAGATCTGTGTTGACAATAAACAGAATGAATAATGTACAGCAAATACCAACAAGTATATTCATTATTTATTCTAGATTGTACTGATTCCCTTTCACAAAGATGGGAAATCAGTTGACTGGGATAGCGCCATCCCAGATTTTACCTGTTGAGCAGTATCTGTCAGATGTGCCAGACTACGAGTTTGAAGCAAAGTAAGTTTCAATTGTAATGAATTAAAGGGACAATTTGAGCGGGGTATTTTTTGTGGAAACAAAATTCAGGAGGACTTTTCTGTTTACAATTATATATGATTTTTAATGTCATACTTAGTTTCAAATATGCTTGTGAGGTTAGCATTTCAGTTGTTCAAGATTTAACAATTTGACAAAGAATGCACTGTATCGCTCAAAAGATAACAACATTGTGAAATGAAGCCAATCATCAAAGGTACGATCCTGGCATGCATTACTACGTCAAAATGCTGTCGTAACTGATAATTTTTATTATGAATTATTTGTGAATATGCTCCTCTTCTATCAATCAAGTAGTTATTTCTTAATTTTGTTAATGAATTAGCATAATACAGCACATTTGTTTTCCCGCAATGCTAACAATTCGAAATGGCGGATGAAACCCGATCAAGTGGTAGTTGATCAAAATTTAGCTTTGTTATCTTCAGTCTGATTAAAATCGACCGTACTCCGAGGAATAAAATATAAAAAATATTGTCTCTATCTGGGCTCGAACCAGCCAGAACATCCTGTCCGTCTCGGTCTGAATGCACCCACCTCTATTGCATGTTCCTATGACCAGTTTAGCGCAGACAAACCTAGTCATAAGCTATCCAATCACATCCTCGTTTTTAAATAGCGTTTAGCGGCGATTATGTATAACAAATTGTACACTGGAGTTACCTGCCCCTGCATGATATCGAAGCTTTTACTGCGCCCCTTGCGATTGGCTAGATGAGCTTGCGTCAGAACATGCGGGTAATAGGGGTGCCTTCAGACTGTGAATGAGAGGAAAACCGGGCTGGTTGAAGTTCAAACCCCACTAGAGACAATATTTTTACACTTTTTTTCCTCGAATCACAGTCGATTTTAATCAGACTGTGTTATCTTCAGCAACTGTTTAAGATATGTTCTCGTCTATTTATTTCAGTCAAGGTAGTACAAGATTTTTCAAGGTTGCTAGAGCAAGATGCAAGGAAGGCCTCTCTATTGTGAAGGTTTTTGTCATTCATGACCCATCATTGCCATTGGCTATCCACAAGGATAAACTGGAGGGTATGTAAATTTCAAGATTGTGAAGATAATATTTCAATATTAAAATATAAGATGACTTAAGCAGAGTTTTGTCCATTAATATCTGAAATTGTGTGATGAATCACATTCAACATAGCCATGTTGAAACAATTTTAATCTATAAAGTCCAGTAGATGTGTTGTTAGCGCAGAGTATAATTGTGTTTTTATTTATGAGCCTGATCGAACCTAATAAACATCGGTTTTTTTAGTAGATTAATTTTATTGACTATTTTGTATTAGTTATGTTAAAAATGAGCACTGATGGATCAGTAGATTGTTCGCCTTTGACATCCTGTATGAAATGTATGGTTGATTGATTTATATAGAAAACTGTCAACCTCAAATTTATGTTCATCATGAAAAGTGTCCCATGCCTTTGACTACTTTATAGAAATTAATATTGCTGGGAAGCACAATCTTTCATGGAAGAATACTCAATGGCATTATCCCCAAACAGAGGTTTTGCAGAGGTGCATTCTCATCCCTTAATAGTATTTATATTATAATTATAGATAAATTTTTGCTTGGAATTGTCTAACAAATAAATCTTACAAATTAATCTTAAGTTTTGCAATTATATCAATTGAACATTTGTTGTCCTCAGATATTGGCCAGAGGCTCAAAGGAACATCAAATTGTCTTCCTTTCCAAAAGGCAATTGTAAGTATTCATTTTCATAACTTTGCAATGAAAATATTTACTGTTTTATGATGATGAAAAACTGAAAATGATAATGGTAATAATGTGGATACTTTTGTGGCCCCTTTTCCATGTGGTTATACATGACCAGAGCGCTACCTACATCATTACCTTTAAAAATTGTAATTTCTCAGCCACTACTACTTAGCGCTAATTGTGGCTATAAAGGTCAGTAGATAGAGAATCTCATCAAAGTGTCTTCTGATATCAAATATATCAACAAAAAGTTGATCAAAGTAACAAATATCCAAGGTTTTACGAGGATATTCCTTTTATCAACAAGAGTTGATATATTTGATATCAGAAGACATGAGGGCGAGATTCTATTTATCATCCAAAATCATTTTTCTTTATGTTTGCATGACAAATGAAAATCATTTAACACAGCACATCCCCAACGCAGTGATTTTAAAGCATTATAATGTGATCATGTTTATGAAGATATCCCTTTGTGACGGTGTCAGGTTTATGATATGTCATAGCATTGTGACGCCATTACTTGATAATGCAAAATGTTTGTTGTACTTTTCATGTTTTCATGTACTTGCCTATTGCAGGGTATTGTTCAAAATCTGCTTTTAAAAATGATACCTCCTAGGAGATATCACTTGATCTTCCACGAGCAATGTCTCCTGTGGAACACTGTTTTGGATGAATACTTTTTTCAGATACCAATTTGAATAATGCTGTTTCTGTTCTCTTTTATTGCATATGTTATCTTCTCGTATTCCAGCAATCTGATAGAGCCGCTCTCCTCTTCAGACAATATGTGAAGGACAGTTTGTATGATAGAATCAGCACCAGGCCTTTCCTGAATGGAATCGAGAAGAAATGGATTGCTTTTCAGATGCTCTGTGCTCTCAACCAGTGTCATAAAGTCAAGGTAGTTTTTGATGATAGAGAAAATCAAATTCTTTTGACCATCATGGTAGTGATTTGACAGTGTCAATAGATTTTAGTTATTTGTGCAGTTTTCTTTCAAATTGAGTTATATTTCACAGCTATTTCTTTTTGCGTTAATTTTGGGGGGGGGGGGGTGGGGGCTAAGGAGAAATTTGAATTAATTTTTGCCCTATTCTTTCATTTCTTGATCAAAACCTAGTAGTGATTTGCCAGTTATTATTGAAGTTTTCTTCAATTTGAGTCATATTTCACAGCTGTTTGGGGGGCTAAAGGGAGACTTGAATAAAATGTTCTGCTCTGTTCATACAAACGCCTGGAAATACTTGATCGAAAACAAAATTGTATTCTTTACATGATTGAACATACTTTGACTAAAGAGCCTCTTTTAATCGTTTCTTGATGAAATTTGTAACTATGTTTTTTGTTTGATTAGGTTTGTCATGGCGACATCAAATCTGAGAACATCATGATAACAGGATGGAACTGGGTCCTTCTTACTGACTTTGCCAGCTTTAAACCAACCTACCTTCCTGAGGTAACTTATTGTGTAACCTATTCACAAAAGAATGTTATAACCCAATGTCTTAGTTACAACAGTCACTGACATTTGATATTAAATTACTGCTCAATAATTCAATGCCAAAGTATAAAAGCTGGTAACAATTCATCATCAGGTTTTAAAAACATCATTGAGCAAACCGTCAGATTTATCCTAATTCTACGACACACAATATGGACATGCTACATGACCCGAAGAAATTGTAGATTTTATAACCATTAACTTAAAATGACAGGTATATCCCTCAGACTTCTAATTCTTTTTCGACACTCGAAGATGGATATGTTTTATTGATAGAGTTTGTAAACATTATTTTCAAAACCAGGAAAACTGTCAGATTTCTTATTATTCTTCAAAACAGCAAAACATGCTGAATGTAGATTTGTAAATTGTTGTAGATTTTATGAGTATGATCTTGACCTCTCATTCTTTTTTGACAAAGTTAATTTTATGGCCCAGAAAATATGCGTAGATTTTATATAAACCATTATCTTAAATTCCAGGACAACCCGTCAGACTTCTCATACTTCTTCGACACATCAAGAAGAAGGACATGCTACATCGCACCGGAGAGATTTGTAGAGAGCAATATGAAGAACACAGACACTGGTGGACAGACCGGGAACATCGACCTCACCTCCAGCGAGGTCAAGACTGGCGATCTCATGCCTGCCATGGACATATTCTCCCTCGGGTAAATGTCTTGGGAGATCTTTAGCTGCTATTTTATACTTGTTGACACTGTAAACACTTAGAGGGAATCAACAACCTAGACAGGTAAGGGGGGTCACCTGACACAAACTTGGTACTAGCTGTCAGCTGTAAGCGTTTTGTAAGCAAATGATTTCGTCCCTACCGGGCATTTACGACTCTTTCAGGGCCCTTCTAATAAAACCCTGGAATTTAAAAATTTGGGTTGCAGACCCCCTTTAAGACATTCACATATCCTCAGCAATGTTCTCTCTATGGAGTCTAACCCGATGTGACCCCTGACCTGGAAGGGGCTACCATAAGTGTGAAGTCAAGGAGATGGCTTGCGAGTGTTAAATAAATAAATGTGTATAATCTATACCAGCTGTGGGTTTTTTTGATAACACTGACAACATTTCAAAACTTTAATAAACATCTTGGAAGACTAAAAACTTGTAAGATGATATCTTAGCTTGAATACTCATACCTTAACTGGAAACTTGTCGAATTTTGCAGCTGTCATGATTCAAGTTCAAAATGATATGTTCAAAACTCTTTTGGCTTTTGGTTTCAAATCTTTGATGCTAAGGCAGAGGCACATTCTTGTGTTATGAAAGCTTTTTGGAAACATAATGTGATGACCTCTGTGCATTACCCATTAAAAATTTGCACTGAACAAAGGAAGAAATTTGATATTCAGCGAATAATTCTACAAATATATTTTGATTCATATTATGTTGCTGAAAGCTGAAATGACACTGAAATACATCCTCCATTACAGATGTGTTATCACAGAGCTCTTCACAGAGGGCACGTCACCATTCGACCTGTCCCAGCTACTGGCTTATCGTAGTGGGGAGTACAGTCCCTGGAAGATTCTGGAGAAGATCGAAGATCCAAGTATCAGGGTGAGATTTCTTGATTGAACATTGTATTTTATATCTGGTATATTCAGTTGTTTTGTATAAAGTCATATGAAAGTCATTTTCGGTTCAATATTCTTTAACTGACGCTTAATAAGACAGGGTTTGTATAAGCGTGTGCAAAGCCTGGAATATGGGCACTTGGCCTGAAAAAGGCTTATAAACTTATTTTAGCCTTAAAAAAGGAAAATGACTGAAAACTGTGTAAAAGCTTTTAATCCACTAACACTTCTCAAATATTTGAAAATTTTATTTGTTTTTGTCTTGTGCAACAAAAATTCAGTTTTAGTCTCTTAATATTTATACATCCACAGATCCATCCTTTCTCAGAGTATGAACGTTACGCTAACTCCACTAATCTGTACCCTGGGCTCAGAAGCTAGATTCTCTTGCGCTGCCGACTTGGGATATCGCCAATCGGATCATTTTCTCGTTGAAATTCTATCGAGAAGGTGGCGAGAAATTGATTTGATGGGCTATATCCCAAGTCAGGCCGTGCGAGCGATTCTAGCTTCTGAGCCCAGGGTACAGATAAGTGGAGTTAGCGTAACATTCATACTCTGAGACAGAATGCCACAGATCTTTGTGTAATTCCACTGTTTCTGGTTGTCAACTTCATCCAGACTTTAGTACATTGTGATAGTTCTGTTGCTTTGTGTGTTTCTAAAGATCCATATGTGAATCACTAGTTTAAATTATTGGCCTTAATTTGCCCAAAAAAGTCGTGAAAATGGGTTTAAAAAGTCTTAAGTTTGGATCTTGACAAATTGTATGAATCCTGTACCAACTCACTCACCAAAATTGTATGAATCCTGTAACAACTCACTCACCAAAATTGTACGAATCCTGTAACAACCCACTCACCAAATTGTACGAATCCTGTAACAACTCACTCACCAAAATTGTACGAATCCTGTAACAACTCACTCACCAAAATTGTACGAATCCTGTAACAACTCACTCACCAAAATTGTACGAATCCTGTAACAACCCACTCACCAAATTTGTACGAATCCTGTAACAACTCACTCACCAAAATTGTGCAAATCCTGTAACAACTTACTCGCTATATCCTCTCCAGGAGTTGGTCCGCCACATGATGCAGAAGGATCCGAACCACCGACTGTCCGCGGAGGAGTACCTGATCAAACAACGAGGCAAGGCCTTCCCCGAGTACTTCTACACATACCTCAAGCTCTACCTGCAGAAGTTCGCTGTACCACCCATTATTCCACCTGATGACAAGATCACCTTGTGAGTAATTTTTTTCCTTCTCGTCATTTCTAATCATCTTGTGAGAAACCGGTTCCTTCTTATCAGTACTCATCCTTGTCACTTTGTTAGTAATGATTAATCCAGTGAGTTCAATTTGTGAGGCAAATCTGAGTTATGAATTCTTCCTTGACATAAAAGAGATATCATTTTCTCTTCAAAATGACAAAATTACTTTGTGAGTTTATTAATGCTTTATTCTTATTATTTTCCATGATAAAGACATTTATGTTTATTATTTTACCTTCAACTAATGAAATCACTTTTGCAGCTACATTTCTTACATAAGTTGTGACAAAAAAATTGTCTATAGTAATATGAATAACTACAATATTTAACAAACTGTTATTTAGGTTAGTGACATTTTGCAGAAGTTCTTGGTCATAAGCTAAGCTTGTTTTATTCCAGACTGAACACAGACCTGTCCCAGAGCCTGAAGAGTTTACGGATAGAGGAGAGTGATGTCGATATGAACAACGCTCTCGTCCTGCTTATCTCCCTTGTCGGCTCCAGTTCCAGGGACTTGCATGTACGTTACGTTACGTTTTAACTATAAACATTCTGTCAGGTTTCAACGACCAGTATGACCCCTGACAGAATGTCTGACAGTCAAGTCATTGAAAATTTAAATTTTGATTCCATCCCTTGAAAAGTTTGCAAAACAGACATATTTTTATGAAGTCATAGATTTTGTATTTCTTGTGAAATGTCCATAATTTACCTGGATCTTTTAAAATTATCGTATTTTTTTCCAATGTTTGTGGCATTTAGATTAAACAAACTCAAACCTTGTATGGTTTGTCATGGAAAACTCTTGCGGTATCATTGAAAACAGGGATGCAGATTCAAATTTTTGCCAATCGGACATTCCACGTATAAGTCGACTAATAATGATATTTTGTAATAAATTTTGGTGCTTTTTCTCACGTAAATACACGATTGAACATGTGGAAATATTTCATAGACTAAATTTAAGTCTAAATTTATTACTCAATAATTTACTTCTTACTTGTTAAGGCCTAAGTATATGAATATGTTTATAATTTAAATAAATAATCAAGTTTCAATAGTGTCAGTTATTCAGTAAACAAATGCCAGGTGCTTAGAATCTAATATTAACTGGAAAGCAGACGATGTCCAGATCTTTTTGTAGCAACGCATGCAATGCAATGCAAAAATAAAACACTGAAAATACATTACATTGAGTAAAATAAAATTACTTTGGCTGTTTTAAATATAATTCTATTAAGTTATGATGCATATCAACTACTTGACACACACTGCATAAGTTTTTTTAGCCTGTGAAACTTGCCAACAGATCAGCCTGTTTTCGTTTCCTATCACTTCAGTAATCCTGCTGTTCCTTTCACCTCCCTGCAGTAATGAAAGCTCCCAACACTGTGTTAATAAAGTCTTGCTTGCAAAGTCGATGCATGGAGCTTGTGGTGTTAGTGGAGGGAGGATATAGTAACAGCATGTAAAATATCGATGTGAAGTTGTTTGATGTCTTTTAAAAAAAAAGTTTGGCCTTATTGACTTGTTTTACTCAATGCATGACACTGAGATGATCCAATAATTAAAGATAACAAGGTAATTATGTCGTTTGAATGGATTAGTTGTTTCCTTGATGACCGGTTCGTGTTTTCATTACAATATGACCGACACAAGCGGGGCATTTCATCGGCCTTTATTGATTGCTTGTTAGTCAACTCAGGCTTGTTTATCTGTTTGTTTAGTAATTCTTTGATTATCTTCAATCGGTCAAATGACTCCTTGAATGTCCGACAGGTCACTTTTTCAATCGGTCAAACTGGATTCCCAATCGGACATGTCCGGCAAATAGACCGATATCTGCATCCCTGATTGAAAACCATGGAAAAGTCATGGAATTGTTGTTGCTTTTAAGTATGAACCTGAACTTTGTTTGGATAGGCACGTAACACACTTTTAATAGCTATATATGATTTTGAATTTGACACATACCAGGCTTTATTAGGTAATTTTGATCTTTCATAATTCTGTTATATGCGGCTGATTTCAAAACTCATTCATCCAAAATTAAAATTTATTATAGAATTATGTTATTTCATAATGAATCAGCTGTGTTTTGCCTTTTGTACGGTATTCTCCCCAGTTCAAGATTTTCAACAGCAGTAATCTATTATACATGATGTCATTGATTAATACAGTTGGTCAAGATTGTTAACTGTTAGGTTTGTCAGTTTTCCTACTTTTGTTTAAATAAAATCTATTGTATATCTTTCTATCTCTTGTGTCATGTTAAACAATAGTTGCACATTTATGCATTTCAACTCTATTATGTACCAGTATTTAATACTGTTTGATAGAGTCATTGTCCTGTCCCCCCATTACACGTAGATGGGCTTATGGCATGGCCCGTCGTCCGGCATCCGTCCGTCCGTCGTCCGTCCGTCGTCCGTCCGTCGTCCGTCCGTAAACTTTTGACACTTTCAACTTCTCCTCATGAACCATACACATTAGAGAGCTGACATTTTGTGTACAAGTACCTTAGCATATGGAGATTCTAATTTGTAACTTTGGTGACTGTGTGACCCCAAATAGGGTCACAGGGGTCACAACTTTAAAAACCTATTTTCATCTTCTTCTCCAGTTCCAGATGGACTAGAGAGTTAAAAATGATATGTGCAGACTCCTTGGCCAATGGGGATTCTAATTTGTAACTTTGGTGACCCTGTGATCCCAAATAGGGTCATAGGGGTCACAACCTTAAATACCTATTTTCATCTGCTTCTCCAGTTCTAAAAGGAGTAGAGAGTTAAAAATTATATGTGCAGACTCCTTAAACAATGGGGATTCTAAATTGTAGATTTCGTGACCCCATGACCCCAAATAGGGTCACAGGGGTCACAACCTTAAAAAGCTATTTTCATCTTCTTCTCCAGTTCTAAAAGGACTAGAGAGTTGAAAGTGATATGTGCAGACTCCTTGGACAATGGGGATTCTAATTTGTAACTTTGGTGAACCTGTGACCCCAAATAGGGTCACAGGGGTCACAACCTTAAAAACCTATTTTCATCTTCTTCTCCAGTTCTAAAAGGACTAGAGAGTTGAAAATTATATGTGCAGACTCCTTGGCCAATCGTGATTCTTAATTGTAGATTTCGTGACCCCATGACCCCAAATAGGGTCACAGGGGTCACAACCTTAAAAACCAATTCTCATCTTCTTCTCCAGTTCTAAAAGGACTAGAGAGTTGAAAATTATATGTGCAGACTCCTTGGCCAATCGTGATTCTTAATTGTAGATTTCGTGACCCCATGACCCCAAATAGGGTCACAGGGGTCACAATCTTAAAAACCTATTTTTCTCCATTAGATGACAGTCTATGGCAAATTTATTTCGCCTTGGATATTTTAGTGTGGACTTCTTTCACTGTCTGATATTGGCGATCTAGAAAGTGTTGAATAGTAATACATTTGTTTTGTAATTTTTTTATAGGTTTTCTTGCAATAGGTAACATTTGTTTCATGTTTAGCTCATCTTGCCTGTATAAAGCAAACTTGATATGATGCCTGATGAGCTACAGAGCCAATGGCTCTATTTTTCAACTTCTTTTGATATTTTTTTGTTGGCGGTTTCCAAGGTAATGGAATTTAGACAGATTTTGACAGAGTCGTTGTCCTCTATATTAATCTAAGATATTTATAAGATTGATATCTGATTTGTCGAGGATCATCAGGGTATGTCATGTTATGATGATTCTTGTTGTATATGTTAAAGTGACACAGAGTATCTTTCTTAAAATTCTATTTGGGTTTGATAAGCTACAAAATATCTAATATGCTGATTGAAGTTCATATCTCATCACTGGACTTGCAAATATATCCATTTATGCATAATATCTCTAAAATGCTTGATTTTGTGGAAAAATCAAGAAAACATCTCAAATACGTTTAATATTCGAAATTATGCATCCAATTAATCTACCAATGGTTACAATACCTAATAAACACTATCGAATCGAATATATCTTCCTGTCAGCTTATGACAAGGTTTCAAAATAACGTTTGGTGAATTTGCGTCGCCACTCTAGCCACATTGTCCGGTTTTCGATCAAAATCTCGACTTTGAATGGCTGTATTTTCGCTCTAATGTACTGATTGACCTTTAACTTGTTATTTTCAGTAACAGTTAGTGGTTCCCGATGTAATAACATCGATTTCAAAATTTGACATATGTGATCCTATCAACATACTCTGTGTCTCTTTAACATCAATTTGCGGCGGGGGATCTTGTCACCTTTGTGACAAATACTTGTTGTATCTGCGGCCTTAAAGTATTGAAATAAGACTACTATTTGATTTCAAGTTGCAATATAGCATGTATCGCAAACCAGTCAGCAAGTAGATGTGCCTTTGAGGATATTCAAATTTTTTATATTTTGATTTTTTTTTGGCGGTTTTCATTGAAATGAAACTTAAACAGATTTTGACAGTCGTTGTCCTCTATAATAATCTAAGATATTTATAAGATTGATATTCTTAATTGTCGAGGATCATCAGGGTTTGTCATGTTATGACGATTCTTATTGTATATGTTGATAATTCTTGCTGTTGCAGTTCTACAATTCCCGTATTTCTGCATTGGATCTCCTATTGCGGATGTCACAGTATGTCAGCACCGATGTTATTCTGGATCGAATCATTCCTTACATGGTAAGACTCCTCAAAAAAATAATTTGTATTGAACAAATTTTGTGTCTTATATTGATAAGATATCTTAATTGTATTTGTATGGTAGGTCCTTTGATAACTCCTTTTTCATACTGACTCTTTTACGAGACTGTACACTCCAAAATCGAAAGATAACAAGGCAAATTCCATGGAAGGATAATTTTGCTCGTGTCAAAATGAAGAAGTTGTTCACCTTTGGAATTCCTTTTTGTAGAATGCCACTCAGAGAATCGATCCTAAGTATTCGTTTTAAAAATTCTATCTTACATCTTTATGCTAACAAAGCTAGAAATATTCAGTGTCTGAAATAACCACTAGCCCGGTAGCCCGATGTTAGTTAAAAGTTGCCTGGGCTTGTAGAAAAAAAGTGATGTTAGCACGGCTGGCTGGTGTAAATTGTCAAGACATCTTGAGGCAATATGTGTTTGATTTCATTTCAATGAATGTTAGGCAACATTTGTAAGTTTTTTTCACCTTGACTTAATTTGGCTAGAAATTTTTCTTCTGGGCTAGTAACTTTGAAAACATACTAGCCCGGTTTGCTAGTGATCTTGAAAAATTAGTTCCATATATTTTTTTGAATATGATATTTGAATTTTTTAGTGTAATTTTTTATGAGATATGATTTATAATATGTTCTCTAAAATTGTTTCAGCTTCATTTTGTGCACGATTCCTTCCCACGTGTCCGCGCTAAGACAGTAGAAACTATCACTGATTGCCTGTCCAATATCAAGAATGTGCCGAGGAGGTATGTACAATTTGTCAACTCAGTGCTTGTATTTCCTACTCATCTAAGGTTTTAAAATAGCATGACACATTTCCTCTAGACAACAGCTAATGGATAAGATGCTGGTGCTAGCAAAATAATCAAATTGCCAGTTAGACATTTTGAGAAATGTGTTTGTATCAAGAATCATGAATAAATTTATTTTAGACATTATTGCATCACCATTTCCTTTTAATCTAAACCGTACAAACCATGAACTTTAAACAGAACTGAAAAGTAGGAGTTCAAATATCCAAAAATTACCTTTCTGAATGTTTTTTAAAATATGACTTTGTTTGAATGACAATAAGAAAAAACACTTCAAATTACTGATTTTCACATTACATGATACAGAGGAAATCATTCTCCTTTATTTTCTCTATAACATTTAAATATTTTTCCATGTAAAAAGTTTCAAATTCTGATAAGCTAACTCATTAGCTAATATGAGGCAAAATCATTTGGAATTTTTTTTATTAGCTTCCTCCTGCAATCCAATGCTCTTGAAAATTATCTTTTAATAATAATGAAATAGTACTCAAAATTTCAATATCATTTTATGTTATTTTATATTTAATGTACCATACATTTTATCATTGTTTGTGTATTTTATGTATCATACATGTTTGTTTCAGTGACTCCAATGTCTTCCCTGAATACATATTCCCAAGTCTTGTGAGTATTTAGAATCTTTTCAAAAAACTTAAAAAATATAAATCAATCGTTTTTCCCAAGAGAATCTCTTATGACCAAATACAGCCTAAATTCATTGTCAAAAGTATGGTTTTCTACAATATACATCAAATATTAATTTTCAAGAGAAAAGTATTTGAATAAATATGTACATGATTCATTGTCAGAAGAAAGTTTTTTGGAAGATATATATAATATAATTATAGATAATATTGTCAAAAGCAAGATATTGTTCAATATTCATCGCCAAAAGCATTGTAAGGTTTATGCCCAGTATTCATCATCAAAAGCATTGTACGCTCCAAAATATATCCTATTTTCATCTTCCGGAGTATAACATTTATTGATTATTAGCTCACCTTTACAGAGTAAATGTGAGCTTATGTCATGGCGCTACGTCCGTCGTCCGTCTGTCTGTCCGTCCGTCTGTCCGTCCGTCTGTCCGTCCGTAAACTTTCACGAAAAAGACTACTCCTCCTAAACGAATCCAGATATCATTCTGAAATTGTAGTATGTTATACCCATGGTGATTCCCCACAGAAAGGTAGACGTTTCAGTTTTGAGAATCCAAGATGGCCGCCATGACAGCCATATTGAATTTTCAATTAGATTTCATGAAAAAGACTACTCCTTCTAAACGAATCCAGATATCATTCTGAAATTGTAATATGTTATACCCATGGTGATTCCTCACAGAAAGGTAGACGTTTTAGTTTTGAGAATCCAAGATGGCCGCCATGGCAGCCATATTGAATTTTCAATTAGATTTCATGAAAAAGACTACTCCTTAACGAATACAGATATCATTCTGAAATTGTATTATGTTATACCCATGGTGATTCCTCACAGAAAGGTAGACGATTCAGTTTTGAGAATCCAAGATGGCCGCCATGACAGCCATATTGAATTTTCAATTAGATTTCATGAAAAAGACTACTCCTTCTAAACGAATACAGATATCATTCTGAAATTGTATTATGTTATACCCATGGTGATTCCTCACAGAAAGGTAGACGTTTCAGTTTTGAGAATCCAAGATGGCCGCCATGACAGCCATATTGAATTTTCAATTAGATTTCATGAAAAAGACTACTCCTTCTTAACGAATACAGATATCATTCTGAAATTGTAGTATGTTATACCTATGGTGATTCCGCACAGAAAGGTAGACGTTAAAGTTTTGAGAATCCAATATGGCCACCATGGCAGCCATATTGAATTTTCAATTAGATTTCATGACAAAGACTATTTCTCCTAAACCAGTCTAGATATCATTTTTATATTGTAGTATGTTATACCTATAGTGATTCCGCACAGAAAGGTAGATGTTTAAGTTTTGAGAATCCAAGATGGCCGCAATAGCAGCCATATTGACTTTTCAGCTGCAGATGACACATCATTATTATTAAATTTTAAGCTTTCATCAAGTGATCACTGGCACCATATAAATTCTCTAATTTGAATTTACTAATCATAATATTATCTTAAATATGGAATATTTAAGATTGTCGTGCAAGTTGTTCTATATTTTTAAGTGTTTCTAAAAAAAATTAAGATGAAAGACAAACATAATTGATTTTTTTGTTTAAAATCTTTATGGCAACTAGCTGCAAAAACCAAATCACATTAAACATGTTAAATTTTAAACAATGGTATTTCCCTTTTATTCCTTTAAATACCACACATAAGGGGTCAACCAGAGTTCAGATATTCCACTATGTTGTCTAATACACATCCCAAGGCAGGCTGCTAGCATCACAGTGTCAGCTGCTAGTCTGTTGCATAATCAACCTCACCCAATTGATATGGTAGAGCATTATGCTATATGGCCATGGCCCATGTGTATGCAATAAAAGTTATGGACTTGTATTCTCATGACAGTGATATGTTCTTTCTAAGAATAACAACTTACACAAAACTTGTCTACAATAAGCTTTGTGTTTAGCAATCTACATGATAAGTTGATGTGGAATAAATATGCAGATGAAAATCGAAAAGGGTTTAGTAAGAAAAGTAAGGAAATTTGATTTGTCATATCTCTCTGTTGATTTGACAATGCAAAAATGTTTACCATTATAGTACTGTATGAGTGTTAAATAAATTGATACTTTAATGAAAGACATCTCATGGTCACTTGACATGTAAATATTATGTGAACAAAATAAACGTGTCTTATGCATTGCTGTGTTTATGACTTTTCTCTCAATCAGTCATTCATTTTCCTTGAAAAATCTGTACTCTTGGGATTCTCAATATCCCATGCAGCATAACCATCAGTGAAATAATCTTGAAATCATATTAATGATTCACTACAAAACAAATGTAAGTGCCCACCATCAAGATATCATAATGAAATTAATACGAATGCCCACATAAAAGTAGCATTTTGAAGATTAAAAAGTACAAGATGGTCACCAATTCAGCCATAGATATACAAAAAAGTTATACAAAAACCTACTGCTTGTTAACTTATCATGATTATATCATTCGTGTATTAATGTTTGTTCAAGCTCTAGTCGTTTCCAAAAGAAGACTAGTATTTTAAAAGATAAAAAAATCATGATGGCAGCCATAATCAATTATATAAAAGATGGTTACATGTATAATTAAACCAATACCACATCATTCATTTTAAGGTGAGCTTCTGTACCCTCGGTACTTTTATATTCCACTTTGTTTTCAGACCCACTTGGTGCATGATGAAGTTGCCTTAGTAAGAGCAGCCTATGCTGAAAACATTGCTCGCCTCGCTGAAACAGCTCTCAGGTTTGCTTTTTTGCATCTCAGCATTTACTGTTCAATCCTTGAATCACTCTTTCGGCATCCTTTTTCATATTTTTGGACACCAAGCTGTTGATTTCACATTGAAGAAAAGGATTATCAGTCCATTTTCATATTTTGGGAAATAAAATTGTTTATTTCATCTTTTAGTGAACAATAAGCCATCCTTTTTCATAACTGGGACATAAAACTGTTTAACTCATCTTATAATGATGCATAAGCCGTCCTTCTCACATGATTGTTAGATAAATACTTCTCCCTCGGGTAATATGTTTTGATGTACCATCTTTGTACAAATTTCGCCCTCACCTTGCGGCTCGGGTGACAGTGCTACAAAGATGGTACTTCAAACTGTATTTCCCTTGTCATAGGCAAAGAAATGTATTTTTGCTGAATAAGAAATTAAATATTTTATTATATGATAGGCGGTGAAATACCAAGATCAATCAATGAAAATAAACCATGTTATCACTCACTTGTGACCTGATGTTTACGATGTCATGTTGTTTCTTTTGCTCTCTTTGTTGCCGATTCACCCTTCAATTTTGACAAAAATACAATTTTATCATAAAATAATTGGAAATTTAGTTTTTTTCTTGACAAATAACATGTTTATTTCATCTCATAAGGCAGAAAAGTTTCATAATTATTTCTTACCACTCGTAGTTACGCCACTCGTAAAAGTATAAACTGAGGTACTTCCTCACTCCAGGACAGAAACATGGTAATTGTCAAGAAAAGACAAATATCCTCTAGATATCTTGTCATGTTATATCTTCAGAGTTCTGGAGATGACCCAGCTACAGGAGCTGTCTGAGATCGACTCACAGGAGGACAGCAGTGTGGACTCACAGTACATGGTGAGTATATCACGCTCCTCATACTCAACTATCCACACTCCTATACCTCAATTGAAGATACCATCATTTGATACTTATCTATTGAAGTCTAATAGATCCACATCTGATGTGATTTCATTTGCATTATGTATGATGTCATAGTGTTAAGGACCAACCCAATTTTCAATATTGAGATAGTCAATATTCTATGAATAGTTCATGTACACTGTTTGCAGTGATGAATTTCCGCAGTGTTTTTCCCACAGGGGGGTTCTAGAGAAGTAGGATACTTTTACCATTGCATAGGGTTCAATCAGATGCGATGATAGGACAAAATGACCCTAGGAACATCTGCACTGCTCAATGTAAAAACTTTAGACAGAACACATAAAGATTTACACTGTGAGTCTCAGGAGACACAAAGGACTCACTTAAATCAGCTTGGACCAAAAAAACTTTGTGGAAGCGAGTCCTCTAACTCAGTAAGTCATATTTGAAGATTGATCAGTGTATATGATGAGGATGATGCTTATAAATATGATATTGGGGTCGTCCTTACGTACCTTCTAAGATGAAGAAATATCTACCGGTAATCTTGTCTGACAGCTGGAGTCAAATATTTTAGTGGGGTTAATATTTTTGTTGTTATAGATTTAACAATTTGACAAAGAATGGAATGCATCACTGTGTTCTCTTGAATTTTGTTTCCACAAAAAATACCCTGATAGGACTGTCCCTTTAACTCAATCTGTCCTGTTTAATAACATTTTAATGATACTTATGATTGGAACTGGTAACCTTCTCTGACTGTGAGAAATACACATTTTTAGTGGTACTATTTGCTTTCTTATCTGCTTGTACCCATAAAACTTTGTGGTAGTGAGTCCACTTACTCAGTCAGTCATATTTGTAGATTGATCACTGTATATGATGATCATGAATATTGAATATTGAGGTCGTCCTTAACTTCTAAGATGAAGAAATATCTAAACTTCTCTGTTAGCTGGAGTCAAGCTACGACATGGAGCTTCAGTCAGTGATTTTTGTAGACTTGTCACTGTAAATGATGATCATGATGCTTATAAATATTGAATATTGGGGCGGTGCTTAATTCTAAGATGAAGAAATATCTAAACTTGTCTGTTAGCTGGAGTCGAGCTACTACATGGAACTCAGTCAGTCCTATATGTATGTATGAGATGATCATGAATATTGAATATTGGGGTCGTCCTCAACTTCTAAGATAAAAACTATCTAAACTTCTCTATCAGCTGGAGTCGAGCTACGACATGGAACTTCAGTCCCTGCAGGAGATGATACAACAGAAGGTGGTAACACTGCTCAGTGACCTGGACAACACAGTCAAACAGACCCTCCTCGAGTCAGGCATCACTAGGCTCTGTGTCTTCTTCGGCAGGCAGAAAGGTAGACCCTTTCCTTGTTCTCCTACCCATACCCTGATATGAAACAAGTGTAAAGCTGACAGCTGGTTTTGCAATACTTTTCATGACCTGATAACATGTTTTTGTAAAGTAAAAAAACCCTCCTCTTGTCAGGCATCACTAGGCTTCTTCGGCCAGCAGAAAGGTAGACTCTTTCCTTGTTCTCCTACACATATCCTGATATGCAACAAGTGAAAAGCTGACAGCTGGTTATGCAACACTTTTCATGACCTGATAACATGTTTTTGTAAAGTAAAAAATACCCTCCTCTTGTCAGGCATCACTAGACTCTGTGTCTTCTTAGGCAGGCAGATAGGTAGACCCTTTCCTTGTTCTCCAACACATACCCTATTATGAAACAAGTGAAAGAATGACAGCTGGTTTTGCTATTTATGGCCTGTATATATGCTTATATAAGATTTTTATAAGGAGAAACCATGAAACCGAGGAACTGGTAAGGTTGTAGAAAGGAAGGAAATACCTGGGGATGCAAAGCTTCAAAAGTTTTTTCCGGACTATCAGGGTCTTTAACCTTGCCAAATCTGAGTTTGAATGGTTTCTCTATGTTATCAGCCAATCAAGTTAATAAATCCAGAACAATAAATCATAACATCCATTGTGCCTATGATAGAACCCTTAGTATCAAGTACATTGACATTATGTGCCAATGACTGTCTAAGTTTTCTGAAAAACTTGTGAATTCCACATTTTATGGGTTTAGTGTTCAGGGTCTACAATCATTGTATTCCTCCTGTCGGGCCTAAACCTTTCTTGAAGGAAACACAAGATTGTATATCCCTCAGACTAGAATGACCCTTCACATTATGTGCTTAAGAATTGATAACAGCAAATAAACAAAGGAGATGGAAAATATATGCACAATTATTTTGGCATTTAAATGGATTTCTGTTTCTTTTCATATGCAGTGATTAGGAAAGGCAGGTGTCATGGGCCATTTTGCACATTGGATTAAAACAATTTTGAAGTTTACTCTTGATATAATGGGCAATGGCCCATTTGAAATTCAGAAAATTACCCAAACCCTGAAAATGACCCATTGTCAAAGATGTCTTTCCCAATCCCTGCATATGGTTTCAGTCTCTCATTTTATCTGTCGGTAATTTGTCATGTAGGCTCATTTGTGTATTGGTAACTCTGATAATTAAGTTTTCCAGTGTATTCATTCAGTTCTGTCATCATAGCTAAGGATATTTACTGTTAAAATAAATAGTCATTTAAAATTAAGAAAACGGCCAAGTTTGCACAGATAATTGCGACCTGATGCAGTCAAGGAATTCATTCCAAAAATTATTTTCAGCAAATGATGTTCTGCTGTCTCACATGATTACTTTTCTGAATGACAAGGTAGGCTTGAAATTTTTTAGAAGTTATCATTCTTCTATCAGTCTATTTTATTCCTATCATTAACACAAAACATATTTCTGAAAAGAATTCGCCAAAAAGTTTCTCAGGGCATTCAGGGCATTTTTGCAAAATTGTAGAAACTTTTTAAGAATTTTGAAATTGATGACCTTGCTAAAAAATAAATATTTTGCAAGAGTTTTCATTATTTTATTATTTTTTCCAATCTTATCATGTAAAAAGCAAAATGTAAAAGATAATTTCATTTTTAAGAATGGTTAAAATTCAGTCTATTTTAGTTATCCTCGTTAACTAGTTTTAATTCCTACAAAGGTTACTAAAAAACCCTTTGAAACTTTTGCAGTATGACTGGAAACTCAGGGCCTCGTTCTTCGAGAATATCGTTGGCGTTGCTGCGTATGTTGGCTGGCAGAGTTCCTCAATACTCAAACCTCTCCTACAACAGGTTGTTCAGATTGATAATGTCATATTTTATTATAAGATTATTTCCGATTGATTACTGAAAGTGATGGGACAATATATTATTTACTGTATGACTCTTTGATTAAAAACTCCTTATGGCTGAAATGTTGCCTAAGCGGCGCTAACAAAAACCTCACTCACTCACGTATGTATGTTGTCTTTATCACAAATGATTTGTACAGGTTATAACAATTTTCAAAGCAATAAATGTAAGTGGCTTAAATATGGTTGAAAATTAAATCAATGAATTTTCCCATCAGGGATGTTGCCATAATAGATAACCCTATCTCTTTGTTAATCCTTTAATAGGTGATTTAAAGAAAGATATTCAAATTTATTGGGAACTTGTGGGATACATCTTCTAAAGACTCTTGATTTTGTACTACTGACATTAAATTGTCTCTATTCTGCAGGGTTTGAGTGATCCGGAGGAGTACGTAGTACACAAGACGTTGGGTGCCGTCAAGTCGCTAGCAGAGCTGGGTCTACTTCAGAAACCCATGCTTCAGGAGTTTGTACAGGAGATTGTCCCCTTTCTTGCTCACCCAGTAAGTACTGTAATTAATGATAATTAAAGACTCTTCATATTGTGTCTTGAAATCTCCTTATTCATATAACACAGGAGTAATTTCATGTTGTAGTGTCTTATCAAATTATTTATTGCAATACTAGATATTAACTGTTTCAATTTTAGATTTCTATTGCATAGGAATGCACATTGAATCTACTGTTGCTTGTTTTACACTACATAAATAGAGAAAGACCTCTCCCTTGATAAAAAAAATACCTGCACTCGGGCTTAAGCTTGTGGCAGATCGCTTTGTTAGTGGGCTTTATTTCGACGGAAACCCTCATGTTCAGTCTTTTTAGCTCATCTGGCCTGTAAGGCCCAATGGGCTTATGGCATGGCATGGTGTCCGGCGTCCGTCCGTCCTTCCGTCCGTCCATCCATCCGTAAACTTTGTGGAATTTCGACTTCTTCTCCAGAACCATAAGGCCTAGAAAGCTGAAACTTTGTGTACAGACTCCTTGGCTAGTGAGGATTATAAATTGTAGCTTCGGTAGCCCTGTGACCCCAAATAAGGGCCACAGGGGCCACGCCCTAAAAACCTATTTTCATCTTCTTCTCCAGAACCATAAGGCCTAGAAAGCTGAAACTTTGTGTATAGACTTCTTGGCTAGTGAGGATTATAAATTGTAGCTTTGGTAGCCCTGTGACCCCTAATAAGGGTCACAGGGGATACGCCCTAAAAACCTATTTTCATCGTCTTCTCCAAAACCATAAGGCCTAGAAAGCTGAAACTTTGTGTACAGACTCCTTGGCTAGTGAGGATTATAAATTGTAGCTTTGGTTGCCTTGTGACCCCTAATAAGGGCCACAGATGCAATGCCCTAAAAACCTATTTTCATCTTCTTCTCCAGAACCATGAGGCCTAGAAAGCTGAAACTTTGTTTGCAGACTCCTTGACTGGTGAAGATTATAAATTGTAGCTTTGGTGGCCCTGTGACCCCTAATAAGGGCCACAGGGGCCACGCCCTAAAAACCTATTTTCATAGTTTTTTCCAGAAGCATAAGGCCTAGAAAGCCGAAACTTTGTGTACAGACTCCTTGACTAGTGAGGATTATGAATTGTAGCTTTGGTGACCCTGTTGCCCCTAATAAAGGCAACAGGAACGTCCTTCAAATCTATTTTCATCTTCTTCTCCTGAAGTATAAGGCCTAGAAAACTTGTCGCCTATATACTTAATTTTATGATTGGTGCCCCTGTGGCCTCTACAAAGGGGGAATCACATTGGCCACACTCTCCAGCATAATTGATGTTGAAGCCTGATGAACTACAGAGCCAATGGCTCTATTTTTCCTTTACTTTATGCCTGGTCTATTTCAGGGTATATGGATCCGACAAGGAGCGGTTGGTTTCATCGCAGCTGTGGCAAGACTGATGAACATCGCTGACCTTCACTGTAACCTTCTCCCCCAGGTGGCGCCACTACTCAATCAACAGGTGCTACAACTTGACAAGGAGGTCAGTATGAATAAATTACATTTGTGACTTAAGCCTATTATTGTTCTCTTGCCACATAATTGTTCAGTAGGGTAAGGAATGCGCCCCCTGGTGGCGAGCAGGCAGCACGCGCGTGCATGAGCTCCGGCTTTTGAATAGTCGAAACGTATTGATAAAGAAGATTGTAGCGTCTGTAGTTCATACTGAAGACAAATAAAAGAACATGGGATGCGATGCTGCAACGCACAGAGGCCGTATTGGCTGTTTTTTATCCACCTTCATCACCTTCATGTCACGGCGTGTGAGTAAATGTGTAGCCATGCGAGTCGCCACGCTGCACGTGCCGCGAGGTGCAATAAGCAAGACGGTGAGAGTGTGCTTGTTTTTTTCTGTAACTTTTTTACTACTGCTATCAAATGATATTGAAAGTAACCCCGGCCCACGAACAAAGCAAAGTACACTCGTTGAACTTGAACCTTCCATTCGGGACGTGTATGCTGAAATTATGAACATGAAAAAAGAAGCTACCGAAAATTTCAATGAAATATCAAATAAAATTTCGACTGTCAACAAAGACCTACAAACATTAGTTTCAGAAAATGCAAGTCTAAAGGAAGAAGTCGTTTGTCTCAAACAAAAGATAAACTTTCTTGAAATAAGCCAAAAAAAGAACAATTTAATGTTTTTTAATCTTGATGAATCATCAAATGAAAGTCCCAACGAAACTGAAAACAAGATACTCAACGTTATGACTGAAAAGATGCAGCTGCATATGGATAAAGACAAATTCTCGGCACGACGACTTCCCAGTAAGGCAACCCGGTCAAGACCAGTGATAGTGTCATTCCTAATGTACAGGGATAAAGTGGATGTGTTGAAGTGCTCTAAACTCCTCAAAGGGGATAAGATTCGTATTGCCCAGGATTTCACGGACATGGAACGCAGTGTAAGGAATAACCTCAAACCATTCATGGAGAAAGCACGTAGTGAGGGTAAGTTCTCAGTGTTGAGAGGCACAAACCTTCAAATAGATAATGACATGTTCAAACTTGACTCTTCCTCAACTGTTACTAAACTCCAACACTTAAGGAAACTCAAAACTGTCAGAACCAACACTAACTCTGAAACTCCTGCTCCAACTAACAGTGAAGATCATGACTAACGGTGTGGCCAGGGCCCTGACTGTAGTGATAACATTAACTTTAACATCTCTTGTTGGAACATAGAAGGCCTGAAAGGAAAAGTAAAGTTACCATCGTTTCAAGCGTTTGTGTCTAAACATAACATCTTAGGATTTGTAGAAACATGGGCAAGTGCTGGTGACGAGTTTCAGTTTGATGGATATAAGCAAATTAGTAAAACTAGAATTCAGAACAAGAACTCTATCAGGAATTCAGGTGGCTTATTGTTCCTTATCAAAGAAAGTATTGCAAATGTATTTACTCCTATTCAATCAAACTCAGATAACATTTTATGGTTGAAAACAATCAATCCTGTAATTGATAATAGTGTATTGTTGATAGGACTTGTTTACTTCTCTCCGCCACATTCAAGTATTCACTCAAATGAAGCTCTTTTTGACATTCTTGAAAATGATATTATCAGTTTTAAATGTGACTACCCTGATTGTCATATCATTGTTATGGGCGATCTTAATGCTCGAACAAACTCTGCACCTGATTATATAGTCAACGATGATGCCAAACACCTACCTATCGACGACGAGATGGACTACCTAGAAGATGACTCTGTCTTACCTCGCTCTTCTAGAGATTCTGTCCTTAACAAGAGAGGAAGTGATTTACTGGAACTTTGTAAACTAACAGGTCTCAGGATCTGTAACGGTCGACTAGGGGAGGATGCAGGAATAGGTCACATAACATGTCTTGCAAATGATGGTCAAAGTGTCGTCGACTATGTATTAGCTTCTCAACCTACATTCCCTTTATTCGTGGAGTTTGGGATCGCCGATCAAACTGAATCACATCACCTACCTATATCATTTTCGTTATCACTATCATGTAAAACTTCACCCGAATTGGAATCAACATTACAACCTAAATGCAGACTATACTGGAAAGATGACATCAAGGACCCGTATAGGCAGAGATGGCAGGAGGCGTCACAAGAAAACAGTCAAAATTTCGATAATATTCTATCAACTGAAAACGTAAACGATGCTGTCTCGTTGTTTACAAACATCATGAAAACATGTGCGCTTGGCTGTGGAAAGTCCTCTGCTGGCTCCATGAAGACTCGTCATAACAAGGGAAGCAACTGGTACGACGCAGAATGTGAGTGCGCACGTGCATCAGCGCGTGGGCGTTTACGCGTGTTTCACGCCTCTAACAGTAGCGATGACAGACAGATGTACATTGCAGCCTGGAAATACTATAAACTGTTATGTAAACAAAAAGCACAAGCTTCCTTTAAAACTTTCATGGACAAACTCAGTGAATCGCTAAAGCATTTTGATAATAGAAAATTTTGGTGTCTGTTGTCAAGTAAATCAATGACTCTCTCTAAGAACATAAGCGTCAATGATTGGATTTATCATTTTAAACAGGTGTTTCAGGAAAATGAAAATAGTGTTAATTTTATTGAATTCTATAGGTATGTAAATGACTTTGTTGATTCAATAGACGATGATCTTATCAACATGACAGCAGATGGTGATGATGAACTTGATAAAACTATCACATTGCAAGAAGTGTTATCTGCTATTGACGCGATGAAATCTGGCAAAGCTCCGGGTTATAACGGACTCCCCATAGAATTTTTTAAACATGCTCCATTAGAATGCATTGATATATTATTAAAATTGTACAATGTAATATTATCAACTGGTATTTACCCTGAACAATGGTCTTTTGGTGTTATTATTCCTGTTTACAAGAAGGGCAGTATTAATGAGGCTAGTAACTATAGACCTATTACTCTCCTCGATGTAGCCGGTAAGATTTTTGCTAAAATAATATGCAATAGACTCTTGGTGTGGTCGACAGAGGAGGATGTTATTGTAAAGGAACAGGCAGGTTTTCGTAAGGGTTATCAAACTTCTGATAATATTTATATTATTGATACACTAATTCAAAAATATCTATCACACAAACGTGGCAGGTTTTACTGTGCTTTTATTGATCTAAAAGCTGCTTTCGATTCAGTTTATCGTAAAGGTTTATTATTCAAACTTTGGACTTCTGGTGTAAAAGGTAAAGTTTTTCGAATAATTAGAAATATCTATCAGTCTGTTCAATCATGTATATCTCTTCCTGAGGGTTATTCCAGCTTTTTTGAGTGTAGTACGGGAGTTCGTCAAGGTTGCCAAATGTCCCCCTTGCTGTTTTCTCTTTTTATCAATGATCTTGTTGAGCATATGTCATATGAAGGGCAGCATGGAGTAACTTTAGCATTTTTGGAAATTTTCATTCTCTTATTTGCAGACGATATTGCAGTTATGGATATAAGTATTGTTGGCCTTCAAAGGAGATTAAATTTATTGTCTGAATATTGTGAGAAATGGAAGTTAACAATCAACATAACCAAGAGTAAAGTTATTGTATTTCGCAACGGTGGAAAATTGCGTAGATGTGAAAAGTTCTGGTTGAATGGCTCTACAATGGAAGTGGTTGGATGTTATAAATACTTAGGTGTTCAGCTATCATCCTCAGGATCTTGGTTTTTGACACAGAAAACTCTAGCTCAACAGGCTTGGAAGGTATTACAGATTTTAATCAATAAATTGGGTAAATTCTCCTTGCTTCCACTCGACGTTGCTAATCATATTTTTGATACAAAAGTTCTGCCTATTCTTACTTATGGTTCGGAAATCTGGGGATTCCATCCGTCACCTGATATTGAACGTGTACATGACAGGTTTTGTAAGTTAATGTTATCGTTAAATAGAGGTACTCCAATGCTACTGGCACGTGGTATTTTGGGTAGATCTAATGTTAAAGTCTTCCACTTTGTTAAAATAATCAAGTTTTGGTTAAGGTTGCTGTCGCAAACTGATAATCTCATTTTAAAGCATTCATACAGTCTCCAATATCAAAATGCTGAAAATGGTAAGTCTTGTTGGGCTTTAAATGTAAAATCACTTTTATTTAGTTATGGTTTTGGTGAAGTTTGGCTACAGCAAGGCGTAGGTAATAGCGTATTATTTATTTCTCAGTTTAAGGAAAGGTGTAAAGACATTATGCAGCAAAGTTGGATTGTAGATTTGGAAGCTTTCTCAAAGTTGGAATTCTATCGGACTCTTAATGATCAGTTTAGTTATTTAAATTTACTTGAAACAGTTACTGTTAAAGTCTATGTTATCAATTTCATTCGATTTTGCTGTTCAAATCATGATTTGTTAATCGAATCAGGCAGAAGGTACAATATTGCTAGACAAGAGAGATTATGTCCATTTTGCATTGTCCCAAACATAGAATCTGAATACCATTTATGTTTAAATTGCCCTTTTTATAATGCTTTAAGACGTGAACTTATTCCAAAATATTACTGGGAATATCCAACATCAGACAAGATGCGTTCCTTATTTTTGTCAAAAGGCACACTGTTAAGAAATCTTTGTAAATATCTTTTCTTAGCTACAAAACAAAGGCAGACTTTTTTCAAAGCCGTCCCCTTAATATAAATGTTTGAGTATAAACCATGTCAAATGTGCCTGTATTTAGATATTTATTGCATCATTCTATTATTATATTGCTCTCTATAATACAATAATCTACTGTACAATCTCTGTATTATGGGCCTGTGGCCCCTTTACGAAATAAAACATATATCAAGTAGGGTAAGGAAATGAAAGGATTGTATCACCTATTCTATGGCTACCAATAAAATCAAACAACCTTAAATTTTACAACCGTAGACCGTTTGACTATAGTTGTTCATCATTGTCTTCAAATATTGAAACGTAAAATGAACCATGCAGACATATATTTTGAGTTTGTCTCTGCAGTCACTAGCAACATCTGTATTCACTCTGTTCCACAAGGTATGTGTCTTTGTAAGTCTAAATCATTGGCTATTTCATATGCTGATTCAGGAAGCGCTTGTCAATTTTTCTGTACAAGATATTTGGTAGTTGTGACTGAAATTGATATTTAGATGAAAAATCTCCAGGAGTTTGCTACTGAACTCTGAATTCTGGCACAAGGTATTGAGACTGGCACTTGTTATGCCCTGCAAGTTGATTGGTATGCTGAAATTTCTTAAATAATAGCAGCTTATAGAGTATAAAAATCCTTTTGAAGCAGTTTCATCTCAACATTACTGTACCCCAGCCTTGTAGTACATGTATAAGCATTTTAAAGATTTCACTTTGTCCATCCATACCAGAACTAAGCATGCACGTTTCATCAAACTTCATAAACATCATGTCAACCATTATCCTCAGTTTTTGCTTTTTTCTTGAAAAGTCATTTAACTCCTCTGTAACTTTGTACTCCACTTTTGTAACCACTGTATATTAATTGAAATAGATATGCCTTTAGCTGTTTTGAAACTCTTTCGCCTAGAAGGTGAATGTAAGCTCTGTTTGCTTCTACGTCTGTTTTTATATTTTCAGCCGATAGTTCTGAATGCCCTAGACGAGCCCATCTCGCGCTCCGTGTTTGACTACGTCCTGAGATCAGCATCAATTGATGATCTGTTCAAAGCTCTGGAAGCTCGTAAAGTCACACGCAGCATCAGTCGGCCCGGTCATCGCGTGGTGTACCCTGAACTGGATGAAAGTCTAGCACAGGTACTTGGAGTTTAAGGGCTTTAATTAGTGTTCTTTTTATCACGGCAATACTGTTGGATATATAGTCACCATCCTGTCCGCCTATCCGTCCATAATCATTATTCATATAGTATATATGTGTACTGATTTTAGATTTATTACAATTTTAAGTTCATCTTGTTTCTTTCCTTACAGTTTTTCAGAAAGTTAACAACTTTGGGCATGACAGAAACTCATGAAAACAAGTTATTGGTGAGTATTTGGGTTCGTGGAACGTGTAATAGGTCAGACAGCCACTAGTGACTGTTGTCACAGTGAGTTGACGTAAAAAAAATGCTCTGATGTTATGACACACTCATGGCATCATGTTGTTGCCCATCAGTCTGAAGCCCATTGAAAGTTATAATAATAACAACACTTTATTGTCCTCAGTACATGTACATGTTGGAAATTAGTTGAGTGCCCATGGCATGTGGCAGCTACAGCGCCAGTTAATATATAGTTCTGCCTCTATAACCAAGACAGCAACAACTCCCATCTTTTAAAATCTTTGGTATGACACGGCTGGGAGTCGAAACTTGGTCTTCCAGGTGACGAGCGACCAGTCTACCAACTGAGCTACGTCCCCGTAGTAAAATAGATAGAAACAGATAGTACCATGTTTATCTCATCTTGTTAGGCAGAAAAGTTACGCACCATGGTGATTATGTCAACATACTACCTTTCAAAGAGACAGATATCCTTCAATTCATACTTTTAACTTCTCATGGATTGCCCTCATTAAACCATTAAACCTAATGTAAGTGACCCTATTTTTCAGGCAATGAAAGACTTTATCACCAAGCTTCACAGGTCAAGAGCAGGGTTTGTATACCTTATCTTATCATTATTATTATCATGAATTGGGAGGAAGATATAGGATTGGCCTCTATCTGTCGTTCCGTGTGCCCGTCCGTCAGAGTTAAAGGGTACAGCTTATCTCAGAAACTATTTTAAAAAAGGATAACCAAATTTGCTGTATGACTTCAGGGAATTAAGACCTTGATAGAGTATGAAAATGAGAACCACTGAATTATATTTTAATGTAGTTATTGGCCTTGTTTTGTGTTTTCGGACTCTGTACAAGGGTGTCAAAGGGGACATCTTTTGTCAGAAACTATTTTAAATGATAACAAAATTTGCTGTATGACTTCAGGGTATCAATACCTTGATGGTGTTTGAAATTGAGATTTATGCAATAATAAATTACAGAGTTATGGCCCATGTTACAGAGTTATGTAGGGAACAAAATGAAAATTAATTTGGCCAGGGATGTTGATGTCTATCTCTTCTTTTTATCTTATCAAATCTTTAGTTAGTTTCAAGCAATTAAGCACATATTGATGTTTCATTTGTAAGACCATGACCCGTTACTGCATCTAACTAGACTCAATAATGGAGTGTAGCCAGTATATTATGTAGGCTTGATTTGCAAAGACTGATCTTAATCAAAAGTATGGGAGTGTAGCGAGTATTACAAGGCTAGATTCACTTGGACTGATCCAAGTCGAAAGTTATATTTGAATATTATTGATCTTCTAACAGATCCACAGAGAACTCAAACATTGAGGACAGCCTAAAGCCGGGAGACCTAGCGCTTCAGCACGTCCCATACACTGGAAGGTTCATCACTCGGAGACACGCAGATCTTCACAAGTCCAAGGACCAGACCACAGAGGGACAGTCATCACCGGGCAGGTGAGTTGAATAAGCAGTTAGAAATTTTTATCCCCCATAAGAAAGTGAGGGGAAATAGTTTAGGGCTCTGACCGTCCTTCCGTATGTTTGTCTCTCAAGTTAAAGGGGACTGCAAATCATTTTCCCGTTGAAATTTTATCGAGAAGGTTGCGAGAAAATTATTCGATTGGCTACATCCCAAGTCGAACTGCGCGAGCGAATCTAGCTTCTGAGCCCAGGGTACAGATTAGTGGAGTTAGCGTAACGTTCGTAGCCTGAGACAGGATGCAGAAACTATCAAAGATAGCATAATGAATTTTGCTTTGTCTCTTCAGGGTATCAATACCTTCAAAGAGTTTCAAAATTAGAAGTGTGCAATTATTTTATGGAGTTATTGCCTTTGCTCTGTGTATTTGGACTCTGTTCGCAGGTATCCTCATAGGAAATGTTTTTCTGAGAAACGTTATAAAATAGAATAACCAAGTTGTCCGTTTTACTTCAGGGTACGGGTATCAACAACTAGGTGAAGTTTAAAAGTCAGAAGTGTAAATACTTAATATGGAGTCATGGCATTTGATTATGAACATTTTTGAGCTATAATGAAAACCAGTTTGGCGATGGATATTGATGCTTTTTCAATTTCACAAATTTTGTAATTTTCTTGTTCTCTTTCAGTCGCAGAAAGAAAAAAGTTCAACACCAAGATCCATCTACTGTTATGGTAAGAACTGGCCAACACATACATAATTATGATTATTTGAACTTACATATCTAAGACTGTGTTCTCAACTACTCAATTCATATAAAAATAAAATAGCTCAAATTATAGCGGAAAAAAGAAATCTTTAGAATAATTCCTGATTTGAATGTTTTGGTCAAACATTGAATGAATAAGGATTGATGGTTTAGTTTAAGGATTTGTACTAGAGCTTTAAATATTCCATCTTCAAAAAGACCTTATTGTTTGAACCAAAATGAATCTCAAAAACATAGATAACATAAACAATGATATAAATTCTTTGAAAAACAGCATATAAACACTGTTCATAAGAACGTTTCTTCACGAGGTGTAAGCTCATTCATGTTATGAAGAAGTTGCAGGTGATTAGAGTTTAACGCCAGTTGGGCAATATCTCAATCATAAGCGGCAAGATGAAGAATATGAGATAAACATCAAGAAGTCTTCATTACCAAAATGTACATATAATTTCAAAATTATCCCAACATGTTACCTCAGAGAGCATTAGTCCATTGAACATTAATCACCATCCAAAAATCTTCTCTTTCAAATCCTTATCACAGAATGCTGAGTGGAAGAAGATGTTTGGATCATCGGAGACCGAGAAGCTAAGCTCATCTCCGAAACAGAAGTCTGGCAACGAGAAGATGGATATAGACAAGAAGTCGATACAGTCGTCCGGCCAGTCTTCCACCGGCAGCCTCGTGAACGTGTCCCATGTCTCGTCTAGTGGGGAACCTGCCCTCAAACGCTTCGTCAGTCAGCAGCCTGCAGAGAAGCAGTCCCACCAGAGTCAGTAGAGTTACCTCCCCTTTGTTACTACATCCCATATATTCTTAATCTAAGCTTTTTCCTACGAGGGCAATCATATCAGAGTTATTATTTAACTCATCAGGCCTGATAGGCCCGATGGGCTTATGGCATTGCATAGTTTTCGGTGTCAGTCTGTCCATCAGTCTGTCTGCCAATCTATCAGTCAGAAGAGCGCCCAACAGAGTCAGTAGAGTTACCTCCCCTTTGTTACTACCTCCCATGTGCTCCTACAGTCCGTTTTAGACAAAATCTCCCTGATGAATAGTACTCAAACTCATAAAGAGAGGATTACAAATGGCCAAATTAATATTAAAGTTAGCAAGAGCAAGGTTACACCAGAGAAGCAGTACCATCAATGTCAGTAGAGTTACCTCCCTTTTGTCACTACCTCCCATATACTCCTTATATCTAAGCTTTTTCCTACAAAGGGCAATCATATCAAGGCTCATATTTTTCATACGATGCCCTCAGCAAAATATTACTTTGTCATCATGATATCATTAACAATGCTTTTGACATCATAGTTCGCTTATTGACATCCCTCGCTCTCACCAGAGAAGTACTAAAATTAAAAACACTTGTGTCATAAATATAGTATGTCATTGACATTCATATATCCTCTATATATTTACCTTTGTTTAATGCTACCAACAAATTTTTATGCTAACATGACATCCAGTACTTTGCAGTTCAAACAAGTACTTACACGAACACAGACAATAAATGCCACTTTCAATCGATTTGACATATATCGCCCTTTCAAATTTTAATTTTAATTTCAATCATCTGCCTCTGATATGAAAAATTATGTGACTATGCAGTCAAGCACTTGTTTGAATCCTCAATTTGCTATGCGCAATATGAAGGTGATATTTTACTCTAGGGCATCATATGAAAATTATTAACCCTTATATGACTGCCCCTATAGGTAATAAATATTGTTTTTTCATTTCTATGTAATATTAAATAACCTCATCACCAACCTATATATTTGTCTGTATGTTCCAGCCCGATATGCTGCATGCAAATGGGAGCTGCGTAACCTTGTACACAAGCGACGAGAGCAGTACAAGGTGGACGTGCTCACCAAGGACATCCTGGAGGGCATAGCCTGGGACAGCAGGCCGCCCCCCGCCAACTGGAAACCTCGCGGCATGCTCGTGGCACATCTACAGGAACACAGAGCTGCAGTTAATAGGTTAACTTTCCTTACTTCATGTATACTTTCTTGTTGATTTGATAGGAATGACATTTCTTGTATGGCTGACTTTTGGAAAATATGACTTGAGATGAGAAATCTCTCCTTGCTACATCAGCATATTTTATCTGCAATATCTTGAGTGCCTTCTCCAGATTTTCCTCTAAGGAAATAATTCATTTATTGGCAGTTCCTGAATGAGAGGCCCTGTGAGCACCATGCATTCAGTAGTTATGAGTAGCCAGTCGGTAGCTGTATGAGGCATTTCCTTATAAGGCAATCAGAGTATCAAAGGAAAATTCAGAAGGCAAATATACTGGTAACACACTGGTTGGGAATAACAGATAAATTTGTGAATACTCAGATTACTGAACATGCATCTAAGTTCTTTCAAGTTTTATTTCTCAAAAAATTGGTCTTATCACGGAAAAATTATGAAATACTCAAATTACTGAATCGGCATGTAAATGATTTTAAAGTCTTACGTCTCAATAATTTTTTCCAAATCTCTTTGTTGTATTCTGTTTTGTTTTTGTATAGAATCACTTGTCAAAAGAACTTCTTTATATTGACACGTGTTCAAAATACAGAGGCAGGTATAATGAGACCTGTATAACATGTAAAAAATATTCTCCTTGGGATAATAAAGGCATTATTTTATCTTATCTTGGAAAGACTGATCCATTAATTCCCGTCCTCTAGCAACTGTCCCTAGCAACCACTCGGCAAGGACACAGTCATGTGGAAATGTCCATGACATGCATTTTGTATTCTTAAGCTATGCTTTTAGTCTTTCAGAAGTTAAGAAAAAGAAGATTATTAAAAACATCCAAGTGAAATTTTTCCAAACTTGATATTTCCAGGATAGAAGTATGTCATGACCACAGCTACTTTGCAACCTGCTCCAACGATGGCTCTGTGAAGATTTGGGAAACTTCTCGTCTTGAAGGCAAAAGTGTAGCCAACCGGTCCAAGCACACGCTGAGTAAACAAGGTCAGTTATCTACATGGAATGCTTTACTGTAGTTCATATATTTAAGTATTTATCAAACATCTCAATTATCCATGCAATTCAAGCATGAGCTCAAAATTGGCAAAAACTGTAAGTCATAATGATAAGCCATTTGCACTGACATGCTCCATTTTTTCACCCAAAAGTACTATGATGACACAGAAATGATGATTTTTTGGTCTTTTGCAAACAGACCCTATACATGAAGAAGTTTGTTGTTTAACAAACAGATACTATATTAATTATACCCCCGCTACGACGTAGTCGGGGGTATATAGCGCTCCGCTTGTCCGTCCGTCCATCCGTCACACCTATTCAGACAAATTAAATTTTAATGTTATTTTCTATATCATGTGATGGAAAAATATGGTAACAATCCTAGAACTTATCAGAACATATGACTTTTCACTATTTTTGTTAAAGAAAGGCGGTCAAACTACAGGCGGGGGTATGTGAGCTGCGCTCACTTTTGCCTTGCTGCTACTTGTTACTTCATTAAGCATGTACATCTATTAATGGACTTAGAGTTTAACAACATAAAAAATCCATCTAATATCAGCAGCTGATAACTGGATAATTCAGTCACTCACTCTTTCTAATATCCATTGGTGTTTATTCGCTTTTTCATTTCATTTCATTATTATTCCATTTTTTGTTTCAGGAGGGAGAATCAAATGTTTGACATTCTGTGAGTCATCACATTCTATAGCATCGTCTTCAGACAACGGAACCATTCATGTTTACAAGTGAGATAATAGTTAAAATACTTTGATAAAGATATTCTTCAAGTTACCAGAAGTTATTAATGTCACGTTTTGTATATAAGATATTGGTGTGGTGGCAAATATTGAATGGGGAATTTTGAAATTCAATTAAGACATTTCGGGTATACCATGACATAAAAAAATATCATTTCTTACTGTATGGTTATATTATTTCAGAATCGCAACTGACAGAGCCAGCCCAGAAGAACTCATCAATGTAGACATGGAGAAATATGGACATGTTGTTGATCTGACTCACTTTGATACAGGTACGGCTTGGCTTGTCTTGTGATCTAGCTAGCATTTATTGGTTCTTTGCCAATTGGAATGACAAGTTATTAACATATATCATTACAATAATTACGCTCAAGTGAGTCAGGGCCAAAGGAAAACATTGTTATCTCACCGGTATGTAATACCGTGGGATATAGTCATCGCCCTGTCCGTCTGTATGTCTGTCTGTCCGTCCCTCTGTCCGTCTGTCCGTAATCATTTCGTTTCCGGAGCAGAACTCAAAAACCAGTCCACATATCTTTCTGAAACTTTACATGTGTATTGCCCACCTACTGAAGTGGTGCCTTTTGATATTTTCACATTTCTGAAAATTTTATTTTTTATTATTTCCATGGAAACGGCTCTTATTTGGACTCTGTTCATGAAAGGTTTCGTTTCCGGAGCAGAACTCCAAAACCGGTCCACATATCTTTCTGAAACTTTACATGTGTATTGCCCACCTACTGAAGTGGTGCCTTTTGATATTTTCACATTTCTGAAAATTTTATTTTTTATTATTTCCATTGAAACGGCTCTTATTTGGACTCTGTTCATGAAAGGTTTCGTTTCCGGAGCAGAACTCCAAAACCGGTCCACATATCTTTCTGAAACTTTACATGTGTATTGCCCACCTACTGAAGTGGTGCCTTTTGATATTTTCAAATTTCTGAAAATTTTATTTTTTATTATTTTCATGGAAACGGCTCTTATTTGGACTCTGTTCATGAAAGGTTTCGTTTTATATATATAAGCTTATACTATTATGAAACTTGCTTGAAAAATTTACAATTATCTTTCAAAGGTTTACATCTTACGATCATGTGGAACCGGTGGGATATGTCATCTTCTGATGACTCTTGTTTGCAAATTACTGGATATTATAAAATGTTGAAACTTATCAAAGTCAAAATTGGCTCTAAATTTATTATTGTCAACTATTGATGACATTACATACTCCATTATTTATTTGGACAACACTGATCATTGACACCCCCTGAAAACCCCCACCTTTGATCATAGTACAAACAATGCTAGAATGTATGTCATCGTTAATTAATGTAGACCAAATAATCAAACATCCATATTTCAGGTGCCCAATCTATGTTTTGCCTATCATTTATTGTTGAAAATAATTTAGAATTTGAGTTTTGAGTGACCAAAGTGAAAATCAATTAATTTTGAATCAGGTGCCCAGTCTGTGCTAGCCTATGCCACCGTGAACGGTTACCTGATTGGCTGGGACCTGAGAGCCAACAGGTCGGTGTGGGAACTGAAGAACAACCCTCGGGAGGGTCTCATCACCAGCTTCGCAGTGAACCACACTCAGTGTTGGCTGGCCCTGGGGACAAGCAGCGGGGCGCAGGTGTGCTGGGATATGAGGTTCCAGTTGCCCATCAACACCATCACACATCCTGCCAGTAAGTTTAATACAGCTAGTTAATAATGACCTGGTCCAAACGGTTATGGCATGTAAACTTGTGAGGGTTTGCTAGAGCAGAGATTTTTGCTATAATTAATTTGCTTGGATATGAGGTTCAAGACTATAACTTATCCTGCCAGTAAGTATATATAGCTCTTTGATGTTGGTACTAAATAATGACCTTCCCCAAGCAGTTATGGCATGTAAACCTATGAGGGATTGCCGAAGCGGATTTTTTCTATGAAATCAATTTTAAATGATTTTCAATGTCAATTTATTTGCTTTTGTTGAAGCAATAAAAACTGTTGTTTAGGATGATGAGCGATAGGGGTTCAACCTCCCTAGGTGAAGAATTTTTTATAAGGAGATCCGCTGCTATAAAGGGTTCAGGAATGCATTTGTTGCAGAAAGGTTACTTTGAGGCTATCTGGTAATAAAGTGATTGTCTCAAAGATATGACTAAGTAAAATCTCTATTAACATATATCTTTTTTTTATCTTTTATGCTGTGTTGTTTTTTCACAATTACTAAAAGATGTATATCTCAAGGTACAAGTTTTGATTTTCACTCCCCAGATGCGAGAGTCAGAAAGCTGATCATGCACCCCAAGGACCAGCCGTGGATTGTGTCCGCCTTCCAGTGGAACAACGAGGTGTCCATGTGGGACGTTGAGACAGGAGCTAGACAGAAATCCCTGTGGGCCAGTCCCGCCCCACCTCTCTCCGTCTCTCAGGTCAGTTACTTCACAAATCTTTACTCATCCAAATGTTTCACCCACGAAACTTGCCCAAATGTCCCATAAGACACAAGAGACTCATCCAAGTGTCTCACCTAATTGTCTCATTTAAGAAACTCACCCAAATGTTCCAACCAAGTTGTATTGCCCAAGTTTTCACTACATTTCTTGCATAAACAACTAAACATGTCCTCATCCCTTTTGTATAATCATACACTGCATATAAACCTACCCACATCTACTCATGTGTCACTGTTTGATAATAGGATCAAAAGTCGCCTTTACAGAATAAAGCAGTTGTGTACTGTAAATCAACAAATTAACGCGTGTATTAATTAACGCGAATGCCGTCCACCAAACACAAATGCGTGTACTAATTAACGCGAGCAGGCGATAATTAGTGTTTACAAAATCACCTCCCAATTTACTGGTATTATCAGGATTAGTCACTAGTCGCATGGGTGCACCGGAGAGCTACAACCAGGGATGCAGAAATCGGTCTATTTGCCGGACATGTCCGATTGGGAATCCAGTTTGACCGATTGAAAAAGTGACCTGTCGGACATTCAAGAAGTCATTTGACCGATTGAAGATAATCAAAGAATTACTAAACAAACAGATAAACAAGCCTGAGTTGACTAACAAGCAATCAATAAAGGCCAAGTGCCCCGCTTGTATCGGTCATAATTGTAATGAAAACACGAACCGGTCATCAATGAAACAACTAATCCTGTATTCAAACGCCATAATTACCTTGTTATCTTTAATTATTGGATCATCTCAGTGTCATGTATTGAGTAAAGAGAAATTGAACGTCATGTTTTTTTCAGGTATGTAGATTACTAGCATGTGCAGCGATGGCCGCCATTTTGAATATTTAATGATCGCATTGAAAATTGTTATCGTAACTGAACATCATATAAGGCTTAATTACGTGATAGAATATAATGATACTATATGTTCATCATAAACATTAGTAATGGGAATGTTTTTGATAAAAATTATTATCGTAATTGAAAAACTCGAGTCACGTTTTCTAGTTTTCTAAGAAAATGTAATCTCGAACCATAGCGCATTTTTCCACGTGTTGTAGTTTTCTAGGAAAACCCATGGATCTGTCGGTCAATGGCGAGTTGAAAGCAATCATGAAAGAACAATTCACTGAGTGGTACGCAGACAAAGTGGCAGCCAATCTACAGTCAAAGGATACCGACAAAGGTGTTGATCTGCACTAGGTGATTACGTCTTGACTAGTAGTTGTACTACTCCCCCAATGATATGCTCGGCTGAGTTTAAACAAAGACTGACTGGTAACTAACAGTGCTCAAACGTTCATTGACACGTGTCATCCCACTAAAGATTAACGAATGAATGAAATGTTGAAATGCTTGTTTATTGTTATTTTGTCTCTTTTTATCATATGGAATAATTCAATAAAGCTACATAGATTGATTATTTTGTGTTTGTTGAATTTTATGTCATGTTTAGTGTACAAAAGCGTTTATAAAACGTGCGACTTATTATCGCGCCTTGGTGTCTGACGCGTTTTTCGCGTTAATAAATCGCTCGCGTTAATTTGTTGATTTACAGTATCCCTAAATAAAACTGGCAGGTTTGCTAACCTCTTCTCCAACATGCCCTCGCTGATATAAAAAGTAATTGGCTTGACAGGAATCAGCTATTTCTATTTTGAACACTGTGTAAATCTGATTGTCTCACCTTTGTCATATGGCCGCTGCCGTGTACCTCTCAGGTCCTCAAGTCTACTGACCATATCATTCTCACCACACCTGATAGGCTGTTACATCACTGTACCCAAGCCAGACTCATCTATACATAGCGCAGGTTGGCTTGGAGTCTCCAAAGCTGTATCGTTATGGTCAATAAGTTTCTTACCCTTCTGTTTACAGACCAACAGCCATGCAGTCCACGGAATGCACATAGCTGCGATCTCATCATGGGCTGTTACATCTTTGTACCCAAGCTAGACTCATCTATACATAGAACAGGTTGGCTTGGAGTCTCCTAAGCTGTATCGTTATAGTCAATAACAGTTTGTTACCCTTTGTTTACAGACCAACAGCCATGCAGTCCATGGAATGCACATAGCTGCTACTGATACCAAGCTGTTCCTACTGACTGGCGGGACGGATATGAAGATTCGCTTCTGGGACCTGACACACCCGGCCAACTCCTTCATCATGAGTCACGGAGCTATGGACACGCCCAACATGTCCTACAGCTACAGGTATGTAGTGTCCAGAAGACAAATTCTACCGCCAAAATATCTTTAATTGGGTGGCGCTTATCCGTGGATGGTATGAAGGGAGTGATTTTACATTACTTACAAGGATCCACTTAAGGATGAGGGCGAATATGGCTCATGTGGTTACACATTAGTGTATGTAGAAACTTAACTAAATTAATCCTTCGAAGAGTGTGCCTTCTGTTCTTTATATGTTTGGAGTATAGCCCCCTCCCTCTCTACCACAAAAGTTGAAATTGCAACATAAAGATCATAGTCAAACTAGTCTGTATGTGTATTGCATGAGATCACAGTAGCATGTCTTCAGACAAATTCAAGTGTGAAGAGTGGAATTTGAAACATCAGGATCAAAGTTGAACAATTCTGTATCTGTTACAAGGTTGTATGGGATCCTGCTATTCTGATATGTTTTTTTTATTAGATTTGTTGTTACAGTCAATGCTTGCACTGAAGTGGGTTTGAATCTTGGGTTTCGACCCGAAAATGTGTACTATTTCAGAAAGTGTGATGCCCAATAAGAGGTGTTACATTTTTTCATTTTTAAAAAGTATGTCCACCGTGCCTTCAGCATTAGGAGCTGTAACTCTTTACATCAATCATGGTGATGAATCGCTAAATTGTACACAGAACTCATGTCTGATGCTTGAGTGTGTAAGCCCTTGGAATAGTGAATATTTGTGTTGTTGCCTTGCCCTTAGGGTTTGGTGTGGTTATGTAGTGTTCTTTAATCACAAATTTCTAAGCACTATGAAAATATTAATCTTTTTGCAAAGATAGTTACAATTTTAAAATATATCACTAAACATGACATTGACAACCCATCTTTAAAGGATAATGTTAAGTTATCTTGTCTAGCCCCTTTCAGCTTTCATAACTTCAGATTATATGAGGCCTGCTAGAGTATCAAATTGTGCAGATGGCTCCCAAGCATTGCCTCTGATTGAGAGTGGAATGGTGATCTTGACAATTCCTCTATACACTTATTTCTTATCCATGATGAACAATTTCTAGGAATGAAGAAAAACACCCAAAAAAATGTGTTATTTTCAATATGATTCAATGAATTGTTAACTCGACCATCTAAGAACAGATTTCAATGATTCTCTTGTATAGGTCTCAGCTGATCGATGGAACTGAAGTCATACAGGAAGTGGGAACAAAGAAGCAGGCCAACTCTGACGACATTCCTCGTCGAGTCCCTGAGGCGCCACCTAGTGGACATCACGACATCATCAGTGATGTAAACATCTGTCAGGCATCACAGTGTCTTGTCATCACCGGCTCTCGGGATGGGATTGTCAAAATTTGGAAATAATATTAATATTGTAAGCAAGGTGAAGCCTAGCTGTGTTGGTGCAATGATCAAAGTTTTTGATATGTATGCTGGCAAAGGATATTTGTATCCTGTGGCATACCATCTATTTTTTAAAAGGGGGTTCACTTATTGAATTTGAAATACCATTTTGGAAAATCTTTAAACAGTTTCCAAAAGGGAGAGGTTAAAAATCCACTGAAAATGCAAATGTTACCTGTGTTTGTGAGATCAAAGTTGCTTAGGTTTGATAATTGATTTGTGATTTGTTTGTGTCTCTGGCTTTAGCTACAGGGCTAAGAGCATTCTATATGAATGAGGTTTAATGCAATGCTCTTTTGAATATCCGTGCAATTCAACAATTGTTCAGTAATTCCAGCAGTTGCTTACAAGTCTCAAGATATTGTATAGCCACATGACATTCATGTTGTTGAATACTCTTGGAATCAGCGCCAAAATTATAGTACAAGGGGTGTTGCTTGAAATTCAAAAATCAAACCGTTTAAAATACTTGTAATGAAATTGTTGCTATGTAATATGACCTAATTAATAATAATAATTATTATTATTAATAATATTTCATCACTTCATGCATGTAAATTCTGAAACAACCATCTGTTAGTGAGTATTAAGGATCATTGGTAATCGTAGGATCATAAAGATCAGAAAAAGATTATATTTGTCGTACAACATCAAAGCTGATGCGAGAATCGGGAAAAACTCTTTTGTTATTTGATCTTTCATTGAATGTATTAACAGGATCTTTTCATATCATTTAAGTGCTATCTAAGAATTATTAAGAACATTTTTGTTGTTTATGTTGATAAATCAAGTCTTATATTCCAGTTATTTTCAAGTGTTAGTGATAAAATCAAGTTTACTCTTTTCTTCTTTAATAAATGATTTACCAAACACATTATTTCTAAAGCACAAGCAGTATATATGTTATCTGTAAATTATAACTCTGATTTTGAGTTTATGCATCAAACATGAATCATTTCTTTCCAGCACCAATTTTATTAAAGGATTTAATGATCAATGATGTATCAACATTCCAATGTAAATGTGTATATAAACTTCATGAATATTGTGACACATTTTGTGCAATATGTATGTGGGCTGTGATAAAGAAGTGAGTTATTGGATGCTTGATAATCTGTGAATGTTACCTTTGTGTAATTCTCCGTGAACTCTTTATCATTTTGTTAAACGCTTTTGTTTAATTTGTTAAAATTTGTACAAAGGATGTCCTTAGTTTTAGGATACTTATGTGTAAAAATTGATTTCAAAATGTTAATCTTTTCATTTTTCTTTGAAAAATTATGTATAAAAAACAATGAACTAAATGTCAAAGCTTAAGATGTAAAGAGATATTTTGTACATTTGTAATCATGGTTGTTATTTTAAGACAAACTTGAATCAGAATCAAATTGAATGTAAAATTTCAATTGAATAGAATGATACACACATCGTGCGATTTCATATGTATAGTTTTGTGAATATATATCTTCTTCGAAAAAATTTACAATAAAGAAATTGAAAATTGTCTTTTTTGTATGTGAAAGAATTGCATGAACAAAAGTTATTACATTAATGTTCCATTCAAGAAGTATTAATTAGAAAAATGTTGTGGTAGCTTTTTTAAAAGGCAAAAGATCTGCGACAACAAACAACAATACCCCATCCTCTTTGATATGATTCCGCAGGGGGCTCGGCAACTTTGTCTGCAGAAGACAACTGTTCTACACGCAGTCAGGTTTGGGTGCAATGCTACACTGAATTTCAGAGCAGTACCACCCATGGTTCGCTCGTTCTAGCTGATGAACGCAGGTTTCACCGCAATACATAGCCACACTAGTGTTGTGGGTTTTCTACCTGCAATAATACTAGCAACTGTGATAAGTGAACTACTCTTGAAAGCAGCTTTAAACCCCATATCACCTCAACTCTCGCATATGACCTGCCTCACCATGTCATTTTGCAAAACACAAAACGCTCAGTTGATATCTAAAAACATAATCTCATACTAACTTTTTTCTTCAGATGCAAAAAACAGAAGTAATATTGGTAAAAATGTTTCTGTCATAAGTATATGCAATGCTGGATCTAGATTCTCGATGAAAGCATTCATGACTGTAATGTGATTCATTTGTAGGGCTTCCGCGGTACTCAAGTACTAGAGCACGAGTTTGGTCTAGCTGGACCCGAGTCTATTTTCTTGGACACGGACTCAAAAAGAGGTCACCCTTTAGACTGTTTATCTGTTATGTGAGAAGTTAGATAATCAACATGACGATTTCAAGATATTGATGTCAAACTTTCGGTAAGAGGGTCGAGTCTTACCCCTCATGTACTAGAGTCTAAATGTTTTACCCATTGAAGCCCTTTTCATTTGCTTGCCAGCAGAGCAGCCAGATAGGTGTAGTTGAGACCAAAACTGTAAAACTGGCAAAAATGGGATAATCTTTGCATACTTTACAGGCAAGATTGACATAAGTGATGAAGTAGTTGCGAGAAGAAATAGTTAAAAGTATTTGCTTTGAAAATCTGATTCTGTAACTTTGAGGTCGAAATCATGACCTCACAAATAAAAAAATAAATAACACAAATTTTGTAAACATCTATTTATGCAAAATAATACAACAACTTGCTTGAATTTATATAACAAGCTGATAAAATAAGTTTAAAATAGAAATCACAGTTATAACAATACTGTTTTCATATACTAAAATAATAATCACTGGACAAAGTATCACAGAAACTTTAATCACAACCATAACATCACAATGTTAACATAAAATTACCCTACGTTAATAAGGCTCGATATGTTTTCAATTGAGTGAATGATTTTGAAGTTATGTTTTAATATTCATTTAGTAAAAAATGAGATCACATTCTGAGTAAATGAAAATACATATTATACAAGATTAATATATACTTATGTATGGGAATAGTTAGCTTGGTATTTTGTGATAGAAAAATAATTTCAAACAAACTTTTTCCACAGCAATTTTGGGGGATGACTTATATGTAAGGGATGGACTTTCAACACAATCAATTTCAGCTTAATTGAACATGAAAGCATTGAATAACTATATACTCAACAAAATCAGTAAAAGACCATTTAAAATTTTAATCAATGGTTTTAAATGATACCTTAATTTTGAACATTTGGGGTGTCTGAAACCATATGGTATATTTCTTAAGTACAAGACAACAGATGATTTAAACTTGGCACAAATTTGGACATTTCTATTCTCAAATGCAGAAATTACCTCTTTTGTTAAATATTTTGCATTGTAGTTCAACCATCTATCTCGAAATTTATTTTGATGAGCTTCATGTATTGTAGTCAAGCAATACGACTGAGTTATTTGATAACTCGCTTTGTTTCATAATATTTAAAACTTTATCCTTTGAGTTGAGATATCAAATCATATTCACTCCAACCTTAAAATTATTCTTAGGAAATTAGATGTCAATATCAAACTTAAAATTATTCTTAGGAAATTACATGTCAATATCCACCTTATAATTATTCTTAGGAAATAACATGTCAATATCCACCTTATAATTATTCTTAGGAAATTACATGTCAATATCCACCTTATAATTATTCTTAGGAAATAATATGTCAATATCCATCTTTTAACTGAAAGATGGTTTAAACATTAAAACCCACTAACTATGGGTTATTTAATTTGTACAGATAGCAACAATATAAATTTCTTGACCACTTAGTTTACAACTATTGAAAAACATCAATTCATCTGCAGATCAACAACCTTATTGTCAGCAGATTACCAATGGCACAATAGAATTGGTACGAGACACAGTCTAAAAAAATAAAATTCTATCTATTGAAACATGTTCTTTGCCATGTTGTTTTGAAGGTAACTTAAAAGATTCTTAAACAATGTGAAGGTACATATATGGTGTTCTTAACTAAGTCTAATTTCACTCTATCTACTCCATATTGAGTGAATACAAAAGAAAACAACTATTTCTAAGTTATGCATAGCTTTCTAGTACATTTGACCTCAATTGAGCCACTTAAATACTTATTTTACCTAAATTGAAAGAAAATTTTATCTAAACCCACAGGAATACAGGAATAGTTATTTTTTGTGACCCTACAAATTAAATGAGGTAGTGAATATTGAGCAGTGAAAACAATTTTCTCGAAAGACATAACTTGGGCTAGTCTCAACCACTGCATACTTAAGGCTTGCTGCATCGTATACAAATTTGGAGTTTGAATGACGTTTTCACACTCTTTTACATATAAGCTTCACACAGGTCATGGAAAACCTGATGATGGAAAGTTAGGAGTATTATTCCAGGCCTAAAAGTTTTGGAAAATGGGCATATTTCTATCAAGTCTTGGGAAAGTCATTTATTTGTATTTCCTGTGAAATATCCATTTGTTTATTCTGATCTTTTTTCTTATTTTGTGGCATTCAAATGTTGATCTTGTCAAGTCTTCTTTGCAGAATCATTGAAAATCCATGGCAAAGTCATAGAATAAGTGTAGGCTTAAAATGTATAACCCTATTGCAATAACATATACCAGACTTCCATTTGATGTATCAAACTCAGCTACAGGTAGCTAAAAAGCTGGCACAGAAAAGTTTAGGGTTTGCAGCAACATTTGAGTTATTAGTGATTGAGACAGGGAGGAGTTACATCTTTCAGAGAAATTGGTGAATAAGGCAAGTACTACGAGATCAACAATGTGAATTCACCTTATGGGTAGAATTGTGACGATACAGAGGCTCTTTCCAAAAAATCATTTCTACCCTAGTATCCTGTGTTACAAGTGGACATGGCTAAACTACAGAAACCAGATTTTTGCCTTTGGTTGTTCTTGTCTATTTCTAAATTGCATTCTAAAGTGTACATTGATTTTCATCATATTTCAATTTTCTAAATATCTTATTGAAATTAATATGAAAATAGAAATATGTTCATTCATTAAAGAAATGTTTCAGTGAATTGTTAACCAATAAGTACACAAATTGTAAGTACACAATCAATGATAATACTGGTAGTATATGGAGTATTTAGTCTACTTGCATAACTAAAGAAAAAAAACACAAATATCACAAAACAAAATCACAGTATGTTATGCCCTGCATTTTGATAATCAAGATCAAGACTGGGCAATCCCCAATGGGATTATCACATGTAAAAATCGTTGTTGAAAATCTTGATTTGAAGTTAATTTTTTTTTGTTCTGAATTCATTTGGTATTAAAGTGGTAATGGTCATTCAAACAATAAGATCCAATACAACAGATTTGCATGTGCACAACTCTTATTTTAAGGGGTTTGTGATCGATTATCAGAATTGTCTAAGTTTAAGGAACATATGTTAACTAACATCCTGTTACATCAGCATACATGTCTCAGCATTATACTCCAAGTAAAACCCTGATATCCATCTAAAGAAAATCTAAAACAACGCTGCTTCTGAGCTCAGCTGAAGCGTGCATCGGGACATAAGACATTTCTTCTTATTGCCCTCTCATTGGTTAATTTTAATCACACCGTGAGCACGCGGATCGAAATCAGAGAACCAGTTTGCCGCTATCAATGAAATGGCATCATTTGATTGGACTTCTATATATAGCGAAACAAGGGTTTTGGTCCGCTGGATATCAGGGTAAAACTTAGAGCATAACACAGAAACGTACCCCAATGTTGCAGGATGCTTAACTAAAAGAGCTTCTTGAATACAGTTCCAAATCAACAACAATGTGTACGCAGAATGAAACCTTGGAACCAGTTTGCCGCTATCGCTGAAAGGGCATCATTTGATTGGATTGCTATATATAGCACAACAAGGGTTTTGGTCCGATGGATATCAGGGTAAAACTTGGAGCATAACACAGATGTTGCAGGATGTTTAACTAAATGAGCTTCTTGAATACAGTTCCAAATCAACAACAATCACAAACAACATGAACACACTACAATTGATACAATAATGCTGTAGTGAACATGGAACAAATCTGATAAACAGAATACTGAGTGGTGTGAAAACTAACAATTTGATCCGCTATTTTGATTGTTCATATACATCTCATGTGTCCTTTGTTCTGAAGATTAAGTAAACACTTTTGCTGTTGAAATGATAAGTATCAACAATTGTGTGGATAGTTATAATAGAAGTGTAGTAAAAATTATTTTCAAAGACAATATCACTAATTTTCCATATTTTACTCAATTTATGGATCAATAGCAATTACAAATATATTCAGATAGACATATTATAATAAAATAAATATGTCTGTCAAATATATTCTTTGATATTGAAATCTCCCGTATCCACTTCACCTCCGAACCCAAATATAATAGCCGTTGTGATACCAGTGTTGGCAATCAATCAATTCTTACAAAGACTGAATATCTGACATCTTTATAACTATTATGATAATGGAATTTTTAAATCCACAGCCTGATTTTAAGGATTAGGTGATGTTTAATTGCCATTATCACCAATCAATTAAGACAGAGTCTTTTAAACAGTGTTCAATGAAATGGTAAACAATATGGCACCAATCAACTTCACTTCTACAGTGTGATTTTAAAGAATAACACCTCTCTGTTGAATTCTCTGTAATGACTATTAAGCTTTTCTTGAACCAAATCTTGTTAACCTTTTTTCCAAGTTGATAGAATTTGACTCTTAGAGTGTAGTATGTCAAAAAGTCATAGTAAAACTTGGTTTTCATATATAAGTTAATTTTGGAAGGTACTCTTAATTGTTCAAAAGGCTATATCAAAATAATATCTTATATAGGGTATATAGAAACGGGCTTGATTTTACATCATGCATAAGTAGTTGACACATATGCACTAACAAGATATCCTAATTGTACTGTCAAAATCTGTCACATTTCATAAACCTGAATTTCAATTCCAAAGATTAAAACCAAGGGGCCCTTGCACAAAAGGACTTAACACTGAGGTCAACCTTAGTGCCATTCTTTAACATTGCACTAAGGCTACCTTAGTGAGTAAGGTCACCTAAATGTTTTTGCACTAACAAGATATTCTAGTCATGCTGTCTTATTTCCAAAACCTAATTTTAATTCCAAAGATTAAAAGCAGTTGCCTAGTTGCCAGTATTTGCACTAGCAAGATATTCTAGTCATGCTTGCACACTGTCCAAAACCTTAATTTTAATTCCAAAGATTAAAAGCAGTTGTCTAGTTGCCGGTATCTGCTCTTGGTCGATTCTTGCGACTGGCTGAATCAGTAGCATGTGTCATTTTAAGTTTGACATCCTCGCCAGGTCCTTGGTGACTAGACATTGTAGTGCTCTCAACTGTGTCCACAGCTTTTGACGAATTAGAATCAGATTTTAAGTCCAACTTAGGAGATGTTGATCCAGGTTTTAAGTCCAACTTAGGAGATGTGGAACCAGATTTTAAGTCAGACTTAGATTTGGAACCAGATTTTAAGTCCAACTTAGGAGATTTGGAACCAGACTTAGGAGTTGAATCAGTCTTTGAACTTGAGTCAGGTTTAGAAGAATCAGACTTTGAAGTGGAATCAGACTTTGGTGATTTTGAATCTGAATCTGAAGATTTGGAATCTTTTGTTTTGGGCGATTCAGACTTTGTTTTGGAGTCTGGACTCTGTTTTGCAGATGCCTTATCTTTTGGAGGAGTTGATGGTTTATCCTTTTTGGTTTGATTATCTGTTTCTTTCCCGACTTTTTCTGCAGAGGCAGATTTTCCTACAGTTTTAGGCTTAGGGGGATTTGATGCACTAGGTTTGGAAGAGGAATTTGATTGGACTTTTGGCACATTACCAGAAGAACCGTTCTTATCCTGAGAAGCAACAGACTTGGCTCCGTTTGTAGAATTCCCTTTTGAGTTACTTGGACTGGCTTTTGTTGTTGAAGGTACTTTTGCTGCAGTTGACTTCTCCAAAGAACTGCTTTTACTTTGGTTACTTGTTTTGTCAGAACTGTCACTTTTTGGTGATGACCCGCCACTTCCCTTGCGAGTCTTCACATCACCAGAAGCCTTAGCATCACCAGAACTCTTAGCATCACTAGATGACTTAGCATCACTAGATGCCTTAGCATCACTTGATGTCTTTGTATCAGCCTTAGCACTGGCACTAGTTTTAGCATCCGACTTTGCCGCTTGACCGCTATTGTTCTTGTTGACACCATTGACCTTTGATGCAGTCCCAGAATTCCCCGTCTGACTAGTTCCTGCTGATTTTGCGACAACACTATTTGTTCTCTGTCCTCCTCGTGCGCTCATCAAGGCCTTGCCAGAAGAAGCTCCTTGTGGATTCAAGATGGTGGAGAACTCGGTCTTTCTCGTTTGGTAGGGTGATTGAGTGAAAGTGGTTGATGCTATTGCCATTCTAGGGGGTGCAGGTCGAGTTGGGGAGGGTCCACGTCGAGGAGCTGAGGGGGAGGAGTTAGTTTTGCTTTTGTCGGTTGAATTATCTTTGGCAGGGGAAACAGATCTGGTCTGTCTTGAGGCAACAGCATTTGGGTTTGAACCACAGTACAGGACTGTGAAGCTTTTGAGGGAATTCAGAGGCAGCAGTTTCTGGTTCTTGCGACCCTTCTCGAAACATTCCAGTGATATATCTGAAAAATTCATTTATAGTTTTAGGGTTTATTATAATTGGGAATTAAGAAATATTTTAGTTTTTAAATGGTATTATTTTTTTTTAAATCATCAACAATTTTTGTTAAACATTTATTTTCTGAACATTTTTGCTATAAGTTTCCCTTTGAAACTCTTGTATAAGAGTCATTCTCGAAAATATGGACAATTCCTGTCCGCCACTTTCTATCGTCTTTATTTAATAAATAGCATTTAAATTTGATAAGATTTCACTTTCAGATTGAAGCTTATGTATTTGATACACAAAAGAACACTATCAAAAATAAATTAATGCTCAATCTATTTTTTTATTTGATTTTTACAAAATCAGAAGAGGTAATTTCCCATGTCCCAGCAAGGGAATTTAGACCTACAAGAGTCTGTCATTTGGTGAATGAGTTTGGGATGTACTTTTTTCCACTGGTCGTTGATAGAAACATTTATTATGATATTCCCTACATTAATCAAACCTTATATAGAGTAAATTTTCATATTAATTTTCACTTTTTATGTCTGTCACAGAAAATTATGTCTTTCCTGTAACAGTACCATATTATCATGAAATAATTGATGATCCCTTGATTTCTGGAAAATATATTTCTTGTCATGCTCAATGTTAGTTTCTGATTGACAAAGCAAACACTTTAACCTGGGCTTCAGACAATATACTTTTTATAAAAAATTAGTTGAAGTTCAGATTTTAGAGAGTAGAAATTGCCGATGTCTTTTCTGTAACACATATTTCAAAACTGCTGTTATGTTTGCGTAACTTATCACCAGTTCATTAAATCTGGGTTGTCGAAAGCAACACAAGCCTTAAGTCTGGCTCGCTTGAGGGATCAGTCATTATCTTTAATTGTAGTGTCAAAGAGATATTGTCTTTAATGTAACAGTCTATCCTGTAACAAAAAGTATGTTACAGGAAAGATAACATTGTTACAGCAAAGACATTTCATCACTATTTGTTTTTTTAATGAATACAAGAACTTAACATTTACTTTTTCATCACATATTTCAAAAACATTAAGTATTAGTTTAATGTTCATTATTTCATATTGTAAGATAGAAGGCATATATTTACACAACATGGACTTATATCAGAACTTGTTATTGCAAAGACTTGACTCCGTTACAGTAAATAATGTTTGCATGATTACTGGTGTCAAACTACAAAGAGGAGAAATATTGAAGTTAATAAGCTTATAATTAGTAGTAGAAATACCCCAAATGGAAAAGGAGCATAATTATTTTATTTGTCAGTGTCTAAGGGTCATAAATAATAATTGATTTTAGTTACTGCAAAGACTTTATTGTTACAGTAAAGACCTACAATTATTTCTGCATATATTGTAAATACTGAGAGTTGCAATTTACCATATTTACCATCAAACAAGATACAAACTGATTACAAACTGTTTTCTGAATTGGTTCTTCCATCTATTATGGTAGTCTTACATGTCATTATCAATGCAGTCACTTTGAAAATGGATAAACTTAATTAATTATATCTTTCGTAACATTTGATGTCTTTCCTGTAACAATTATTGGTGACATAACTTTTTTTCAAAATCACACTCTATTGATAACTCAAGGATATCATAAGAAATTTGTGCAATAATCAAATATTCTCAACTAATACAACTACACAATAATTTGAAATATCAGTACACTTCATAAATATTTTGTTTTGTTTGCCTTTCCAGTCACATAAATTGTCTTTCACATAACATGAATGTCTTTCCTGTAACTCCATTAATTCTTTTAAATAGGCCCTAATTAATAATGATAACATGTTGACAATATCCTGAAATGGAATTTAACTAAGTAGATGTCCAATTCAGTTGAAATAATTTTCTTTAAATCATTTATTTTGACATGTATAGGTTTTGAAAGTGTAAACTGGTCCTCTGTTTAGATATGAACACAGTTGTTCCCTTAATCTAAACCTTAAAGTAGTTTAATGTTAAGTTTTATTATTTGCAAGTGGTGTAAAAGAATAAAATAAATTGACCTAAATAGAAAAAATTAAGATATAACATTAATTTAAGATTTCTCGGTCAAAACAGTTTTGTTACGGTAAAGACACTCATGATCACATGCACTAATTAATTAATCAGCAACAGACTTACTGAACATCATTAAGCATTAATTTTATATTTTTCACATGTCTTTGATATACACTTACCCATTTGCAAAAATTAAATACCAAAATGTTTCATAAATTTTTTTTAAAAATTGTGTCCAGAATTGCACCTTTTTTTGAGAATGACTCATAAACGATTTGCATTCTGTATTGATTTTTTCAATCCTTGAAGGTCTATTGTCCTTACTTTGGAAGAATGTATTTTTTTAAAAACATAAATTCTAAATAATCAGAGATCATTTCTGATAAGTAGATTTCTGTTCGTTCAGTATGTATCAAAACAATTAGGTAAGGCCGGTCAAGGGTTAAACTCACGTAGTGTCTCCTTCACCATGTTGGGTATAACATCAAACAGAGCAGTGCAGTTGGTGGCCAGACAAGGGTTAATGTTGATCTCGATCAGCCACACCTGACAAACAAGAAGAATACACATGGAAATCTATCCAGACATGATGTCATCCCCTTTGTGATATTTTCACTGACTTGAAAATGTATTTCAAAGTCAGTGAGGAAAACTCTTTTCTTTCACTTCTTTGCATGTAATACAGTTGCCAAAGTAAATAGAATCTATTAGTTATCTGCTGTTGAATACTATATATGTCTCATCATTAGGAGTAGAAATGTTATGTTTTTTATGTGTAGTCACAAGATAAGATACATAATTGTAATTGACAACAAATTTGATATTCTCTATCATCTTCCATCAAATAACTCTTGAAGGCTGTCAGAAGGAAATTTCACTTTCAGAGTCATCCTGTGTATAACATATATGCTGCTACATGTATAAACATATACGTTATACTCTTGACACAAAACAATAATCAATATCCTTAAATCTTTTACAGGTTACTTCATTTCTTGAAACAATAACTTTAATATTCAGAATCTCCCTCGAGACTAAAGCCCTTGGGCTTTTTTCCTTCCTTATAATTTCCTTATGCACAGATAACCTCGGAACTGTGCTTTCTCCTTCACATAAACCTACTATGATAACTTTAATATTTGCAGAACTTGGTGACTATCTATGTTAGGTATTGTTATTATTATCATACCTTCATATCCTGGTCGATCATGAAGTCGAGACCGTACAGGTCGAAGAAGCCGACCTTACACTGGAGTTTGTGCTTCACAGAGTTGAAGCAGTGGAGCATGATTCTCTGCATCTGCTTCTGTAAACAGGAAAAATAATCTCTTTAAAGTAACATGGTATGATCATTTTGATTTGATATTGATAATTTATTATATAATTAGTAATGAAATATAGGGTTATACGGTGAACATATAATCCATATCTTAAGAAAAGCAGTAGAAAGACATATTTTCACTGCAGTGAGAAAAGTAGGACTGAACCAACTACCTCCCTTTGAAACACAATTATCTCCCTTTGAGAACATCGAACGCATGCCTCAGGTCACGGCATTGGTTAGGATTGAAGATAAACAACTCCTTACGATGTTTTCGGTATGTCACAGTTAACATTTTGCAGTGTCAATGTATCCTTCGATATCGAAAAAACACAGGAAGTTCATATATTGTTGCTGTAGTTAACAAGAGTCATCAGAAGATGACATATCCCACAGGTTCCACATGATCGTAAGATGTAAACCTTTGAAAGATAATTGTAAATTTTTCAATATAATATAAGCTAATATATATATAAAACGAAACCTTTCATGAACAGAGTCCAAATAAGAGCCGTTTCCATGGAAATAATAAAAAATAAAATTTTCAGAAATGTGAAAATATCAAAAGGCACCACTTCAGTAGGTGGGCAATACACATGTAAAGTTTAAGAAAGATATGTGGACCGGTTTTTGAGTTCTGCTCCGGAAACGAAACCTTTCATGAACAGAGTCCATATAAGAGCCGTTTCCATGGAAATAATAAAAAATAAAATTTTCAGAAATGTGAAAATATCAAAAGGCACCACTTCAGTAGGTGGGCAATACACATGTAAAGTTTAAGAAAGATATGTGGACCGGTTTTATATATATGAAACCTTTCATGAACAGAGTCCAAATAAGAGCCCTTTCCATGGAAATAATAAAAAATAAAATTTTCCGAAATTTGAAAATATCAAAAGGCACCACTTCAGTAGGTGGGCAATACACATGTAAAGTTTCAGAAAGATATGTGAACCGGTTTTTGAGTTCTGCTCCGGAAACGAAACCTTTCATGAACAGAGTCCATATAAGAGCCGTTTCCATAGAAATAATAAAAAATAAAATTTTCTGAAATGTGAAAATATCAAAAGGCACCACTTCAGTAGGTGGGCAATACACATGTAAAGTTTCAGAAAGATATGTGGACTGGTTTTTGAGTTCTGCTCCGGAAACTAAACCTTTCATGAACAGAGTCCATATAAGAGCCGTTTCCATGGAAATAATAAAAAATAAAATTTTCCGAAATTTGAAAATATCAAAAGGCACCACTTCAGTAGGTGGGCAATACACATGTAAAGTTTCAGAAAGATATGTGGACCGGTTTTTGAGTTCTGCTCCGGAAACGAAATGATTACGGACGGACGGACGGACGGACGGACATACAGACGGACAGGGCGATGACTATATCCCACGGTATTACATACCGGTGGGATAATAATTGTTTATTTCATCGCATTATATAAATTTGAAAATAGTCTCTATACATGTAGAGATCATAACCTGAGGAAGTGAGTCATATGACTTTTACAAAATGAGTGTAAATGTTGGTATTACCCGAGCAAGAGCGAATGTTATACAATAATTTTCAAGAGTTTCGTAAATTTTTGATATGACATTATGTGACTTCCGAGAGGATTCTTTTTTCTCTTAGAAATATCCAGAAAATGCTGACTTCCCTTTTAGCAGTCGAATAAAGTGACGTCAATTGTTTTTTTATGACGTAAAAATCAGGAAGTCGCATTACAACAATCGTTGCTAGGCAAAAGTGATCTGTACAAATGTGTACATATAGAAAATATGTCACTGGATATGACTCACCCTATAAGTAATAACAACTCGTTATTATCCTCAGTACAAGTATATATTGGAAATTCAGGTTGTGCATTGGAACCATTGGCAGCCATGGTGCAGCGCCAGTTAATTCATTGTTCTATCCCAATAATAAGTGTCAGGCAAGGCAACAAAAACTCCCATCTTTGAACTTCTTTTGGTAGGTAACTAACCCTTTTTTTACTGGTGACAAGCTGGCACACAACCAACTGAGCTACATCTCAATCTGCTGGTTTGAGTTGCCTTATTGTTTCAGTGGACACAACATGATTGTTGGTTTGGGATAAAGGTCCCTTACCTGGCCACACTGACTATATTCTTCTCATTAACAAATGTTTAGTTCTTCAAAATGTTTTTACAAAAATCAAATCATGTAACCCATGAAACAAAGCCATTGATTAAAACGACATTTTCCAGTGTCAGCATGCGCAGTACATAAAAGAAGGCCTGTCAAAAAGCCTGATACCTGTGATTTTTTGCCTGGGCTTGTAACTTCTTCATTATTTCCTCAATTTTATTGCTCAAATCTACAATATACCACTTTTTGGCTGGCTATTTCAACCTTATTTCATACACTGATTAGAAAAGATTTTTCCCCGGTGTACATACTGTCAGATAGTTGTAAGTCCAGTCCTGCTCTATGCCCTTCTCCGGCGCCACCTTCTCGTTGATGTAATCGTTGAACTTATCCATACTCCAGGCCGTCTCTTCCTTCACCTCGAGGTAGTTGGGGACCTTCTTCTGGATAAACTGCAATCAGGAGAAACTAGAAAGTGTTTTTACCCGTAAAAACAGATGTCTCCCCCTTCCTCAAATGCTCCAAACCTCTAAACAATACTATCATAAAGCACCATTAATGTTCTCTGTATAATTCAACTTGAATACATAACCTATCAACTCTACAATTGTAGCAAACAAAATATTCAAATTGCATGGAAATAAACAAAATAATTTGTTTTAAATCTCAAACCTCCAAAAGGCACATCTACATGATATGGAGAGACAATATACCAAGTTTGGTGATGATCGGTCACATAGTTTTAGAGATGTGCTCCGGAAACGAACACTACCCTTGAAAAAGACTACCGGTAAGTCCAAATTATTGCCATGGAAATAAAAAAAAATGAAATTTTAAGAAATCTATAACCTCAAAAAGGCACATCTACATGATATGGAGAGACAGTATACCAAGTTTGGTGATGATCTGTCACATAGTTTTAGAGATATGCTCCGGAAACGAAATGGGAACGCCAATGCCAAAGTCAACGCCAATGGGGAACTCAGCTAAAACCAATATGTCTCCAGACCCTTCGGGGGGAGACATAATAACCATGTAGGAAATATAATCAGTGTAATGTATACTGAGTAAAACAAATTAGGGACCTTTTACGGTTTTCAGCGATTAACAAGAGTCATCAGATGTTGACACATCCAATAGGGCCTTTCACAAAGCTTGATTGTCTGTCCACAAAGTAGCTTAAGAACCATGTTAAAAAATGTAAGTTAAGATCTTTAAAACAGGTAAGATTGAAATGAGGACAAAGTCCTCTATCGAAATTCGAAATTCAATTTTCATGGAAACCCAAAATAAAAATCTGAAGAGGTTGAAAACCCAAAAGATACATCTACACTTGCTGACTGATCCACATATGTTTCAAAGAGTTTGATTTAACAGGTTTTTGCTCTGCCCTGGAAGAGAAATTTTTACAGATGGACAGACTGACAAACAGACAGAAGAACAAGGGGATAACCCATTTACCTGGTTGGTGAGATGAGTAGATAGGTTTGTGTCCTCCCCATCATATTTCTGGCAGGAGAGACGTATGTAGCCCTTGTGGTACAGGACAAGATACGGGACCGTACTCGCTATCAACATGTACGCTCGGATGTCAAACTTTCTCTCATCAAGTAGCAACGGGTTGTGGATATACCTGGAAAAAATTAGTTTTATTTTTAAATCTGGTTATTAAGAGATTATAACATGTCATTCTCCATATCAGCCCTCGAGCCTGCAACCCTTAGGCTGATATGGAGGTCTCGGCTGAAATGAGGTATAATATATAAAATTAGAACCTCTAATTGTTTTATTGTTTTTGTAATGATACTAGTTGAATCATTATGTGTATATCAATTGAATTTAAGCTTTATTCTCTCTGTTAAATGTCTTGAGATGACATGCAAATTTGGGAAATTAAAAGCAGGTTAAATCTAATATCAGCCGGAGCACAATTACTTCCATATTTGATTGAAGCATTCATAAAATATCCAAATTATTTCATACATTGTAGATTTTTTAGTTTTATTTTAATTTAGACTCCTCTGATTGAATTAGAATCTATCTACTGACCTTTGAACTATGCGTGACATGAGAGGTCGTGAAGGTTTACTCTGTTGCTGTTTAGCATCTCGTTCTGACAACAGTTTGTCAATCTCTTCCTTGGTGCGTAGTAGAAAGATCCCCTTGCCTTGGTTCATCCCTGTCGGCTTGGAGATCCAGATCTCGTTGTCTGCAGCATAGATATACAATTTAAATTATTTCAGTTTTTTCAAGAGGCCCATAACATCCTGTCCAAAAAAAATAGAGCCATTGGCTCTGTAGCTCATCAGGCTTCATCGTCAATTACAATATATGCTGTTGAGTGTGGCAAATGTGATTCCCCCTTTGTAGAGGCCAAAGGGTCACCAATCATAAAATTAAGTATAATAGGCGACAAGTTTCAGTTTTCAAGGCTGGCCTTATACTTCATTGGAGCAACAGGGTCACCAAACCTACAATTCATAATCCTCAATAATCAAGGAGTCTGAACACAAAGTTTCAGCTTTCTAGGCCTTATTGTTCTGGAGAAGAAGATGAAATAAGTCTGTACACAAAGTTTCAGCTTTCTAGGCCTTATGGTTCTGGAGAAGAAGATTCAAATAGGTTTTTAGGGCGTGGCCCCTGTGGCCCTTATTAGGGGTCACAGGGCCACCAAAGCTACAATTTATAATCCTCACTAGTCAAGGAGTATGTACACAAAGTTCTAGCTTTCTAGGCCTCATGGTTCTGAAGAAGAAGACGAAAATAGGTTTTTAGGGTGTGGCCCCTGTGGCCCTTATTAGGGGTCACAGGGCCACCAAAGCTACAATTTATAATCCTCACTAGCCAAGGAGTCTGTACATAAAGTTTCAGCTTTCTAGGCCTCATGGTTCTGGAGAAGAAGATAAAAATAGGTTTTTAGGGCATGGCCCCTGTGGCCCTTATTAGGGGTCACAGGACCACCAAAGCTACAATTTATAATCCTCACTAGCCAAGGAGTCTGTACACAAAGTTTCAGCTTTCTAGGCCTCATGGTTCTGGAGAAGAAGTCGAAATTCCACAAAGTTTACGGAAGGACGGACGGATGGACGGACGGATGGACGGACGGACGGACGGACGCCGGACACCATGCCATGCCATAAGCCCATCGGGCCTTACAGGCCAGATGAGCTAAAAATTGTGGTTGGATAACAACATGGGGATCAACTAAAGGATACAATGACAGGACCAACAAAAGATGGGATAAAATGAAAAGGCATAGAACCGCCAACAACACAAGTAGTTATCCAAGGTGGGGAAGAAACGGATGAAATGTTTGCAGGAGGCTAGGAACCTCTAGAGTTACAAGTTTTCGGGTTAAAACCTCTTCAATAGAGTTTGGCAAACATTTTTCTCCTCCACGTCCCCCTGCGGATAACTACATCCATTTTAGAATCATTTCAGATCTACCTAGGTTTATGATAATTATTTGATTAACTTTTAGAGTAGCCTTCAGACATTTGTCATAAATGACAGAATCATTCCATATCGAAATCAACAGTTAAGAATAAAGAAGTATTTGTACTTAGTAATTATTGAGTTGCCTAATTTTTCGCAATTTTTGAGAAAATTAAACTAATTATGTGACAGGATATATATATTTAGTTTACACATATATATATTTTTTGTTAGTTTTAAATTATTATTCATAGTATTCTTAGTTTATTTCAACAATATCTTAAACTTATAATCAATATACTACAACCTCAAGTTAGGCTTACCAACTCAAGCCTTAATGTACTGATGCACTCTTGTTTAAACTAATCAATTAGCTTATGTAATAGGCTTCATTGTTCTGCGCTCAGGACACTCAGGTCTCAGCCCCGGCTATTGTTCTTGGCTGGTCAGCTTCTATGCTTGGCCATGCTTTTCACTCTTCCTCATAGCACTTTTATCTACATTTCTCTATCCGCACACATTCTGGCACAGTCACGCACGGGAAGGAATCTTTATTTGGGGTAAGATATATTCTTTAGCCTTTTGTGTATATGTTTATTTTATGGAATAGATTAATCTTTGTCTATTCATATTCTTGTGTATGCGTAAATCATTTATGTATCTATTATACTAGTAGTATACTTAAACTAGTATTGTACCATGTGGTACATATATATTTCCATGTTCAGTAATTGAACATGAAAGAGATTCATTTAAAGTGCATTTCAGTATATCATGTTTGGTATTATTTATCATAGGTATCTGTGTGCACAGTGACAATTATAAAGTATTGTATACTTGTATGAATATTATAAGGTATTCATAATGTACTGATTGTCTACTTTAACAATTAATGTAAAGTAACTGTGTAAACCTCAAACTGTAATTCTTTGTACTGTTATCATATACTTTATACATATACTTATATAATTATCATTCTTATTTTAAGGGCATCAATCAATTGATATGACTTGAGATGAATAAATCCCTGATTCAACGCATCCTTTTGTGTTCTACTTTGATAACCACTTAAGACCTCTTCGACAAATATATATAAAATTATAAAATGAATAAAAATATAAAAATTATAATTTGATTTACAGACACACAGCAAAACTACTTAAGCAACTTGTCAAATCATCAAACTTGAAACAAATAAACCATCCACATGTTATTATCTAACAAAAAACACCAAAAAAGAAACAAATAATCAAAGATAAAAAAAATTTGTCAATCAGTTCTGTAAAACAAAGAACATACCTTTATAAACTTCCAGAAATGTCTCCCGATCATCTCTGTTGTCAAGGCGATATGTCTCAGGAACAAACTCAGCCATCTTCAACCTGGGTAGTCTCCCTTTAGTTGACAGCGTAACTCTCTCGTACTCCTGTAGACTGTTCAGTAGACCCATCTTGTTGGTGAGGAGCTGACAGTTGGCTATGTGGTTCACTAACTGGTCCCCTGAAATGATTAATATAATATTAGTGTAATGATTTCAATAATATTTTAGCTGTTAAACTGAGTTTCATGTCAAATGGTGTCATGGTGTATTAAAGGGGCATTCTACCATGACAATTAAAAATCCTCAAATTTCATTGGTTTATTTCTATGGTCGAACCTACGTTCGGCTCCGAATGACATCAACAGGTATTAAATCTACGTTAGACCACAAATTAAAAAACACAGTAGGTTTATCTCCTAGGTAGCACGTTTGTAGGGGGAATAAAAGGTGACGTCAGGAAAATGAAAATAAATGGTTCCAATTGAAAGACAATGTATTTAAACTAAATGAAGCAGTAATAAATCAAATATATAACGTAAAGTTGAGCCATGAGAGTCCTTTTTCTGAAATAAAATGAATTAAAGCTGTTCACACAAAAATGGCTGCCAATGGGTTTTTGGGAATCCTTATAATTTGTTCTCTGCATGACTATGGCTGATTGGTTTGTGTAATGAGATTTTTGACACTATCAAAGTAATACATTTAGCATTAATAAACAATTATCAGTAAAAAGTTAAAGTTCCACAAATACCGAGATAGGATTGTCACTTTAAAAATTGAAGGACTCATATAAATCTGCAAGGACTCAAAGAGATTGTGCTAACAAGTTCCTAAACTCAGTCGAGGTCATAATTTTGTAGATTGACCATTTGTGTGTGAACACCTTTAATTCATTTAGTGTAAGAAAAGGACTTGCATGGCTGAACTTTACATCATACTAGATTTATTACTGCTTCATTTAGTTTCAATACATTGTCTTTCAATTTGGAACCATTTATTTTCCTGTCATCATCTTATAATACCCCTAAAACATGCTTTTGATTTTAATTTATTTCTTACAGTCATATCAATCTACCGGTATATGAAATGACTCATTCTTTCTACATATACAGGACATATAGACATAAAAAAACATAAAAGGTCATATGAATAAAACTCTCATAAGAAACAGTGACAGCAGAATCTAACAAACATTTTAAGTTCATTTTTACGTTTGCACTCATGTGATTTGGCACTGAACCTGTGATCGATTATTCCATGTAATTGTCTCTCTCTGGAGTTGAAAGGCTAATAATATCTTGTCTGAAAGACGCGCAATTTCAATCAAATCGTCAGGAAGCAGAGGTGGGGACTAATTGCGTACAATTAAGTGATTAGCGGCAGACGTCTCGCGATGATTACCTGAAACCAGACACACCTGTGGAAAATAATCAACTTGAGTGGATTGGATTAAATGAAAGGATTTCTGTGCTTGAACGTTTTCAGGATTTTGAAATATGAGGAATCAACAAAGTTAAAATCAATAATTGTTGTTCTTTGTTTTAAGAGAAAATCGATGTGAATCAAAGTTGGATTTTTTTACCTGGTGTATCAATTAGTGTCAAACTATTCAATTTGGTGAAGTTTCTGGAATCACAAATCCGTATTCTGAAACGGCCTCTAACAATAACTAATAATTCTTTGTTGTTGGCATAACATTGTACACTGGACATTTTAAGCATTTTGCTCTTAGCAGATTCAGCGTAGGGGCAGTTAAAGGGACAGTCCTATCAGGTAATTTTTGTGGAAACAAAATTCAAGGTGACATTAAAGTTTGTACATAAATTTTATTATTTCCACGGGGGCAGTTACATCGAAGATCACATTTTTCATATGAAAATCTAGGCCCTGGTTTGTCTATGATGTTATGTTATATAAGCAAAAGCTAGGCTATTTGGGAAGTAGATTTTAAGTATTTCATAAATTTTCTGACTATGGTAATCAACAAAATATCATATTCGGTTCTATGATATACTATCTTTACAACATTTTAGGAATATTTCCCTTTTGCTCTGGCAATTCTTATATTTAGGAACTCGCCTTTCAAAATTAAAAACATACAATTAGATTTTGAAAACTTTTAAAATCAGAAATAAAAAAATTCAACTCTAAAAAAATTTAATTTGAGAATTCAAAGGAAAGGATTAAATAAAACTTAATGATAATCATGTTTTCATGAGTCAAACCTTTATTCAATTCACGAAAAAAATTTAAAATATAAAATTTACAAACCCCTTCATATAGAGCCCCATCGTGGTCAATGAAGCATAAAGTGTCATCGTGACATAGTTTTCATATTTCTAGCTACTAGTGCATAGAAACTGTCATAAAGTTTGTAAATCAAATTCATTGCCATGGCATCAAGTGCATTCCAAGGTTATGCATTTAGATTTATTAAAGGGTTTTACATATTTGACATATCAAAAGTTATCTTTTATTGAAAGTGTTTAGTTTGATATACGGTGTGATACCCATTTTTGTAGGAAAACATTTTCAAAATTCAAAACACATTTTTTGTTTGATGTTTAATATATTCATAATATTAAACGTTGATTTGATGAAAATCGATCATATTTTTCGATAAATTGTTTAACTTGATTTTTATATGTCTTTCATCTTTATTTGTCATATCTTACCTTATATTACCTTTATTCTTATTTAATTTCGTGTTTATCTAGCAATCTTCAATCTCAATTGAATTCTGTCAAAATGTTACCATAAAAAAAATTCATCAATATATTGAAATATGATTTGGATAGAAATTGAAAAAATATTACATCATATATTTTATGCAATAACATGATATTGATTTTGATTGATATTGAATGACAACCTACTTAAAAATGATGGATATGAAAAAGGGTTTTCTGATAAGGTGTGAATATATTGAAGCTATAAAACCTGCCAACAATAACAGCACTATGATATAATGAGACCGAGAGATGAATGACATTATTTCACAGGTGCAATATTGCATGTTAAGGTGCAATAAACATTATATCCATAATGAAATCAGCAATGAATATGAAATATCAAAATCAATATCTAAAAGCCTCATTTTTATCTTTAATGGATCAAATTTAGTTATCTCTTATATGAAGAAGATTAATATATAAAAAACTTGATATTGATTTTAAAGGGCACTAATGGACAATTTTTTAATAAGTTATGATACATTGGGACACAGTAGGCTCAACTGAAATAAAAAAAACTTTCTAAAATGGGGGCTGCTTAAATGAGATTGTTATTCTGAATGGGCATTATGAAATTTATATATTTTATGAGAAACTGAAGTGCATACTGCCTTAAAATGAGTAATTGTAAGTAAAAAGAGTGTATTTTACATTTGTCTTACAAAATCATTAAGATCAAATATCATTTTTATTGCAGTTGCTGTTTTCAGAGCAAATCTAAATCAAAAGGATTGTATGTACTCAAATGTCCTGAGTATTTAACACAGAAAATGTTTTCAGGACCCCAAAATCATAATCATGTGGGTTCTCAGTGACTCAGTACTATTCTGATACAAATATCGAATATTTTAATGAAAACTGCATTTCAGTATGATTTTCATGTCAAGATGTTATTAAAACATCAACCAATAGCCCAATAGCCAACCCCAATCAAAGCCAATATACAGAAAACAAAATTAAAAAGTGTAATGATCGACAAAGTCATCAAGAAAATTGTAAGGATAAACAATTTGTAAAATGCTTGCTCTTGAAAGAGTTAAATCTCAGTTGAATCAAATGCTAAAAAACAAATTCTGGATGTGATGACAGCCAATAGGCGTAAACAATTCATCCATGTCTATATCACTTCGATGAACTTAAAGATGGTCTTATCATTGACCTCTAGTGACCCGAGGTTGACAAGTTCATCCGAAGTCCGCCACACAACGTCACAACGAGGACGTCACAGTCGACGGAATACCCCCGACTGATACAAAATCTCAAACGACCTCACACAAAATCTCAAACGACCCCTTTCGTTGACCTTCATTATCGCCACGTTGAACTTTCGGTAAACTGTTAAATATTGGCAAGTCTCATTAACGAAGTGTTCACTTCAACTTGTGAGAATACCTCTGTTTGAAGATGGGCTTAGATCTTTTGTTGCTGAGTTCAGTTATGATGGCAAGCAGGCCGAAAATAGTTTCAAGACCTTCGTATATATGTAGGACTCAAATCCATGGCAGGCCTCAAATCCGTGGCGGATTTCCAAATCCATGGCGGATTTTCAAATGCATGAAAAATTGCCGTACCTATAGCAAAAGCTGTGGCGGATTTTGTATTGATTGTGTTGAGACATTTTCAGCTGGGTAGAAGTGTGTTACCAACATTCAATTTATGTGTTTTCCTACATGTACTTAATTGTATTGTAGGCCAAAATCTGCAATTGGCCAATAAGTAATGGAATCGGTACAACAATATGTTCGCCACTAAATTAATATCTTTAGGAAATTAGCCCTTGCTTGGATTCTCGTTAGACTGACTTTTTTTAGCAGTTAGATATTAAATTTGTTGACTATCTTTTTTTAACCCTTGGATCCTTATCGAAAATGTTTTAGGGTTAGTTTGTCTAGTGCAAGGGTCGGTAACGTATATTGTAGATAACGTGGCGAACATATTGTACAGTGAACCTATAACGCTAACCCTAACCCTAACCGTTAAGAAATACTTTAATATGATTCCAAGGGCTAAAGTAGACATTTAGTATGAATCCAAGGGCTAAAGAAGATAGCTTCAGCGAATTTAAGACTAAAGAAGACAGTTGCAATGAATTCAAGGTCTACAAAGGAGAGCTGATAATTTTCCAAGGCTTAAATAGACAGTATGAAGAAAAATAGAGAAATTAGTAACATAATGCAATTGGTATTATGCTATCTCGGACGGCAATAGCGGCTGAATTCATTTCTTACTGTTGGAAAATATCTTGCCTTCCCAATGAACAGCGGTTTCATCTGGCGACGCGAACAGTAAGCGATTATGACGTCATCCGTCAATGACGTCACTTCACTTGACGTCAATAAACAATCAAACAATCAAACTCGCCATGGATTAGGAAATCCGCCATGGATTTGAGACCCGCCACAGATGTGAGTCCTACATATATTTGAGAGTGACTGAATATAGATGTACTAAGAAAATATGACAGTTTAGGAAATTTGAAAAAAAAATGTATCCTTATAAAAAAATATTATTGATTAACTTTTTTTGGACAGTAACACAATCTTGTGCCAAATTTTTAAAATGTACATTTCAAATGTTTCTGATGTATTTGACTATGATATACATAACAATAAGATTATATGCCTTAGTTTGTTCCAAATCTTGATCTGATGATCAAAACATCATAAATATATTATTTTGTTATAAAAAAAATTGCCAGAGGATAAATCACATTCTTAATTGTTCAAGCATGCAATATTTTGAATAAAATTCGAATCACTTTGATAGATTGAGGTGTAACTCAAACACAACATCTGTCATTTTTATCAAATTCTCAAAGTTGACAAAGTGGAAATGTCAAAAAAAAAAAAAATAGATAAATGAATATTGCACTAGATCGCTAAAGCACTCTTTGATGTGACCATATGGTCTCTGAAGAAGGAAGTAAGATAACAACCATTCTAAAGGGATTATTGCATAATTGATATTTTATTACAATATCTAAAATAAACTTAATTTAAATCAACAAATAACCATTAAACATTGAAGAAACTCTTAAGCACTTAGTGACTATGTTTTAAGATCTTTGTTATTAATAATTGAAAATTTATTACATAATTGATTTTTATTACACTTTCAAAAATAAATTCAAGGTAAAGTAAATCAAAATCATTGGAGCGTGATTATACGTTCCACCCATACATCATACACAAAGATCGACCAAGCTTAACGATCAACGGCCCATGACAAACTCGTTTGCTAGAGGACATCTTGCTGTGTAAGAGGTCAAGCATGTCGCCATCATTTACTCGTACCATAGCGTAGCTAAAAAACAATTTTCTTTTCTTGGTCATACACAGATAGAAAGACTTCCATTTGTTAAAACAATTGCATTCAAGTACCAACTCATTTTCTTCTTTTGGTCAAATGCAGAAAGGTTTTCATTGGTCCAAATAATTGGACTCAAGTACTCCAGTACTTGAGTACCTGAGTACTCGAGTGTTCAGAATCGACTCAGAACAGAGCACCTGAAATTATCATCTTTACCCAAGTGATCATGTCATTGATGTTCAGTCTAGATATTATAAACATGCCGATTTGTACAAGTCATTACAGCATAGTTGTCTTAAAACGTCATAAAATGTTGATCATCTAATTTCACACATCACAGACATACAGTCTAAAATTACTTAAATAAGAGTGACCTCCCCTCTTTTATTCCTCAAGTCAAAACCGACTCTAGTCAAGCTAGACCCAACTCAAGCTTGACTACTCAAGTACCCATAGAAGTCCTTCAGATTGTTCATCTTTCTATGTCATATCCATTAAAAGGGCTGTCTTTCCAAAATAAAATTACTAAAATTAATTTTTTTCACACTAGTAATAAATCCTCTCGCTGATGAAGTTACTTAGTCATTTCTATCCACATAACCTGTTACAAGTTGAGGTTGTGGAACCTCTGAAAGTTGAGTAAGAAAGATCTTCTTGGTTGAATTTGCAACCCACGAGGGAGTTAATTGTATTTTGAAGAATTGAAGATATCTCTGTTTAATAGATGTAAAAGTTTACAGTATATGTAAAGTATATGATCACAACCCAGTGGAATCATTTCACTGAGGGTAACATTTTGGTTGATGAAGATTTGGGGACTTGATAAATAAAAGTGACGCCAATCATTGTCGCTATGAGTGTGAAAACCCTTTCTACAGAATTAAAATGGATTTTACATAAGTCTTAATCTTCTTTCAGGGGCATTTCTGAAGTTGGACTGACATTGATGAAGAGGAATATATGGTTTACAACTTCATTTTTCATGGTAAGAAACGTTTTGACACAGGTTCTTGTGTCATTCTCATATCCTCTGCTTGTGTCGAAATGTTGCATACCATGAATAAAGAAGTTGTCATCCATATATTCCTCTTCATCATTATCATTAATGATATGTAAATGCTATGATATCCCTCACCACATATAGTTTTTTTAAACAATATTGCAAAATAAGCAGGTTTCTTCCATGAATCCCCCAAAAAATCTAAATGGCGGACCTTAATATATGTCAAAGGACAGGTTCTATATATATAAGAATACTTTTGTACAGTAGGATTGGTGCATATATCAACAAACAGGATAGACTTGTTTCCTTCTTTCTTATTTTGAATTGGGAGAAATTAGAAAAGTTTTGACAGCCTTGTCCTTTGTCAAATACCTTCAAGCAAAGATATAAGAAAAAACAACATGTTTTAAAGGGGCAGTAGCACGTTTTTAAGGGGAATATAAGGTGATGTCAGGAAAATGAAAATTAATGTTTCCAATTGAAAGACAATGTATTTAAACTAAATTGAGCAGTAATAATTTAAATATTTAACATAAAGTTTATCCATGTGATTGCTTTTTCTTAAACAAAATGAATTAAAGGTGTTCACACAAAATGGCCGCCCATGGATTTTATGTAAATCTTAATTCATACTTTGTCCTCTGACTATGGGTAATTGGTTTTTGTCATGACATTTTTGACATTATCAAAATAATACATTTAGCATTATCGTACATATTATTATCAGTGAAAAATTTATAATATAAAATTATCAAAAAACGTGCTACTGCCCCTTTAACAGTTTAAATGCAATAGAATAGATACGCACTGAACTTAACAAATTGATGCTGAACTCAATATTCATTACTGTAACATTATGTATTATGGTTGGATTAGAAAATTAGCTATTTCCTACTCTTACAATGAACATTTGGTTTGTATTGGGCATAAGAATTAACAAAACTTGGCACTCATATATATGATTATTGAACAAGAATTCTTTGTAACAACATGTCAAATATGTAGGTTTTACGGGATTCAATTTTCCTGAGTATTTGACACAGGAAATGTCTTGAGGAACCCCAAATTTGGTTTATATTGCACCTATAAATAAAAACCGAAATGTACATGATACACCATGCAGCCAGATATTTTTTGGGACAATAAATAAGGTATTTCAGGTATTTCAACACTTTGAATAGTGGGCGGATATGTAAGCGTGCAACTATTGAGTGACGTCAGAGAATGGCCTATATTTTACCTGTACATCGTTACATCACAGGTGTGTGATCAGTCTTACCTTGTATGGTAAAGGTTCAAGCATATTATGCATGTTTTTCTCTTAAGTTTATAATTCTGTACCCAATGAGGATTTATTATCTTAAAGTATTTGAAAAAAAAATTCTATAAAAAATTCACATTATAAGAAAAAGCTTAATTTGCATAAATCATTTTTGCATTTAAATATGAATGCAAATTATTTTTAGAATTTTTCTGACACACCCTTCAGAAAACAACCTTTTCAGAGGGTGAATTTAGAAATCCTACATGCATAGAAATTGTTTATCAATAATATTGATCATATCAAGAAATTATGTTTAGAAAAAAATACAAATAAAAAACATGTGCCAAATCAATTGCTCCAATTTTTACACTAAACAACATAATCTAACTTTGATTTTTTAGATTTTTAATCATACGTGAATTAACACTATACTTGCTGAGGTCAGGTTAAGATGCTAACATAGATTAACCCATTGTCTTTTGATGATATTACTGTTTCAGCTAGTCTTTTGCCATATTCAGCATATAAATGGTTAAAGAATTAATCATAAAAATAAGCAGACCAAAGCTAGTATATATTCATTTGGTATACAATTAAGTTATTCATCCATAGAAGCAATCTACAATTCTGATTGAAATCTATCCTTATGAACTGTCTACAACATTACAATCAAGATAACAGGTAATTGCATAAAAACATCAACATGACCTTTCAGCTTCAAAATTTTGGACAATTTCATGACAGGCCTTGATTAAAGGATATGTATGTAATACACATCATAGGGCATTTCAGAACAATTTAAGGAACGGCTTGTATCACAAAGTATGTATGTAAGTTCACGTAATCTGTATTCAGTACATCCACCCTTCCAACAGTTGGAGACCGGAATACACCCAACCTGGTGTTTGTTTAGTACACGTATAGCCCCTCGATAGATACCACACAAATCCCGTGGATGTGACGTACATAGATATAGAGTTGAAGTAACGTTTTGAGAGGTAGCGAGAGTAATTTGCACTTTTGTGATAGTGATTCATCCCAAATAGTCTGGCCAGATTAGAATAGAAACCTTTTACATGATACAGGGATTTAAATTAGATTTGATGAGACTCACATAAAGGTGTGTACATATTCAGTTCTGTAAGATATAAAGAATTTCCTATGTAAATGGGGATACTATTTTTTGGGGGATATCATTTTATTTCCTTTTACATGATTCAGGGATTTGAATTAGATTTGATGAGACTCACATAAAGGTGTGTACATATATATTCATTTCTGTAAGAAATAAATAAATTTCTATGTAAATGGTAAAAATAGTTTGGGGATCTATTTTTTTTTATCACTTTATTTCTTTTCATAGGGTACCATAAATGGTTTTGTAACACTTTCTACATTTATATACATACAAATTATCAAAAGTGTCATAATTGTTTAGCATGGTATACATTTTCATCCATCTATAGCAATAAAAATAATTCATCATCGGTTGGTTTATATGGTATACACTTTCATTTCACATATAGCAGAACAACAAGAAGTAATTTAAGTAAAAAGACTGTGGCAGGAAGACCAAAAGGACATTAATTTTTCATAATTGCATTCGGTGTAGAGTATCTGTTTACTAACATTAAATGTCTCTTGAAGAACTGATTTCAGGTTGTTAATGTGAGTTTTTTTGGTTTTGGTATTTAAAGGTGTAAATGAAATGTTTCGTGTCACTAACAATCAAAAACTATTTTGATAAATAACTATTCAGTAAATATGGATTCCATGTATGGTAAATATTATTTGTTGTGATGTGTTGAGATGCATATGTATTTCTGAATGTAGATCAGAATAATCTCAATGCAGATTGTAGAAAAATATGCAGGTAATAAACTTATTCAGGAAATGCAGTTTTCATGCTTAATAAGGATGCGCAGTATTATGGATGTATCAGTATATGCCAATACAGGAACAACATGATACGAATTGGTACAAACGTCTGAAAATATCCAACATACCGAACATTTTAAAATGAGCAGTTTCTATCTAAACTATTCAGATAATTCGGTCTTTTTTCAACATAAAGTTGGTGTATCCTTATTCATACTTGTGTACATCAAATTACAAGCTAAAATGTAGATGGTATCATTTTTATTTTAACGATCTAATATAGTAATACACTATTTAGCCAATGATTTGTCATAGATGCTAAACGCTAAATCTTAAATGTATGCTCAGTTTTCAAGTTTTGAAATAGGGTGTAGAAAATTATTATCATGAAAATGTAAGGTCCAATCTATTCAGGCATAAAGTATTCAGCTACCGGTATAAGGCATTGAATTTGAGCTTGGCATTCAATTTTAATCCTTTCGAAACTGAACTAGTGTACTGGTTCTATTTTCATTGAATCCTTCGGAAGAGCGCCTATCTATTAAAGAAATTTCATTTTTGTAACATAAAGGGTTTTAGCATTGAACTATATCCTAATGACTATATTGGAAATTCTTATTTAGTCAATTAACTTTAAAGGGGCAGTAGCACGTTTTTTTCATAATTTTATATTTAAAATTTTTCACTGATAATTGTAAGTTAATGCTAAATGTATTATTTTGACAGTGTCATAAATCTCATTACACAAGCCAATTATCCATAGTCAGAAAACAAATGCTTAAGATTCACATAAAGTCCATTGGTGGCCATTTTTGTGTGAACACCTAAATTCATTTTGTGTAAGAAAAGGAATTACATGGCTGAACCTTACATTATATATTTGATTAACAACTGCATGATTTACGGTAGTTAATACATTGTCTTTCAATATGAACCATATATTTTGATTTTCCTGACATCACCTCATATTCCCCCTAAAACGTGATACTGCCCCTTTAAGCACCTGAGTCCTATCCATTATTGAAAAATTACTTTTGTAAAATAAAGTTTTTAACATTTAACAATACAGGTACATCAACTTTATTGGCAATTAATAATTAGGCAATGAACTTTAACGCTTTCTTCGTGAACTTAAACACTGAATCAATTGTAAGAACTTTATGGGTTTGAATATATAGGCAATTAACTTTGTTTGATTGTATCATTCAAATACCATCAGACCTTACTGGCAATGAACTTTTAAGCTATGATACTTCAAGTACTAATACATTGAATCATTTTGGGTGAACGACATGGGTAGATAGTGTAATTGAAACATTGAAACAGTTTTAATCTTATCATACAGCTAACTGTTAGCTACTGATTATTTTCTTAACTTGACATTGAATTATGAGAACAGAGATAACAGATGGCAGATTTTAGGTTTCAAAAGTGAAAGATCTGTCTATCAATATAAGATATTAAATTCATAATTTATTTTAAAGAAAAGACAAGCATGAAATCTAAGGATAATCTATGAAATATTTCTAAAATCACAGACACACACAGAAATAAAAAATATTGGAAGACATCGTTTTAAAATCTTTTCATAACAGAATGTATACAATAAGGGTGGAATATACTCTTTCCTCATGAAAGATGAGACAAAGTTTGCCATCGAGAGTTTCGTGAAGTTATTTGACCACTATGCAAACATGGGGTTGACACCCAAACCTAGTCTTTTCATCGCGGATTCTTTGTTGCCTCTGAAAAGCTCCATTCAACAGTGAAGGAAGTGTACGCGTTAGGTTTCACGACTTTATAAATGTTCATACTGACACAACATGAACTATGCTAGGAAGAATATCTTGTGTACAACTTGAAACCTTATCCTGTTTCAACAAATTTTATACTTGGAGAGTTAAGACCTTTCAACCACAACATTTCTGAAGTTTTTAGGGAAATCTTTTATAATAATTTGAGGTTAGGTTAAAAAATTTGAATCCATTTACATTGTTATTGCTTTCACAGATTAAATACTATTTTCCTAAAACTTATCTTAATACTGTAAAAGCCTTAAATGGTTTGTCAAAATGAAAGAAGAGATTTCAAAATATATTACGCAAGGAGATTTGAACTTTTCAACCAAAACAATTAGTTTTGGAATCTAGTGAAAAATAATCTTAGGTTAGGCCTAAAATTTTGAATGCTTTCAGGTTTTGCACGAAATTTGAAATGCTTTCATACTGATATTAATGATAACATAGTTCAATTCTCCTTTCCTTCAACTAAATCTAATACTATTAAAGCCTTAAATGGTTTGTCAACATACAAGAATGAGACCTCAATATTACTTATATCATTGTGAGAAGTTGTCAGTCTAATCTTTTAATGGACTATTAAGACGGTCACCAATCAGTGGGACCTGAACGTGATCATGCCTTGGTTACCATTCCTTGACCACAAAACACTTTTGTGTCAACATATATATGCCTTTCCTCAAGATTTTAAGATTTTACTCAAGATTTAGAAGCAAGTTATTTGTTTTCTTATGAATGTTAAGGTTTTCTCTTGTTTCTTTCATACATTCGAAGGGGTAAAGCATGAAAGTTCAATGAGAAATAATCAAAGAAATAATATAACACAGGGATTTAAACTTTTTAGTGTCATTGACTTATGAAGATTTAGCACCAAGTCAGAAAACTATTAACAAAAGTTGAGCCTATATTGATTATTTCTTTAGGAAGCAAATCACTGACTTTTTGATAATTTTTTGGGCAAGTCAACGATAAAACAGTGACCTGCAACTTACAGATTGTTTAACCCCTGGAACAATTTCAGTCACCTAGCTAGCATTTATGTTCTGGATCTAAAAGAAACCTGAAAACTAACTGCAACTGTACACAATGAATGTATTACACTGTATACACTTGGTTGCATATATTCCATGGAGTTGAGTGCTTAAACATCAAAGTGATTACCTCAACTCATAGATATATGAGTATAAACTACAAATTACCTTCTCTGAAAGCTGAGTAGTTGATTCTGCTCTTGCATTCCACCCATTTTAGTCGGAATCTTTCATCATATTTATCTGCAGTTCTCTTCCAACCCAGGGCAAGCAATGGGGCCTCGACTCTGTGAATGAATGAAGAATGAATGAATGATTTGTTTAAACTTCAGGGTTAATTAAGTTGAAAGTATTTTGATGGATGGATGGATATGAAGATGCATATATTTGGTTGATAGTAGAACCACTACATTTATGAATGAATTAATGAAAAACACTAAAAATTAATTGAAAAATTCGTGATAAATGAGAAGAAAGCTATTACCACAAAATAAACATGAATTAGAATATATATCATGTTTCAAATCCTTTTTCAGTCAAACCATCATTGACTAAATATCATTGGAAAAAAATCATAATATATCCTTTTTATCAAATATCATTTTATATATATCAAATGCAGGAATATAGTGTTCATATTCTATTTCCTGGTTGTATGCCAGCGTGCATGTTTGATTGAGGTCGAGGCCTCGTCACTGATTTGACAGATATCTCAGAGACTTATCATCAATATAAGCCTGGATATTAGACCTAAGCCTGGTTATCATTACTATAAGCCTATTCCTTATTGCTGACTAAGTAGGTCAACCAACAGGCTAGAAAATATGAATACTAGTTGATTCAGAATTCTTGGAAGTGGAAGTCGTGAATATTGAACGATAATTTTGCTGTTGAAATATTCTTTGACATTAAAATTGAATTTGAGCCTTTATAATATTGTCAACCTACGGGCCAGAAAATATATTTATAGATGTTTCAGAATTACTTGGATTTGGAATTTGTCAACATTGAATCATAGAATTTTGTTTCAAAACACTGTTGTTTTTTTATATTTTTGGAAAATTAAAAACAAATTCAGAGTTTATTGTTTTGGCAACATAAAGAGTAGAAAATAGTCGAATTAGGATTTGGGAACATTTTAAAAAATAAATAAGATTGATTTTCAACTAAAATTTCAAAAAAATACAAAAGATTGATGAGTAAACTTTAATTATTCAATTTCCTCCCCACCCAGAAACAGTCAACCAATCAGACGCCTCGATGGTGACCTTACGTGACCTACTTCAAATATGCAGAGGTCAAACAAGAACTAGATCTAACACTTAATTTGAGCTCCTTATTTACAAAGAAGGTGGAACCTTCATTTACCAGCATTTTTGCATTCACGAAACGAAAGAAGTGAATTCAAGTACGTCAGACGCTTCTGTGCCAGAAAGAGGCTCTCACCATGTGAATGGCAACGGCCTCAGAATGTAACGCTCGTCTTTCAAAAGGGCTTTCATCCACCCCACCCTCTCCCTATCTACATTCCTCGTTCGACGGGTACAAAGGTCACAGGGGTGAGATGTTATAGGGAATAACAATTTTGACACGTGGAGTATTAAGAGACAGTGTACTGTTCAGAGTAAGAGTCTACTTACTGCTTTCTGGACTGCATCAAGTTTAAGAGACTGTTATGCCAGTTCATTATGAATCCCAAACTTTTTGAATACCTATTGCTAATTTTCTTATCTTATTTTTCCCAATTCTGTTTTAGAAGTTAACCCATTTATGCATGACCTCTCAGATTTTTATTTAATTGTGACAATTTATAGTTCATAACTTGCAATGAAGGGAATCAGTTGTTATTTTTCCCTCAAGTAATTTTTTCCGTGTTATTTTGATGATTTAATTAGCGTCCCATATATGGGACGACATGCACAGGAGGGTACAGGTTTTTTATATGCACATGATGAAACCAAATTTTTTGACAGATGATAAATTTTAGTTTGACAACTTCTTGGGGTCTTCCTCCTTCAGAAATGCAAACAATTTAAGAATTTCCGATTTCAGGTGTACTTCAGCAGAGCAATCAATCAAATTTTGCGTGAAAAACTTAGTATATGTAGTATTCAAGCATTAACAATTTCTCCAGAGAGCGGGGAAAGGAACATTGACCACCACGTTTGGTTCTTCATGAGGTACTTCTAGCACATGAAATGCTCTAATTTACTCATTTCATCCTTAAAACCATCCTCATCTTCAATATAATCTGTGGCAGCAGAAAATTCGGATATGTCCATATAGTTATATATCAGCAGAGGGTTAATCAGTCACTTATAATTTTTTTCTAATTTTATTACCTTTCAGGTTATCCTTTCCAATTAATATCAAGACAAGAAATTATATTTCTTTACAAGAATAATTTCCGAGAATGACCAAAAAACCTGTACCCTCTTGTGCATGACGTCCCAAAAGTGGGACGCTAATTTGACAAAAGTTTGAGTATGGAAAAAAAATTAGTTGACTTTCACTCTTATTTTTAGTTAAACTATTTAACATTGAAAAACGTTAAAAACAAGTCAATTTTGTTCAAATGGAAAATTCAATTATTCAGTGGTACCTCAAACTTTGGCAATTTGCTATATTAGCATCTTCTCTGTTTCAGGTCGTCAGATTTTACCGTATTTAAATCTACAACTATTTAACTTTGTTGACATATAAATACGACATCTTCCCTTTAAAAAACAGCTTACAGCAAATATTTATCTTGTATATGAACAGAGAACCAGACCATTGAATTAGCGTCCCATTTATGGGACGTCATGCACAAATGGGTTAATTTGAAAATTTAGCTTTTTCATAAAAAGCATTATGAAAGGGAAATAAGGCTTTCTTCATAACTCCTTCATGCTGTACAGAAATTTGTGATTTCAGGAAAACAAACTTCAAGAAACTGGTTTTGAGCAATTTCTGCGGTATTCAAGATAGGCCATGAAATAATTTGATACTTTAAATCTGATTTAAAACCCTTACCCTTGAAAGCTCCATTATTAAAGCGCATTCATGAAATATATCCATAGCTTGAATAAGGAAACCATTATTTCCGTTTCGAACAATTGTAATGCACACTTTAAACTAAACTGGGCGTATAAGAGAAACTTGCAAAAAATTAGTTTTAAGGTCGACTTGTCCATGACTTTATCTTATTCACTGCCCTATTCATAAAATTTGTCTTTTAAATAAGAAATAAGTTTCAAATTTTCTGCTTGGCATGCACATATACACACTATTGTGTTTGTTTGAAATTTGAACAGTTACGAATAAATTATTTCTTGGGTGGATAAGTACATAGAAAGTGATGAATAATGTAGGTGTGATAATGCTGATGGGCTAATCCTTTAATCCCTTAGCTAAACACTCTACTATAACATGGTCGGACAGACTGGATAAACTTGACACATGTAACACTCAAGATAGAAGAGGCTTGTGTTTGTTTTCTGTCAATTATAAGGGGATTGATGAATATTAACATTGTTTTGTTTTTTTTTTAAGTTGTGATCGGTTTCAATTTGGAGTAGTTTATTAGTTTTTGTTATTGTTAAACATGACAAGATGATGGTAATTATGATTTTGACGATTATTCAAATGATGATTGTACTGATGAATATTTTTACAAATATGGACGTGATGATAAAGGTACCTCAAAATCTGATAGGTATTGAGGTGAGGTGAGGTAATATGGGGTTTAATGCCGTTTTCAAGATTACTTCACTTATATCCCGGCTGCTAGTATTATTGCAGGTAGAAAGCCCGCAACACCATTGTGGCTATGCATTGCGGTGAAACCAGCGAGCATCGGCTGGAACTAGCGAACCATGGGTGGTACTGTGCTGAAATTCAGTGTAGCATTGCACCCAAACCTTACTGTGTATAGAAGTTCTCTACTGCAGACAAAATTGCCGAGGGGCCCTAGCGGGATTCAAACTACGGACCTCTTGATCCGCAGCCGAACGCGCTAACCACTGCTTTATCCCGCACCCGATAGGTATCGAGATAAAACTGTCATGATATCATAGGTATTTATTTACAGCAAATGTGACATTCTTGTTAGACACCATTCCACAAGCTGATGTTAATTCAATATTTCTAAGAGAATAAGTTGAATACGAAACAGTCAAACAAAAATCATGCCAAATTATTCATGAATCTCATATTATCTTATTTTTTCAAACTTAAACATTAACAGAAACTCTATCTCATCAAGTATTTTCACATGCTCTAATTTTCAGGTTTATATATTCACTACAAGTTGGATTTATATTCACTAAAATGATTGAGGTTAAATCGACTGTGTATTATACCTGAACTAAACAATGCAATTCATTAATGCATCTATTCATTGTGTTATGTCCTCTTACAAAAATCTGATATCATTATCACTTATTCAACATCATCATAATACATACAAGGAGACCCCGTTGCCACCGCCTATGTAGAAGCTCGGAGTCATGTTGTTAGCGAGACTACACGTGGGTAGTTTTGTTGGCCTGCCACCAGGTGTCTTCTTGCCACCGCCGCCTCTACCCGGAGATCTGCCACCATCCCGCCGCCCACTGCCGCCGTCACCCCCGCTCGGGGTTGAGTCACTACCACCTGGAAGAGAGAGAAGAATTTAACCCTTAATAATCATCAGTCATCTGATTTTACTGCTATACCTAAAATTCAAGAGTAAGTGTTTATACTTGATCAATTGAACTAACATAAAAGAGGAAATTGAAATAATTTCAAATAAGAATCATTAAGAAAGTGTCAAGATACCCTACATAATAAAGTAGTCTGAAGGATCAAGATATAATTAACAAAGGGAAAAATCAGAGATTGAGTATTGCCTTAAGACATCTCTTCAAGATTTATTTAAGGCAAGCAAGTAAAGGGTTAAAAATAACAATGCACTAACAAATTGAACTGATAGCCTTTAATTCACAGAATGTTATCGTTTCATTTCAAACTTAACAGCAGTGTTTCACATATGTTGCAATAACAAAAGCTTAACTAGCCAACAGGAACCGAAGTTTGGATGTAAAACCTGAAATTAAGGAGATTAGAATTTTCAAAACAAAAAGTGAGAAATCGACAGTAGATAATACATTTCCCCTCGATTATGAAGTGAGTGATGGAAACAATTTCAATAAATTCTGACATCAGTGTTGGATTTAAAACATTTCTTTTTTTTTTTAAATTCTAAAAATGACAAAAACCCTTCCCCTGAATCCTGACTTGACACAAAAAACAATTTCCCAAAATAACTCATAGAAAACTTTTTCCCTTAATTCTACGGTAATTATTCGAAACAATCTTTCATAATTTCCAAAATAAACATTTTCCTTAACTTTGAAATCAGTGGTGGAAAACATTTCCTCTTCAATCTGAAATGATGGATGATACAAATATCCCCTAACTCTGATATTTTTTAGCAAAACAAAATGTTTCCTCGTCATCATTGTTTAAATGGTTTCTGTGATATGCATTAAGGTATATTTTTATCTCACTATACCACCTGGTGAGCATTCTCTCCCCACAGAGGCAACTCAGTCATACCTGAATTAGCCTCTGTTCTATTACGCCGAGATCCTGGGGTTCCGGCAGATTGCCCTAGCGGCAAAAAGTTGTAACTTGAGATATCTCCCTTATCTGCAGCCAATGAAAACACCTTTTGGATATCAACGACTTTGGGAATTCTCAACGGTCGTACAGTGACTTTCAAAAGTATCATGCCTTCAGGTTGATTTTTCATTAACAGTGTGAGAGAGAAATATTTGAAAATCAGATATGGATAGGGTTTTTCATTAGAAACATACTGTTTTATAATTGTGTAAATTGCTCTTTATTTTATGATAAATTTTATTTTAATAATCTACCAAATAAAAACTAATGAGAAGGTAAAAAAGCGATGTTTTGTAGAAGGAAGAGTTATCTCCCCTGAATGCCGAATCACCGGAAATAGCCGGGAGTAGCCGAGCTTTTGCGAATGACCCCTTTTGAAACGGCGTCGCTGATTGCACAACTAACTTCGATTGCCTCCAATCAGATTTCTACCTTTCTATCCCGTGAAGTAGCCGTAATAGAACAGAGGCTAATTCAGGTATGACTGAGTTGCCTCTGTGGGAAGAGAATGCCTGGTGAGGGGTATAAGCAAATGCTCGAAAATGTTGTGACATTCACAATAAAGAAGTTGTTATCCAGAAAATCTTGATATTTAATGTATGTCACTTAACTCAAATGTTTGGTCATTTACACATTAAAAAAGTTGTTATTTATGTTGTCAGTTTCACAATAAAGAAGTTGTTATCCAGAAATATTTTCTATTTTTGTATGCCTGTTCTTAATTCTCCTCAAATACATGATTTTCCCTAAACCTGAAAGTGAAATCAAAACTTTTCCTAATTCTGAAATCAAAATTTGATAAAAAATTTCTCCTAAACTCCCCTCGGTTCAGCTGATCAACAACCTGTTGTACCTCGTGAAAGTACTCTCAAGAGTCTGACCTAGTTAGGGACATATATAAACACATATATAAGATATATAAGTAGATACTGACAGGTATGGATACTTTATACCTAGTCTGTCAAACCAGTTATACTTCATCCTAGAGTAGCGAGGTCAACAGGGAATGTTCAACAAGCATAGTGTAAAGTGTGCAAATTTGTATAGAATAGTAAGAGGGAATGTTCAAGTGTGCAAATTTGCATGAAATAGTAAGGGGGAATGTTCAACAAGCACAGGTTTTCATATTCAAAGTGCAAATTTGCATAAAATAGTAAGGGGGAATTCAATTTCAACAAGCACAGGTTATCATATTCAAAGTGTGCAAATTTGTATGAACTAGTAAGGGGGAATGTTCAACAAGCACAGGTTATCATAAGAAAAGTGTGCAAATTTGTATGAACTAGTAAGGGAGAATGTTCAACAAGCACAGGTTATCATACGTAAAGTGTGCAAATTTGTATGAAATAGTAAGAGGGAATGTTCAACAAGCAGTTATCATACGGCAAGTACAAATTTGTATAGAATAGTAAGTGGGAATGTTCAACAAGCACTGGTTATCACATGTAAAGTGTGCAAATTTGTATGAAATAGAGGAAATGTTCAACATTCAACAAGCTAAGGTTATCGTATGTAAAGTGTTCAGATATGTACGAAAGAGTAAGAGGGAATGTTCAACAACGTAGGTTATCGTATTTTAAGTGGCTAAATTTGTATTAAATATAATTGTGGTTCATAAATAGCGTTGAGTGGAGATCATGTATAACAAATGGTACACTGGAGTTACCTGCCCCTAGCATGATATCAAAAACTTTTGCCACCATACTTGCAATTGGTTAGAAACATACAACAAAGGTAGGGAGAGGATATCCAGGCTGGTTTGAACCATGATAAAGACAATATTTTGGAAATCTTTTTCTTTGGAACACGGTCAATCAGACCAGGGAATGAAGCATCTGAACTGTAGATATTAACTTCAGGTGTCATAATTGTGTCATTTTGGAGGTAATTCTTTTCTCGGGTAAACCTTCTTTCAATGTCACATCGCTTCTCACCGGGACATTCTAGAACATCCCAGGATTTGTAAAATTTGAATTTTAACAAATTCTGATTTAACGTTTCAAGGGGGATTCGAACCCGGAACCTCTATGTTGTTAAACAGCGCTCTTACCGCCTGAGCTACCGAGGCTTCATGTCAGCATATGTCCATTTTGTTGTGTCATCACTGACACTGTAATTTTTATATACATAATGTTAATATATATTAAATTTGATTCTAAAATCGTATGCAAAGTGTATATTTAAAGTCTTTCACGAAGAGCTGCTGTTAAACAGACAGCTTGCAATTGCAAGGATTGGCTGAGTTTGTGCGATACTTTCAGTGTCATTATGTATTTCAATATATTACGGAGTTTTTCGTCCTTTCCTTCGCTTATATTAGACAGATATTAACCTGTCCCTCGGGTTTGATTGAAAATGTAAACATGAGGGGTGAGGGGAAACCCGTGGGCCGTAGGGACAGGTTAACATCCTTTACGTATATGATTTCAATACCTTCTTGCAGTGAGAATATGTAACTTTTATGGACACAACAAAAATGTAAAAGGTTTCATGGATGATCATAAAACCTCAACTGATTGATTACAAATTTTTTGTTGATATACGTGTAGATCATATAACTCTCCAATGCCCTTCAATGGTTCTTGAACAGTTCATTGAAAGGACTGAAATAAAAAAGATCCCTAACAAATGAAATTAAACTAAACCAAATAGGATCATATAAAAGTGAAATATTGTTTTATGTTCAAATCTCATATTTCATATGACGTTATGCTCATTGTGGGCCGGTGATGGCTTTATTACTTGTGTTCGTAAGTATATTTCAAGTATTTTCTTCAATTTTGTGATTTTGTTAATAAACATAATATCATATTGGTGTTGGTGGAGCACGATGGTGTAGTGGTTAGCGTGCTGGCCTGTCGCGCCGAAGGCCCGGGTTCGAATCCCGGTGCAGACATCCACATTGCACTCAGTTCACCCAGCTGTATAAATGGGTACCTGAACAAGTACGGACCTATAAGGTCGTGCGAGGCGCTAAGTAGCTTGACTCGAAAGTACAATTCCTTCAGGGTAATAATATACATTGTACAGCCATTGTATCGCCGTTGAGCAGTCCTGGACTGGATACTAAGTATTATAATTAGCATTATTTAATATTATTATTATTCAGGAGATACTATGTTTACGACACTCATGCCTAAATATCACCATATCCCTTGCTCTTATATACTGATATACTTAAATACTAATATTTAGGCACTTGTGTCATAAACATAGTATGTCATGGACATTCATATAATATCCTCTTTGTATGTGCATGAACACACGTAGTTGATTTGAGGCTTGAGTTCTTAACCTGAATACCCATATCTTAGGATACCATTTCTGACTTGGATTATTGGAAGTTTAAAGTACATTTGATATGAATAGCAAGCCAAGCTCAATTGTACCAGAAAAAGGACTTTTTATATCTATATCCAAATGTAGATTCTTTTGACAATGGTAATGAACAGACATGGTTAAATTCAGAACAAGAAAGTTTCGTCCTCAAAACTAAATTAAAACAAGATGTGTTTGTGAAACACGAATGCCCCCGGATGCATCCTGCTCGCTGTGTCAAGGTCAAGGTCACAAGGTCAAATGTCATGGTGTCATCTGAAAGGTCTCATCACAAGGGATCCATATGTCAAGTATCAAAGACCTAGCTCTGACCTATCAAAAGTTATGACTAAGGTTAAAGTTTTTGTGGACAAATGGACAGACGGACAGACGGACAGACGGACAGTCGAAAAACAATATACCCCCGGAATCTCCGATTCGGGGGCATAAAAAGTGAATTTTTAACCTACCTAACTTAGTATATGCCACTCACCTTTCTCACGAGAGACAGAGGTTTACCGCGAAATTCATCGTGCTTACCGGATGGGCTGCCCCCAGCCCACTGCGCATGAGCGGGAAACCGGAATCCTGGGTAAAATTCGTGTCATACTTTCTTTCTCTCTCTCCGAGATCGCATGTATTTTCGTCTTGCTTATCTTTTTCTTCTACGGTTGGTTTTTCTGGTCTTTTTCCTTCCTTTCCTTCCGTCATTATCCTTTTGCTGCCCCCATCGCTTCTAATGTATCGATGTTTCCATCTAATTTCGCTTTTCGCGATCGTTTTGCAGAGATCCCCCTGTGCCAAGGGTTACTCAGGACGGGTAGCCAGTGCCATCCCCAGAGCCCACAGGCTATCCACGAGGTCGTTATACGATGATTAATGGCTGTCCTTCGAGAACTTCTGCAGAGACCCAGGCCGGGATCCTTTGTCGGTGGACACCCAGTTTGTGGCCAACTTTCTCCTTCGTCGCAAACGTCACTTGGAGGGTGGGACCTTATCTACGTACCTGTCGGTTTGGGACCTCTACGTCGTCCTCGGGTATCTTCGAGGAGCTCCCTTCGAACCGTTGTCAGAGGCCTCTTTCCAAGATCTCAGGAAGACGGCCTTTCTCCTGTCGTTTGTTACGGCTGCCAGAGTGAGTGAGCTTCACGCACTGGACGTCACCAAGGTGCGGTTTGAGCAGTCCAGGAAGGGGTCAGTCCACCTCGGACTCTTGTGGAACTTCGTTGCCAAGAACCAGCTTCCTTGACAACCTGGCAGGACCGTCACCATCCCTCGTCTCTCCAAGATCGTGTCGTCTTCAGATGTGGAGGATATCTCCTTGTGCCCTGTATGTGCCCTTCGGGACTACATTGACCGCTCTGCGCCCAAGAGAGGCACCAGGAAAAGGCTCTTCATCCCCTTTTCACCGTCTGCCAAGGGAGAAGTCACCAGAAACACCCTCTCGCTGTGGCTCCGGACCGTCATTCTAGCAGCATATGATGCAGCCGGCTTGCCTCACCCCGTCACCAGCAACCCTCTCGAGATCCGGGCACTTGCTTCCACCATGGCCTTACTTCGCACTTGCTCAGTCCCAGCCATCATGGAAGGATGTTTCTGGCGTTCTACGACGGTCTTTGCGTCTCACTACCTCCGGGTCCTCGCCGTGGAAGACGTGCAAGGACTGCAGACCTTTGGACCGTTGGTGGTAGCCCATCAGCTAGCCGTCTCAACGTCTCTTTAGGGTAAGCTGAACGCTTGTCTACTTCGTTACTTCTCACGTTGCACTTGGTGAGTTGTTGCGTTGTTGGCGACTTCTTGGGGTTCACCGTTTGCTTCTCTGTGCGCTTCTCTGTGCAGTTTGCTTCGGTCGTTCCCTCTCCGGGAGGATGTTTGATGGATGCTTTCTGCCTTGATGTCTTGTCCTCCCTCCTCCCTACTGTCGGATCAGTGGCATATACTAAGTTAGGTAGGTTAAAAATTTATTAAAATCTAAATATTTTAGATATTTAAATACCTACCTAACTTAGTAGGATTTACTCCCGCCCGGCCTCCCCTTCGGACTTCGCTGGATGTCTCCTACAAGACTTCGTTCCAGAAAGTATGACACGAATTTTACCCAGGATTCCGGTTTCCCGCTCATGCGCAGTGGGCTGGGGGCAGCCCATCCGGTAAGCACGATGAATTTCGCGGTAAACCTCTGTCTCTCGTGAGAAAGGTGAGTGGCATATACTAAGTTAGGTAGGTATTTAAATATCTAAAATATTTAGATTTTAATAAAATTATCAAGAACATTTTATGACTTTCAAAAGACACATGTAGATTTTTTTATGTAGAATTAAATATATATGGCCAAATACAGTATATTTCTATTTAAGAAATATTGATTTTAAACATTGAAATATCAAGGACATTTTTTGACATTTGATAGACATATATTACATAGATTCTTATGAAATAGATTTAATGTAGAGATAGTCTCAAAATGAACAAGTAGCTTTGTTTGTCAGTTACATAAATAGATCAAATTTAACGAAATCAAGGACATTTTGAAAAAAACAGGCCATAAAGAATTTATACTAACATCATAGGAAAATAACATTTAACAAGTAAATTCCGTACTAAGACTTTTTAGTCATGAATGTTTGTTTTTTTACCATTTTAAATTTTAATACAATATGGAAGATATATGAATATTTGCCAAGACACTGGCAAATAATATTGACGATAACTGATATTGAATTGAGAAAACTCATATTGGCTTTACTCAGAGCATAAATTTATATTCCTGAAAATAACTTCTTTCTCAATTGAAAATTTAAACTAGGGTAAGACTATAAATCAAAGTACAAAGATGAATACCTCATTGACACATAGATTTGTTTGGTCAACACAATAATATGTGAGCATCACGTTATTTGTAAACAAACATAGCCATTTTTCATATTGGTGGTAAAATATGATTTTATATTTTTCGCAATTTTAAACTTATCATAAATTTCATAATGATGTCATAAAGTCAAGCAGGCTGTTTAAACATTTTCCCAGTAACATAGTTACAAAGTTCGGAACACTCTATATATCTATTTACAATTACTTTTAACTGAAATTTCTCAATGATAACATAAAAACAATACTAATTTTTTCCAAATGTTAAAGCTTCCCAAAATATACATACTTTTACTATACATAACAGTTCTGTTCTGTTCATATTTCTATATGAACTTTAATGAAAAGTAACAAAAACATTGATAAATGTTTAACCACAATTACCAAATGATACAAAAACAACAATCATAATTTAGCCTTTTAACTAATCATATGTTAGAGATCAAGTTCATCAATGGAAAAATAAACAGAACCCAAATTTTTCTACAGAATATTTATAAATGAATTCTACTAGTGAAGACACAAATTTACATTTGAAATGAGAGCATATAAATGTCCTTATCAATAGAAATATAAGGCACAACATTTATTTAAATCTACCCCTATTGTTAAGCAATTTTCAAATTACCTACCCCTTTGAGTGGGCATATAGACATGCGTTGGCACAGTAGATAGATTGGTTTCTCAAGGTAAGTCTGGTGTTTGAATCCGTCTTAGGTATCACACCCTTCTACCCGATCACAGCTTCTAATAATGGCAGGATAAGCCACGCCCATTTATTACATTATATTACACTTTGTTATAGAGAATGGCCACTCGATCAAGACACCGAGAATTTCGGACCTCAAATTCATGTATTTATTATCCATCAACTGCCTCTTTTGCCGAGTCTTAAGGAGGTCCTCAAATCTATGTTGTTTGGCCATGTTTACCATTGAAAACAAGTCAGCTGTAGATCGGAGCCAATAATTTACGCGCGAGAGTTTGTTTATACAAACAATCCAGGGGGGCTATAGCAACAGTGTTTCGCCATTGTCAGCCAGAGCCGGTCGAGTCAAATTGGACCACGTTACTCGTTGAAAGGCAGAAAGGCATTTGTGCCCATGCTTCTTGATCACAGAATTGATCGTAAATCGTGAATAGAAGTCTGGTGATTCTTTTTGAAAATGGAAGATTGCTGTGGTTGTTATGACACTTGACAACAGTGCATTTGTAATATGTTCCTTCACAAACATCATGAATGACAGTTGTGATCTATTCTTTTTCATAATCTGGTATTGACAACTGAATTGAGACCATTGTTAGACTCACCAAAATACTTATTAATCGCTTGGATGTTGAATAATAATAAAATTCCACGGATTTAAAATTATTCAAAAATTCAAAATTTAAAAATACACATAAATTTTGCTAAAATATCAGATTGACTCCTCTATTGAAAATCATAAAAAGCAGCTGGTGTTTAATATGATAATTATTGAAAAAAATTCTTATTTAAGCAAAATGTTTTATAAAACTGCATGAGGGGAAAAAGTACCAATGAAGAACAGAGATGACAGTAAATAAAGATTTTTATAACATTTTGCAACAAATGGGGCTGCAATTGACATCATTATTGACAATATCTTTTCAATGACATGGTTCTTCCAAATATCCATGAAAGATCATATCCATGATCACTATTAATTGCCATTGTTATTATGATATATAAGCACGCTTTGCATTAAGTAAGAAATAATGAAATAAGTATCTTAAGATATACATATATCACTAATGAAATTCTTCAATTGCATCATCTTATAGAAGGGTAAAAAGTAGCCCCAGAAACATAAGTAATAAATAAAGAAACGTCAATCACAACTTTTGTCTTTATATATCAATATCACTGAAGAAAAAACTTGTAGATCTTTTCATATTTCATATTCATTTTATATACATGTCATCCATAACTTTGTTTTGTATTATCACTTATAAAAAAACATGACAGTTTGGTCTTAACTCATAAATTCCATAAATATTCAAATGTTGATAATTTATCATAACACTTAACGACATAGCAATGTGTCAGGTCGTAGCTATGGTATGCTCAAACTGTTTGGGATTCAGTCGATAAAATCGATAGAAATGAAGGAGGGTGGTTTGAGCAACAATCAGTTATTTACTGATATTTCCGCATTGCTACTATCTAAGACAAGTAATTCAAAAGGTAAAGTGGTGTAAGTTACAAATAAAAAGACTGTTGTTTCTTAAAAGGGGCAGTAGCATCTTTTTAGGGGGAATATAAGGTGATGTCAGGAAAATCAAAATAAATGGTTTCACTGGACATTAAGACAATGAATTTTAAATAATTAAGCAGTAATAAATCAAATATATAATGTAAAGTTCAGTCATGCGATTCCTCTAAAAAAAATGAATTAAAGGTGTTCACACAAAAATGGATTTTATGTGAATAATTTGTTTTCATACATTTAGCAATAACTTACAATTATCAGTGATAATTATAGAATATAAAATGTTCAAAAACTACTGCCCCTTTAAAGCTTAATGTTACAAAATATGTCATTGTCTCATCTATAAATCATGTATCATAAATGAACTGGAATGTTAACTTATTATCATATTATATTGAAATGACAAAAAAAGACAAAGAAATGTCAAAAGCCTGGGACTTCTTTCTCCAAAAATACCTTCCATTCAATAAACACTAAATTGAACCCATCTACAATTTCAAGTGTAAAGCAAAAAAATTTGCAGCATCAATTTCCTTGTGGATGGCCATGAAATAATGACGGACTCTAAGACAATGGATCAACACAAGGATTGTTATGGTGTGCCTTGACAACGTAGCAACATCCAACAATCGCTACGCCGATTTCACCAATCACTATTGATTCCGTGAGTTGCCGCCGGCCAAAGCAGAGAAATACTGCCACATCAAGAAGGGTCCTTGTCAACACAAGCGCCAAAAACAAACACGCGCCTAGAAACAGTTTTGTCTAGCGCTTCACTATCTTTTGTATACCACTTCCTGAGAATATGAACGTAAAAAGTAAATTTCATCACTAGAAATCGTTCTGTCTAATGTAGGAACAATAGGAATATTGCTTGCAAATTCAATACATCCCTAGAAACAGTGGTGCTGCAGTTTGATTTCTCTTATTCACCTCTCATGACAACTTTTGAAATATAACAAACATGTCAAATCATCAGTCACATCAAAATTTTGCCTATCATTTTTACTCATTTGGTAATCAAAACTGGAAGCTGTTGAGTGTTCAATTGGTTTAAGAATCAGAAAGAGATATGTGAAGTGTGCAATCTAAATGTTTTTAGTAAGTACCTGTATATATTCTTTCCTTGAAGTCAATGATGACCGTTGGACACATTAGGGTTAACATTTGTTGTTGAATATTGGTAAGTGCTCTTCCATTATGAGTTGACATAACATAGGCACTTGAAGATTTTCACTTCCTTAAAGGGGCAGTAGCACGTTTTTTGACAATTTTATATTTCAAGTATTTCACTGAACAATGTAGGTTAATGCTAAATGTATTAATTTAACAGTGTCAAAAATCACATTACACAATTAAGCCAATCATCCATAGTCCAGCGCCTCGAGAAATCGCTAAGTGATTTGATTTGCGCGCTATATAAGAACACATATTATTATTATTATTAGTCAAGGGACAAAGTATGGAGATTCACATAAAATCCATTGGCGGCCATTTTGTGTGAACACCTTTAATTAATTTTGTGTAAATAAAGGGAATCGCATGGCAAAACTTTACGTTATATATTTGAATCAGTACTACGTCATTTAGTTTAAATACATTGTCTTTCAATTGGAACCAATAATTTTCATTTTCCTGACATCACCTTATATTCCCCATAAAAACGTGCTACTGCCCCTTTAAAAAATGCTTTGCCAAAATAGTACTGAATTAACATATTCAGAATGATATATGGATTTTTATTTCCAAATACTTTGGGAGACTTCTAAAATGCTTATTTGATCATATAGTATACTTCATATGATGAATCTCTTATTCAATGTCAATACCTGTATGCTTTGATGTAGTTGATTGCAGGTAACAATCAGGTAAGCTAGTGTAGGTAAACACATACTTATGTTTACATATTACCTATATTGTGTAGACCCTTATCAATCTGATAGAATCTAATTACGGAGTAAATAACTCGACCATTAATTTCTTGCAAAGTGAAGATATGGTTCGGCTCTCAAACAATGAAGTTTCAGAGTAAATAAGTTCATCCAATAATGACAGACTTGACAAAGTAGAAAAAACGAACTAGACGAATATTTGTTTAATTAGCGAGCTGCACAATTATGATCTATAATTGAGTCCATAATTATCAGAATTTGCTGTTGATCAAGATTTTAATGTACATGCATTTTCATAAGATTCTTAATACAAAATGTTGATGACAGATGATCGTTTCCCATCCGAATTTTTTTTTCTTTCATATATTGAATTTTAAAGAATCTTAATTACTATTGAGTTGCTTATGGCTAAAGCAATTTTGCTCTAGTGTTGAAAATAATACACTTCAGTAACGCTAAAAGTTGCAGAAATGGATGAAAATAGAAATTGCTTTTTATTTCTAATTTGGGGGTAAATATGACAACTTTCTTTTATTTAGGAGAATTCTGAGCAGCATGTTCTGTATGTTCTGAATAAGTCAAATCATGATAAGTGATTCTGTCAATTGTCTCATTTATAAAGTGTTCACCATAGGTTAATTTCTAGCAGTTTGATACCGAGTTACAAAGGAATCCTTTTCCAATATTTTTATTCGTTAAATCGTTTTTTCACTATTTTTATTCATGTAATTGTACATTACAAGGTTCCATTATTATCATATACATATTATTATATTCTATTTGGAAAGAGAATAATCCAGGAATTATCAATGGTATAATATGGTCTCCTGGCAAGTAGAGGGTTAACATTATCATCTTGTGTTGATCAGATTGGACTAATTGTCAGGAATATATCCTATTATTGATTTTACGCTCTCTGGAATTAACGATTCTATTGCAATGTTGACTTGACCAAAAAACTGACGTACGATTATTTGTCCAGTCAACAATATGCTTGTTAGGTATCTGAATGCAAATACTGTATAGTGTTTATCTGTTTCCAAGAACAATATTCCATTTGATTGGCATTTAAAGCTTTTATATTTTTTCATGATATTTCTGGCATTTGTTTTCAGCAGTTAAAAGCCTGAATATCTGATTGGATTTGATATTTTTTTCATAGAGTTAATGCCATTTTACTCTCAAGTGTTCATTAACATGTTTAAAAGCAAAACCTCATAAACGTGCAATTAATAATATTGATCAATTTTAAACGCATTAACTAACACACAAATTTTTCACATTTGTTTGTATGATGATTTAAACTCAATGTTTGATGTGTCACAAAATTGTAATGTGATGCACATGAATACCACAGATTATTTATACAACATTTATAACAATTGTTTCAATGAGAATGGGCTGTAATGTCAATGTGTTTAAAAGAATCAGTGATCTTTAAAATGTGTATTTCAGTCTTCGTTATTGCAATAAGTCATATTTCTATTTTTCAGAGTTTACCGATGGCAGATTATAAATAATATTGAGAGACACGCATTATCTGTGTCATTTATATATGTATATTTATGAGAAAAAATATTGGAGATATAATGGTATGACTCAGTGCCATATTATCTGAGATGAACCTTAATGAAACAACCTGTCTGTCTTTGTGTCTGTCTGTGTGTCTGTCTGCATGTCTGTGTGTCAGCGTGTCTGTCTTTGTGTCTATCTGTGTGTCTGTCTTTGTGTCTATCTGTGTGTCTGTCCTTGTGTCTATCTTTGTATCTGTCTGTATATCTGTCTGTGTCTTTGTGTCTGTCTTTGAGTCTGTCTGCGTGTCTGCAGTCTGTCTGAGATGAACCTTAATGAAACAACCTGTCTGTCTTTCTGTATGTCTGCGTGTCTGTCAGCCTGTCTGTCTGTGTGTCTGTCTGCGTGTCTGTCTGCGTATCTGTCTGATTGTCTGTGTGTGTCTCCGCTATCTGTTTGTCTGTCTGTCTGTCATGATTGTTAACAAAGTATATCAGCTAGAGAAGCTTTAAAAATCTAGTATTACCCTGACAATTCAAAAGTAAACCCCTAATTCTGTTGATGCTTTTGGACACTCATATATCAATTCACTCAATTCTGTTGGGCAGATATGTATAAACACCTAGCTAAGGTCTGACTGTTTCATCCATATTTGATGGTCAGCGTACTTCCCTGGACATTGACTTGTCGAGTGACCACTCACATCAATCGTTAAACAGCAATACTGCAATTCTTCCGGTCAATTAATTAACAGTGACAAGACATAAATATTTAATTAGACAAGGTTTGTGTAATGAGGCAACATGATATTTTAGAATATCACGGCCAAGTGGTGAAATAGGAAAGATGTACGGTCAGTTGCCAGACTTTAGGAGTGTGAATTCAAATCTTGCAAGGGACTCTACCAGAAAATACAATAATTTGTCAAATCGTAGATAACGTGATAAATATATACGGTATTTATTTTAGAACATTAACTTGGTGATCGAATAGGAAGGTGGGTTCAACTCTTGCTGGGGACTTCACCAGAAAAGCACAATAATTTGTCCAATCGTAGAATTGTGATAAAAAACAAAAATATAAAATATGCAATGTCCAGACCCCCCCCCCCCCCCCCCCCCCCCCCCTTTTGAAAATCAGTTATAGATTCAAGTCAATAAAATTAACAACATTATTTGAGTGTCCATGAAATGAGCTTCCAGCTATCAATTTTTCCTGAGTGATTAAGTCATCTTATGTAAATAAAGTGTGTCATTGGCATAATATGAAATTATGTATCATAATATTGGTTCATAACGAAAGGCGCGAAAAATCAAATTATTATCAAGATCTTTTTCCAAGCAAAGGTTGATTACAATAACACTTTATTGTCCTAAGTCCAAGTTAAGAAAATTTGGTTGTGCCCCAAACCACAGTGCAGCGCCAGTTAATGCGTTGTTCTGTCTATACAATGCTGAGTGTCAAGCAAAACAGCAATAACTCCCATCTTTTAAAGTCTATGGGATGATGCGACCTGGAATCGAACCCCAATCTTTCAGGTGACAAGGGGACACTCTACCACTGAGCTACGTCCCAGTTATTAGTATTTCTAACAAAAAGTTATTGGCGAATTGTGACATCAAAACATTGTTTTTGATTCAATGCAATAACATTACAGTGATATTTGCCCTTCAGCATCATTTTGAGAATACCTTGAAATGATTGCCCTCAGAGGTAATAAAACAATGTATCGCAATATTTGTCATTCCCTGAACAGATTCTCTTCCAAAGAGTATCCCCTTATGAATAAATGATGACTGTATGGTCATTATAACTGATCATGGTCCAGGAACAACATTGACCATTAAGTATGGATGACCGATCTGACAGGTACATTGACCATTAACTATGGTCTCTCATAATTCAAACAGACTAATGATAAAAATATGATAATGATGATAATTGCTTTATACCAATGAGTTCACTGGGGCATGCTATATACATTAAATCAGAAAGCAATTTGAATCATTCATACATCAATTTGGTGAGTTAGAATCAGTAACAGTTATGGGTTTATTTTCATGCTGAAATTTTCCAATTCATACAGAGGACTCATAAAAATATGATGATTTCTATAATTTATATTTATATGGCATATGATGATATTTATAAAGGGCTATATTCCTATTCCTCAATCACTCCAGATATACCCATCTGAAAAACAATCCCAAATGCTTAAAGGGACCATTCGAGCGGGGTATTTTTTGTCGAAACGAAATTCAGGAGGACTTTCCTGTTTACAATAATATGATTTTTACATGATAATTTCACACTTAATTTCAAACATGTTTGTGAGGATAGCATTTCAGTTATTCAAAATTTAACAATTTGACAAGGAATAAAGTGTATCGCTCAAAAGATATAAACATCGTGTAATGAAGGCAATCATCAAAGCTACAATCATGGAATGCATTACTACGACAAAATGCTGTTGTAACTGATATTATGATTTAATTGTAAATATGCTCCTCTTCTATCAATCAAGTATTTATTTCTTTATTTTGTTATTGAATTAATATAATACAGCACATTTGTTTTCTCGCAATGCTCCAGTGGTGCCTTTAAACTTGAAGCATTAAACTCAATAAAACCAAGATCTATGTTTTACTCGTCAGGCTTATACATGGTGCACACTAAATATATTTCTATTTATTTAATTGTTTTTATATTCCATTGAATTGATCTCCCAACCTGAAAATAACAACTTTGGGAGAATTCAACTCAATATACTAAGATGCGGACTAAAGTCTTAAATCATTATAGACTAAAATTATCAAACTACACCCAAAGGAAGAATATCAAAGTTTGTTGGATAACTGTACAATTACATAGTCCAGTGTAAAATACAAATGAAAACTAATTTCAAAAAAGATTTTCTATAATCTTACAAATAATCTTATCTAGAAATTAATAAAATAGACTGGCAAGAGAAATATATAAGTCCAAAAAGACAAGTTACGATTCCTAACTGGAATAGATTTTTTATGATTTTCTTACCTGAAATTTACATATTACACCAGCAAGAGAAATATATAAGTCCAAAAGGCAAGTTACAATTCCTAACTGGAATAGATTTTTTATGATTTTTTTACCTGAAATTAACAAATGACACCAGTAAGAGAAATATACAAGTCCAAAAGGCAAGGTACAATTCCTAACTGGAATAGATTTTTTATGATTTTTTTACCTGAAATTAACAAATGACACCAGTAAGAGAAACATACAAGTCCAAAAAGGCAAGTTACGATTCCTAACTGGAATAGATTTTTTATGATTTTCTCACCTGAAATTAACAAGTTACACCAGTAAGAGAAATATTCAAGTCCAAAAGGCAAGGTACAATTCCTAACTGGATTGTTAAATACAAATGAAAAAAACAATAAAATTAAAGTCTGTAGGGTAAATGGTATGAGTAAATTGTCCAGTGTAAAAAAACAAATGAGAGACCATAAAAAATATAGATTTTTCATGATTTCTTACCTGAAATTAACAAAAAACACCAGCAAGAGAAATATTCAAGTCCAAAAGGCAAGGTACAATTCCTAACTGGAGGGATTAAGACTAAACACAAGTCATGCCTAACTAATCCGGGCTGTTGCTATGATTTGAACACTCGGGTAATAGTAAATGCTTCGATGATAATCCACACAGGTAGTCACAGGTAAATCAGTAGCTAGATTACAAGTTGGCAGTGAGTCAAGTTCTCGACTACCAGGTAATTCTACTTTAAAGGGGCAGTAGCATGTTTAAATTTTTTATATATTTTCAATTATCTAATGATAGTTCTACGTTAATGCTTAATGTATTATTTTCATAGTGTCATAAATCGCACTATACACAAACCAATCAGCCATAGTCCGAGAACAAATTATAGAGATTCAAATAAAGTCCAATGGCGGCCATTTTTGTGTGACGCCTTTAATTCATTTTGTGTCAGAAAAAGGAATCGTATGGCTTAACCTTACATTGTATATTTGAATTATGACTGCTTTATTTATTTACACATTGTATATTTAATATATTGTCTCCTATTGTCTTTCAATTGGAACCATTTATTTTCAATTTCCTGACATAACCTTATATTACCCCTAAAACATGCAACTACCTCTTTAAAGGGGAGGTAATAAAAATATTGAAAATAATAAATTCAAGTTTTCTCAAATAAAAACATAAATTAACAAAAACAATGTTAGCAATTCATGACAATGTCTTAAATCAAAGGGAAAGATGTCTAAAATGAAGATATGATTTTCCATATATGCTGAATTTTCCTACCTCAAATGATTTAAAGGTGTTCACTCGAAAATGGACGCATGCTGTTTTTGATTGATTGCTTGAATGATTTCTTTTTAAACAATGGAGAATCAGGTTGAGTTATGAAATTATTGAACAAAAGAAGATTATACTTTGGCTATGAAGAAATATTTGAAGAGTTTTTTTATTTTAAAAGCGACAGTGTGTCTTTAACACATTTTGAGCATCTGACAATAATGAGTTTTAAAGAAAAGTCGATTACAAGGTTCAGACAATTTTTCAAGACCTGAATTAAGGCTTTTTAAGGCCATTTTCAAGGCTTTTCTGGGCAAAATTATGGCCAATAATTCAAGCAAGTGAGATCAAGTGTGATTTACATAGGAATCCTTGAGAACCCAAAAGCAACAGACCTTGCACAACGGACAAAGTTTACAATGAGAAACTGTAAAATAACACAAATATTTCCGGTGCATTTTGTGTTGCACCAGACCCAAGCAAATGACATTTTCAAATCTTATAGATCATTTAATATTAGAGAATATAAGGCTTTATGGTCATTTCCAGGCTTTTTAAGGCTGAAATAGGGTTTTAAGGCATCTTAAGGCCAAGTGCCCATATTCCAGGTTTTTACCAGCTTGTACGAACCCTGATTGAATTTGCACATAAGCTATGGACAATATTATTTCAGAACATCAGTCTAAGCCAACGATTGCTAAATACTTCTCTGAGTTTAATAGTACCTAGTACAAGTTGACCTTTACCTTTATGTGTTTTGTTACTTACGAAACAAGCAATATATCAACATGTGTGTGGGTGAAGTATAAAGATGATTAAAGTGTTTGTTGGAACATAACTGACACTGATGCAAATAAAGCAAATAAATAAACAATAACTATTATAAATCGGTTGGCACATCAGCTATGTGAGGAAAACATTACCCTTAGTTTTTAAACATAACATAACAAATAACTATTCATATACATTGTGAATTACAAATGTGTTTAGTGCTTTTTATTCTTATTGTGTTTTGAATTTATGTGAGTCATTTATTCAGAAGTAATGTTTATATTTTAAAAATGAAATTAAATGAAAAACATTGAATATTTTATCAAACTTTCATGAATTAAATTCACAGTGAACACATTTTTGTATTACCAGCTTTAAAAACAAAGAATAAAAACCGAATCCCCCCCCCCCCCCCCCCTTCCTTATTTACTTTCCCCCCATTATCAACCCAAAAAGAGCAGGATATAAAATACAATTTTGATTGTGTACGGCAAACTTCAGAGGGCATACATTATCAAAAACATTTCCTAGACTTTATTCATGAATAATTTGAAATTAAATCTTTTAAATTTCCATAATTAAACCTGAATTCCACTCATTTTACAATCCAATATAGTTCAACAATGAATCAAAATTACCCTCAACATTCATTCATATTGTTCCATATTCAATGAAGAATGAAAATTTTCCCGCCCATTATACCAATTCCATATTCACCTTCATCAAGCCAACAGATGGCACCAATGTCATGTGACCTTTGACCTCAATCAAGGGTTCAATCAGTGACTAAGATGGGTCCTGCTTAATGCATATAATTGAGATGCAGGCTAATTCTTCTACGTTGACGGCCGCACAGTGCGCTAATCTATTATTCAACAGCGTGCAGAGACACTTTTGCAGATTTCATTGTTACCTGGCAAGCTGTTGAGGTGCATACCAAATAAGGCTTTGGCATCGTAATTTTACCAATTTTATTCACATTGTGGCCTTTGGATGAAAAACAAAGGATTAGAATGTTGAGGTGTTGACAGGTGTGATGAGATTTTAGTTTTCGTAAATAAAGAATCATGACTGTTCATTTTGATTATATCTTTTTTAAAAACATCTAATTATTATGGAAAAAAAGACAAATAAATATTGTGTTTAATGATTCATCAATTGATAATATTAATAAAAATATTATGATTATTCAATTTCTACAGATATTACAATAGTGTTATTTTATGCTTGGCGTTGAAATACTGAGATATATGTTATCAGTCACTGGTGACGATGACAATGGAACGTGTCAATAGTGACTGATAACAACAATGATCTGACATCATCGAACAATGCTCTGACATAATGACACACTTATGACTTCATGTTGTTGTCTAGGTGACAGGCTCTCTTTGAAGCCGACTCAACTTAAATATGCTTCGATTTTGTTAAAAATACGATTACCGTATATGACCGGGTATAAGCCGAGAATTTGACACCAGAAATTAGGGGGTCAGAGAGGGGGGTCGGTCTATACCTGAGTTATATGATGCAGATAAAAAAAATCAAGAGACCAAGCACGAGTATCGTCAGCCCAGCGAGTTAGCGAGTCGATGTTTACACAGGAAGCAACATGCACAATCATCGAGGTCATTTCTATATTGAACTTGTAAAATAAAAATACTTTTGTTGTGTTGTTGTTTTTAATGAAAATATACAAAGAGAAGTTGAAAAATATATAAAGATAATTATATTAATATGAAATATTCAAGCAACCTTCACGTACTGTTAGATTTCGGCAGATCGATGTGGCTTCACTCGCATCCACGATCGGCAATTGAAACCCGGTTTTTCAAATATTATCACGAGTTATCACTTCAAAAGGCTTGTTGTCCATTTTAAAGTATTATTAAGATATATTTCCAAACTTATCAATCATATCTGATCGAAATTCAATCAAATCTTTGTCAAAGATACACTCGTGAAAGCACGATGTTTTACATTACTTTGAATTTCAATCGTAATTTCGTGACGACGAATAAGATTCCTTTTATAATTTTTTGCTCATGGTTATATTTCTGATCTTTATTCTTCGACTTTATATACACAAATATTTCAATTAACTACATGTTAATTTTGAAAAAAAAAATGTAGAAAACGTGTAAGAAAATCTGATATATTTACACATTTAATATTGTATCGACAAAATGTTGTCATGAAATTATTACGACCACGTTTCATGTTTCGAGATCTTTTTTAAACCGACTTGCTGATTGGTTGACCTACATAATTTAGCCAATGAAAAGGCTTGTAACAAATATCTCATTTCCAGCAAACACTTCATGCACCAAAGGTTGTTGACTGTCGTTCGTTAACAATTTGCCGAGAATAATATGTTATATGATTAAAACAAACAACAAACACTGTAAGTGAACACTTATAATTTCTTTTATATTTTTTAAAAGTAATATACGTCTTAAAATTAACGTGTCATTTGATGATTCATGAGCTTTTAGTTTCAATGCAACGGGCATCATATCAACTTACTGTCAGCAAAATAGAGCTGCGAAGAGGGGGGTCGGTCTATACATGAGATACTAGGTTTTGACTGGAATTTGGGGGGTTGAGAAAGGGGGTCGGTTTATATGCGGGGTCGGCTTATACCCGGTCATATACGGTAAATCACAAAATGAAAAGAAAATTTTCCGCTCTCATGATCGAGGCAGAAAAGTGTATTATTACTTGTTTCTGTGCCACTTGTTAAAACATAAACTTTCTTCCTCGCTCAATTAAATAAACTTGGTATTTGTCAAGAAACGACAAACATCCTCTATATTTTACCAAAGTAAAGATAATTAAGTGATATCACCAGTTTCATAGAAACACCAATACTAGTGAAATTTCAAAGTAACTAATTCACTGTCATTCTTTGTAAGATATTGTCCTAGTATAAGTTAGTAAGTTTTGATAGATTTCTGTCTTTTGAGAGATATGTGTGCATCACACAATTCAAGAGACTCAAATCTTCAAAAAGGATGTCGCACACACTGAATGCTCAAACAAACAACATCCTAGATTTCAGAACTAAATTTGATCTTTACCAGTGAAGACACTCAGCTCACACTAAAACCTTTTATAATTCTTAAAATCTTTTTCTGATATTTGAAAGCAAAATAGATACAAACTAATCCAGGACTCACTGCTCACACGAAAGACTTTTGAAATTCTGAAAATATATTCTCAAACTTATAATTTGTATGAATTGTATTCAAGAATATACCACTTACCATTTTGACTGGAAGAAGAATTGTCTGCTGATTCTGAATTGTCCGTCTGCTTGGTGTCTGCATCTTGTGGTGACATCTCCAAGACCCCACCATCACCCACCATCAGAGTAATAATAGCAGGAGAAGACTTGACTGTCCTTGGCTGAGCAGACGGCTTCAAGCTTCCGGACTCATCCTTCAAACCCACAAAGGAAGGGGAAGACTTCACTGAAACTGGCAAACCAGACGACATGTTTGACAAGGGAAGGGAAACATCCATTGCTGATATGATTGGAAGAGATTTTACAGTTCTTGGCGGTTTTGGAGTAAATGGACGTTGTTCTTCATCTGTGCAGGAGATCAGACTCAACCTTGACTCGACTGTATTTTCTCTGAGGACATGGTCCTTTTGGACTGGATCAATCCAGGTTTCAGGTACACCATCAAAGAGGTCGAAGTCACAGGATTCGTCATCATCCTCGTTGTAGTTTGGTTCTAAATTTTCATATATTTCCATATCTGGATCACAGTTTTCAGAGCCACATTCTGCTACACAATAGATATCATCTTCAGAAGATGAAGACTTTGGTATAGAACTTGATTCAAATCTTCCATCCTGGGTTAAGCCACATATTTGTGAATTTCTTTCATATCCTAAGCAGAAGTGAGGTATATTGTCAGGCTTCACAGCAGAATCTTGAGCTTGATCAACAATGTCCCTTTGAGATGAAGAAATGACCTCTGGAGATTTAGCCTGAAACTGAGGCTGATTCCAGGCTGTGTCTCCCTCAGGGCCGCCCAATGAGAGAGATTCATCCAGTTCTAGTTCCGGCAAGGAACTGCTGCTCATTGAAGGATGGGCTCTTGGTGGTTTAAGGCTCAAACATCCAGAACTCTTGGAACTGTGGATGTAATTGATCCCGCTGTCAAAATCATCATCATCATCAGAGTCAAGGATATAGCTGAAAGCAACCGCTGGAACCTTTGGATGGTCTTCTGGACTGTAAGTATCCCAGGGCTGGTCGTCTGTCTCGCCTATATCAGACTCACTCCCACTGGTTAGATATTCATCGAAGTTGGATTCAACATCAACAGACGATTTGCGTCCAAAGATTTCGTCTCGGTCAGAAGCTGGTGTTTCTGGATAGTCGGAAATATCCGCCGAATCAAGATCAGGATTTGAACTCGAAACAGTACTCAAAGGTGTTAGAATGTCTTCACGAAGGTCAAGGCCACTTGATGTTGGAGTGTCAAGGTCAGCTTCTTCCCCACTTGCTGCTTCATCTGGTTCATTCTGGTCTGACTGGTCGGGTGCCGGGTTGAACACTGACTTCTTACTGGGGTTGAACTTGGAGCGCTTCCATGGGTGGATAGGACAATAGCTGCAAATAGGGATAGAACATGAAATACATTGAAAAGGAGTAATTCAAAACTATTTGTTCGGCAATTTCTTTACAAAGTTCTGGTAGATCTGGTAATGGTCTTATGAAAAGAACAATATTATCAACATTGTTTAAAGCTGTTAACTTTGCTGTAAATACATGAATTATCAACACTGTACCAGTGTTGTTCATAGATGGTCATCATGGCAAAGTTTTAGCAGAAGACAAAGGAAAAGGAATCCTACATCCAATAATTTTAAGGAACACCAATCTAAAAGTGTGGTCAAAGATCCCCAGGACACTCACTGAGATTAACACTCTGTGCACTGTAGGTTACAATTAAACTATTTAGTTAACAATAAAGAAGAATCAGACTACAAATCTTTGGTTCAACTTACATCATTATTTTCAAGGATTTGTAAATGCTGATAGCAACTCATTTTTTTAAAATTAATTAAAAGTTGCTAATGAATGTCCACTGAACTAAACTTCATCTTTCTGGTTATCAAATTGAATCTTTCTTTACTGGCTAAGTCAAATATTTGTTTCACACAATTTCAAAATTTTCCAATATCTTATCTTGATTAAGAATCGTACCTACCTCTTACATATACCCATGAGCCAGGTGTCAATAGACTTGAAGTAGTACCTCTCGCTGTGGAAGCTCTTGGCACTGAACTTGTAGCTGTCAAAGATCTGCACTTTACCATTATTCCAGCGGGCGCCGATGGTTTTCTCTCCCTCGCCAAGCCAGATCTCTACATGGGTCATGTTGTGACGCTGCTTCTTGGCTGATATCAAGAAATGGGTTCAAGTCTATAAGGAATTATCAGATAATTTGCTCACTGAATGAGTGCTGACATTCTGCTTGGTCGAACAGCAGGAATCAAACTTGTGACTTATCAAGAAATGATATAGGTCGTTAAAGCTTTCATAGAATAGTTAATGAATCAATGTGCAAAATCATTCTGAATGGCCAATCTGAAGCAATAAAACAAGTAAATGATGAAAACGAGTAAGTGCTTTTTTATGTACTGAAATGCTTATGACTGAATTTAAGTGGATTTATCATTGTGTTATAATTTGTCCATAAAAATCCATCCCTTGGCAAGACGGTAAACTTAATTCACAATTTCCATGTATCAGTACTTCCTAAAAACTCAAAGAAAATAAGCGCTTTTCCTTATTTATCTGTACTTCTTACGCCTCTTATATTGCCTTCAATTCAGACTCGAGACTAAAACTTTTGCTGTATTTGCTATCTTACATTTAGGGTTGGTATAGATGCCCGACATGAAGACGAGATCGCCAGGTTTCATCTTCTCCTGAGGGAGGGTGATCGGGAGGGTGTCGAACATGTAAGATTGGTTCCACGGACCGAGTCGGAAACCCAGGTCCTTCTTCATGTCTCTCACAACTTGTCGTACGAGTCCACAACAATCCAGGAACAACGGGGAGTTGTACTCAGGGGCTGAAAAATATCCGCCAAATGCTACTGAAGAACAGCACAATATTCTGGTTTATCTTACCTTCTCTATTAATTCGACATCTCTCATAGTTCAACCACATAATATTTTATTGATCGAGGTCACAAATTCAAATCACTTCTAAAATTTCAACCAAGTGCCAAAAGTCCTTAAAGTTGATGCTCTTATGATTCATCTCTTGCTTAAAATCATTGTTTGATTTGAAAGTAAACTAATAACAAAGCGTAATAATTTAAACTTTAGAAATTAAAATATCTTCATTATGAAAATATTATGTGGTCATGCATCAATAAAACCTATGCATTTAAATGACACACATGCCTTTCTTATTTATCTAACATTTCAACCATGGTGGTGATAGAGCGATCAAAAATGAAATATAAAGTGATAAATGTGAGAATATCTCAATATATGAATACAATATTGAGGATCAGAATGGCTCTTTACTTATATTATTGAGTAACAATTTCTGTCAGTAAAAATGATAACAAGTATGGGGAAATTAAAGGAAATGATGATTAATGGTATGAAAAAAAAGAAAATGTTTTAAAAACAAAATTTATGCTATGACATTTAGAAATCTATTTTCAAATTATTTTATGTCTTTTGTAGATGAAAAACATCTATGATTCATCATAAACTGCATGGTAATTCTAAATTTTAACAGAAACACATCTGCAAGTAAATATCACAAATAATACAATATTTCAAAATGTCATTAAAAATTCTGTACACTTTTCATTTAAACCTTAAAAATGATTTAACATTACATACATCTCATTGTCAAGTTTTACGAGTAGTTTCTTGTATCTATTTCAAATCATTAACAATAAATTCTCAAACTACAATCATATATTTCTTTTAAAATGATATTTCATTTCATCATATTTTGCAATTTTATTACCCCAAATATCTTGGTTAAATTGCTCTTAAATCATGTGACAATTAAATAAAAGGTTTATGAGATGAGCTTAAAAATATCTAGTTAAATCAGAAGACAATTTAAAACAAGAGTCATCAGAAGATGACATATCCCACCGGTTCCACATGATCGTAAGATAGACAATAGACAATAGACAGACAATAGACAATACTTTATTACCTTAAAAGGAATTCGTTCCGGATCACAAAGCTTTGACATAATTATTAAATAACAACATAAAAGCATAAAACGGAGATAAGTCATGGGAATTAAGATGGTTGAAGTGACTAAGAAGATAACTGGACATTCAACATTTGATTAAATTATGTAGTTATAACCACATAAAAGGACATAAGGTATATGATTTAAAATTGCTTAACAACTAAGATGATGACTGGACATACAGCATTAAAATATGTAGTTCTAACAGCATAAAAGGAGATAAGGTATATGATTTAAATTTACTAACAACTAAGATGATGACTGGACATTCAACATTTGTTTAAAAATGAAATGCTTTGCGGAATAAAAGACGTTCGAGCTCGTTTAGTCTTGGTAATTGGTACTGTGTAGCGGCGGCCAGAAGGTAAAAGCTTATATTCTGGATTTAAGAAATGTGTTGGGTCGTTAATGATTTTTTCACACGTTGAAAGTACTTGCCGCTCATATAAAAATGATAGATTATCAAAAGTGACCCCTGCTATTTTACTTGCTGAATTTACAATTTTGTTGATGTAAACCTTTGAAAGATAATTGTAAATTTTTCAAGCAAGGTTCATAATAGTATAAGCTAATATATATGAAACAAAACCTTTCATGAACTGAGTCCAAATAAGAGCCGTTTCCATGGAAATAATAAAAAATAAAATTTTCAGAAATGTGAAAATATCAAAAGGCACCACTTCAGTAGGTGGGCAATACACATGTAAAGTTTCAGAAAGATATGTGGACCGGTTTTTTAATTCTGCTCCGGAAACGAAATGATTACGGACGGACGGACGGACGGACGGACATACAGACGGACAGGGTGATGACTATATCCCACGGTATTACATACCGGTGGGATAAAAATAGAGCCATTGGCTGTGTAGCTCATCAGGCTTCATATCAATTTAGGTTTTCCCTTTAGTACACATGAGGCCACAAGATCACCAAATGTACAATTTAGACTCCTAAGGAGTATGTTTACAAGGTTTGAGCTTTCTAGGCCTTATGCTTCTGGGAAGAAAGATGATAATAGGTTTTGAGGGTGTGGCCCCTGTGCCAAAGGGCCACCAAAGCTATAAATTATTATCCTCACTAGTCAAGAAGTCTGTAAATAAAGTTTCAGCTTTCTAGGACTTATGCTTCTGGAGAAGAAGTCAAAATAGGTTTTAAGGGTGATGAGCTAAAAACGAATACTGAATGTCCGACAGGCATTTATTCTTAAATTAGCTGAAATTTCTTTATAAGTGAAACCAGAAAAATAGCTTAATTTCCAATTATGAAAATATTAATATCTGACAAAGACATTTTTTAATAATATTTGTTGTTTTTCAGTCTATCAATGATTGTAGAAAACATATTCATAGTACATAACTTCAAAGCAACTATCCTATTGATTTTCAATATCAGGACACTTTTTGCCAAAGAGCCATGATATCAGTACACAGACACTTTTGAAGACCTCTCTCCAAAAATAGGCTTAAGATAAAGATAAACATAAATGTTTGATTGACTAAGCTGATGACATAACAAAGAGAATCATAAAACTTTATTCACCTTTACTCTCAGAAGAATTTTTTTAATCTACTACAGTTACTGTTTTGATTGGCCTCATAGACAAAGTGTTCTTGGAGTTCCTGTTGAAAACTTGAAAACTATGAAAGAAACTCTAATACTCACTATCTTTTGCCCAATATTTCCTGGCATATGGAACTCCGAAATATTTTTTAGCCTGTTGGATGAATTTGGCTCGAAGAGCGTTGAGTTTGGCAGGGTCCTTCTTTACCTTCCTCTTCTTTCTCATCTTTCGCGTTTGTCGTACTTCACGCTGGAGTAAAGAAACAAAACAATGAGTACTCCTGTAAAATTCTTTGGAATAAATTACAATTAATCTGCTGTGAATGCCTGTTATGGACACTAGGTGTTTTCTCTGACCTTTCATATGGTTTTGATTCTGCCAAAATTTGACTTTGCTGTTTAGTTATAATGGGCTTGATCAAGGGTAGTCTAGATCAATGAGAATTCCCCCAAGGCCAAACTTGTATTTATTAAATCTTTGAATGTTACCTTGCGTTTGTTGTCATTATAAAAAAGGAAACTTTGACCTCAACCTTGAGGGTACGCAGATGAGCTTAGGTGATTTCAAGAGTATTTCACTTATAGAGGATATCTTTTGTTTTGAGTGTGATATCACTTATCTCTCATCGAGTGACGGGGTAGAGCCAGTATTTTCACGAGTGGCGCAGCCACGAGTGAAAATATAGGCTTTACCCCGTCACGAGATGAGAGATAAGTGATATCACACTCAAAACGAAAGATATTCTGTTTATTATATGCCTCTGTGGTCGAAAATGTGTTAATTTATGTCCAAAAGACTTTGACTCGAGAGTTTTCTGGCGACGTCATACCATTGTTGATCGTAACTTAGCGACGGCGATGACGTCGCGTTGATTGTAGAAGTGACGTCAAACCATTGTACACATGACGTCATCCCCTCTGTGATATTTTCACTGACTTGAAAAAGTGATATCACACTCAGTGGCGAGAACACTTTTCTAGAACTGAGAAAACTCAGTCTCTCACCGCTTAGCATATAATAAATATCACAGCTTTTATTATTATCATAAGTATTATTGCAGGGAGAACACCAGCAACACTATTGTGGCTATGTATTGCGGTAAAACCTGTGAGCATCTGCTGGAACCAGAGGTGGTACTGCTCTAGAATTCGGTGTAGCATTGCACCCAAACCTAACTGAGTGTAGAAAAGTTTCCGAGCCGCTGGTGGAATTTGAACCATGGACCTCATTTGTACGCTGATGAAAAATACAGACTATTTTTATGGAGAACATTCCGCATAGATGTCATTTCGACATAGAATTCTATGTATCATTTGGTTGACAATTACATAAGAGTCATGTTGAAATGGTATTCAGAACAGCTTGTATGTCAATAAAAATAGTCATCAATCTTCAAGAACTTTTTTTTGTTTGCATATGTATTCTCAATTGCCAAATAAATGAAAATCATATGTTGGCTTGATAGCTGTACCAAAGCCAAACTATATATCCCCCTATACTATATGCATTAAACAGTCACAAATATACTCAACGAAGATCATTATACTGTCAATCCACAAAACGGATATCATCAAAATGATCCATATTTATAAACGTTTTAGGTTTGTTTTTCATTTGATATTGATACTAAAAGAGAATACCACTTATTACTCAATTCTATAGAAATCATTACCTCATCACATTATACTAAAGTGACAAATCATAATTACTCTGACAAGTTTCAATGTCAGGGATAAAATCATTATTCAAACACTTTTTTCCATTAACATATTACATTATTTACAAGGAATATGCAAATAAAAATTTCCACTTTACAATAAGTTTATTCCAGTTAACAAATTTATATATTATTTATGAATACCACCAATAATATTTCTCTCACTTATCTATTTCAACCCTCTCTTTCTCTATCACATTTTGTTTCCCAAATTACCATCCGCCCATCGATCTGTTATCATATTGGAAGATTATATTTATGTACATTGATCTAAATGTCAAATCAGTGTTATCCCCACCACGTGGAATCGCACTTTTAATGTAAAAATGTGGTATTTTTCTGTAATAAAAATATTTCTGGGGAAAAAAATTGAAAAAAATAAAAATTATTTATGAATACCACAAATAATATTTCTCCATCTCGATCTATCCATGTCCCCATGATAATCATAAAAACAGATTTTTGTATCATTCAAAAAGATGGTTATTCAAAATGAAACAATCTCTTTATCCCTGTGCCCCTGAAAATTATCAAACTCATATTATTTACAAATACCATAAACATACAAATTTCTTAATTTTGATCCTTGTCTTTACTCCTTTGACCTTGATAAATATCAAACAGATTTCTGTATCATCAAAAAAAAAATATAATAGACATAAAAACATTCTCCATCACTTTCACCCTATTAAACAGATATACATTATATACAAATACCATAAATACCACAAAATCTGAATCTCTATCCCTGTGCCCTAGTTTACTAATGCAAGCCTGTTACTAGAAAATATTTATAAATTTGCCCAAATAAAATTTTTCTTAAATCTTATTATTTTTTTAATAATTCGAGAAATGATCCGATTTTCATAACACTGTGCCCTTTATAAATATCAAACATAGCCCTTTATAAATATCAAACATATATTTATTATTTACAAATAATATAAATATCACAAAATCTCAATCTTTATCCTTGTGCCTGTGAATGCCCGAGTATCTTGAAAAGGAACCTGCTGAAATAATAATTTCCTAAATAATCATTCGACAAATGATCCAATTTTCATAATGAAAGCACAAACAATAGAGTGCATGCAGTCTTCACGCATGACCGATCACACTCTACGGTAGACCGCCTGCGGGCATATCGTTCTATTTTCGATCGATAACAATGTGACATGACGCCAAACCCAACAAGGAAGCTAGCTTGGTTGTCAATCATTTGAATGGTCAAATGTACAATGGGTGATATTAACGCTAAACAACTGGATTTCTTTCTATTCTACAACGATATAATCTTTGTTGCCTTCTTTTAATAATTTAGATTTATACGGAATTGAGTGAAATGCAAATTCTTGGTTAAATGTCAATCATTTGAATGGTCAAATGTACAACGGGTGATATTAACACTAAAAACAAGTTGTGGACAACCAGATTTCTTTCAATTTGACAAATTTGTTGATTTTATCTTCTTTGAATTGTCTTGAATTTTTAGACAAATGTACAGTATGTTATATTAAAGCTAAAAGCACAGATTCAAAACAAGTTGTGAACACAATTGGATTTCCTTCAATTTTACAAAGATATATCATCTTTGTTGCCTTCATTTAATTATTAAACTTTATATAGAATTGAGTGAAATGAACATTTGGTGATATTAATGCTAAAAGCACAAATTGGATTCAAAACATGTTGTGAACCCAACTGGATTTCTTTCAATTAACAAAAATGTTGATTTTATCCACTGATTTCATTGAAATATTTTCATTTATATAGAATGGAATGAAATGAACATTTGGTGATATTAACACTGAAAGCACAGATTCAAAACAACTTGTGAACATAACTGGATTTCTTTTCATTTAACAAAAGCACAAATTGGATTCAAAACATGTTGTGAACATAACTGGATTTCTTTCAATTTAACAAACATGTTGATTTCATCTTTGTTGCCTTTCTTTGATTATTTAGATTTATTATGAATCAAGTCGAATTAACATTTGTATTCAAAACATGTTTTGAACAATGAATCAATCGTCTTATATTAAAATAATGATTGAATCAAGGCTTTAGGTATCAGAATTGTAGATATTAGTCATTTGCGGAAAGATGGTAAGCTTATGTGTCACAATATGACTCATCAAAAAACATTTTTAGTAAAATCAATCAGAAATCTATTTTTATAACATTGCAAATTGTACAAAAAACATCCATCTTGATATATTGTCACATGCCATATTGTCAGTTGTCAAAATCTAAGTTTCTTGTATGAAATACACCCTCTAGCTTTTTCCTAAAAGTGTGAAAAGGCTCAATATATGAATAACCACCCTTATCATTTATTCAATTATTAGTATCATTATTATTATTCGAGTCATACCTCACTTACATTAAAGATTTAATGGTTTTGTCGCACGAAGAAAAAAATATTTTTTTTACATTTTCTATCCCTGTGACATACTAAGAGTCAAAGCTTATAAAACTGAAAGTCTTATCATAGGTACAAATCTAAATATAGTATTTAATGTAATATTGTTATTAAAAAGAGGAATTATTAGCAAATAACAATCATTATTGAAAAATATCTGAGTATTTATTGGTCTTTGTTACAAATATTGTTACATCTTTTGTAATTCTATTGACCCAGACTCTAGCTAACCAGCTTTTCAATTTAGTAATAAATCCATAATTTCAAATGCAGCATAAAATGTTTAATTCTTCTTAAAATGTTACTTTAAGTAGAGTGTCCTTCTTCAATACTATATTTTATAAATCTTTGAATGATTTGGTATCAAACTCAATTTTGCTCATTTTATACAAAAATAACTCATTTGATAAAAATAGTATAAGGCTATTTTAATTCTCTATAAACCACATCAAACCTCTTCAAGCTTCAAGCAAAAACTTCAAAACAATCCAGCAGGCAGAAGGTTAACGAGACAATACAATGTATGTGATGTAATAGTATGATTGCAGTTAAGTGGACACCAAGAAAAATCAATAACAATTTAGTTCATTCAGCGCAAACAAGACGCATAAACACAGACTGTTTTAACTAGATGTCTGCAAATACTATTGAAGTTAACGATTTCATCGCTGATGAATCAAATGATGACACATGGTCCATTTATAATTCAGCTGTATTTGAATCAGAGCGATCTTAATCACACAAACAGTGTCTTTGCTCTGTATTGAATTACATGAAAAATCTATATGCTGATAAAAATATGATGAAGATGAAAGTCAAGATGATGAGTAAGATTAAAGATGGAGATGCTCAAGAAAAAGAGGATGATGATGATGGTGATGGTGATGATGACGATGATGATGACGATGACGATGACGATGACGATGATGATGATGATGATGATGATGAAAATGATTATAATGACCATGGTGGTGGTGATGATGATGATGATGGTGATGATGATGAAAGTTTAGATTAAGATGATGCTACTGAAAAAGTAATGATTTCATATAGAGGAAAAAGATATTCAATATGATGATGATCATAATGAAAATGATAACCATGATGATTATGAATGAGGATAATGATGACGATGATGATGAAATAATGATGATGATGATGACGATGCCAATGCCCATGATGCTACTGAAGATGATGATGATAATGATGATGATGAAGATGATGACAATATACTAGGATGAACTCTGAGATTAAATAATCTTCATAGAAATAACTGTCAAAATACTTTAGAAAACTGTTTAAGATATCATGCATTAAGAAAGGAAGTAAAAATATCGAAAACAATTTCAAATCATCACGCAAGCACTCAGGTATGTCATGTCACCCTGACCCCAGATTTATCGTTGTTCAATTTCGTGTACTTGACATTGACAATTGAATGAAATATTGGCATTCTCTTCACATATTGTCCCTAATGCAGCCGAGCCATATTATTTGAGTCCTGATCCATTAGCAAAATCCAATATTTCAATATTCAAAACCTTTTTTTTTCAGCTACTCGTAACATGAATGAACAATACTTGATTTTTTAATGGAAAGTGCCCTGAAATTTATTCTTTATTCTTGTGACAAGTGGTTGCAACTTTATTGATGTGTTCATTATGCACTTTTTTATTTCCAAATGATTATGACAAGTACCCAATATTCTATTGTCAAATAAAATTTCAAATGAAACACAAATGTTCATACTAGAAAAATGACCTTTGTAGAACTTGTTGAACAGAATTTAATACATTGTTTAAAATTCATAAAAACTTATTGCACATAAAATGTTTGGTATCACACTTTTAGCAAGAGTGCAAATTCTAGTTTCTTTTACAGTCAAGTCCCTTAAAGGGGCAGTAGCACGTTTTTAGGGGGAATATAAGGTGATGTCAGGAAAATGAAAATTAATGGTTCCAATGGGAGAAAATCCTAGAGTTATCGTCCTTGGCCCCTAGACGGCGCAGGCCTCGTTACGGTCCAAGCGGACGCTAGACTGACGTATGCATGGTGCTCAATCCCTTTCACGGCGTGATTTTATCAACTGAATTTAGCAGTGTTTATGGCTGACAATAACATGAATATGAGTTACGGTAGTTGGAGGATACCGCAACTTAAGGCTGAGCTGAAAATAAGAGGAGCTAGGCTGTCTGGACGCAAAATAGACTTGGTTGAGAGGCAAGTTATGTTTTGTTATTTTGATGACGAAAACAGGTGACACCAATATCATTCATTACAATAGAAATAAAAACGGGGAGCTGTTTGAAAAGTATCATCGAAAGTCAATTAAAGTAAGAAAGGATATTGTTAATTCAACATTAAAAGTTCGGAAGGTATGTCTTCCATTTATGTTTAAGACGAATGTTGATGTCGGCGCTAAGTTCAAGAAATATTTTTCAGTCTTGTCGGGTAAAGATACGCGAAGGTAAAGATAAAAACTCATAAAATAATTTAACTAATAATCGTATAGACTGTTCATTTGTAATAAAGAAAACTTCGACTGCCTTTCACAAAATAATTGCCAAAGATTAATCTGATTATCAACATAAAATTCTAAATCAAAACCCTAAATGACATTGACATAGGGTTTTCTCATATATTTTATTTTCCTGTCAAACTGATTATGTTTCTTTTAGGGACTCATTATTTAGTTGCGTAGCTTTACCCGTCAGCACTGTACTCTTCATTTGAGACAATCAAAACATGTCCATACATGCATTTCTAGCTAATCCAACAGAAAATAATTAGACAATATTATGTGAAGAAAGGATAGATTATCAATTATTTAAAGCAACGACTTCATAAATGCAAATACAGAAATAAAGAAAAATATCTTTGACAATGGGCCGTATTCAGGGTTTTATTAATTTTCTGAATTTTAAATGGACCATAGCCTAAAGTACAATGGTAAACTTCAATATCGAAGTGGTCAATTTTATCATTAAATGTGCTGAATGGCCCATGGCTCCTGCCTTTCCCAATCACTGCAAATAATGAAGAAGAATTCAAATCACTGTTTATTTGAGATTTTAATTTTTGTTAAACCATATGTTTGGACATCAATATCTGTGCAGTTTATTTAAAAGAAGGGTCCTCATCAATTAATATATTAATTGAAAATAAACCGAGTAAAGGTTTTGATAAAACTTATTTAAAGATTGTTCTGAACTATTTGAACATAGTTCTCATTTCTAGTATTGTTGTGTTTCAGACTGGAGAGTTATGACAGGAACAGCAATTTTGGGAAGAGGCCTGAACTAATCCAGGTAGAATATGAGATGGACTTACCACCAGTAGCAAACTACAGAGATGTCAATAAAGACAGTAAACTACCATTTCTTCCTTACACTGCTATAAGCTGCTACCTGGATACATTTCATCAGAAACTTTCATCTAGTGCCAAACATCTGTACACAAGCAGATTTTTGAAATATTTACGCTTCTCACTTCAAGCTGATGTATGCTATCTTAGATCAGAATGTCGTGCTGAAATGAAAAAACATGTCTCCTACACTATTGATGTCTGCATTGATAAGGATGGCAGTATTTTGGAATGTCAATGTGAATGTGCTGCAGGGCAAGGACCAACAGGACATTGCAAGCATATATGTGCTGTTTTGTTTGCGGTGCACAAACTGGCTACAACTGGTGATATTCTTACCGAAGAGACATGTACACAAAGGCTGCAGACATTTCATCAAGTCAAACAATATAGGGGTAGTCCTATAAAGGCAGCTGATATGACACTTGGCAACAGCGACTTGGATGTTGTTTTCGACCCAAGACCTTTGGAATACCGTAAAGATTTACACTATCCTCATCTTTTCCGCAATACATGGCTTAATCACCCTCATATTAATAAATATCCAGTAGCTCAAATGATACCACCAGCCAATCCTTACGCACTGAATCATGACCATGATTACTTGGAGCTATCAGCAGCAGATACATTTTTAAAGTCTGAAATGGTAACAGAGGTATCAGAAGCCGAGAGGATGGACATTGAACATCTTACACGTGGTCAGTCAAGGAGTGCACGTTGGAAACATGAACATTCAAAAAGAATCACTTCATCTCATTTTGGCAGAATATGTAACGCAACTGACAGAGCAGATATGAGTAAACTTACTCAAACTTTAATCAAGCCAATGGAAGAAATAAATGCCCCACCATTGCGACATGGTCGGACATATGAAAAAGTGGCCCTGAAAACATTTGAGAAAGTAAATGAAGTCAAGACTTCATCATGTGGATTGTTTGTCTCCAAACAACATCCATATCTTGCTGCATCTCCAGATGCTTTGTTAGGACAGGATGCAACTGTTGAGGTTAAATGTCCATATGCAGCAAAGGATCGTGTAATTTCTGACAAGTCCATTCCATATTTGACACTTTCTGATGGAACTCTTACTCTTGACAAAACAAACAAATATTACTACCAAGTGCAAGGGCAGATGTACTGCACAGGGAGGAAAAAATGTATATTTATCATCTACACATTTCAAGACTTAAAATACTTTGTCATTCCGAGGGACGACGATTTCATAGTATCTATGGTGCAGAAACTGAAATCATTTTTTGAAAGCCACTTTAAGAATGCACTTCTTTCTTCAAAATTCTATAGAAACTATGACAAGTATACTTGGTAGATAAATAATGATCAACCAGATACACAAGATTTCAGCTCTGTCATTCATTGTCTAGATACCATGAATTGTTTTTACTGAAAATATTTCAAGTTTACACTTTCACTATTTCCAACATAGATGTTTCCATATATTGAATGAAAAATATCTAACACCTTGATTATAATGTTATATCAGCATCCATATCATATTCATCATTGAACTGTTGAATTTGCAGTGTCCACAAGGATTCTTGAGGAATGAAAACATACAAATGTTTTGGCTTGAATTTCTTTCTTTATTCATTGGAAGGAAAAGTAATATGAAAATATTTTAAAAGACGCTCATAAAATTATCAGGTATCACAAAGCTGATTATTAAACCATTTGAAGTTTATTGTTAAATCATTAATTGAGACAAAGAAATTTCCTGATATAAAGTTTAGTATTTTGAATGGTGGTGATTGTTGCCTTTCAATGAAGTTAAAACTCTTCATTGTGTCAAGGGATCTGTCGTTGAGTACAACATGATCACAGTAAATATACCGGCTACCCAAATATGGAAAAACAGGCTCTTTGTTAACAATTTCAGAAACAAAAAATCTTTTTAGCAAAATTTAAAATTTACTTTCTCCACAAAAGGATCTAGAGATTTCTATGATAAGTTGATTGCTAAAAACACACCACTATATTCAAAAATGGCACAATTAACTTGTGTATTTCATGGAATGTTGTCTTTGCAAATAAAGAAATTGAATTAAGATGTTAAAGGTTTGGATTTCTATTAAGGATATATTAATAGAGCAATTTATTCCAGAAAGAATATGTTGTAAATGATTTAACAATGAAAAAATAATTGCTCTTTTTGCCAATGTGACCATGAAATTCTTCAGAATTTTGCTAAAATTACCAGCTAGTGCATTTCTAAAACGTTAAAAGTTTCTTGAATCGACATAACACGTTAATAATGCCATCTGTGACTTGGATTTTTGTGTGCAACAGTTCTGTTAAATTCTTTGAATAATAAGAATAACAACTAGGACTTCTGTGGCAGTATTTAGGTCTTCAGACCTTCTTCTTTAACATTCAAACAGTGTTCACATGCACAGTAACTAATACATTATCAAATTGACCACATTTCACATGATATTCAAAGTAATAATAAATTGAAGAAATCAGAGAATAACAAAAGGTTTTCCACTCTAGACTTTGTCTTGAATACTTATCTTTTATATACATTGAAATGTACATCTACTGCAATGCAATGAATAAAAAGATTTGAAAAAAACTAATGCTGCTTGGGTCTATTACTTTCTTTTTTCCTTGCATTTACTCACTATTAACAGTAGAAGTGTAACAATTCAGCAATATACTATACCACATAGTTTGATGGATGCATTTCATGATACATACCATATTAATGAATTATCAATGTAGATTCTGAAACTCAGTTAAGAGACATAAGTATTATAACAAGATATTTTTTACAACCAAGACCCTCCTCTCATACTTGGAAGTTTGATCATATTACATTTACATAAAATGAGGTAACGTTAAATACTTGCTCAAAATTAATTGAACCAAATTTTTTGTGAAAGGATCAATGCGTAAAATGTGGATGGGGATATGTATTGTACCGTGACCCTCCCATATTGTTACACTTCTATAATTAAACAGTAATTTAACACAATAGAGTTTTCCAGTGATTATTTTTGTTGAATGCTATGAAGTGGAAGGAACAATGCATTTTTTAAAATTGCATAGCATAAAACACACAGATGTGATCTGAGTGGCTAGCTTTGTTTCAGTGCCATTAAGTGGCTGAGTAAGTATCTTGTATGTTTTGGCAAGACCAATGATGCGCTCAATGTGCACCCGTTTACTAGATACTTTCCTGTCCTGTAGAACAGTCTGACAACTCATTCTGTTTTTCTTGGAAAAAAATGTTGGCATGTTGATTGTTACATCTTTCGCAGCAAATAAATCCTGTACATTAAAGCCTTTGTCAGCCATTATTGAATCTCCTGGGTCACATAATGTTGTTAAATTACTGCGTTCCACCATTTGTCTATCGCTAGTAGATCCACCATAGGCTGGTGATACATAGGACACTAGTCCACCTGGTGTTGAACCCACAAGAATCTTAACAGTATTGCGGTTTTTGTAAGTGGAGTAAGTTGATTGTTGGGCAACTGGTGGTTTAGGCTTTTGTATAGGGCATTCGGTACCGTCAATGATGATTCGAGTGGTGGGAAATTTCCTCTTAAAGTCAACAGGACAGAAAAAACGAACTAAATCTCTTTCGGGCCAAGTCATTATTTCACTCCATTGGCAGTGCATAAAATTAACCCAAGTTATCCAAATATTGCTGACAGATTTCTGAGAAATTCCAAACAAATGTCCAAGTTCAAAATTAGTCTTATGTTGACGCAACTTAACAAGAGTCAAAAAGAATTGGTTTTCAACACTTAGGGTCATGTTGTCAACTGTACTATACAAGTAATTAAGGTGATTGACACAGGGACCCAAACTTGCAAATACAAAACTAAAGTCAGTATAATTTGCCAAACCTGTATAAAACAAAATTGCTGCAGCATTAAACATGATACTTTCAATGGAAAGTAGTGGACGTTTATCAGTCTGAGTACTAGAATTTATGTGTTCACACTCAGCTGATACTGTAGTGTTTGAAGTATTTGATACACTATCCTGGCTGTCTGGCTGAGAATCATGAACAATTTCTTCCTTTGCTATGTTATCGATATCAACATCCATCTCACTTTCACTCTCAGAGGAGGGTGACATCTTTTTCTTCTTCTCATTCCTCCCTTCTTGTCTACTCTTCCTCTTAAGTTTCAAGTCGGTCCCATCTGAGTTTGTCCAAGGGAATAAGGAGGGTACGGTGCCTGGCTTTTTCTGTCTTCTTTGTGGTGTGCCACCTAAACAAAAACAATATATATTATATAATCAATTTATTTATAAAATTATGCTATTTAATGAATTTTTATCATACATGCATTAATGTTAGAAATGTTCATGGTCTTATTTCAAAAATATATTCGAAAATTGAAGGTTAAAATAAAAGAAACATAAGTAAACAAACATTTAATCATTCACATTAATCACTTATCAAGGTTTAAATGCAAAAATTATCAATAATTTGTCCCTTTGGTGATAAGAATGATCATTCCACAAAAAAAGCAACTTACAATATATGCTTTGTAATCTTACAAGTCCATGATGTCAACATCATGCACGCCTGGGATTCCATCTTTATAAATCTGATCAGTCAAAACCACATCTTGGGCAAAAAGAAATAAAACAAACATCAACATAAAGAAAACATCAGCAAACAAAACATAAAATCAATGCAAAATTTGAAAACTAGTTTCAATACAAACTTAGGATAGATTGGGATTAATAATATAAAATAAAAATTATAAAATAAAAGAATGATTTAATCAAAGTAATGATTCATTAACAATAAGGTCAAATAATTAATAATGTAAACAGAAAGGTCATTACAGTGTGTTATTTACTCTTGTGTTGCCTACCGTCTTGGTTATAAGAAATAGATTTCTATGACAAAAGCAAATGAACAGCATAATTTGATAAATAACATGTTTTCCCAACATTCAATCTTAACTTTACAATCATTTTATACTTTTGTTGATTTTGTTTGCATTTTTTTCAAACAGCAACCAATTTTTACTAAATATGTTGGTGTCATCTGTTTTCATGGTAATTTTTAGGTCATATCTTGAAAAGAAAAAAAACCCACAAGCAACATTGAACATATAGCATAGAATAGCAATTAAACTGTAGAATCAAATGTTTAGATAATTTACTTTACCCATTGTACTGTCACAAATATTAAGCATAAAATTAAAAGCTCTGGTAAAAAAAATTTAGCAATATGGCAACTAGGTTTTTATTTGGTAATAGATAATATTTTAGAAGCCACATGACTTGCAAATCATAAATCAAAATATTCTTTCAAGCAAAACATTACTTTCTGTGATTCCAAATATTTGGAACAGTGAAAAGTTTATCTTAACCCTAAAAAAATGGATTTAGAATATGAGTAACATGATATCTCTATAAACTTTGGTTTAAAAAAAATGTTGAATAAAATAAGTTCTAGCTTGATCATTTGATTATACCACGAAAATAGATGACCATGATAATACGTTATCAGTGTGTATGCCATCATTGATCATAAACATAAAGCCATTTAATTTTTTCAACAACACATTGCAATAATCAATCAATCATAAAACTCCAGTCCAAATTTTATTTACAGATATTTATTTTTTCACTCACCATAAGTAGTGACAGAACTGAAATCCGATGGCAGGAAATGGCTATAGCAGACAACACTGTGAGCAGATGGCTGCCACATCTTTGTCGGATTTCTGTCGTCATTACGTCTTATGGCGATTATCCATTTCTTCTTGAGGGAAGGGTCGCTAGGGAATGTCAACCCTCCACGATTGGAGCAGCCTGGCACACAACAACAACTTGCCGGCATGTTAAAATATTCTTCATTCACTCAGTCAGTGTAAGAGAAAGCACTGGCGATGTTAGTACTTCCGGTTTGTTGGACCGTAGTGAGTGTCGCCCCCTTGTGAGCTATTGAAAAGGGACGTAATCGGGGAATGTTGGCCATTGAAAGACAATGCATTTAAACTAAAAGAAGCAGTAGTAATTCAAATATATAATGTAAAGTTTGGCCATGCGATTCCATTTTCTTACACAAAATGAATTAAAGGTGTTCACAAAACAATGACCGCCAATGAATTTTAGATGAATCTTCATGCTTTGTTCCCTGACTATGGAAGGTTGGCTTGTGTAATGAGATTTTTGACACTTTCAAAATAATACATTTAGCCTTAACGTACAATTATCAGTGAAAAATTTAAAATATAAAATTATCAAAAAACGTGCTACTGCCCCTTTAAAGAGACACAGAGTATGTTGATAGGATCACATATGTCAAATTTTGAAATCGATGTTATTACATTGGGAACCACTAACTGTTACTGAAAATAACAAGTTAAAGGTCAATCAGTACATTAGAGCGAAAATACAGCCATTCAAAGTCGTGATTTTGATCAAAAACCGAACAATGTGGCTCGAATGGCGCGCAAATTCGCCAAATGTAATTTTGAAATCTTGTCATAACCTGACAGGAAGATATATTCGATTCGATAGTGTTTATTAGATATTGTAACTAATAGGTAGATTAATGGGATGCATAATTTCGAATATTTAAGATGTTTTCTTGATGTTTCCATGAAATCAAGCATTTTAGAGATATTATGCATAAATGGATATATTTGCAAGTCCAGGTGATGAGATATGAACTTCAATCAGCATATTATATATTTTTTAGCAAAACCAAATAAAATTTTAAGAAAGATACTCTGTGTCACTTTAAAGGGGCAGTAGCACGTTTTTTGATAATTTTATATTTCTATTTATATTTCTCATTACACAAACCAATCATCCATAGTCAGAGGACAAAGTATGAAGATTCACATGAAATCCATTGGCGGCCATTTTTTGTGAACACCTTTAATTCATTTTGTGTAAGAAAAAGGAATCGCATGGCTAAACTTTACGTTATATATTTGAATTATTACTGCTCCATTTAGTTTAAATACATTGTCTTTCAATTGGAACAATTAATTTTCATTTTCCTGACATCAACTTATAATCCCCCTAAAAACGTGCTACTGCCCCTTTAAGGAATGCAAAGCAGCACCCACAGATTCTTACAACGGTGCTAGCAATGACCACACAAAAGTTTTACAGAGGCATACACGAGGCCTTGTCAATAAACAAATGATACAATAAACAAGAAATCATCTACATCTAAAAATGTGTTTTCATTATAGATCCCAACATTTTCTTAAATCCCAAATCCCAAATACACAGAACAAGGGACATAACTTGCTGAAATATAATAGCATGCTTTTGATTCTCAAACTCCATCAAGGTTTTCATGCCCTGAATACAAACAGCATATTTGATAATCCTATCTTAAATAGATTCTAAAGTAATGTCCCCTACGAAAATACCTTCAAACAAGACCATAACTCTGTGTAAACTAATCGCATGCTACTGATTAAGGTTTTAATATGCTGGTAATCTTAAATAGTTTCTGAGAAAAATTGTCCCTTGAACAGACACAAGGACGGATGGAAGCCCAAACCTAAATCCCCCTACCACCTTGTGATGAAAATAAAAGCCTAACAAACCATTAGTACAGCAATTTTGTTCATAATAGTAGATTTAAAAACACATCGAGATAGAGAATAAATTGAACAAGATGTGTTTGTGAAACACGAATGCCCCCGGATGCATCCTGCTCGCTGTGTCAAGGTCAAGGTCACAAGGTCAAATGTCATGGTGTCATCTGAAAGGTCTCATCACTAGGGATCCATATGTCAAGTATCAAAGACCTAGCTCTGACCAATCAAACGTTATGACCAAGGTTAAAGTTTTTGTGGACAAACGGACAGATGGACGGACAGACGGACAGGTGAAAAACAATATACCCCTGGAATCTCCGATTCGGGGGCATACAAACTGAATAAATCTCTACCTAGTGTCACAATCTGTGAGTTGTCAGGGGTCATATATGCTAAACTTTACCAAAAGTGTAATCTGATGAAGTATCGATTGTTGAAGGAAAGTATCATTTTAAAGCTAATCAATGTCTTTTTATTACAACAGGAAGGTTTGAATTCACGATTGTGACAAAAAACTGGACAAAACCTACAATTTAGAATCCTCACTGGCCAAGGAGTCTACGCAAATTTTCAGCTCTCTAGACCTTTTGGAACTGGAGAAGATGAAAATAGGTTTTCTTTCAGACCTGATGAGCTAAAAAGCAGTATGAATGGAAGTTACGAGTTATAATAATAATATAATAGTCCACTTATATAGCGCCTTTCCAGGATAAATATCATGCTCACAGTTGATCATATTTGATTGGTAACATAACTAGTATGTTCATGTAAGTTGCACGTGTGAATTTTGATTTGTCGAATTAATAAGACTGTTTTCATTGAAAAATTTTTTATCATATAATTGGCATTTGGGAATGAATATGTGAGCTATTTTGAATTACTATCATTAATTATGCCATTTACGTTCGTATCAAAGCAAAACAGTATATGATGAAAATCACGGAGTGTCTCCTTAAGCTTCTCAAAAATAAATTCTACAAGGAGTTAAGGGACTCACAGCAAACATGCTTAAATCAATGCCATTAAAGAAAAACATTGTTATGTCTCTGAGGAGTAAGATGACGAATCTATTCCAACAAAAACTGCTCCAATCGGAAGCCGCAAGAGAATGTGTAAAACATTGATGCATTGTTGGCAAATTATTGATGCAATGCAATTACTTAACTCGCAGGTAAAAATTCCTTACCTGGTCTGTAATCAATGAATGCGTGAGGAAATTTTTATGTCGTCAAACATGTTATACTCATTCCTTTTCTTTCTTTTAAAAAGGAGGTGAGGGGTTTCCCCGAAAGGTGAGGTGAAATGAGGTGAGGAGTTTAAGAGTTTTTCACTTAAAGTTCCTGCATTGTCGTTGTTATTCTCAGACAGGTGAAGTGAGGTTAGGTGAAGTGAGGTGATTAGAGTTTTAGAGTTTGTCATTGTTATTCTCGGACAGTTGAGGCGAGTTTAGGTGAGGTGAAGTGAGGTGATAGGAGTTATATTGTTATTATTGCTATTGGTTTATTCCCAACCAGGTGAGATGAGGTGAGGTGAGGTGAGGTGAGGTGAGGTGATAATGTTTTTCACTAATAGTAATTCTGCATTTAGGTTGATTTATTCTCGAACAGGTGAGATTAGGTGAGGTGAGGTGAGGTGAGGTGAGGTGAGGTGATAGGAGTTTAGAGTTTTTCACTAATAGTTATTCTGCATTTCTGTTGGTTTATTCCCAAGCAGGTGAGATGAAGTGACGCCATGGGAGTTAATGAGTTTTTCACTAATAGTAATTCTGCATTGCTATTGGTTTATTCACAAGCAGGTGAGGTTAGGTGAGGCGAAGTGAGGTGAAGTTAGATGATTGGTGTCATAGTGTATTTCACTAATAATATTTCTGCATTGTCATTAGTTTACTCCAGGTGAGCTAGGTGAGGTGAGGTGAGGTGAGGTGAGGTGAGGTGAGGTGAGGTGAGGTGAGGTGAGGTGAAGTGAGGTGATAGGAGTTAAGGTTATTTCACTAATGTTATTCTACATTGTCATCGGCTTATTCCTGGACAGGTGAGGAAGGGTGAGGTGTACTTCACCAATATTGATATTGCATTAATAATCATTGGCTCATTCCAAGACGGGTGAGGTTGGGTGATGGGAGATCATATGTGGGATGCATGACATATAAAGAAATATGCTCTAAACATACAGTAGTGATACCGGTAGTGATAGAAACATAACCACCATGGGTAAATTCAAATAATTATACTGTTTATTGCTTAAAATTTATCGAAATATTCTCTGAGTCTATCGGTAGTGATAGAAACATAGCCACCATGGGTAAATATAAATAATTATATTGTTTATTGCTTAAAATTTATCGAAATATTCTCTGAGTTCATCGGTAGTGATAGAAACATAACCACCATGGGTAAATTCAAATAATTATACTGTTTATTGCTTGAAATGTAAAAAATATGCTCTGAGTCTATCGGTAGTGATAGAAACATAACCACTATGGGTAAATTCAAATAATTATACTTTTTTTGGCTTGAAATTTACCGAAATATGCTCTGAGTCTATCAGTAGTAGACACATAACCACCATGGGTAAATTCAAATAATTATACTGTTTATTGCTTGAAATGTAAAGAAATATGCTCTGAGTCTATCGGTAGTGATAGAAACATAACCACCATGGGTAAATTCAAATAATTATACTGTTTATTGCTTGAAATGTAAAAAATATGCTCTGAGTCTATCGGTAGTGATAGAAACATAACCACTATGGGTAAATTCAAATAATTATACTTTTTTTGGCTTGAAATTTACCGAAATATGCTCTGAGTCTATCGGTAGTGATAGAAACATAACCACCATGGGTAAATTTAAATAATTATACTGTTTATTGCTTAAGATTTATCAAAACATTCTCTGAGTCTATCGGTAGTGATAGAAACATAACCACCATGGGTAAATTTAGATAATTATACTGTTTATTGCTTGAAATTTATCGAAATATGCTCTGAGTCTAGCGGTAGTAATAGAAACATAGCCACCATGGGTAAATTTAAATAATTATACTGTTTATTGCTTGAAATGTAAAAAAATATGCTCTGAGTCTATCGGTAGTGATAGAAACATAACCACTATGGGTAAATTCAAATAATTATACTTTTTTTGGCTTGAAATTTACCGAAATATGCTCTGAGTCTATCGGTAGTGATAGAAACATAACCACCATGGGAAAATGTAAATAATTATACTGTTTATTGCTTGAAATTTATTGAAATATGCTCTGAGTCTATCAGTAGTGATAGAAACATAGCCACCATGGGAAAATTTAAATAATTATACTGTTTATTGCTTGAAATGTAAACAAATATGCTCAGAGTCTATCAGTAGTGATAGAAACATAACCATCATGGGTAAATTCAAATAATTAAAATGTTTATTGCTTGAAATTTATCGAAATATTCTCTGAGTCTATCGGTAGTGATAGAAACATAGCCACCATGGGAAAATGTAAATAATTATGCTGTTTATTGCTTGAAATGTAAAGAAATATGCTCTGAGTCTATCAGTAGTGATAGAAACATAACCACCATGGGTAAATTTAAATAATTATATTGTTTATTGCTTAAAATTTATCGAAATATTATCTGAGTCTATCAGTAGTGATAGAAACATAGCCACCATGGTTAAATTCAAATAATTATACTGTTTATTGCTTGAAATGTAAAGAAATATGCTCTGAGTCCATCAGTAGTGATAGAAACATTCCAATGATATCTAGATACTGCCCCCAGCAGGGGTCCTTTAAAACACTGACAATGAAGATAGTTTTCCTCCAAGTAGCATGCGACAGTGTGGCGACCTTTGACCTCCCTGCAGGTTTCTATCCAGTTTGGTGACTGTGACTAAACTGTCAGCTATTATGGCCTCAAGTCATAGCTTGCAATCAGTCATGTGGAAAGTAGTATCATAACATTTGACAGATCGTAGGTTGTTAGGAAAGCAGTACATTGAAAAATGAATGAACTGGGTTCACAGATATTGCAGGATATCGAGTTGATTTATCATGAGTGCCTACTCAAAGATACTGAAATAAACGTAAAAATCATATGATATGAGAGGGATTCTTCCACTGACAAATAAAGTAATGGCCAAAACCATAGGTAAATGGATAAGCAGTGATTTTGAGCCTTAACTGAGTTCATAAGTCACTGACCAGTTGTTTAATAAAACTTCAGGTCACTGGCGCGTAACAAGAAGTCTCAAAATTTCAAAGAGAAAGTTAGCAAGCCGGCCTTTTTTTGCAACCAGCTGGTAGTTTAAGCATATCCAGTAGCATTTTAAACAAGTTTTAATTTAAAAAAATCAATACTCATCCAAAACATAATTGTAAAGTTTATATTAAACAATATTGAAATCTGAATTGCAAGGTCCAATTGAAGTTTGGTTACATTATTCAACAATAATTCCCAAGGTCCTTTATACTTATAATTGATGTTCATTCACTAATAAATAATTTCGAGAAATATTTTATCCATCTACAAAACTGGTCTAATCTGATATCTTTTTAACTTTATTTAATTTGTCAAATGTGGCTATCTATATGGACTTCTTTTATCATATTTTTTAAAAACATTTGATTGAGACCTGTTTTAGGAGGAAATCAATGGTCACAAGACCATTAAGAAATCAAAATAATAAGTCAATTAGGATTTTTACTCGTCATAGACCTCTGACCGCTGACGATCTGAAACACTGATAAGATATAAGAAGTTTAATACAGTGTGCTGTAGTTTTGAATAAAGCAGTGTGACTATATGTCCAAGTCCAAGGTCCATCATAACAACTAAGAAAGCAACAAAACCATATTCTTGAAGCAGTAGTAGTGATAATTGAACCTGCTATGAAATTGTGAAAGATACATTGACGTGTGATTAGATTGATATAAGGCACATCAAAAATTATATGAATGTTTTCTATGCACATATGGTTAGCACCTTAAGCCGCCCACAGCCCTGATAGGGTTAAGCCGGTATTAGGATATGGTATTCACACGATAGGCAAACCAATATATTACACAATATTTCCATAATTCCTTAACAAACAATGGCTTATCCACTTATTATTCAATATTTCCATGATTATGCATGAAGTTATCAATAATCCAGTACTCACTAACCTCAGCGGTGCGTTTTTTCTGCGGTGGGAATCCGTTTGAAATTACTTTCACCTCCTTCATTTTTATCATACTTGTCTCCAATTCTCTGTATTTTAGAAAATATTTGGTTGACAAAGTTCTTTTGAAGTGCAGAATTCAATTGTCTTTCCTTCAAAATAAGAATTATGTTTTATATCTATAATTTGACATATTGTTGATCAGTTTGTATTACTTTTCTCTTTAAAGAAATATTCTTTCATGAATATCAATGACTGACAACATATTCTCTTGATATCTATACATTGTCTTTTCTCTGTAGAACTTGGTGATTTGAATAAATTGAGAATATTTCTTCCATGTTTTCAGCTCCATATGCATATATTTCAAATTTCAGTTGAAATTTGGGTCAACCTTTTTACTTTCTTCTTTTCTGTTCATCCGTCATATAACTTCAAAGAGAAAATTTTATGTCCTTGTCAAATTATTTGCTGAAAAACTGTTTCCCCTTTTTTTTCAGACAAACACTTTGGCACTGCCTCACATTTGATTGTTTCACATTTCAATGGAATTGAATCACTTGATTGTAAATAAAATTAATGGCTATTGAGTGAATTTTCATCAGTTCATGATTTTACCCACAATCACACTTTTGTCCATGAAACTTGTTCTTCCCAAAATCACCATCTATTATCAAAGCTTTTCTTCAATTTAAATCTGTACATTTCCACAAATCTTGTCCTTCGATATATAACTCCAGTCAATTTAACAAAAAAATCTTTCCACTTTCAAATCAGAGGGCAATTCTTTATCCATGAATATTATCCCTCCCAAAATCACAGGTGAAAATTCTGCAACTTCCACATGTTTGCACGTGCCAAGGTATGTTTAGTTTGGCACAGGTGAGAAGTCGTTAAGCAGATTCGGCAGGTAAGATATTACCTGTTCCTTGTAACTACGGGTAGATTTCAACCAGGTCAAAGGTCGTCACTGCCAAGAACAATCATACGTAAGGACCTTATCTTGTTCATATTTGCCAATGGTAGATTTACTATGTGACAAGGATTGTCGACTCGGCTAAACAGTGTATGTTTCAAATCTTTGACTGGTAACCTATTAACGTTGTCTAGATTGCCTTTGGATTAGGCCTTTGACCTTTTTATGTATTCATTAACAGTGTGCATACCATTTGAAAAGAAAATGTTAAATGCAAAATAAATCATAAGATTGTTCAGGATTATTCATTTTGGACAATTTTTAACTTTTTTCTGATATTAGAATTAAAAGATTTAATTTTTAAAATAATTTGAAAATAAAATAATAAATACAAATATTTTTTCACATATTTGAAAAATAAATTGGGAAAATATCTTAACCCTTTTGTTTTTGAGCAAATCCTTGAGCAAATCGATGTTTTGTTGTCAACATCAAGATAGCATGCTTTTTCATGTTTATCAGTTCAAATTTTTGATTTTTTGGCGATCCCTCTTTTTCCATATAGAATGTGCTGGAATGGCAATGCCTTTAGCCAAAACCATAATATAATGTTATTAATAAAGTTTTTCCGTATTGGTCCAGTTATACAGGTTCGAGGTCTGCTGTATTGTCCCCTGGCAAAGCTTATTTGTGATCTATTTGCACCAAATTAAAGAGTTCATTTTCATCAAAAACAAAACCATAATTGAGATTGGTGGACTGTCAAATAAGTTGAAAGTTTTGAACCGATAGCTTCAGACTTTGCAATTTGTGTGTATACGCTCAGAAGCGTATTGGACCTTTCTGTCTCGTTATTGGCCCTTTTTGCCTGTATTGACCCAGCTTACCCAGTACTTGTATTGGCCCAGTTGCCTGTATTGGCCCAGTTGCCTGTATTGGCCCATTTGCTGAATCATATAGTCTAGGTTGTGTAGATTGTATTAGTGCCATTTTTGTTATAGTTAATTATTACTTAACTATCAATGATATGGCACTTATACCATTTATACGGCCTTCACTATACGAATCCACAACTGGGCCAATACTGGAAAGCTTGGCCAATACGAGCAAAACAGGGCCAATACAAGCAGACTGGGCCAATACGACTCTGAGCATGCGCATACACACAAATGGCGAGAGTCCGAAGCTATCGCTTCAAAACTTTTAACATATATGACAGTTCATTAATCTCATTGATAATTTTGATTTCGGTAAAAATTAACGCTCTAATGTTGTTCATAAAAACGTCATTAATCAAGTTTTTCGTATTGGCCCAGTTACAGGTCCTCGGTCTTCTGTATTGGCAATACAGCAGACCTTGGACCTGTAACTGGACCAATACGGAAAAACTTGATTAATAACATTATATTAATAATCACATATTACAGACTGGCAAATATACACCGGGAAAAAATGCATGAGCACATAAAGGGTTAATGTTCATGAACAAAAATCTTCACTATTTTCCTGAAAATTTATCTTAACAAAAACACACCTCTCTATTCAAATCTAAAATAACATACAAAGAGATTAAATTCAGGAAGAAACTCAGTCGCAGTGACATGTATGGTTACAAATGGTTGACAATATAACTATTTGAGTATCTTATCTTGAATGTCTCACTTGTTGAATTAATATCTCTATGAGATCACAGTACAGATTTGCTATGCAAGCAAACCTATCTCTCCATACTTTCATAGCTACAACGTTAAATCTGCTGAACTTGTGGAAGCATGTTCTGATCGAAGGACTTCATGACAGGAAAGTCATATGAGAATTATGACAAGTGTATAAATTTAAGATTCACAGAAGCATCATGAACTGAGATTTCGTTTTAATTCAAAACATATGCCACCCACTCCAACCGTAGCATTTTTAGTCCAATATCTTTTTATGGATATGCGAATTTTTTTAAGATGATTTTTTTTCACATCAAGTTATTGAATTATCAAAGGTTTCATTTTTGGAGTCTAATTACAAATATAATTTTGCTAAGAGGAATATTGTTTAGAAATACTCTGAAAAACATTATGCTACTTCCTATGCTACTAGTATAGCTGGCTGAAGTTAAGGAGGAATATGAACAATCTGATAACATTTTCAGAAATTGATAAAACAAGGACATTTACTTCTATAATGGAATAAAATCCAATGTTATCATTTTGAGCTAAGTCACCCACAAGCTAATGGGGCTTTGAGCAGACGAGCCTCAGTCTTCATATGTGCTAAGCTGGGCTCCAGTTACTAAGCAATCTTAATCTATCCTAGCTAATATGACACAGGACGATGATTGGTTGTACACCTATGATTGTTTTGTGCAGTAGTACCCTAGACACATTGAACAGTCAGCGACAGACGCCAAACACTCTTCCCCCACCAAGCGTGCTGAGGTCCATAAGAAATGCTACAAGCCTTATTTTGATAATCATTTTCCAATATTGATAACTGATACTGCATATAGTATGAAGACTTACAGTAACAAATTATGATACAAATAAATATCTATCTTCATTACTGCAAACTGTGTGAATAAACATTGAAAATCTATCTCAATATTCTTGCATTTTTTCAAACCCAAATAAATTAATAAATGATTACTGAAAACATCAAATATATAATAAGCCTATATGGAAAGAAATGTATCACACCATCTAAATGAAAATATCATTCATCATTATAAGCTAAAGTTCAAATCTTAAAATCTATTCCCAAGAAAGATAACTCTGTTTCCTTGACAACCACCCAGCAGCCATGTTGGTTTGACTGACCGATCAGAGCAGAGATAAGGGCCATATTAGACTCATCTGCCCAAGTTGAAACATGTAAATGTCACTATTCCCTGTATGTAGCGTCAACTATCAGTCAGCGACTGCGTCTTCACCTCCATGTTTGTACAAGGTGGGGGCTACGTTTGTTCTTGACAACCTAACAAGTTTCGCAAACTTTCACCGATGGAAATCCTATTTATCTTGAGGCGCTAATGAGCTCCCTCTGTCCCCCGAAATCCTCTCCCCCTTATCTCCCACTTACTATTCCCCATTCTCCCGAGGTCAAAGGTCAACAAACTGTTCAAGAATGGAAAATTTCAAAGAACTTGGCATTTTACTCTTTGTAAAATTCTACTCCATTGTTCAAAATAATTAGCTTAGAGTAAATGTCTGATTCTTGCAATTTGACTTTGGATACCTAATTTTCTTGGATTATTGGCTAACAGAGAGTCCTTGTCTCTTTTGTTTATTTGATTGGAGCTCAACCATTTTTTCAAAAACCCAGTTTTACAAGGATTTTCATAAAGTGTAAGGTTTGGTATATGGCATAAACATTAGGCTCTTGAATGTTCTAGCGCAGAGTCTTTCTAAAAGTCATTCTCTCCACACAGAGGTAGCCTAGTCACGGGATCATTATGTAATAAGGGCATTTTTCCGACTGGAAATGGAGAAGCCTGATTGGATAATATCAAAGTTACTTGTGCAATCAGTGATGCTGTTTCAAAGGTAATCAGTATGAAAGCCTTAGTCATTTCTGTTTCGAGGAAACTGGAGTTATTTCGAAAATGCACTAAACACTTAAATCTTCTTGACAGGACATTGTAATGCAATTTTACCGAAACCCGGGAACTGGAATAATTACAACAGAGGTTTGATCAGGGTTTAGGACTTCAGCTACCTTTAGAGGGGGATGACTAAACTTGAAATATAAGGACTTGCATTCCAATAGTTGTAGGGAATATGGTTCAAATAACAATACATTAACATAACATTGTCAAGAGTTACAAGTTTTTGGAAAAGTGCCAAAAGGTTAATTTTGAGGGTTTTTTTATATAATAAACTTTTAAAAATTATGTTCTTGCAGAATTTCTGCTGAGTCAATTTTGTAAACAGTTACAGGTAACATAAATATTGTAAAACAAATTGTAATCATCAGGAAACGTTTATCAAGAGCACTATATATTATGAAGATGATAGCGGTTTCAAAATTTCATCTGTAGAGGATTTGCAGAAATCAAGAAATAACGTCCATAACAGATATTGAAAAAGAGAGCTAAGAGAGCAAAAAGATACGAGTTTATCAACCTCTGTCTGATCAAATTGAAATCATAATTTCAAAAAAAATATTCATAAAAATTTTTTTTTAAATAAATATGAAAAAAAAAATTAAAATTTGCTCTTTAAAATTTCTGATATAAAATCCAAAACATTACTAAAACTTGAGTTATAGAGGGTATAGAAGTCTCCCTAGAAACATGATAGGCCAGGCTAGGTATTGAATAGGGCTTGTAATCTAAACCAATGTCAATATGGAATAACAATAGGGCCCTGTGGCTTGGCTGAGGAAGGCTCCACAATGGGCTTGCTAACATATATCACCACGCTATCGCATTTCAAAATACTATTATCACAAATTTTATATCCATAAAGAATTCTCAAACAGCCTGGAGGAGAAAATATGGCAACTTTGAAAATCTTTGAATATCTCGGGCTGTTTTTGAGTTAGCGGATTAACTCTATAAAAAGGTTTTTGTTCACAAAAATTTGATTGGGATTTATTTCACAAATCATATTGACAAAATATTCTAAATTGTTAAAAGTCTGTTTTAGTGTAATATTTCTGTAATATTTTGAAGAAATCGTATTGTTATGAGTTATCATAAATTATAAGTGATACTGAGATCTATCCAATATAAAACTTTGAAACATGAAACAGACATGGTGATTGCCAATAAATTAGCATTTTTTCATTTCTTCCACAAGCTGCAAATATTTGCTTTCTAAGACCATAACTTTACTTTCTTTAATTTTTTTAATTCACGCTTAAGATCAAACCAGGCAATATTCTACCACAAGTGGATTAATGCATGCAATAAAAGTGTCAATAAAAACAAAGTGATATACAATCAAATCATGCCACGAGTTTATGTTTTTAAATCTATTATTTTAAAAATTATGTATTCATAAGGCAGTTGAATATTCAACGTCTTAAACGTTTATTTTCAAACGACAGTTTTATATTCCATGTTGAAAACAATGACAACACCCTCTCAATCATACCTACCATGTTAAGAAGACATTAATTTATCTGTTTAATACTTAACTCTTTACATGCAGAATAATTCTGAAATCTATGTAGGTTCCATATTTTTTAAGTTTGCTTTGTTAGATAGTGTTAAAGGGGCAGTAGCACGTTTTTTGATAATTTTATATTCTAAATTATTCATTGATAATTGTAAGTCAATGCTAAATGCATTATTTTGACAGTGTCAAAAATCTCATTACACAAACCAATCAACCGTAGTCAGAGGACAAAGTATGAAGATTCACATAAAATCCATTGGCCGCCATTTTGTGTGAACACCTTTAATTCATTTTCTGTAAGAAAAAGCAATCGCATTGCTATACTTTACGTTATATACTTGAATGATTACTGCTCCATTTTGTTTAAATACATTTTCTTTCAATTGGAACCATTAATTTTCATTTTCCTGACATCACCTTATATTCCCCCTAAAAACGTGCTACTGCCCCTTTAAGCACCACTTGGGAAACATTTTGGCCATTGTCTTAATACTTAACTGCGGATAGGAAATGCCACCTGCCAAAATTTTATACCTTGTTTCTGATTGGTTAATTGGAAGACAATTTCCGGGGCCGAAGTTACTGGACTAAATTTCATGCAGATGTTGAACCGCACAAAAAAATAACAAAAAATAAAAGGTATATTTGTTTAATTTTTAGCTCACCTTTACAAAGTAAATGTGAGCTTATGTCATGGCGCTTCGTCCGTCGTCCGTCTGTCCGTCCGTCTGTCCGTCTGTCCGTCCGTAAACTTTCACGAAAAAGACTACTCCTCCTAAACGATTTCAGATATCATTCTGAAATTATAGTATGTTATACCCATGGTGATTCCTCACAGAAAGGTAGACGTTTCAGTTTTGAGAATCCAAGATGGCTGCCCTGACAACCATATTGAATTTTCAATTAGATTTCATGAAAAAGACTACTCCTTCTAAATGAATACAGATATCATTCTGAAATTGTAGTATGTTATACCCATGGTGATTCCTCACAGAAAGGTAGACGTTTCAGTTTTGAGAATCCAAGATGGCCGCCATGACAGCCATATTGAATTTTCAATTAGATTTCACGAAAAAGACTACTCCTCCTTAACGAATTCAGATATCATTCTGAAATTGTAGTATGTTATACCCATGGTGATTCCTCACAGAAAGGTAGACGTTTCAGTTTTGAGAATCCAATATGGCGGCCATGACAGCCATATTGAATATTCAATTAGATTTCATGAAAAAGACTACTCCTTCTAAATGAATACAGATATCATTCTGAAATTGTAGTATGTTATACCTATGGTAATTCCGCACAGAAAGGTAGACGTTTAAGTTTTGAGAATCCAATATGGCCGCCATGGCAGCCATATTGAATTTTCAATTAGATTTCATGACAAAGACTATTTCTCCTAAACCAATCTAGATATCATTTTTATATTGTAGTATGTTATACCTATAGTGATTCCGCACAGAAAGGTAGATGTTTCAGTTTTACGAAACCAAGAGGGCCGCAATAGCAGCCATATTGACTTTTCAGCTGCAGATGTCAGATGACACATCATTATTATTAAATTTTAAGCTTTCATCAAGTGATCACTGGCACCATATAAATTCTCTAATTTGAACTTACTAATCATTATATTATCTTAAATATGGAATATTTAAGATTGTCGTGCAAGCTGTTCTATATTTTTAAGTGTTTCTAAAAAAAATTAAGATGAAAGACAAACATAATTGATTAATTTGTTTAAAATCTTTATGGTAACTAGCTGCAAAAACCAAATCACATTAAACATGTTAAATTTTAAACAATGGTATCTCCCTTATATTCCATTTAAAAAACCACACATAAGGGGTCAACCAGAGTTCAGATATTCCACTATGCTGTCTAATACACATCCCAAGGCAGGCTGCTAGCATCACAGTGTCAGCTGCTAGTCTGTTGCATAATCAACCTGACCCAATTGATATGGTAGAGCATTATGCTATATGGCCATGGCCCATGTGTATGCAATAAAAGTTATGGACTTGTATTCTCATGACAGTGATATGTTCTTTCTAAGAATAAAAACTTACACAAAACTTGTCTACAATAACCTTTGTGTTTAGCAATCTACATGATAAGTTGATGTGGAATAAATATGCAGATGAAAATCAAAAAGGGTTTTGTAAGAAAAGTAAGGAAATTTGATTTGTCATATCACTCTGTTGATTTGACAATGCAAATTTTTTTACAACAAGTGAAGAAGCGAGCAAAGCTCACATACCCCCGCTCCCCACTTTGTTCAAAGAATTTCAAATAGTAAAACTGATTAATATTGGTTAAAGTATGATCGTTGAGTATACAGTAAGTCATTGTGTAAGTCTTCTTTCAACTGAAACCCAAATACCGAATTCATTAATAGGTTTTACAATTAAAAGGGTACATCTAGAGATAATGGTTGATCTTTGTTTCAATTTTGAGGTAGTTATCATGAATATTCTACGAGATGCACTGAGGACAAAATAATTTTTGTTGAGTCACTTTGTAAGTTATGTTTTCCAAAGAAACCACAGAGAAGAAAATCCATATATATCGTTTACTCTCACAAGGCATATCCAGCAATCATGATTGACATATGTAGCAAATTTGGTGAAACTGAGATGTATATTTCATGAAATATGTTCAGGATAAAGTAATTTATCATAGAATCACTGTTTTAGTCATGTTTCCAAAAATAAAAAAAATGTGATGGTCTATAATCCTCAAATGGCACATCTAGGGATCATGGTTGATAAGTGTATGAAGTTTGGTGAAGCTAGCATGAATAGTTTGGGAGATATGCTCCGGACAAAAGACTTGGTCGAAGAGTCACTGTTTTAGTCATGTTTCCATGGAAACCACAAAAAATAAAAATAATTTGTAGGTCTAACCCTTAAAAGGCACAACAAGGGATCATGATTGATAAGTGTATGAAGTTTGGTGAAGCTAGCATGAATAGTTTGGGAGATATGCTCCGGACAAAGAACTTGGTCATAGAGTCACTGTTTTAGTCATGTTTGCATGGAAACCGCCAAAAATTAAAAGAATGTGATGGTCTAACCCTTAAAAGGCACAACTAGGGATCATGGTAAACATGTGTATGAAGTTTGATGAAGCTAGCATCCGCACAAAACGACTTCCTCTAAGAGTCACTTTTTAGTCACGTTTCCATGGAAACCGCAAAAATGAAAATTCAGAAATAGTTCTAACCCTCAAAAGGCACAACTAGGGATCATGGTTAACATGTGTATGAAGTTTGATGAAGCTAGCATGCATAGTTTTGGAGATATGCTCCGCACAAAATGACTTCCTCAAAGAGTCACTTTTTAGTCACGTTTCCATGGAAACCGCAAAAATGAAAATTCAGAAATAGTTCTAACCCTCAAAAGGCACAACTAGGGATCATGGTTGACATCTGTATGAAGTTTGATGAAGCTAGCATGCATAGTTTTGGAGATATGCTCCGCACAAAACGACTTCCTCAAAGAGTCACTTTTTAGTCACGTTTCCATGGAAACCGCAAAAATGAAAATTCAGAAATAGTTCTAACCCTCAAAAGGCACAACTAGGGATCATGGTTGACATCTGTATGAAGTTTGATGAAACTAGCATGCATAGTTTTGGAGAAATGCTCCGCACAAAACAACTTCCTCAAAGAGTCACTTTTTAGTCACGTTTCCATGGAAACCGCAAAAATGAAAATTCAGAAATAGTTCTAACCCTCAAAAGGCACAACTAGGGATCATGGTTGACATGTGTATGAAGTTTGATGAGGCTAGCATGCATAGTTTTGGAGATCTGCTCCGCACAAAGTTTTGGGACGGACGGACGGACAGACGGACAGACGGACAGACGGACGGACGGAAAGAATGAACGCTATATACCCCCGCTTACGCTGTAAGGCGGGGGTATAATTATAGTACTGTATGAGTGTTAAATAAATTGATACTTTAATGAAAGACATCTCATGGTCACTTGACATGTAAATATTATGTGAACAAAATAAACGTGTCTTATGCATTGCTGTGTTTATGACTTTCCTCTCAATCAGTCATTCATTTTCCTTGAAAAATCTGTACTCTTGGGATTCTCAATATCCCATGCAGCATAACCATCAGTGAAATAATCTTGAAATCATATTAATGATTCACTACAAAACAAATATAAGTGGCCACCATCCTGTAAGTAATGAATGACATTTAAATGGATACACCTAAACCAATCAAGATATCATATTGAAATTAATACGGATGCCTACATAAAAGTAGCATTTTGAAGATTAAAAAGTACAAGATGGTCACCAATTCAGCCATAGATATAGAAAAAGGTAATACAAAAACCTACTGCTTGTTAACTTATCATGATTATATCATTCGTGTATTAATGTTTGTTCAAGCTCTAGTCGTTTCCAAAAGAAGACTAGTATTTTAAAAGATAAAAAATCATGATGGCAGCCATAATCAATTATATAAAAGATGGTTACATGTATAATTAAACCATTCATTTTAAGGTGAGCTTCTGTACCCTCGGTACTTTTATTTTCATAATTTTCAGTTTGTAATACCACCATTAATCATGTAAAACTAGGTAAACCATAAGTTTCACTGTTGACAATCTCATTCAAATCAGATCAAAACTTATCACTCATACATCGCTGCAAGAAACACTGCACTGTGGCATTGTATGGAAACAAATGACCCTTGTACCAACAGTTAGTGATCTTCTTACATACCATGATATTGTTGTTCCAATATCTCTGAAAACCGACAAAACTTTTCACTCATACTTTGCAGTATTTCTTATCTGAGTAACACTCCAGTCTGTCTGTGATCTTTCACCTTCCATAAATTTAACCTGTTGAAATATCCAATAATGATTATTGCTTTCAAGCCGTGTTGCTGATTGGTTGGAATGCAAAGGTCATCTGACATGACCTCTAACCTGAACCACTCAGATCAGAAATGCAGCAAGGTCTGATTTCAATTAGATTTTGTGTTTTTTAACCAAATCGTGTTTCAGCCTTAATCTGAAATTGTGCTGAAAATAGTCACTAGCTGTTAACGAATGCAACCATATAATATTATGCTTATCATATCACATAATATACTGTCATATTTGTGTCGTTGTAATGTGTGTGTGATGAAAATTATGAATTGGGTTGAAAACGTGTATTTAAGTACAAAAAGCTTCTGACCATGATCTCTCCATTTATTTCTGTGAATATGATATGTAATTTCCTGAAGTATATCTATTGAAAAGATTTTCATTATCAAATTCTTGAGTAGTCCATTAAATACATCTTTGATGAACCATGATAAAAAGTTATCTATTTTCAGTCAATAGACTTGTAAACAAATAATTTGGAGGTTTTTCCTCAGTTAAATTGGCAAAATAACAATATCATGGCTGATGAGGTCTAAGTTTTCTTTCCCATAAAGGGGCAGTAGCACGTTTTTTTATTATTTTATATTTTAAAATTTTCACCCATAATTGTAAGTTAATGCATTATGTATTATTTTGAAAGTGTCAAAAATCTCATTACTCAAGCCAATCATTCATAGTCAGAGGACAAAGTTTGAAGATTCACATAAAATCCATTGGCGGCCATTTTGTGTGAACACCTTTAATTCATTTTTTTGTAAGAAAAAGGAATCGCATGTCTAAACGTTACATTATTTATTTGAATTATTACTGCTCCATTTAGTTTAAATACATTGTCTTTCAATTGGAACCTTTCATTTTCATTTTCCTGACATCACCTTATATTCCCTAAAAAACGTGCTACTGCCCCTTTAACACTAGATATGGTTTTTAATCAAATCATTATTAATATACTGATTAAACTTAGGCTCACTGAAAATTCTTAGAGGGTTAATGAGATGATTAAAATCATACATTTTCATTTCATCAAAAAAGTTATTCAAGATCTTGTATTTATCCCAGTGGAAAAAGCTCTTGATGAATATTCAACCATATCATATGTCAAATCTGTTGACAGTCGTTTATCTTGTTTTACGGCACCTATCACTTATAAACAAAATGCCTGTAGTCAACTCCAATAGCTTTGTGGGATCTGTTATCAGAGGATTCATGTTTGTTCAAGTCCAAATATAATAAAGATAACACTTTATTTGATTATGTGAAATTGAGATATGAAGTTTGTGACCCTGTTTTCAAGTACCTCTTAGAGGTCAAATGTGTGTACGATACCATAAACGTCTTTTGCTTTTCCAATTTGTGATTTTATTTCTCTCTTGGGTGTTAATGTCATATTCTCATGCAATCCAGTGATATCTCACTCCAACTCAATAAATCAGTGCAACGGTAACCGGCCAAGTTAATGAAAATATTCGAAACATTGCTTTTAACTGCAGCGTTTTTGATTTTGAGGTTTTTTGTAAAGAAACATAATTCTTGAAAACTGAAATTTTACAATTGAATTAAAGACCTCCATTTTCATATATAGAGGTTATCATGCGAGTGTGTTTTGGGATCGTAAATATCCTGCATTAGGAATAAACATTGTATTTTGCGAGCCTTGGCGAGCTAAATACATAGTGTTTATTCCTAATGCAGGATATTTACGATCCCAAAACACACGAGCATGATAACTTCTTTATCATACAATGTCATTTTAATATTTTGATTCGAAAAAATGCCTGATGATACTTTTTTAATAGTTGACCTTGTTTTAAGATTCGCGCATTGATATATGCAAATGAATAAAGCAGTGACACTGACGGTGAATTGACAAAATATAAGTCCTCCTTATATATGCCTTTTATTGCCGTTTGAGTTATTTTGTCACGACTCCAAAGTTTTTAAATCTAAAAAATCTATAAAATACGAGGATTTTGAAAAATAAGACGCATTTTAAATGGTCTTTGGCGGGATCGAACTGACGTTCTTTATCCGACGTCATCGAGAGGACGAGTCAAATCTCACCAAGGGGCAAGAGTTGCTTCCCTTCGCCTACGTGACAACGGCAGCTTGCGTTGAAACAGCGATCGAACGAACATTGATGGTCGCAGAGCTAAACTAGATGATAGTCTGTGGATTTCCGAATCCAAACATAACAATATTAAAGCAAAGAACACCGAAGATGGGTAAATGAAGTGTTTGAACATAAGATTTGAACTGCCTTTGGTACATGTGAGTAAAATTGTTCGGTCGGTTTCATTCAACCCGTGATGACAGTGTTTTGGCACTACTAAGTCGTGCAAATGGCTAAATATCCATGCAGTGTTGTTGTTATTTCTTAGATCAATGTCTATGCAATATATGATTCATATTGTAATGTCTCGCTCCGTTACTAAATGCATTCAAAATGTTAACGCTTGTGACGTCATCGGAATTTTCGAAAGAAGTTCCGACCTTGACCTTTGAAATTAGCATCTCTATCCGTATATGACCCTTAGCCACGCCCAACGGATATCGAAAATATCTGTTGGCTTTATTATGCCGAGAACACTATCCATTGTATGATAAAGGTAAATATGTGAGATCATGTGACACAGAATATATAAGATATAGAGAATCTTATAATATGGTAAAAAAGGAAAAATTTATGAATAGTCATTTATCTTTTCCTGTATTTTGGTTTCTTTATTGATCACTTGCCATATTCTGACAAAGTTCATAATTGTTTCATTTTTGATAAATTAAATTTCATTAAATTGACCGGCTATCATTTGTGATACAAAATCACTGATCACTTCAACTTCACAACAATACAAAACACAAATCAAAATAACCATCAATTGTTTATTTCAAACTCTCAAACACAACAAATTAATATGAACAATAATTAATAACAAACAGTACAAAGTGTTAACATCATGCACTCAAATTAAATCAAACTTGAACATGCAAAACATTTTTTTATATCAAAGTGCAAACTGCACACCCTTATCTTAAACAAATAAACAATAACAATGTTTACAACTCTAGGTGATATACAATTTCTCTTATTGTTCTTATTGCACTGTACAATGGATAAACAAACAAATAAATTATTATTATTGGGCCTATTGGCAGTGAAATATATCATAGATAATGAAACATTACAACCCCTGAAAAAAATCCCTCATAATCTTATCAACGCCTTTAATCCATATTTTCTTGCAATAATGTTGCATGAACATCCAAAATTAGCTCAGAAAAAAGTTAATCCCACTAAAACATTACGATGAAAATAATACAATTTTGATGCTTGTAAAGTGGAAGTTAATTTATAAATCGTCTCATAATACTATTCATAATAAACTCCACTAAAAGTGATAAATAGGTTATGCCCTATTTAATCTTCACCTGCTAGATAAATAACAAATTAATAAATGTCGGCCACTTTTTTGTGTCTTGGCAGTAGAAGAGTTAAACCACTAAATGATGGATGTCTGTACAAAGCTTTGAATAACAACTTTGACTTGCTCAACAACTCATAAAACTAAAATAAACGAGATCATCAAAATTTTTGAGCAAATAGTATGAATCATTTATTGCTATTTCAAACAATACACTACTTATAGAATTCTTCTTAAAACGAGTCAGATTCCATTGATTGAATACACAACTATTCCAAATTCATGTCAATTTTTATATCAAATAAAATCTCATCAATGAAATATGAAAAACAAGTATTAACAAAATGACATAAGCCTCCTCCCACGTCAGAAAAATTATTGTCAGTTTCAATATCCAATAAAAAAAAAATCTAGATTTCCAACGATATCATACATCAAAGAGAACCAAATCCAACATTATTTCTCAACCATTGAAAACAAATAAAACTTGCTGGCAAACAAACTCCCCAGTGGTAAAAACACCAGTTTGATATCATTTCAGGTGATCTCAATTAGAATGATATCCAACACTATATCCCGCAGCTAGTTGTCAACCAAGCTGTCATGTTGTCAATCCTAATTTTCACCTCATTAAAACAGCAATGAAGTTACGATATCGCAGCCTCGTAGCAAGCAAATAATAGGCTCCCCTCATCGAAAGTCTGGAATCCAACAAGCCCCTTCAACTTGCGTCACTGCAGACAGCATTTGAAGCAGTCCCAGACTACTCTTGTTCAAATATGAATTCCCGACTAAATAACATGCTGCATTCGTCCAATAGAAAGCAACGTTTACAGCGGGACTGCAGCGAATGAAATGAAAATCGTTCAGAGTTTTTCTCAATGGAACAAACTGGATTTTAACAATGAAACTTAGAAATTGTTCAAAATGTTTCTTCATTGAAATTACCTCAATAAAATCTTTGTCATACAAATATATCTGTATACAGGATGCAAATTTGTTTACATTTATATGAATATCTGAATATAATCTGTTGATATTGAATAATTTTTGAAAATTCACTTTTCAATAAAAATCTTCCTAAACTTCTTTGTCATTCTTGAAATTTTTCTTCAAAGAAAGGCATGTGATTAAGTTCAGTATGTTGTCAAAAGACAAATTAGCATTAAAATATATTTGATAATATGAACTTCAAGTTTCCCTAAAATTGAATGTAATTTTACTTGAATTGTGGAATTTGCTTCGCTCTCAGTTAACCTTTTTGGTGACTATTTTTGGATATTCTCATAAAGCTTTCAATGCATAGCCTCAGGTAATCTTTTCATGAATTTTGTTTTTAACATGAAAGATTTTGACTTTGAATAAGTGATGTTCACCTTGCAATGGAGAGGAAATAAAAAAGCATGGAGAAATTTCTTTTAAACCTTCTTCATATCTAGTTTAACAATCATTTCATTGTTTTCGATACTTTTATCAATTATTCATCAATTATCACAATAAAAACTCTTAAGAATATAAACCAACATTTTCGATATCAAATGAAAATAAAGGAAGAAGTTAGCCTAGCAGCTGTGCATTATCAAAATTGACATGTTCTCAATTACAAGGAAAATCCTCAATAACACTCACAAGAATGCGAGTTATTCAAAACTTTCATAAAAACTCAATTTAAGAGAAGAATAAACTTCAATACTAAACCATGATAGCAAAAGATAACATCAATTTTGGCTTTTACAACAACGCTAAAGAACAAAAAACACTTCCTCCACCCATGATGCATATTTGGTTAATTTCTTAATTTTGAGTTGAATAGACGTGGGAGGCAGACAAAGATTCACAAATTACACAGCGGCACAAGGGACCCCCTCTTTCAATTATTCCCTCTCAGCCAGTCATGAATAATGCATTCTGCAAACTGACTCAAGCATGGAGGCAGCTGTCCTTGCCTCGCCTGTTTTATCCCGATTTAGACGTCACCTGCTGGGCATCGCCAACGCTCATTTTTTATCCATTTTATCCATTAACGCTTGTGATCTTTATAGTCATGCTTGACCGCTTACCATCAACAAACTTGCCCCAGTCAAGTAACAAAGTGATAAATGTGAGATATGGCGTTGGAGTTAGACAAGGTTGATTGCTATGTCCTTTACTATTAGTGATAGTTTGCAACAAATATTTTCTCAGACCAATTAATATAAAAGATAAAATATTGGGTTCGAGTTAGGGATCAGTGAACAAAAGGATGAGTGTCTAGATATCAAATTACAAATTGGCAAAGAGAGGAAGTAAGTTTTGATATCAAATTGGAAGTAAAGCAGACAAAATGTGTAAAAAAAATCATGAAATTATCGATCCTATGACGCAGGTTTTCAAGAAAATCCCTTCTCAGTGAAACAATACACCGCTGGAATCCCATATGAATTTACAACTACTTTAAGCAAACCTGTTAATTTACAACTTTCTTGTCTGAATTCAATAACACTGGATTGGAAACAAACCATAAATCAACTCCATTAGAAATTGCGAAAAGAATGTTGAACTATGATAAACCTTGGAAATTAATTCCATGGACATTTTACATCAAAGTCTAACTCTGCCCTTTAGCTCTAAAAGCATGTGTGACATTTTCAGTATTTCTCGGATAAGTAGATCGCTTATCATTGAAGCCTAAGCCAAGAAAGTCGATGTAGTAACTTTGCTAATCTTTCAAACTGATCGGAGCAAGAACAAAGTGTTATCAACATGAAAAAGACATAACTCTTTACACTATAAGAAATTTAACATTTCTTTTCAGTAATTTTAATGTTTTTGGATTTAAAAAAAATCTAATAAGATAACCTCAAAGAGTTTTCTATCTTGTATATCTTGGCTTAATCTTCAGGGATTCTGTGAGCATGAGAAATCATGAAATCTAAAGCCTCCTTATCCCATTTTGTACATGTATGTAAGTAGAAATTTTATACCATTTACTCAGGAATTTCTTTATCATATACTTAAGGACTTCCATCACTTGGTAGTCCATTAAAGTAAGTCTCTCCATACAATGGCCCTATAGGAAAACTGCAGCAAACACATTAGGCGTACAAATGGTACAAGGCTCGCCGTTCCAAGCATATCGATGTACCATACTTGTCAACAAAACAAAAATCACTGAGGAGAAATCCAGATTTATTTCCATGGTCATATGACATGCTTTTAACATCATTTATACAGTCCGTAGGTCATTCAAAATGACAACAGTACAATAAGATATATACTTATATATATATGTATATATATTTCATACATTTTCTTCAAAAGATGGTTCATTACACCATTTGAAAAGAAATGAAATGTTAATGGAGATAAAAAAGGAGGATGCAATTGGAAATATGCAAGTGCAAGTGAGTTCTGTAATATATAGGACTTATTTTTTGAGATATGTTATAACAAAAAGAGATAACCAAGATTTGAAATATATAAATCTAGATTGAAGACTTCCAAGACTTATGGCATATAGAATTTTGATTTAATTATAAAACACTAACCATAACCATAACACTATTAGAACTCAAAACAAATAACCTCCAAGGAATCGAAATCTACAATACCCAACATAGCCTCAAAGAATTCACACATAAAACTTTCTGAAATACATTGCCCAAAACATATTGCCCCCAAAACTCAAACATAAAACTATTTGATATGTACAAGACCGAAAACTATTGCCTAAAACAATTCACACATAAAACTATTATTCAACAATACCCAAAACATAACGCCTCTAAAAATTCACCTAAAATCTATCAGAAATCTACAATACCAAAAACTATTGCCTCAAAGAATTCAAAAACGTTGAAATAAACATTATCTTAAACATATCCATACATAAAAGATTTGAAATCCACAAGATAGGATACAAACAGGACGGGTTACGAGCGTCCTACGCCTATAGGGGGTTTCTTCTGTCAAGACATCAGTCACGCACGACGAAGCATTTCACAGCAACGCTCTAAGATAGAACAAGCAGGCTACCGGATTAACTGGCTCAGCTAGTTCTCCGTTCTAGACAGTCCCATACTGTTCAGTAGACAAATCACTCATTCACTACCCTGACAATGATAGAAAATATTTTGTTAATGTTTGGTAGAGTCACTAAGATTTGGACCCTTAAAATGCCATTGAGAGAATGAGGGTTAATTTTGTGACCAAACATATTTTGAATTTTGTAAATTACATATTTGTAACAGTTAATGTTTGATCGAATTAAACAGATTTGGACCCATAAAATACCATTTTACAATAGAGAATGAGGGTTTATTTTGTGAGTCAAAGATATTTTGAATTTTGTAAATTATATATTTTTAACAGTTAATGTTTGATCGAATTAAAAAGATTTGGACCCTTAAAATACCATTTTACAATAAAGAATGAGGGTTTATTTTGTGAGCCAAACATATTTTGAATTTTGTAAATTATATATTTGTAATGTTTGATCGAATTAAAAAGGTTTGGACCTTTAAAATACAATTTCATTATAGTGCATGATGGCATATTTTATGACTTAATATTTAAAGTCTAAATTTTTTGGGGATTTATATTCCCAAGATTTTTTAAGTAATCATTAACCTTCCTCCTGCCAAGTGCCAAATGGCTTGCATGTAATCAAATCTGCTTTAAAAAAATTGAAATCATAAATTTTGAGAAAGTTTTGATTAAATCCAACAATGCTACTCAATAACCACATTGCTCACATATGCCAGGTATAAGATTAACCATGTACTACAGGACTTAAGTTGTACCTGTTCTATACACGATCAATATACCTTCATACAGGTAGACCAGGTGGCTTCATCAGGTGAAATAATCGTCAATACATCCAACCTTGAATTATCCGACAAATACTATTATTATAGCATTGTGAGCAGGAGAAAAGAGGCTTACTGGCCCAAGCTTTCGACAGAAATCGACCAATATGGTACGCAGAATATGAAAACATTAGCATAGAATCAATAAGGACATTATTCCAAGCCCTAATCAGCGAGTATGGACTAATTACATAGTGGGATCGTTAACGAGGCTGACCCTTGTGACGAACCGATTTGCACCTGTTCACCTGGTCGCGACAATGGTCGCCGCTACTCATAAAGCATGTGCAATAAAAGTACTGATGAGACATAAAAGCACTCTAGTGCTATAATACGACAGCACAACTTGATGACCACAGTCATGTTAATAGGCGGGGTTTCTAATAAAGTCTGTAACTAAGGGCTTTCTATCCCACGAGACCCATGGGCTCCACTGCGTAAAGCCCTCTTAGCTAAAATCCTACTCATAAAGAGACACCATATGCTCAAAGGTTTGTAAAGTTGCCATGGTATTGTCATAAAGGAAAGTGAATCCAGGGTTAAATTACGGAAGCCTCTCTAGCAAATTTTGCACATAAAGTGACACCATGCGCTCAAAGCCTTGATAAAGTTGTCATGGTATTGTCATAAACTAAAGTGAATCCGAAATGTTAAAAGTTATTCAAGAGGGTCATGGAAACGAAATGATCTATTTTATAGACCTAGAATTGCCCCATAAACAACTTAATTGCTGTCGGCAACTTTGAAGCTAAGTGAAAATATTTCAGTCATTTCCCTTCTACATTACACATTCCAAACCACGACTCTATGAAACCAAGTACACCATAATTTACTTGATAAAACCTAGTACCACAGATTCAAAGTCATATTGCTAAAATTTCTGTCCATATTTCCCAAACACAAAACAAGGATTTGGATTTTAAAAATATCCCCAAGATTTGTCAAAGGTCAAAATATATTCCCGAACAAAGTTGAACGACCCTAGTAGATATGTGACATACTTACATACATCCAAGCAACATTCTATCACAATACACTACCTTGGTGTACCATAAGAACGAAGGTACTTATTTATCACGAAAAAATCTTAACACTTATGTGGTACAGGGTTACCTATCAAGCTTTGACAATCTAGGCCACCAGAAGATTAAGCTATGCTATTGTTCAACAAGATGGCTGTTAGAACCAAACCCTGTCTGACAGTATAAAAGTGCTTGAAAGGTTTTAGGAAGAAAATAAAAGCATATCATCAGATACCTATCTCATATCTACATTGAAGAAGCTTGAAAGAGTTCTATCGACTGCCATTATCTCAAAACTGAAAGAAACACAGATGAAAAGAAATTTTAATTCAACAAGATGAACACTGGAGGCTTTGTGAATGAGGTTTCCAAGGAAATAATTGAGACCCATTAAGATCAAAAAAGACATTTTGTGAGGAAATAGAGCAATTTTAACTGACTTTTCTTTCATGGATGTTTTGATGCCTGCTGTGTTATTTTGATATGTAATTTCTTGATTTCATAGTAAATAATTGAATCGAGAAAGTGTAAGAGTTCAATGAAAAATTACAATGATGCTCATTACACTAAGAAGAGCACAATTTTCAAGTAATTGTGAATGTTGTCATTTAATCTCAAAACAGTGAGTTGGTAAGTTAAGGTATTTGATCACTCTAGAAGTCCTATCAGCAAAAATATCCTCAAATGTAATGACAAAGATAATTTCAAGACTTTCACGATAATTCATTTTTCTCCATTAACCTCGAATCAAACATTGACGCTGATGTTTTACTTTGTCAAAAAGAGCATATGAAAGTGTTCTCAAGTCAAAGAATAGAGATATTCTAAAAAGTCAGTGTATATAAAAACGCCTCAAGAGAAATATACATAAAATGTCCTCTCCATATGCAATAAAGGTGATAGAGATGTTTTCAAGATTTCAAAATTTTTAAGGAAATACTGTGCCTAAAGATGAATAAAAACCCTAATTTTTAAGGAAATACTGTGCCTAAAGATGAATAAAAATCCTATTGAGGTGACTGAATACCAACATTTTGAAAAGTGTATTAAGAGTGAATATCAAATTCCTCCAAAAAAGATTAAGAGAAAATCAACTACAATGTCCTTCATATATATGCAGCAACAATGGAGATGTTCTAGATTTCCAAAATTTTGTACAGAAGCACCTAACCAAAAGACCATATGAAACCAAATTAAGGTGACAGAAGAGAAACATTTAAAAATACACTTATCAGTAGAAGTAGAAATTCCTCAGAAATTACGAAAATGAAAATCGAGATCGCTGAAGCGTGAGCTACCCAGCCACTGCAGGAAGACAGGTCGTTATTAGTATACCTGCCTTTACCTCGTGTCCTGGCATACCTCACCTGCCCCTCGTCATCCCCTCGTTAGTTCAGGTGTGCTTCATTTCTCCTTCTCTCTCTCCATCTCCGGGCTCCCGTTTTCAACATATACAAACACATTCTGCCTTTTTACTTACCAATAATGCACTTATTGTCTGAAAACATGAGCATTTATTACAAATTTATTTCTTAGTGATTTGATATTCAATTTAAAAAAATTCTAAAATTTTATGTGTTAGGAAAGCATAATTGTTGTCTTTGAAATTTTTTTTAAAATTTTTAAATTTTTAAAGCCAAATTCAAAATTTTAATTTTGAAAGGGAAAACATTCTCAATGTTAAAATTTATCCTCAAATTTGTAAATCTAAGCTTTTTTAAGGCGAAAATTCAAAATCCTCAAATGAGGTAATTTTTGTAAAGGATATGGGCTTGAGCATTCCAAGTTGTCATATCTTGTCATGTAGAATGATTGATAGAATAAGCCCTCCAGGTACTTATTCATAACCTCTGAGTCAGAAACAAGGAGTTCATGGCACATAGATTACATACATATGTGACAAAGATGTACCATGATCAATTACTTCTCATAATTCACATGAGAAATTTAACAACTTTTCGACAAGGAGAATGTTTTCACCTTTCCTTAAAATCCTTAAAATCTGTTTACATTTGACATTTAACGTTAAAATAAAAATATAAAAAATAAAAATTTGGAATATCAATTTCATGAAAATTGATCAATCAAATTTAAATTCAAAATTAAAATTATTCACAATTTTAAAAATCAATTATTAAGTATAATTATATATATCAAATATGCTCAGTTATACAGACAAAAAAGTGCTATATAAAAGAGGCAGTGCAAACAACAGCAAGCAAAGTAAGCAGCGTCTGACGAAATAATAGAAGTGGGAGCCCGAGATTTTTGACGAGAACGATTGTAGTTTGCCTCGGTAATGTCGACAAGCAGACTCTGAAGACATCTTTACCTGACAGTATTAGAGAAGAGGGGTCCAGTCTAATGCTATTAGGTAAGATGGCGTCAGAACCTGGTAATTATCTCACCATTCCCGGATACCGGACTGCTCCAAGTGCATAGCGGTGGCGTACGTACACATGTAGGCAGCCTACGACGTCGTGTACGACTGCGTGAGTGGTTATGTGTAAGAAGAAGCACAAAGTGAAAAGCCTCAAAGTTTATCTCCAGCGACAAAGATTTAAGCAGTTGAGTAGAGCAATACACAATGTTTAAGTCATCAGACTACACTTGTCCTACGTGAATCGATGAACAGATGGGGACAGTAGTTCCCGAACAAAGACACAAAGACTATTCGAAAACTGGATAATCATCCAAAGGCTTGTAACTCTCCTAAACAAAGCAGTGGCCATCCATGTGTGACTGCTCACAAAGTCAACGCAACACAAAGGACAAGTTCAACACAACTCCCGCTGAAAAAAATCAATCTTCAAATTCAAGTGTAACTCCCTAGAAATTCGTCACTGATACACCATAAAGTCTGGCAAGTTTCCATGGCTGAATACCAAGCAACACTGCGACAGAGGAATGAACCTCACAGGCCAACATGCGTTACTGACAGTATCCCAATAAGCGGCTAAATTTATACCAAGCTTCCTTACAACTAAAACTGGTTTTGGAGGGCAGTGGCCGCATTGGTCCGTCCAGCGAGACCAAGCTACAAACGACTCCTCTTCTGCCTCCCACCGACCAGTATAACCGCAAGTCATTGTGTAGATGCTTAAATGCTGGCACATCCGAGCCCTCTTTCACCAATCCCATTGAACCACACCTCAAGCGAGTCAGACCGCGTTCTCTTCCCCTCTGCAGACATGAAAAGGAAAAGCGGGAGCTATTCGCCCGTCATCCATTCAGTGTTGACAAAGCCGGGCTAGCAACTCAATCAGAAAGAGTCCTGACCTTTCAACAGCCCTCTACAGCCTCCAGATCCCTGCCTGATGAGCCAAAACCTGTTTCACCAGCGACGTGCCTGAATGCTTTAAAGCTACTCCAAGCTTGTCCATGTAGGTAAAAAACACGAGAAAAGGTCACATTGCTGTGGGGTCACACTGAATCAGTAACCAGCGAGTGAGGCTCGTCAATATTTGCTAGCCTCCTAATCTGGCCGCGTCTCAGTGTAAAGCTTATGCCCCGTTTGCCACTGTTACCCTCTCGTTTGCCCGCCAGCTCAAACCGCTGCGTCAGAGTCGGGCTAGCGGCAAGACCTAATTTACACAAGGACCTGACATTCCAGAATGAATAGTTACACACCAATCTGGGATGTGCACCTACCGCTCCAATAAAGACTGGATTTATAATGGCTGTAACCTGGTTACACAGATAAACTTTGCTCTGACGATTCAATGTGATGGCACTGGTTTCCATGGGAACCATATAAACGAGGGAAACATTTGGGGCCACTACGTTCACTTTTTCTCTCAATGGACGGACCATAACATGTCTAACTTATGCAACTGTTACACCTGGATTCACTCAGCATGGAAAGTCTGTTAAAAAATTTGTTTGAAGTCCTAAACATTAAGCTTTTGACATTAAGATCTTTTTGACTGAAAACTTTACATCAATAACCAATATCGTTGCATTAATTTAATCAAATTTAACATCAAAGCTTTGATTAAGTTGGTCTCATGGGAATAAAAATTGTTTGTTTAATAATGAAAATGTAAATCATTAATGAAATTGACCGTCAAAAAAATGAATCTAGCCATCTATTACATGTCTTAAAGCATGAGCTTAAACCAGGGAAGATTGACGATCAAAAAAATGATTTTGATTAAAAATACAAGAGATTACAGAATTGTATGTTAAATCCCATCAACATTTGATTACTTTCAACTTATCAACCCAAACTTTGAGGTCAAGATGTAACTTTGATTTCTGGATACAACTTGATAAGCTCCTTAATCTAAGTGTCTATAAATCATTCTATTTACTTTGGACAAATATGTCATGAATGCAAAACAAATTCTTTTAGTCAGATAACAAGGCTATTTTTATAGTTCTAAAGTTTTCTTAAAAGATAATGAAATCATCAGTCTGTGGCAACAAAAATTTAAAAGATAAAAAACTTCACCTCAGAATGTAGCTCATGAACTTATTAATAAGAAGGGCTTTTTAAAGCTTCTTTGGTGAAACACCTAATTGCAATCAAATTTATTTTAATAGCGTGTTTGATTAAAAAAATTATCTTGAATTCTTGCTTTTTGATATAGTCACATATTTTCTAAAAAGGCAGTTTATTTAAATTTTTCTAATTTTTTTAATTTGGGTTGAATCTGTGTATCTAATTTTTCCCCTCAACATCAGCGTTGTCTGTTCTGATAACACTCCAAAATTAAGGATCAATATGATAAATAGATAATAAATGATAGATGGAAACATAAATAAATCATAATCCAATAAATCTATAGATCAACAGCATTCTTATAACATGATAGCTTGTGAAGTGAATTTTACATAGGCAACTCTGTGAGTAATATTAGACTCTTTTTGGGAAATCTGGTTTTAATCGGCACTCAATAATTTTATCTGGGAGTGTGGCGACCTTAATTGCATACTAATTACTTCAGAGTGCATTGTCATTATCTATTCATAGATTTGGACTTCTCTTTGAACTTGCTGCACGCTAAACCTACCCAAACACTGTGACAATGACTAAGCCAGACTACAGATTCCACACAATCCTTACCTGTCTGTCTTTTTGAAATTTTAAGAATGCTTCCTGGAGACTTGCGTCTTTTTTCTCTCCCCAGTCTATTACAAACGCATTTGGTCTTTGAGGAAGTGATTCCTGTGTCTTTCCGTCATTAGTATAAGACAATGTTGGTGATAAAACATCACACGTCTTTGATTCAGCCATTTTGTCAACACCTGTGACAAGTAGAGAATTTTCCCTAGGCTTTGACAGATATAGACGCATATTCTAAAGGTTGTATTCTCCCACTCCGACAAACCAGTGCATGGATTACGCCTTCGCATTCCATCTATGAACTATACCACGTGTAGTGTATTATGATCGATCTTGCAATTTACTGTTCCTGTCGGGTGGTACTTTGTTTTGAAGCTCAGCGCCTTGGAAATATGTAAACACATAATATGGCGGCGGTGGTTGTAAGCTCAATCATAACTGGATATCTTGTCACAGTATGAGCCAATGAAATCAATGGTACCAAAGTAGTACCGCTTGATCGATGAACTTTGACGTTTGACCTTTTGACCAGCCAATCACCGTCAATGCGATCATCCGTGAAGCCATTCAAAGATTTTACGTGAAAACAATGAGATATTTTTAATGACATTTCGAAGTCGGCTATAAAAATCCACTTTGATAGCTTATGAAAACTTTGCAAATTAACAGCACTGATCGTAAGAATTTAATTTCACTACTATTTGAGAGAAATATTTTCCAAAAATAAACTGTTTCCGTAGCAACATAGGTATGACAAGTTGATCAAATAAGATAAGTCCTACCGCTATGAAAATATCGTCATAGAAATAAAACATCTAGGACATCAAGATCATCTGAGCTTTAACGGGAGACAACTCTTCATACCTTGTTAACCAATCTCTGGAGAATAACCTTATGAAATCAGCAAATTAGTTTCCATTCCAATAAAACTTGCAAGCCCAAAAAATATCGTAAAAAAAAGTTGTATGGAAGAATATTCAGATGAAATGTTCTTGAGAACCTCACAAAACATAGATAAAACATA